>OX422211.1:432058718-434558718 GCA_949130495.1 Sambucus nigra | reverse complement strand
AAATCATTTGTAGGGTCTGATCCGTTGTAGTAGCCCCTTGATTTTGCTCCAAAATCCCCAATTTGCTCTTGATTTGTTTTCCCCCCCCAAATCCCCTCTCAAACCCTAGGTTCTTAAGTTGTGTTGGCTGCCATACCCTGATCCCTCACTTAGGTTAAAACTCTAAATCCCGTTTTTCACCTAATGGGCTTAATTAAAGTGGCCCAACTCACCCCGTGTGGGCCCGGCTATGCCCAAAAATACCCCGAGACCCAATTGCTACCCCCGGGTACTCTTTTCTGACTATCTTGACCCATCCGGACTCAACCGCGCACTCAGAACTGGCATCCGAATTAATTTATAAAAATCCTTACCTCACCCCCAATTTAGTCTATACCGACTCCCGGCTAAGATAATCGCATACCCCGTCATTACTACCCGAAATGACGCAATTAGATTATTACTATACACTTAGTAATTAAATTTACCTAAATATTGACCATTCACTCCCCGATTAATATTTAAACATATATTGCCATAATTAATTCAATTAAAATTACAACCCACAAGTAATTTAAAATTCTCGAATTAATTAAATATTAAATGCACAAAATACGGGGTGTTACATACTTCCCCCCTTACAAAGGAATTTCGTCCTCGAAATTAAGATAAGCCTAGTGTTCCAATATTCTCATTTTACTCACTAGTCATACCCTTATAAGCTAGCGATATCTATCTCTCCCGCTTTTCTTTATAAGTTACCCAAATATGCATTTTATTATCCAGGGCGCCCATACACCCTATACCCGTACTCTACCGCACTAAAATTTTCTCGACTATGCTAGTCGTAACCCGTAAGATAACTTCCAACCCGTAGTCATATCCCATACGTATATATATATATATATAGTGGCCGAGGTACCCACCCCATGTACTAACGACCAACCATTTCCCCTTGAGGGTTAGACCATAGGGCACAATGTAATAATTACTATTATTATTATTACCAAGTCTACTAATCTCACACAGTAGAAATATGCACAATTTCATATATGTATATATATTTATATAGTCACATCATCCTTATACATATATACCAATCCTGCGCCCCCAGGCTAAAGCCCAATTGTGCAACTACTAGGAGAATCCTGCATCCCTAGGTTAGCACCCCTTAATGTGCCTATTAAGAATATTCTTGTACCCCCGGGTTATCACCCATTAGTACACTTAACAATAGAGTTTTTGCACCCCCCGAGTTATTACTCATTAGTGCGTTTAACCATAAGTTCCTTACACCCCCAAATACTTGTCTCTCAAACGCAAAGTATATATGCCTACCCTTAGGCTACCAAGACAATGTAAGATACCGCGCCCTACAATCACAATTCCTTGCGCAAAATCAACCCCGAGCTATCTCTCCCTGTCCGAACGTAAATCTAACCACCCTGATTCACTTCAATAAATACCCCCACTCCCTGGGATACAATGCGAGAACAGAAAACCTCCCTATGTGTCCCTCGCCCCACGCAAAACAACATATATATAACCATATATAGGCTTGATGCCCTCTCAGTTGATACCTAGTACCAATCATACCCTGGTGTTGCGAACACCAAAACTTTACCCCACTATCCACAATAGTTCAGATCCATCGCTATCCCGTCGATATTTGGGAATAATAATCCACCCTAATCCCATATCTATCAACAGTATGAATCCCTCTCATAATTCAAACTTTCACTCAGTTTACACTTCACTCTCTCGTGAAGAACACTAAAACTCCGCCACCCCACGAAAAGTTTATCCACATACTACGGCTGCTACCGCCAACGCACCCACTAAATTCGACTCATCTGCGAACTCTAGTGGAGAATAAGTCTTATCTTGTGACACCCTCCTTGTCACTCAAAACTTACCCCATGCCCATAGGATAAAATATAATTACCTCCATACTCCAGTTGCAATGGCTGATCCTCGGGTTCCGGAGCAGCTTCTCCCTGCCCGAACGCACCCATGACTTGTTATAGTGGCTGTACATTCAGGACCTCATCCTGTAGTTGACCCTTGTATCGCTGAGGGCACTCCCTCTTCATGTGTCCCGCTTCCCTACCAACGAAACACCTCCTAAAAATTCCACCCTACCACTGATCCCTTCCTTGCTGGCCATCCTGTCGATAGCCCCCAGTTCTAAATCGTTTGGCATGATTTCCCTGTCGGAAATCCAGCCCCTGATCTCCCCCCAGTCTGCTGTTGGGATACCCCACTGGTAGTGTTCCCTTCTGCCTCATCCGACTGGCTAATCTCCACTCCCCTCCCACTTCCCTTCGCGTGGAAGAGATATTACCAACAGTGCCGGAGTGTTGCGTTAATGACATCAATATAATCTACTAATGCATAATTATCAGTTAAATGTTGTCTGATTCTCCAGACTAACCCGTCCATAAACTTTGCTTTCTTTCCCTTATCCTTGCCTACCTCATCCGGTACAAAATTTTTTTGCCAACGAGTGAATTCTTCCTCGTAATCCGCCACTTAACGGTCTCCCTTTGAGTTTCCTCCCAAAATTTTCTCCTCATTTCGGTCTCGACCGCTGAGGAAAATACTTGCGGTCGAACCGCACCCAAAACTCTGCAGTAATTAGTGTGTCCCTTTCCTCAACTGTGGTGATCGACTCCCACCACTGTTGTGCTTCTCCCACTAAACTAAAAGTGGTTAGCAATTGCTTCCGTACCTCATCGCAATCTCTATGCGTAGGTAACGCTGGATATCTCTCTTCCTTGACACGCTAGAACTACATCTGAACCCCCCACAATTCCGATGGGTTCCCACTAAAATATCCTCTCTTTCTTGCTTCCACCCTGACGACTCCGCGTGAGTCTGAACGTCCGACGCCACTAACACTTGTGGCTGATCCCGTGTCAAGTACCTTGCCGTTATGACCACCGTTGCTCCAACTGCCGGTGCCACTATTTCAGTGACCTATGCTGCCCCAATCATCTATGGCTGTTGCTGTGGTAACTCTTGCTCCTGACGAGCCTCTTTCGCCTCATCTCCCCCTGTTGCCCTAGCTTCTCTCTCCTGGGCGTCATCTGGAATGAGAACCGAATTGGTATGAGTTCACTCTCAAATATAAATTTCGCAGAAGAACGTATATGCGCATACGTATGAGAATACAACAATCCTATGATAAGGCTCTATATCAAAGACTGCTTAGCTGAAACGTGAAAAGCCGCACAGATCCTAAGGACACTAGAACCTGATGCTCTGATACCATCTGTGACACCCCGCCTAATAAAATATCGGGTGATCAGTCCTATATCAAATTAAAACAGGAATCCCAGTTGGATCATCCTTAGCATCACTGTCGAAATTTTTTTTTTAAAAACTTACTAACCACCTAGTATTCCAAAAACTGGTGCCAATTTTAACTTTTTGATTTAACAAAACAGTACATGCGGAATTAAAGTATAAACCATTCACACAATTGAATGAAAATAAACTGAATCGTAATTACACAACTTGCCGAATAAATCACCGGCCACCAAATAAATAATCAAATACAATTAATCAACACCTGAATGAATTACACCTGAAACTGTACCGAGAAGTCTGGGCGACAAGCCCTAAATATAACTGAAACTGATACAAGATTCCTACTCTAGGAATGAATGAATGATGCGTCTAATCCAAACTCCTGCTAGCATCCACATATGCCGCAGCTCCGTGTCTCTGGAATAGAATATCAATCCTGGCGTCCCTGTGGCTGGACACCTAAAAGGTTTTGAAAATATTTTTATAGCAAGGGTTAGAACCCAAAACATTTTGAAAATATTTAGCAAGTGAATTAACTGCAGTAATTTAAAATGCATGAATGCGCTTCATATTAAAGTTAGTGTCGCACTCTCTTGTGGACATTCTCACCCCTCCACTAATGTGCACACCTAACAGTTACCTTAACCCCACCTAGTTGTACTACCCCGTCCAACTAGTCCTGGTGTAGCCTCCCCTTGCCATACTACTCTAACCCGAGTATTAACTGTTCATGAATTATAAGTCATCTCACTAATTAACTTATTAAATTCCTTCTTACTTAAAAGCATATAACCGTAACATAAGTTATATAAATTAAATACATCACGCACTGTATTACCCATATATGATTAACTTAATTAATTTCTCATTAATTAACAGCATATAACTGTAACCCAAGTTATATAAAGTAAATACATCACACACTGTATTATCATCTACGTATAATATTCACTACTACATTATACGTACCTTTACCAATAACCACACATATCACACGTGTACTCATCCTTCCGAGTATGTCCTCACCGGATGATTTTCTCTAAAGTGCCATCTCACTAGGTGTGCTCACATAACCTAGTTACCCAAGTTGGATTCGCTCACCAACCGGGTTCAAAACCAAACGAAGTGGAGGCGGTCATATTCCTTCCCTGGAAGTGAGATGCCCCTCATTCCATATAACGGACGCTATGACCTGGGGATATACTCGCCCTACTCCTCGAGCTAGGGGATTCACCCACATCGCCCAACCTCCCATGATAGCACTAGAGTATAACTAAAAATAAATATCTAATCATTGATACTTAATAGCACAGACAATATATACACACATATATATATATACTATCACTACACCGTATATATATATATAACATAAACTCCGGGTCCTCCGTGCACTCATAACCTGTAACACTAGCCTATAATGTCCTGAGTCTCTCGCCCGACTCAACTAAATAAGTTTTCTCACTTATTAGATTATCATTATCCCAAGCCTATGGTCCGACTCTAATTTAATTAATCTCATGTTAATTATTTTAACACTTATCCGAGTCTACAATTCAACTCTCATTTAAATTAATTAACCCACCTATTAATTTAAATACCTTCCCGAGTCTACAACCTGACTCTAGCTAATTAATTATACACTAATTAATTTAACCCTTGGTATCGCCCAACCATTACCCGGACTCACTCACTTGACCCATAACTTGACCCTTCCCGAGTTTAAATTCCAACTCCAAATTTACTTATTTCCTCAATAATTAATTAAATACCTTGGTGTCACTTAACCAACATGCCCGGACTCGCTCACGTGGCCCGAAATTAAATATCACCCGAGTCTAGTCCCCGACTCCAAATTAATTAATTTAAATGAGTAGCGTTACCCTACTACTATACCCGAACTTATTCACCGATTTCGTTATCTTATATTCTCAGAATTTATTCGCCAAAATTCATTCGCAAAATGTCGCATATAATTCCCCCACTACCCTCAATTATACTCCCATAATAAATTTCTCTCTTAATTAGGCTAGGGGAAATTTACAACTAAAATCTTAACCCATAAAAATCCATAAGGCAAACTGCCGAAATAACTTAAGGGTCGATCGATCGACCCCCAACCGTCGATCGATCGATCGAACAGGTGGTCGCCTTTTTCCACCTTGCTGTTTCCTCCATTAACGAAACTTAAGGTTTCTTTCCTCAAAATTTAACCTCAAATCAGCCTGTTAATCATCTCATTACATTTCTCAAGAATTATAAACATCATCCAAACCCTTTTTAACATCATTAACACTATGAATCTTGACCCACTCAAGAACACAAATCCCTAGGGTAAAATCCCAATTTCAGATTCAAATTTCACTCTTTTATATTCCGATTTTTCTCATTTAAACGAGATAATCATACTCAAAATTATATATAACACAACTAATTCTGACCTTGAATTTCGTTCCATGCTTCCATTAACAAAACCCCATTTTTGTACCCATTTACACCCAAAAACGAATTTTAGTATACACATCACTAAAATATGAATTGGATATCACAATTTAGAAGTAAAAACAGTTAACCACTTGCCTGAAATCATTTGTAGGGTCTGATCCGTTGTAGTAGCCCCTTGATTTTGCTCCAAAATCCCCAATTTGCTCTTGATTTGTTTTCCCCCCCCAAATCCCCTCTCAAACCCTAGGTTCTTAAGTTGTGTTGGCTGCCATACCCTGATCCCTCACTTAGGTTAAAACTCTAAATCCCGTTTTTCACCTAATGGGCTTAATTAAAGTGGCCCAACTCACCCCGTGTGGGCCCGGCTATGCCCAAAAATACCCCGAGACCCAATTGCTACCCCCGGGTACTCTTTTCTGACTATCTTGACCCATCCGGACTCAACCGCGCACTCAGAACTGGCATCCGAATTAATTTATAAAAATCCGTACCTCACCCCCAATTTAGTCTATACCGACTCCCGGCTAAGATAATCGCATACCCTGTCATTACTACCCGAAATGACGCAATTAGATTATTACTATACACTTAGTAATTAAATTTACCTAAATATTGACCATTCACTCCCCCGATTAATATTTAAACATATATTGCCATAATTAATTCAATTAAAATTACAACCCACAAGTAATTTAAAATTCTCGAATTAATTAAATATTAAATGCACAAAATACGGGGTGTTACATATATATATATATATATATATATATATATATATATATATATTTTTTTTTTTTTTTTTTTTTTTTTTTTTTTTTTTGTGTAGAGACTTCGAATAATTTGTAATTGGTGTAATTTCTAGTTTAAATAAATTTCAGAAATTTTTTTTGCTTAAAATGAAAAATGCTCATTCTGACATTTCGTTCGAAATTATCGTTCGAACGAGAATTTCATTCGAACGAGTTTTGCCAACGAGTTTCCCTTTTGAACACTGACTTTCATTAGAAAGGTCATTCGAACGAAATGTCGTTCGAATGAGATTTCAAGCGAGAATAGTTTTTGGCAGTTTTTGGCATTTTTCCACTATTTTGTCCCACTACTTTTGATAGTTTTTATCAACTTTGGGACCATTGGTTCGTTTGTTTATCCAAGTATCTCTTCATATATATCTATTACTTGGATTTTGTTTTGGCACCATTGGTTCATCTCTACCTCAAAGAAGGAGAAGTTTGGGTTTGCTTCTATTTCCCATAAAAGAAGAAGTCTTATTTTTGTTGCGGCGTTCTCATACATTGAAAGGCACCGTGTGTGGTTGACGGGTTCCAAAAGCTACATTGGAGGAGTCCAAGGTTCCGGTGGAGTTCGATATTATCGTCTAAGCAGAGGTTGGTATAGGAAGACGCGTCAGGGGCTTGACGGAGTCTATTCGAGTTGTGTAAGTCATATGTCTTGTATTTGTAAAATTCCATACTTAGTGAACTTATGGCTAGGGCTTTCCGAGATTTTTCCCATTTGAGTTTTCCTCGTACATCGCGGCGTAGTGTGTTGTGAATTTATTTTATCTTGTAAATCACCTAGAACGCATGCTTAGGACTAAAAGATAAAATATGATTTAATTCACTACTCTTGTTTAATTTGGTGAAAAATTCATTTTGGTGATATTTAGATTAGTTTAATTCAAGTCAAGATAATTTAATTTGGTAAAAATTTGGTTTGGCCTAATTTGTAAAAATGAGTTAATTTGTGTAGGCAAATTTTAGGACTTGAATTGAGTTAATTTGTTTAAAGTGAATATTTGTTAACTGACTATTTTGATGTCACTTTTAGTTTAGTTTAATTTTAATTTTTAAGAAATTAAAATTTATAAGTTGTGTGTGTTGTGTTTGAACCATCCTATTCCGCACCTTTAGGAAATTCATATTTTATTTTAGAAGAAAATTTAAAATTGGGGTTCCTATCATTCTCAAGTTGGTATCAGAGCAGGAGCGATAATTTATTTCGTTAAGGTCCTTTTTTAAATTTTTGGTAAAAATGGATTTTTTTCCTGTTTTCGATGGTTCCAATTACGCGTATTAGAAAGCACGTATGAAATCGGGACTAAAGTCTATCGATGAGAGGGTTTGGTTGTCAGTTTTTAACGGGTGGTCCCTACCCATATGTTTGATAGAAAATGAGCGTTTCCCCAAACCCGTAAATAGATGGAGTGAGAATGAATTTAAACTTGCTAATTTTAATTTCCGAGGATTAAATGCTTTGTTTAGTGCGGTCACATCGGATTAATTTCGATGTATCATGATGTGTGAAACTGCTAAGGAAGCTTGGGATATATTATAACTCACTCACGAGGGATCTAGTGTCGTTAAGGCTTCAAAACTCAAAAACCTCACCACTCAATTTGAAACCATCAAAATGCTTGAAAATGCAACCTTTGATGAATTTTATTCTAGACTCTTCGATATAGTTAATTCATCATTTAATTTGGGAGAGAAAATACCCGACGACCGAGTAGTAAAGAAAATTGTAAGGTCCCTACCCGAGAAATTTATCCCTAAAGTGGTCGTTTTAAATTCTTTACCCACCCTGCACTCTATCAAACTTGAGGAATTAATAGGTGATTTGCAAACCTATGAGCTAGATATGTTTCCCTCCAAAAAAATAGATAAGGGATTTTCTTTGAGAGCCCAAAAGGAGGAAAAACAAGTTGTTGTTGATGAGAGTGATAGTGACTCGAAGGACATGGCTATGTTTGCTAGGAAATTTCTTAAATTTAATAAAGATAAGTTTAAAAATGAGTTTAAGAAATTTGAAAATTCTAAGCATGACAAATCCGAAAAGATCCCTAAATCCTATAATGAAAATCTTAATAGGGACTAGTCAAATAGGTGTTATGGTTGCGAGGGTTTTGTCCATAGGGCAAGAGAGTGTCTCACTAAACTAAGGAGAGAAGGCAAACAATCAATTTCCTATAATGCCACACTTAGTGATGAAAGTAAAAAGGAAGAGGAACCCAATTCCCCCATTGAGCGTAACTTTACCATGTTCATGGAAAGTCATGTGATCATCGATAATGAATCTTCCCACGAAGATATATACTTACATGACTCTTCTGAGGCCTTTGTTTGTGAATCCCAAAAAGATGATGGTAGTGAGAGTGTAGAAAAGAGAGAGTGAAAGTGATGAAGAGGTTGATGAAAGTGAACTTCAATTTGCTTTTAGAAAATTATATAGAGAATCTATTAAATTAAAAAGAGCTAATTTCAAGTTAGAAGCTAGTTTAAAGGGGCGTGTCAAGGTCATTGATGAGAATGCGTTAGTTGATGATCTTAGGACACGTGAGAGAGCTCTTCGTGAGAAGCTTGTGTGTGTAGAAAAAGAAAAGAAAAATTATGAGGAGTTTGGTTGGATATATTAACAGGTTTTCATAATAACTTTGAATCCTAGTTAGGCTTTTATTGTCATGAATCTATTGGTTTGTAGAATCATCAAAATTCTAGGCTTATGTGCAGTGTGTATGTTTGTTCATTGAGTTCAATTTATATTGTCACGTGAGGTTATATCTAAATGTGATAAAGTTTTTCAATCAAATGAGAACTTCATGAACATGTTTTAAGTGATTGGATCGGAATTTATTTGTTACTAGTTCACACCCCTACAGTTCCGTTTACCACATGTATTTGAACACATTTTTGCCATACGAGTGTGAAAAGCTTAATGTATTTTGTGTCATGTGTGATGTTTATACCTATGAATATGTGCGTGTGCATTAGTGATATCCTTTATATATACATATGCATGGTATTTTTTTTATTTTTGAGTCTTTTCCTTGCTTGCTAGTCCATCTATGCTTCTAATTCTTAATTGGTATCAATTTTGTTGTGTATTTTGTTTGATATCACATGCTTAGTATCTTATTTGAAAAATTGGTATTATTTTTTTCATCATAAGTTTGTATCCATTTATCCTTGTTGTGCATTAGTTCTCATTATTGTTGCCCATATGCTTGCATGTTCTTATCACCTTATGCACTATTTAATTAATTCTATCACCTTTGTCTATTCCTGAACAAAAAGGGGGAGAAAAGGTATCTAAACCTTTAGTTTAGGAGATTTAAATTAGGGGGAACGTCTTTCTAAGTAGGTCCTTTATTTAATAAAGGGGATAATTAATTTAGGGAGAGTATTTATTTTCATTGCATTTAATATTTTGATTTTCATTGCACTTAATATTTTGATATTCCCTATCCGTTTAATGTTTTGCTTAAGTGTGCAGGAATTCTTTATCGAAAACACTTTATATCAGCAAAGATATTCATTGTTGGGTTTTTGAGTCAATCATTGTAATTTTTTATTTTGGGTGGGATGTTTTTTAGTCTAGTTGAGCTTGACGGCCCATTAGGATTTTTGTTTGGTTTTTGTCCTGGAATAGCCAAAGGGGGAGATTTGTAAGGACACAAATTTCCAATTGAGTCCTTTGTAGTTTTGGCTCAATTATGGACAAAAACATTTGAGCCATATGATAGTGTTCATGTGTATCCTTCAAGCCTATGACAAGTTTGAGTTGAAGACGTATCGGCCTAGTTCAACGTGAAGACATCATTCTTATCGAGTTTCAAGTGCCTTTTGCGTCCTCAATAATTCATCATATTTCAAGTCTCCAATAAGGTATGAATGTTATATTCATATATTTGTAGAGACTTGGAATAATTTGTAATGGGTGTAATTTCTAGTTTAAATAAATTTCAGAAATTTTTGGGCTTAAAATGAAAAAATCTCATTCTAACATTTCATTCGAAATTGTCGTTCGAATGAGAATGTCGTTCAAACGAGAATTTCGTTCGAATGAGTTTTGCCAACGAGTTTCCCTTTTGAACACTGACTTTTCGTTAGAAAGGTCGTTCGGACGAAATGTCGTTCGAGCGAAAAAGTCGTTCGAATGAGATTTCAGGCAGGAACAATTTTTGGCATTTTCCCACTATTTTGTCCCACTACTTTTTGACCGTTATTATCAACTTCGGAACCATATTGTTCAAAAGAATTTTGAGAATCCTTAGAGAGCTTTGGAGCGAAAATTCTTCCAACCAAAAGTCATAGTTTCAAGCATTAAATTTCAATAGAAAATTTTCTTCAAACACATGTTTATACACCCATAGTTTCGTTTGTTTATCCAA
The DNA here is from genome assembly GCA_949130495.1 of Sambucus nigra. Classification (NCBI taxonomy): domain Eukaryota; kingdom Viridiplantae; phylum Streptophyta; class Magnoliopsida; order Dipsacales; family Adoxaceae; genus Sambucus; species Sambucus nigra. The sequence goes on along the minus strand of OX422211.1, from coordinate 434,547,815 downwards.
GTATCTCTACATATATATATCTATTGCTTGGAGTTTGATTTGATACCATTGGTTAATCTCTACCACAAATAAGGAGAAGTTTGGGTTTGCTTCTATTTCCCATAAAAGAAGAAGTTGTGACACCTCGCCTAATTAAATACCGGGCGATCACTCCTTTATTAAATTAAAATCAAGGTGAACAATTGGTTCATTCTTAGCATCACTGTCGTAAAAAATAAATAACATTTCCAATTTAAACACCCTAATTAATTAAGCTAAGTGTCAAAATCACTTTTAGACATTACTTTCCAAATTTTATTTTATAAACCAAGATTTGAATCTTTACAACAATTCAATATTAAAGAATCACACCACAATTATCCTGGAACATATAATCCAAATAATTTAAACATTCAACAACTAAATCTCAACATTTAAAACCTAAAGTAACACATCCAGACAGTAATAAATCCCAAAGTGACCATACTAGAAATAACTGAATCACAAAGTCCAATAAAACAATTGAATAATGGAAAGGGCGACACATGCCCACTAAATGAATATGCTAGGAGTGGAATCAAATAAATGAAGTCGTCTAAGCAAGAGGCCTGCAACTCCCACCTAAGCTGCAGCGCGTTCCTTCCAAAGGATCCTACGCAAGACACCCCTGTGGCAGGGCACCTGTAATATATACATATATATACAAGAGAGAAAGAGAAATAGATACGGGTCAGAGCCCGATAGTGTAAATGATTTTAAAATTTGTTTAGCAAGTAATTAAAATGTTTATAGGCCAATGCAACAACATATTAGTGCGACCCTCTCTTGAGAAATTCTCACCTATCTTCTAATGTGCATGCCTATCGTACTAACCTTCCCAACGGATTTTATTATCTTATATCGCACTAAACTTTCCAATGGTTTAACTTATCTTAGGTTACTCGTAAGATTTAAAACTGAACAATATAGTTGTTTAAAAGGAAGATTTCATTTAGTAACAAAGCTATCATTTTAACTTTATTTATTAATAAAGTTTCCCAGTCATATTATACTTTTTCAAAACAAGTATTTCCAATTTGAGTCATCATACATGTCTTACTTACCATATCACAGTAGGCAGTTCCAAATTTCATAATTTCATATATATATATTAAATACTCGTATAATATATATATTCTAACAGCACCCCATATAAAAACTATGGTGCGGGCATACTCTGCTATCCAATCCCCGTATCACTCGTACTAAGGGAAATAAAAATTCGGAATCACTCTCGAACTGTATTAACATATACACAAACAATATTGAGGCGAAGCATAGATTCCAAGTCTCTAAGAGGATAGAACATGCCCGCGTCTCTTAGGACCGTCTGAACTATCAATTCGATAGCATGTACCAAGGATTTCTATCTTCTAGGGTACGAGTCAATATCCCCCATAAAGGTCCCATCGAGATAAGACTGTCCCAGCGCGGTAACCTCAGGGATAGCAAGTAGCGCGGGGATGATTTTCACATGTATATAATATATGCATACACACAGTCATATAAATATACTACTTTTATCATATCAATTTAGGTACGTCTCTAATCCCATAATTATAACATTTATCCTTATTTTCCCATTATTTGTTATCACGTATAACGGTTCGTCTCTAACTTTAATATGAGGGATTATTCCAACTTATTACGTAACACTCACGGACTCTATCCTCCCAAGTGTAAAATTCAGTAGGTATTCATCTATTTTCCATCGTAACCATTTTACGTAATCTCTCCCTTTAATACAAAATTCCATTGTCCCTTATATATAAACACCCCAAAAATATAAATTTCACCTTACATTAAAGGTCTCTTAATCATTAATAAATCTTACTGGTCATCTTTATCTCCCAAAATATTTTAATAAGGGTGTCCAAGGATTATTTCGCATTAAATTGAATTCAACTAATTTAAAAAGTGGAAAATATGAGTCTGCCAGAAGGGGTCGATCGGTCGAGGTCTGGGGCTCGATCGATCGAACCTTCGATCGATCGAAGTTCTTGGCTCGATCGATCGATCAAGCAGGTATGGCAATTTCTGCAGGAAATCAGTTACGGGTTGTATCACACAACCTCATCCAAATCCATATTTTTCACACCCAAACTTCCTAAAATTTGTACTATAATCAGTATACACCCATATTATTCATCTTCTACGCAAAGCATGTAATTTTTACATCAATAACCATGGATTTATAGGCAAAAACTTATTAAAAATCTCAAGAACCCTAGAATTTCTTTAACATGGTTCTAATTAATCTTTTCCAGAATTTTCTTCTTCTAAAACATCATAAATTCGTGGTTTAATCCTCTACATGTAAAGGGGTTTCCAAATTATCATTCAAATCATAACTACATGCGATTTCCTATCTCCAACTTGGGTTTTCTTCCATGAAACTCATCCTAATCATCCCTAGACTAACATGAATGATGCATTAACAAAAATAAGCAAGATAAACACTTGCCTGGGATTTTTAGAATTCTGATTTACGGACGATTTTGGTGTGGTTGCGTTCCCCGTCGCGCGATCTACACATTGGTGGTGGTGGCGGTGCAATCAGGTGACTTTTTGGCCTTGGATTGCTTGGAAAGCTTCCTCCTTCCCTCTCCTATGGCCGTTCTAAAGTTTTGAGTTGTTTTAACCCTAGAAGGTAACCTTAGACATCTGATATAACCCTTGAAATTTCGTGGGTTTAATTACCCAAAAATGTAAAATGTTCAAAATGCCCTCCCGGGGTGTTAAATAGGCCTAAAAACGCCCTGAGACCCAAACTAAACCACCGAGTACACTTTTCTGACTATCTCAACCCTTCCGGACACTTTGACGCACTCAAAATGACCATACGGGTGACTTATAATTTATTCATTTTTATTCATCAATATTTAGTCCCGACGCGACACGGGCGCGTCCCGACTCAAATTTTCAAAATTGTCATTTTATTCACTCTTGACATTTAATAGAACCAAAATTATATTACTTTACTCATTAGTAATATTCAACAACAATTCTCCCATAATTACTAACTCACATTACGTTAATAATTATAAAGTGATTAATTTTCGGATTTATTTTGAATTAATAACTCACATTAAATTTAATAAATCCCCAAATTAATATTGCATAAAAAATATGGGGTATTACATACTTCCCCCCTAATAACGGAATTTCGTCCCGAAATTCAAAAACTAAGGCATACCTGATAAGAATAAATCTGGGTATCTCTTGCGCATATCTGTCTCACGCTCCCAAGTGGATTCCTCCACATTATGATGCTCCCACTGGACCCGTACAAGTGGAACTACCTTCGACCTCAATCTCCTCTCGCTATGGTCTAGGATAGCCACCGGTCTCTCCTCGTAAGAGTTGTCAGGCTGTAAGTCTATCTCATCTATCGCGATGTGAGTACGGGCCATATCATCCCGAAGATACCGTCTTAACGACAAGATGTGGAATACATCATGAATGCGATGTAAATGCTCTGACAGTCCCAATCTGTATGCTACCAGCCCAATCCTCTCGATAATGGGAAATGGTCCCACGTACCTCGGGGCCAATTTACCTTCCTTCCCGAACCTCATCACTCATTTCATAGGAGATACACGTCGTAACACTTGGTCCCCCACATTAAACTCTCGGAAGAACCTTTTCGCATCGACGTAGCTTTTCTATCTGTCCTGGGCTACTCGAATGCGACTCCTGATCATCTCGATCCTTGCGGAGGTTTCCTGAATTACCTTTGGTCCTAGCAACTTGTTATCCCCCCACCTCGAGCCAACAAGTTGGGGAACGACAAGGCCTGCCGTACAAAGCCTCGAATGGAGCCATGCCAATCGTGAACAGATAAAAGTTATTATAAGCAAACTCTACCGGTGGAAGGTGTGGCTCCCAACCTCCTACAAGATCAAGAACACACATGCGTAGCATATCCTCCAACATCTGATTAGTACGCTCTATCTGTCCATCTGTCTGTGGGTGATAAGCTGAACTCAACCTCAACTCAGTACCCATAGCCTCCTGAAATCTCTCCCAGAAACGCGACACGAAAATGTTGTCTCTATCTGACACAATATTCAGGGGCACCCCATGTAACCTGACAATCTCAGTAATGAACAACTGAGCATATTGACCCGTGGTATAGTCTGTCCGCACCGGCAGAAAATGAGCCACCTTGGTCAAACGATCTACAATTACCCAGATAGAGTTGTGGCCCCGCTATGATGTAGATAACCCTGTAATAAAATCCATGGAAATACTCTCCCACTTCCACGCGGGTACTTCCAATGGCTGAAGCAACCCTGATGGTTTCTGATGGTCCACCTTTTACCAGCTGGCGGGTAAAACACTTGGACAGGAACTCAGCAATGTCCTTCTTCATCCCACTCTACCAGTATTGCCGCCTCATATCCTGTTACATCTTATCTCCTCCAGGATGTACCGCAAATCGGGACCCGTGAGACTGGGTCATCACTGCATGACGTAATTCTGCTCCTTCTGGAACCACCAATCTCCCATTAAACCTCAAACCCCCATCAGAACTAACAGAATAGGACTCAGCACCCTCAGCTAAAATTCGTACAATCTGCTCCTGGTAAAACGGGTCTGCAGTCTGTGCCTGTATCACCCTCGTAACAATCTTGGGTGTCACTGTCATAACAGATATGAAGGAACGGGCTATTGCGTCCTGGTGGCCTAACTCCTTCCACTTTCCTTTCCAGACGTCTGCTACATCGTCTATCGATCTACGGCTCAACGCATCAGCAACTACGTTGGCCTTCCCCGGATGGTACTGTATGTCGAACTGATAGTCCTTCACAAACTCTAACCATCTGCGTTGACGCATATTCAGCTCTCACTGAGTGAACGGGTACTGCAGTGACTTGTGGTCTGTGAACAAGCGGAATTTCTCCCCCAATAAATAGTGCCCCCATATCCTCAATGCAAAAACGACCGCTGCTAACTCTAGGTCGTGGGTGGGGTAATTCTTCTCATGCGGCTTAAGCTTGCGAGAGGCAAAAGCTATAGCCTTCTCCTCCTGCTGAAGTACTCCCCCAAGTCCCCATAAAGAGGCATCGGTGTAAACCAGGTACTCTACACCCGGCTTCGGTATCGCAAGGACTGGTGCTGAAGTAAGCTTATCTTTCAGCTCGTCGAAAGCCAATTGACAAGCATCATCCCAAACATATGGTACCCCTTTGCGAGTCAAGTTCGTCCTATTTTTGAGAATCCCCAAATGAATCTCCTGTAGTATCCGGTCAACCCCAAGAAACTACGCACTTCCGTCGGTATGGTGGGTTGTCCCCACTCCCTCACCGCTGACACTTTACTCGGGTCAACTGATATCCCCTGCTCAGAAACAACATGCCCAAAGAACTGTACTTCTCGCAACTAGAATCCGCACTTCTCGTACTTAGCATACAACTGATGCTCTCGTAGAGTCTGAAGAACCTGTCTCAAGTGCTCGGCATGCTCCTCCTCGGAGTGTGAATATATCAAAATGTCATCTATGAAGACGATGACAAACTGATCAAGGAACTCTCTGAACACTCGGTTCATTAAGTCCATGAAGATGGCTGGAGCATTTGTGAGGCCAAATGGCATCACCCTGAACTCATAGGACCCATATCTCGTCAATAAAGCAGTCTTTGAAACATCCTGCTCCCTAATACGTAGATGATGGTACCCCGACCTCAGATCTATCTTCGAAAAGAAAGTTGCTCCCCTCAGCTGGTCGAACAGATCATCGATTCGAGGCAAGGGATACTTATTCCGTATCGTGACCTTATTCAACTCCCGGTAGTCCACACATAGACTCAGTGAACCATCTCTCTTCTTCACAAACAAGACTGGAGCACCCCCAAGGTGAGGTACTCCTGCGAATGAAGCCCTGCCCTAACAGCTGCTCTATCTGATCTCGTAACTCTCGCATCTCCGCCGGAGCCATACGGTATGGAGCGCGTGCTATCGGTCTAGTATCTGGTAATAAGTCTATGACAAGGTCTATCTCACGACTGGGGGTAGGCCTGGTATCTCCTGAAATACATCGGAATACTCACAAACAACTGGAATTGAGTCTAAGAAAATCACAACCTCCTTAGAGGTATCCTCCTCTATATAATATAAATGAGAGGTCGAGCCTCCCTCTGGGCGAGGCATCACCACTACAAACATCTCTTGCCCCGGAATGGTAAAGACAATACTCCCACCGAAACAATCAATCATGGATCTGTAAGCTGCGAGCCAATTCATATCGATAATAACATCGTGCTCATGCATATCTAAGACTAACATATCTGCAGGTAATACCAAGATACCAATCTCTACCCCCACTCCCCGGCATATAAAGAAAATAAGCGATCCACTCCCCAGTGGTGAGTCTACACACGTCACAGTGCTCTCTGCTGTGGCTAACAACCCTAAGGTCTTCGTAAAATGCGTAGCTATAAAACAGTGCGTTGCCCCAGTATAAAATAAAACCCAACCCATAGTACCATAGATAGGAAACATACCCTCAATCGCGGGTGGTGCCTGTGAAACTGCTACCTGGTGGACGTTATAGACACGTCCATACTGTAATTGCCCCTGTTGCACTTGAGCTGCTGGAATGGCTGGTAGGGCTGGTACCTGGGCTGGCGCTGGGAGGGCGGCTGGAAAAAGTGGCCTCTATGGCTCATTACGGGCACCCTGCTGCTGTGGGGCCCTATCACCCTCTGGGCAATCCTGGCGCTTATGGCCATGCTTGTCGCACATAAAACATCGGCCTCTGAAGTTACTCCCCCTCTGACCCTGCTGCTGTCGGTGTCGGCCTTGCTGGCCTTGCTGACTTGGGGCTTTATTCCTCTCTGGGAAATTCTGACACCTATGGTCTTTCCTTCCACATCGGAAACACCTCTCTCGAAACTGCTTCACTTCACCACGTTGTTGACTAGTCTCGCTTTTTCCTTGGTCTTGCTGGCCTTGAGAGGAAATTTGCGGAAAGACTATGTCAGGGTGAGGACAATCCCTCCACTTGTGACCCAGCCGTACACATTTATAGCAGAGTTCCAAAATTCTTCGTTGGTCGGATTGTAGTTTATCCCCAGTCTGATTCATACAAGAGTGACGTTTGTGACCGTCCATTCCACAACTGAAACACCTCTTTGTGATTTCATTCTGAATCTGACTTCGTTGGCTGTGACACTTTTGGCCCTTTAAATAAATTTTGTTACTTCTGGAACTGACTCGGTCTTGAGTGGTTTGTTGTCGCAATTTCGGTGCCTTCGCACAATTTTCAACTTTATTCACATGCATTTGGTTAACCTCTCTAGATCTTTTGCCTCCTCTAGGTTGTATGCTGCGTTCGTGGTACTGTAAAACTGCAGTGGTAACTGTTTGTGCCACAATGCCCGCAAATTCGGCGATTGGTACCCTTTTCGGAGACACCTGAGGCGTGAGTTATCCTTGCTCATTAACTTCCCCAATGGTATTAGCTTGTTCTTCCTGACGGGCCATCTGAAAGTTTTAAAATTACATCAGAATAAGTTTAACATTCGTATCGACAAGTCACGGAAGCACGAATTTCCAACGCATAAAAATAAATACAACATTCCTAATGCTAGGGCTCTATAGCAAAAATGTTAAGCTGAAAGCGAAATAAGACGTACAGATCCTAAGGACACTAGAACCTGATGCTCTGATACCACCTGTGACACCCCGCCTAATTAAATACCGGGCGATCATTCCTTTATTAAATTAAAATCAAGGTCAACAGTTGGTTCATTCTTAGCATCACTCTCGTAAAAAAAATAACATTTCCAATTTAAGCACCCTAATTAATTAAGTTAAGTGTCAAAATCATTTTTAGACATTACTTTCCAAATTTTATTTTATAAACCAAGATTTAAATCTTTACAACAATTCCATATTAAAGAATCACACCAATATTATCCTGGAACATATAATCCAAATAATTTAAACATTCAACAACTAAATCCCAACATTTAAAACTTAAAGTAACACATCCAGACAATAATAAATCCCAAAGTGACCATACTAGAAATAACTGAATCACAAAGTCCAATAAAACAATTGAATAATGGAAAGGGCGACACATTCCCCACTAAATGAATATGCTAGGAGTGGAATCAAATAAATGAAGTCGTCTAAGCAAGAGGCCTGCAACTCCCACCTAAGCTGCAGCGCGTTCCTTCCAAAGGATCCTACGCAAGACGCCCCTGTGGCTGGGCACCTGTAATATATACATATATATACAAGAGAGAAAGAGAAATAGAAACGGGTCAGAACCCGATAGTGTAAATGATTTTAAAATTTATTTAGCAAGTATTTAAAAAGTTTACAGGCCAATGCAACAACATATTAGTGCGACCCTCTCTTGAGAAATTCTCACCTCTCTTCTAATGTGCACGCCTATCGCACTAACCTTCCCAACGGATTTTCTTATCTTATATCGCACAAAACTTCCCAATGGTTTAACTTATCTTAGGTTACTCGTAAGATTTAAAACTGAACAATATAGTTGTTTAAAAGGAAGATTTCATTTAGTAACAAAGCTATCATTTTAACTTTATTTATTAATAAAGTTTTCCAGTGTCATATTATACTTTTTCAAAACAAGTATTTCCAATTTGAGTCATCATACATGTCTTACTTACCATATCACAGTAGACAGTTCCAAATTTCATAATTTCATATATATATATATATTAAATACTCGTATAATATATATATTCTAACAGCACCCCACATAAAAACTATGGTGCGGGCATACTCTGCTATCCAATCCCCGTATCACTCGTACTAAGGGAAATACAAATTCGGAATCACTCTCGAACTGTATTAACATATACACAAACAATATTGAGGCGAAGCATAGATTCCAAGTCTCTAAGAGGATAGCACATGCCCGCGTCTCTTAGGACCGTCTGAACTATCAATTCGATAACCTGTACCAAGTATTTCTATCTTCTAGGGTAAGAGTCAATATCCCCCATAAAGGTCCCATTGAGATAAGACTGTCCCAGCGCGGTAACCTCAGGGATAGCAAGTAGCGCGGGGATGATTTTCACATGTATATAATATATGCATACCCACAGTCATATAAATATACTACTTTTATCATATCAATTTAGGTACCTCTCTAATCCCATAATTACAACATTTATCCTTATTTTCCCATTATTTGTTATCACGTATAACGGTTCGTCTCTAACTTTAATATGAGGGATTATTCCAACTTATTACGTAACACTCACGGACTCTATCCTCCCAAGTGTAAAATTCAGTAGGTATTCATCTATTTTCCATCGTAACCATTTTACGTAATCTCTCCCTTTAATACAAAATTCCATTGTCCCTTATATATAAACACCCCAAAAATATAAATTTCGCCTTACATTAAAGGTCTCTTAATCATTAATAAATCTTACTGGTCATCTTTATCTCCCAAAACATTTTAATAAGGGTGTCCAAGGATTATTTCGCATTAAATTGAATTCAACTAATTTAAAAAGCGGAAAATATGAGTCTGCCAGAAGGGGTCAATCGATCGAGGTCTGGGGCTCGATCGATCGAACCTTCGATCGATCGAAGTTCTTGGCTCGATCGATCAATCAAGCAGGTATGGCAATTTCTGCAGGAAATCAGTTACGGGTTGTATCACACAACCTCATCCAAATCCATATTTTTCACACCCAAACTTCCTAAAATTTGTACTATAATCAGTATACACCCATATTATTCATCTTCTACGTAAAGCATGTAATTTTTACATCAATAACCATGGATTTATAGACAAAAACTTCATAAAAATCTCAAGAACCCTAGAATTTCTTTAACATGGTTCTAATTAATCTTTTCCAGAATTTTCTTCTTCTAAAACATCATAAATTCGTGGTTTAATCCTCTACATGTAAAGGGGTTTCCAGATTATCATTCAAATCATAACTACATGCGATTTCCTATCTCCAACTTGGGTTTTCTTCCATGAAACTCATCCTAATCATCCCTAGACTAACATGAATGATGCATTAACGAAAATAAACAAGATAAACACTTGCTTGGGATTTTCAGAATTCTGATTTGCGGACGATTTTGGTGTGGTTGCGTTCCCCGTCGCGCGATCTACACATTGGTGGTGGTGGCGGTGCAATCGGGTGACTTTTTGGCCTTGGATTGCTTGGAAAGCTTCCTCCTTCCCTCTCCTATGGCCGTTCTAAAGTTTTGAGTTGTTTTAACCCTAGAAGGTAACCTTAGACATCTGATATAACCCTTGAAATTTCGTGGGTTTAATTACCCAAAAATGTAAAATGTCTAAAATGCCCTCCCGGGGTGTTAAATAGGCCTAAAAACGCCCCGAGACCCAAACTAAACCCCCGAGTACACTTTTCTGACTATCTCGACCCTTCTGGACACTTTGACGCACTCTAAATGACCATACGGGTGACTTATAATTTATTCACTTTTATTCATCAATATTTAGTCCTGACGCGACACGGGCGCGTCCCGACTCAAATTTTCAAAATTGTCATTTTATTCACTCTTGAAATTTAGTAGAACCAAAATTATATTACTTTACTCATTAGTAATATTCAACAACAAGTTTCCCATAATTACTAACTCACATTATGTTAATAATTATAAAGTGAATAATTTTCGGATTTATTTTAAATTAATAACTCACATTAAATTTAATAAATCCCCAAATTAATATTGCATAAAAAATACAGGGTATTACAGAAGTCTTGTTTTTGCTGCGGTGTTCTCATACTGTGAAAGCCACCGTGTGTGGTTGATGGCTTCCAAAATCTACATTGAAGGAGTCCAAGGTTCCGGTGGAGTCTGGGATTGTCGGCTAAGCAGAGGTTGGTACAAGAAGACGTGTCAGGGGATTGAAGGAGTCGAGTTGTGTAAGTCATCTGTCTTGTATTTGTAAAATTTCATACTTAGTGTACTTATGGCTAGGGCCATCCGAGGTTTTTTCCATATGGGTTTTCCTCGTACATCGCGGTGTAGTGTGTTGTGAATTTACTTTATCTTGTAACTCACCTAGAACACAAGCTTAGGACTAAAAGATAAAATATGGTTTAATTCACTACTCTTGTTTAATTTGGTGCAAAAATTAATTTGGGTGATATTAAGATTACTTTAATTTCAAGTCAAGATAATTTAATTTGGTAAGAATTTGGTTTGGTCTAATTTGCAAAAATGAATTAATTTGTGTAGGCAAATTTTAGGGCTTGAATTGAGTTAATTTGTTTAAAGTGAATATTTGTTAGTTGATTATTTTGAGGTCACTTTTAGTTTAGTTTAATTTTAATTTGTAAGAAATTAAAATTTGTAAGTTGTGTGTGTTATGCTAGAACTATCCTATTCCGCACCTTTAAGAAATTCATATTTTATTTTAAAAGAAAATTTAAAACTGGGGGTTCCTATCATTCTCAAAAAGTCCACAGTTATTAAATCTCAAATAGCTGAAGAAGTAATCATGTAATCAATAATGCAAAAATCCTACTAATAGGGATCTATATCAAAGAACACAAAGCTGAAAGCATAATAAGCTGTACAGATCCTAAAAGACTCTAGAAACTGATGCTCTGATACCACCTGTGGCACCCCTCCAATTTAAATACGAGGTGATCATTCCTTTATGAAATTTAAAACAGAGTATTTGGTTAGTTCAGTCTTAGCATCACTATTGAAAAAAAAAAACTTTTTTCTTTATTAATCACCAGTCTAATGAATACACAAATAATGAATAAAACATCATCTAACTGAATATGATAAAATTGGAATAATCTTCCAAGTTAAACAAAATCCAAACCATCAATCGTAATAATACTAAATCCAACTAAAACTGGAATACTGGAATAAAATGAGTACAATGTTTCTCGGACATAAATAAAAATGAGGATGGGCGACATATGCCCTAACTAAGAAGCCTAAATTAAAGAACTGAAATCATAGATGTGGAAGAGTCTAAATACGAGAACCTGCAACTCCCACAAAAGCTGCATCACATTAAAAGATCCAACAATATAAGCTTGGCGTCCCTGTGGATAGACACCTAAAAATAATATTACAAGAAAAAGAGAGTTTGCAAGAGACAGGTCAGAGCCCGAGTGTAAAACATTTTAAAACAGTTTAGCAAGTATTTAGAATGCAGCAAAGCAAATATAATACACATGTTAGCTTTTCGAACACTCACTTGAGATTCTCACCTCTCAAGTATTGTGCACCCCTAACGTACCTCTAAACCATCATAGTTATCGTCATCACTTAACTGTAACGTAAACAGCCACTTTTAAACTATCACTCGTAGTAAGAACCCGTATTTTCCACAAACTATTATTATCAAATGTCCTTGCATTTTTCATTTTGAATAAAAGTTTCACAACAAGTTTAACTGTTCCCATACTTAAGTTACTTAAGAATTTATCACCTTCCTTATCTACAAATTTCACACAATAGATAATATCACAAGTATATATACGTATTCAGCACTATAAATTATATATACTAATACAACACCCCTAGACTCAGCTGCAGTGCATGCATACTCTGTTATCTACTCCCTATACATCTCATACTAAATAAGGACTATCGATTCGGAATCACTCACGAACCATATAATACAAAATACACATATTGGAGGCAAATATAGTTTCAGGCCTATGGGATACGCAAATACCTACGCACCCATATGACCGCTGACTTATCAACTCACCGATAAGTCATTCCTAGGTTCTATGTCCTGAGGCACCAATCTAAAATCCCCCAAGTGGGTTCATCAGGTTGAGACTGTCCCCTTTCAAAACCTCCCGGGATAATAAACAACGTAGGTTTGTCATACACATAATAAATCAATTATATAATATGTATTCATCTCAAGTTTATACATTCATAACACAAATATAGGTATACTCACATCCCATATCATAAATCGCATACGTAGTATATCATTATTCCGAATATCCTATGTTTAATTGAATGATGGATTCACTTCTTTATCGTATGCTCTCGAGTATTACTCACCACTCAAAGTGTATCCTTCATCCTGCCCATAAAATCAGTAGGTGACTCACTATATCCTACCGGTCTAAATTATCATTGTCCTTAAATTCCCATAACTCAAATTAATTTCCAAATCAGGTAATCCTCTTACGTTAACCTAATTACATTTATCCCTAAATATGCCATTATGAGATCAAGCCTAATACCCACATAGGCCTACTGGTCTTCTAACATAAGTCTAAGTATATTAAAACAAATCCCAAGAATAAATTCCAAATGATTTTCTAACCATAATAAATAAAAGGACAAAACTGGCCAAGACTGGGCAGCCGAATCGATTCGGCCTAGTCCAAATTGATTCTCCTTGTTGAATCGATTCATTTAGGATCGAGTCGATTCGCTCGTACAGGTATGGAAAATTCTGCATATGAGTTCTTACAGATATCTCCAGTTTTCAACCCCAAATCCTTATTTTAATCATCCTAAACACCAATTCAAACATACTAAATGTTATACTAACATAATTAAACAAGTTCTGAAGTTTAATAACTACAATTTCATAGAAGGGCATCAATTAATTGGGTTTTTTTCAAGTATAAGCATTAAGAACCCTAGTTTATCATCCTCTTCAAGAACTACCATAAAATCCCATAATTATTCATCAATATTAATCCAATTTCGTGGGTTGTCATCTATATATCATGGGGAATCAAACCTATATCAATTTCAATTCCAGATTATGATCCAAATCCTTCAATTTCATCTAAATCATAAACAATACATGTTCAATTTCAACCTACACTAACATAGGCGATATTATTGCTCAAAGTTTGCAAGATTAAACACTTACCTCTAGAATGAAGGCCTAATCCGCTGGTGTAGTTGGTATGGTTGCGCTCCTCGTTCTCTGATCTATGCGGTGGTAGTCTCGATGGTGCAAGATGGTGATTCTTGGCCTTAGTCTCCTTGAATTGGCTCTCCTTCTCCCTCTGTGACTCTCCCTTAGATTTTATGAATGAAAACCCTAACTTCCCTAACATATCAGATAGATTCCCTCTCCTAATTTCGTAGGTAATTAAAGCCCCAAAATAGAAATTACCAAAATACCCTCCTGGGATGTCGATTTGGCCTAAAATTGCCCCGGGACCCAAACTAAACCCTCGGGTAGACTTTTCTGACTATCTCGACCCTTCCGGACACATTGGCGCACTCAAAATGACCATTTGGATTACTTAAAATTAATTTACTTTTTATTTCCTTTATTTAGCCCCGACACGACTGACACACGCGCCCCGACTTAATTACCATAATTATCAATTGTCGTATTTCTCACTCGCGGCAATTCTCATAAATTCAAAATCATATATTACTTTATTTACTAAATAATATTCAATATAATTCTCACTAATAAATATTAAATCTTATCTCACTAGTTAATATTTATTTTAATCCGGATTAATTATCAATTAATTTCCCATAATTAATTTAATTAATCCAATCTTTAAAAATCATTAAAAAAAATACGGGGAGTTACAGTTTTTTCCATGTAACGATCACTCAAGACCCTCATTAGTTCAGAGAGGCAGTTATAAAATTCCACTCATGCATGAAATCTTGGGGGCTTTTGTTATACCCTAAATAAAATATGCCATGTGGATCCTACGTGGCATGGCAAGATCCTCCTTTAAAGTAAGAGAGGAGGTCGACTACATCATTAATTGTGCTCGGCTTAAGTGCCAATTTGTTTGGCCTGGTAATTTGTCTTCGACTTGATAGTTATCTAGTGTAGCTAAAGGGCCCACCTTATTGACTTAATGACGGTTGTTCCCGTCCTTGCTTAAACATGTAAGGAAGGCCCACTAGTCATGTTGGTGACACTTGAGAATGTGGGTAATTCTCACACCCACCTCTTTATTTGGGTTGTAACTAATCCATCATTATCTATCATGTCATGTGTAAAATGGTGTAACTCCCTGACCTATAAAGGAAATCAACCTATCCATGAATACGGGGAAGATAACCAACAATAAAAAGCACGGAATATCATGGAAAAAGGGTCTCTCTCTCTATTTCTCTCCCTCTGGTGTGGACCTTAAATTTGTATTCATTATCAGAGATAACATATGCATGATCACTGCACTTGTGGATGTAAGTACTATTTGTGGACCGAACCACGTAAACCATGTCTTCTCTCTTTGTCTCTCATCTCCATTATCTGTTATTATTATTTATTATTGTTTATTACTGATTAAACCCCCTGGCTAAGGCATAAATTCTCCAATCCATTTTCAGATGATAACAGTGTGTAAACATTGAATGAAGAAGATGAAGTTGGACTTAAAATGGTCAATATATGAATATGGATCTTAATCATGTTATAATCGCATTAATTCTTACAGAAAACTTGTTAGAAACATTAATCTACGGTTCATATGTATATAAGAATGGGTTTTTGTTATTGTATAGGCTTTAAGATGAGTTTAGGATATTTTGGGGTAAACATTGATAGATCTGTGACAAACTAGCCATTTCGAGCTCGACAGATCGATCCGACCCTATAGCCTTTGTGAGATTCTCTCTCTCTCTAACTCTCTCTTTCTATATCTCTCTCTCATATATATATATATACAGAAAGTCTCATGTAAGAACTTATTATGGTGCACACCCTGGTACATTCCTTTTTTTAAAATTGTAAAAAAAAGAATTTTTTTATGAAACTTCATGGATATGATCTCTACGATGAGAAGATCATCTCCAATTTTGTTCATCAAAAAATTCAATAAAAAATTATTGAGATGAGGTGATACGTAAAAAAATGGTATAAATATGAATTTTCGACCATTAAAATTTTGGGCCTGCACCAGCCACTCGATTGATTGAATTTTTTTATAACGCTTCAATATGATCTTCTCACTGTCGAAAACATGTCCATGAAGTTTCATCAAAAAATTCAATCAAAAAGTGGCTGATATTATCGCCAAAATTTCAACAGTTAAAATGCATATTTATACAATTTTTTTACATATCACCTCATCTCAACGTTTTTTCTATTGAACTTTTTGATGAAAAAAATTAGAGATGATCTTCTCACTATGGAGATCATATCCATAAATTTTCATAAAAAAAATCATTTTTTTACTATTTTAAAAAACGGTATGTACCGGGATCTGCACCATAAGGAGTCCTTATAGGAGGGAGCCTCTCTCTCTCAGTCTGTGTGTGTGTGTGTGTGTGTGTGTGTGTGTGTGTATACATATTGTAAAAGCAAATGTGATACCAATTTGAGACTTCGCCATATTTCAATGGATTAAACTTATTTAAGTAGATGTCAATCCCACAAATTCCAATTTTAATTAAACCCTAAACATGCACCTATGTGATTGAAAGCATTGAATCATATAAGCATGCAACCAAACTAACAAGGAGGCAAATATCAGGAAAAATCCCCGCAAGAAAAAACCTTTATTTCACTAATGTTTGCAAATCGCAACTTACAACACATTAGAAAAATCTGCAACAAATTCTCGCAAGAACCGACAAAGATCGCAGCCTTCAAATCAGCAATGATTCCTTTGAAAATCACAATAATCGTAGTCGACAGCAATGACTCCCTCGAGAATCACAAGAACATCAATCCTCCTCTTCAGCAGTGAATACCCTCGAGTATTCCCAATATCAGAAATAAAGACATCTCTCCAAAAGAATAACTTCGACAAAGAAATGTTTGGGTTCCAAAGAAGATTCACAAAAGTAATTGGGGTTGTTTGTGAATCAAAAACAAATTTTACCCTAAAAAGTGAAGACTGTTTTGTAGGTGTTTAGCAGTTTGCCTAAATAAAAAGTCTTAATAAAAAAACTTCATGAAACAGATTTTTATAGGCAAACAAAAAGTTGAGGTGGTGAAAAGTCGTTTGAACGACATCCAGGATCATTAGAATGACATGGACATGTCATTTGAAGTCATTTCGAACAACCTTAATGACGACCAATTAAAACATGAAATACTATGCTCTCGTTTGAGCCATATGAGATCCAAGGCATCAAACCACCTATCTAACGAGATACTAATGTCGTTTGAACAACATAACAATGTCGTTTAAACAACAAAAATGATTTTTTAAAATCCACCTACAGGTATCTCATAAAGCATTTTAAGTTTGAAAAATGCCTCATTTTGATAAAAACAGATTATAAAAAGTATCACAATATAAAGAAATCTAAGTCACACAAAATAAAATCCATACCAAAATTATGTCTCGTCAAGGAACATTACTAAAGATGCTCGATATTGGGATCCGTCGTCTTGAATGTGTGAACGTGAATTGCCTTGATGGTTAGAACGGGACCCGCCATACATGATGTAAATTGGGTACTAGGGACTAGATGGAAAATATGTCCTTATAAATATACCCTTATGGCTATTATGGTACAAAATAAAAATATCCGAATTATCAACAAACGTCATATACAAATCTAATACCCTCCCAAGAACCCAAAAGTGGAAAGATACTAAATATGTAAGTCTTTAATAATCTTCAACTTTCAAATCTTCGGATCTCCACGCTTTCTCTTGCTCTTATTTTTGTGTGCTTTTCAAAAGCTCATCAAAGTTTTACACACAATAGACAAAGAAAATACATCCATGATGTATCGAGTTTGAAATGAGATACAACGAACTCATAAACCAAATTAATCCAATTATCCCCCATAATTTATAATTCGTTTTGCCCCTTTTTATTTGTCCGAAATAGACAAGGAAAATAATAAAACAAATAAATCGGAGTGGGTCACAACAAGCATTTAAATCATCACAAATATATATATCAAATAAGCTCATGCAATGATAAACTCAAAAGATCCATAAACTATTTTTGATTTTTCAAAATTTTCAAGCAAAAATAATTTTACAAAAAAAAACATACGCCATGAACTAACACTAAGATAACCAAATTATGGAAACGGGATGAATGGGTGTGAACAAATTCGATAGAAAAATCAACTCAAACAATCATAACATTTGTGCACGATGAATTTTGGATACTCCTAACGAATGAACTCAAAATCGTCCTTAGGTTTAAAAATGTTGAATTCATATGATATCGACTCAATATAATCAATAAATCAAAGTCTAAAATGATTTCCACACCAATGACGTCTAAAACTATGTAATACTTTTTCGAAACTTTGTCAGGATGTGCAAACCCGTTGATTTCCAACTAAAACTCCCTCAAAAGATAAATATGATCTTATTTTCTATTATTTCTTTTGAAATATCAATCAAACTAAACGATCTGGCCCCTTTATGGAATATTATTCTTTTTATTGCCTTAATTTTTTCTTGGGCTCTTTTCAAACAGTGGATTTCATGATGAGTTCACATGCCTCTCACCGTCATTTCCCATGTACACTCATATTTTTTTCAATATTAAACAAATCTCTCACGAGAACGATTATTGCATGCACTACTTTCTTTATCTCATTTTATCGCATTTGGTTTGTTTTAAAGACAGGACTGAGATGAAAATACTTTAACCAACATGTGAGAGACAAGTACAATAATCAAATAAATTTACGCATGTGTGCATTAAAGGAGACTAAGAGTCAAACATGTAGAAAGTAATCGCTAATCACATCTTATTGACTCCAAATATTACAAAACACTATCAAAAAGTCACGTGAAAAATGGAATGATATTGTGACTTGGTCATCCTAAATGTCCATCCATAAATGGTATAAAAAGAAATACAACAATCTTTTTGTGTTTTTCAAAAAAAATTATCAAAATAAAATCTTTTTGTCCTTTTCACTTTTTCTAAAGAAATAGAAAATGTTTTTGTATTTTTCCAAAAAAATTTAAGAAAAACAAAACTCCATTTGGATTTTTCAAAAAAATATATCAAAATGGATAAAGCTAAATACAATGGTAGTACACACTATCAATAGGCATAAAGATATGAACATAAAAATCAACATATGCTAGCAAACAAGTCTAAACCTCAGTCTATAGGTTCGGAGGAGTTTTCCAACGGTGCTGACATTTTATGAAAAATATCCATCAAATCATGCGAAGTCTTGACCAAATACTCAACTTGCTCTCGAAAATGCTCAAAATATCTCACGTGATGTGCGGGAGCATGCGAAGTAACATGTGTGTGAGTGCATGGGGAAATATGTGTACCAGCATAACGAGATAAATACCTATGAGACATACTACCCAACTTAAAACAAAATTACCCGAGGTGTCCTTTTTTCTTACAATAGGAACAAACATAAACGGTCCTAGGAATACATCTCTCAAAATGACTAGATGTGCTCTCCTACAGGTATACGGATGCCTAGGTGGGTTAGGTTGAGAGCCATGTGGATCTATCACAAACTCGGGAACTGGCTCGGGTGTAACATGGGAACTGGATGCACCATTATAACCTATTCCTAGTCTCTCAGCATTACCCAAAGCGGGACAGAGGAACATCTTTCTAACCTTCTTAGATGTATCCTCCAAAGTAACTTTGACCTACCGAGCACGTTTGAGATCTCTCTCGATTTGGGATACACGGGCTTTAATTTTCTCATGAGTCTCCAATAAATATTGAACATATCCCGTAAGAGTAGGTTAAATCACTCTTTTTCCCCCTAAGGTGATCAACTTCTCACATAAAGAAACTCTCACCTTCTCGAGTTTACTCGTCGATGCCTCACATACCCTCAAAACTTTTATCTCTCTCTCCAAATCTAACACCTTAAGACCTAACTTTTTATTCAACTTTTTGTTTTTCAAAGTCTCGGTGTACAAGTCTCTAAATGCTTTTTGGAGATCCCCTTCTCCCTCACTTGCAGTCTCATCCTCGCACTCACTATTTCTCGAATGGCTCGAAATATCATCAAGGCTCTCACGTTTCCAAGTGTCCTCATCATCATGGGATAAACTATATGTGCTCACGTGACTAGCCATGAAAGCAAAGCACTTTTCATGTGGTGATTCATTCCTGGAATCATCCAACTCAATGTCACATTCGCTAAAAGTGGCCTTATTAGCAATTTTCTTACCTTTTCTCTTTAGCATAGTGGGACACTCAAAAGGTTTATGCCCTTTTACCTCGCACTCAAAATACCTTATATCTTCCTCATTCTCACCGCTATACTTGGCCTCATCTTTCTTTTTGTTTTTCTCAAAATTATTTTTATTGGAAGAATCATCTTTGGAAAATTGAAGAATTTTTTTGCAAACAAGGCCAAGTCATCTAAGTCAACCTCACCCTCAGAATCAGACTCACAAACTCTCTCTTTTTTCTTTTTCTTAACCTGAGTCTTTGAAGCTACCCCTTTATCCTTAGGCTTTACGGTTTTGGTAAACATGTCAATTTCATAAGTTGAAAGGTCTCCTAAGAGTCCTTCTAACCCAAGAGAATCTACGACCCCTAAAGAGTTAAGCACAGTGACCTTAGGAATAAATCGGGATGGGGGTGACCTCAAAATATTTTTCACAACTCTCAAATCATCAATTCACTCACCCAAATTAAAACTCGTGTTAACTATGTCCGACAACCTAGCATAAAATTCATTAAAACTCTTGGAATCTAACATCTTATTAGTCTAAAATTGGGTGGTTAAATTTTGAAGCTTAGACACTTTGACAACGTTGGTACCCTCGTGAGTGAGTTTGAGGGTATCCCATTCCTCATTAGACGTAGTGCACGTCATGAAGCGATGGAACTCGTCGAGGGTGACGGCTCCAAAAATAGCACTAAGTCCACGGGAGTTGTAGGTACTCCACTTAAACTCATCATCAGTCCAATCAGAAATACGTTTAGGAGTAATGACATTATTAGCGATGACAGTGGAAGGAGTCCACCCACTTTCAAAATGTAATCAAACTCGTTCATCAATCGATTTTAAACATGATCTCATGCGGGTTTTCCAGTAGGTATAAGTTGTGCCATTAAAAACAGGAATCCGATTATATAAGTTATCCTTCAGAAATTTGCGACTTTTCAAAAATCAGTTTTTAAAAAATGATTGATATAACGAAAAAATATTTTGCAAAAAAAGGATCTCACGATAATTTGGTGAAACCTGCTCTGATACCAATTTTTAAAATCGAATGTGATACCAATTTGAGAGTTCATAATATTTCAATGGACTAAACTTATTTAACTAGATGTCAATCCCACAAATTCCAATTTTAATTAAACCCTAAGCATGCATCTATGTGATTGAAAGCATTAAATCATGTAAACATGCAACTACACAAACATGGAGGCAAATTTCAGGAAAAATCCCTGCAGTACAAAACCTTTATCTCACTAATGTTTGCAAATCGAAACTTACAACACAATAGAGAAATCTGTAATGAATTCTCGCAAGAATCCACAAAGATTGTAGCCTTCAAATCAGCAATGATTCCTTCGAAAACCACATTGACTGCAGTCGACAACAATGACTCCCTCGAGAATCACAAGGACCTGAGTCCTCCTCTTTAGCAGCGCATACCCTCGAGTATCCTCGAGATCAATAGTGGAGACAGCTCTCCACAAGAATAACTTCGATAAAGAAGTGTTTGAGTTCCAAAGAAGATTCACAAAAGTAATTGGGATTGTTTATTTGAATCAACAACAAGTTTTGCACTAAAAAGTGAAGACTATTTTACAGCTGCTTTGCAGTTTTCGTAAATAAAAACTCTTAATAAAAAAACTTCACGAAACAGGTTTTCATAGGCAAACAAAAAAGTTGAGGCGGCGAAAAGTTATTTGAACGACATCACAGGGTTGTTAAAATGACTTGGGCATGTCGTTTGAAGTCCTTTCGAACGACCTTACTAACGACATGTTAAAATGTAA
Source organism: Sambucus nigra (assembly GCA_949130495.1). Lineage (NCBI taxonomy): Eukaryota > Viridiplantae > Streptophyta > Magnoliopsida > Dipsacales > Adoxaceae > Sambucus > Sambucus nigra. The sequence goes on along the minus strand of OX422211.1, from coordinate 434,525,955 downwards.
AGCAGTATGCTCTCGTTTACGCCATAAGAGATCCTGGGCATCAAACAACCTATCTAACGAGATGCTAATGTCGTTTGAACGACATATATAATTTTTTAAAGTCCGCCTACAGGTATCTCTAAAAACATTCTTAAGTTTGAAAAACTCCTCATTTTGATAAAAAAAGTTTATAAAAAGTATCCCAATACTTAGTAAAAAAATATAAGTAACACAAAACAAAATCCATACCAAAATTACCTCTCGTCGAGGAACATTGTTGAAGATGCTCGATATTCGGATTCGTCGTCTTGAACGTGTGAACATGAATTGCCTTGAAGATTGGAACGAAATATGCCATACACGATGTAAATTGGGTACTAGGGACTATATGGAAAATATGTCCTTATACACACACACACACAAACATTTTATAATGTGATAAACTAAGAGGACACAAAGTTGGGGCTTAATTCCAGTTCGAGTGTATTAAACATATAATTATGAGTATAATCCGGTTTGGGGATGTGGACGAGCTTGGGTATACTAGTGGTTTATTATATTCTATGTGTGCTTTATGTTATGTATTAAACATTCTGGGATTGGTTACTAAGTGAGACCACACAGTTGAGGTGGGGTTAGTTAGAGCGCAGTCATTTGTATTGGAGTGTAGTACCATGCGCATTGGCTTATTTTTGCATACCTAGATATTAGGGTATAATTATTAGACTTCGGGTTCATTCTCGGGGCTATATATATATAGTCGATCTCTCCAACACACATCCTAACAACATACTAATGAACATACCCATTTTTAAAAATTGTAAAAAATATATTTTCAACCAAATTTGGTATTCATTATCTCTGTAATCAAAAGATCATCTGCAAAAAAAATCATCCAAAAATACAACTTGGAAGATGGTGAGATGATGATCACAAATTTTAACGGTTAAAAATGCACATATTCATCCATTTTTTTAATCACCTACTTTCAAGTTGTATTTTTGGATGAAATTTTTTATGGATGATATACTCATTATGGAGATTATGTATACCAAATTTGGTTGGAAAATATTTTTTTTACTATTTAAAAAAATGAATATGTTCATAAGTATGTTGTTAGGGGAATGTGTGTGTGTGTATGAGTGTATATATATATAGTCCGATTATGAGGATAATTATTTATGATAATATTAAATACCTATATGTTGGGCTCGTGGTAGTTTAACATTGGGAATTATGTGCTTCAGTGGTTATGGATAGGTTGGTATAGTTATTTGTATACACGTATAGGTATACATGGAACTCAGATCACTACACTATATATCTAAGATGGTCACGGGCATAGGCCGTGACCAAGGTTTCGGATCAAGGATGAGGTCCGTGATCATTTTTACTGCGACCAAAAAACGTGATCACGAACTTCATCCGTGACACAAAATGAGGATCACGTCTCCTTCGTGAGACAGTATTTGGCTTCATGGTCATGGACCTGGACATGACCCCATGGTCAGCCGTGACCATGTGTGGAATAATATTCAAACCCTATCACGGACTCAGGCCATGACCATGTATAAGACGATGTTGAAAATGGATTATGACCCAAATCTGTGACCCCTAATTTTTGAAGAAAAACAAATGAAAACATGGTCTTGGTTAGGGATGGCAACGGGTCTGGTTTGGGTCGGGTTTGTCATAACCCGAACCCGCCCCACAAAATTCTTTTAAAACCAGCCCCGCACCGCGACCCGCAACGGGTTTTTTTAACCCGCCCCATACCTGTTTAAGTGTACCCCCTCTAAACTCACCCCCGCCCCACCCCTCCCCGTTTTGGATTAAGCGGGTCAAAAACCCGCTCGGGGCGGGATAAAACCTGCATACCGCATATATAACTTATATATATAAATTTTTAGTGTAAATAATATATTAAATATGAGTATTTTAGTAATTATAAGAAATAAAAGGGGTGGGGCGGGGCGGGTTATGCTTCTATATAGCAAATCCGAACACCTGCCATTTAATAAATGGTTTTTTTTTTAAAAACATACCCGCCCCTGAAACTGCACAATATGTGCGTGTGTTTCAAATCAAACCAATCTTTACCAATAAATTATCCAACTTTTAATGTGCACCAAACCAAGTTGTGAAAAACCCAATTCTTACTTTAAACAAATTTTATCTTGATTAATCCTAAACATGCATCTAGTGATTAAAGCAAGTAAAATAAGGTAAAGAATACTCACAACGCTGGATGGACAAGGAAAAAAACCCAAAACGAGAAAACAACCCCGGACGGCCCAAGCCAGACAATCACTATGAACAATGGTTTTACAAAGACATATTAGCCTTACTCAATGACTCGATCCCCACGGGTCTTGAAGCTCCTTCTGATCTTCTACCGTTCTTCAATAGTACCCACACAGAAATTCAATTTTCCACGATACCTATCCACAACACTCGACTCCACGAATGTCTCAGTATCCACCGATTGGCTTTGATTCGTCTACGATGTCGAACAAGAAGTCCTTCTCTTTTCTTCACCGCAAAACCCTTATTTTCGATGGTAGAACAAACTTCTTAGGGCATCAAGATCACTTAAACATATAAGAATGATAACTTGGATCTTTGCAAACTCTAAGGATGTGTTTATGCCTTTTAAACCTTAGAAAACATGTGCAAACAAGTTTCTAGTTCGAATACTGTTTTCCAGAATGCACACTTACGAAAATCTGATAGAAACACGTTTTAAATAAGATTTAAACGCTGCCTCAAAAACCGTGTCGTTCGAACGATAATGCCACGTCGTTCGCGGGACATAGGCATCTCGTTCGAACGAGAGCTTATGTCGTTCGAACGACCTGACGTTAGTTTGACTTTTTTTTTAAATGTCTCTTTTAAAAAAGATCCAAATTAGTCAAACTCTATTTCGAGTATATCAGAATAAAACGTAGTTTAAACCATTTAAAACACTTTTAAAAACATTTTAAAACATTTTTCTTTATAAAAATACATCCTTATCTTTTATAAAAATAATTCCAAGCACCATTAATTATGCGCATTCATACCTGAGTGATCTCGGAATGCAATTACCTTTGAAGACGAATAAACTTGCACCAATTAAACTTCGGCATGGTTATTTCTTTGAAGCTTTGCTGCAACATCTTCAATTTCTTCAGTACGTCATAGACCAAGTGGGATCGTGACAAAATAAAATCTCCCTATAACATATTACAAACACAGTTTTGTTCACGAAATTAAATCAAAACAATATAGGGACTCAATTGGAAATTTATGTCCTAACAAATCTCCCCCTTTGACTATTTCGGGACAAAACTAAACCAGTGAAATGCCTAAGTCGGGCCATCAAGCCGTATGATGCCTAAATCCCATCCCATAAACCCAAAATCAAAAATACAAGACACGGACTAGTATATGTAGCACCGGTAAGCATGAATTGTCTGAATGTGATGTAGACTTGATATCTCGAATCGCTGAAGCATACCTACACACCTGAAACAAACAAACAAATATCCAGCTAAGTATGGAGGAACAAATGAAACCAATATATATATCCAAATGATACCAACCGACAATAGATACCAGTATGAATAAAATCTGGAAAAATCATTTGTTAAACAATTTGAGCAACAAACTGATATCAATGTGTACTACCAATATGAGATACCAATTTGTAAACATATGTAAACCAAAACATGCTCAAATCTCCCCCTACATCACATACATCTCTCCCCCTTTTTGTCTCGAACAGACAATCCGGTGAAAAGATAAACGAATCAAAATATCTAGCATGAGAATATACCAATTTGAATCAATGTGAAATCGCTAGATAATCATGAAACAACCAGCTAAATATGATCATGTAATGACAAATCAGTAGCTAGTAAACCAAGGAATCACACAAAGAATATATCAATCTAATCAGGTGTGATACACGGACTATATGCAAAAACCCAATTTAGAACCAATAAAACCTGCATATAAACCAGTCAGTCCAGAATGCTTCCAGCAGTACCAAAAAATTATACCAATTTAAACTAGGGGATTGCAAACCAATCAGAAGCCACAATTCAGCCTGTTGTTCAAACGAGCCAGGGATGTCACTCAAACGAAGTGAGGACGTCGCTCGAATGAAGGACAGATGTCGTTTGCGCGACATAGGGATGTCGTTTGAACGACTTCTCGTGACCTGTCAAAATTTCTCAGATTCCCAGAAATATAATATAATATTGTTCAGTGAAAAAATTTCCACAAAAAAATTCCAGGAAGGGCCTGACAGAAGCAAAATAGTATTAAAATAGTAGGCTTTTAACACAAAACGCAAAAACTCATAAAAATTAAAAATGCGACTTACATGCAAACATAGTACCGATGTGCTCAAATATGGACATGGAATGAATGGGCGTGAAACTACAACAAATGAGCCACAATTCCAACACATCGAAACGATCAAGAATCTTTAATTGATAGCGATAAATCATCAAACTTTATCATAGCCTTATGACAATTAAAGTGTGAGTTGAATAAACTAAACATACTACATCCAAACAAATCCATAATTTTGACGATTCTACAAACAATAGCGTCAAATTGCAATGTTTCAACATTAGGATTAGTTGTCCAAACCCTTTTAATTTTTTAATCCATCCAAAACTCCCTCAATAATATCATATTTTCTTTGGAATGAACATAACTAATTTGGCCCTTTTCTTAGCATATTGCATTTTCTTTTTGGGCTCTTTTAAACGGTGGCTTTCACAACGAGTTAATTTTGAACTCTCGCAGCCCTTTCTCGTGAATCACTCATCATTTTTATCAATTTAAATCCTCACGGTAAATGGTTCTTACATGCACACTTCTCCTTTAAGTCTACTTACGCATAGATGACAAGATTGAGATAAGAACGCCTCATAAAATTCAAATTTGCAAGAGAAGTCAAACATCCATATAAACTCGTGCATGTGTGCAATACTGGCATATATACAAAGTCGAATAAAAATGCATATCAACTTCGAAACAACCCCATATTAACAATGGTTAAGATCATTCTAAGCATCGATAATAATGACCAAATGTCCTAGTCACACGGATAATGAAACGATGGGGGGGGGGGTCCAAGCACACCAATATGCCACATCAAACATGTAAACTGAAAAACAAAAACCAAAAATCTTTTTGGCTTTTCATATTTTGACTCAAATAAAAGCAAAATCTTTTTGGGTTTTCAAAAGTTTTCTCAAAAAACAAAATCTTTTTGGATTTTCAAAAATTTTCTAAAAAAAACAAAATCTTTTTTTATTTTTCAATAGGACTCAAACAAATGAAAACTATAATACAAAATGATACACATGTCATAATACTAGCAATGAATATATCATGAAGCAAACTAGCATATGATAAACAAGGCAACACTATCATCCTTTAGATTTAGCATGGGAGGAATCAAGTGCGCCCAAACGAGAATCATGAAGTTCAATTCCTAAAACCACTAAATACGATTTCCTAACCCAAGTAGGTGTACAACGACGCATGGGGATTTTGGGACCGGGGTAACTTTATTCCTAAACTTCCTAGGAGCTTGTCTAAGGTCGTAACAATAACACCTAAGGTGACCTTTACTACCACAAAACGTGCAAGTGTAGCGGGGGTGGGAATGATTACCTATATGTGGACCTTTTTTAACCTTCCTAGTGTTTCTCACACGTGCGGGGGGAATGGGAACAACTCTCTCACCAAAACCTATACCTCCCCTATCTCCCTTAATTTGGACGCTGCCTAGGATCTTATCTAACTTCTCCGACCTAGCCTCCAAATCAAGCTTTACTCTAGACGAGTCTCTCAATCTCTCCTCCAACTCGTGAATCCTAGACTCGAGCAAACGCTTAGACTCCTCAAACTCTAAAATCTTCTTTTTCAAGGACTCCATCAAACCACGGAGATTATCTCTCTCTTCCTCCACAAACTCTAGTTTCTCCCTAAAATTCTTCTCTCGTGCCCTAAGATCCTCAATCAGAATATCATTATTTTCTATGGCACGCTCATTCAACTTAGCTTGCAATTTAGAGTTAGCCTTTTTCACCTTCACTGTTTCGGCATACAACTCATTAAACGAATTTTTCAACTCTTTCGCATCTACCCCCTCCTCGTCACTCTCTTCACCCTCACTAACATGGGATTCACTCAAAACCTCCTCGGAAGTGTCATGCATATGAGAATCGTCGTCGCTCACATGACAAGCCATAAACGCAACAAAGTTACGATCAATGGGGGAACTTTCTCTATCTTTCGGATCACTATCACTTAAGGTGGTATTATAGACAATGGATTGTTTTCCCTCTTTCTTAAGTCTAGTGGGACACTCCTTAACTTTGTGACCGTACTCCTCACACCCAAAACACTTATCCGACTCATCTCTCTTAGGTTTCTCAAACTTATCCTTAGAGGTTGGATCTACTTTGTTGTTCATGAATTTTTCAAATTTCTTGGCATCTTTTGATTGCTTTTGAAACTTAATAAATTTTTTAAATTTCTTTGCCAACAAAGCAACATCCTCAAAATCGAAATCAGAATCGGAATCCGAAACTTTAATTTCCTCCTTCTGGGTTTTCAAAGCAATACCCTTTTCTTTCTTACGCACTTGCTTGGAGGTAATCATGTCGATTTCATAGGTTTGTAAGTCACCTACAATCCCTTCTAGTTTCGTCGACTCTAACCTACCCAAGGAGTTTAAAATGGTCACTTTCGCATCAAACCTACTAGGCAACGACATAAGGATTTTCTTAATGACACGGTTGTCGGGAATTTTCTCACCTAGGTTAAATGACGAGTTGATAATATTGAACAACCTAGCATAAAACTCATCAAAAGTCTCACTCTCTAACATCCTAATGGTCTCAAACTGTGTAGTGAGATTTTGAAGTTTTGACGCCCTAACCATGCTAGTGCCCTCGTGAGTGAGTGCCAAAATATCCCAAGCCTCTTTTGAAGTTTCAAAAGTCATAATTCTATTACATTCTCCCGGTGTGACATCTGAAAAAATAACATGCAGACCCTTAGAATTATATTGTGAAAGTCTACGTTCAGTTTCGGTCCATGACTCGACAGGCTTTAAACTAGTGACCTCACCTACAATAGTGACAGGGGGTATCCAACCTTTCTCAACTGCTAACCACACACGCTCATCAATTGATTTTAAAGCACTTCTCATTCTCATCTTCCAATAAGGGTAATTAGTGCCATAAAAAATAGGTTTTCGAGAAAGTTCGTTAAATTCAAAATTCATCTTTGAAAACACATGGGATCACAAAACAAATAAATTATATTTTTTAGCTCTGATACCAATTTCAAAGTGCCCAATATGTGCGTGTATTTCAAATCAAACCAATCTTTACCAATAAATTATCCAACTTTTAATGTGCACCAAACCAAGTTGTGAAAAACCTAATTCTTACTTTAAACCAATTTTATCTTGATTAATCCTAAACATGCATCTAGCGATTAAAGCAAGTAAAATAAGGTAAAGAATACTCACAACGCTGGATGTACGAGGAAAAAACCCAAAATGGGAAAATAACCTCGGACGGCCCAAGCCAGACAATCACTATAAATAATGGTTTTACAAAGACAGATTAGCCTTACTCAATGACTCGATCCCCATGGGTCTTGAAGCTCCTTCTGATCTTCTACCATTCTTCAATAGTGCCCACGCAGAAATTCCATCTTCCACGATACCTATCCACAACACTCGACTCCACGAATGTCTCGGTGTCCACCGATTGGCTTTGATTCGTCTACGATGTCGAACAAGAAGTCCTTCTCTTTTCTTCACCGTAAAACCCTTATTTTCAATGGTAGAATAAACTTCTTGGTGCAGCAAGATCACTTAAACATATAAGAATGATAACTCGGATATTTGCAAACTCTAATAATGTGTTTATGCCTTTTAAACCTTAGAAAACATGTGCAAACAAGTTTCAGGTTCGAATACTATTTTCTAGAATGCACACTTACGAAACTCTGATCGAAACACACTTTAAATAAGATTTAAACGCCGCCTCAAAAACCGTGTCATTCGAACGACAATGTCACATAATTCGCGCGACATAGGCATCTCGTTTGAACGAGAGCTTATGTCGTTTGAACGACCTGATGTCAGTTTGACTTTCTTTGACCTTTTTTTTAAAACGTCTCTTTTAAAAAAGATCCAAATTAGTCAAACTCTATTTCGAGTATATCAGAATAAAACGTAGTGTAAACCATTTAAAACACTTTTAAAAACATTTTAAAACATTTTTCTTTATTAAAATACATCCTTCTCTTTTATAAAAATAATTCCGAGCACCATTAATTATACGCATTCATACCTGAGTGATCTCGGAATGCAATTACCTTTGAAGACGAATAAACTTGCACCAATTAAACTTCAGCATGATTATTTCTTTGAAGCTTTGCCGCAACGTCTTTAATTTCTTCAATACGACATAGACCAAGTGGGATCGTGACAAAACAAAGTCTCCCTATGACATATTACAAACACAGTTTTGTCCACAGAATTAAGTCAAAACAATACAGGGACTCAATTGGAAATTTATGTCCTAACATCCCCATTTATTTTAAACGGGTTTTTAACCTGCCCCATTAGGGGCTGGGTGGGAACCCGGCGGGGCGGGGTAAATTACCATCCCTAGTCACGGTCTTGGACCGTGACCATATTTATATTTTATTTTCAAATTGGCGGTCAGGGATTTGGGCTGCAAGCACATTCATTTATTAAAAAAATAGTTTTAGGCATCTCTCACAAAAACCTATATACATCAACCAATTCATATACAATTAAACAGTATTATAACCGTGGAGCTGACAATTCAAAGTAAAGCACCGTGTCATCCTAATCAATTCATAAATCATACTGAATATTCATAATTCAAACTAAACATTTATAAATCAAACTAAGTCTAAATATTTGCAATTTTTGGTAGCACTATGGGGATACAATTACGAAAGGTGGAATTCTCACTCCAGCGTCATATTTTTTAGCCTAGGTCTAGATAATAGAATTTTTTTATCATATTCTAAAATCGGGAATCCTGTGACGATGTGGTCAGTTTATATGAGTTGTATTGGTCCCGTGCGATATGTTCGTGCCTTTTACAGGGCCGTTTGGGGGCTCTTATGGGCTTTTTTCCTCTAGCGGCATGTTTTTAAGCCTAACTTTAGATATTTAAAAATTTTCATCATATTCTCAAATTGATAATATCGTGACTATGTAGTCAGTTCCTATAAGCTACATTGGTCTCGTACGAGATGTTTGTGCCTCTTACGGGACCGTTTATGGGCTCTTATGGGTTTTCTTCATTTGGCGGCAGGTTTTTAAGCCTAAGTCTAAATATCTACAAATTTTCATCATATTTTCATGACTACGCGGTCAGTTCTTACGAGCTATATTGGTCCATGCGAGGTGTTCATGTCTTTTACGGGACCGTTTGGGGCTTATGGGTTTTCTCCTTCTAGTGGCATGTTTTGAAGTTTAAGTCTAAATATTTACAAATTTTCATCATATTCTCAAACCGAAAGTCCCGTGACTACGCGGTGAGATCCTACTAGTTACATTGGTTCCGTTCGACGTGTCCATGCCTCTTACGAGACTGTTTGGATCTGTTATGGCCTTCACCCCCTAGCGGCATGCTTTTAAACCTGAGTCTAGATTTTTGTAAATTTTAATAATATTCTCGAACTGGGAGTCCCGTGACTACGCGATTAGCTCCTACAAATTACAATGGTCCCATGCAAGGTGTTCGTGCCTCTTAGGGGGCATTTAGGGTTATTTTTTATTTTTTCCCTCTAGCAACATGTTTTTAAGCCTAAGTATAGATATTTAAAAGTTTTAGTCATATTCTCAAACGGAGAGTCCCGTGACTACGTGGTCAGTTCCTACGAGTTACATTGGTCTCATGCGAGGTGTTTGTGACTCTTACGGAACCGTTTGGGGGTGTTTTGAGTTTTCTCTCTCTAGCGGCATGTTTTTAAGTCAAAGTCTGGATATTTATAAATTTTCATCACACTCTCAAATTGTGATCAACGTGACTACGTGGTCAGTTTTCACGAGTTACATTAGTCCCATACAAAGTGTTTGTGCCTCTTACGGAGCAGCTTGGGGGTTGTTTTGGGTTTTTGCCCTCTAATGGACAAAATGTCAGAGCTCGATGCCGCCTTCGGGAAATGTCACTGCCAAAGGTTTCTCTGATATGTTCTTAGTTATTCAGCAACTCGAGAAATAACCTTTTTCTTTGAACAGTCAGAAAATAAAAAATGCTCACAAAGTTGGTCGTAAATGTCATCCTTGATGTATTGATCAACTAAATTCCAGTTATCTGATGCCCCGACTCCCACATTAATTTTCCCAAGTGACAAACACTTGGATTTAAAAACCTGGAGGTCATTTTTATTTCCAGTGGGTTTATTTCAAAGAAGGGAGAACCCAATTAGATTATTTTTATATGCTCGGGAGTTATCAGGAGAGGGGGTGGAGGTGTTGGAGTAACAAGCATTTATTGCCTACTCGTAGACGGAGTGGTAGCATGAACCAATGGAGGAAAAGAGAATTGTAAACCATGTTATGATGAGAATCCATGTTATAATGAGAATCCTTATTGGGGATGCAGGAGATGAGAATACAGGAGGTGTCATATAATCACTTGGTACATTCTGTCTATTATCACTCAACATTATCTACAATAAAAAAAAATAAGCGATGAAATCATTATACTAACATGTTTACGACTATATATATGTATATACCTTCTCATTATAGGATTTCAAAATATGTTTAATGTGTCTGATCTCTATACATTTGGTGTTACTTTTTAAAAATCTATGGATTTTTGCACGTGGACAACTAATAGGAAGCATATCTATGATTGATATATAGATGTCTGTGACATGAAGGCATAATCCTTTCTTCTTCAACTTATTGACAAGATTCAATTTAACATGCATATGTTGCGAGACAACACAGTCTTTGTCAATGCTCTATTTATCTAGTTGTATCCACAATGGGTGAATATTTTTTTCTGCCTTCTCTAACAGCGTAAGGAATGTCAGGGATACGGTGGGATTATGTACGCGAAATATATTCTCTGCAGCCTTATCCCAATTTCTAGAGGGAAAATTGAATAGGATCAAATAAGTACTCTTGCATGAGATGAACTCCACGATTTATAAGGTATTTAAACTGTTCGATCTTCTTATCACCATACTTATAAATAGGAGTACCCTCTAAATAGCACGCACTAATATATAGGTATAAGTTTGGTCCAATTGTAACCTCTCGTACTCTTATTGCCAGTGATTATATTGTGGCTCACTTTTCCTGAGAAAAATATATGAGTCCTACAAGTAATGGCTCTAATTAATCATCAATTAATTATTATTTTTCTACCAATCCAATTTAAGTTTATCTTATTTTATTTAATCTTAACATTGTTATGCGTCCTTTCGAGTAGAAACACATGTATAAGTATATATATGTGTGTGTGTGCGCGCGCATAAACCTGACTTAAACCGATACAAATCAAATCCCATATCCTCAATCTATTCAAAATCAATTAAAATCTTAGGTTTTAAAATTTAATTACAAGATTTTAGTAGCTTCACATTTGGGTTTGTTCAATTTGGGTATTTTCACATTTCAATACTAGGATTTATTTTATTTGGATATTTTTTCATTTGAGTCTCATTTGGGTATTTTAACCCCACATATACAGACATATACACATACGTATACACAAACACACAAAATACATGCACGTACATAAACACACACAATATATATTTAATTGAAATATATTACTTTGTGATTACATGAACTCATATTCAGATTGCATGAACTCTAGTGGACCATTTAGACCAGTCCAACATCAAACCTACCTTAGTTCAATATTTTGTGATTAAGGCTTAAACTTCCAAATAATCATATTATGAAAAATTAGGTTATAATGTGATTAAAATTCGATATCATGAATTAAGTCCATATTTTAACGAACTAATATAATTTTAATACAAACTGAATTTATTTCTTAATTAAAGTAAACCTGACTTAGACCAATACAAATCGAATCACATATCCTCAATCTCTTCAAAATCCATTAAAACTTTAGGGTTTAAAATTCAATTACAATATTTCAATATTTTTACATTTGAGTTCGTTTAATTTGAGATTTTTCACATTTCAGTCTTAGGGTTTTTTTATTTGGGTATTTTCACATTTTAGTCTCATTTACGTATTTTCACATTTCAGTCTCATTTTTGTATTTTAACCCCACACATATAGAAACATTGACATACATACACACAAATACATGCACATACATAAACACCCACTATATATTGAATTGAAATATATTATTTTGTGATTACATGAACTCATATTTAGATTACATGAACTCTTCTGGATCATCTAAATCGGTTCAACATCAAACCTACCATTATTCATTACTTTGTATTAAGGGTTAAATATCCAAATAATCATAATAGGGAAATTATTTTATAATGAGAGTATAATCTGATTTCATGAATTAAGTCCAGATTCCAATGAACTAATATTATTTTAACACAAACTTAATTTATTTCCTAATTAAAGAAAACCTAGCTTAGACCGATACAAATCGAATCCCATTTTCTCAATCTCTTCAAAATACTTTAAAGCCTTAGGGTTTAAAATCCAAGTACAACATTTCAGTATTTTCACATTTGGGTTTGTTTAATTTTGGTATTTTCACATTTCAGTCATAAGGTTTGTTTTATTTGGGTATTTTCACATTTCAGTCACATTTGGGTATTTTAACCCCAGACATATACATACACACAAAAAAACACAATAAATTCACATAAATACACACATACACACACAGTGCACACATACATACACAATACACATGCACAACACTATAATTTCATTAAAAAACAAGTGGAGAGGATACCTGAACTAGAAAGGGTCGCCGGAGAAGAGAGAGAGGGCAGTAGTATAGAGAGGGGGCAACAATGTAAAGAGAGAGTTCGCGTGAAATGAGAAGCTATTGTGGGTTATATATATGTACAGGTTGTGGTCACGGTCCTAGTCTGTGACCCACCTGCCGTGACCATTTATTTTTTACACGTCAGTAACATGGTCACGGTATTGGATTGTGACCATGTTGTGTGGCGTGTAAAAAATAAATAGTCATAGTGACCGTGATCTTGTTGTGTGACGTTTGAAAAATAAATGGTCACGGTGGGTGGGTCACGAACTAAGTTCGTGACCACCACCGTGACTATTTAAATATGGTCACAGCCTTGGGTTGTGACCAAATTTAATTAAAACTTATATTTGTCTTGCACCTAGTCACGTTTCGATATGTGACAAGCTTTCGCGGAAGTTTGATGCCCATTTGGTCACGAGTTGGTCACAGACCGTGGTCGTGACCCCCATGGTCACGGTCTATGGCAGTGACCATATTCATGGAATCTATTTTGGTTGAGAGTTAGGAGTTATTGGGTATAAGATGCTTAAGAGTTACCGGATATAGATAATTGGTTTATCTAAATATTTAGTATTGTATATGTCGAGTCTAGGGCTAACGAATATTAATGACCAACTAATCTAAGCATTAGACTATCAGGGGGTTTCTTATTTGGATTCCATTCACGGGACATTCCACGCACGAAGCCTAGTAAGGGTGGGACTTGGGAGACAGTGGGGCACTAAATATTGGGTTTACTTCATTTTTTACTTATGTGGAAGGTATCCTTAGTATAGTGAGGTGTGGATTGGGTACGATTAGTTATAACTGTATCAGGATCCCACGCATGGAGTCTATTTCGGTTGAGAGTTAGGAGCTACTGGGTATAATACGCTTAAGACTTACCGGATATAGATAATTGGTTTATCTAAATATTTATTGTTGTATATGTCGAGTCTAGGGCTGACGAATATTAATGACCAACTAAGCTAAGTAGTAGTCTATCAGGGGGTTTCTTATTTGGATTTTGTTCACGAGACATTCCACGCACGAAGCCTAGTAAGGTTTGGACTTGGGAGATGGTGGGGCACTAAACTATTGGGTTTAATTTATGTTTTACTCATGTGGAAGGTATCCTTAGTATAGTGAGGTATGGATTAGGTACGGTTAGTTATAACTGTATCAGGATAGATGAGAGGTCAGGTATATTTTGCATGAGTGCGGACGGGTTGTGGCATGGGGGTAAATGGGTCATATTTAACACTGTTTAATAATATAGATATTTCTGTACCCTTTTGGGCTTTGGTCTAAATCTAGAAAACCTTTTTCCCCATGTATTATCATGGTTATACAGGGGCAGTAAGAGTGAGCATTCAGAGTTGAAGCGATTGGAGATCCCGTTCATCATCCATAGAGTATGAGTTGCTATTTCACTTCAGTTAGTCTTCTAAAAGTTACTTGTGTTCTAGAGTTTATTAATGAACCGAGGTGGTTCCAGTTATTTACATTTCAGTTCAAAACTTTTGTATTATGGAGATTTATTATAGCGATGATTCATTTTTATTGGATTAGCTTTATTTTATCTCAGTTCAGTTATTTATATAATTGTCCTTTATTATTATTGTTGTTGTTGTTGTTGTTGTTGTTGTTATTATTATTATTATTATTATTATTATTATTATTATTATTATTATTATTATTATTATTATTATTATTATTATTATTATTATTATTATTATTACTATTATTATTATTATTATTATTACTATTATTATTGTTACTATTATTATTATTATTATTATTATTACTATTATTATTATTATTATTATTATGTGGATAGTTTTTATTTACAATTGATGCTAAGAGTGATATAAATTAAAAAGTGCTCTATATCTTCGGCATGTCAACTTGATCAATTGCATGTGAGAAAAAAGGGATGTTATAATTTTAAATAAAATACGTATCTTACAATGCAAGCTAAAGGGAAATAAAGCCAACCTAACCCACTAAGCAATACTCATGGTAGACGTTTTCATAAATACCCTTGGACCTAATCGGTTATTGACTAAAAAAGGCCAAGTAAGTCTATATCACTCCAAAAGATAAGGATAATCATAAATATCATCCTCGATGTTAATATCCTATATTAACTCAACTGCAACTCAGAGGATAGACTTGAAGAGATGCCGATTACAGTCAAACCCAGTCACTAAGAAATTAGGTAATTCAGACTTTATATTTGTATATATAATACCCCCTATTATAAGGAGGTCATGTATCAAAGATTTGTCAACATTGCACCCGTGATTTTGATTCTAAGATAGCAACCCTATCACTCCAAACCATTCCATTGATAATAAACCAACTCCCCTCTCTTTCCCATGAACATAAGCAAGATCGACTTTTTAAACCACGATATATCAATTGTCTATTTAGTAAATTACATTATAGTCTAATTTTAATAAATTACACATTACAAAGTAGATTCCCCTTATATTTGGTGTCATCTGTAGGAAAATATTGGTCCTTACAACTTGATTTGCTAAATTTTCCACAAGAAGTCCTGAGCAATCATACCATTCCTGTAAAGGGAATTGAATCCATTCAGAGGTTTTTATCGAGAGGCGAGATCAGTCTCCTCCTAGATCTCTTCCCGCTCCAAGTAATGTCATGTTTAAAGGATGGTCATCTCGTCGATTTAGCCTTTTGTCGCAGTATTCATCACCATGAATCACCTTCACAAGGGCTATACACCAGGACTTTATCACGATTGGTCAGTCACTATAAATAATGTATGTTGCAGCGTGATGGTTAGATCCAATGATATGCAAGAAAGAATGATCATCTTAGAAGACAATTGAGTGGTCGATCATAGAACCATTGACCTAGTACCCATGGGCTTGCTCACCTTTAGAGAAAAAGGTTCACTTCCCTAGTTAACCTCATCTAACAATGATAATAGGGCATCTAGATCTAAGAGCCTATTTGTTGATCATCCCAACTCGCGTCATGGAAGGCACTCTGTAGAACACCGATCTACTAGGATGATCGACTCACTTCAAGATTTAATCATATATGATATAATCTGCCATATGATCTTCCTCTCCCTCCACTATGTAGAATCATAGGTCAGGAAAACCTTTTTGATATAATCCAGAGGAATTGGAGGTCTGACTCCCGACCCAACAAATTCGTATACCTAACGATCTATCATAAGGATTTTGAGTTTGCCTCACCATTCACCTAAAAAATTGAAAGCTTGGCGCCTACAAAGAAGTTCTCACACTACACCAAAATAAGCGGATGGTTACAGATTCGGGCTGTGACCAAGACTCCGAGTCACGGATCCAATTCGTGACCAAAATGGGCATGACTAAAATTTTTGGTCACTGACTTGATCCCTAACCAAAAGACACAGTCACGGACCCGAGCATGGTCCAGTATATGGCATATTAGCCACGAACAAAAATCGTGATCAACTTTGAAGCCATAGTCACGGACCCAATTCGTGACCAAGTTTGAAACCTTGGTCACGGGCCTAAGCCGTAACCCATCTTCTACATATGGTTCAATAAAGTCACGGACATAAGTCGTGACCAAGCTTCTACACATGGTTCGATGTGTTCACGGCCCCAATCCTTCACCAAATATTTATTACAAAAATTATATTAAATAGTATCACAATTTAAGTTCGTGACCATATTTATTTGAAAAAAATATGCGCAGTGTTTTTTCTCAAATCGGGAGTCCCGTGACTACGCGGTCAGTTGCTACGAGTTACGTTGGTCACTTATAAGGTGTTCGTGCCCCTTGCGTATCCGTTTGGGGATTTTTCAGAGTTTTCACTCACTAGCAGCACGTTTTCAAGCCAAAGTGTGCTTATTTACAAATTCCAATCCTATTCTCAAACCGTGAGTTTCGCAATTTCGCGGCCAGTTTCTACGAGTTACTTTGGTCACGTACGAGGTATTTGTACCCTTGTGGAGCCTCTTGGGGATGTTCGAGGTTTTTGTCCACTAGCGGCACGTTTTCAAGACTAAGTGTACCTATTTGCAAATTTTGATCCTATTATCAAATCGAGAGTCATGTGACTACCTGGTCAGTTGCTATGAGTTACGTTGGTCACGTGCGAGATGTTCGTGCCCTTTGCGAATCCGTTTAGTGGTTGTTCGATATTTTTGCCCACTAGCGGTACGTTTTCAAGCCTAAGTGTGCCTATTTGCAAATTTCAATCCTATTCTCATATCGGCTAAAGTATTTCTCGCATACACAAACTTCCTCGACTAAAGTTGATTTCGCATCTTTGATGTGCTTTATGTTTACAACTTTTACACTAAGTAAGATAAAATATAAAATGATTTGCATAATTTCTCGACGAAGATCTTTATGTTTCTGGAAGCAATACCTACACAACAGAGGGATTAATTGGATGACTACGTGCCAGTCGTGAGACTTGCACTATTTCAAGTGATTTTTTTGGTAGCTTACTATCCTACATAAATTAACGGAATAACCAGTTCAAATTTTCAAGTTGTACAACGTGTCTAAGAGGATCTTCTTCTCACTAGTATTCAAAGTGGAAGCAGGCGGGGGGATTTGAATTCTTTCTATTGTAGGGTTGATTTTTTAACCACAATCTCTTCTTTATTTTCATATCCTGTAGATCGCGGCAGGCCTTCTCTCCATGTTTTGAATGAGATCCACCTAGATACCTAGATATGTTCTTATTAGATGTTTTGCAACATTCTTCCCTATGTGCATCATATCAATTGCATACCTTGCACGATGATCCTTCCAATACAGCGAGTCAAAAAACATTTATTGTTTAGACCATCGCTTTACTTTACTAGGGTCGTTCATCCCCCCTAGATTTACACTTCACGTTTGTAAACTGAGGGTGTTTGCCTACGTACCTATTCCCCGCAGTCACAGCCATCACCTTCTCCTCAATTTGCTGACCATAAAGTCGATCAGGTTTTCTCCTATGCTCGTGATCAACAGGCAAAAAGTTAGACTTCTCATTCCTAAAAGGGTGACTAATCGACAAAAATCTACGATGACCCATTAATTCATCTTACCACTATGACATAGCCATCTGGCTTCAGTTTTCTCCCCATATATGGGACATTCATAATAACCATGAATATTGCAATCGAATAAGGTCCCATAAGCAGGAAAGTTGTGGATTGCCCATATCACCATTGCTTTAAGTGCGGACTCTTCACCCTTTTGAGAATCAAATGTTGTCACTCCATTGTCCCATAACTCTTTAAGTTCTTAGATTAATGGGGCTAAGAATATATCAATATCATCATCGGGAGCATTCGGCCACGGTATCAATAAAGATAACAATGTGAACTCCTTTCTCATACATAGTGTCAAAGGGAGACTTAAAGGCTCCATGAGAACTGGATAATAACTCTTATTAATACTTAACTTACCGAAAGGGTTAAATCCATCGGTTGAGATTGCAAGACGAACATTGTACAATTCCTTTATAAATTTAGGGTGTCGTGGATTTGAAATTTATCAAATGAGTGAGTCAATTGAATGTCACATCTAAGTCCCTCCCACCTCACATCGAGCATGCCATATCATGGCCTTCGCTACCCACAGTACAGTGAAAAACTATTTTAACTGTAGCCCAAGTGGAAAATACTTCAAAATATTTTGCGGGACTTGCTTGCCCTTATGATATTTTACAGTCTTGTCCTTTACATTCTCACACGCCACATATCTAGGCTCACTGCATACAGGACACTAATCATTCTCTTCGTGCTCGTTGCAGTACAATATGAAATCATACTTGCATGCATGAATATATTTGTACTTCAAACCCAAACCCTTCAAACTCTTCTTCATGCTAGGATAATTTTTATAGTAATGTGTTATCTCTTGGGAGAATTTCTTTAACTCAATTAAGAATTTCGGTTATGCTGTTACCAAACAAACCAAATTGACTCTTCAAATTATTCGAACTAATCATTGCATATAATACCAAGTGATCTTCATCGTAATCTTTATACAACGTTCTAGCTGCATCGGCTTTCAACCGTATATATTCCCGATCTCCTTGTAATTCAGCACCATATTGTTCATTTACTTAGTCATAATGCTCATTATTTGTATCCATATGTTGGTGGTTTTGATGGTGGTGGACTTCATAATAATCATCAATCAGGTCGGCCAATGGACGATGTGTTGGAGAATCATGTACCATTTCCACTCGTTGGGGTTCCATTACGCGGTCAGGTACCGATAACTATTTGGGAACATAAGGCATATTTTTTCACCATGGTATGTCCATATCTTATAGTCTTGATGAATTTCCCACTTTACTAAATGCAACTAAATATCTTCTAAAGACTTATATTTTTCGTTCATACAACAGGTGCACGGACACGGAATCTTGTCACTTTTAATATTCTTATGAGCATATTTAAAACTCTTGAACGCCCATTACATGATTATTTATTACTCGATTAGTCTCCCCCATCCACTCTTCGCATTGTGGGAAATCCATTTTATAATCTTCAAATTTCAGTCATGTGTTTATAGATTAAAACAAATGTCATGTTGCATACAAGAACGTACAATTCACAACTTAAACTCAAATTAAAAGAATTTGCAACTTAAACAACTTAAAACTTAACCAATCTATATTATTACAACTTAAAATAAAAATATATATTATTACAACTGAAATGAAAAAAATCTTATTACAACTTGACCAACAGAAAAACTGGCCAAGTGATTAAAGAATTTGTATAATATTTTAATTATTTCCCTTTTTCGTTGTTAGCAAGCACAGGTATATCTTCATAATCAGTGTATATTTCATCAACCATCACCTGAGCCTCACCCTTCTGCAAAGGTCGATTATATATATTTGTTCCTAAATTACGGAGATGAGTGTGTACAAGCCAATAATCCTACTATTGGTCAGGTCCTTGAAATGGAACTACTCGTTATAATCACCATGAGTGGTTGACGATGATCCAAGAGTTGTGATAGGCGGAGGCACTAAGAAGGGGAATGTTGACAGAGGCAGAATTTGTGATGGGAATGATGAAGGATATTTGTGAGGGAAAACTTGCAGATGGAGGAAAGGGGAAATCTTGATTAGAAGGGTAAAGTAAATCTTAAGGAGGCACTGGGGGTAAAAACCTTGAGTAAAAAGGACACAAGTTTCCCAATTTCACTCGTGAAGGCGTCCAGGTAAGTTTTAATCTCCTGAACATCCCCATTTATCTTGGACTGATGTTCCTCTTGGGTCGAGATACGATTCTTGACCAAATAAATCTCGTTCATGAGAGGTGGAGTGTGTTTTATTTTTATTTTCGGCACATGTTATCTGACACCTCTCGTTCTCCCCATTTTGTCCTTTCTAAAGTTCTGCGTGAGGGCATCATTTTCTATGTTATCATCACTTAAACTTAACTGACTAAAAATGTCCTCTATTGATTCTAGAGTCTTAGCCAAGTGCAATGGGAATTTATTACCTTTGTCCCGTCAGGCATGCACGTACAAGTTGGACCGATTTGATTGTTTATCGACATTTGGATCGTCCTTTGTCGTATTCGGCCATAATTTCTTTAAATCTTCATACGATTTGGAGCCCAGTTTGTGGACATCTATTTTTTTCCCTATTTTGTTTAATTTTTCTCCTATTGGAATTGCTTCTTGTCCTTCACCTCATTTTTCAAAAAATCATTCCACTGACCAACTGACATTTTAACATTCGAAGGCACTCCGTCTCTTAGTGCTAAAATATTGTGGATCGATGCCCCCTTTGGGAAATATTTATGCCAAAGGTTTCTCCGATGTGTTCTCATCTATTCAGTAACCCAGAAAGAACCTTTTTCTTTGAATGGTCGGGAAATAAAAATCGCTTGCAGAGTTTATCATAGATGTCATCTTTGATGGCTTGATTAACTAGATTCCAGTTATTTGCTCCCTCGACTCCCACATTCATTTTCCTAAGATACAAACATTGGGATTTAAATCTTTGTAGGTCATTTTCATCACTAGTGGGGTTATTTATGATAAGGGAGAACCCAATGGGCTTCTTCTCATTTGACCAAGAGGTGTTGGGAGCACTGGGTGGGGGCGTTGAAGCAACGATAGTTTGTTGCCTACTCGTACTAAGAGTTGTACTTGGAGTAGTGGACTGAACCAATGGTGGAGTTAAGAATTGCTCAACAATTGCTGATGAGAATTCTCGTTGGTATGCACGAGATGAAAATCCTAGTTGGGTGTCACCTCGTCACTTGGTACATTTTGTCATTGATCCAAACATTATCTATAAAAATAAAAATTAATAAGAGACTAAATAATTATAATAATATGTAATTATGACTAACTAATCAAGTTTATGACTATATACATGTATCTACCTTTTCAGAGTAAGACTTTAAAATATGTTCAATGTGTCTAATCTCCATCCATTCAGTATTAGTATTTAAGAAGCTATGAATTTTTTAACGTGGCCAACTAGGAGTAAGTGTATCTATGATTGATGTATAGATGTCCCTGCCATGAACTTGAAATCCCATCTTGCAACTCCGTAAATCCAGGAAAGAGTGATCACGCTTGGTGGCTATGTGGCTCGACACCTAAAAGTTTTGAAAATATTTGATACGGGTAAGATCCCAAAATCTTTTAAAAACATTTAGTAAATGTTTAAAATACATTAATAAATATGCATTGTAATATTTCATATTTAAGCTAGTGTCACACTCCCATGAAATACCCCCCACCGTTGATTTAAGTGCGCACCTAACGCATGTATTTTAAACACCTTAGTTATGATACCCAGCCTAACTAGTACCTCAACATTAATCTTAGTTCCATACTTTACCCAGTATCATGCGTAACTTTATTCACTTTAAATTCTCAGTCAGCCTTCACATCCGCTTTACAATTATAATATCTTTTAATTTGCCCGTATATATATTTACACACACATATATAAGAATACACAAATTACATCAAGGATACCTACATATATATCACTTACTATATATGTATAACCGCAATCCCTCAGAGTAATAACTCACTGGATACGAAATCACTAGCATGCTATCAAGCTCCCGGAATTTCCACCACAACCTGAGCAACCGGGTTAGAATCTCACCACCGAACTTGAAATGAAAACAAAAATCGAGGGTGGTCATAGCCTTAAGTCCGTGGCCATAACCATACCACATTACTCCACGGGACTCCAACCCTACATACTGTGGGCTTGCGATCGAATTCGGACCGGATCACGCAAATCCAAATCCGTTTATGTTAAACGGATTCGGATCCGATCCAATTATCCAATGGATTATCTGTTAGTGTTCCGAATCCGATTTGTTAAGAATCCGTTAATCCAATCCATTTATCCGATCCGATTATTTATTTATAAATAATAATTTTCATTAAAAAAACAGATAATGATATGTCAAAAAATATAATTTTGACCACTTGATTTGCAACATTTTTTATGATATTTCCAAATCTGATTTTTATTTTCATCTCTTATGTCATAAATTTAACTTGCAAATGTTCCCAAAAAAAAGCTAATAAAATAAAAGAACCATAAACAATATTCTAGATAAAAGTCCAACATTTATTTTTAGATAAAAAGACCAACATTCAAAATCAAACTAACACCAAGATAGAAGTCCAACATAGTAGTCCACCATTCAAATAATAAACACATCATCACAGATATCAAATCCAACATTCAAAATCCAAAAATTACAGACATGACTTGATAAAAGTTCAAAATCAAACTTTAGAACCACATATTCACTTCAACTTTCTCCTTCAAAGCCACCCTGAAAAACAAAAGAAATTGATGTACATTTATTCTTCAAACGTAAATACAAATATCGTAAGATAACGTATGTTAAAAAACAAAAGAAAATAATGAACTTACTTGGTGATTATCTTCTTCTACACTACCGCTGAAACAAACCTTATGATCCTTGAACAGTTGAAAAAAATATTATAAAGATTTAGATATTTGAAGAAAAGAAAAAAAACATAAAAATAATGACAAATTAAATAACTACTTACTTGACTTTTTTTGTGATTCTATCCAATCCGTAGTGATAACTAAAGCTTCAACAATCTCGGAAAGCAAAGATGCACGTGTCTCATCAATAACTCTACCTCCAATACTAAAAGCATACTCAGAGGCAACTGTAATTATCGGGACAGCTAAAATTTATTACTCAACCAACTTTTTAAGTGCCTAACCATTACATCATTAGCACCCGCATTATTCAGCACCAATGAATATAATTTTTTATCCATATTCCAATCCAAAATCAAATCCAAAATGAACTTAAACAATGTTTCACCATCATGTGGGTTTTCAATACACCTATAGTTAATGATTTTCTTTTGTAAAACCCATTTATCATCAATGTAGTGGATCATCAAACAACAATAGGTAATGTTTTGATGGTCGGAAGTCCATAAATCCGTAGTCAATGTTATTTTAAATGACTGACTTTCCAAGACACTGTAAAGTTTAATCTTTTCTTCTCCATGCAACTCCAGAATGTCAGACCTAATGGTGTTTCTTGACACCAATTTAAATTGAGGATTCAGGCCATTACAAAACTTCTCAAAAAATTCATGCTCCACCATGGTAAAGGCATAATTATGTTTCACTATCATTATAGCGAGGTCCCTCCTACTTTTTTCCTGATCAAACTTAAAGTTTTCAATATTTATGGTGTTATCCGCAATCTTTTTAGAAGCATTTATCATTTGTTGAGAAATGTCATTTTGAGGACCCTTACACCTAGTTATATGGGACCTAAGGTGACTAGTACTACTATCCCCAACAAATATTTTTTTTGCAACGACTACATTTGCCCTTGTCTTCACCTTTAGCATCTTTAAATTTATCAAAAAAAACCATACCGATGATGTTCGACGCCTAGTCCTCTTTGATGGTCCTTGTTCATCGTCGTGTTGGCTATCAACATCGATAAAATCATTTCCACCCGCACCGCTCGAATTTTGACAAGGATCCAATGAAAATATACCTAACAAAATATTAAATAACATTAATTTGAGACTGAATCTGAAAAACTTTGTATATTAATTCGTAACTGAAAAACTAACATATCATCTTCTATATGAAAAAAAAATCATTGGCTCTTCTAATTTAAGCAACAACTTATATCATACTATAAAAAATTATAACAAATCAAAAAAAATCGTAAGATGATGAACAAATGAACCTCAAAATATACTGTAAAAAATTATAACAAACTGAAACATTAAGATGAATATATTGTAAAAATTATAACAAACTCAACACTCACCGTCACAAATCGAACCTAACACTTTACAGAAACATATTGTACATAAATAAAACATACTGTACAGAAATCAAGCAAGGATCGGATAAATCAAGTAAGGATATCAAGCAAGGATCGGGTGAATATCAAAACATATTGAACAAAAACATTAACAAACCCAACATCGGATCGGATGAATACCCTACAGAAACATTAATGTACAGAAAAAAAATACTTGTTTGCTGTGTCATACGGATCAGATGAGTGTGGGAGAGTAGCGTGTGGCGGCGGTATAGAGATGACGAGAGGGAGAGAGTTTGAGGAGAGGAAGGATATGGTTTTGGGTGTGTGAGATGAGAGAAAGGTTGTGAGGGTGAGGTGAGGCTCCATGTGAGATGGGAGAGTTTGATTTAGATTTAGGTTTCTTTTCTTTTTATATGAGGCATTTTTTGTTATATAATATTATAAATAACTATTATAATATATATTAATAACTATTAATTAAATAACCATTAATTAAAAATATTATATATGATATATATATATATATATATATATATATATATATATATATATATATATATATATATATATATATATATATATTAATCGGATCGGATTATTAATGGATCGGATCATATGAATCTAAATCTTCTCCATTTAATAATCGGGTAATCGGATTTCTGACGTTATCCAAATCTGTTTAAATTGATCGCATTCGGATTCAGATAAAATCTGATCCATTGATAAGCCAAACCTATAACCTTGGGGAATGGTATTACCTTTGCTGAGATTCGCCAGAGTGACCTCCCACGGTGCGCAACCTCCACCAATAGCATATTCATTAGGATGGGTATGCTTCACATAAATATCATACACAGAGATATTTTCACACACACACACACACACACACACACATATATATATATATATATATATATATACTGCCTCTATACCCGCACATATATAAATAAAATTGGCTAACCATGCATGTCACTCGTTGCACTAGCCTATAATCTCCGAGTCTAAATTCGACTCCCAAATTCATAAGTAGTCACTTAATTATTTATATATATCACATTTATATTTTATTCCGAACATTAAGCCTATCTCAAACCTACCTGTAACCTAACTCTTCCTGAAATCCCACCCGATTTCATAAATCATAACCTTAGTGTTTTTCACCTTAAAACACCCGTGCATCCATACCCGGATTTGATTTCCAACTAAAGATTTTGGTCTCGAACAGCCTTTCATAAAAAATTCTTAACTAATTCAAAAAAATCAGAAAAATACGAAATTGGCCGCCACACGTTCGTAACGAAAAGATCTATCTCCATGAACAAAATTCACAGGTCGTTCTAACGAAATACAAACCTCGTTTGAATGAGATCCCAACTCGTCAAACGAGCTTCTAAGGAGTGTCTAACGAGATTGAATCTGTAACCTTCCTTCTTGGGTGGGATTCATCAGCTTCCCATTAACAATCCCATATATATCACTAATCCAACCCAAAATTTATAGTTTTTATCAATTCTAAACATGATTACACTTATTTTCACATTCAAATTCACCCGATAATAATCTAAATTCCTAGGATTCAACATCGTTAATCAAGAATCATAAATGTCCTTAATTTGACTTCAATATTGAATCAACCCTTATAATAATCATTTAAGATCACACTTTCTCATGAATAAATCTTAGATTCTACATGAGATCATAAACAAATTATTCTCCTCTCCTCTAATTTTATTCATAAAATTCCCATTTTTACACATGAATCCCACCCAAAAATTCGTATTTATGTATTATGAACTAAAAAAATGCATATAATATCAAAGCAAGTTAAAGACTTGCCTTAGATTATCATGGGGTCTGAATCCTTCTTCGTAGATCTTCCTTGCCCAATAATACTAGCCCGAAAATTACTAATTTCCTCCCCAGATTGCATTCATGATTCCTCAATTGAGTTTCCTCCATTCTCTTTTGCCTTTCTGTCAAGCCTAGGTGATTAGACTAATCAATTGGGTTGCCTACCTTATCTAAAACTCCTTAATATTCCCCTAATTCCGAATTTAGGTTAACTAATAACAATAAAATGACCCAAATACCCCCATATGGATCCTATATAGCTTAAAAAGTTCTCGAAACCTGATTACAACCCCCGGGTACCTAATTCTGACTATCTCGACCCATCCCAGATCATTTGTACACTCAAAGTCACCATTCGATTCACCTATCATCAATTTATCATCTTATTCCCAACACGACCCCACACGCACGTCCTGAATAAGATCATGTCAACCCGTCACTTTTAACCACATATGACATAATTTAAAATGATACAATTTCATTTAATTATCACACAAGTAAATATAATAACATATAAATATTCTTCCAATATTATCTAATTAATATTTATTTAATTTTCTTTAAATTTCACAAATTAATTAAATTATAAGCATATGTGTAATTTAAGTATTCTAAAAAATATGGGGTGTTACATACTCCCCCCTTATAAAGGAATTTTATCCCCAAAATTCGGATATGCCTGGTACCAATAAGTTTGGATGCTTACCCGCACGACATCCCCACGTACCCAAATTAACTTATGGCAATATTATGGTGCCTCCACTATACACCCACTAACGGTATCATCCTGACTGAAAGCCTACTCACTACGACCCCAAAAATAATGAAAAGTTTATTCAAATCATTTTATATTAGTATGCTACATAACGTCTTAAGGTCTCACCTTGATGACGATACACAAACTATCATGAAACTTCTAAATATACCCCAATAAGACGATCCTATACAGTACTGGTTCTATCATCTCAATAGTGGGGAAAGGCCTCGCTTCCCTATATGTCAACTTCCTTTCTTGACAAATCACACAACTCCCATCATGGAAGACACCCTGACCATTCATCTCAGTATTTAAAATATTCGGTTCGTAAGACATCCATGAACTACACAAAATAATGTATGATTAACCCAATCCTTACCGACATACTCTGACTCACTTTCGGACCGAGAAGCTTATTATCCCCCACCTCTAACCAACCAGAGGGAGGACGACAAGTTCTCCCACACGAAGCTTCAAAAGGAGTCTTGTCAATGATAAACTGGTACGAGTTATTACACACAACTCTACTAATGGTAATTACTCCTTCCAATTACCTTAGAGTCTAGAATTTGAAATTTCTAGCATATCCTATAACATTAGTCATCCCTCCCATCTATCCATCGGTCTACGTATGATGCGCCCTATCCAATGCATTCCGTCCCCACTACCTTATGATAACCCAACTAGAGTTGGGACACAACGATCTTATCTCGATCCATAATAATGTTAAGCGGCACTCTATGCCGGCTTATTCTCTTTCCTCTATGAAATATTGGGCACACTGCTCGATAATGTAACTCATCCAAATTAGTAATAAATGTTCCATCTCGGTCAACCCAATTCACAAGTCCAAAGGACATTTTGACCTTTCCACGATGTTGGTACCCCAATAATAAACTCTGTTAGTCTTCCTACCCATTATGTCACTCGCCAATTTCATACTTTGCGGGTCTTTCTCATCTGGTAACATTAACATCCCATTTTTGCGCAAGCCATCCGCAGGACTTGACTGAGTGCGACTCTACTCTAATTTTCAAAACTGTTGGATCCTCCTTTAGCAAGAGATATCCTTCACCTGTGTCTCCACATTCTTTCAACCCATCTCAGATGTGATAGCTCTCCTTGTTGTATATAATCGGATTATTTTCTTCCTTAAACAACGTTCAGTCTATCTTATTTTTCCACGTTGTTACTAACTTCCTTATAGGAAGATGACTCAACACATTTATTCCCACGTTCCCTTATCTCGAACGATAATGAAAACCTAACTAACCAGGGCGCCCATACACCCTAAATCTCGAACATATCTGCACAATTATAACAAACGTAACATGTTTATATCAAACTCGTCCCCTCATGCTCGACATGTCTATATAGTAAGGTTATACTCGATTACCCTACTAATTGCATCTTAATTATCCTCGAGATTACCCCAACCGATCCACTAGTGGTGCAAACATTCTGCAATACTTCCTAGCTCCACTGGCCTTAAATCGTAAAATAGCTCTCAGCTCAAAGTGTTATCAATATACATGTGTAATAATAAAAGTACTAAACCCATGCCCTAATGACCAACAAATTACCCAACTCCCGACGCTTACTATGTTTCATGCGTGGGACGTCTCGCAAGCGAAATCCAAACAAGGAACCCCCTCCCCCCGATACACTACTACCTAGCATTATCGATCATCGAGATTCTTAGGACCAAAGCACATAATCGAGACACACAAAATCTTTTCTCCAGATGTATAAGTCTAATCCTCAACTCCTACATCACTAAAGGAGTCATACAACACTGCCCTCACACTATCATTAAGTCCCTAACGTTAAATTCATAACGATCTAAACCTCACTGCTCAACGATAAACTCGATATACCCCGAATCTCATCAGTATAAGTTCCTATGCACCGGGATCAAATATACAAGATAACTATACTCTTTGAAGTCTCCTTTATAATATAATATATATGCATGCTTGACCCTCTTTCAAGTGAAACCTTGCAAAATAACTTATCCTACCTTGGAACAGCGAACACGATAGCCTTACCGTGACAGTCCACTATCATTAAAACCATCGCCAGCCACTCCATACCTAGGATAACATCATACTCGCATATTAAATCTCTCTAAAATAAGTAGATCTACATAACATATCCTCTCAGTGTCCACACCCGCTCCGCTACAGATGGGACCAAAGAGATTCTCGATACTCAATGGTAAATATAAACACACAGTAGTGATACTAATGATACATCCACTAAACCCGTCTCATGAGCGAATATATTGCTAACCAAAGTTACTGTGATGCATTTGTATCACATAAAAGTTAACCCATTTACCCAAGGACAAAGCTCATACTTTTAATTTCCAATGGCACTAGTTGTTCAGCTGGTTCCTTTAAGCAATACTTTCGTCTAAACTGACCAAATAAAAACTGATATTGTTGCCCCAGCTGGTAATCCTACTATTTCCCCCTCGCTTGCTACAAACAAGTTCGACGCATATGGACCAGCACTTCACATGTAAAACATCTTCATGTGTAATCCCCTTATCTGTGGCACTAGTGGTCGTATCGGGGTTGTACTGATCTTCGGCCCTGATGGCCACCCATGTGGTTCCCTTGGCCCTGCTAGCCCTAAACAACACCCTGCTGGCCCTAACGGCCCTGACTGAGTTCACCATCACCTGGTAGGAATTCCCTTGATATGAATCTCTTAGACAAGTCCCCCTGCTCTGTATCCCCCTATGGTGCCCCACCACTATCGATACCTCTAGTCTTGCCCTACTAGCTAGACTCTCCAAATCTCTTGGCTCCCTTCACATAAAAACGTTGATATTGACATTGAAAAGATACGGGATTGGCACTATCTACAAAAGTCACCCAGTCGAATTTCTCAAAAAGTGTTGGTGAATTCTATCTGTGAGTCCATCGTCACACTTAAGGACTCTTTTATCCTTCGTATCCACTTCGTCGGGCACGAAGTTCGCTAAACAAGTAAATTTTTCCTCATACTCAACCATTTTCCATCCCTCTTGTGATAAGTCTAAAAATTTCCTTCACATCTCTCTTTGAACAGCAGATGAACGGACTTATGGTCAAACTGCACCCAAAATCCCTGATAGTCATGGTGTCTCTCTTCTTAGACGTGGTAATTGGATCCCACCATTACAATGCCGCTTCTACGAGCTTAAAAGTTTCCAAAATTTATTTTTGAGCGTCACTGCACTCAACCATACGCAAGTGCCTTTGTATGTCCTATTTCTATTAGCTAACCAATACAATGTCTTCATTTCTCTGAAACTCTGACGGATTGCCATTTTGAAAGGCACCTTTGACTCCCTCCTATACTAAATGCATTGGGCGAGTCTGAATTGGCGCCACTGTCTGCTGTGGAGGTGCTTGGGGAAACTATTGTGCCCTAACGTCATCGCAGAATTAACTACCTGAGCAATAATAGTGGTGACCTCCGCTACGATCATCGTCCCCTGAATACTCTGTGGCTCCGGTAGAGCCTCACCTCCTGCGATCCTCCTAACAGACTTCGTTGGTCATCCTTCTCCTGTTCATCTTTTGAAATCCATTCGAACTCAATAAGATTCTCTTTAATTATACATAATAGCAGGAGAACGTAAATCGAAATATGAATCGACGATCCTAAGTATAGTGATCTACATCAATAAGAAAGCAATGCTGAAAACGTAATAAGCCACACAGATCCTAAGGACACTAGAACCTGATGCTCTGATACCATCTGTGACACCCTTCTTATTTCAATAACAGGTGATCAGTCCTCTACTAAAAGAAAACATGACTCTCATCTGGTTCATTCTTATCATCATTGTCGAAAACATTTTAACTGCTAACCACTTATTATTTAAACAAGTTGGTGCCAAATTTATCTTTCATTAATTATCACAAAGTAAACCATTCATCACAAACCATTCAAAGTTTCCAAATTAAAAATAAACCATCATTGTAATAAAGTCAAAAGGCGAAATAAATTTAAAATCCAAATACCGATCACACCATCAATTACAAAATAATCTAATACAAACCGCACTAGCTGAATTAAATAAAAACTGAATGTAAAGAGTCTGATAAAAGGGGTGACATGCGCAATAATAACCAAAAATGGAACTTAACTAGAGTACCAAACATATAATCGACTACTCCAAAATCTGCAAGCCTCCACATCTGTTGCAGCTCCTTAAATCCTGAAAAGACTGATCACGCTTGCCGTCCCTATGGCTGGACACCTAAAAGTTTTAAAAATATTTGATACGGGTGAGAGCCCAAAACCTTTTAGAAATATTTAGCAAGTATTTAAAATACATTAATAAATATGCATTATACTATTTCATATTTAAACTTGTGTCACACTCCCATGAAATATCCTTCACCCCTCATCTAAATGCACACCTAACGCGTGTATTTTAAACACCCTAGTTATGCTACCCAACCTAACTAGTACCTCAACACTAATCTTAGTCCCATACTCTACCCGGTATCACGAGTAACTTTATTCACTTTAGATTCTCAGTTAGCCTTCACATCCGCTTTACAATTATAATATCTTTTAATTCACCCGTATATACATTTACACACACACACACACACACACACACACATATATATATGAATGCACAAATCACATCAAGTATACCTACATATATATCACTCACTATATATGTATAATATCAATCACTCGGAGTAATAACTCATTGGAAGCGAAATCACTAGCATGCTATTAAGTTCTAGCAATGTTCACCACAACCTGAGCAATCGGGTCAGAATCTCACCACCGAACCTGAATAGAAAATGAAAATCGGAGGCAGTCATGGCCTTAAGTCCGTGGTCATAACCATACCATATTACTCCACGGGACTCAAAACCAACATAGTGTGGGCATGCAAAGACCTATGACCCTGAAAAATGGCACTACCTCTGCTGAGATTAGCCAGAGTGACCTCCCACGGGTCGCAACCTCCACCGATAGCATATCCGCTAGGATGGGGATGTTTCACATAAATATCATACACACATATATTTCCACACACACACACACAAGTATATATATATATATATTGTCTCTATACCTTCATATATATAAAATAAAATCGACTAACTGTGCATGTCACTCCTAGCACTAGCCTATAATCTCTGAGTCTAAATTCGACTCCTAAATTCATAAGTAGTCACTTACTTATTTATATATATCACATTTATATCTCAAACCGGCCCGTAACCTAACTCTTTCTGAAATCCCAACCCGTTTCATAAATTATAACTCGAGTGTTTTTTACCCTAAAACCCCCGTGCATCCATACCCGGATTTGATTTTCAATGAAAGATTTCGATCTCAAATACCCTTTCGTAGAAAATTCATAACTAATTAAAAAAAATCAGAAAAATATGAAATGGCGTCCACGCGTTCGTAACGAAAAGATTTATCTTATGAACAAAATCCACGGGTCGTTCGAACGAAATACCAACCTCGTTTGAACGAGATCCCAACTCGTTCGAACGAGCGTCTAATAAGATTGACGTTGTAACCCTCTTTCTTAGGCGGGATTCATCATCTTCCCATCAACAATCACATATATATCATCAATTTAACCCAAAATTTATAGTTTTTATCAATTCTAAATATGATTACACTTATTTTCACATTCAAATTCATCCGACAACAATCTAAATTCCTGAGATTCATCATCATTAATCAAGAATTGCACACATCCTTAATTTGACTTCAAGATTGAATCAAACCGTATACTAATCATTCAAGATCACACTTTTCTACATGAATAAATCGCAAATTCTACATGAGATCATAAACTAATTATTCTCCTCTAAATTTATTCATAAAATTCCATTCCTACACATTAATGTAACTTAAAAATTCATATTTGTCTCACCAACTATAATATGAGAAAAAAACACGCATTTAATATCAAAGAAAGTTAAACACTTGCCTTAAATTATCATAGGGTTTGAATCCTTCTGTGTAGATCTTCCTTGCCCTAGGAATCCTAGCCCGAAAATTGTCAATTTCCTCCTCGGGTTACCTTCTTGAGTTTTCTCCCTTCTCTTTTGCCTCTCTCTCAAGCTTAAGTGATTATAATGATCAATTGGGCTTTTTACCTCATCTAAAACCCCTTAATATTCCCCTAATTCCAAAATTAGTTTCATTAGTAATATTGAAATGATCTGAATACCCCCGTACAGGTCTGGTATAGCTTAAAAAATTCCTCGAACTCGATTATAACCCCTGATAATCCGTGAACTCAAAATCACTATCATCAATTTACCATCATATTTCCAACACTTCATACGCGCGTCCCAAATATGATCCTGTCAACCCGTCGCTTTTACCCACATACGACGTAATATAAAATAATACAATTTTATTTACTTATCGCATAAGTGAATATAATAACATATAAATTTTCTTCCAATATTCACTAATTAATATTTATTTAATTCTCTTTAAATTTCACAAATTAATTAAATTACGAACACACATGTAATTTATATATTCCTAAAAATACGGGGTGTTACATACTCCCCCCCCCCCCCCCCCCCAACACACACACATACACACTCACAAAGGAACTTCGTCTCCGAAATTCAAATATGTCTGGTACCAATAACTTTGGATGCTTACCCGCACGACATCCCCACGTATCCAAAATCAACTCATGTCAATATTATGGGGCCTCCACTATACACCCACTAACTGTATCATCCTGACTGAAGGCCTACTCACTACGACCCCAAAAATAATAACAAGTCTGCTCTAATCATTTTATACTAACATGCTACATCATTTCTTAATGTTAAAATTATTTCAATCACAATTGAAACCCTCTCCTCTGGTGCTCCCTATCTACCTCCACCATGTCCACCCTCCATCACCACATACTATGACCAGAGACGAAAATCCTATCCATCCTTTTATCTTCACCCCTTCCATCCCAAATCCTAATCCCAATCTAGTTGAACCCTAATTATTGCAAAAAAACAATTCGTTTTGGAAAAATTGCTTGTAAAACATTAGAAATTTAAGAGACACCAACCATTGTTCTTAGAATTATGCAATTAAAAATTTATTACTCAACTTTTGATATTATTGCTTTCAAATTTCAAAAAAGATTTAAACTACTTGATTAGATGGAAACCTCAAGGTCACCTTCAAATTTTAACAAAGAAATTAAACCCCAACTCTAGGTCCGTTGGTTCCAAATTTGTTGCCTTAGGTTTTATCCTAAAAATCGATGGGGCAACTAAGGGAAGCGGTCGTGCCTTCATCGATGACAATGGCTACAGAATTTCATCATTGAACTCCTCATAGAGGCATTCATGTCAAGATCGTAAAACTTGATCAAGGCGACAAAAAAGAAAGGGAAAAGGAAAATGGAGGTTCAGGATATAAACAAAAGAGGGACATTGTGTAGTATGAGAGAGGTTGTGGTGATGTGACAAGGGAGAGGGTGCCTTTGGGTTCCAGTTAAATGAGAGAGAAAAGGAGTTTAAAATTTTCTATTAAATTTCATTCAAGGTGGGATAATGATATATATAAAATTTCATTAAAGGTGGAATAATGATATACATACATACATATATATATAATTGAACAACTTATTAAGTTTGGCAGTAGGATAGTCGCATTTTCATCAAGTTTCTTAATGGAGTTGTGACAAAGGGTTAAGATCGCATCACTCAATGTATCTCGGGATAAATTTGTAAATTTTGAAAGTATGTAACTTGAAGTCATATTCACGAAAAATCTTGAGATTAATTTTGCATTTTTCATAATTTAAGATAACAAAAAAATAAGATTAATTACACTTGCCCCCTGGACTTTACCCCCCTTCACTTCACCACCTAAACTTTTAGTTTCTGTACTTAACCCCCTAAACTTTCAAAATGACTTCGAATACCCCTTATCGTTAACATCGTTAACACTTTGGACAAAAAATTTAGTAATGTGCTCAACATGTGACTTTTAAAAGGCTATTTTAGTAATTTAATTTCATTTATAAGTTAAAAAAAACTATTCTCTTTCGTTTCTCTCCTTTTCTTCTCTCTCTCTCTCACACACACACACACACTCTCTCTCTCTTATGGTAGCCATGGAAGTCATGGTGTCCCCACCCCCCTGTTGCCCCGTTCCCTCCACCACCCCTCACCCTCCTCTCTCTCGTCTTTCTTCGCGCGCGCACACACACACACACACATATATTTGTAAATATTTGATTTGGATTTCCGAAGGTTTTGGTTGGATCTAAGTTTGATTTAAATTTGTAATGGTCGGATTTAAAGTTTGATTTGATTTTTGTTGGGTCAAAGCTTGATTTGGTTTTCTAATGATTGGATCTAAAGTTTTCTTTAGATTTGTAATGGTTGAATCTAAGTTTTTATGTAATTATCAACATTTGAATTTTTTTTATATATTTTCTAATTCATTATTTATTCTTTAATAATTTTAGTTTAGTATTTGAAAATATTTTAAAATAATATCTAAAATTGTTGAAATTTTTTTGTGTTTCTTTCATTAGAATTTTTTATATTGGAAATCTATTTTGTTATTGAAATTTTTTTTTTTTTTTTGGGGGGGGGAGGGGGGGGGGAATGTTATTTTGTTGGAAATCATTTCTTTCTAAAAATATTTTTTTTCTCTCTAAATACTTTTTTTGAAAATATATTTTTTTTAATATTATGAGATTTTTTAAAAGACTTTTTCTATATTTTTTCAAACTTTAGAAATGATTTTTAGTTTTTTTTATTATTATTTCCAAAAATTTTAAAAATTACTTTTCACTATTTTTTACAATTTTAATTTTTTTCTCTGTTCAATTTTTTGTAATTTTGTAATTTTCTTTAATTTTTTCTCTTTTTTATTTTCCTAGTTTTATTTAATTTATTATATTTTGTAGTTTCTTTAAAGTTTCATTAAGTTTAAATTATTCCAGTATATATTTCTAAATGTCATATTTTGTCAAAGTTTTTTGGATTTTCCTAGATTTTTTATAAATATTTTTCTGTTTTTCAATGTGTTTTTCTAATTTTCATTACTTTAAACTTTTTTAGATAGAGTTTTATACTTAACCAGTTTTTTTCATATTTTTAAAAAATATTTATTTACTTTTCCCATATGTGTTGATTTAGTTTTTAAAATGTTTTATGTATTATTTGCAATTTCCATATGTTTTTTAAAAAATCCAGTTTTTTTTTTTTTTTTTGCAATTTCCGTATTTTTTGCAAATCTTTTTTTTTTGTTGATGGAAATTTGTTTTTTTATCTATTATAAATCTATATTTTATCTAATATAAATCTATTTTTTATTGGAGATAGTTTTTTTTTAATTGGAAATCTTTTTTAAGTGTTTTTCTATTATTTTCAAATTTGAAATATTTTTTAAATTAATTATTCTGTAATTTTTATTTATTTAAAGTTTTATAATAGTTTTATAATAGTTTGGACCAAAATTAATTATTCTGTAATTTTTATTTATTATTTTCAGATTTGGACCAACGCACATGACCAAACTTTACGTCCAAAAAGTCAACAGTGTTAACGGTAAGGGTTACTTGAAGTCGTTTTGAAAGTGCAGTGGATTTAGTACAAAAACTTAAAATTCGAGTGGTGAAATAAAAAAATGGGTAAAATTTAGGAGGTCCAAATGTAATTAACCAAAAAAATAATAAAGCGTAAGTCCAATGTATTTTTTATGTTTAATATTTTTAATATTTTATATTTTCTAGGAAGCAATAGTGGGGGTTCAACATTACCGGGTAACATGCAAACACTATAATATCTTGCGTGTTTATTCTCTCACCTATTTTGTTAAAGGTCCGTTTTGTTGCCCTATTTGCCATGACAAATGATAAATAAGTTGGCAAATGGGGTATTTACCTACAATTTGATGTGTTCGGTACAAAATTTACAAGTTATTTGTCAATGTACAA
Organism: Sambucus nigra; assembly: GCA_949130495.1. Taxonomy (NCBI): domain Eukaryota; kingdom Viridiplantae; phylum Streptophyta; class Magnoliopsida; order Dipsacales; family Adoxaceae; genus Sambucus; species Sambucus nigra. The sequence continues at coordinate 434,489,058 of OX422211.1, read as the reverse complement.
CACCTCCTATGCATAAGGTATTGGCAAATTTTGCTTACCTATTTGAGTGAGAAATATTTGCCAACAAATTTGCTAACTTCTTAAATACTTTTAATATTTTAAAAATTATTTTAAATAATTAAAAAAACCGTTTGGAATATTTAAAAACAGTTTTGTAATGCTTTAAAAACTGTTTTTAATATTATAAAAAAATGTTAAGAAAATGTTTTACAATTTTTTTTAAAACTGTAATATAAAAATATTGTAAAAACTGTTTTTAACATTTTTAAAAACTTATTTGAATATATTATAAAAACTGTTTTAAAGTTTTAAAAACTGTCTTAAAAAGTTTAAAAAAAACGTTTTGTAATGTTTTAAAAACTGTTTTTAATATTATAAAAAATTGTTAAGAATTTTTTTTAAAAAAAAACATAATATAAAAGTATTGTAAAAACTGTATTTAACATTTTTAAAAACTGTTTTGAATATAATATAAAAACAGTTTTAAAGTTTTAAAACCCAATTTAAAAAAAAAATAGTTAAAAAAACTATTGTGAATATTTAAAAATTGTTTTGTAATATTTTAAAAACTGTTTTTAATATTATAAAAATTGTTAAGAAAATGTTTTACAATTATTTTTTAAAATAGTAATATAAAAATATTGTAAAAACAGTTTTTAGTATTTTTGAATATAATATAAAAATTGTTTTTAAATAAACTAATTGAATTGACTTTAATTTCGCCTAATAGTTGTTTGATAGCTTCATGTGGAAAAAAATAGGTAAAATTTCCCTAGGCAAAATTTTCAATGCCCATTCTTTTGTCCATTGTCAACCAAACAGACCCTAAGAGTATTTCACATTCTACTCTCTAGCTTATATATTTATATATATATATATATATATATATATATATATATATATATATATATATATATATATATATATATATATATAGAGAGAGAGAGAGAGAGAGAGAGAGAGAGAGAGAGAGAGAGTTAGGCTCTCCAACATACCTCATTAAACATACCTATGAACATACCTATTTTTTTTAAATAGTAAAAGAAATAATTTTGAGTTAATATTTTTTATATGGGTTCATGATATTTCAATGTGCCCCTGTAAAAATATTCAGACCAAAATAATGTGTTTTGATATTTTTAAAAAATAGGTAAAAAAACTGGCAGTTTTAAAGGGTAAAAACTGACAGTTTTTTTACCTATTTTTTAAAAATACCAAAAAATATTATTTTCAATTGATTTTTTTTATAGTGGCACATTGAAATATCATGAACCCATATAAAAAATATCATCTCAAAATTATTTTTTTTACTATTTAAAAAAAATGATATGTTGCTAGGTATGTTGCTAGGAGGTATGTTGGAGAGTCTGACTCTCTCTCTCTCTATGGGTTCACAATATTTCATTGTGCCCATGTAAAAATATTCAACTCAAAATAATGTGTTTTGTTATTTTTAAAAAATAGGTAAAAAAAATTGACAGTTTTAAACGGTAAATTAAAACTGTTAGTTTTTTTACCTATTTTTTAAAAAAAAATATTATTTTTAATTGATTTTTTTAACAGAGGGACATTGAAATGTCATGAACCCATATAAAAATATCATCTCAGTATTTTTTTACTATTTTAAAAAATGGATTTGTTCATAGGTATGTTGTTAGGAGGTATGTTGGAGAGGTTGACTGTATACCCATTTTTTTAAAAAGTAAAAAAAATAATTTTGAGATGATATTTTTTATATGAGTTTATGACATTTCAGTGTGAACCTGTAAAAAAAATTGAAAATAATGTCTTTTGCTATTTTTGAAAAATAGGTAAAAAAAAACTGACAGTTTGTACCCTTTAAAACTGTCAGTTTTTTTACCTATTTTTTAAAAATAACAAAACACGTTATTTTGATATGAAAATTTTTACAGGGACACAATGTAATATCATGAACCCATATAAAAAATAGCAACTCAAAATTATTTTTTTTCCTATTTTAAAAAAATAGGTATGTTCATAGATATATTTAATGGTGCAGACTCCGGTACATACCATTTTTTTTAAATAGTAAAAAAATGAAATTTTTGATGAAACTTCATGGATATTATCTCCATGGTGGGAAGATCATCTCCAATTTTTTTTATCAAAATATTCAAGAAAAAAATCGTTGAGATGAGGTGATATGTAAAAAAAATGGTATAAATATGCATTTTTTACCGTTGAAATGTTGGCGATCATCTCACCCACTTTTTTATTGAATTTTTTTTATGAAACTTCATGGATATGATCTCGATAGTGAGAAGATCATATCCATGAAGTTTCATCAAAAAATTCAATCAACTAAGTGATTGGCGCCGACCCAACATTTCAACGGTTGAAATGCATATTTATACCATTTTTTTACATATCACCTCATCTCAACGGTTTTTTTATTGAATTTTTTAACGAAAAAAATTGGAGATGATCTTCTCAACGTAGAGATCATATCCATGAAGTTTCATTAAAAAATTCATTTTTTTACTATTTTAAAAAAATGGTATGTACCGAGGTATGTACCATAAGGAGTCATTACATGAGACTTTCTGTGTATATATATATATAATAATGCTTTTGTGCGGACTAGTCCGCATTTTAACAATACGGGCCGAACACGTGTCACCTAACGGTGCGCCTAGAAATTATCACCTAAATTATAGGCACACTCTCTCTCTCTTTTCTGGGCTCACCGTCAGGTGACACGTGTCCGGTCCGCACTCTTAAAATATGTACTGATCCGCACAAGAGCAGGACTGTATATATATATATATATATATCAAGGTTCTAAAAAACGCGGAGCGTGATTGAGGCGTGGAGGCCAAGCCTTAAGCCTTAGAAGCCTAGACAGGCCTTAAGCGTAAAAAGGCGTTTAGGCCTTCTTAATATATTTTAATATTTTTTAACCATAACAACGCTATTAAAATACTAAAATTGTACATATCATAAAAATATGTCTGAATATTTGCAAATTAAAATACTATTTAATTATTTTGGATGAGATAATGATCCGGTCTGTTAAAAATTCTTTAAAATGCGATATCGTTTTATTAAAGGATTGTTGTTTTTAGAAAAAAGTGCGCCTTAAGGTTTTTACCAAGAATAAGGCGTGAAAAGCTTAAGACGGGACGTTTCTCCCAAGCCTCAAGCCTAGGTGTGCCTAGACGGAGCCTAGACAGATTTTTTAGAACAGTGATATATATATATATATATATATATATATATATATATATATATATATAATGGAGACTTATATATACACCAAATATAATTATACATACAAATTTTGCATTCATTAAATTAATTCGCGTACAAATTACAAAAATATACATATTGGAAAAAAGATTCACGGGTTTCTCCCTTTCTCCCTTCTCTCAGGATCAATAAACCAATGTGCAAGTGCCCTTCACATGAAACATTCCATGATTCTAGTCTTCTTTTAATCACACAAACCACATTCTAAATCCCATCTCACGGGCAACTCTATTTTTCTTTATCACTTTGTATCAACACACACAAAAAAAAAGAACACCCTACAGCACCCCATATGAAGTTGAAAAGGTAACAGCGTTAAGTGTCGGGGGGGATAATTTGATCCGTTTTAAAAGGTTCGGGAGGTTCAATGTAAAAAATAAAAGTAGGGGAGGTGAAGTGAAATTGGGGGCAAAGTTCAAGGGGTATCTAAAGGCACATGTTTTAAGCGTCAAAATAGTAAGCGTGCGGGATCAAAATAAATATCCGTGCCCTATTAATCGTATGTTTGCACTATATCCTTATCATTTTTAGGTCTTTAATGTACGTTCTTAGAACACATGTTATCAGGATCATATATATTTATAGACAGACTCATGTACAAACCATCAGTACAAACGAATTTTTTATATATTAAAAAAACAAAATTCTAAACAATTTTGGTAAAGATGATCTATTTAAAAAAATCATCAAAAATTCAATTCAAAAGTGATGAGATGACCATCAAAAAAATTAAGGAGAGAAAATGTACGCATTTATGAATCCTGCATTTTATCTAGTTGGGGGTCTAATTTTTTATGAGAAAGAGATGATTTGAATCAAATTTACTCCAAAGGTCAACTCTAGAGATGCATACCTAATTGTTTTTGTTTTGTGTAAAAGGGGAGTGAGTTTAAACCTTTAATTTTCTATACCAGAAAGATAAGTCCGTATATTTGTAAGGAAATTTGCCTAACCTAGATCTATTAGAGATGAACAACTAGGGCTGGAAGATTTTTAGAGTTTACTGCTAGAATTGGCAGTATTTGGTAGTTGCCTAACAACAAAGGAGGAAAGTTTGGTCCCATTGCATCACCCGAAAATATAAAGCATAGGGTTTTAAATCGAGTTATTTGAGCCGCATTTGGGATTGTTCAGACTCGGCCCGTATTATTTTATTCATACTCAAGCCCGAGCTATTCAAACTAAACTTTCCCACCTAAGTCCGCTCGGCTTATAAAAATTACGGGCTTCGGGCCCAATTTCAATTTTTTTGTTAAAAAAAATTTGAATTAGTATTTTTTTTGTTCTTGTTTCCATCATGGAGAAAATGTACACACTAAAATCTAATTAATATTTAATAAAATAAATATATAATTATGAAATTTATTAAATTAAAACGGAAGAAATAAGAGTAAAAACCTACAGAGGCCTATTAAATTTCATATATATATATATATATATATAGCATTATTTGATCACTAAAAGAGGCATATTGTAACTTAACAATTAATAAATCAAATGCTCCCAATGAAATTAACAACAAAATAACAAAATTAAAACCCATTTGTAATCTAATGAATCATGAAAAATGGAACTTCTTTTTTTAAAAAAATTGTTAATTGAAATAACACAGTGAAACCTAATTAGACAATGTTAACACAAATATGTTGTATTATATAAAATCATTTATTTATTATTTATATATTCAAAGTTCAGGCTTCGGATCTAATTCAGGGTTGGCAAGGTTTGGCTCAAGCTCGGCCCCCCGGAATTCATTCGAACTTGAAATTTTGGCTCAGAGTCGACTCGGCTCAAATTCAAATAAAGCTCAGCCCACAAATAGCAAGCCAAACAAGCTAGCTTCGGGATTGCCCGACTCAATTTACCGGCCTAAATAAGCATATCCTATTCCAAAACTAGAATCAAACTACATAAGATGAAGTTTCAATTTGAAAATGTTTTTAATGGAAAATTTGAACTTAAAATAGTTTTCGGGTAAAATGCTTTCTTTTTCCTGAAAAGCAAAACGTTAAAAACCTCCACCTATTAAGAGTTTAATCGTGTTCACTAGTTTGATCTGTACATTTATTTAGTCTGTATTTTTATTTAAAACGAAAAAAAAATATAGGAACAAAGAGATCAACCCTTAATAGCTCAAAATCAAAATACTGTCCAACACTTCACTTTCCACCAAAGTGAAATATTCTACCTTGAACCAAAAAGGGACTAAATTGGCTCATTTCTACAAGGCCAGGTATTATATAGCCTTCCCGTATGTGAACATGGTCATTCTCTCTTTAGCTCTCTTTGTTTGTCAAGAACATTAAACGAAAAAATAATTTCCCAAAAAAGTAAAATAAAAGAAAAAAAATTGTGTATTCGGTTAACACTGCAAGAAAATCATAAATAAAAAAATATATACATACACATATATAGTTATAAATTTACAATAAAAAAAGTATAATACAATCTTATTCAATTACAAAAAAGGACAATTTATATAATAAACATCAATTTAAATCAAACATTACTAAATACGAAATAAAAATTATGAACATATAACTTGTAAAAATATCAATAAATGGTGTATTATTATGAATAGTAATAATAATTTACATGGTAAAATACCAAATTTCCTTAAACTTTCTTGCAAAATCTTATGTCTTTGATAGGAAGTATTTTGTGAAAAAGCTTTTCCTACAAGAAAATATGAGGATCATTTTTCTACAATTTTCCTACTAACTATACACAATAAAAATTCCAGAAAAATTATTTCCCTTCACTTTTCATTTCCTTTCCTGACAAATAAAGACGGCCTTTGAGAATGTATTACAAAATTTTGTACAGGGACTCTCATCCAAAAATATACAGCAAAACATTAAGACCCTGCTTTGTCTGGAAAGTTGATCGGGAACATGATTCTCGAGAAAAGTGAAGTGAAATAACGAAAAAAAAAATTATTTTTCTATTTGTGTTTAGTTAACAGGAGGAAAATTGCAAAAAAATTATAAACAAAAAAATAAAATATTATAGACATACACACATATACATATATAGTTCCAAATTTACAATAAACATAAGTATTATATATTTCATATATTCAATCACCAGAAAATATGATTTATATAATAAGCATCCATTTAACTCGAACATTAGTAAATATGAATAAAAAATTATGAATGTTTAATTAGTAAAAATATCAATATATAGCGTATTACTATAAATATTTATTGGTAAATATTTTAGTACTAGTTGTAACAACAATAATAATAAGAAAAGTACAAAATAATAGTAGTAATAATTTACATGGTAATATACCAACTTTCCTGCAAAATCCTTGATCTTTGATGGGATGTATTTTGTGAAAAAGTTTTTTCTGCAAGAAAATTTTAGGATTATTTTTCCACAATTTTTCTGCTAATCAAACACAACAAAAAGTGCATGAAAGTTTTTCTCCTTCACTTTTCCTTTCCTTTCCGACAAACAAACGCAGCCTAAGGAAAATATAGCATTTCTCCACAATCAAATATAGTACCCTTCTGCCTGCACATGGTTGAATCATATACTAATTCGAGTCAACATTCAAATGTCACAAATGCGTCGTGATAGTAATCCATGGAATATAGTTCCAGCTACATACATCTATAGACACGGAGATTTTCCTACCCACATATAAAAGCAGTCAAGTTTTGTTACTTTGATTCTAAGGGCATTATTAGTTTGTGTACCCTTTTCCCCTTCATATACCAGCGAAAAATGCAATCAGGATATCATTACCTACTTCACCACAGTGAAATCAGCACGAAGGTTAGATATCATGACTGGGCAGCCACCCTTTTCATCGTATTCAGCAAATTCCCCCTCGGACAGGTCAATGTCTTCAAACTTAGTGCCTGCCATCTAACCACACAAGTGAAAAATATATAAAGCAAGAACGCAAACAGATTGAACATAATGCAAGCAAATTCTTATAACAAATAAATAAAGGACTATATAGTTATCACCCACTGATATAAGATAAATATATACATTTAAATCCACATTCGGCAACTTTAAGCAAAGCGGCCCTTTAACAGTTATCAACCGACCCAGTCTACTAAAGTTGACATCTATACCCTTCAGCCCATAACAAAACTGTAATGAACACTAATTTGAGTACTGATATCTCATTCTGGATATCTTCTATCTCTTGAACAAAAAACTTCATATACCAATTACAATGGAGATATACATTCAATAAACAGATGCACTTTAGCATAATTTGTTAATGCAATCGGATGTCATTATTTCAGTTGTAGAATTTACCAAACATAGATGTGGAGCAAAGCCAAATGGTTTAATGAAAAGATACCATGGATATCAACCCAAATGACTATGCTGGAAGAAAAATATGTTGGATATACCCAAATGAAACAATGGTGTTGAAAAGATATTTTCGGAGATACTCAAACTATTTATAAAATAAAATTATCCAATTGGAAGAAAAATACGTTGGGTATACCCGAATGAAACGATGGTGTTGAATAGATACTTTGGAGATACTCAAACTACTTATAAAATTATCCAAATATCATTGATAAGCAAACAATATTTGAATCTTGTTAAGGTCAGATGATGTAGATAAATGTATCAAAACGGAAGTTAATAAAAAGGGCTACATAGTCTTTTTAACCCTTTCATAACAGTTTCCTCCCTTGGAAACATCTGGCCGGGAGATATATGCGGGAGAGATGAAGGACCGAAAAATATACAATTAATTTTATATGGGTTTATTTATCCGAAAACTATTACCCAGGGGGTTATCTCTACTTACCCAATAAATAAATGGTTTTTTTTTTAAATCAATAATGTGAAATTTGAGATACCCCGCATGTCGGGGGTGTATCTCAAAATATTGCAATATCAACAAGGGGTGCAACTACAACTAAAACGGGGTTTGACAGAAATCTTAGCATAGTCGTGATCAAAAATATGTTACCTCCAATGCTATCTTTGAACCACATAAAAGTAAATATGAGAATTTTTTTTCTACAATCTGTTGTTCAGTATATTGAAGCATATTTTTCTTGACTTTTTTCGTGTCTATACTGTCCGTGATACAAACCATAGAGAACAAGATTCATCATGTACAAGATTTACTTTGTATAATATCCTTTGGCTGTAAATTTACAGCTCGAGATCTAATATTTCCAGCATTGTTATGATCCCCGACTTCTTTTTCTATGTAAACACATTGGAAGCTACAACAATTGTACTCACACTAAACACCAGACAAATAAGAAAACCAAAGGAATCCTCTCTCTATCGTATCGTGGAGAACTTAGTACTAGTCTCTGATACTGAACCCGATTTTCCTCCCCAAAAATGGAATACAAAACTGACATCAAAAACCTCAAGGAGTAATCCAACATATATCATCAAATATAGGGAAGAAACCACCCCGAAAGTATTGCACATGAATTCCACAATTGGCGGGGTTCGGAAGGGGCACTTATTCAACTTCAGGATCAGACCCGAAATCATAAACAACTTGCAATGCCATCTCATTGAACATGGAATACCCCTCTTCTTCCCAATTTGGATTATTTTTTGCCGCAACGGCCTTGGCAATCTTTGCACGGCACAATGCCAAAATTTCCTCACGCTCACACAATGTAGTCTCATACTCTGATTCTAATTCACGAAATGTTTGGTTACAAACTTGTAGGAAACATTCCTCGTACCAGGCCGCCGTTAGGGCCGGCAAAATGGTCCCAAACAGTACTATCACCCATTTCTACCCGCAATGGTTGAGTATAGGCACCATCATGTTTGTTTCAGGCGGGTAGCCATAATTGTCAAATTGTGAATAGAATCATGAATCGGAAAGCCTATGAATCGTGAACCGTGAATCGAATCGTGAGAATCGGTATAAATGTAAAATATGCAGGAAATAATATATAAATGTAAAGAGAACACATTAAGAATATGTAATAAACATATTATGATCTAAAACCAATTATAAGACATGATTTCATTAAAATATAACTAACAAAATGAACTTCTATATCCAAATTATGACCAAATTTTAACAGTACCAGCACCTACAATGTCCAAATTTAAACACAACGATATATCATACAATAATAAAACAAATAAAGATTAAACATAACACTATAAAAATACGTTATAATAACAATACCATATAATATAACTTATAAAATCCTTACACATGATCTGTTAGCTTCGATCGAACGCAAAACTACCTCCCCTCTCTCGATCAGCTTCCAACAGATTAGAAAAGAAGAAAAAAGTGATCGCAACACGAAATAGAGGAAAATTGCAGCTTCATACAGGTTAAAAGAGAAGAAGAAAAGTGATCGTAGTTTAAGTTTCCTTCTAGTATGTGTTTCAATCACTCTCTCTTTCGTAAACTTCTTATTATTATTTTAATAATAAAACCTTTTTTAGGATTATTTTAAAAAGAACAAAAAGCGAGCACCAACTTTAAGTCGGTTGAAAATACCCAACATCCTTCGAGAAATATGAATCGCACCTAAATCATGAATCGGCGCGATTCACGATTCAGCCACCGAATCGGTCGTTTCAGCCCAATATTTTGAACCTCTTCAATTATATTCCCGATTCGTATCGATTAGTATGTGAATCGGATCGAATCGTACGAATCCAATCTCGAATCGTAAGATTCTGACAACTATGTGGGTAGCATATGGGTCACTAAAAACTCATAAATTATTTGTGGGTTTAGGCAGGTTGGGAAATGGCTCGTTGTCCTTTCTACTAATATAAACTAGGAATTTGTAATTAAAAAAATTTAATGAGAAAACGGGTCGGCGGTTAATCCGACCCAAATAAGACCTGCAACAACCATCAACCCAACATTAACCTGCGCATATTTGACCTTAACCCGTTACCGACCCGACCAAATCCGCTCACACTCGCCCAATTGCCGACTCTACAGGCAGCTGTGATGAACCCAAACATTTAACCTTGGCTTTCCACCATTTGATTTCTTCCTTCATGGACGCAATCAATGCTCTCATTATAGCTTTCAACTTCCGTCATGTTGAGGAATTGTATCTCCATATCGGATGTATGGTAGACGATGGGCAGCAACGAATAAGCAAGTGTTGTTGGAGGGGTAATTTCATAATTTTGGGGGAATTGGCTGAGAGTCTACAAGGAGTTAACTAATTTTCAAAAGTAGGTGGAAAAGTTTGGCAATTTTGCGGAGGGAGGTAGATCTGTAGATTTTGTGTTTATAATAGACCTGGGGGACAAAAATATGGATACAGCAGAAAGGGACCTCACGGAAGTTGTCAGAGCTTGGGGGATTAGTCGGGTCTCTAGCTAACATCGCGAGAAGTAGTCAACGCTTGCTAGGCGTCGACGACAGCGAGAGAGGAGTGGGCCGAGAGGAAAGTGAAGCGGGGATAGAGTTGACCTCCCCCTTTGCTGCAGTAGTGCGGAGTAAAGAGGGTTTCAACAAGGGGGGATTCCAGTGATCCTCGCGAAACGTTGCCTGGACTCGTCGGAAATCTGCATGGGTAGATGAGGCTTAGATCTAGGGGTGTTTGAAGAATGCTTGGGGTTATTTGGCCAAGCGGTTTGGGGCTGGAAGTTCCCTAGGGTTCCAGCCTAGCTTGAAGTGTCTTCTTATTGGCGAGCGATGGTCCCGTGAGGGTAAGGGGTGCTGATGAAGCGCAAGTTCGGTAAAGGCTTTCATGTCAAGTTTTGGGCAATGCGTGAGGCGAAAGCGAGGCGTATTGCCCGGGTGAGGTGAGGCGTAAGCCTCGAGGCGCATTGAGACGTAAGCCTCAACTTAAAAGAAAAAAATTATTATAAAAATAATCAAATAAATCACAAAATTAATATAACAACGATTTTCACCAAAAAGATCCATAATAAAAATTGCTAACACTAAAAATGTTTAAAGTTAGCTTTACCAATATGAATTAGTGCATCGTCATCAATAACTATTTATTCAGTATGTATTTATCCTTAATTGTGTGCCAAAAGTATATTATATATAATTAATTGGTAATATATTATAATATATAATATAAATATTATATTATAATATGATTGGTAGTACATATTAATATATATTATAATTAATTGGTAAAATATAATTAATTGACAAGTACCCTCGCCCAATCTACGATTGGTCTCGAGTTTGAAACATGGGAAAACCTCTCCATATATGGGGGTAAGGCTGGCTAACATCTACCTCTCTCTCTCCCAGACTCTGTAGTTAATCGAGAGCCTGGGTACGACCTTTTTTTATATATTTATCATATATATTATAAATATTATATAATTAATATAATTTATAAATATTATATATGTAATCATAATATATATATATATATATATATATATATATATATATATATACTATTATTGACAAATATTAAATATAATATTAACAATATACTTGTATAAATCTGTACATATATTTTTGTATTGAACCATCATCACATTATTAATAATTAGTGACAAATTATTGTGTACCAAAATACTATCTTACATCTCTACCACTGTTCTAAAAAACCTGCCTAGGCTCTGCCTAGGCTTAAGGCTTGGGAGAAAAGCCTCGCCTTACGCTTTTCACGCCTTATTCTTGGTAAAACCCTTAAGGCGCATTTTTTTCTAAAAACAACACTGCTTTAGTGAAACGATGTCGCCTTTTAAAGAATTTGTTTACAAAGCGGACCATTATCTCATCCAAAATAATCAAATAGTATTTTAATTTGCATATATTCAGACATATTTTTATGATATGTGCAATTTTTGTATTTTAATAGCCTTGTTATGGTTAAAAAATATTAAAATATATTAAGAAGGCCTAAACGCCTTTTCACGCTTTTTCACGCCTAGGCCCGCCTAGGCTTCTAAGGCTTAAGGCTTGGCCTCCACGCCTCAATCACGCCCCGCGTTTTTTAGAACCTTGATCTCTACAGACTGAAAAATGAATAAAAATAGAAGGAGAAGCAACCTTTTATCTAATCAGGTCAGAGTGGCTGTACTTTCACAAATGAAAAGGACAAAAGAGGATAAACAACCTCTATTCATCTGTAAACAACTATTTATACGCATTGGTCAACTGCTCACGGCCTCTTCTTCCCTTCTTTGTTTTTTGTTCCTTTTTCCTTTAAAAGAAAAAAAACGCCTCACACCTCGCCTCAAAACGCCTCAAGGCAGTGCGCCTCGACCCTGTGAGGCGTAAGCCTCATTTTCAACACTTGAGGCTTGAGCCTTAAGGCGATTTTTTTGTGATTCGCATCGAGGAGAATCGAGTTATTTTTTAAACGTTGGTTTTGGGCCATGGATAGCTTATTAGGCTACGTGGTTTTCGGTCGTAGGTGACGCCACGACGCAGAAGGCGACGGGGAAGATGATGTCACTCCACACCATTGGTGGTTGAAGTAGATTTTCGAGGCGTCACACGACGAAGTCTACCACCAGGGGCGGACCTACCCCATCCCGAATGGGGGCGGCGGCACCCATGAGTTTCCCCAAAATTATATTGTTGGTTTGTTCCATCCGTATTTTGGGGTTGAGGGAGTGGATGAGATGTACAAGTTTTTGTGTCCGTCTAGCAATGGTGGTGATGATGATCCGAGGCTGAACCCTGCAGCTGACCCGCGGCTGGGGAGTATAGGGTGCCGGCGGGTGATGGTTTGCTTGACTAAGAACGATATTTTGCGATACAGAGGACGGTATTACTGTGACGCATTGGAGAAGAGTGGGTGGGTTATAGAGCTGGAGATCGAGGAGACGAAGAGAGAGGAGCATGGGTTTCATTTGTTTCATTCGGAATCTGTTAAGCCTATGAATCAGATGGAATGGTTAGTTGCTTTATTCAATAAACGTGTACTGAATTAATTGCATTTCTTGTCATCTCATGTTGTTAACTTATTTTGAATAAACATGTTTTTAGGCTTAGGGATGGCAACGGGTCGGTTCGGGGTCGGGTTTTAACTCCCCATCCCCATCCCCGTTAGAAAAATCATTCCCCGTCCCCGCCCCGTTCCCCGTTATAACGGGTTTGGGGATCCCCGTCCCCGTTTAAAACGGGTATCGGGTTCCCCGCGGGGAACCCGTTTTGATTTTCTCGCTCTCTCTCTCTCTTTGTGGTTTAATCATCTAAAATTTCGGGTAGGAGTTTGAATCAATTTCATAAATGGAGTAGTTGAAATTTTTTATTTTTCTTGTTGAAGAGAGTTATTTCATAAATAGATCATTTGGACATTTGTAACAGCACTACATTTCAACTAAACCATCTTCAACTAAAATCAAAATCCCAAACAATCAACTTAAATCAAGACCCCTAACAATCAGTTTATATATTATCGTAATAGTAGAGCCAGGGAATCGTGGAGTTTACCTTACAAGACTGCTTGATGACTCAGCGACGCAGGGACGTGAGGGGATGAGGACGACGCAGATGAGGGGTTAAGGAAAGATGACGCAGCGATGCCGGGAACGTGAGGAAAAGATGAGGCAGATGAGGGAGAGCGGCGTGAGAGAGAGTGAGGGACTAAGGAGAAGAGTGAAGGACTCAGAGGGTTTATTTTTTTAGATGGAGCGGTGTGTTGTGTGTATAGTTAGAGATCTAGGGTTTGTTTATTTTTAGATGCTTTATACTTATATATTTATTATAATATAAATATATATATTTTATTATATATTAATAATTCGGGTATCCCCGTGGAGACCCGAGGGTATACCCGAACCCGACCCGAAATCTTTCGGGGATTTTACTCCCCGAACCCGACCCGATCCCCGAAATTTCGGGGATTTTTCGGTGATTTTTTTTCGAGTATCCGCGGGGATCCGAAATTTCGGGGAAAATTGCCATCCCTATTTAGGCTAGAAATAGTCATTGATTGATCACAATTTTAAGGTTCATTTGGCCAGGAAATTAGTTTACTTGTTGCTAAAATTGGTTGTTATTACTGAAATTTTAATTTGTCCCCAAAATTAGTTGTTGTTGTTGGAATTTGTATTAAACTTTAATTTAATTAGTAGTTGTAAAAAAATGTTGGTTTATTACATAGGGGCCAAAAATTAGTGAATATTAATCACAAGTTTTTTAGGGTTAAAAATTGCCAAACAAGTAAAAGTAACCTACCCCCCGAACCCCCCGGCATTTGTAACACAATTTCGCACTCAGTGCCCGAAAATCCTGGATCCGCCACTGTCTACCACCTTTACCCATATCTACTCGCAACAATTATCATCACATACTATGAACACTTACAAATATGCCACTTTGATGTTAAACACACAGGAAGCTACAACCACACACACAAGAAAATCAAATGATTCCTCATTTTATCATTCACATTAATCAATATGTACTACCAATAAAAAGGGTATTAATCCAAATGATCAACTTTGGACGACTTTGCCTTTTCATGCATCCAAATGTACAAACCTGCCACTTTGGTTCATTAACAATCCATTTTATTGGCAAAGTGATCTATCTCTCTCCGAGACTCCTTCAATTCAAATCATTTTTCTCCTCATAACCCCCCAACATCTCTCTTACAAAAGAACGTTGCCCTTCTCTTCTTGGTCCCCGTTTTCTTTCTCTCAACATATTCAATTGCGTACGAGAATGTTGTAGAATTTTTTAATATATGTAAGTCATATTTAGGTTGTTCAAGATTATTATAATTATAAAAAATCATTCTTTATCTGACGTAAATGACGTCAATGGGAGGAAGAAAAGATAATTCTCTCTCAAACTCTCTCTAATCAAATCTCAAACTAAGGAAGAATGACTCAAATGAGTCTACAAAAGAGGTATTTATAGAAAGGAGGTTGCTTGCCCTCTAAGTTAACAATCTAATTACAATTATGCCCTTAAGTGTCAATTAACCTTCCTTCTTCTAAATACAAAATAAAAGGAAAAATACAATAAATGCTCAAAATAAAAGAAATACTAAAAAGAACTAAAAATGATAAAATGACGACCACGTCCCTGATTCACATCACTCTCCCCCCTTGAAAAAAATTCATCCTCGAACTCAGAGGGGAAGGCCTTCGGTGTCACCATCAAGGATCGTGATGAGAGCTGACTGAGATGGTATCTCTGGTGCCTCCTCAATGTAGTCAGGGTCCCCAGAAGCTAAAAGAGCTCGACGACGAGGGAGAGAACAATCGGAGGCGCGATGGCCCATCACCCCGCAATTGTAGCATTTGAAGGTGACCAGATGAGCGGGAGCAGGAGGAGGAACCGTGGCAGCAGGAGTAGTGGTGGAAGGAGTCCTAGAAGGTGCAGAAGTCACTGGTGCTGGAGGAGTGGGCGTGGAGCGGGGGCAGTATGGTGGAAGGACTCAACCTTAGTGGCATACTCCACCGCCTTGGCAAAGGAGGTGACCTCAAGCAAAGCAAAATCGCGTTGGATGTAGCCCTGAAGGCCGTGAATATACCGGCTAATGCGCTGCTCCTCACTCTCGTCTAGGCGGGCGCGAGTACATAAAAGCTGAAATCGCTCAGTGTAGTCCAAAACTGTGGAGTCCTGGCGAAGGGACTGAACTCGAAGAAATAAGTCACGCTCATAAGTGGCTGGGACAAAAGCGGACATCAATTGTGAACGGAGCTCAGTCCAGGACTAGATGGGGGAAAGTCCCTCAATGGCACGGCGCTGCTCCAAGTCATTCCACCACACACTAGCGTAGCCCTGAAACTTGGTTGTTGCGAGAAGAACACATCTACGACCTTTCAGCCGTTTATACTCAAAAATCCGCTCCATGGCGGGAAGCTAATCAACAACGGCATCACGCTGCAGGTGGCCATCAAACATGGGAACATCCACTCTGATATCACCCTGCATACTCCGTGAAAGTAACTGTAGGGCCAGCTGTGTGATGGCATCACCACTCTGAAGAGCTGGGGTGTCCTCATCTATATCATCATCGCCTAGCGAAGGCACGGGAAGTAAGGCTCGTTGGGGACGCTTGTCCTCATCTATATCATCATCGCCTGGAGAAGGAACGGGAAGTAAGGCTCGTCGGGGACGCCTCCGAGGCGGTGGATGAGGAGGGTCAGGAGCTGGTAGAGGTGGAAGAGTCGCTCATGGTGGAAGAGTCTCTCAGGAGCTGGTGCGATAAGAGGTGGAAGTCTCTCTCATGGTGAAGGAGGTGGTGCGGGGACCAACGGTTGGCGGTAGGGGCACTGATTCATCTTATGCCCTTTCTGGTGGCACACAAAGCAATGTCGCTCAAAGAGGACATAGGGGGTCACTTTGGGGTTCAGTGAGTCAAAGGGGGACACATCCGTGCACCACTCGTTAGGCGAGGGTGGCTCAAACTCAGGAGCGGAGTGGGGACGGAGTGAAGGAGGGTCAGCACGGGGAGGATGGATAATCCACTCCCGTACCCGCTCATACGAATCAACGGGTGCGTGAAGGGAACGGGTATCCCACGGAGGTGGATGACGTGGGACATGGAGTGGGTGGTCGGGTGGGGGAAAGGTATGTAAAATAGGTGGGGACGGAAGCGTGAGAAAAGTGGAATGGGATGGGTGAAGGTGTGTGGTAGCGGGTGATGCAGGGGGTATGGGGGGGTCAAGGTGTTTTTGCGGGTGGTGACGAGGATAAATGGAGATAGGGGACAAAGAGTAGTATGGGGGTGGGGTGGGAAAATTGGGTGGATGTGGTGGTGGGGAGTGGGAGGGGACTAGAATTCGGGATGGGGGAAGGTGTGGAGAGGGCAATTGGTGGTGTGTTGATATATTTGGTGGTGGAGGAGGAGATATAGGAGGGGGCTTTGGGGGATGAAATTGTTAGGAATGTGGGCAGGTAAAATTTTTAGGGTTTGGGGTTCAAGATAAGATATGGGTAGGGTTCATTAAAATTGGGGAATGACATTGGGTTGGGTTGATTTCGAACCTTTTTCATGCCGGATGTCACGGATCATCTCGGCAAGGGTCGGGGAATGTATTTCAACCATAGGAGATATCTTTGGGACAGAAATTGGAGAAGGAATGTTGTGGATATCATCGGACTGCACTAGGGGGTGGGGAGGACCTGTTGTGATGCCGCTCTGCCCTTGATCGGTTCGTTCTAATGCGTCCGAGGTGCCCAGAGAGATTGGCGAGTGGTGTGGGTCATCTCGGCCTTGGATCGGAGCTGTACCACCTTGGAATTTGGCTTGCCGACTGCGGAGGTGGAATCCGACTGCAGGAGTGGGCTATCTGACCTGATCGACGGCAGCGGAGGTGGGGACGGAACCTGTTTGGAAGGGTCCGGCCATGTGTGTTTGGGAGTTCCGGGGCATTTGTGGGTCTGAAACTGTTAGAAGCATGTTCTTCGTTTTTTTTTTTGCATTTCGGACAGCTGGTGGTGGTGGTGGGGCAATTTCTTTAGTGGTGGTATTTTCTTGGGTGTTGATGGGGTTAGGGTTTGTGAAACAAGGATTTTTTTGGGGCAAAGGTGTAGAATGAGTAGATCTTGGAGAATTAGGGTTAGGGTTTTGAGAAATTACAGCGGCGATTTGAGGGCGATCCGTGGAAGTTTCCGATGGTGGAATCTGAGCGTTCATATCATCCATTTGAGCCTTCATTTGTTGGAGAGCTTCCAAGATTTGCTCGAGAGGGTTTGGTGCGGAGGTGTTCATCTCTTCTTGAACCCACGTGACGCTGTTTACGAGTTTTTGTTTTTATTTTACAACAACAACAACGGGTGGAGTGACTAGGCTCTGATACCAATTGACGTAAATGACGTTAATGGGAGGAAGAAAAGATAATTCTCTCTCAAACTCTCTCTAATCAATTCTCAAAATATGGAAGAATGACTCAAATGAGTCTACAAAAGAGGTATTTATAGGAAGAAGGTTGTTTAGCCTCTAAGCTAACATTCTAATTACAATTATGCCCTTACGTGCCAATTAACCTTCCTTCTTCTAAATACAAGAAAAGAGGAAAAATACAATAAATGCTCAAAATAAAAGAAATACTAAAAAGAACTAAAAATGATAAAATGACAACCAAGTCCCTGATTCACATCATTATCAAAGGGTGTTCATCAGTAAAAACATGAACTAAGAAAATAGACATATTATGTCTAAATTGTCCTCACGAACTTCAAATCTTTCTCGTTCTCCCTTTTTTCCAAAATAAGTCTCGACATTCTTCACACTTTCTCACAAAATACATTGTTAGCCATAGTAGAAATAGAAAGAATAAAACTCCATAGAATAGATCAACGTGGATCAGATTCGGAAGAAAAAAGAAGTCCTCTAAAACTTCCTAGTTCCTTTGGGTGTTTTGCTAATATAGCTTACTCATCAAAACATAAAAAATAATAATAAATAAAAAATAGTCTAAGATTTTGCATCAGTTCACCAAATGAACACCCACAAAATGAATAAAATCAAATATTAACAGGTTTGTTTCTAACTACAAGATTACAATAAATTGTCTACAATTGGCTATTGGTAACCAAATTTCTGACTACAATACTCGCCCCCGCACCACCACCACCACAGCCCTTGTTTTATTTTATTTTCTTTTAAGTGCCGAGGAAGGGTGGTCTCTGTAATGAATCGCAAGCATAAATACAGAACTACAAAATTGCATTTTATATATCTGACACTGGTGTTAACCAAAAAACTACATGTAAACCACAAGAGGTGAATACCAAAATGAATTGCAAAGGGATATAATGTGCTCGGGTGTACAGTAATAGAATGGACCCTCCTACAGAAATCATTGTTTTTGGTGTATGTGGTGAGGGTAGGTGGAAGGAGATATTTTAGGTGTAAGAGTATTGTTAGGATATCTTTCATTATCTTTTACTCGTTTATCTTATTTAGGTGTCTACATGAACAAGACTTGTATCACTATATTCTATACATAAAGGCCCTCTCCTTCCTTGAGTAAAATCAATTTATCAATATTATTACTCTTATGAATGAGAATGAGAGATAGAAAACCCTAATTCTTTGTGTGGAGTTGTGTGTGTTGGTTCTTTGTGTGGAGTTGTGTGTGTTGGTTCCGCTGTTCACATCAGGATATCTACCATAGTAGTTCAGTGATTCAGTTCAAAGGTTCATATAATATAATGCTACGTTTACAATCTAATTGATACTGTACAACGAAAAACAGCCAAAATTTGGATGCAAGGAAAGACTTACAGATTCAACTTTCCAACCACCAGCAAACACAAAATCTACAGGCTCATAACCTCTGCAGTCAAATACCATCAAAGGGGCCGACTTCCCTGATTCGCAAAGTTCTTGAGTCAGTGGACGGCCTCGCCCAGTGACCATTGTCACAGTTCCATCCCTCCGGCAAAACTTACACTACAAAAAGGATAGAGAAAAAAAAACATTAACCACAAGAAAAGTAAATAAAAAAATTCCAGAATAAATAAACAAAGTGAGCAATTCAGTTTCTAAATTCATTTAACGATATTAGAATAAACAGATAATGAGGTGAAACCCTCGGACCATTTAAAGTTAATTCTATAGAACTATTTTATTTCCTGCAGGGCTGTCTATTGCGAAAACTTCTTCGCTAAAAATCCCCGACTTCGAAAATAGATCAGAGTTAACTCTTAGATACAAGCCCACATAAATAAAATAGGCTTGTGTGGTTATATGTACTATATATACAGATAGAGAAAGAGGGGGAAATATCACCTTTTGAAAAAGGTTCGTGGTAACCTTTTTTGGAAGATTAACTACTTCATTCAAGCTCACACAAGTCTCTTTCTGGGTCATCTCTCCACAATTCCCACATTTCAACTACATAAACAACCAAATTAATTAACAAAGAAAATCAAACATTTGATATCTTGCTAAAATGCCACAATGATTTCCTTAACATTAAGTTAATATACATAGAGGGTTATTTACAAAAAAGTACAATGCACTTGCCAAATTTTACACTTTGGTAAGATACTTTTTTCTAACACGAATGGCAATGTACTTTAAAAAAATCATTTTGGCAAAATGTACGCATCTGAGCCGTCGTAAAGGTACATTTGTACATATGGCCAAACCAATATTAATTTTGTAGCTACTTTTGGAGTTACAGGATATAGATAAATGATTTGGATTTGTCGACTACACTCGGAGAGGTTTGACCTTTTTCAAGAATTGTACATATTTAAGTTTTTGGCTCCTAAATTCTCTGAAAATTGAATGATCAAGGGTGTGTAGGATGCACAGGTGGTGTCGTGGCAGGTGCAACCCTTAGTAATAATTTAAACTACTCCCTCCGTCCGAAATTAATAGTCCTATTTTCCTTTTTGGTAACTGTCCGGTTTGTAATCCTGCCCCAAAGGTATTCATAATTCTTAGGGGGATAAATGTGAAAAGTGAATTATTTCCTTAGAGGAAAACAAGATATTATAGATATGGTTGTCAACGTTCTTTAAGCGAAATAATAAACATAGTGAAGAAGTGTAGACTTACATACCTGAAATGACACGAGTTCAAGAACCCTCATAAACACAAGAAACCCTAACCAAAACTTGCAAAACAATTACACGATTATTTTAGGGTCCGTTTGATTCAAAAGTGGGATTGCCAAATTTTCCATGGGTAAAATTTGCAAATTTTACCTAGTTTCTCACATGAGGCTATCAAACAACCAATTAGGCGAAATTAAAGTCAATCCAATTAGATTATTTATATATTTTTTTAAACATTTAAAAAAAAAATTATAAAACAGTTTTTAAAACATTTCTAAAACAGCTTTTATAAAGCAGTTTTAAAACAGTTTTTATAAAACATTATTAAAACAGTTTTTTTACAACATTTTTATAAAACAGTTTTTTAAAACAATTTTTACAATATTCGAAACAGTTTTTTAATTATTCAAAACAGTTTTTTATAAAACAGTTTTTTGATTTAAAACAGTTTTTCAACAGTTTTAAAATGTTTTTAAAACAGTTTAAAACAGTTTTTATTTAAAACAATTTTATAAAACAGTTTATGAAACAGTTTTATAAAACAGTTTTTTTATTTAAAACAGTTTTTTTAACAGTTTTTAAAATATTTTAGTATAAAAAAAAATAGAGCACTTGTAAGAAGTGGCAAATTTGTTTGGCAAATATTTCTCACACAAATAACAAAGCAAAAGTTTGTAAACATTTGTGGCAATTTTATGCATAAGAGGTGTTGTACATTGACAAATAGCTTGTAGGCAAACTTTTGTATCAAACACACCAAATTATAGGCAAATACCCCATTTACCAACTTACTTGCCATTTGCCATGGCAAATACGGCTATCAAACGGACCCTTACATCTAAATTGAAAGGATAAACAACGTGAAGAACAAAAGTAGATTCGACTAAGATGAGCTAAAACAAAAAGTAGAGCGTTATATGTGTATATTCCTCATCAATATATATATATATATATAACAGCAACCACATAAGGTTTCAACTGTCAATCACTCCACATATAAAGAAAATCACTGGATTTAATGTGAGAATTGGGGCGGAAACAGGAGTAGATTAATCTAAAAAAACTACCATAAACTCGTATAAATATTATATTCATACATAGGTGAAGTGTCATAAAAAATGGTAAAAATAATACAAAATCCAAAGTAAAAGAACAGTTGAGGGGGTAGGTCCAACCCACCACTCCTCATAGCACCGATATACCCCAATATAACCAAATTGTGAGTCGAGAAACATGGGATTTTAACTTAAAAGGGATTTTAAGTTAAAAAGTCTCGGTCAACTCTTCCAAACCGATTTGGAATAATTGGTTTTATCCACACATTTCACATTGAAAATCCAAACATCTCAATGGACATCCGCATGCAAATCAGAATGCACAATTCCACCATATGCGGTGCATCAAAAATTTTGCACCATCAAGAGTCCATTAACCAGTTCAGCCATTACTCAATGAGATGAGCCAATGTTATTCAACAGAGTTCAACTTGAGTCTGCTGCTGCATAACTCCACCTTAAAAATGACTTTGAGCATTCATAGCTTGCAACAATAAGCTCTGGTACGACTTTTTAGTGGACAACAACTAGTGAAATTTGAACTTAAAGTGCCTTCATGCTAACACATTTTCACATACAGACATTTATAAATTACATATACAGGTTTACATATTGTAGATTTTGATTAAAAAAAAAATTATACTAACCATTTAAATACGATATGAAAGATCAAATACATTGAAGAACAATAATTAGAAAATGTGTTCAAATTTCATATTTTTCCAAAGTTTTCCAAATTTTCCAATTTTCCAGGAAATTGAACAACTTTAGCAAGTTTTCCACTAATTTTCAATATTCCCAAAATTATATTTTAACCCTCAACTTTCTACAACTTACATCTAGATCCTCAACATTTTTATAAATTACATTCTAATCTCTTATTTTTCTAAAAATGATATTTCGGCCTTGAAATTTTTTAAAACTACATTTTGGCCCCTGAACTTTCTAGAAATTTTATTTTGGCATTTTTGACTGTCAATAAATTACATTTAGACCCTGAACTTTATGTAATTACATTATAACCCTAAACTTTGTGCAAATATATTTAACTTTCGAATTTTTTATAAACTACATTTCAAAAACAACAATTTATCTACTATATGAACGCATTTTCTAGTTTTCTAAAATTTTGCCATGGAAAATGAAAAATTAGAATTAGAGCCGAAAATAGGAGAGAGAACATAAAACAATTCTTCACAACTAAACAAGGCGTAAGCATTCACATACATACTTCAAATCAAAATATATTTTGAAATTTAAGTTTATAACAATAAAGCCCTAAGTTCTCACATACATACATACATACATATAAATCAATATAAAAGGTATTCTGTAACATTTCGCTGAGAAATTGAGCACTAATGAAATAAAATCCAGACGAAGTAAATAAATAAAATAATGAAGTACAAAATTGTTAACTACTGAACTACAACAGGGCTAAATATGCATACATATAACAAATGTGTGTGTGTGTCTGTGTGTGTGTGTGTGTGTGCGTGTAATATATATGTATGTATATGTATGTGTGTGTGTGTATAATAGAGATCGAAGCAACCTTGAAGTAGTAGGTGAAGTTCGGATCATCACAGCCGTCTTGAGGTTGAAGAGAAGTGAGATTCTCCAGCTCTGCAGTGATCATCAACACATAGTAAACCATTTTCGCTCTCTATATTTTTCAATTTCTCTATTTCTTGATGATTTAATCCGTTAGAGGGAATATATATAGCGTCCGTCTCACGTAGCCTTGTACTTTTTCTTTTTTATATTTAATACAATTTTTATATTCTTTTTTTTTAACATCCCCATTTTTCATTAAGTAATTCACGATAACGAGAAAATTATAACAACTCAACTCAAATAGGCTCGGATTGAGCAGGAGGGAGAAATAGAAAAAACATATAAATAAATTTAAAAACTAAGACAATGCCTAGGGATAGGGTTTTAGTACATCTTACAGTAATGAAATCGAGAAGTTGGTACCGAAGGCATCGGAGAACGAGTCGCTCCGAACCAAGTTTGTGTACAAGGCAAACAAAGGGTAGAATAATGCAAGACAAAAACGCCAAAAGCATCAGCGTTAAGGAGGGAAATTTAAGCTTTAAGGGCATCTCCAATGGAGAGGCTAAAAAATATGTATATTTACATCATTGGAGGTTAATTGTGGGGTCAATGTACACAATGGAGAGGCTAACTAAAGATGTAAAGGGTGAGGTGGCAGGTGCTGGACAGAGGAGTGTCAACGGTTCAAAATTCAATCGTTATCAATCCGTCCGTTATAAATCTATCCGGTAAAATATACATAATTAAAAACCAACCCTTATAAATACCATTCCAAATTATCTCATTCTCATTTCATATCAATTCCAAATACCTTGTTTATTTTCATACCAATATTAACACCTACCATACCAAATACCATATTTTCAATCCAATTTTAAACACTCATATTTATTTATATTATTAATCAATTTTATTATCCAAAATGCATGCCATTCAAAGGAAATGGTGTGGCAAAACCGCTAAACCAAACGAGAATTCCTCCCCCCAACCAGTCTTGCCAATCGTGTATAGAAATTTGGTTCGGGGGTATGACGATAGTAGACCACATGCGAGAGACGCAATAGTTGATCCTAATGTGCATGCAAACGAGAGTCAATTTCACATGCGCGGGAGTCTACAAGGTCCGATTGAAGCATACGTTCGTTTAGCCGATGTTCCGGAAGTTCGAGATATCATCGACAATTTCGGATTCAGTCATTTCTTTAGGGGCGCTTTTTCTAACTCGGACAATCAAATGACGGCAGTGCTAAATAGTAGGTGGTCGGAGATAACGCATACATTTCACCTACCTTGTATGGAGTTGGGGATTACCCCTTTTGATTTTGTGCATTTATCCGGTAATATTTGAATATAATTCTACGCAATTTATTTTATTCACCTATATTATTTAAGAATTTTTCGATAATTAATACTCATTAACTTTTATTAATTTTATAGGAATTCAAATTAATATTCACCTTACGTGAGCCACCATCCTGCTTAAGCAGGCAAAGTCTCGTTGGCCATTATCAGTACCAGGTACGGGAGGCAAAGATGAGGAACAAGGATGCCCATAACCAGTTATGTGACGACCTGATGGAACGCATTTGGAATCGTCATGCTGAATCATTAACTTGATTGTGACTCGTTTATAATATGTCCCATTTCGTCATGTTATAATAAAACATCATAAATATTTTAAATATTTGGGTTTGATTAATTGATGCACCCGCATGCTTGAACATGCCTGATGAAGATTCACTCTACCTAACACATGTTCCTAGGAAAACTCTATTCGGGGACAAACTTCCATATTATAACTGGTCACCGCCTAAAAGAGTAGTGCGATGTGATTACCTTTTAACAGGTGGGGGAAGCAGGAAGCAATAGGTCGCGAATACAAAGGGTAAGTCTAAAGCATCAACATCGTTTGGTGTTAAACATGGTGAGGCAATGACTAGAAATGCTAAATTAGTGTTGACTAACCTAGGGATCTACCACGATCCCCATGGAGGTAGTTTGTTTGGCGAGAAAAGGGTTTTTGAAAACATCCCTATTTGCACATTCCATTCTTTAGGCGACGTCAATCATGTGATGAAATAGTTAACGCCGACAAAGGGAGATATTACATGGGATGATCATTTGAAATGGGCTAGGTTATTTGATAGACTTTGCGATTTGGAGTGCTAGTGTCATTGGCATTGTATACTCGTACCACAAGCAAAATTGGCAAGATATTACAAAGATCGAAATAAAGATAATGATAAATGTGTATGTTTATTGCAACATGAAATTGCACATAATGGAGAAAAGGCTAGATCGATGGCACCCTAAATATTTAATAAATGATGAACTTGACGATCCAATGTATGCATCGGATTCGGACTTGTCGGATTACAAAGGGGTCGAGTCGGACATGGATTTGGTACATCATCTACCAACCATGTTAATGGGCGATGGGCATGCCTTATGTTGTGTTCCATGGTTGCCTATGAAATAATTGAATTAACTAGTCATTAAAATGTAACTTTTGTAGCTATGTTTTTATTATGCAAATTTTTATATTTTAATTTGAGTTATGAATATTTTAACCTTGTTCACGTTGTTATCCATGCAATTAAAATATTAAAAATAACAAATAGTATTTGACACCAATTGAAAAGAACTTAATATGAAATGAAATTGCTTAACATATAAAATCATGTAACTCTATTGTCGAGAGGTGTTCCGATATGCTTAAGTATGACGATGCATTATCTCATTCATTCGTATCTCATGAAAGGCTAGTTGCTGGGGCGTGAAGTAACTAGTATTCTTGTACATAATTGGATGTTCATCGCATTGGAGCTGTGCTTCGTACTCTTTGTTGTGAATAGAAATTAAATTATCAATCTTATCATTCAAATTTCTTTTGATTGATTGCGATTCTGCAGAATTTTTGAAATAAAGTGTGTTGAATTTATCATTGTTATCTAATAGGGTCGTGTGTGCAGCCACAGTGTTGGTGGCCGCTCTTTTCTTCCCTTTTAGTTTCGCCTCTTTACGTCCCACCAGTCGTTATAAGCCACTATTGAAGTCATGATTTTCAGGATCGTTCGAATCATTGGGACTCTCATTTATGTCTTCATCCGTATATTGTGAACCTGTGGTTGACATAGTATACTTGGGCAAATCCTTAAGCACCTCGTAGCAATGATCGTACCCGAATTTATGACTTGTATCAGTACGAAAGTTATCACTAGCACGTTGTAGTTACAAAAAATATTTGTAGCATTAGTTATATAAATTAAGAATATTAAATTTAAATAATAAATTAATCGCAACCAAGTGTAATTACCTAATTAACTTCCATCGTGCCTCTATCTTTACCGTCTCCGTATGCTCGAGACAACTTCGCTGAATACAATAAAATCACTCTCTATTTATTATTCGAAATTTCCCCTGCAATGCATTCTCGTTGCGTTTGTAGTTAACTCCCTCGCTAGAGTTATATTCTGTAGTAATTCTTTCCCACATCGTAAGTGAGTTTTGGTTTGTCTCGACAACCCCATCTATGGAATATTTTATGTATGCGTAACACAATAATATCTCTTCATATAAAGTGAAATTTGGTAACCGATATAAATTAGTTGGAGTACTTTGAGAGGGAGAATCCATACAATATATTTGAAAGGATAAATATTGGATTTGTATTTTAAAAGTTTTGGGGTTGGATATTTATATACAAAGATTAAATATATACGTTAAAAGAATTAAGTAGCCGTTACATTAGAGTCGTTGGAGAGAATTTTTTTGTTTTAAAAAAAGGCTTGGACAGACATCAGTTAACCGTCTGGGGCCTGGACGGCCAACTCTCTACCGTCCAGCTCCCTGGGGCCCACTTATCCACAATGTAGCCACAATACACATTTACATCCTCTCTACGTTTTCTCTCACCGGAATGTACATCTTTCTCTACCCACTATGGAACCAAAATGTCTAAATTTATACTATAAGCCCATGCACTGGAGATGGCCTAAGGGACCTAAAAAAAGATACTTTAGTTATGTGGGATAAACCAAAAAATGACATAAAGTCCTTTTCAGCCTTACCCGAGAGGAACAACCGCTAAGACAATTGAATCAAACCTCCCAAGACCTGACAACCATACTAAAAATTTATAAATCACTCACAAATGAGATGAGAGACGGGACTCCAAACGAACCCTCAAAATACAATAAAAAAATAAAACACAACGAAAATAATCAAACAACAATCTTCAAAGTTACAAGCATGATCTACAATCAACGAGGTAGTTCTTGTCGCAACCACTCTGATCTTTCTTTGAATGGGTCTTTTATAATCGATGAGACCGACTTACTCGTGTCACTATCTAGACTAACCAAATCAGGAGAGATCCACAAAATTATTTGAATTTTTTATGAGATGAGGGAACCAAGCGGTCCTCCCCCACTCTCACATGGTGTGAGAGGAAAGAGGGGTAACTGGATCAGGTGAAGGCAGAGGGGGGGAGGGAGGGGGAAAGGGGAGGGATGAAGGAATGGGAGATATTCCGAGTTACAATTGTTTGCTTGCGAATTAAAAATCTCTCAAATTCCTATATTTTGTTATTCAAGTTGTGATATTTGATACTAGAGTCAATTCGAACATGAAGGCCACCCGAGAGAATGGCAGAGGGTATTCGGTGTAAGGATTTTCAAGAAATTGTCAAGAATCATACCTAAGAAAAAGGGATTGATGGCAAAAAATTTCAAAAATATTTTAATATTATACAGACAGCTTTATAAAAGTTGTCAACAAATTCAAGTGACGTGTAAACATTTGGATATCTTCAAGAAATGGGAAGATGAAGATATATGTTTGGTGGTTGAAATAAAAAAGGCAAGGAACTCGTCAATTTTAGAGCATGTATCTCGTATGGATCTCCAAGAAGATGAGGGGGGGGGGGAAAGAGAAAGATATCGAATTAGATGTAGAAGACATGGCGGGGTCACTGGGATGGCAACAGGTTAAAACCTGCAGACTAAAACTCTTAGGATTTGTTAACTTTTATATATATATATATATATATATATATATATATATATATATACAAAGTTTTTTTGTAGATAATATATCAAATAATGGTATGTAAGTAAATATAGGAAATACATGGGGCGAAGCAGGGCGGGTTATGCTTATATATATACTGAACCTGAACTCGTCTCATTTAATTAATATAAGGAAAAAATTTCCAATTGAGTCTCTTGTGTAGTTTTGACTTATTCCCGGAATAAAACACGTTTGAGTCATAGGGAGATTTTTATTGTCACGATCTCACACAGACTATGTTGTGTTAAAGTTTACTAAAGACGTTGCGGCAAAGCTTCAAGAATTTATTTATGTCGAAGGTTTAATTGGTGCAAGTTTATTCGTCTTCAAGTTTAATTGCATTCCGAGATCACTCATGTATGAATGCGTAATTTTTATGGGACTCATAATTTATTTTAAAAAGTTTAAGGATGTTATTTTATTAAGAAAATGTTGTTAAAATGTTTTTAAAGTGTTTGAAATCGCTTACACTTCATTTTAATCTGATAAAGACGGATTAGAGTTGTGGTTTATTAGGACTCTAACACGCGTGTCATTCAAACGACCTGACAGGTCGTTCGAGCGAGATCTTATCTCGTTCGAGCGACATGTCTGTTTCTCTTGAATGAGCTACCGCCTTAAGAAAAATATATAATGGCATGTTTTCATCAGTGCATTATGCGAAAACAGTTTATGAACCACTACGTTTATGCTCATTGTTTTCTAAGGTTTTCCAAGCTTAACACATCCTTAGAGTTTACAAGATCCGAGTTTTGATTATTATGTGCAATAGTGATCTTGTTTGCACCAATAAGGTTTTGTTCTACATTGAATATTGTTGGTTTTACGAAAAAGAAACGAAGGAATTCATGTTCCGATTCCATAGACGTTACAAGCCATATCGGTGGACACCGAGACATACGTGGACGCGTGTGTTGTGGACAGGTATCATGGAAAAAGGACTTTTTAAGTAGGCACTATGAGAGGAGTGGTTGAAGATCAGAAGAGCGTCAAGTCTCGTGGGGATCGAGTCATTGAGTAACACTTGTGTCTGTTTATTGTAATTCCACATTTATAGTGATTGTCTAGCTTGGGTCATCAAAGGTTTTTTTCCGTTGTGGTTTCCTCGTACATCGACGTTGTGAGTATTATTTACTTCATTTTACTTGCTTTAATCACTAGATGAATGTTTATGATTAATCAAGATAAAATTTGGTTAAGTTAAAAATGGTTCACAACTTGGTGCGAATTAAAAATTAGAAAAAGGGTTTTCATAAAAAGAGAAATTATTTTTTCATCCTTAAAACACTTTTCGCATATAAAATAAAAAGGGACCTACAAATTGGTATCAGAGCTAGAAACGTATTTTTATTGTGTTTGATCCCTTGTGTTTTTCGTATTGAATTTTGGAGGTCTTGAAAGTTTATGTGCTACTATTTTTTATGGCACAAATTATGCTTATTGGAAAATGCGAATGAGAAGTGCTTTAAAATCTAGTGATGAGCATGTGTGGTTAGCGGTTGAAAAAGGTTAGACACCATCAGTTACACGAGAGTGTGAGGTCACTAGTTTGAAACTCGTTGAGTCATGGATTGGGGTTGAACATAGGCTTGCACTTTACAACTCTAAAGGTCTGCACTTAATTTCCTTACATGTCACACCGGAAGAGTATAATAGAATCATGACTTTTGAAACTTCAAAAGAGGCTTGGGATACACTTGCACTTACTCACGAGGGCACTAGCACGGTTAGGGCGTCTAAGTTACAAAACCTCACTACACAGTTTGAGACGATTAAGATGTTAGAGAGTGACTTGTTTGGTAAGTTTTACGCTAGGTTATCTAATATTGTCAACTCGTCGTTTAACTTAGGAAAAAAGATTGCCGACAACCGTGTGATAAAGAAAATTTTGAGATTTTTGCCTAGTAGGTTTGATACAAAAGTGGTCGTTTTAAACTCCTTAGGTATGCTTGATTCGATGAAACTTGAAGAGATTGTAGGTGACTTACAAACCTATGAACTCGATATGTTTACCTCCAAGCAAGTCCCAAAGAAAGAAAAGGGCATTTCTTTGAAAGCCCAGAAGGAGGAAACTAAAGTCTTGGATCACGATTCCGATTTTGATTTTGAGGATGTCGCCTTGTTGACAAAGAAGTTCAAAAAGTTTCTTAAATTTTAAAAGCAATCGAAAGATGCCAAAAAGTTTAAGAAATTCAAGAACAACAAGGTAGATTCCACCCCTAAAGATAAGAGTGAGAAATTTAATAGGTTTGAGTAGGATAGGTGTTTTAAGTGTGAGGTGTATGGTCACAAAGTTGGCGAGTGTTCCACTAGACTTAAGAAAGAGGGCAAGAAACCGATAGCATATAGTGCCTCCTTAAGTGATAATGATCTGAAAGATGGAGAGAGTTCCCCCATTGAGAGCAAGTTTGTTGCTTTCTTAGCATATCATGTGAGCGATGACGATAAATATTCCCACAAAGATTCTCATGTGCATGAAACTTCCGAGGCCATTGAGAGTGCATCCTGAGTGTGTGAGGGTGATGAGAGTGACGAGGAGGAGATCGATGTGAAAGAGTTACAAGTTGCATTTAATGAGTTGTATGCCAAATCGATGAAGGTGAAAAAGGTAAACTCTAAATTTCAAGCTAGGTTGAATGAGCGTGCCATGGAAAATAATGATGCTTTGATTGAGGATCTTAGGGCACGGGAGAAGATGTTTAGGGAGAAGCTAGAATATGTGGAGAAAGAAACAGATAGACTTCATGGTTTGATGAAGGCATTGAAAAAGGAGTTGATAGATTTTGAGGAGTCTAGGTGTGTGCTTGAGTCTAGGATTTATGAATTAGATGAGAGATTAAGAGACTCAAATAAGGTTGATTTTGACTTGGAATTTAGGTTGAAAAAGTTGAATAGGATGTTAGGCACCGTTCAAGCAAAAGTGATAGGTGTGGTATAAGCTATGATGATGGAGTTGTTCCCATTCCCAAAACTAGTACCAAACGTGTGAGAGAGTCCAATAGGAACGTGAAGAGAGGTCGACATTTTGGTACTCATTCCCATCGTCTTTACACTTGCACACATTGCGGTAGGTGATATGGCCAATATTGTCCCTAAGGCCGCGACCCCTACAGTTTTTACATGACCATATATGATCACTATCGCGAACATATTATTGACCGCTGCCTTGGAACAGATAAGCAGCGGCCCCCTTTATACTTGAGCCTTATAAACACTTGAAGTAACAGTCGCCGTCGTCTGGGCTTAGACAGGCAGCGGCACCATCTCCATCACCCAGCCGTTACCTTATATCAGACAAGCCGTGGTGTCATCTTCAGTATCTAGCCATCGCCTGGTGTCAAATAGGCCGCGACACTCACAAGACTGCTGCCTTGTATCAGACAGACCGCAACCCCTCCTTACACTGCTTGGCAACTGCTGCCCCTAGAAGACCTCTCTCTCCTATAAATATGAGGTGCATACCTCATTATAGGGGATCGAAATAGATCAGATCTCGGGGAGACCGAAAAGAATTCATAGGCGAATCCCTGCTCAACTCTACTTTCTCTCTCTCTCGAGCACACCGGACTTGGGGGCTCACTCCGTGACATAGCTCCGCCGATCCACAGGCCACATCCAGTATTAACAACTTAGACTTAACATATATTCTCTTCTCTTACCTCCATTGTACACCAAATATGGTCATGTAAGCTTTTACTACAACGCATATATAATGAGAGTGGGCCAACAAAGTGAACGCAAGCCCATTTTAATGGCAGAACCACTCTATATCTTGTGTTCTTATCTCTTTACATGCTTTATATTTATTTTACACTTGATATGCTGATATGAGAACGACGTGTGTCCGATTTCTCGTATCAACATTTTGGCGGCGTCTGTGGAAAATGAGGTATTTCTAGCTTGTTTCTCTATATTTCGGGTTTTTAGTACCTTATTTAATTCATGAGGACCCCCTGGTTCATCATCTCATGGGTGATTATTGGTTAGAGTTCGAATTTTGTATATACACCCTTAAATGGGTATCGCATATTTTTATATATGTTCGTTGGTCTCCTTTTTATGACCTTAGATCTATTTTATATACCCCGATGATGTTACCTCACCTAAATAGTGCTGAAAAATGTAAAAAGGCTATAACCTCGCAAAGATGGGTAACTAGTGACGAGTTTTATTCGCTTATTTGCTACTCTCTTAGCCTATGTTCTAGGATTTTCTACCATGATTGTGCTATTTTGAGGGCATTTGAAAACTAGTTTGTCCCTGGTAGATCCCTAGTAGGCTTATTTTTCCATATTGCCATATGGGTTGAACCCAGCTTTGAGGGTCAATGGAATCACATCACGCGCACAAAGCAGGATGCAGCCTGGCAAGAAGTGGCCTGAGTGTCGCGACCCTTATGGAGAATGCTGCATAGCTATATTTCATCACCTGAGAGGACATGGTAAAATTTTCCTTAGATTCAATTCTGGTACTCCCTTGGAGAGGCCATGGCAGGGACTTCACATGTTCAACATGCCGCGGCCATAGTAGTATAACTTGGTAAATTGCCAGCCTACCTCTTGTTATTATACCTGGTTTTCTTCTTTATATTTCTTTCACTACTCACTCCTGCTAGTTTTGTTTCATAATATATATATATATATATATTAAAGATTAATAGACATAGATTGAAGGAGAATCCACTCAAAGTGCAGAGATGAAAAATGAGATTGCTCAGTTGTACAACCACCACAATCATCTGTATAATAGCCACGCCCCGCTCAAGACTCATGTCAATTTTCTAACCCAAAGGGTACTTATGCTGGAGGCCGCGACACCAAAGGTTGATGTTCCAACTGTCACAGCCGCAGAAGCCACAACCCCAGAGGCAGCCAACAAGAACCAAAAGAGAAAAGTGGAAAAAATAGAAAGGGGCTTTGTAGCTTACACTCCACTGATTTACGAAATTGAAGAGGTGTTGGAACTCATCAAAGAAGACAAATTGCTTTGATGGCCTGAGAAATTGAAGTCCCCTCCTCATGAGAGGGGCAGAGCTAAATATTGCAGCTTCCACAAAGACCATGGACATAGCACTGACAAATGTTTTGCGCTGAAAGATGAGATCGAAACACTTGTGAGGTAGGGAATACTGCAGCGGTTCCTGAAAGATGCATAAGGGATGCAACCTTACCTGACAGGTTGCATGCCTCACATCTGTGTTAGTTTCTACTCTATATTTCTGTTTTATCTTTGAAAAACTCTATATAAGAGTTTCCTTTAGACTTTATATTTTGCTAACAAAGTCATGAATATATGCATACATGGATATATGAATGGGATTATATTGCCATATCTCATTTCTTTTGTTTTCATTATCTGATTAACTCATAAAGGTTTTCATCTTAAGTAGATTTAAAAATCAAGACAACATATTATCTCAGGAGCAACTATCTTAATAGGCTCACAATGCCCCCATAACGCCTAAACATACGAAGGCATATGATATTTAAAAATCGTGAAAGCAACTCTCGGGATGATTCGACTAGCCATGGGGGTTACTAATGCTCGTTCATTGCTTTCGGGATGCATGAATTAGCTATGGGTGGCTTAATAACTTAACCCAGCCTGGAAAGGCTTGAAAATGTCCCGTATATTAGCCGTAGGTGGCTTAATAACTTAACCCAACCTAGGGAGGCTTGGAAATGTCCCGTATATTAGTTATGGGTGGCTCAATAACTTAACCAATCCCCGGGAGGCTTGAATGTCCCATACGTCTACAATAGTCCATTTTTAGGAAGCAAGGGCCTGGTGGATCACGACCCCACTTCTGCAACAACATTTCCATTCAAGTACAATCAAAATGAAAAAAGTCGCAGCCTTATCAATGTGGATGCATCCAGTTCAAGTTTTCCCGGCATTGACCAAAGTCCGCAGCAGCTGATGATATGATCACAAGAAAGTTCCAACATTTAAAGTTATGGAAGTTTCTGAGGCCAAATGATGATTGTGAGTTATACATTATTCAAAGGCTTTCATTGGAGATGTGGCAGGAGAATGTGATTTATGAAAATTTTAAATCAAAACTTGAATTCAATTATCGTTACAATAGTGGTTGTAGCCATTAAGAAGACCATTCATTCAATCAAGAGGCAGTGTAAAGGAATTCATGGAAGATGTCTCATGCAATTAAAGCGACCAAAGGTTTTGTGGTACTAGCATCCTGAAGTATGTGAAATCTATAAGAAATATATGGTTGCATCCCAGCATAAAGTTTAATGAAATAACGGCTCAAATGCCGTGGCAGGTTAACAACCCAGTCGCAGCCTCAAAATTGCTATTGGCAACAAGACTTGACAAAAATTGTAGAAAAAATAAGAAACAGGGCAAAAGAGTTAAGCCGCAGCCCCAAAGTCATTTTCCTTTGGCACCGCGGCTTGGGGATGATAAGCACAAATATTTAATGAAATATATCAAGGTAAAAAGCAAATGGCCGCAACCTTATTCCAGAAGTCATAAGTCAAAAATATATAGAGACGAAGCATTCATTCAAATATTGAAGCAAGCAGAGGAATAAAAAGCATGCAAATATAAAGGCAAATAGATTGAATATGGTCGCAGCTCGTAAAAAAGGGGCACAACCCAATATGAGATAGCAGTTCAGAGATTACAGGATTATTCATAAAAAAATACATATTACAGCGTAAATAAAGGAAAAGATGAATCGTCTTCTTCTTCAGCTTCTTCATCATCAACCGCGGTCTCTGTAAAATAACCTTCAGCAGCCTCTTCAGCCATCTTTCTGGCTCTTTCTTCCCCGATATCCCTTATTTTAGCCACACACTGGTCATGCTCGGTATCACCCAGCTTCCAAGACATGATCTCATCTTTGGAATCAGGGAATTTTTTTATGACCCTGTGCCTTAGTTCTTAGAAGCCGCGGAGGTAGGCTTTATTATTAGTGAGGAAGAAGTCTCGTGAAGTTTTGCAGGTTGCTACAGCTTTGTCTGCAGCCTCAATCAAGGCTGCAATATGATCCTCATCCATTTTCTTAATGGTCGCGGTATGGTCCAAGTTATTTTGGGTGCACTTCTTCTCCAACTCTTCATACTTGCGCTGGAGAAGATTGAGTTTGTTCTCAGAAATTGTTGCGCGACTAGCAGCCTCAGCGATCTGAGACTGGGCTATTTTTAGAGATTTTGCGGTAGCCTTAAAATTTTATTTGGCATCCTTTTGGGCCTGTGCCATAGCCTGAATTTGTGCTTCTGCAGTCATTTTGTAGGCCTCTAGTGCTGCGTCAGACGATTCTTTGCCTGCTATAAAGAAGAAGCCCTGGCCTTCTCTAGATCAGCCACGTGAACCTTCTCTGCGGCCTCCTTCAGTTTGTACAGGCTTTTATATTTGGCCTTTGGAGTCATGACCACAGCTGCAGCCTGAAATTGGAAATGTGTTAGAAAAGAGGAGAAAAATATATAAGTGAAATAAAAAATAAATGGTGCTTACCTTCATCAGACTATGGAGGGTGCATTCCTCCAAGTGCTCATGGTCTTCATCAATTAAGCGGTCAAGATCAACCTCGTTCGAAGCCTTCCTCATCCTATATACTGCCCTGACACTTGTGTCCCAAGAGGAGTGAGGATTTGGTTCCCTTAAACGAGGTGCGTACGACCACTGTTACCCATAGTTACTCTACTCTGTGGTAGGGGCAAGTTGGCATTCCATAACGGCATATGACTTGCTTCCATATAAACTAAAAAAAACCTCTGATAAGGCATATCCACTGAAGGCTCAGCTTCCACCCATTTGGTGAAGTAATCCACTGCTATAACTAAATACTTAAACCTTCCTTTGGTGGTTGACAACGGTCCGACCAAGTCTATTCCTCAAATAACAAATGACCTGGAATAAGTGATGGGAGTGAGGGTAGCCCCAGTCTTTTATGGATAGTGGCAAATTTTTGGCACTTATCACACTTTTTGGTGAAAGAAACACATCTGCCTTCATCATCGTCCAGTAGTATCCCTGCATGACTATTCTTTGTGGTAATGACCGGCCGACTGAATGGG
Source organism: Sambucus nigra (assembly GCA_949130495.1). Taxonomy (NCBI): domain Eukaryota; kingdom Viridiplantae; phylum Streptophyta; class Magnoliopsida; order Dipsacales; family Adoxaceae; genus Sambucus; species Sambucus nigra. The sequence goes on along the minus strand of OX422211.1, from coordinate 434,452,651 downwards.
ATCCATATGAGCTTTCATGTATGTAATACCCCGTATTTTTGACTATATTTATTTTGGGATTAATTAATTAAATTGCGTATTAATTGGAAATTAATCCGGGTTATAAATACTAATGAGATGCGAATTGGTATTTGATTATGTGCATATATGATTTTATATGTATTTAGTATTATAAAATTTGTCGTGAGATTTATATACGGCATTTTAGAAATTTTGTTGAGACGCGTGGGACCGCCGCGTCACGGTATAATATTTTGTTAATAAAAGTGAATTTAAAATCTATAATCCGTATGGTCGTTTTGAGTGCGCCAACGCGTCCGGAAGGGTCTAGATAGTCAGAAAACACTAGCCGGGGGTATAGTTTGGGTCCCGGGGTATTTTTAGGCCATACCGGTAACTTAAAGGGTATTTTAGTAATTTGGTATTTTTGGGTAATTAAAAGTGACGAAAATTGAGAGTTGTAATCTGATAAGGAATTGACCCCAACCAACCCTTATTAACCCAACAAGCTACGGAGGTTTATTAAATTAGGTTTTCATAAGTTTCCCCAAAGCAAACCCTAGCCACCATAGCCTTTTGGAGAAGAAAGCTTGGAGAAGGAGCGAGAGAGAGAGGAAACTCTGCAGAAACTTCATCAAACCAACACCAAATCCGGAATTAAACCAAGGCAAGTGATTTAAATTACATTCCTTATGCAGTGAATGCTTTTTCCATGTTAGAAACCTTGTGAATCAATCTTATATAAGAGTTAAAAGAAAACCCATGAAATTGGAAGATTGTTATTAAATTTTGGGATAGGTTTGCATGTAGAACCCTTGTTTGAAGATTTAAATTCAGAGATTTCATATCTATGTGATGTTTTAACGGATTAAAATCTGGGAAATTTTGAGGAGAAGAACCTAGGGTTTATGTTCTTGAAGAAAATTGGGAATTACTGTAGAAATTGTGATTTAATGATGTTTAGAAGATATTAAACCCTTTAATGATGTTAGTATAGCCCCTTAACATGTTTGAGGATGATTAGAGAACTCAATATATTGTTGGAACGAATTTTAGAAAAGGTTTGAGGAGTAAAAATGGTGAAAAAACGAATTGGGGAAAAATCTGGGCCGAAACTGGCCACTCGTTAGAAGCAGCCCCCAGGTCGTTCGAACGAGCTCGTTCGAACGAGCTTCTAACGAGTTGACCAGTCGTTATTAACGAGTAGGGATTTTCGTTCGATATCTCGTTCGAACGAGATATCGTTAGAAGGGTCAGTTCGTTCGAACGAACTGGGATCTCGTTCGAACAGCCTCGTTCGAACGAGACTTCTAACGACCTGACAGTCCAAACTCGTTCGAAGCCTCGTTCGAACGAGACTTCTAACGAGTTGACAGTTTGACCCCTTTTGGACTGTTTTGATTTTTGGAGCCCCTTAAACTTGTTCGAGGATATAGATGACCTTCCTTTATTGATGTAAGGTTAGATTTGGGACTTTTGGATTATTGAGAGGAGTAAACTATATACGAGAGTTATATTCAAAGAACCATTTGGGTTGAGACGTGAGTGTCTACTACGATGTAAGGATGAATTATAGCGCGTATAATTACAAACCGGAATAGCATAAATTATGATAATTATAGTTAGTACGAGAATGCGATATGTACTACGATTAAAATACGGTATTACTAAGACGTGTATTTACTTAGTATTGGTATATGGATTGTTTGTATGACATACCTACCATACTTGCTATCACGGGAGGTTGCGTTCGCTTAGGACCCTCTAATCCTTGTGTGCCTACGGGGGGGATATAGACTGGTACCTTGATGAACATAGGTCATAGAAAGACTTATTGTGATATTAATAAGTCCGCTGACCATGGGAGCGTAGGTATGTGCGTGACCCATGTGATGGTGACTGTGTTCGCCTCCACTATTTGTGATTTGTGTTATCTGAACTATTCCTGAGAGATTCGGAATATGTGATCCTTATGTACGTGATGTACCGGGATGGATAGCAGAGTATGTGTGCACCATAGCTTAGATTGCGGGGTGCTTGTATCGTATATTTATGATGTGAATAATATACATTAAATTAATGGAAATCCTCATGTTAATGTTGTAAAAATATTACGGTATTGTTTCGAGATATATAATGAGTTAGCTGATAGTTATATCAATGGCATAGTTAGTAACTGAGTTTACGTTAAACCTCTATTAAATTACGAGCGTTGTTATGTTAAATTAACCGAGTAATATGGGTAGAACCTTTGGTAGTCTAGCTAGTTACGTTGTCACTTAGCTAGTGGAAAGGGTAGTTATAGATGGGTGCTTACGTTAGGAGTACACAGTTAGACGAGAGGTGAGAATGTCATGCGAGTGTACGTCCTAACATGTACTTTGCATTTAATGTTTTAAATGTTTTTAAAGCACTTGCAGGTTTTTAAAATATAACTCCACATTCGGGCTCTGACCCGTTTGCTTTTCAAATCTCTTTTTCTTTGTAAAACCATTTTAGGTGCCCAGCCACAAGGACACCAAGCATATGATACTCATTCAGGTGACGAGCTGTAGCTGCTTGTGGAAGCTACAGGGATTTGCATGTAGACGCTTCTATCTTTTGGATTCCAGAGTCACCATCTATCCTTTGTAGGGCATGTTGCCCATTTCTATTTAGAGACATCTTTTATACTTCAGTTTTCAGACTTTAGCACGTTTTATTATTGTTTCAGTTCATTTATTTCAGTTATGGGATTGTAGTGAGGGGTTTCCTCCAGACTTTATTTACTCTATTGTGATGGTTATTCGTTTTACTTCAGTATGGTGAATGGTGTTATTTATTTCTTCATTACACTTGTTGCATGTTAATCAGACTTTAATTAAAATTTGGCAACTTGCTTTTTAAATACTAGGTGGTTAGATATAATAAAATGTTTTCGACAGTGATGCTATTAACTGAGTCAACTTGGCATTTTGAATTAATTTTATAAAGGAGTAGCTACCCGGTGTTTAATTAGTCGGGGTGTCATAATGTACTTCTTTAATTAGGTCGTTTACTTTGGCTAGATTAACAAAATAAAGTAAAGAGATCGTATGTCCTCTTTTATATAGAATTCTCTTCTCAAAAATATAACCGACTGCTTTATATCTCATCTTTCTAGCTTTTTTCTGGTCTAATGGTAATAAGCCTTTTTCAATATAATCTTTGATCGGTTCCATCCAAGAAGGACCCAATTCTATAGACATTATACTCACAGCTTCCACATCAATACTTCTATGGGTGAGAATTTCTACTCGAATAGTTCGTCTAAGCTCTGTCTGACTTGCTGAGGCTAGCCAGGCAAGGGCATCTGCTCGGGCATTCTCAACCCTTGGAATTCAAACCACCCTAACTCTAAGAAATAAATTGATAATATCCATAGCCTTGTTCAAATACCTTAGCATTGTTTATCCTTTAACTCCATATATCTAAAGCATTTGATTGACTATGAGTTAAAAATCACTTCTTATATCTCAGCACCTAGTGATGAAGCTAGTTTTAACCCTGTGATCAATGCCTCGTACTCGAATTCATTGTTGGAGGCTTGAAACTAAAATCGTAAAGCATACTCCACATTTAAATTTTTTGGAGTGTTGATGATAAGTCCAACTCCACTGCCAGTAGCGCACGAAGATCCATCTACAAATAATTTCCAGACCAGAATGTCATTGGACAACACTCCATATCTAAATCTTCTTACTTTGTTCAGCCATTCGTTGAATTCTTTCTAGAACAGTCGATGATTTTGGTCGGTCGACCATAATCTCAGTTTGCTTTTGAGCTAAGCTCTCTTCCGAAGAAGTATACTCAGCAGGCAAACTTGGATTATTTGGCACCTCTGCATATGTGAACTCTATAATGAAATCTACCACCGCCTTCCCTTTTAATGTAGTTATGGGCTCATAAATAATCTCACATTCCCCAAGCTCAACTACCCTAGACATCAACCTTCCCGACTTTTTAGGTTTGTGCAAATCTTATCACAAAGGTAAGTCGGTATATACCACAATAGTATGGGACTAAATGTATGGTCTCATTCTTGTAGAGGCTTCAATAAGTGCCAATGCCAGCTTCTCTAAGCATGGATATCTATTTTTTTTCTCCTCGAAATGCTTTGCTATTATAGTATACCGGCTTCTGAACTCTTCCCTCTAGTCAGATCAAAGCCAAGCTAATAGTTTATTCTGAGACAGTCAAGTATAAATACAACTTTTCTCCCAAAATGGTCGAGAGAGGAGTGGTGGAGATCTCAAATATTTCTTCAAATCTAGGAAATATTTCTCACATTTGTTATTCCACTCAAAAGTCTTTTTAAGCACTTTAACGAATGGGAGACATTTATTTGTTGCTCGGGACACAATAATTTAGAGTTGCCACTCTTTTAGCCAATTTTTGTACATCTTTCTTACTGGTCAAATAGTGCATCTTCATTAAAGCCTTTATTTTGTCAAGATTGTCTTCTATTCCCCTTTGGGTCACAATATATCCCAAGAACATTCCTTTTTGTACCTCGAATATACATTTGATCAGGTTGAGCTTCATTTGGTGCTTCTCTAACTGGTTAAATGTCTAGGCCAAATTTGTAATACGGTAGATAACAACCTTACTCTTGGTAAGCATGTAATCCATATACACTTCCATATTCTTACCGATCTGGTGTTCAAATACTTTATATACCAGCCTATGATATGTTTCTCTAGGATTTTTTTATCCCAAAGGGCATAACGTTGTAGAAATATGTTCCCTGGACAATGATAAAGGACGTGCTCTCTTTATCTTTTGGCTTTATTTTAATCTGATTGTAACCAGAATAGGCATTCATGAAACTGAGCAATTCGTTACCTGCAGTCGCATCTACCAACTGATCAATTTGTGGTAAAGAAAAATAATCCTTTGGGCATGCTTTTTTTAGGTATGTGAAGTCCATGCACATGCTCCATTTGTTATTTTTCTTTTTTACCATCACCATATTGGCCAACCAGCTGGGATATTTGACACCTTCTATAAACTGTGCTTTTTATAACTTTTCCACTTCCTCTTGGATTGATATATTTTTCTCAGGATTGGAACTCTGCATTTCTACTTGATCGGCCTAGAGTCCTTATAAACGTTGAGCTCATGGCAGATAAAATTAGGATCAATCGCTGACATATCATCATGGCTCCAGGCAAACACATTCTTCCTCTCTTTAAGGAATGTAATTAACTCCTGTTTGATGGAAGGAGTTAATCTTGAACCAATTTGAGTGGTTTATTTGGCTTCTCATCATTAAAGCAATAGTCTTTGTTACTTCTATAACTTGTCCCTTCAATAGATCTTCCTCTTCTCGGGATCCAAAATGTCGATATGATAAGTAGTAGTGCCCTTTTGTATAACCTATTGGTTGGTTGAGGTATAGTAGCATTCTCTACCTTCTGTTTAGTTTCCATTCACTATGCTGACTCCGTAATTGGCAAAAAACTTCATGCACTGATGCCCGATACCACTTCTAATTACTTCATTCATACTCTATCGAGAATGATGTTGTAAGCTAAAGGGACATTTTTATTCGGTACAAAGAAACGAATCCTTTCCTTTCTACTTATCGGCCAAGTACCGACCAACACATCCAGCTTAATTGTTCCTAAGGGAAATAACCTTTCTTCTGAGAACCTTGTGAGAGGTCTGTGATAAGATTCTAGCTTGCTGTCTCGCAACCCTAGACTATGGAAACTGTTATAGAACATGATGTCTGCAGAACTCCCATTATCGATTAGGATCCTTAACACTCTACCATAGTGAACCCTGTAAGTGATGACTAATGGATCATCATGAGGATAGAGCACTTAGCTCAAATCATTCTTAGAAAAATAGATCCCCAATTTGTCCTTGTTAACCTTTATAGACCTGTCATCTATGCATTCAGACCTGTTAATCTATCTAATGGAAGGACAAGCCTTGACCTTTTTAGATAAGCCATTCTCTCAGCAATCTCATCTCCTCCACTAGTGTCTCCTTCTGTAATGAAGTGATAGCCAAAGGAGATCATTCCTAGTTCCACTTCAGGTTTATTAAGTTTCTTCGGCAGGTTAGGATCATCTCATAGTTATTCTTGCGTGCCCTTTTCGTGTCATCCTTTCCATGGCCAGGTGACTCAGATCTTTTTTCTAGAATCTCGGCTACTATTCTGATCAATAAATTTAGTTAATTTTCCTCTCCCAATAAGATTATTCACTTCGTTCTTCAGGGAAATGAAATTATTAATAGTTTTCCTATGATTTCTATAAAAATCGTAATACTTGGATTTATCTTTCTTGTTGGGAGGCAACTTTAGCTTCCCAGGCCAATTTAAATCTTTGCTACCCCTGATTTCCTCCAACATGTGATGGATATCCTTGGTGAGTGGAGTATACTCGTCATACTTCCTGATTTTGTCAACTTTATTATCTTTTTTATATTTCTTTATCGAATTATTTTGACTTTCAGCTTTTGCCTCTGTAGTTTCTTTAGCAGCCATAGCTTCCTCGGCGTTCAGAATCTTCTCAGCCCGAGCCATCATCCCTGTCATAGTTTTGGGCAGATTTTTTGCTAGAGCATAGTAGAGATCATTTGCGTTCATAATCTTCCCATCCTTAGACTTGACTAGTATGTCGTTAGGTAGGCCAAGGGGTATGACAATCGATATCCCTTATTTTTGGAAATTTTCTACCTTCTATCTTGCATATATCTTTCCAATAAAGACCATTTGTATAAAAAATGACTTGTTTGCAAGAGTTTTCCAATTATTTATTTCTAAAAAGAAAGATAAATGCATATTTTTTATACTTACCTTCGCAACAAATAAAACCTCGGCGAAAAATTAAAGTGCATGTAAACTAGGTCATTTAACTCAAGATAAATCAAAATAATAAAAAAAATGCTTATTATACATATTCGACATTATGCTTACATTTTTTAGGTACAAAAGAAAAGGAAAAAAGCGAAAAGATCAAAACATTTATTGAGACGCAACCCGAACCTTCCAAACCTCCATTAACTAAATCTTTATCTCAAGCACCTCGACGAACGTGCTTCCCCCAACGGTGAGCAGTAGATCCCCCACTCCTAGAACCGGGGGTCTCCTTAGAAGTGGACGGTGGAACCATTCAAGACTTGACCACATTTCTCACATTATTAGACACTGAGGCCATCTAGTCTTGAATGTCCCGCAACCACGATTTTGATACACAAACAGTCTGTAAAAGGATCATCTCTACAAAAGCAAGCAAGTCAGTAATAGAGGAAGAAAGTAAAAAAAAAATGCAAATCAAAAAAGGAAGTTATACCTATCTCGGGAGAACCTCCTTGGGAAAGGGAGTGAACCGTCTATTACCGACTGAGGGAGATGAGTCACCGAGATAACCTGACCACCACCTAATCGAATGTGGTAAGAAGGAGTGGAAAGATACTGAATAGAAACATCCTTTGTCACTGTCGTTGTACCAGCCCTGAGTTATGAGCTAAAGATACCGGCGCACATGAATCCTTCCTTGATCTTGCTACTGGTCGAGGTGTATCATCCACATTGTAAATAGACGATAACATCAACCAATTAGTTGCAAAGTCTGATAGTTATAGCCTATCATCGCGTCCATGTAGAGCATATAGGGTTTGCCCTCCATCGCCACTACTTTTGCCTCATCTGATATCTCCATCACCCACTTCATGAACTCAGGGGCGCTGACAGTGGGACTTCCACCTCACCCTCCATAACCTGCCTCACTACCCTCTCCCCTAGGGAATAGACTAATAACCTTCATATATAGGCATGAATACCCATAACCCCTGCAGCTCTCGAAGACAGACACCAAGAGTAGAACATCACCTATCCCCAAATAAAGTCCAGTAATTAAAAATCTAAAGAGTGAAACTAAAATATAAAAACCAAAAGGATAAAACTAACGTGTAACCTGATCACTCGTTAAAACATTTAACACCACCCTCACATCCTTCAAAGTCAGAAACTTTTTCGACTTCTTCCACCAGTACATCCTTGGGAAGTTCCCATCCTCACTCGCCTTTAAGCTCTCAAATACAACATTGTTGCCAATAACCTCATAGAACCACATCTGCAGAAAGAGATACAAAATATGGAGAAGGTAAAATAAGAATGAAAGTAAGAAAATGAAGAAAATTTTATCTAAAGATTAATTCTAGAAGGTATGTGGGCCCCGTAAAAGCCTATCGACGACAATGGCTAAAAGCATCGAGAGAAAAATAAAGGAGCACCAGCGTAAATCTCTCCCATTCATACAAGTGAATCTCATAAGGTATCCTCAAGAAGGGGAGAAACCACAAATGAATGATGTCACTACTCGTCGCCACCAAAAACCCTTCCAGCAAAAGAAAAATAAACAAACGAGTTGCTCTCATCGACATGTCTAGACAATGAGGCTTCCTTCAATACTGATATCCTGAATTACTCTCCATAAATGATTCTCCCAATATATCCTACCTGAATCACAACTTCAGACTAGCACAAAGTCCTATCCACCACTATCTGGTGACCTTCGCACTCCTGTACAGTCAATTGATTAACATTCATAGGCGTAATTATTATCTCCCCAACAACCAAGTGAAATTTATGGGTCCCACCACCTCTTGACCAGAGCGCACAACACCGCCAAAAAACGTGGCATCTCATCAAAATCCTAAGCAAGAGGGATAAATTTAGCAGCCCCATCATCAACTGCACCACTCAAGGGAGTTTTTTCCAGACCTTATTTATCCCTATCGATCCACGAGAACAAATACTCAACGATGTGATATCCACCTGCACACAAGCCAAAACCCATGATCATCCCAAGGATAAAAGAAAGAGAAAATAGAAAAATAAAAATGAAGATCAATCATTCACATAACCATTTGGGTTCTTTACCCTCATAAAATGATGGTTCCTCAATTCCCGCTGCAGGACTCTCTCATTAAGAACAAGCTCGATATAATCGTAAGTATTCTCACTCTCCAGTAGTAACCCCTCGATATCACGCCAGTAAAGTCTAGCCCAGTGATCAGTAATTATCCAAGCATTTCCCGCTGCACCCTCCATAAAATATTTCAAAGAAACACGCTCAAAACTAATTGCTAGTAAGACAAAGGAAAAAGTTCAATGATATTCAAGGTGTGAAAAATGGAGGCAACCCCTCTTTTTATAAGGAGCCAAGGGGTATGTTGATCGACAGTCCCCTGGTCATGCCTATTGGTAGTGACCCTTTAACTTACTTGAAAAGCCCAGGCGTTTGTGCCCCATGTTGATAGGCACTCCCTTGCCTATGTCTACTGGCAGTCCTCTCAAATTTCGTTGCAAAAATTCTAAAAAACTCGAAAATCACCCAAAAATTCATAAAAATCTCGGAAAAATCTTTAGAGGATCAAGTACATAAGAGCTTCCATAAATTTGCTAAACCAAGCATGCTAGCGCTTATAAAATCCACATCACAAGCATACCCTGTAGCGGGATCACTATGGAAGAACATTATCCGTTATCAAAATTCTTTAGGTCCCCAAAATTGACCTCGACCCTTTGAATCGCTAGCTTTCACTCTATAGGTCTATAGAATTGATAAAGATCCACAAAAATCAATCTTGACTCTCTGAATCGATCAGTTTCATTTTTAAGGTCCGCATAATTGACATGGGTCTGCAAAATCGAACTCGACCCTTTGAATTGGTCAGTTTCACTCTTTAAGTACGTAGAATTGTCCTAGGTCTAGAGAATCGACCTCGACCTTCTGAATCGGTCTCTTTCTCTCTTTAAATCCACAAAGTTAACTCGGGTCAAGAGAGTCGACTTTGACCTTCTGAATTGATCTCTTTCATCTTTTGGTTCGCAGACTTAATCAAGGTTCGCAAAATCAACCTCGACTCTCAGAATCGGTCACTTTCACTCTTTAATTCCTTAAAATTGACCTAGGACAGCATAATCGATCTCGACCCTATGAAACAGTCACTTTCACTCTTTAGGTGCACATAATCGACCTCCGCCCTCTCAATCAGTCACTTCCACTCTTTAGGTCTTTAGAATTGACCCAGGTCTACAGAATCGACCTCATCCCTCTAAATCGATCGCAGACACTCTTTTAGCATAGCAGAATTAGCCTCGCCCCTCTGAAAACAATCACTTTCACTCTTTAGGTCTTGAGAACCAACCTTGACTCATTCCCTTAATCACCAAAACCTCTACCCACAAAACTTTGATGAGGTGTCTATCTTTTGACAAACTCCACTCGTTCTGATATCACTAGTCGAGGGGCTCTGTAGACACTCCATACCAGTACCGTCCAAATGCCTCCTTAAGTCCCTAACACCCTCAGAATCAATGTCCTACTTCAAACCCTGATCCAAAGGCCACTAGGCGGTCCCAAGCCTTTATTTGACTTAATGAGACGTCACGAATATTGCACACTCGTGACTGTTATATTTGTGCATTTTAGCACTTTTTGGGTTCTTTATGCCTATATTTATGATTGTTAACCAGATGATCTCTATTATATATGTCTATATGCTTTGTAGGGGTTAATTGAGTTTTTGTAGGTATTGGAATGCTTAAAGTGAGGATTCGTTGCATTTCGCATGGCCACGAACGACACGTCATTTGGAGTTTCGACGAAGAAGATATGACTATTTCCATTTTTATTATTTTCTCCCATGTTTTGACCAAGGTATCCCAATAAATAGGGGACCGGTCGATCGGCCTTGCCTCACTAGTCGATTGGTGATTCATAATTCACATTAAGACAGAAGGAGTGGGCTATTTCCTAAGGGACCGGTCGACTGACCCCCTGGCCGCGGTCGATCGGGTGTAGCAGTTGTCCAATACATTTTTCCCTCTTTATTCGTTCTTCCCTTTTTCTTTTATTAATTTTGTAACTTAATATAAATAGGCCCATTTGTCTATTTTGTGAGATATCTATTCTTTTCTTTAGTTTAGGTGAGTTTTAAGGAGGTTAGGGTTTGGAGAGGGATTGTGAGTGTGCCATTTTCTCCCTCCTAGGGTTTATCCATATAGAGGGTTTACCCATTTGTGGTTGTGTAAGAACACTATTCATCGTCTTCTCCATCAATCCAAGTTTCCATTGTTTGTATTTCTTCATTTCTTTCTTGTCTTTGATTTACTTGCTTTGTAGTGTAGATTTATTGCTTTCTTTACTTGCTTCCTTTATTTCTTGTATTAACCTAATTTACCCTAGGTTGTGATTGATTGAACTCACCTTGGTTTCAATGGGTTACTTTGCTTTGGTGATGGAGTTTATGCATTTAATTCGATTGGGTTGTCCTTGACTTTACGCCTATGAGATTTAATGGGGTATATCATGTATTCTTCGTGTTTACGACCTTGTGTGTGCAATTTATGGGGTATTTATTGACCCTAAAATCATAGTAGGCTTTTAAGCGAATTTAGGGGGTGACAACTATAGATTTAATTACTTGTTGAAATGAGATTCAATTTTACTAAATTCATAGTCCTATATAACCATTTATACGCATTAAGCTGAGGTGAGAGATATTAGTCACAACCTATAGTTTTTATTCCGCTTTCATTAATCTTAGTTTAATACTCATGCCTAGTTATCTTTTCTTTTTTGTTAACAATTAATGTAATAAACCAATTAAATTTTAGCAACTAGTCTTTGTGGATTTCGATACCCGGACTGCCCGTTGTACTCCATTAGTCTAGGTTTTTGCATAGCGGTGGGTATCGAAAACAACGACTGGCGTATATCTCTATACTCTTGCGTCGCGGTCTTCCCGCCTACCTATCAAAATGGCGCTATTGCCGGAGACTAGTTTGTTTTAGAATTTAATTGATTTAATATTTTGTAGTATTTTCTTTCTATTTGTATTTTTTTGTTAACAATTTTTGTAGGACTTCTACATTTGAGCGTCAAGAAACGCTTGAATTTTTCGGACACACATCACTTTGTGGAAGTTGCTATATTGAGCTATTTTTGGGGTAAGCATATCTGATTCTATTTTTTTTGGTATTCGTGATGATAATTCTCAAAATCCCCCTAAACCTATGACTTTTGGTCAATATTTACAAACCTTAAAAATTGAAACATCTAAAATGTCTTTGGGTGAGTTTTACCAAAGTCAAATTATGGATTATCGAAATTTTGAGAATGATTATTTCGATTTGGGGCCTTAAGATTATTATGATTAGAATGTTGAAACGATTTGCAATAGTTTTCAAATTTCTTATAATAATGATTTTGATTGTAGTTCCGAGGATGATTTTTAAAGTTCTCATTTGCAAGAATCCGCTCCTCGACCTATGACTTTCGATGAGGGCTTGCGCCTTCTTGAAAATGAAAATTTTGAAAATCGTTATCGAGAAAAAAATCGTTGTTGGGAGCATGGGAGTGATTTATTATTTGAATTCGACGATGATTCTTCTTCTGAGACTTTCGAAGTCGAGGAATGTATGAACCAAATGAGGATTTTGTGTCTACTTTAAAACAAACCATTATTGACTTGGCCCATGGTATAATAGAGAATGAAAATGAGGAAAAAATAGACGTAGTATCCATTTATAATGAAATGATTTCTTCTTTGGCCCCCAAAGAAAAATATTTCATTGAAAATGATCTTATTTCCTTAGAAACTCAATCTTCAAGCAATGATGACTCATCTCTTGAGTTTGAATTTATTTCTTCTCCCTTTTCACTCTCAATTATCGAACCAATACAAGTACCTGATGAATCGGTGACGAACTTTGAAACGTTTAAACCTTTCACCGATGAGGAGTACTTGCTTGAGTTGCTTTCCATGAAGGCATCTTTGCCTCCATGTGCGCCACCTCCCATTCCAATTGCAAAACCGTTAGGAGGAAATTCAATTTTTTGGGATTTCATATGTATTCATCACCCGTTCAATCCAAATCCCCCATCATCCCTCCAGAATTTTTAATTGGTGATGGTTCATTTCTTTCACCTTACTCATGTCTTCTGCTGTTTGAACGGAATCCTATTTTTTAGAAGGTATGCATGAAAGGGAGGGTCCTCCGTTGATCCTCTAAAGTCAAGTCGTATTTTGGGTGGACCCTCAAAAATTTCAACTTCTAGTGTATAGTTAGTTAGAAGTTAAAATTGTAGGTTGTAAATAGTTAGTCTTGTTTTATTTTTCCTTTTCTTCTTTATTCTTACTTATTGTCTAGTGTAATTAGTTAAGTTTTTGTTATTTGTTTTATCTATACTTGGTGTTAACATATTTTGTAGAATCATTAGACTTGAACTTTCACGAGATCGCTCCATTATGGGTAATATCACTATTTTCCTCTTTTTAACGTTGTTCTTAATTCACATTGAGGACAATGTCAGGTTTTAAGTTAGGGTGTGTGGGATATTTTATTCATTCATTGGTAGTTTCTTTTATTTGATTATATGTTATTTCCAAGCATGATTTTCTTAAAAAAAATTAAAGATTTCAAAAAGATTTTCTTTCTTTTTTCTCCTTTGTTGGGCATTTTGCCTTTGTTTTCGATAATACATTTTAATACGTGCCCGATTCAATAGACAACTCAATGATGAATGTTCTCGATTTTTGAAGTTATTAGGCTTTTGTCCTCAATCATTCATATTATGAATAACTTCATGAATTAAACTTTAATCCCATGAGCCCATGCACTTTTCTTGCTTTATTGATTTTGTTTAAGATTTTTATTACTCGGTAATCTTTTGTTACATTGTATATACTTACACCTAGTGAGCTTTGGGCTTTTCTTCATTTGTGAGTGTTACACACTTCTCTTTCCTCTTTGAAAACATTACCGTCGTTAGTAATCTCACTATTCTTTCATTGATCGTTCATTAATTGAGTTTATATCTTGAAATGTGTTACTTGAGCATGATTTTCAAAGTTTATTTGACTCGAGAATTGTGTAAACTTTAGGATATGATCATAGTCCATATTTGTTATATCACCCATATTGACCTTGACCTCACCTTAAATGTTTTCCCTCGTCAACCCCTTTGAGCCTAAATATAGCATTTCGTTTCATAACCCAAATCCCATAACCAACTCCAAATTGGAGTTTTAAACTATATATTTATATATACACCTTTATTTGGAATGATACTTGGGATTGAATGATGTTTTTGTTATGTGGTTGCAATTAAGCATGTGAGAGTGAGAAAAGTAAAGAAAAGAAATAAGTGAAAAAGATAAAGTTAAAAACAAAAGAAAAAGAATAAAAGAAAAGAAAGAGAAATTTGTATATGTTGCGTATAGTGTTCAATAAGCTTTGTTTACTCTCTCCATTGTTATATTCAATGCTTGTTACGGAATCATTTTCCAAATTTTCTATTTGCCCACATTTTCCATTATCCCGAGTTTTCATCTCTGAACACTTTGAATCCGTACATATTTCCTTCATTTCATACCTCGATCATAACCTACATTACATCCTATAAAGTCCTATGTGATCCTAGGGGGAATTCAATTTAAAAGTTTAAATAGTTTTGATAATCTGTGAAAATACATTTCGCCTCCTTTAATGACGGTATTTTTCATTGAGATTACATATTTTTCATTATATATATAGTGTTCTTCTTTGATGACATGTGTGCATCCTAGTTTCCATTTACATTTACTCTTTATGATCGCATGTCTCATGTATTACTTCTCATTCATAGTGATTTCATTTGTTGAATGCAATACCCGGAGAGGATTGATTTATAGGCACGCTTTAATGTTTATTATCCGTTTTATTTATGTTTTTGCCAAATTACACTTTGCATGTGCTCGCTCCCCCCCCCCCCATTTTAAGGTTTCAATTCTACGAAGTTCATTCTATAATGTTAATAATACGAACATTTGTGTGAATTCATTCACTTTGCCAATAATTTGTTTGAAATCTTTTTCGTTATTATTTGGCTTGTGGCATGTTAGTTGGTTATATTTTGAGGAAACTTTGATGTTTATGGGTATCATCTCTGAAAACCCTCACAAGACGACACTCGTCCACAAGGGTAACCCAAGGGTTTGACGTCTTATTGCATATGCTAAATGCAATCGTGTTCGCTACGAAAGTGGCATTTATAGTTTCGATGCATATATACATTTTGTACTGCCTTCTGTGGACTGGTTTTGTTTGTTTCATCCTTAGGGACTTGCAATGTCTAAGTTAGGGGGTGTGATACGTCATAAATATGACACACTCGCACCTGTTATCTTTATGCAATCTATCACTTTTTGTGTTCTTTATGCCTATATTTATGCGCTTAACCACACAACCTCAATTATATATGTTTATATGCTTTGCAAGGGTTAATTGAGTTTTTGTAGATATTGGAACACTTAAAGTGAGGATTCGTTGCATTTCGGAGAAGTTTCATCATTTGACACTAATTCAGGGGAATTTTAGACATTTCACACTTCATCTCCGGCTCAGTGAGATTCCACGAAAGCGTAATTCGTCGAGTTAGTTTCGCATGGCCGTAAATGGCACATCATTTAGAGTTCCGACGAATAAGATATCGCAATTTTCGTTTCCATCATTTTCTCCCATGTTTTGACCAAGGCATCCTAAGAAACAGGGCACCGGTCGACCGGCCCTACCCACCGGTCGATCGGTGATTCATAATTTGACTTAAGACGGAAGCAGTGGGCTATTTCCCAAGGGATCGGTCGACCGGCCCCCTGGCCGCGGTCGACCGGGTGTAGTAGTTGTCCAACACGATTTTCCCTCTTTATTTCTTCTTCCTTTTTTCTTTTATTAGTTTTGTAACTTAATATAAATATGCCCTTTTGTCTATTTTGTGAGATATCTATTATTTTCTTTAGTTTAGGTGAGATTTAGCGAGGTTAGGGTTTGGAGAGGGATTGTGAGTGTGCCATTTTCTCCCTCCTAGGGTTTATCCATATAGAGGGTTTACCCATTTGTGGTTACGTAAGAACACTATTCATCATTTTCTCCATCAATCCAAGGTTCCATTATTTCTATTTCTTCATTTCTTGCTTGTCTTTGATTTACTTGCTTTGTAGTGCTGATTTATTGCTTTCTTTACTTGCTTCCTTTATTTCTTGCATTAAATACATATCTTTCATTATGTTGTGTAGCTAATTTAGCCTAGGTTGTGATTGATTGAACTCACCTTTATCTCAATGGGTTGCTTTACTTTGGTGATGGATTTTATGCATTTAATTCGATTAGGTTGTCCTTGACTTTATGCCTATGATATTTAATGAGTTTTATCATGTACGCTCCGTGTTTACGACCTTGCGTGTGTAATTTTCGGGGTATTTGTTGACGCGAAAATCATAGTAGGCTTTTATGCTAATTTAGGGGGTGACAACTCTAGATTTAATTACTTGTTAAAATGAGATTCAATCGTACTAAATTCGTTGTCCCATGTAACCATTTATGCATATTAAACTGAGGTGTGGGATATTAGTCGCAACCTATAGTTTTTATTCCGCTTTCATTAATCTTAGTTTAATACCCATGCCTAGTTATCTTTTCTTTTTGTTTACAATTATCTTTTACACTTTTATTGAGAAGTAATAAACCAATTAAATTCCTGCAACTAGTCTATGTGGATTTCGATACCCGGACTGGTTATTGTACTCCTTTAAAAGAGTATAATCCATAGTATAGGTTTTTGAGTAGCGGTGGGAGCCGAAAACAACGACCGATGTATATCTCTATACTTTTGCACTGTGATCTTCCCACCTGCCTATCACTTTGGTTAACTATCCACCCAAGCAAAGCTCATTGCACCTTTATAGGGATGTGAATTCCTTTTCCAACGGTCCATACCGTGGGTGAATCGGCCTTACGTTTCACGCTCACTCACCTTTTTACTCTAAACCTTGACTTATAGGTCACCGGGCACTCTCGATCCCTGTTTGACCTCAGTAGACTCCCCAATCTGAGCAAAGCTCATTACTCCTTCATATGGTTCTACCCTTCCAACGGTCCATGCTATGTGCCAATTGGCCTTACGGTTCGCTCGTACTTACCTTTTAACTCTGATAACACCCGTTTAGAGGCTATCAGGCACTTTCGCTCCCCGTTTGGCCCTAGTCAACTCTTTAACCCGAGGGTGACCCATATATTTTCATAGGCCTTTGAATTCCCTTTCTATCGATTTAGTCGTGCCCTATTCAGACTTAAGATTTGCATTTTATGCCATTTTTCCAAAAAAGTTTCTTTTGGGACATCCTATAGAGGCAGAGGCGAAATTTACTTCGCCATCAAGCTAGGGGTACGGCGATAGGTAGGCTAGGGCCTATGTCGAGCGCCACCCCTATCCCTAATTCTGGTTATTTAAGGTGGTCATGATTTCATTCCCAAGGCCCCCCTTTTAAGAAAATAAGAACATTCTTTCCTCGAAATTGATGCACCGCCACTCTTAAAAATTCAATTTTCCAACATTTCCCTCACCTTTCTTACCACACTTTTACCAATTTCTCCACCTACCTCTCCCTACTCTACCATCATAAAATTAGCCTACTCCTCTTCAAAAAGCAGTAGCAAAACCTTCTAAGAGGTCTACTCTTACTCTTTTCTATTTCATTTAATTAGCTTTTTTTATTTGCTTTTTTTTTCCTTTATTTTGCTATATTACTTCATTCTCTCACATCATTTAATAGTCTTTTTTATTACTAGTACTAATATAATATATTTTCATCAAATTAAAAAAGTCAGATAAAGGGTTCACCTATAAACCACAAAATAAGATTTCCTCGTTTTTTCTACAATTTGACACTTGAGCACGTTTTCTTCAAAGCCAACTAAAAAGGAGTACTAAATTTGGGTTAATGGGTTAAACCCCAATCTTGTAATATGTCGAACTACATGGATTTCGATGCCTACTATGCATCCCATTATTAGGATTGGAGTCCTATCTTGTTCATTGTGCTATTTTGTCTAAATCTCATATTTAGTAGTATTGTGCGTATATATATTCCTACATATTAATGCTTCCACCTGACATACACATTCACTTCCTCATAGTGACTGCAATTTGGTGGTCTCTAACACCGCACTTTCATATTATTCTTTTTCTTTTGTGTACTCATTAGTGTGATTCCTCTTCGTCTTTCCCCTGACGTGAGCAAGGTTATTTTTTTTCTCACCTATTTCCACATAGCCCATGTCATACACATGAGTCACATCTTGGAGAAAAAGGAGAACATTATTATAACCAGTAAGAGATTGAAAGGGTGAAATGGGTACCTAAAACCTTATAATTTTGTAACTTAGTCCCCGGACCTTCGATTCGTTTGGTTTTATACGCATCAGATTGTTTTTTGATGCCATTATTTTGGGGACGACTATTTTCATTTGTCTGCTTTGAGAAAAATAGGTTGGAGACTCCATTTTCTGTCTTTCCCTCCCCTTTTGATGACGGTCAATTTATATCCATGGTAGCGTGCGAAGATCACGCAAGTCGAGAAAAGAGGACCTTCATCCTCGAATCCTCGCATGCGCCGAGGGAAATTGTTCTCTCTCCTTTCGATGCGAGATCACGCCGAAGGAATCTCGAATGGCCATAAAAATTATATTGGTAAAGTTAGGTAGTTATGACTTGGGGAAAGGGATGCTCTAGCGATTAAAAATTATTTCATGAAAATGCTAGTCAACAATTCAAATTTATTTTATTTGATGGATGTTGATAAGGAGTTAAGGTTAAGAAATTTCTTTTGGACGGATGCAAAAAATCGTGTAGCATATAAGGTGTTTGGATATGCAATAACACTTAACACAACATACTTGAATAATAAGTATGATATATTAATTGTCCCTTTTGTTGGTGTCAATCATCACGGTTAATCAATTTTATCATGTTCTGGTTTGATCTTGAGTGATGACAGTGACACGTTTACATTGAATTTTAAGACGTGGCTTACTTGTATGGGTGGTTGTGATCCTACCACTCTTATTACCAACCAATATAGAGCTATGAGAAAGCTATTGAAAATATATTTCATAACACACGTCACGAGTGGTGCATATGTCATATAATGAAAAAAAATCCCTGAAAAATTATAGGGCCATAAACATTATGAATCACTTAACTATGCAATGCAACAATCGGTTTGCGACTCCTTGACTTGTGAAAAGTTTGAGAAAGTTGGAACATTTTTGTTGAGAAATTTAATCTTGAAGGTAACGATTAGTTTGATGGATTGTATGATAATAGGATATATTGGGCACCTGCATTTGTTAAAAATAATTTTTGGGCAGGAATGTCCTTGACCGAAAGAAGTGCATGCATTATTTGATGGATATATCAACTCAAAGACCATTATAAAGTAATTTGTCAAACACTATGAGAATTCATTAAGGAGTAAGGTACAAAAGGAAAATCAAGAGTGTTTCAACTCTTTTATCTTGTTCCCGTGTGTCACTTGACATCCTACGGAGAAAAAATTCCAAGATGTTTACACCACGAACAAGTTTAATTAGTACCAAGAGGAAATAATGGGGAAGATATATTATAATGTATATTCAGTTAGGGAGGAACAAGGCTTCCACGTGTATAGTATTTTAGAAGACCTTGATAATTGCTCAATCAATTGTGCTGGAACACATGACATGCTATGTGGACAAATGCGGGACTAAATTTACTTTTAATTATAGACCTACAATCACTTTATTATTGCTTAAATAATTTTATTTATTAATTATAATATTGTTATAGTGTACATATTTATAATAACCAAATGTGGTGTGACTTGTATGGTATGGACAACATTGCATTTGGCAAAAATATTATGGAACAATTTGTAGCTAGTAGATGAATACATGCAGCAACCAAGGCAATTAAAAGATAAATGAAGTATAGTCTAGATGTTATTTTATTTTTTTTGCAATGAGAAAGACTTTTTTTTATCTTTCCTTCTTGTGAAGTGTACTTTACAACCACACTTCATTTTATAATGAAAATAATTTCATTCAATCTATTATTATGAATAGTTTTTTTTTTTCCAATTATTGTTATAACACTTAGTAATGAAATCAAGTCGAGTTGATTCACTATTATGAGAACATTTTTTTTGGTTATGAGCGCAAATGTTATTTAGTGATGAAATGAAATTGAGTGGTCTACTGTTATGACCACATTTTTTTAAGGTTTTGGTCATAAAATTTGTTAATGAAATGAAGTTAAGTTGGTTTAGTGTTCTGAACATATTTTTTGGGTTATGAGCATACTTATTATTTATTTAGTATTAAAATAAAGTTTATTATTACCACACTGTTACGAATAAACTCGTTATTCAAGTTTGAAATTTATTTAGTATTAAAACAAAGTTTGTTATTAGCATACTATTACGAACAAACTCGTTATTCAGGTTTGAAATAATGTCTACTATTGGTAAATTGTTATGTTATGAGAGCATGCGACTGAATTTAGAGTGTTGAGTTTGTCTTAGTGGGTACAACTTTATTGTATGAAGAAGAAAGTAAATTTTTGTAGTTTTTCAGTGTAAATGAAGAAAATATATGGCTGAGTTTAAAAGAAACTTACAGTGTCGGTTTCCAATTACTAGTGGGTCAAGCCTTGTTTCAACTAGCCATATATATATATATATATATATATATATATATATATATATATGCATGCGTGTGTTTGTGTGTGTGACAACCCGCCTATTCTAATACCATATCGCCAATCCTCTACTAAAATAAAATAGGAATCTCAGTATGGTTTCATTCTCAGTATTACTGTCGCAATAACAATATAAATGTAATATAAATAAAACCATATAATAAAATGAACAAATAAATTATCATGCATAAATAGTTAATAAAAATGAATCGAATAAACCATTGGTTACCAAGTAGTAACATCGAACTGAACAAAAATTGAGTGAAGACATAATATTTAAATATCTATCTGACACGAAATAAATTCCTATCCAAGAATAGGGCAACACGCCCAAGATAAAATACTGAAAAAGAAATGTGATCTTATCTAAATAGAATGAGATGAGTTGGCTAAGTCAAATCCTTTAACGTTCATAACTACTACAATGACAAGAAATGATCTATCTCTGTGCTCCTAGTTATTGTTGCTGCACACCCAGGTTTCAATGAAAAATAAGAAAAATAATTTACCCACGGGTCAAAGCCCGAAATTTTTTAAAATATTTTGCAAGTAACTAATTGTTTTAAATCGATAAAACTTGAAGTGTATTACTTTCATAATTAACCGATTGCAATCATATAAGATGAAAACTCACCTCTCATCTACAATGTGCATGTAATGAATTCATTTATTTATCTTAATTAAATTACCAAGTGTAACTAGGAAACATAATTGATATCCAAACCCAATATGCTAATCGTCACCATTAGCTAACCATATGTTACCCTTACCAGGTATACTTTTATAAACAATAACATAATTGAACACTTGTTATAAAATAGAGGTACATACGATATACTAACATTGCTACACTCGTGCTGTAAATGGATAATTACACAGCATAATAACATAGTTATGCCGGTGCTATAAATATATATACATATCACATCTCGTACACATACATATACATCACTTGTTATATACGTATAACCGTATCCTTAGAGCTGAGACCTCGCGGATCCATCCCTTATGTGCTATCTGGCTCCAAGCATATCACGCATCACACTGAGTGATCGGGTCAAAATCTCACTACTAAACCCAGACTTAAATACGAACAACAAAGGCGATCATAAACGTAAGCCCGGGGGATTTCAAATGTACCCCATCGCACCCCATCGGTCTCCAAACTAACACCTATCCTCACACATTGATAGTGGTTATGTAATAGTACTATGACCCGAGGAATCAATCCAACACCTGTTGGTCAATGCCAGGGTGGACTACCCACTATGCGCAACCTCCTACGATAGCACCACCGAGTAGGTATGTTTAATATAACACATATCACACACACACACACACACACACACACACACACAATATATATATATATATATATATATATATATATATATATATATATATATATTCAGGTCACCCCAATGCGTATATGTATTAAGTCATGATCCCGTACGCAAATCCCACAACGTACTGGTCTCCCAATCCCTAAGTCTGAACTGACTTCTCGATTAAACATATAAGTGTTCACTCACTTAAATTCCCGATTCTCCTTACCCAAACCTATCTATTCGTTGGCCTGTCTCACATACCAAACCCTAAAAACCTTCACAAGTTGTCCTACTCTACCCCGGAAGCCCCTACAGTCATTCCCCAAAATTTAACGGGTCAAAACAATGCACGAATAAAAATTGGGTAGGCCAGCAAACTGAATCAATTCGCTGGTAGACCGAATCAGTTCGCTCCCCCAGTGAAACGATTCGGTTTGTTGGGTTGCCTGTCATCTTCATCCTCAGGTTTGTCTCCTCCAAACCACCCCAAACATAAAATCAACCTCATACATCAATATATTAATGTTACAGAAATATTATAACCTGTAATTAACCATGAATCCTTTATTATAACCCAGAATTACAAATCAAACGTCAATTTATTCAACTTGTAATTTTCCCCAATAGTATTTTTATAAATTTAACCTTCCATCAAAGTTCTACATGCTCATCATTATAATTCCAGAATTAATTTTAAAATTCTTATATAATAAATACCAATTAGTATTCAATTCAAATCAGAGATCATTTATCGCCTATATCTTTAAATCATTCATTAAAAGTTTTAATCTTTGTAACTTTAAATCCTAGATTTTTATCCTTAACCATGAAAGTGAATAACTACGTATAATTGCAACTTATATCAAGTAACTACTTATTTTTTCTGATTTAATCTGACGTTCTCTACGTTTGATGATGGGTTGAATCCGAAGATAGTCTCTTTCTTCTCTTCTCCAAGCATTTTTCTCTTCCTTTCTCCCTCTTTTTTTCTTCTCTTGAAATCTCTCTCGGTCTCATTTGTGCAAAATATCGAAAGTGGGATGTCATACACATTCCATACATTTTAAATACTTCCTTAATTCACCCTAATCACGTTTTCACATTAAACCCTAGGTGTTAAAAGACCGCCCTACTCTTATACGGCTATTATGTCAAAAAAGCCCCCGTAATCCAATTATAACATCCGAGTACCTATTCTGGACTATTTTAACCCTTTTCGGATCACTAGTGCATTAAAAAAGGTCATCTGAATCACCTAACTATAAATATATTGACATATCACTAACGGGGCTCGACACGTGCGTACTGTACGTGTAGCCCATAAAATACACTGACCCACTGATGTTACAAAACCCTAATTGCAACATAAATTTCAACTACATAAACCCAAATAAGAATGAAAATTTACATAAATTCTGTAATAGAAAACCTGAATGTTAACACAAATTTTAATTATATAAAATCCAAATAAGAATGAAAATTTTAGCAATACAAAACCCAAAACCCTTGCCCTAACACATACATATACATACACACACACACACACACACACACACACACACACACGTGTGTGTGTGTGTGTGTGATGTAACACCCCGTGTTTTATTAGTTTATTTAATTAATTAATTGGAAAATTTGGGAAAAATAAATTTTGAATTTTATAATTTTTATTGGTTAAATATGTTGGTTATGATTTTAGAAGAATAAAACTTCAAGCGGAATTGAAAACGGAGTTATAATGAATTTTAAATGAATTTTTAAAGTTATTCTTTTTATAACATTTTAGTTGGCATAATGCAAAAACCTGTAGAGTCGATCGATCGACCTACTCTATTTTTCTAGCGAAACAACTTTGCTCTTTTGGAAGAATTTGAGTTAAACCAAAACTCTTTCACTTATATATAATTAAAGTGACGGGGCTAGATTTTTAAACACTCGTTTGTGAAAACCCTAAGAGCAGAAGACTCTCTATTTCTCATCATCTTCCATCTCAAAACCCTAGCCACCATTAAAATTACTTTTCAAGCTCAGTTTTGAAGGCCAAGACTAATCTGTCCCAAGTTGGTTCAAGAAGAGTTATTGATCCATTTTTCGAGAGGAACTCATATGTCTAATAAGATTTTTTTGTCAAACTAATCACAGGCATGTTTACCCTATTCTTTTCCCTTAGTGTTATGTGTCTTGATTGTAGCCTCCATTAAACTCGTGTTTTCTAAAATTAGCTATGAATATAATTATTAAAGAGATAAATTTCGGGAAATATTAATGTTACCGAATACTTATAACTTTGTTTTTCTTTGGGTTGTGTTGGTATAGTCGATTGTGTTATGGGCATGTGCATGCAGAGGAGCCCTTAGAAAGTAAATTTTGATATTTCATGTGAGAACCCTAGATAAAATTAATTACTTGTGTTAGAAAATAATAACTATGATAGGACTTGCATGTAGCTATTATTCTGAAAATTACAATATTTATGTATCCTTGATTTCCACTATTTAGATTAAAATAATTTAATTGGGAAATTAGTGTTATTATGAATGTTGCTATAAACTGTTAATTGTGGCACTTTATGAAAGTATTAGAAGTTTTAATATCTCAAGGACGTTAGGTCTTGTAGGTAATTGGTTTTCACCCCTTGTTATAGTACACTTGTTAGGTATGGGACTAGTAAGTGGGACCCAGTTGCGATTTATGCTAATTAGGTATGGGACTAGTTGGTGTAAGTCTATACGGGTTATATAATTTGGGGTGGGGGATGATTTTCTATATTATGCCATTTTTACGATACCCTATAATTGATATCTAGGTGGAGTGAAATTTTTATAATCATCCTTTACTTAGGATAGGACGAATTTGTGTTTTGGGAACCCTTAGTTGGGACTAAGGGGTATTTTGAGAATTTTCACATCGTTTTTAAGGGTGGGGGAAAATAATTTGATTAAAGAGTATAAATAATTTTGGAAATTAATATCGCAGGACTAAAACGGATATTAAAATTTATTGGCGACATAATGTGTCTAAGGTCGACAGTTTAAACGGGTTAGAGGACGATTTATGTCGTGTCGTGTGTGAAAACTTGTCATATCGTAAGGATCATAGGATAAAAACGGATCAGACGGCGGACTTGACAAGGGGATGTGTGTGTGTAGAACCTTGCCATATCACGAGGATCGCATGATAAAAATGGATCAGACGGTGGACTTGACAAGGGGACGTGTATCTTGGTAAATTATAATTGTGGTTCTTTTAATGAAATTTACTATTGTTGGGCATGTGGGTTAATTAAAATAATATTGGTGTGACACATTTTAAAGAAACCTTGCGGATAGTTAGAAATTTATTTTTGGAAATTAATAACCTTCGTAATTAAAAGATTTTATTGTTATGGTCGATATATATAGCACTATTGTCTGGGTTCAAGGACCCTAATTGAAAGGAGTAGTCGGTATTCATGCTCGGGGCTTTGGCTTTGACACATGCATTGACTAATCTTTTTCAGGATTTATTTGGGAGTTGCTGCATAGGATTCATTGGAGATCTTTTGGAGGCAACTGGATTTATTTTATTGCTCTAGTAGTTAGATTTCTCTTTCCATTCCGTCATATTATTTATGAGACTACTTTTGAGTTTATTGGGCCTTTCGGTTCCAAAATTGTTTTAAGATTTCAGTTGGATTGATTTATTTAATCATTGAGATATTCGGAGATCACGTGTGATGGATTTTGATCGCACTTTAGTGTTTTATCAGTTGGATGTCATTCATATTTGGGTTTTATTAAAATAATTTATCTTGTGGATTAAAATTTTATATGTCTCATATCTGTCACATGCTAAGGATGATATTTAATTTACTCGCACCCGGCTTAGTTTTGGTGGCGGCCGACGCCAGAATTTAACGGGGTATGACAGATGGTATCAGAGCATGGTCTTAGGTCTCGTAGGTTGTGAGTCCGTTTAGCTTCCACATTACCGATCTTTGATTCCCTTTATCGACTCGTACTTCTTAAGATAGAGGGTCTAGCATACATATTAGAAGTGTTTCTTGGATATAGGGAGTTGCGTTTTTAAGGATGTTGTAGGCATTGAGGTTAGAGATAGAGATCTTGATGTGAGAATCCTTAGATTTAATTTGGGATATGAGGATTTATTTTGGAGAAATCGTTGGTATGAATTGTGGGTACCTCTAATATTGATGTAGCAATGTAATTTGACTTGAGGAGAGTTAAGCGTTATGATGGTTGTTGGAGATAGGATCGAGTGACGATCTGAGTAGAAAGCATGGGATGCCGTTGCTTTCTTAGATACTTATATATATAGGAGTTATGTATATTATATTTTATCGTGGGATTATGAACGTGTAGGATTGGGTGTATGGGCCCCCGATCGTGGTATGGGTTGGCATATATGAGCCTTATTTTATTTTACGCATTTTGTGCTTGACGTGTATGCTTCATCTAATTTCGAGGATGAAATTCTTTGCTAGTGGGGAAGTATGTAATACCCCGTATTTTTATTAGTTTATTTAATTAATTAATTGGAAAATTTGGAAAAAATAAATTTTTGAATTTTAAGGATTTTATTGGTTAAATATGTTGGTTATGATTTTAGAAGAATAAAACTTCAAGCGGAATTGAAATCGGAGTTATAACGAATTTTAAATGAATTTTTAAAGTTATTATTTTTATAACATTTTAGTCCGCAGAATGCAAAAACCTGTAGAGTCGATCGATCGACTCTTGGAGGTCGGTCGATCGACCTACCCTATTTTTCTGGTGAAACAGCTTTGCTGTTTTAGAAGAATTTGAGTAAGCCAAAACTCTTTCACTTATATATAATTAAAGTGACGGGGATAGATTTTTAAACACTCATTTGTGAAAATCAGAAGAGCAGAAGACTCTCTATTTCTCATCATCTTCCATCTCAAAACTCTAGCCACCATTAAAATTACTTTTCAAGCTCAGTTTTGAAGGCCAAGACTAATTTGTCCCAAGTTGCTTCAAGAAGAGTTTTTGATTCATTTTTCGAGAGGAACTCATATATCTAATCAGATTTTTTTTTCAAACTAATTACAGGCATGTTTACCCTATTCCTTTCCCTTAGTGTTATGTGTCTTGATTGTAGCCTCCATTAAACTCATATTTTCTAAAATAAGCCATGAATATAATTATTAAAGAGATAAATTTCGGGACTGTTTTGCATGAATATTAATGTTACCGAATACTTATAACTTTATTGTTCTTTGGGTTGTGTTGGTATAGTCGATTGTGTTATGGGCATGTGTATGTAGAGGAGCCCTAAATTTTGATATTTCATGTGAGAACCCTAGATAAAATTAATTACTTGTGTTAGAAAATAATAACTATGATAGGACTTGCATGTAGCTATTATTCTGAAAATTACAATATTTATATGTCCTTGATTTCCACTATTTAGATTAAAATTATTTAATTGGGAAATTAGTTGTAATACCCCGTATATTTTGTGATATTTATTTATGGGATTAATTGAATTAAATGCGTATTAATTGAAAATTAATCCGGATAAAAATATTAGCGAGATGCTAGTTAGTATTTGATATTAATGAGTATATATGGCTATATATGAATATGGAATTATTGATTTGTCGTGAGATAGAAATACGGCAATTTGGAAATCTTGTTGAGACGCGTGTGACAGTCGCGTCATGGAATATAATTATGTTAATTAAAAAAGTAAATTTTATTTCTATAAACCGTATGGTCATTTTGAGTGCGCCAACGCGTCCGGAAGGGTCGAGATAGTCAGAAAACACTAGCCGGGGGTTTAGTTTGGGTCCCGGAGCATTTTTAGGCCATACCGACAACGTATAAGGGTAGTTTGGTAATTTTAGAATTTTGGGATTTTTGATTAACGAATTTTAGGAGTTTTAAATGGAAAATTAAAAGACCCACTAACCCATTACCAGCCATTAACTGATTAGAGGGCTACGGGGGTTATTAGAATTAGCCCCAAAAGTTCCTAAGACAAACCCTAGCCTCCATTGCCACCATTAGAGAAGAAAGCTTGGAGAGAGAGAGAGGAGTAATTCTGCAGGAGAGAGAGAGAATCGTTCATCATTTCGTCATCAAAATCAGAGATTCAAATAAGGCAAGTGGTTTAATTTTGTTATTTTGCAAAGAATGTTTTCTCCATGTGTAGGAATTGATAAAATCTTAATGTTCTTGGGAGTTAATGAAAAACTCATTTAAATTGGAAGTAGAAATTTCATTTTTGATGAGGAATCGCATGTAGATTGGTATTTAGATGATTATTCTGATGATATTATAATTTGAATGAAACAAAAACGGACTCAATTAGGCTCTTTGATGACTTATAAACTCTAGGGTTCATGTTCTTAAAATTGGGGGAAAATATGAAGAGATTTGATAATTGAATGAGGTTAGAATGAATTAACCCCACAAATCATGTTAGTATATGACCTAAATATTTTTAGGAATGATTAGTGACTTTAAACAATCGTTGGATTAATGTTTGGATGATATTTGAGGTGTAGAGAAGTTGGAAAAACGAGATTTGGAAAATCTGGGCTCGAATCTGGCCACTCGTTAGAAGACCTGCCCAGGTCGTTCGAACGAGCTCGTTCGAACGAGTTGACAGTTTGGGTTCTAACGAGAGGGATGTTCGTTCGAAGACTTTCGTTCGAACGAGATCTCGTTAGAAGGCCCAGTTCGTTCGAACGAACTCTCGTTCGAACAGCCTCGTTCGAACGAGACTTCTAACGAGTTGACAGTTTAGGCTTTTTAGCCTGTTTTGATTTTGCATGTCCCATAACCTTATTTAATGGTAGAGATAACCTTCCCTTGATGATAAATTGATATAGTAGGGACATTTGAGATATAATGAGGTGCAAAACCTAGAAGTGTAGTTGAACCTAAGGGAAATTATGAGGTAGGACGTGAGTGTCTATTACGATGCGAGAACTATTGACGGCCTAAATTACTATATGAATCGGGAACATATAAATTGTGTAGCATTATATGTCGGTACGAGATTGAGAAGTGTACCACCAATATATTATGGTGATTTCTAAGATGTGTGCATACTTAGTATATGTATTGATTTTATGTGTATGACATACCTACCATACTTGCTATCATGGGAGGTTTACGTTCGCTTAGGGCCCTCTAATCCTTGTGTTGCCCGGATTTAGACTGGTACCTCGATGAACATAGGTCAGAGAAGGACTTATTGGGATGTTAATAAGTCTGCTGATCGTGGGAGCGCAGGTATGTGCGTGACCCACGTGACGTGACTGTGTTCGCCTCCATTATTTGTGATGTTGTTATCTGAACGATTCCTGAGAGATTCGGAATGCGTGATCCTTATGTACGTGATGTACCGGGATGGATAGCAGAGTATGTGTGCACCGCAGCTAGTCTCGGGGTACGTGTATTGTATATTTATGACGTGAATAATATACATTTAATTAATGGGAACTTTCATGTTAATATTGTGAATATAATTATGGTATTGTTTTGAGAAAACATAACGGGTTACTTGATAGTGAATTGTATTACTAATTGAGAATCTGAGTTTAAATAAAGCCCTCTATTTAATTGATAACGCTAGAATGCATTATGGGGATCGAGTTGTACGGGGTAGAACTTATTACGCTTTGGTTAGATATATATGTCATTTAGATGGGTAAGGTACGTTAGGAGTGCACATGTAGTCGAGAGGTGAGAATTTCATGTGAGTGCACGTCCTAACATGTATTTTGCATTTAATGTTTTAATGTTATTAAAACACTTTCTGTTTTTAAAATGATTTCCACTTTCGGGCTCTGACGCATTTGCTTTCAAATCTATTTTTGTAAAAACCATTTTAGGTGCCCAGCCACAAGGACACCATGCTTAGGATCCTCATTCAGGTGACGAGCTGTAGCTGTTTGTGGAAGTTACAGGACTTTGCTTGTAGGCGCTTCATCTATCTTGACTCTATATTCAGCACTTATCAGTTGTAGGGCATGTCGCCCATTTCTTTTAGAGACTTTTATTTATTTCAGTTATTCAGACTTCGGGCATGTAATTAATTCAGGATTCAGACTTGTCATTTTATTTTCAGTTGTGGGATTGTTGTGAGGAGTTTTCCTCCGGCCTTATTATTATTTGTTGATTATTTCATTACTTCGTTATGGTGAATGGATTATGTTATTCTTCCATTATTCTTTTATTGCATGTTAATCAGACTTAAATTAAAATTTGGCAACTTACTTTTTAAATACTAGGTGGTCAGTAATTATTAAAATGTTTTCGACAGTGATGCTATTAACTGAACCAACTTGGCATTTTGTATTGATTTAATAAATGAGTAGCTACCCGGTATTTAATTAGTCGGGGTGTCACATTAGTGTTGTTATAAATGTTGCTATAAATTGTTAATTGTGCCACTTTATGGAAGTATTATAAGTTTTAATATCTCGAGGATGTTGGGTATTGTAGGTAATTGGTTTTCACCCCTTGTTATAGTACACTTCTTAGGTATGGGACTAGTAAGTGGGCCTTAGTTGCGATTTATGCTAATTAGGTATGAGACTAGTTGGTGTAAGTCTATGTAGGTTATATAATTTGGGGTGGGGGAAATTTTTTCTATATTATGCCATTTTTACGATAGCCTAGGATTGATATCTAGGTGGAGTGAAATTTTTATAATAATCCTTTACTTAGGATAGGACGAATTTGTATTTTGGGAACCCTTAGTTGGGACTACGGTGTATTTTGAGAATTTTTACATCGCTTTTAAGGGTGAGGAAAAATAATTTGATTAATGAGTATAAGAAATTTTGGAAATTAATATCGCAGGACTAAAACGGATATTAAAATTTATTGGCGACATAATGTGTCTAGGGCCGACAGTTTAAACGGGTTAGAGGATGATTTATGTCCTGTCGTGTGTGGAACCTTGTCATATCGCGAGGATCGCAGGATAAAAACGGATCAGACGACGGACTTGACAAGGAGATGTGTGTGTGTGTGTGTGGAACCTTATCATATCGCGAGGATCGCAGGATAAAAACGGATCAGACGGCGGACTTGACAAGGGGACGTGTATCTTGGTAAATTATAATTGTGGTTCTTTTAATGAAATTTAATATTGTTGGAAATGTGGGTTAATTAAAATAATATTGGTGTGGCACATTTTAAAGAAACCTTGCGGGTAGTTAGAAATTTATTTTTGGGGATTATAACCTTTGTAATTAAAAGATTTTATTGTTATGGTCGATATATATAGCACTATTGCCTGGGTTCAACGACCCTAATTGAAAGGAGTAGCCGGTATTTATGCTCGGAGCTTTGGCTCTGACACATGCGTTGACTAATCTTTTTCAGGATTTATTTGGGAGTTGCTGCATAGGATTCATTGGAGATCTTTTGGAGGCAGCTGGATTTATTTTATTGCTTTAGTAGTTAGATTTCTCTTTCCATTCCGTCATATTATTTATGAGACTACTTTTGAGTTTATTGGGACTTTCGGTTCCAAAGTTGTTTTAAGATTTCAGTTGGATTTATTTAATTAATTATTGAGATATTCGGAGATCACATGTGATGAATTTTGATCGCACTTTAGTGTTTCATCAGTTGGAGGTCATTCATATTTGGGTTTGATTAAAAAAATTTATCTTGTGGATTGAAATATTATATGTCTCATATCTCTCACATGCTAAGGATGATATTTAATTTACTCGCATACGGTTTAGTTTTGGTAGTGGCCGACGCCAGAATTTAACGGGGTGGTGAATGTGTGCGTGTGAGTATACAGGTAGAGAGAGAGAGAGGTGGAAAGAGAGGTGGAGAGAGAGAGAGAGAGAGAGAGAGAGAGAGAGAGATTGGCCTTCCAATTTTAGGGTTTTATAGAGAGTAAGAGAGATTTCCAGTGGTGGTGGTGCGCTATTCCGGGAGTGGTTCGTTGTTACGGAATGATAATGGTGGTTTCCAACATAGAGAGAGGGGGTCGATCAAGTTCGTACGAAGAGAAAGAAAGAGAGATAAATTAAGGATGAGCAAAATAAAAATAAAAAAAACACTATCGGCTCTATTTATCCTCAAAACTGGGTCATAATTCAAACTAGTGACCCGATTCGTAACCAATTTGGTTTAATTTGGTGGGTCATGATTTATTTCACATGGTCACGGTTCATAACCGTGACCCTAATAAATCATCGAGACCTGGTCACGGTTTTGTACTGTGACACACTTTTTGTGACAATTATGAAATCAAAAGTTGTCATGGTATTCGGCCACGTTGAGAACCGTGACTATATTCCACTTGAAATTTTTTGTAATTTCTTACTATTGGTCATGGTTCTCAACTGTAACCCAATGTGTGATAATTTTGGCAATAATTTTCCTTTTATTAGGGTAATAGTTGTGGACCGTGATCGTGAGGGTCACAGATTTGGACCATGACTAGATGATTGTTTAGGTTAACCCTAGGTGGGATCATATACTAGGTCATGGTTTGGAGGATATAGTCACGTATTTGGACCGTGACCCCCACGATCATGAATTTGCGTTGTGACCCGTCTCTCATGACCATTTTTTACTTTTAGCATGGTGATTTTAGGACCTTTTTTCTAGGAGTGTGGGTTACATTTATAGAGAATAGAGAGCGATTGATTCATATGAGACTCCATTACATTGGGTTACTATCGTGACTTGATAGGGTTCATTTAATTCTGATATTTTCGCTGATCGGCCTTAGTTCGTTCTTATCTCTTTGAGTTTCGGTTGTTTCCAACTCCGTCGTACACACATAAGTTTCTCTTCGACTGGTCAGATAATTCTCCCACAATTGCCCCTAAAGCTTTGCATCTTAATTGGGGTTCAGAAGTTGATGTAACGTTTCCCCCAAATTACCTTTTTCTCGAGTTCTGCAAATTCTTTAGTGTAGTCTTGGCCTAATGTTCCCCAAATACTTAGAAGATAACGAACGGACTTAGTGGGATAAATGAATTTTATGGGTCTTAGTTAAGGACCCAGAGATCCGTTATTGTTATATTTGGGTTATGTCGCACTAAGACCCTTTTATTTAAAGGTAAGGAAAGCTAAAAGGGTTTTTGTATTAGACCTTCCAGATTCTAATAAGGATTACTAGTCTCATAGTTTCATTTTGAGCCAGTGGGACAACCTGCCTATTCCTTATTGTGGTGTACCCTTTAAGGGTCAGAGGTTCCTTGGCAGGGGATACGAAATAAATTTAATACTAACTCTTATATTTTCTTATATTCGTCTATAAGTTGCTTAGTTTTTTTATTTATGTCATTACTTTGTTGTCTGTGGTGTGAAGTCCAAGAAGAAAGAGCCCAACCAAATGCACATTAACTATGACGAGTGGAGCAATGTTTGGAAACTCAAACAACCGTTGAATGCTTGTGCTGAACACCCTAGATCAGCTACTTGATGTTAAACTACACTTCTACCACCACTTCCTTTGTCGCTCGCCTAATAGACAACGATCCAGAGATCCCCGTTCTACGTGGCGAATAAGAGTTTTCATCCACAAGATCTTAAAGTTAATTTGAGGCCATCGACTTCATTCATAAATATTTTTAAAACAGGTTGAGACGAAGCCTTGGGTAG
Organism: Sambucus nigra; assembly: GCA_949130495.1. Taxonomy (NCBI): domain Eukaryota; kingdom Viridiplantae; phylum Streptophyta; class Magnoliopsida; order Dipsacales; family Adoxaceae; genus Sambucus; species Sambucus nigra. The sequence goes on along the minus strand of OX422211.1, from coordinate 434,419,108 downwards.
GGTTAAAGTCCCTTATAAGTCTGATCTCTTTGGCGAGCACGATCATAGTTTTCCCTAAACTTAGAGGATGAAGAAGAGGCATAAGGCACCAACCAAGGGAAGGAGGGTTCCGAGTAGGAAATGGAGGCCACAAGTCAATACAAGACCGTGGTCGATCAAGAGAAGGTGATAACAGAAAATGAGGGTCCACCTACTAACCTTAGTTTAAGACTTTTCTTGTATTTTGTATTTTTTATTTCTTTTATTTATTATTATTTTCTTTGTATAGACTTGCCCAACTTTTCATGAAATAAATGACTAATTAGTTTTGGCTCCACTATTCCTTGTTCAAATGCCTTTAAATGTTTATTTATACTTGCTTTATTAGTTTATGGTTTCTAAATGTCCTTTCTATGATTTTGTAGTCTGGTAACAACTTGGCCTTGGTGCCAAAGGTCGAAGATAATGAAGACATGGACTTCATTCTTGGCCGGAATTCTTCTGACTGAGCTCGAGAAGTTTTTTTTTCTATTCGGCAAGCACTAAAAAAGATGATGAGTTCTTATGACAACTAAACTCGTATAGTCGCTAAAACAAAAGATGTTGAGGACATTATTGGTGTGTTGCAAAATAAGAACAACTATCTAAGGGAGCATATACGCAAGGCCGAACAAGAATTTGAGGAGAATAAGGTAATTAAACAGTGCTTTCATCATCAAATTATGGATATGAGATATCATTTCAGAAGGGTCCCCGCGCAGTTTGGGCCATTGGCTGCAATAAAGGATGCATAGACACCCCTTGCACTTAGATAAAGCCAGACTAGTGGCTTACAATCAATATTGGCTCATTGACTTAGCTTTTTATAAGATTTCTAAGGACTCTCAGCTTTAGTATTAGTCTCAGGTGGATTTTCCTCATGTTTTAGCTTCCACCTCTTGCAAGTGATGAACGTTAGATACCCATTAATGCCACTCCTTTTCATCGAGTGAAGAGTTATCTCTTGGAACATAAAAATGATGATGAGTTCCAACATAATCCTAACGACGGTCGGCAAGATGCTATTGTCGAGTTGGTGACTCGACGAATATGATGGTTGTTTTTATTATTTCGTATCCTTATGTATATTCATTTTGTTATTTTATCTACCACTCCATTTGTAAAATGATTTCTTTATTAATGAAGTTATCAGTTAATTCCATATTCTTAACTTTCCCATTATTTATATCAAGAATGTTGTTATTGTTTGTCTTACATATGTCCTCATACCTCCTTAGGCCTAGTGCAAACTATGATGAAAATTGGCGGGTCGCAAGTCTGTCCACCTGTTCAAGACATTATATGACCAAAGTAACGACACTTAGTGTTTAGGGATCCCCCATACGTATTTTTCCTACAGGGGCATTTCTCTAAATTTTCATGTTCGTCAGTGATGAAAACATGTAACCTTAAGATATGATTAAGTTTAATCCTACCAAGGCACTAAAAAAGAGTGACAAAAACATAATCGAACAAACTTGAAAATAATTGAAAAGATGATGGACTTGCCATAATGATAATAACTATTTATATTTGCCTTCCATATGGAATAATAAGAAAAATTGTTTGCATTAATTGAATTCTTAAACATCAAAATGTTGGCATGAGGAAGTAATTAAAAAAATTCTTTTAAAAATAAAACTTCACGATGGCTGCATTCCAGGCATTAGGTATTTCCATGGCCTCTATTGTTTTTAGATGATAGGCTCCTTGAAGGTCGCCCTAAGTGACTCCGAATAGTCCTTCCGAGTTGGACCCAATTTTTCGTATGATAGCTTCCTCTCATTTCCAATCACCTTGATCAACACAAAATCTTAGACCTAAAATTTCCTCACGTTGACGCCTTTATTGTACTGGTTAGACCACTATTGATGGAAGGATGCCACTTTGATTAAAGCTTGTTATATTATTTTTTTGGCAAGGTAAATCTTAGTCCTTATGATTTCTTAACCTTAGATTTGATTGGAAATAACCATCTTCGTGGTCTGCAAGCTAGGTTCTAATGAAATTATACTTCCATTTCGTAAGTCAAGGGGAAGGGCATTTCCCAATCGACCTCATAGGCGTTATTTAATACGCCCAAAGGATATGAAGGAACTCATCTACATAAACATCATTTATTTTTCCAACCTTTTTTCTTCATTCCATCAAGCACTGTCTTGTTGGAGGCCTTATCTTTTCCATTGCTTTGGGGGTAGGGCACTGAATTTAGTAGTGCTTGATGTTGTTAGTGATATAGAAATCTTGTAATGGTCAGCTTTCAAATTTCACCCCATTGTTAGTAATGACTAACCTTAGTACACCAAAGAGGGTTAAGATATTCCTCCAAATAAATCTGATCGTATCAGTATCCCTTGTGTTCACCAAAGGTTCATATTCTATTCTCTTGGTGAAGTAGTATATGTCGACCAGGAGATACTTTTTGATTTTATGGTGTTATAGGTAGGGGACCCACAATATCCAATACTCTCTAGGTAAAAGTCTATGAACTGGTCAATAATGTGAGGTCGCTGGTTGGATAATGAAGTATGAATGAGAATACTTGACATTTCCATATTTATTCATATAGGAGACTGCGTCCTTTTACCTGCAAGGTCATAAGCATCCCTCCTTTATGGCCTTGTACTCCAAATATCAACACTTGAATTGACTTCCACGTATCCTCAAATAAATATCGTGGGATGCACACATCTAAGGTATGTCCCAGCAAAAGATCGTGCATACGTATATTTCCATCAAGATAGAGGTAAAAACTACCGGCCTTAAATCTGACCTCAAGAGTCTATTTCTTATCGACAGACAATATATCCTCACGTAAGTGTGACATGATAGAGTCTACCCTTATTGAAGATCTTTGGGCAATGAAGACCTATTCGATAATGTTGGACTTTATAATGCTTGGTTTGGCAAGTTATTCCACCTTAATCTTTCTTTTGAGATTAGAGTCAACGGATGAGGCCAGAGTGCCCAAGGAATCTTCATGACTGTTGTTTCCTTAGGGAAATTATTGGATTTAAACTTTCTTAAATATGGTGACCATATTCTGAGTTGCATGTAAATATTATTACAATCATTCACTCCACTACCGGACCTTTTGAGTTAAAAGCCCTATCAACATATATTGTCCATTTTTTGAGCTAAACGAACTCTTCAATGATCGTTTGATCGATGAGTTCCCTTTAGTCGGGCTCCTGTCCTCTAGTGAGCTCAGCAATGAACTCAACTAACACCTACCATTTGATTGCAATTCTAGATTGATGGTGGATATCTAACCTCCCTGGTTCCTCTGACACTTAGACATCTATTCACAAAGTCTGGCCATTCTGAGGACTGTTGTGAGTGGAAAAAATGTGATAATTATAAATGCGGGAGCTTTAAAGTAGTGGTTTAATTTTCATAAAATGATCATTAAAGAGTAAGTTATTTTCTCCAAAGGAAGGTAATGCCTTTATGCATCCCATGATGTCTTGCTAACATAATATATTGGGCCTTGATGCCCCTCTTTCTCACATATTAAGGTTGAGTTGACTGTGTCATCCGACACTGCAAGTATAAGTAAACTGGATCACCCAAAGTTGGGACCATGATGAGAGGTGGTGAGTTTAAGTAACGCTTAAATTCTTCAAGTAACTTTAATCATTTTTCTTTTTAGACCCAACCCTTCTCCTTCTCCAAGAGTTGACATAATGATAGACACTTCTCAGAGGATTTAGAGATGAAACAATTGAGTGTTGTTAATATTCTAGTTAGCTTTTATACAGCCCCAATTATTTTAGGTGGTTGAACATTATTGATCACTTCAATTTGATCATGATTTGCTTCGGTTCTATTTTGGCTAACCAGGTAGCCCATGAACTTCTCATACTGTAATCGAAAAGAGCATTTAGTTATATTAAGCTTCATTATATAGTATTTGAGGACCTCGAACATTTTAACTAGGTCTTGAAGATGGTCAACTTTTCCCTTGATTTTTACAAACATAACATTTATGTATACTTCCATGGTGTGACCCTAATGATATTTGAACATATCAGATTAAGGACCAATCGTTGGTAGGTACTACTGCATTCTTGATCCAAAATGTCATTATTATATAAAAATACAAAAAAGGGTAGGGATGAATGAAGTTTTCTCCTAGTAGGTCCCGAACAAGGGTATTTAATGATACCTTAAGTAAGAATCCAAGAATCTTATCCATTCATTGATGGATGTAGCGTCGACTAATTGCTTAATCTTTAACAAAGGAAAAATGTCTTTAGGACAAGTTCTGTTGAAGTCAATGAAGTCTACACAGATCCTCCACTTCCCATTACTATCCTTAACCACTATTGGATTTGCGATCCATTTAGGGAATTGAAATTCTTTAATTAACCTTGTCTCTAAAAGTTTTTCTACCTCCTCTTTTACCACTTCTGCCTTTTTATGGGTTGTTCGACGTGCCTTTTATGTGATCAATGTGAATTTTAGGTCCACATGAAGTCGATGGCACATGACTTCGAGATCAATCCTAGGCATCTTATACGGCTACTAAGAAAATAAATCTTAATTCTTTTTTAGTTAAGAGACAAGTCATTCCTTTTTGTGATCAGTGAGGGAGTTGTCGATCATAATTTTATTTTTAGGATGTGAGTAGTCAAATATGACTTTTTCCATTGGTTCAATGACTTTGTTTGCAGAGGCCACCCATGTTTGTTGTACCCCCTCTCTCCCATACTATAGTTGTTATTCGTAGGGGATAGATCCCTCCATGATTGCCTCCCTTGTGACCATCATTTCTTTCTTTTTCTCATGTGCAGGTCTGATGGTAGCGATACAACATTTTCAAGCAATAACCTGATTTTCCATTGTCTCCATTATCCCTTCACCAGTGATGCATTTGAGCTTCTGGTGATAAGTGGAGGGGAAACCCTTCATAACGTGGATCTAACTTCCTCCCAATATAGCATCATAGGGTATTCAATGTCTACAATTATGATTCTATCAGCTCATATATCTTCCCAATTCGTGCTCGTAGCACCACCTTTCCCAGGGGCATGGTTATTTTTTGAAAAATCTGACCGAAGGGATGTTCACTTCCTTCAGAAATTTCATCTTGAGATTGAGGTTGTTAAATAATTTTAGGTACATGACCTTTGAGGATCTTCCCTAATCGACTATCATCTTGTCCATACCCCAATTGGAAATTCTAAGAGTGAATATTATTACAAAGTGATGCGGAGTTCTAAATTTGACCAAGTATTCTTCAGTGAAGTCTATATGCTTGTTATAGCTAAAGTCTTCTAGTTGATGACGCTTACCCGCTGAGGTCTTCGCAGGGTCAATCTGGAAAAATCCATGACCATAGTAACTGATTAGTCACGACTATTGCTTATATTACCCATTATAATTGAAAAATGCGACTTCAGGGTTGTTGACGCCACTAAAATGGCATCAACAAGGGTCATATTCATAATTTTAAACTTTGGAGTCTAGTTAGAGGAATAACATGTTTGTGTATCTCGTCGAGTTAGCTTCGCATGTCTATTGACCATGTGTCAAATCGAGTTTGAACAAAGTTTATGCTCGTTTTTGTGCGACATTCCATGTGAGAGTTTATTTGAGGCTACATGTCCCTTTTACCACCCATGGCAACAACTTCCTATTTTGTCAAAACCTACCTAAGTTTTGGTCAACCCTGTGTTGGCTGCCTGCATTTTTTCCCTTTTAGTTGGTCATTATTTTATTTTTCTCACTTACTATATATAGTAAGTTTGTTTATTTCGGGATATATACCTGTTATATTAGAATAAAAATATATTTGTCAATGCACTTGGTCTATTCTCTCTCATATGATTTTTATTGACCTATTTCTTCACTCTCTCTCGTAAGTTACTCCCTTGTAAGTATAAAATGCTTAGTTTGGTAGTACTTTGTTTAGATTTAACACTTCATCGTGAATTAATATAGTTGTTGCGTTTGAATCCTTGTATTTAATGTTTTTTTTCCTTTAGTTACTTATAATTTGCATTTTTATTTTTGTATTACTAAGATTAGCTAGTCTTGTTGGTTTGGGAGAATAAAAGCTTATAGTTTTTGTTAGGTTATTAGTCTGAATCAAATCGTTGGGTTTATGTGTTGATATTAGAGTATCTTGGTGTATTATCTTCTCTTATAATGTAAGAGTTATAGTTTAGACTTTACTACAACATCAATGCATTTATCAAAAAATTTATTGAAATGTTCATTTCATATTGTTAGGTTTACTCTTTCCACACTTAATTGTGGTAGAAATAAATTATTCACAATGGATTTTGATTTGATCTTAAGAACCATATCTTTTTATGTTAGTCTAAGGTGAGGGAATGCTCATAAACCTCTTTTAAATCCTAGTTTATCAACTCTCTAATTGATACTCACTTAACTTAAATTAATCTTGATAAGCATGGGATGTCTATGTAATTTACGCTTGATCATTATTTTTGGCTCCCATAGCTATGTAAAAACCTAAGCTATGACTACACTATTCACGACAATATATTGAATAGTCTTGGTATCGAATCCCCATGGAATGTTGCTAGAATTTAATTGATTTCTTACTTATGTATAATAAAACGTGGTAGTTTTAACAAAATATTATTCTAGGCTTATATTGAAATAAAGATTAACATGAACGAGTAAAAACTTTGGATTTAGAATAATATACCTCACCTTAGGTTAATTAGTATAAATAGTTACATGAGAAGAAAAGCTTATCAAGATTAAATCTCATTTTCACAATTAATAAAATCTATAGCTATTACCTCCTAAATTAACATAAAAGCTTAATTAATTTTGTTGTCAATAAAATATCCCCAAGATTACACATTAAAGGTCATAAATAAGGTGCATGCATGATATACACCATTAAATCTCCTAGGCACAAAATTAGAAACAACCTAACCCATTTAAACTAGTCTAATCCATCACCAAAGAAAAGAAACCATTTAAAAAAGGTGAGTTCAATCATCTCAACCTAAACTAATTTAGCTAGAAAGCATGTTAAATAACGTGGAATTAAAGGCAAGAAATAAATAAGCAAGTAAAACTAATTATCAAAGCAAAGAAATTAATTATCAAGGCTTGAAAATAAGAAATGCAATATATATATATATATATATATATATATATATATACACACACACACACACACACACAGAATGATGAATAGTGACATTACACTCAAACACTTAGAGAGAGAATGGAGGAAATCTCCCAACACCAACTAGACCCTACCCTAAACTAATACAAAATGAAAGATGAAAAATATCCCCTCAACAAATATACAAGTTAAATATGTATAGTAAGTTATATTAAAAGAAAAATGGAAAAGAAAAAAAATATGCAAAGTTGTTAAATATTTGTGTTATCAGTCGATCAGTGCTTTGACTAGTCGATCGATGGCCTTAAAAAATGCCAATTGTCTTTCTTCATAGGCAAAACCTAATTGACCGGTCAATCAGAACTCTATTTTTTGGGGCAATTTGTTCTTCAAAAGGGATAGAAGTTTCACTAAAAAAATTATAACTTGATTATTCGAACTTGAAACAATTTGTGGTTTACTACTATGCGAATCTAACTCAATAAACTACTCTCCCATGGAGTTCCCCTATTCGGACCAAAATGTTTAAAATTATGAAAATGCTCTTGTAGTTGGTTCAAACAACATAACTTTCCTGAAACACATTGAAACATTTCATTTAGCATTCCACTACATACAAAAGCTCAGATAAATCTTACACAACATACATATATCGAATATCAAGGTTAACCAATATATGAGCACAAAAGTAGGAAATAACGGAGACAAATGTGCTACAATGCAAAATATTAATGGGTATTAATATATAATATTCGTGACGTACACCCCCCAACTTAGACATTGCTAGTTCTTATTGATGAAACCAAACAAAACAGTCCAACAAAAAGAGAGAGAAAAAATATAAGCATATAAGATAGAAATGCCACTTCTATGGGCGAATTATTGCATTTAGCATATGCAACGAGCCATTGAACTCTTAGGTTACCGTAGTGGACCAATGTTGTCTCGTGAGGGTTTTTTGGGATGAAACTTATTAACATCGGGTTTCCTCATAAAGTATGCCAAAACAACAACAAAATACAAGCTCAATAATAACAAAAATTATTTCAACAGGTTATTTAGCATTTAAATTATATAATGAACTTTATATAATTAAAACATTAACTATGGGAAGGAGAGCGAGCGCATGAAAAGTATGATTTGGAAAAACTTTTATAAATTGAATAAGTTTTTAAGCGTGCACGATATTCAATCATCTCTGGTATTTACTTTCAACAAATGAAAGCACTCTGAAGTGGGGTGTAGTACACTGGATATGCGGGCATAAAGAGTAAATATAAATGGAAGTAAATGTAAATGGAAACTATGCCGCACATATGTATTCAAAGAAGAACATTATATATAACATTTACTTTGCTTTATTTTAATCCTTGCGAAATTTTACTTCGGTCTTACCGAATTTTTTAATACCCTGATTTCCTTGCACTTGAGTTATATATTATTTAAAGTGAGTCAAGTTTTTAGCACCATTGCTGAGGATTTTTCTAGTAACGTTGATTTTATTTTAGTTCTTTGTTGACTTGTACACTTGTATTTAATCCATTGAGCTAGTGTTGTTTTGAAGGTTTAGGTACCTTGCTCTAGTAGCATCGGAGCTCATTAATGAGAAACAACTTGAATCTGTTGTTCAATGGTAGCTTGTGTTGGTGTGAACTTGCCTTCTCATCTTGCTCAAACAATCCTCTCAACAATTCAAGTGCTTCGTATAATTGGTGACCACCACATTCGTCCGACCATCCATTTAGGCTCCGTACATCAGTTACCAAATAATTTTTTAAGACTCAATCGCCTTAATTAACCACACCGCCCTCGATGAAATCTTTTGATCCCCCAATGGACAACATTTGTGGTCCACCATGTGATTTCACCACCGCACACTGAACATTTGATGACTATCTCCTTCCGATGTCGGTCACGTCTCTCGGGGGAATCACGTTCCCTTTCAATACCACGAATTTCCATTTTAGGAATGACATGATTAATATTTTATCATCCTTTCATGGAATGGAAAATGAGCTCCCTTATTGGCACATAAGCGATTTTCAGGAGGTGTGCATCACCATTTCTAATCAATTTCACTTTTAAGATCATATGACTTAAGCATTTCTCCTTCTCAGTAAAGGATAATGCTAAATATTGGCTCATAACCCCCCTCCTAATTTTATTAGGTATTTGCAAGAACTACAAGATCTTTTTTTTGAAATATATTTTCCTAACTTATAAAACCAATACCATCATGAAGCAAACTTAATTTTTTTCACAATCTGAGCATAAGAGATTTGACAAGTGTTTGGAATGTTTCAAATCGTTGAGAAGATCTTGCCCCCGTCATAATTTTGACCAAATGAGGTTGATTTCTATATTTCATTTGGGATAAATCCGTTGAAAAAGCAATTGGTCGAGACCATGTGCTAATGTAGGTTACTTACCTTAAGTGGTGAATAAACAGAAGCACACTTGGAGTTCGTTGCCACGCCTCATGAGGATTGGATACAACAAACACTCACGAGCGGGCTACTAAAGCAAACACCTCCCCCGAATGAAAAACACAAGGATAGTTCCAACTCAAGGTGTAAAACGATGTTGTTCACACTAAGCATAACCAATGATTTCATAGGATTGGTGCCATGAAACTCTTTTGAGGATCCTACCAGAGTGAATTAGCCCAAATGATTTTTGTAATGGAGGAAGCATTTTGTGTTAAATGTGATTCGATTGGGCACCTCACTAAGCCTCACACTCCCCATATCAAAATGCCAATTACTCGAGCAAGCTAATTCTATAGGGGTTTAGAAAAATCAATATCCTAATATCCCCTATGATCCATTCTCCTTATATGAAAGAATGACCAAAATCAAAATCAAGGTTACCGAGGTCCAACTAATCCACCGCCTAACCCTCCACCTCCACAATACCAACCTCAACAGCAACCCCAATATCAATTGCCACCCTGATATCAAGAAGTGGGGATTTTTCCCCATAATCATTGTGGTAAACCTTTACAATGGCCAAGAAGTGGCATTATTAAAGGTGTTGATAAAATATAAAGATGTTATTGGGTGGTGCATTTCATATTAAAAGGGATCAATCCCTCCATTTACACCCATAGTATATACTTGAAGGATGATGATAAACCCACACCCAATAAATGAAAAGACGGTTGAATCCAAATATGAGTAACGTGGTGATCAAGTTATTAAATGTGGGGATAATCTACCACATTTTTTATAAGGAATACGTGAGCCTGACCCAAGTGGTGCCTAAAAACTCGGGCATCACAGTGATAGAAAATGCATATGATGACCTTGTGCCTTCTCATATTCCCATCAACTACCGTATTTATATTGACTATAGGAAGATTAATGTGGTCACGAATAAAGACTACTTTCCTTTACCCTTACTTGATTAAATTAATGAGAGGGTATCTAGACATAAGTAATACTGTTTTTGTGACGGGTATTTGGGGTACAATCAAATTGAAATAGCACTTGAAGATTAAGAAAATACCATCTTCATTTGCCTTTATGGCACTTTTTCCTTTTAGAGTATGTCTTTTGGGTTTTGCAACGCATCAATAACTTTTCAACGGTGCATGCTTGGCATTTTTAATGACATGGTGGAGGACATCGTTGAAGTCTTTATGGACAACTATATCATGTTCGTTAATTCTTATTAAGCATGCCTAGGAAACATTGAAAGGTTCATAGCTAGTTGAATTAAGAAAAAAACTCATTCTCAATTGGTAAAAATGTCACTTCATGGTGACACGAGGGATCATCCTAGGACATATTGTTTTCAATTATGGAATCCAAGTAGACAAGACTAAAATTAATATAATTTCCAATCTTCCTACTCCCCCCCCAAGACAAGAGGTTATTTCTCGGTCATGTTGATTTTTATCGACGTTTTGTTGAAGATTCTAGATCGATTGCACGTCCTCATGCAATCTCTTGGATAACGACTTTCCATTATTATAGATGGATGCATGTAAATAATCATTCGATAAGTTGAAATCCATGTTGACTACGACCCTAATCATGTAATCGCAGGATTGAACCGTTCCATTCGAGATTATGTGTCATGTTAATGATGATGTTCTAGGGGCGGTTATGGGTCAACAAAGGGATAAAAAGACTAACGTGATATCTTATATTAGTCGCATGCTTGATAGGGCCTAAATGAACTACTCCACTGCAGATAAAGAGTTTACAAATATTGTCTACACATTGGATAACTTCCATGCTTACTTAGTGGGATTACTGATTGTGTTCTTCATAGACCATGCTGCTCTCAAGTACCTCTTTCTAAGAAGGATTCTAAGAGTAGGCTAATTCGATGGGTTTTTATCATCTAAGAATTCACCCTCTCAATGAAAGATAAAAATGGATTGAAAACGTAGTCGCGGATAATTTATCCTAATTAGAATTTAATCATGATCAAATAAACCCGATCCCCTTCCGTGAGTGTTTTCCCGACGAGTAAATCATGGACATTTTAGTTTAGCCATGGTTTGACAATATAGTGTGATTTCTTATAATCGGGCATATCGACCGCATTTCTCGCATAAAGAAAAGGTAACTTTTCCAAAAGATCGCATTTAATATGACGACCTAATTTTCTAGACAATTAACTATTCAATTGAGTCAATTCCCAACCAATATTCCATTGTCCAAAATCCCGGTGTGAATTTATTTTTAAACTTACATCTCATTTGGTATCGAAAATATTTTAATGTTCGTGTCATAGGAATTTAAATGGCCATAACATAAATTATCTCATCCCATACATGATATAAAAAAATATAGTAACATTACAGTCCCAAATGAAATAGACAATAAGTTTCAATCATGATTTTATTAGAGATGTCCCATACGCCAAAGTTCAAAATAATAAATAAAAATTTAAAATTTATTGTAAATTAATTCTACAACGATTTCCAAATATTTTACTCCACTACATTGCATAGAGGGCTGCTTCGAATTACGGTCGTTCCTAACTTATGATGTTATATTTCATCCATTTGAAATGAATACACCCGAGTGTGCATAAACAAAGCTCGAGTCAGTATTTAAAAATACTTTTATGAATCAAAGAATGAGACGTCCAATTATTTAAGAACATAACCATCACACTCGTAAATAAATAATAAAAAATATACCAACTATGAAATTCAATGGAACAAGACAGTTAGTTCCGCTCACATCCCAGGACATAAATGTAGTTTTCCATTAGTGACGGTGGTAGTTTCTTTTTCGTACTTAACTTTCTCATTTTTAAGCCCTTGTATTTAAAATGACACATGCCTACCCAACATTTATTATAATAGGGCCCAATCTCTTAAAGTGAAGTGTCATAATTAACAAACAACATTAAAGTTTCCATTGAAGTAATTTTTCAATTTTAGAGAAATATTATAAACATGTATTTTTATAATTTTTGATGTAGTGTAATATTCTTAGATTAACATAACATAATGTATTATTGTAAAATCTTACATAAGAGTTAAACTTAAAAATTCTAAAATTTTACTTTTCATCTTAGTTCATTCCACTTTGGTCTCCTATTGGTCCGACCTACACGAATGACTCTCCCATGCCTCTACGTAGTGATAACATCTCTTTGGATTCAAACTAGCCCGGGACATTGGTCCCGGGTTTAATTTTCTTCCGATTGGTTATACATTATGTTTGCTCCACAATAGTAGTCCACGCCTCACATTTATGATAGGACATAAATTTTAAAAAGCTGAACGAAAGGCTTTAGGACATCACAAAATAATACGAAAGGCCCCTCCCACTCCTAGCCTTATATAACACATTTATAAATTCATCTTGGTGATCGCGTTTACTCAAGAGTTGTAATCCCTCAATCACTGTACCGGAGCAAGGGTGAACTCTAAGGATTTACTTAGGATATTTTTACTTAAAACATCTCATACGTGATTCATTAATTATTTTATTTTATCTATTATACTTCATTTTCATACTTCTAGAAATTCATATATTTAACTCTTCACAATTTAGTCGATCATCCAAAAATTCTTCCATTATATTTTTGGAACATTTAAAACACATTTTTTTGTCAAAAGTTAACTATGATCATTCAATCACATAGTTTATTATTCAGGTGGATTGAACTTATTTATTACACCCGTACATTGAATATTATTCATCATTTTCACATTTTATCAACACGCATAAATAATTACCATTAAGAATATTTTCATATTCATTATTGTAGTAAATTTTCTTCCGAATCAATAATCATGCAATATAAAGTTTTAAAATATTCAAGTATTCTTTTCGATCTTTAACAATATTAAAAGCTAATAAGAATTACAAAATATTACTATATTTCTTTCATTCTCTCTCGAGTCTCACATATATTCATGAATAGTAAACATGCTATAAATTACCCAAATTTCAAGTACGAAATCTTTTTAGTCACAACGTGCCAATTCTTGTTAACTTAAAATTTTAAAAACATTCGTAAATCAAAACAAAATTTAAAGCCTTATAACATCATATACATTTCACCTCATATATATATATAATTTAATTATATTTTACATCTACGCATAGAGATTTTAATTTCAATAATTTATTTCATGCAATTACAATTATATTTAGCATGTTCTAAAATAAAGGAATAAGTGTGACTCGCCTTGAAATAATATTTAAGTTGGAATGAAGATGAAAAATAATATTAAAATAATCCAAGCTTCCCTCCTTGAATAATCCTCCTAGTTTTGTTATTTCTTCTTATTTCTCTCCTTATTTCTTCTTCTCTTCAACCTATATTTAATAATTTTTTTTGGTAAGTAATAGAGTGAGGAGAGGACAGCACCCCCCATTCTCTTATACAATTTCGTATCGTTTCATTCTCTCTCTTTCTTAATTTTTTTAACTACCTAATTATTTCCAACACAATTATACATCCATCCATCATATTTTCATTTTTTTATTTCTTTTCAACACACATACACACCCTCCGCCTTTCTTTTTCATTTTTTATTATATACCTACGTACAGATGTTCCCCCACATGTCGCACTTTTTTCTCTTTTTATTAAATAAATCATTCTTTTTTTATTCCACTCCCCCACGCACTCATTTTATCCACAATTATTTTTTATTCCCATCTTCGCACACTCCACTTACTCTCTCTCTCTCTCTCTCTCTCTCTCTCTCCTCTCAAATTCGTCACTTTCTCTCTCGTTTTTTTCTTAATATAAATTTTTAATATTTTTTTTCAAAATCGTTGAGAAGTTGTACAAAAAATAATTATTATACTTAGAATTAATTCCAACTTATAAAATATATGTACGACACAAAGTGACACAATTTACACGGGTATGGGTGCAACAAAAATAAATTTGTACATCGAAATTAATTCATTTTTTTATTTAACGACATTAATATATATAAATATATATCTTGTGCAAAAATTTAAGGGTAATCATATAATAAAAGTTAGTGAACAAAAGAAATAAACTCAAGGCTCAAATTATATTAAAAATACATGCGTGAAAATTGAGGGTGTCACAATATACACACCTCAAAAGAATCTCGTTTCGAGATTTTCCGTAGTAGAATATTACAAAAATTATTTAGGATGCGACTCCCGTATCTTATTCTCGAGTTCCCATGTAACATAATTCTCATTTTGACTCCATTGTAACATTACTAACCTCACATTCTTATTCCGCAACCATTTAACATCTCAGTCTAATATTGTAATTAGCCTAATAACACATGTTAAGTCATCACAAACTTCCATCTTTGTAGGCGAAATAACCTGAGTTGGGTGTTTCATATATTTTTGCAATAGTGATAAGTGGAACACGTTATGAATGGATGATAGTGTTGGCGGCAATGATAATCTATATGCTAATTTCCTGACTTTCCTAATAATTTGATAAGGTCCCACAAACCTAGGTCAAGCTTCCCCTTTTTGCCAAACCTCATGACTCCTCTTATTAGTAAGACCTTTAAAAACACAAAGTCCCCCTCATTCAACTAAACTCCCTTGCGCTTCCGATTGGGATAAATCTTTTATCGACTCTGGGCATTCTTAATTCTCTCTCTAATGATCCTTACTTTAGCATTTTTCACCCAAACCATTTGTGGTCCTAAAGAATGTACATCCCCTACCTTTGTCTAACATACTATCGACCTACACGACCTCTCATAAAATGCCTCGAAAAATGCCATACATGTAGTTGATTGATATTTATTATTGTACGCAAACTCTATCAATGATAAGTTCTCCTCCTAACTACCACCAAAATCAAGTATACATGCCCTCAACATGTTCTCTAGAATTTTTTATACCCGTTCGATTTGCCCATCAGTCCGTGGATGATAAACTGTGCTGAGGTCCAACATTGGACCCATAGCTCGCTGAAAACTATTATAAAATTATGTCACAAATATAGGATCTCGATCCGATACAATCGACACTGGTGTACCATGTAAAAGTACTATCTCATGGATGTATAACTGGGTCAACTTATCAGTAGTCCTGTGCACACTTATGGGGATGAAATATGCTGACTTGGTAAGTCGATCAACAATAACCTAAATAAACTCATTACCTCTTTGGGATCGTGGTAGTACATCTATGAAATCCATAGAAATACATTCTCATTTCCACATAGGTATCTCCAAAAGTTGTAGCATCCCAAAAGGTTTATGGTGTTCCATATTTACCTACTGGCACACAATACAATATGCGACATAGTCACCCACATCTCTCTTCAAACCTTCCCATTAAAATTTTCGTTTTACATCATGATACATTTTTGTCTAACCAGGATGAATGGTGTAACGAGACAAACATGCTTCATTTAAAATCTCTCGCTTCAACGCTATAAAGTTTGGTACACAAATTCTACCCCAAAATTGCAAACATCCCTCGAAGTCAACAAACCACTCGGTAGGATAGTCATTAAGTAAATACACTACTAAGTCATTTAAATGAATCACTAAAAATCCATCAGTTCTCCGAGTTTGTCTAACCTTACTCATCAAGCTTGGTTGAACAATCAAGTTAACAATAAAAACTTTATCCATCTTCTGAACTGGATGAACATCATGATATGCAAGCACTTCCAAAGACTTCCATTCTCGAATCATCAAATAAGCCAACACACTGTTCTTTCAGCTGAGTGCATTTGCCACTATATTTGCCTTACGTAGATGGTAAAGTATCTTAAAATCGTAGTCATTGAGAAACTCATCCCATCTTCGTTGCCTCATATTCATCTATTTATAGGAGAATATGTATTTATGGCTCTTATGATCAGTGTAAAACTCAAATCTCTCCCTACACAAGTAGTGTTGCCAAAGTTTTAATATAAACACAGTTGTTGCCAATTCTAAGTCGTGCATAGGATTCCTCCTATTATGATGCCTCAACTAACGAGAAGCATACAAAACCACTTTATGGTTTTATATCAGAACATAACCCAAACCGGTCCCAATCACATTGGTAAATACCACCAGTGTTCCTTCTGCCACTGGATTTGTAAGAATAGGAGTTGTGCTCAACCATTGGTTCAACTCTTGAAATGCCTTCTCATAATCATCAGTCAACACAAACTATATATTCTTACGAGCGAACTTAGTCGTCAGGGTAGCAATAAGTTAAAACTTGTCGATAAACCTCCTGAAGTACCCAACTAGTCCAAAAATCTTCTTACTTCTGTGGGATTAGTTGGTTATGCCCATTATTTGACTATTATAACTTTCTCTGGATCTACGCGTTATGCCCTCCATTGAAGTCAGGTGACCCAAAAATCTAACAAATGGCTCCTAAAAATGACACTTGCCAAATTTTTCATACAACTTGTTCTCTCTAAGAGTCTGCAATACAATCTTCAATTAGATCTTATGTTCCTCCTCATTCTGAGAGTATACTAGAATATCATCAATGAAGACAATAACAAATCGGTCTAGGTAGGAGTAAAATATTTGGTTCATTAAGTCCATAATGAAATTTGGAGCCTTAGTTAACCCAAATGGCATAACTGGAAATTCATACAATCTATATCGGGTACGGAATATTGTAAGGGGAATGATCTCTTCGACTACTCCCATCTAGTGGTGCTCAATTCTAAAGTCAAACTGTGAAAAGACAGTTACTTCCTTCAACTGATCAAGGAGATCATCAATACTAGGGAGAGGATATCTATTCTTAATCGTCACTTTATTTAAGTCACGATAGTTAATGAAGAAGCGCAACTTCCATCATTCTTGGACACAAAAATCGTTGGTGCTCCCCACGGTGAATTACTAGGGCGTATGAACTTGGGTTATACAAAACTCAAAAGAATTATTCTTACTTAGAAAAAAAATTACTACTTGAAAAAAATTATTAAATTATTAAGGTATTCTCACCCTTTTTCCAGCATCTCCTCTAGTTTGTTTTTCAATTCTTGTAGCTCTTTAGGTGCCACACGATAAGCTACCTTAGAGATGAGTCATATACCAGGTAAAAGATCAATCATGAACTCAACCTCCTGTCTGGGTGGAAGTTCGGGAATTTCCTGAAGACATCCTCAAACTCACTTATAATCTCAACATCACTTATATCTTTCATCGGTACTTTTACTGAAAATAAAAAACTAGCCATTACCGACTCCCCACTATCAAGGTAACTATGCTTAAGGCGCAACATTTTTGGAATATCGATGTGAATAGTCCTCCCAACACAATCTAAGGATACATGGTGTTTCCTAAGTCAATCCATTCCAAGGATAATGGAGGACTCCTCAAACCCTAATACAATTAAATTTGGTAAAAGGATTTTTCCTGCAAACTCTATCTCAAAGTCTCTACATTGTTCATATACTATAGCTGATCCTCCTAGGGGTGTCTTAATGCATAAAGTTATGAATATAGGGGTAACAATAATATGCTCTTTCTCAATAAATTGTCTAGATTTAAAAGAATGTTAAGCACGTATCAAATAGTACTCGCATTTAGGAATGGAAAAGATTAATTATACCCTGCGTATTGTTTTTTCCTCACATAATTGCATAGACCTTGGTTGGAGTTATTGGGCCTTACCCTTGAGTGTTTTCACCCTGGTTCCTAGGATAATATCTAAAGATATGCCCTGGCTATTGGCAGCTAAAACACACTATTTGACCCTATTGTGCACATCTCCCTGTCGGCAGTTCTCCAATCTGTGGTACACATAGGCAGGGATCTTCTGAATGAACTCCATATACCTACTAACGTTGAACTCCCCAACCTTGGCCTTATTGATCTTGGGGCCTAAAATTTCCCTAGTTCCTAGGTTGGATTTGTCCACCGTTGGTTGGCCATTGTACCTGCCGACCTCTTCGACTCGGGTCACAAGGATTGTACTTGGTAACACTCTTTCCAATAAATTTTTGATGAGGCTGGGAATGAGTATCTTTTTATGTTGCTCCAACCTTACCCTTTTCGTACTTATTTTCTCTATTTTTTTTATCTTTTTGCTCCAATTTTAAGGCTAAGTCCATTACGCTGTTAAATGGCTCCCATGCAAACAGAAGCACTGACTTAGAGAGATGGAACCCTAACCCATTAATGAATTTATCATCTTCTTCTCATCGGTTTTTATCAGATGAGGAGCATAGCAGGAAAATTCATAAAACTTAAATACATATTCGGTAACACACATAGTTCCCCGAGTGAGATCTTGGAACTACATATATAATTTTAGCAGGTATTTGCAAGAACCATAAGATCTTTTTCTGAAAGAGATTTCCTAACTCGTAAAACCAATGCCATTATAAAGAAAATTTAAAATTTTACACAATATGAACAAAAGGCAATTGATAAGTGTTTGGAACATTTCAAATCGTTAAAACGATCTTGCCCCCATCATAATTTTGACCAAATGAGGTTGATTTTTATATTCCATATGGGGTAAATCCGTTGACAAAGCAATTGGCCGAGACCATGTGTTAATGTAGCTTACTCAACTTTAATGAATAATAAATGGAAGATCACTTGGAGTTCCTTGCCACATCATACGAGGATGGGACACAACAAACCCTCACGAGTGGGCTACTAAAGCAAGCACCTCCTCCCTATAAATAAATCAAGGCTTGTTCCAACTCAAGGTGTAAAACGATTTTGTGCACGCTAAGTATGACCAACGCTTCCAAAGGATTGGTGCCACGCAACTCTTTCGAGCATCCCACCAGAGTGAATTTGCCCAAAAGGTTTTTGTCATGCAGAAAGATTTTTGTGTTATCTATGTTTCGATTGGGCACCCAACCAAAGAGTGTCTCACACTCCCCGTATCAAAAGGCCAATCACTTGAGCAAGCTAATGCTATGGGGGTTTACAAAAATCAATATCCCTTATGATCCCTTTTCCTTATGTGTAAGAATGACCAAAATCAAAATCCAAGGTTACCAAGGGCCGATTAATCCACTGCCCAACCCTCCACCTCCATAATACCAACCTCACATGCAGCCCAATATCAACTTCCACCTTAATATCAAGCACATCATCCTCAAGTGAGACCTCCACTCATGATTTATCTGCCTCCTTATAAAATGCCCAATGAGGAGAAATTTTCCTCCGTCCAAAAGGTTGATCGAATTGAGAAAACTATTCCTCAAATGGCCAATACCATGAAATAGATTAAATCTTCTCTTGCCCAATTGAACTAATATTATTAAAAAATTATGAGGTCGCTTTTACGAGCATAACCTCAACCAAATTCCAACGGTCATATGTGCGTTGAGAGTTGTAATCTGAGTGCACCACAAACCGAACATGCTAAGGGTATAATTACCCTGCGAAGTGGGAAAAAGGTTGATAACCACTTTGGTAGGGCCTCACCGAAACAAGTCATTCCAATTACTCCCACAAAAATAACCACCGACCCAAAGGATGTGCAAATTCACACTCCAAAAATCGTAGATGATGACATATCCAAAAAAGGATAAGAGCCTACTATTTTGATGGACCCTGTTTGCCTCATTCCGACCCCGTTTCATCAAAGGATTAATCCTAAGGCTAATAAATCCTTGAAGGAGGGTCTTCTCAAACTCTTCAAATAAGTTAATATGAATATTCCACGCCTCAAGGAAATTAGTAATAGTTAAAAGGAAACAACATGTGCACAAAAAGCGTACATGGCGGTCCAAGCGAGCTCCATCATAAAAAATTATCTTGCCCTAAGTTCAAAGCACTTGGGTTCCCCATCATCGCGTGTATAATTAGGTATTTCAATATTGGCTTCCCTCTCCTTGATTTGGGGACGAGCGTGAGTTTGCTACCTAATTCGGTTTACCTCGATTTGAACCTCATTAAAATTAAAGCAAACCCCATCACTTTACAACTTACCAACCGTTCCACGAGGATACCTCGAGGCATTGTGGAGGATGTGATCATCCAAGTTAATTATTTTCATTTTTCGATAGATTTTATCATTTGGACACGCAAACCATGGCTAAGGGTAGTTCACAAATTCCCATTATTTTTTGCCAATTGTTCCTAGATATTGCCAATGCCAATATTAATTGTAAGGATGGGGTAATGAAATTATACTTCAGGAACATAGTATTATAAGTAAACATTTTCAACCTCCTCAAACAACCCCAATATTTTGATGAAGGTGAGGAAGAGGTTGCGAAGACGACATGTATAGGCACATTAGTCTAAGAATATGCTGGCCTCTTCAATTTTCGAAACCCTTTAAAGGAATGGATTTTAAACTCCTTGGATAATAACTTACTTATCAACGAGGAGGGTTATGAAGATACCGGTGGCATACATTATTATTTACTGAATGGGTAGTTTGTGGAAATGTGTAATGCCTTCGATTTCTTTGAGGATCTCGAAGGTGAGATTGATGGTGGAGAGAATGGAGGGATAGAGAATGAGATCTCACAAATAATCAAAGTGAGGGGGTATTAACGATTCAATTGGATTTCCCTCTTCTAAAATTACCCCTAGAAGACTCTTTTCCCTTTCCCTCTAATGTCTCAATGCCTAAACGTGAGCTCAAAACCTTTCCAAAGGAACACAAGTGTGTTTTCCTCGGTAGAACCTTTACCATGGTCAAGAAGTGGCGTTGTTAAATGTGTTAATCAAATATAAGAATGCTATTGGGCGGTGCATTTCCTGTTAGAAGGGACTGATCCCTCTATTTGCACTCATAGCATATACTTAAAGGATGATGCCAAACCCACACCTGTTAAATGCAAAGGCAGCTGAATCTAAATATGAGTAACGAGGTGAGCAAGTTACTGGATTAGGGGATAATCTACCTCATTTTCGATAGCGAATACGTGAGCTTGACCCAAGTGGTGCCTAAAAAGTTGGGCATCACAGTGATAAAAAATGAATATGATGACCTTGTGCCTTCTCGTATTCCCATCGGCTACCATGTTTATATTGACTATAGTAAGCTTAATGCAGTCACAAATAAAGATCACTTTATTTTACCCTTCCTTGATTAAATTCTTGAGAGGGCAGCTAGACACAAGTATTACTATTTTTGTGACATGTATTCAAGGTACAATCAAATCAAAATATCACTTGAAGATTAAGAAAATACCACCTTCACTTACTTGTATGGCACTTTTTCCTTTTAGATTATGTCTTTTGGGTTTTACAACGCATCAATAACTTTTCAACGGTTCATGCTTGGCATTTTTAATGGCATGATGGATGACATAGTTGAAGTCTTTGTGGACGACTATAGCATATTCGATAATTATTATGAAGCATGCCTAGGAAACTTTAAAAAGTTCATAGCTAGTTAAATTAAGAAAAAAAAACCATTCTCAATTGGGAGAAGTGTCACTTCATGGTGACATAAGGGATCATCCGAGGCCATACTATCTCTAGTGATGGAATCTAAGTAGACAAGGCCAAAATTGATATAATTAACAATCTCTCCGCTCCCCCTAAAGACAAGAGGTTATTTCTTGGTCATGTCGATTTTTACCGATGTTTTATTCAGTTTCGAGATCGATTGCACGTCCAACGTGCGATCTCTTGGCTAAAGACGTTCCATTCTTATATATGGATGTGTGTAAATAATTGTTTGATAAGTTGAAATCCATGTTGCTACGATCCCTTATCATGCAATCGCATGATTGAACCCTTTCATTTGAGATTATGTGTGACGCTAGTGATTATGTTCTATGGGCGGTTCTGGGTCAAGAGAAGGATAAAAAACCTCACGCGATATCTTATATTAGTCGCACGCTTAATAGTGACTAAATGAAATACTCCATTACATAGAAAGATTTCCCGGTTATAGTCTTCGTATTGGATAACTTCCATGCTTACTTAGTGGGATTACCAATTGTATTCTTCACGGATCATGCTGCTCTCAAGTACCTTCTTTCCAAGAAGGATTCTAAGAGTATTCTAATTCGATGGGTGCTTATTATCTAAGAATTTAGCCTCTCAATCAAAGATTAAAATGGGTTAAAAATGAAGTCGTGGATAATTTATCCTAATTAGAATTTGATCACAGTCATATAAACCTAATCCCCTTTCGAGAGTGTTTTCCGACAAGTAACTCATGGCCATTTTAATCTTTCATTAGTTTTGACAATGTAGTGTGATTTCTTATAATTGGGCATATCGATCGCATTTCTCTCATAAAGAAAAGGAAATATTCCCCAAATACCGCATTTAATGTCTCGACCCGATTTTCAAGACAATTAACTATTCAATTGAATTAATTCCCAATAAATATTCCATTATCCAAAATCCCGGTGTGAATTTATTTTCAAAATTACATCTCATTTGTTAAGGGAAAAAATTTAAATGTTCATGTTACAGGAATTTAAATGTCCATAACATAAACTATCTCATCCCATACATGATAAAAAGAACATAATTGATTAGTATCGAATATTGCATATTTTCGCCTTATATCTTTATGGATTATAGCATTTTACAATCCTAAATGCCTATATTTATGCTCATTAACCAGACAATCTTGGATTTTGATATATACATGCTTTGCAGGGGATAATTATGCTTTTGTAGGTATTGGAACGCTAAAAGTGAGGATCGATTGCATTTCAGAGAAGTTCCATCATCGGACGCTACTTTAAGGGCATTTTAGTCAATTCACGTTTGATCTCCAACTCATGGGAATTCCACGGATGCGTAGTTTATTGAGTTAGTATCGCGTGGCCACAAACGACACGGCGTTTGGAGTCCGTATGGTGGAGTTTTCCCCCCCTCTTCATGGACCAAGAAGGCCAAGAAACAGAGTGCTGGTCGACCGGCCTTGGGACCCCGGTCGACCGCGGGTTAAGATTTTGCCTTACGAAGGAAATAAAAGGTTTTGCCCTGCTCGATCAATTGATCGACGTTTTGGGTCGATCGATCTACCCTGATAGATATTTGGCAATTCGTTCCTTTTGTTTTCTTTTTCTTTTATTTCTTTTCCCACTTACTATTTAAGCCAAATTTTAGTTTGTAAAAGGTAGGAATTATATTTTTAGGTTAGTTTTTATTTTGGGATCTATGGTTTGGAGATTTTATGGGTGTGCCATTTTCTCCCTCTGAGGGTTGGCTCGTATAGAGGGGTTTGATCCGTTGAGGTTATGTAGAACACTATTCATTGTCTTCTCCATTAATCCAATTCCATTGTTTGTATTTCTTTATCTCTTGCTTTGTTAAATTAGATTTACATGCTTTTTTAAGTTGCTTTCTAGTGTAGTTTTATCGTGTTTATTTACTGCTTTCCTTTACTATGTTTTTGCCATGCTTTCTAGCTAATTTAGTCTAGGTTGTGTCGAATTAAACTCACATCGGGTTGATGTGTTGCTTTGCTTTGGTGTGGAGTTTACGGGTTTATTTCGAGTGTGTTATCCTAGTTATTGCGCCTAGGAGATTTAACGGGGTATATCACGTATGCTCCCTATTTACGACCTTGCATGCGTAATTTTCAGGGTATTTGTTGACGCCAAAATCTTATTAGACTTTTATGCGAATTTAGCGGTGTGACAACTCTTGATTTAATTAACTGTCGAAACGAGACGAAGTCTTAATAACTCGTCGACCCATGTAACCATTTTATACTAATTAACTCGATGTGAGCGATATTCGACGCAACCTATAGTTTTTATTCGCTTTGTTAATTTTAGTTTAAATACACTCGCCTAGTTGAATCTCTCCTTTTTTTATCTTTTTCTTTTTGTTTATAATTATCTTTTACAGTTTTATTCTAGGAATATTAAACCTTATAAATTCTAGCAACTCGTCTCTGTGGATTTTTGACACCCAGACTGGCCGCTATACTCCCTTAAAAGAGTGTAGTCATACTTTAGATATTTGTATTAAGGCGGTGAACAAAAAACAATGATCGGCATTTGACGCGCGCCACTTTTCACCCTTGATCAATAATAATATTACAGTCCCAAATGAAATAGACTATAAGTTTCAATCTTAAAGAGAAATAATTATTAGTGACGGCCCACATGCCAAAGTCCAAAATATTAAACAAAAATTATAAATGAATTCTACAACGATTTCCAAAGGTTTTAGTTCAGTACATTGCATTGAGGGCTGCTTCGAATCATGGCTGTTACGGCTTATGATGTTCGACTGCATCCAATTGATATGGATACACCCAAATATGCGCAAACATAACTCGAGTTAGTATTTAAAATACTGGTATAAATCACAGAATGAGATGTCCAATTATTTAAGAACATAACCATCTTACTCATAAATAATAATAATATACCAACCATTAGTAATTCAACGGAACAAGATAGTTAGTTTCACTTAAATCCCAGGACAAAAATGTAATTTTCAATTTTTGGCGGCGGTATTTTCTTTTTCGTACTTAACTTTCTCATTTTTAACCCCTTCTATTTAAAATAACACATGTTAACCCAACATTTATTATAATAAGGCCCAATATCTTAAAGTGAAGTGGCATAATTAACAAACGGCGTTAAAGTTTCCATTTATTTATTTTTGTAATTTCGAAGAAATGTTATAAACATGCATTTTTATAATTTTTGATGTCGTGTAACATTCTTACATTAACATAACATAATTCATTATTGGTAATTCTTAAATTAAAGTTAAAGTTAAAACTTCTAAAAAATTCATTTTCACCTTAGTTCATTCCACTTTAGCCTCCTATTGGCCTGACCTATATGGATGACTCCCCCGTCCCTCCCCATAATAATAACACCTCCTTGAATTCAAACTAGCACTAGGGCATTGGTCTCGGGTTTGATTTTTCTACCGGATGGTTATACATTATGTTTGCGCCACAACAATGGTCCACGCCTGACATTTATGATGGGACTAATAATTTAAAAAGCCGAGCGAAAGCCTTTAGGACATCATAGAAAAATACGAAAGAATGAGGACCGAGAACCCCCCTCCCTCTCTTATACAATTTCGTATCATTTCATCCTCTCTCTTTCTTATTCCTTATTTTTTTATTTTTTTTACTACCTAATTATTTCCAACACAATTATACGTCTCTTGATGTCCAAAAATGGTCTTATTCCAAATTTATAATCATAGATAATAATATGATAAGTAACTTGATAACTCATCTTTTCGGTATATGTCGTTGTAGAATAAAAGATCGTTAATCAAAAATTCCTTTTGCACCTAAAAATATACTAAAACATATATAATGGCAAGTAAGGAGTCAATCCGCGCTCCTTAATGTGGACAAAGGCAAAGTGAATACTAAGTATAATTTTTAAAACAATTGTGAAGGGATATGTATTTAACTAATAATGTACGAATATTAAACTACACTAATAAATATATAAATAAAATGATAAAGTGACTAAAAATGAAGAGTGGACATTTATGAGATAATTCAAGGGATAAAAATTTACCACTTAACCTAGTTATCTTCATTAATCAACTTGTCTATTCAAGGGAGTGGACATTTATATATATATATAAATTCACATAGGAACTCTCGTTGAAAATTCGAAATTATATATAGTCTTTTTAAAAAATTAATATTAAAATTTTACAAACTCTATAAAAATTAGATTTAAATATTTTCTAACAAATGACCCGCTAGGAAAAAATTACTAAAAGTATTTTAAATCATAAACAAAGTTAAGTTTTAGAGTTGAGAAATTCAAACTGCAATATTATTCAAAAATTGCCTATCTCTAGTTTAATTAGTGAATAAATATTATAATTTCAATTTACGATTTTTTCTCGAAAATAATTCACCCTCTCTCGAGGAGTAAATATAAATCGTAAAAATTCAATATTAATATACAAAGAGGCGTAATAAATACACGAACTGAATATAAAAAATAATTAAGTTAAGGATTTCATCTCACCCCTTGAATGGGGTATTTAGCCTCTCATTTTCATATTATTACATATTAAATGTAATAATGACACAATAAGAGGCATACTAAATAAAATATAATGAGAATAAATAAATAAACCAAGTCTCCTTGAGTGTAATATTAACTTTCCAAACTTGAACAATAATTGCATCCACAAATCTGAAATTCACAACACTCAAACATGTCACTCAACTCACAATTTATATCTCAAAATAGTCTCCCTCACATTCAAGTCACTCTAAAAAAATAGATAAAATAAGAACTAAAAATAGAAAAGGAACCAAAAATGGACTCCAAATGAAGCATCTAACAAAAACTATCCTACCACAAATTTTTTCCCTCCACTCTCTAGTTGTCTTCTAGGGTAATTTTTTCCTTCAAATGAGCATGAGTCTTCTTAAGGGCTCGTTTGGGAGTTTTGGAGAGAAAAGAAAGCAAAGAAAAATTTTATTAGGAGAGAAAAGAAAAAAAAAAGAAACTTAATAAGAGAGAAAAAAAGAAAAAGAAGTTTGGGAGAGAAAAGAAAATAACTTTCTTTCTTGTGTTTGGGAGTTTGGGAGGAAACTGATTTTTTCAAGGGTAAGGACGAAAAATTCATTAAAAAACACTCCTTTCTCTCCATTTCTTTTAGATTTGGAAAGAAAGTTTTACAGAGAAAAGAAGGAAAAGTTTTTTAAAAATTTCCCTTTCTTTTCTCTCCTTTTAAACTCCCAAACGAGAGAATGTTGAAAATCTCATTTCTTTGTGTTGGCTCAATTTTGAGACAAACCTTTATTTTTATGCTTCTGCATTTTTTTGTGAAAACAATTTTTCAGAAAATCATAAACTCATTCTTTTGTGTGGTTTAAAAATTTATTTTATTGAAAATACCATTTCATTTGTATTTAGTTATGAGTATTAAATATTTTTTTAATGCTTTTTAGATTTTTTTTATATTTTATTTAGTTTGTTTAAACATGTCTTTATTAAACAAAAATCAATTTTGTTTAATTAATATGTTTAATCTAAAGTTAAAGGGCGAGATTGTGCGTTCATTTTTAACGGCTGTGATTGGGGTCTTTTGTTCTTCTTTGCTCAATCCATCTGATGGCCTATTTTCCAATAAGATAGTGGGTTGCCTCCCACGCGTCTTGACCACGTGTGGAAGGGTCATACTGCAGTCGACCGTTAGACTATTTTTACCTTTATACCTCTCTTTTGCCCCTATTTTTTTACACATGTGCCCTTGTCTCTGGGTTCCTTATTTTACCACTGTCAGCCCTTGGCTAAAACCACTAATGCCTTTATGTTTGTGGGGTTTTACGGTTTAATCGGGCAAGCTTCTCGATCTTTCCTTATAGATAGAGAGTGTTGGGTTTTTGGTCTTTAGGGTTTTTAAAATTGTAAATCTTAGACGATACTCTACCGAATTTTCCCCTCAACTTTCTCTCTCTAATTTACTCATACACTTGAAGTTTTTCTTGAGATTATTACTTTCCTAAATCCATCCTTTACTTCTTAGTAGGCCTTTGAGTAGTACCACTGCCCCTCGATTTTTAAGGTCTGGTTGAGAATTGTGTGAGGATTGGGACTTGAGAGTTTGTAATCTCGGTTGTGGTCCTTGTGGTGCTTCAACTTTTCTGGTGGTAACCTTCGTTCCATTGGTGTTCCATTCAAAGTTTTTTGGGGTGTCTTTTGTCGAATATCTATTTGGGTCTCCCTGTGAGAAGATTCCTACTCTTTATCTCTATTCTTATATATATACACCTATATACATATATGTATTAAACTATATATATTCGATTTATACTTATATCTATACATTTACTTATCAGTTATGATGTAGTCTATTTGTTCATTTAGATCTGACTTTACTCGGTGTACTACTGTGTTTTGGGTTGTCTGGTGTGGTTCAGATCTATGTTTTCTGAAGTATCCCAAATGTGAAAACTTTTTTTAATCTATGTTGGTGCTGCGAGTATCCAATTTTTTTTACGAGTTGACTTTATAAAATCAGATCTAAATGTTGGTTGATATAAAAATTGATCTTGGTTTTGTGTTATCTAAGAAAATGCGTTGTTTTTTGTCTACAAAACGAGTTGTGTATGTAGTTTGTTATCAGTTATGATGTAGTCTATTTGTTATCAGTTATGATGTAGTCTATTTGTTCATTTAGATCTGACTTTACTCGGTGTACTACTGTGTTTTGGGTTGTCTGGTGTGGTTCAGATCTATGTTTTCTGAAGTATCCCAAATGTGAAAACTTTTTTTAATCTATGTTAGTGCTGCGAGTATCCAATTTTTTTACGAGTTGACTTTATAAAATCAGATCTAAGTGTTGGTTGATATAAAAATTGATCTTGGTTTTGTGTTAACTAAGAAAATGCGTTGTTTTTTGTCTACAAAACGAGTTGTGTATGCAGTTTGTAAAACCCGATTTAAGTTTTTTTATATAAAAAATGTGTTAAGTCCGTTTTTTTTACCAGTGTTTCTCCATCTCTCTCTCTCGGGTTAATATGAAAAGAAATCAAAACTTAACACAAACATTTTTTTATATTAAATCAGTGTTGAGTTGGTTTGTTTTCAGTTGTGTAAAACCATTTTTTACTCTTTGTGGTTAGTGTGTGTATTTACACAAATGTATTTTTAAATTTTATGCTTAATCGTGATTGTTGATTATTTTTGTTACTAAAAAGGAAAAAACTTATGTGTGTTAAATCTTTTTGTAACCTATAATCTTTTTATATTCTGATTAAAAACAATCTCATTAAAATTAATTATGTTTGTGTATTACTGCACGAATTATCTTGTGTTGAGTGTGTAGTGTGCGTGGGTTCTAAGTGTTCACTGCCTTGGTGTGATTAGTGTTGTATTTCAATTAGATTATGGGGTTGTTTAACTTAATCTTAGTGTACTTGTTGTATTGATTAAGTTAGCTCATTTATACTTGTATCTCTATAATTTGTAACTAATCATTGGTAATAGTGGACTTGGGTG
Source organism: Sambucus nigra (assembly GCA_949130495.1). Lineage (NCBI taxonomy): Eukaryota > Viridiplantae > Streptophyta > Magnoliopsida > Dipsacales > Adoxaceae > Sambucus > Sambucus nigra. The sequence continues at coordinate 434,389,662 of OX422211.1, read as the reverse complement.
TGTGAGTGGTCCTGGAACTAAGTGGCTCAGAGTTTTTCACTTCGATCGTTTCCTCATGATAAAATATTCTGTTACAATCTACTTTTCCTCGTCTCATTCTAAATCTTTTTAGTTAGGTAACATCATCACAAATCTATTTTTATTTGTGTGTGTGTGTGTACAATAGTTTCAATCAAACTCTTTAAACTGATTTTAAAAAGGGGTTAAAGTGTATTTAATAACTAATACACATTAGGGTGGTTAAGTTATTTTAAGTGGTATCAGAGCTTTAGTATTAACTTTTTAAAAGTTTTTATTCTGCAAAGATCCTGAACTCTTTTTAAAATCTATTATTTTATATGGTTGACCAAAGTGGTACTGTCATACGTCCTCCCACATTTTATGGGGACAATTTTGCTTATTGGAAAGTGAGAATGGTTGCCCACCTTCAACAATTGAGAGATGAGGTATGGAAAATGATTGAAACTGGTTTTCTATCCCTACAAAACCTAGTGATGATGATGCTAAAATTTTTGTTAAGAAACCACTTACCAAGTTGAATAAAGAGTAAAAGTTAAATTCTCTGTATAATATAAAGGTAGAAATGCTATTTTTCAAGCGATGGATGTAACTGAATTTAAAATAATTTCAGCTTGCACCTCATCTAAAGAGGCTTGGGACATTTTAATGACTACCCATGAAGGCGACATTGGGGTTAAAAGAGCTAAGTTGCAAATGCTTGTTAGGATTTATGATTCTCTCTTTATGAAAGATAATGATAAATTTAATGATTTTTACCTTAAATTGCAAGATGTGATTAATCAATCACATGCCAATGGTGTTGCTTATACTGATTCTGAAATATGCGATAAAATAATTAGGTCTTTTCCTAAGAGTTTTGATTTCATAGTTCATGCCATAGGTGAAAATATAAATGGCAGTCATACCCCTTATATCTTGTGTTGTAAATTTAGAACTTTTGAACTACAAAATACTTTAAGAGATGACCAAAGAGGCAAATCACCTGCACACACCGTTTCACAAAATGTGTTGAATTTTAGATCTAATGTAAATAATCTGGTTTTTTCGTCTTCCTTATCAAACATTGATAACTCTTCTATTACACTTGAGTTTTTGGACAAAGAAATTGATTTGTTTTCTGAACACTTTAAATTTTTTTCAAATTTAAAAATAATGTTGCTTCAAGAGAAACTCAACCTAGTTATACTCTTAGGCCTCACAGTTTGAGAAGAAACCAAGTGAATTTCATAACCCTACCAAAGATATTAGTCATATACAAAGCAGGAAATGAAATAAATATGGTCACTATGCTAATAACTGTTTTACCAAATCAAAATGGGAATCCTCGAATAAAGCTCATATTTCTAAAACTTGGGATGATAGTTCTGATAGTGACAGTGATGAAGTGAATAAGAATTTTATGGCTTTTACAACTCGTTGTACTATTAAATCTGAGAATATTTTTTATAGCCTATCTACTGCTTCTTCTGATGATTCTGATTTTCATGTAGATAATTGTGAGTTAGGCTTTGTGAGAAATCGTCCAACTACCATAGCTTCCTTTTTTAATATTGGTAGTATTTTTTATGATGTTGATGAATCTGATGAGTGTCATTATAGAAACATGTGTGAGTACGAGTTTAGAAGGGTGTGTGAGTATTATTTCAATTGATAACCCAATTGAGGACAACACTGATTTAGGCAAAATTAATTCTAGGTTATTGGCCAAAATTGACGTTTTAAACAATAAAATCAAGTCAATAACTGAAGAATCTGATTTTCATGTCGAAGAACTTGAAAATGATGTTTCATTTCTTGAGAGAGGAATTGTTATGTTAACTAAGCTTAATCACTCTCTTGAAACTGAAAACAAGGAAGTTTTGTTTAAATTTGATGAGTCCAAAATTGAACTTAAGCCTATTTTGAATAAATATGATGAATGCCAAAAAGAACTTAAGGTTGCATTAAAAAGGTTGGATGTTTATTCTAACTATAGCATTGTTGTCAAGTCTTTGAATAAATATGATGATCTTGCTCCTTTAAAAGGAATTGGTTTTATTGGTGAAGCTTTTAATGAAACAAATTTGGTTAACTCTAAAGAGAAATTACCCCATAAAAATGAAAATAAAATAAGTTTTAAACATGTTAAAAATGAGGAATGTGGTTATGATTCTGTTAAGCCAGAATTTGTATGTAGCTTCTGTCATAAAACTTGACATATAGAAAAGTTTTTTTTTTAAAATTAGGACAGATTAAAACTAATTTAGCCAAATTCAAAATTTTGAGAATATCAAGACTGAGAAACCTATTTTTCGTTGTAATTTTTGTTCTAAAATGGGACATTTAGATAAATTATGTTATAAAAGGCTGAATTTAAGTAGAAATATTGAAGTTAAAAATCAGCACACCAAGTGTAATAATGCAAAGTGTGCTGAATGAAAAGTTTTTCATGTAACTTTTGTTCCAAATTTAGTCACTTAGAATAGTTTTTCTTTAAGCATCTGAACTCAATTAGAAAATGTGATAATGTTATACTACGTAACCTGCTTTTTAACGCGAAATCCAAAGCTAGGCATGTGTATCGGTGTGACTTTTATCTTAAAATGGGCCATTTAAGACAATTCTGCTATAAGCGTTTAAATAGAAAACGAAATGGTGTTAATGTTATGCCCAGGATCCCTTTAAAATCTAATTTTGTTATGAATCAATCCAAAGTTATTTCTAGTAATACCCATTTTTAAACTGTTGTTCCCAAAGGTGAGTCTATATGGATTAAGAAAGAAGACCTAGGCTGCCGAATGGGTTATACCAATGTCCCAAACTAGTTTGTATTTGTTTGTTTGTTAGAACTTTTAGTTTTCATTTTATGATGTACTAACTTTTATTTAGTAGGATTCTTCCCTAACCTTTGTCCTTGTGAGACAAACAGGGGGGGATTTGAAACTCTTTTGATCTAGTGTAATTGTAACTATTGTTATTGAGTCTAATAGGAATTCATGTTATTATTTGAGTTATGTACTCTTCTACTTTTAGTATTTATGTGAGTCATGTAATCTTTTATTGTCAGGACATTTGTTGTTAGTTAAGTTTTGTTTTGTGTGATGCTTCTTGTCTTTGAATCTCAGTTTTGTTTATCTCAAAATTGGCTAAAGGGGGAGATTGAAAATCTCATTTCTTTGTGTTGACTCAATTTTGAGACAAACCTTTATTTTTATGCTTCTGCATTTTTTGTGAAAACAATTTTGAGAAAATCATAAACTCATTCTTTTGCGTGGTATACTAATTTATTTTGTTGAAAATACATTTTCATTTGTATTTTTATTTTAAGTAATCTCTATATTTTTAGTTATGAGTGTTAAATATTTTTTATATTTAAATATTTTGTTTTAATGCTTTTTATAATTTTTATATTTTATTTTGTTTGTTTAAACATGTCTTTATTAAACAAAAATCAATTTTGTTTAATTAATATGTTTAATCTAAAGTAAAAGGCTGAGAGTGTGCGTTATTTTTAACGGTTGTGATTGGGCCCTTTTGTGCTTCTTTGCTCAATCCACGTGATGGCCTATTGTCCAATAAAATAGAGGGTTTCCTCCCGCGTGGCTTAACCACACATGAAAGGGTCATACTGCATTTGACCGTTGGACTATTTTTACCTTTGACCCCCCTTTTACCCCTGGTTTTTTACGCATGTGCCCTTGTCTTTGGGTTCCTTATTTTACCTCTGTCAGCCCTTGGCTAAAACCTCAAATGACCTTATGTTTGTGGGTTTTTACGGTTTAACCGGGTAAGCTTCTAGATTTTTCCTCCATCCTTATAAATAGAGAGTGTTGGGGTTATGTTTTTTAGGGTTTTTGAAATTGTAAATCTAAGCCGATACTCTGTCGAATTTCCCCCTCAACTTTCTCTCTCTCTAATTTACTCATACACTTGAAGTTTTTCTTGAGATTATTACTTTCCTAAATCCATCCTTTACTTCTCAGTAGACATTTGAGTAGTACCACCGCCCCTCGATTTTCAAGGTCTGATTGAAAAGTGTGTGAGGATTGGGACTTGAGAGTTTGTAATCTCGGTTGCGGTCCTTATGGTGCTTCAAATTATCTGGTGGTAACCTTCGTTCCATTGGTGTTCCATTCAAAGTTTTTTGGGGAGTCTTTTGCTGAATATCTATTTGGCCCTCCCTGTAAGAAAATTCATACTCTTTCTCTCTATTATTATATATATACTTATATACATATATATAATATACTACATATATTCAATTTATACTTATATTTCTATATTTAGTTGTTAGTTCTGATACAGTATGTTTGTTCATTTAGATATGACTTTACTCGGTGGTATTACTGTGTTTTGGGGCTGTTTGGTGTGGTTCAGATCTATGTTTTGTGAAGTATCTCAAACTTCAAAAGTTTTTTTAATCTGCGTTGGTGTTACGAGTATCCATATTTTTTTACGAGTTAACTTTATAAAATCAGAACTAAGTGTTGGTTCATATAAAAAACTGATCTTGGTTTTGTGTTAACTAAGAAAAGGCATTGTTTTTTGTCTACAAAATGAGTTATGTATGTAGTTTATAAAACCTGATTTAAGTTCTTTTTATATAAACTGTGTTAAGTCATTTTTTTATACCAGTGTTTCTCCATCTCTCTCTCTGGTTAATAAGAAAAGAAATCAAAACTTAACACAAACGTTTTTTTACTTTAAAATCAGTGTCGAGTTGGTTTGTTTTCAGTTGTGTAAAATCATTTTATAATCTTTGTGGTTAGTGTGTGTATTTACACAACTTTTTTTTTAATTTATGCTTAATCACAACTGTTGATTATTTTTGTTACTAAAAAGGAAAAACTTGTGTGAGTTTAATCTTTTTGTAACCCATAATCTTTTTATGTTCTGATTAAAAACTATCTCATTAAAATTAATTATGTTTGTGTATCTCGGCACGGATTCTCGTGTTGAGTGTGTAGTGTGCGTGGGTTCCAAGTGTTCACGTTCTTTGTGTGATTAGTTTTCTATTTCACTTAGATTAAGGGGTTGTTTAATTTAATCTTGGTGTACTTGTTGTATTGATTAAGTTAGTTCATTTACCCTTGTATCTATGTAATTTGTAACTAATCATTGGTAATAGTGGACTTGGGTGTGTGAGTGGTCCTGGAACTAAGGGACCCAAGATTTTCCACTTCAGTGGTTTCCTCGTGATCAAATATTGTGTTACAATTTACTTTTCCTCATTTCATTCTAAACCTTTTTAGTCAGCTTGCATTATCAAAAATTTGTTTTTATTTTTGTGTGTGTGTGTACAACAGTTTCAATCAAACTCTTTAAACTGGTTTTAAAAAGGGGTTAGAGTTTATTTAATAAATAATACATTAGGGTGGTAAAGTTATTTTAAAAGTCACTTTCGTTCCTATTTAAACTCCCAAATGAAGGAAAGGAAACACATTTTCCCTTCATTTCCTTTCTTTTCTCTCCAAAATAAGAACTCGTAAACAAGGCCTAAATAAGGGGTGTTAGTAAGGGCCCTTCTAGTTTTTAGTTTGGGCACTTTAGTTAAGTTAAAATTGAACTCTCATATTACTGTCAAGTTAATTAGTAAGGGAACTTCTTTTAAAAATTTAAAACCCTAAAATATTCATAAATTCTCAACTTCTTTCTCTTTTCGCTCTGCACTCTCTTCCCCATTTATTCAAGACTCTATGGTCTCTGCCTTTATTTTATACACACACACACACACACACACACACATATATATATATACACACACAAAATAGTTTATTTTTTTTATAAAAAAGTTACCACCGTCAACAAATCACTCACTGTACATATTATAGAGAAAATAATGATATCGATTATAGTTTTGGACGAGGCTTTATAAACTATGTATCCCAACGAATCATGCGTTGTAGTGGTTTTCTCATCTTGTTAATTAAGATACAGGTGTGAGGAATTAGAAAGAGGTTGGAGAGTATTCGTTGAATTAAGCCCAAATTGAACTCTAGTTCAAGATTTCTACCATTCTAACTTAACTTCTAGTATGCATAATCAAATTTGCTTTATGTTGATGACCTGTATAGGGGTAGTAGTGGTATACATGATATGAATGGATCTAGATTAGAACACATTAACCTAATGCGTTGTGTTTTGTTTTAAAATGAGTTTTATGTTTTATATTTGTTATTTGTGTTAGAAAGTGCCCTTACCAACAATAATTTTTAATTTTTAACTTAAATAGTAGTGCCTAAATTAAAATTTGGGAGGGCACTTACCAGCACCCTAAATAAGAGGAGAAAGAGGGTACTTTAAATTATAGATGGAGGCGTAACCCCTGTTTGAGTATGGTAATGATAAGCTAATTGGCCAAAGCTTTGGATTAATGATAGGGCACGCAAACACAAACTTAATGAAGATAAACTCAGTTTAAACTCACGAAAGCTCTCGTGTATAACTCAAAAAGTGGTAGTGGAACTTAGAAGTAACTTGGATAGAGGGAGAGAGAAACAAGCACCCTATATACACCTCGGTAGGCAAGTATAGACACACCCAAACACCCTCAAGAATCTCTGTCAAGTATTAAAAACTTCGTAATAAATAACAATGGTGAGTGATTGAACCCCTCTAGTTTGCAATAACTCTCTCTCTAAATGTAACTTGTAAACTCTCAAACGATCTCTTCTCCTCAAAGGTGGTTGGGGTCCTTAAATAGCCCCCCACACCACCCCCGAGGTAACTCAGTCATTTAAGACTATGGAAGACATCCCTTATACTTTATGTCACAACATTAAATGCCTGATGTACTAGTTGTCTCCACGTCATAAATATTAAATGCCAAGACATGCCTTTTACCTAACCACTGTGTGTTAGGGGACTGTTGTCGCAGAGGTAGCTCACTAACTGCCTGACAACCCGAAATACCATGGTGGTTTACTCAAGTGCAGGTCTGACATTGTTTATCCGGCTAGTGACATCACCTACAGTAGATGTGACATTAAGTAGAGGGTTGCCTGGTTCATAAATCAATGCCCGATGGAACTCAAGGCTGCTCCGCTCGAGGTTCCATGGTCAGGGTCCCTCGGTGTTTTACCAGGTGTATCTAAGATGGTCAGGACAAGCTCCCAATGGTGCCTCACTTCTCAATCCTCCAAACCAGGTCCCTTTAAAGTTTCCACGATGAGGTCATTTGATAGAGCATGAAAGCTCTTCCAAGCCCTGCTAAGCCTGGTCTCTCACAAATACCGTTTGACCTCACACAAACTCATTATTAATCTCGTTACAACATTACAACCGTTATAGCTTACAATCAATATAAACAGAAATACAATATGACTAATACAACGAGCCAAAGTATGAGTTGCCATGCCAAGCTGCCTTGCTGAGTTATCGCGCTTGAGTTGCCACGCTTGAGATGCTTCGATTGCTTAATCTCAAACACTTTTGTCAATTAAGTAATTATCCCTAATCTCAGGATTACCTTCAAGCCCCCTCTACATTTTCCCCTTCGTGGAGAGATTTATTGGAACAAGAAATGTCTGCACAAAACTTCTCAATCCGATGAACCTTCTCTCCGTGAAAAAATTCTGGCCTTCTTTCCCTCGTTAGAACCGCAACAATATAATCTCCCGGAAAAAGTAAAATTATCCCCGATGTACCTGAGCCGAAGCGCCATTGTCATTGGGGCTTGGGCGAAGGGACATCGCCACTTTTTCCTCATGCTGAGCCTCAACGGTTCTAGCTTTACTATTTGAAATTCTCCCGAAAGGCCTACTAACCTTCTCAAATACTCGTTAGGACTCCTGGTAAGTAAAATTCTCCCTTGTGATGCTTCGTTGTTTTCGAAAAAGCAGAAACTCTTCTCGATGTAACTGAGTCACCTTTTAAACAACGTTTGGACATGTAGTGAGGGGACATCGTAGCTTTTTTAAACCGTTAGGGGACTACCTTCGTTGGGAGTTATTGGATAAGTCTGACACCAATTTGGCACCAAAACTCAACTTACTGGAGAAGGCAACCCCCTTCTTTTTCCCAAACGTCATTTCATTAAATGACGTGGCACTGTCTTTTCAACTGTCGAGACGCTTCTCGATGTGCCACGTGTTCAATTGAAATGATTATAGGCGGCCCTTCCACGTGCGATGGTGGGAAACTCGAATCGTCGAGTATGAAACCCTTCAAACGTCTCTTTTATTTCAAAACCCTTTTATATCTTCATCGTCTTTATCTTCTTCAAGCCCCCCGCTTCCTTTAGAGAGAGAAACTCTGTGCGACCTCTATTGTTGCCCTCTTCTTTACTCAGCCTCCTCCTCCTCTCATCTTTTGTACCACCACCTGTGGTTGTACACCTCCTTATTCATTTCCAACTCTTCTTTTACCATACCTTTTTATACTTCTGTTGTCTGCAATGTCCTTTTCAAATAACCCTGCCACTTATACCACCAGTGCTCCTTCTGTCGCCCCTGTTGTCACCGCCCCTTCTGCTGCCTCTCTGACCGCTGCACGTCAAGAACAGTTGCATTTCTACTGCCGGTCCCCTATTTTTAGCAAAGGTGATGACTTTATTGGGTTTTGTAAGAGTTGCATTTTTAACGCCAAGTATGATGACGCTTGGTGATGAAGATGAGAATTCTGATGAATGGAGCTTTATACCTCCCGAGGGGACTCTCAGATTTCGTCTTGAGCGAGGGGACTTCCCATGGTCCCACGTTGATTTTAAAAGTCCCGGGGGCCCTCCTGCCCACTTCGCTGCTTGAAACTCTTATATGTATAGTTCCCACGCTGATACTCTCGCTAAGATTGGGCTTCATCGAGCCAAGTGGTTTGGTGAGTTCACTCTCTCCAAAAATAATGCTTCTCTTCCCGATCTGGTATCTCGTTGGAATGTGACTACTCACACGTTTATCGCTGCATGGGGAGAGTTTACAATAATATTGAAGGACGTGTGCGAGCTCTTAGGCCTTGAGGCAACAGGTCATGACCCCTATTTCGATGAAGCCTTGGATGCCTAAGAAACTGCTGACCGTGTGGAGCTGGACCGTATATGCTGAAGGTGCATCGGTACTTCAAACAAAGCCACGCTCACTCCCCTTATCAACTACTTTTTCAAGGAACCTTCCGAAGGAAGTTCCTCTGAGGCTGCCCCTGGACAAGGTACATTGCTAAAGCTTCCTGACTATATCCTTGTCATTGTTTCTCGCTTCTTCTTAACGAGAAAACCCAACGACCAGCCTCGAAGGGATCTTATCAACATATCCCTTCGTTTGGCCCGGGGTATCAATCTACCTCTGGTTGCGATCGCCTTGGGGACCCTCTACACATGGCTTGATAGGGTACTTTTTGACATGGAGCGATCCTTGGGTCATTATAACCTAGCCAATTTATCCAACTGCGTTCTCCTGACGGGTTTCCTTTATGTGCACTTCCCGACCTTAGTAGACTAATCGCCCTCCTTCGGGTGAAACAAACTTGCCTCCTCGTTCATTTATTTACCACAAGAGGCAGAGCCGAAAGGAGATGACCTCCTTTATAGATGACTTTTTGAGTTTTGTAATGAGGCCCTATGGGGAGGATATTTCCTCTATACTTGTGATTTTTTCAAACATGGGGCAAGAGTGGTCCAGCCAACCACCGTAAACCTCATTACTGAAGACCCCTCATTGGCCGTTGTGCTTCTATTTTCGCCAGGATACCTTCCCTCATACACTGAGTGGGGATACACCAGCGAACATTACAATCCCAACCGATGCAGCCGTCAATTTGACTTTGATCAAGGGGCTCCTTGCCCGGTGTTTCAGTTATCTAACCCGAAGGTGTCTTTTGGCGAGGCATGTTCTCTATTCTCCTCAACTGCCACGTGGGGAGTGAGTTCCACATTGGCTGGGCGAGTCACCATCCCCAACTTAACTAGGTAAGGGGACGTGACCCCTCTGTTTGCGACAAAGTATTGGCTGAGGCAACTGGCCCAAATTACTGAATTCATCGAGGGTGATCCCGTGTATCCTCCAGTTCTTTCATTTTCTACCCCGGAGTTGGGTTTGAAGGGAAATTCTATTCTCGGGGTTGAGTTCCCTCTAAGCCAGACCCCTAAAGAGCCTCCCATGGAACTTTCTCCATACTGCCCCATGATCCCTGTTGCCACGCCCAAACCAAAGGCCGTTGCGACCCCCAAACCATCTGCCCCCATGGCCGAAGCTACCACGGGATAAGGGTCTTCTCAGCCACTTGCTAAGAAGGCCAAGAAATCCAGGTCTAAGAAGTCTAAGGTCCAAGGTCAAACGCAAACTCCATTAGAGGCATTCCCAATTGCCTTCGTTCCCCCTCCCATGTCTCCAGAATTGGCTGCAGAGCTGAGGAAGCGGGTGGAGGCTGAAGTTGCCTGAATAAACGCTGAATTCCAACGGCGCACAGTCGTCGTTCCTCCTCCGAGTATATTCCCCAAAATAATGGTTGATCCTAGTGAGCCATCGGCAAAAAGGAGGAGAATTACGAAGGTACCCGAAACTGGTGGTGCCACGATCTTCAGGAAGAAAATGCTGGGTACCAAATCCCAGAGGAAATAGACGCATGAGAAGCCTTCCTCCCCAGCTCCCTCGACTGCTGCCTCCTTGCCACCTTCACCAGTGGTTATACCCTCTCGTTCTCCCTCTGGGTCTGAGGTATGTGTGCATTCTTTATTTCTCATTCTTCTCTTCTTAACATAGCACCTTAACTTATGGCCTGATAACTTTGATGCAGGGAGTTGAAGAAGCGAGGGTCAGTCCTCCCAGTCCCCCCAGTCCCGTAGTAAGCCATTTCGTGGGGGAATGTTGCAGTACCCCTCCGGCCACTGCCGCCCTTCCATGTTCTCCCTTGATAAGCCTCACCTATTCGCGCCGTTCATCCTCTCATCGGGCTAGGGATGCCGCCATAGGTGCTGCTGAGATATATGACCCGTTCGAGGCAACCGTTCCAGCCTCCTCTGAGTTACCCTCGGAGTGAGAGGTCTCTTTGCCCTTATTATGGTCAAAGAGAGTGTCCCACGGGTAAATTTCTTTCTGATCCTTGCATCTTTTATTTGTCCCATTAGTTTGTTTATCAATTCTAATATGTTGGGCTATTTCAGGTGGAAGTGGCGTCTCTGATAGCCAATATTCTCCTTCCTCCTACATTGTCAAGGCCCATTACTGCGCTTCCTCTCTTTAGTTCCATAACGGGGGTAAGCTAGGTGCACTTCTGTCTCTTATCCTTTTTACGATTACTCCTTTTATCTAACACTTGTCTTTACATTTTCACCTTTCTCCAAGTCTTTCTCCGCTTTTTGCGTTGAGTGGCCTTATCCCTTTCCAGCCCCAGGTTGGAGCAGCTGCTCTCATTGGGGCATCTCTGGAAGGTCTATTATCTACTTCTGATGATGCGCCCTTGTTAGCCATAGTACCCTATACCTACCCTTGAAGCTCCTACATCCAAGGGCTCCATTGAGGCTGCTGAGGTAATGAACCCGCCTCCTATGGTTTCTAGCATTATGGCTCCCGTGGTAACGCTCCTGCTGCTGCTAAGGTACTTCTCAAATTTCTCTGTATTTCTCAGCTTCTCAAAATCCACCGGTATGGGTGACTTAATCAATGAAAACACTTGTTAAGGTTTTTTTCATAAACTCCACCTATAATTGGTGACTTAACAATGAAAACACTTGTTAAGATTTTTTCATAAACTCCACCTATATCGGTGACTTAACAACGAAAACGCTTGTTAAGATTTTATTTCTCATAAACTCCACCTATAACGGTGACTTAACAATGAAAACACTAGTTAAGATTTTTTCCATAAACTCCACCTATAGCGGTGACTTAACAATAAAAACACTTGTTAAGATTTTTTTCTCCTAAACTCCACCTATATCGGTGACTTAACAACGAAAACACTTGTTAAGATTTTTTTCTCGTAAACTCCACCTATATCGGTGACTTAACAACGAAAACTCCTGTTAAGATTTTTTTCTCATAAACTCCACCTATATCGGTGACTTAACAATGAAAACACTTGTTAATATTTTTTCCTCACGAACTCCTTTTTTCCCCTAACTGTTCTCAGGTTGCTCGGGAGGATTCTCCATCAATTCCTTCGCCCATTGCTTTGCCACATCGTGAACCTGTCTCCTTCGAAGAATCGAGCCATAATGATCAAGGTTCCACGATGGGTGCTACCTTGGAAAGTGAATCTGGGTCTGAGCTTCCTCTGCCCGACTTGGCTCCTCCCACTTTCTGCCTGATGGTACTCCAATGTTCTCCCCAAATGCCTGCCAACCATTATTTGTTCATCGAGCAACTTGTGAGCTATCATCCTGAGACCTTCACGGTGGACTGCCTATGCTCAAATATCCCAGTTATGAGCCATAGGCTTCAAGGCATGGCCACCGTTATTGCTGAAATTGCCAACACTCCATCTGCAAACGTGACCAGACCCCTCCTCAACTAGTTCTTAGGCTATCTGAGGGAGTTGGGTCGTGACGGGTTCCGCTTTAAGTGGCTCATCGCTCACTTGAAGACCTTGAAGAACCAGCTGTTGAATACCCAGATGGAGATCTTATAAAAACATCAGGAGGATCAGCGTGTCCAGGAAGCTAAGTTGGCCGAGCTAGCACCTCTCCTCGGAGCCATTGACAAGGAGGTGGAGGACCTCAAAGAAGCTCTGCGCGCGGCGAAGTCAAAACGAGAGAAACTCCTGATTGAGCGCACACAGACGCATACAAGGTTGGAGGTCTCTATTACCGCCCAACGATCTTGCCAAGCAGCTTCTTCGGGTCTCTTTGGAGATTTCTTTTCTTCTCCTGATCTGTGGTTCCTCCTGGGTCAATGAGTTTTTTGTATATGTATTATTCCTTTCTTCTCATGTAATCCTTGAGTGATAGCTCCCAATTTTGTAATGCCCCGAAGTATATGAATGGAAACAGATACTTATTCCCATGCCATTTTGTGTTTACAGCTGTTTACATAGATTGTAAAATATAAAGTTCTATAGTTCTTTCATCTCTTACTTGAATTAAAATAAAGAAAACTTGCATACTCATCATAAGAAAGAACTTGTGTATTTATAACAACAGCTAATTACATCAGTGGTCAAACATAACTACCTACGCATGATAAATCTTCAACCACTTATTGTTAATCTTGAATGGTTTGTCTTCTTATATTTTTGAAATTAAGCAATAACCTGAGTCATGAGCCTCTTTTACGATGAAAGGTCCCTCCCAATTCGCTGCAAACTTAGGTAGGGGAAGCCCCCTAATATATTTCACTGCTGCCTTTAATACGAGATCTCCCTCCACGAATTGCCTTGGTCTCACCAAGTTATCATATGCCCTGGAGAGCAGCCTCATGTACATTTGAAAGTGTTGCATCGCATTATCTCTGTGTTCGTCCAATGCTTCCAACTGCACATGTCTATTCTGAGGGAGCATGCTGCTTCGCAAAGCATATTGAACCGAAGGAACTTCTAACTCCACCGGGAGAATTGCCTCAGTCCCATAAACAAGAGAGAACGACGTATACCCTGTAGGCTTCCTTTTAGTCGTCCGATAGGCCTATAAAACGATTGGTATCTTGTCATCCCAAGATCGTGGGAAATCCTCCATCATTTTAGCCAAGATATTGACTAAAGTCTTGTTAGTCTCCTCAGCTTGATCGTTTCCCTTTGGGTATGCCACCGTCGAAGTGTGATGGACAATGGAGTATTTGTCTATGAGCATCGTTACCTCTGAATTGACGAAAGGGGTTTATTTGTCTAAAAGGATAACCTTTGGGATTCCAAAATAGCAAACGATGTATTCTCTGATGAAGTTGCTCACTACTCTCACTGTTGCCTTTCTTAGTGGTATTGCCTCGGCCCACTTTATGAAACACTCCGTTGCTACCAGGACCCATATCTTCCCCCTTGAAGAAGGGTGTATTGCCCCTACCAAGTCGAACGCCCAAGTGTGAAAAGGATAAGGTGTTGCTTGGGAGTGTAAGTCCACTAACGGGGCATGGATCATATTTCCATAAAGCTGGCAAGCCTTTCACCTTCGAACAAACTCAGCAGAATCTTTCTCCATCGTTGGCTAATAGTACCCCAAAGTCATCAACTGGTCATACAACTTGGCCCCTCCTATATGAGCAGGATCGTGCGCCTGTTTGAGAACCTCGGTTGCCTCTTCCTACATGATGCAACGCAATGACCTGTTGAAGTATTCCCTTCGATAAAGCTGCCCCTCCTGAACGTAGAATCTTAAGGCTCTTCGTCGGAGCCCCATCACATCAATTTTCTCCGTCGGGACAACTCCATCTTTAATGAAGTCAATATAGGGTTATTTACAGTCAACCTGAGCCTCCACGAAATGACATTCAACTGCCTCGAAGAATAATTGGCATTTTTCACACTTTTATTGTAACTCGGCAGCATCCTGCTTCATGCTAGGCTAGAAATATCCCTCCCTTTGCATTCTTCGGTAGAGGGGTATTTCAGTTGTTTCGTAGTGATCTTCATGCATTTTTTTCAATCTCTGCCCTGCTTCTTCTGGACTAATGCACCTCGACAGCCATCCTCCTGCGTTTCTGAAGTAAAGGTTTTCCTGGTTTATAAATTACTGGGCCAATTCTCTGAGCCCCATCGTTCCTTTACCAGATTCCAGTTACCTTTTAATCTCTCCCCTCCAGTCTGCGTCCTCTTCCATCGGTAAAATTAACTGTACCATCGAAGGAGCTGTTCTTCGTTAAATCACGACAGTAGTTGTATCGCTCCTCATGATCATCTTTTGGGCAATGATGGCATAGGCGTCTGGGTAACGGTTCATCATTATGGGCTGCCTCTTGATCTCGGTCCGATGGAACTGGTCAAGGAGCCTCTGAATGATCGTTCTGTATGGTGCCAGGCTCATGTGTTTCAACGCGTATTCTCCATTCACTTGCTGAGCCACCATGTTTGAATCCCCCTTGATGCAAAGTGAACGGATCCCTCTTCGAAGAGTCTCTAGAAATCCTAACACCAATGCTTCATATTCTGCCTCGTTATTAGAGCAAGGGAAATCTAACTTGTAAGAAAGGAAAATCTCCTCCATTCCTTTCAAAAAAATGACCCCTACTCCTCCTTTCTTTTCTGCCGATGACCCATCGAACTGTATTATCCATTCTTCGTTCGTTGAATCTATATGGTTGGCCTGCAAATTGTCTCCTGGAATATCTTCTTTAGGTGGCTCGAAGGTTCTCGAAGGGAAAATGGCCAACAGATCAGTGTACGCCTGGCTTTTAATTGCGCGAGGAACCACGCACTTCAAGTCATATTCGGAGAGGATAAGGAACCATCTAGCTGCCCTGCCAATCAATATAGTTCTTGCAAGCAAATACTTAATGGGGTCACATCTAGTTACAATATGAATTATAAAAGACAACATATAATGTCTAAGTTTTTTAGCTACAAATACTAAGGCTAAACAATGCCTTTCTAAGCTAGTATATCTGACTTCTGGCCTGTGGATGATCCTGCTGAGGTAATAGACTGGTTTTTCTTACCCATCGATCTCTTGTGCCAACAAAGCTCCCAAGGACCTTATTGTGGATGTGAGGTACAACTGCAACGGTATTCCTTCTCTTGGTGGAACCATGGTCTGTGGTGAGATGAGCTGTTTCTTCAGTCCGTCAAGAGACTCCTGGTGAATTTCCTCCCATTTGAACTTCGTGTTCTTTCGCAGCAGCTACATTAGTGGGTGTGTTATCTCGGCTAACCCAGGCACGAATCTCCTAAGGTAGGAAACTTTACCGGGGAAACTCTTCAGCTCCTTCGCCGTTTCTTGGACATGATATTTCTAAGATCGCCCGCTGCTTATCCTGGTCCATCTGCACCCGTTGTCGGTCAACCACGAAACCTAGGAACTTCCCACTTGTTACTCCAAAAACGCACTTCAGTGGATTCATTTTTAGTTTAAACTTCCTGCAGCGGGAAAACACCTTCCTCAAATCGCTCAGATGGAACTCCTCCTTCCTCAACTTGATGACCAAATCATCCACATAGAATTCCATAAATTTGTGAAAGAAGTCACGAAAATAGCCATCATTGTTCTTTGATAAGTCGCCCCAGCGTTCTTGAGTCCAAACGGAATCACCCTGTACATAAAGTTGCCCAACGGGGTTCTGAACGTTGTTTTCTCTGCATCCACGGGGTCCATCTTGATCTGGTTGTACCCTACATACCCATCCATGAAGCTATACATCTCATGACCCGCCTCTGCATCTATCAGGCTATTGATGGAGGGTAGAGGGAACTCGTCCTTGGGGCAGGCTCTATTCAAATCTCTGAAGTCGACGCAGATCCTTATCTATTTTTTATCTTTCTTCCCCACTGGGATAATACTGGATAGCTAAAGTGGGTGTTGTATCAGAGTGATGAACCCTGTCGTGAGTAAACGTTGAATTTCTTATTTGATCTTTAGATCCAACTCAGGCTTGTACGTTCTCGTTGCTTATTTTACTGGAATGGATGAAGGCATTACGTTCAACTTGTGACAGCTTTTTTCGTCATCTAGCCCCTCCATCTCGGTGTACTTCCACGCAAAGACGTCAATAAATTCTTGAATCAACTCAACCAAGGCCTCTCGTTTCTCTTTACCGAGATCCTTCGAGATGAAGATGGGCCTTGGGTCTTCCCCTTCTTTTGCCAGGTTCAACTGCTCTAGCTCTTGTGCCTGTGTCTTCGATCAATCCGCCATGTAATCAGGTTCCTCGGTGACTTCCTCCATAAATTCCTGTATGCTGGAATTATCTATCGCCATACATTATCCCATTCGATCTACTAGAAAGCATTCATATATCGGGTCAACCTCATCGTCAATTTCCTGGGCCGCCTGTTCGCACCATTATAGTCGATACACCACCTTTTCTTCATCGATAACGACCTTCTTGCACTGTCTGTCGGTAGTAGTGACTGTTTTCCTCTTCTTCTCTCTGGATGCTTTGGCCACTCTTTTTCCTGAGAACCGACTCAGCACACTTTATCATTGGACCTCGTGTTCCATCGGATCCACCCTGGGCCTCATCCTGTCTTTGAGCTGCTTTGAGATGCCTTGGGGCCGAGGGACCGTCTGGTGAGTTTCTTTGGTCATTACTCTTGCACTTCTCGCAACCTCTTTACTCTGCTCGTCCAAAGGCCCCATACGTTCTCTGATCGAGGGAACCCATGCTCCCTCCATCCTCCTTGTCAGGACCCGAACATCTTCTTTTAACTCAGTATAAAATGCTGTGTCCACCAAGTGAGCTTCCTCGATAACAAAGGGCCTCTTTGTAGCCCTAATGGTTACCTCTGTCCCCTTGATATTCGCCTTAGTGCATTGGTGGTACCTAGAAGGAACTAACCCTTGGTTGTGCATCCACTCCATTCCTATTAGCAGATGATAGGAAGTTTCACTCTCTATCACGTGGAACTTTATATGGGAACTCACATTTCCCATCATAATCCCCACATTAACATATCCAATGGATTTGGAAGATTGGTTATCATACCCCGAAATTATCAAAGGCATGGGGACCAACCTTTCTTCCAGAATATTATCTGCATGAAAGGAGTTAATTGGCATGATATTAATGGAAGCTCCCCCGTCCATGAGAGTCCACTCGAAACCAACTTCGTTGACACTGGCAGTCACATACAACGGCCTGTTATGAGGGAATCTTACGGCCCTATTGGCATCGCTGAAAGTCACCTCTAACAGGAACCTCATTACCAACTTGGCCATGGGTCTCTTCCATTTTAGCGAAGGGACTGCGTCTTTCCTTGCAATATCTAGTATCGCCTGGGTTATTTCCAACCTGCTTTCTTTTGGAATCCCCACCTGGTCAAAGAACCAGGTGAACTTCGGGGACCTCAAAACTTCACAGTACTCTAGGCCTGGATCTGCTTCCTCACCTTCAACGCTATACACATCCTCCACATCCTTGGCACTTATTTCATCGTAGGCCAAAACTATGTTAGCCATTCCTTTGGTACAAGTCACCAAAGTTGCTTCATACTCTTCTCTTTCTCCTCTCTCCGCCTCTTCATCGTAGGTCGCCACGAGATTGGTCCCATGTGCTGGTAGTGGGTTGCTATTGACATTATGTGGAGGGATTTGCAACGTCCCTGCCTTTACGTACTTGTCAATAATTCTTCTCAGTGTGAAGCAACTTTCTGTTGGATGGTGGATCCTCCGACGAACCTAGAAATACTTTGGATCCACCTTCATTGCCGCATCGGGCTCCCCAGTGGGAACGTCCTTTGGCTCATAGACCGTTCCCCCTTGGACCATCGTGCTGTAATAGCTGACAGCTTCTTCTACTGTATAAGGCAATGGTGGTGGGTCTTCCCTATCTCTTCCAAACTTCCTCTTATTTTCCTTCTTCGATGCCTTGTCCCTATCTCCCCCCTCGGTGTACCCTACCCGTGGAGGCTGAGACCTCCCCCCCACGGGTTGCATCGGTTGCCTAAACATCATGGGCACCGCCACCAAATTGGGTCGCACCACTAAAGAGATGTGTCTCGCTGCTTTTAAGAACGCCGCAAAAGTCCCCTCGCACGTCTCATTAATAAGATGGCAGATGTACTCAGGAAGCAGCCCCTCAGCGCAGATCTGCAGTAACTTGGATTCTTTGGCCTCCTCCCTCACATCGAGGGATCTTTCTCTGAATCTTCGAACATAGGCCACCACTTCTTCTCTAGGTCGTTGCTTCTCCCTACCCAGTTGAGTCAAAGTAAGCTCATCTTCCGCCAGAAAGAACTTCTGGACAAACAACACGTGCATCTCTTCCCATGTAGAAACGCTGTTGGGAACCAAATGAGAATACCAGGTATATGCTTTATCATCCAAGGATTTAGAAAACTCCCTCAACCTAAGCCTTTTATTATTACAATGCGCCCCCAAGTGTTCAACAAAGCACTTAATATGCTCCATCGGGTTCCCACCCTTTCCCGTGTATTTTTCAAAAATAGGAGAAATATAGTCCTTTGGATAGGGCTCGTCGTTGTATTCCTGAGGATACGATGTTCGAAAGTCATCAAAAACAGAAGCTACCTCGCTAGCAGATTACGAGGAAGACTGCATGAACTTCAGCATCTCCTTTTGCATCTCTTTTCACATTTCCTCCACGGGCGATGCCACTGGGGCCACAACCAACGGAACTACGGGCTGAGTGCCCATTGCAGATGGAGCAGGTACCCCGGTTGGGCCCATCAATACTCCTGATGTTCCCCATGCTGGATTCACAACAGAGGGTATGCTCGTTGGGACCGTTCCCATAACACCTGCCCCTGATGGGGCTGTTGGAGCTAACCTTAGTGTTACGAAGGTGTTAGCCTTCAACCCTCCCAACATAGTTGAAGCTACTGGAATTTGCAAAAACTCATAAAACTTGCTCATCAGGAGCGCGACCTGAGTGGGTCCCAACCCCACACTCGTGGTAGCTTGTGTCACCCCCAAAACTCCTGTCATCACCGGAACCGGAGGTACCTCTACTCGAAGAGCACCATCCCTTAGGGCCTCCAGTTCTCTAGCAGCTTGTTCTTCATTATGTTGGATGTCATCAAAATTGAGCCTTCGATTAGCATTATCCTGCGCCATACTCCTTAATTAGAAGAATGCCTCCCCAGCAGAGTCGCCAAATGTAAGAGGGTACTTTAAATTATAGTTGTAGGCGTAACCCCTGTTCGAGTATGGTAATGATAAGTTAATTGGCCAAAGCTTTGGATTAATGATAGGGCATGCAAACACAAACTTAATGAAGATAAACTCAGTTTAAACTCACGAAAGCTCTCGTGTATAACTCAGAAAGTGGTAGTGGAACTTAGAAGGAACTTGGATAGAGGGAGAGAGAAACAAGCACCCTAGATACACCTCGGTAGGCAGGTATAGACACACCCAAACACCCTCAAGAATCTCTGTCAAGTATTAAAAACTTCGTAATAAATAACAACGGTGAGTGATTGAACTCCTTTAGTTTGCAATAACTCTCTCTCTGAATGTATATTCTCTCTAGTAATAACTTCTAAACTCTCAAAATATCTCTTCTCCTTAAAGGTGGTTGGGGTCCTTAAATAGCCCCCACACCACCCCCGAGGCAACTCAGTCATTTAAGACTATGAAAGACATCCCTCATACTTTAGGTCACAACATTAAATGCCTGATGCACTAGTTGTCTCCACGTCATAAACATTAAATGCCAAGACATGCCTTTTGCCTAACCATTGTGTGTGAGGGGGCTATTGTCGCAGAGGTAGCTCACCAACTGCCTGACAGCCCCAAATGCCACGGTGGTTTACTCACGTGCAGGTGTGACATTATTTAGCCAGCTAGTGACATCACCTACAGTAGATGTGACATTAAGTAGAGGGTTGCCTGGTTCACAACTCAACACCCGATGGAACTCAAGGCTGCTCCGCCCGAGGTTCCACGTTCAGGGTCCCTCGGTGTTTTACCAGGTGTATCTAAGATGGTTAGGACAGGCCCCCAACGGTGCCTCACTTCTCAATCCTCCAAACTAGGTCCCTCTAATGTTCCCACGACGAGGTCATTCGATAGAGCATGAAATCTCTCCCAGGCCCTGCCAAGCCTGGTCTCTCGCAAATACCGTTTGACCTCACACCAACTCATTATTAATCTCGTTACAACATTACAACTGTTATAGCTTACAACCAACATAAACAGAAATACAACATGACTAATACAACAAGCCAAAGTATGAGTTACCACGCCAAGCTGCCTTGTTGAGTTGTCGCGCTTGAGTTGCCATGCTTGAGCTGCTCCGGTTGCTTAATCTTAAACACTTTTGCCAATTAAGGAATTATCCCCAATCTCAGGATTACCTTCAAGCCCCTTCTACAAGAGGTATGGAGTAAGGGGTAAAAATTGAAGGTATAACGGGTGAGGGTAGTTTAGAAAAGGGGGTAAAATTTATTCAGAACATGTGACTTTTATTTTGGGAGAACGATTGAGGCTTGGGTGTTGTAGGTAATGGAATTTGCACAAATTGGGTAAAGTAGGATAGTAGGCATTGGTTTTGGATAAGGTCAATGGTAAATTGATGGTTTTATAGGGTTTTTGGTTTGGAGTTAGGTGTAATGGAGGGATAAGGCAGGTGTCAAAATGGTCAGAACCATGGGAAGTGGGTTTACGGGTTTTGAGCTGGAGCTCGGGTCTAGGTCGAAATGGGTCGGCTGGTGGTTTGTTTTTTCGATCGGATTAAGGGACATTTATGGTTGGAGGTCATAAAGCAGCCGGAGTTTGGGCAGTTGGGTTGTCGGGTCTAGCAGGTCCGTATAGGTTTGATGGGTATACGGGTCACGTGATGGAGTTTATCGGAGTTAGGCCGGCGTCATGGGCTTCCATGTTGATATTCAACAATTGGGAATAAGGGTGGTTTGGAGATCCGATTTTGTTGGTGGGTGTTGAGTTTTGTGGAGAGAGTGGGAGATGATAAGAGAAGATGGAAAGGAAAACCTGATTTGGGTATTTGAATTGTGGGGTTGATTGGGTGTGTGTGAGTATAGGGCATCAGGGTGTGAGTGAATGTGTGTGTGTGTGTTTAATTTGTACCATAAAAATTAAAACTAGCTAAATATTTATAACTCAAAATATAAAATCAATAAAATAAAAAAAAAACTAAAAATTAAATCCTTAATCTATTAATAAAAAAAGTCAAACAAACTAAAATTAATAAAAACTAAACTAACTAAAAAAACTAAAAAAACTAAAAACAAAGAAGATAAAATAATTAAAAATATAATAAATACACATACCTATTATATTTACATAAAATATAAAAACACACGAACTTAGATTAAAAATACACGGACCCTAATATTTATAATTATATGCACAGGAATAAAACATAAAAGTCCTTAAAACTATACATGACTCAACTACAAATCTAAAAAATATAAAAGTACAAACTAAGCACACACAAGGCTAAGGTGATGGCCTGATTTCGATTTAGGCTTGGGTTTTGGGACAGGTTTAGGCTACGAAACTTGGGTTTAGCCTCTGTTAACCACATAATTGCCACATTTGATGTACTTGACCACGTATTTATAACAATTGCCTCGAATTAAGCTTGTTTAATACCGCAAATGCTTATTGACCTACAAAATAAATAAATACCAACATAAGTTCGATTTTACCACGAACTAGCAAGTAAAATGCGTCTATTTGATATGTAAATATAATACTTTTGGGTTCTTACCATAACTCAAACCACACGCACAAGAGAAGAATTTTTAGAGTGGTTCACCTGTAAAATAGCCTACGTCCACTATTAGTTTGATTTAGTAGGGTTTACAATAACTTAGTATGGTGTGAATATGAGTGATTCGAGTTGTCCCTTGAGCTAATCGAGCAATTCATATTTATATTGGTGCAAAACCCTAGAGATGCGGCGCCTTTATATTGACAGGCATTTACATCCGTGTACAATAAATGAAACTCTTCGAATTCAGTGCTGGTTGGCATCCCATCCTAGTAGATATTGGTATTCTTATTGTTTGGCCTTCTGAAGTTGGTCTTCATTCCAAATGACTAAGTGTCTGTCAAAACGATCAAGTAGGTTGATCGACCACATTGGAGGACAGGTGTACATGTAAGGACAAAAATTTTAATTGAGTCCCTTTTATGTTTTTTACTTATTCTCGGAACAAAACATGTTTTTAAGTCATAGGTAGATTTTTTATTTGTCACGATCCCACACAGTCTATGACATAAAGTTTATTGAAGACATTGTGGTAAAGCTTCAGAGATTTATCATGTTGGTCTATGGTGCTTATTTCGTCTTCAATCAAATTGCATTTCGAGATCGTTTAGGTATGAATACGTAATCTTAATGGGACTCAAAAAATATTTTAATATGCTTAAGGATGTTATTTTATTAAAGAAATCATTTTAAAATATTCTTAAAGTGTTTGAAAACGTTTACACTTCGTTTATTTTGAGATAAGGATGGATTGGAGTTGTATTAAACACAAACTCTATTTCGACATGTCGTTCAAACAACCCGGTCAGTCATTCGAGCGACATGCCTTTGTCATTTGAGCGACATGCCGCCTCAAGAAAATTAATTAAGGCGTGTATCCCTCAGAATTTCGTAGGTGTGTAGTCCAGAAAAACAGTACACATCCAGTACGATTTTTGCACAAAGTTTCCTAAGGGTTTCTAAGTCTAAAACATCCTTAGAGTTTCAAAGATCCGAGTTTTCAATATCATATGCAATAATGATCTTTTTTTGCACCTTATTGGAGTTTGTTTTACAATTGAACATTGGGTTTGCAGTGAAGAATGAAAGGAGTTCGTTTTCAACATCGTAGACATTTACAAGCTACATCGGTGGATACCGAGGCATTCGTGGATGCGAGTGTTATGGACAGGTATCGCGAAAGGATTCGCGTGGGAAATGTGGAGGAGTGTCGAAGATCAGAAAAGCATCAAGACTTGTGGGAATCTAGTCGTTGAGTAAGACTATCTTTGTACTTTGTAAAACCATATCATAGTGATTGTCTGGATTGCGCTGTCCGAGGTTTTTTCCCTTAGTGGTTTCCTCGTACATCTAGCGTTGTGAATATTTTTGACTTTATTTTACTTACTTTAATCACTAGATGCATGTTTAGGATTAATCAAGATAAAATTTACTTAAGTTAAAATTGGTTCGCAACTTGGAGTGGTTTATAAAATTTGGAAAAAAAGTTTTAAAAAAAGAGAAATTATTTTGTCATCCTTAAAACACTTCTGCGTTAAAAAGGGGCCTACAGTACATTCATTATTGGTCCACGTGGGAGTGTAATTTTTACATACAACAAAAGCCCCCAATGCTCCATGCTTGATGCTTGAGTGAAAGTATGGAGTATTTAGCCCACGAAGTTACTCGGCGTAATGTTTTGAGTGTTTGGTCGGCAACCGACCTCCCATACTTGTAAAAATTTCCACTCACACTATTTGATGATGGCATTTTTGTAAATAATTAAAACTTTTTTGAACTGCCAAAGGACACAGTCTTCATTTGATGTTTCGAGAAATGTGTAGCTGACGGTAGCTATACGATTCGTTCAGGTAATAATTTCATTTCCATTTACCGAGGCAACCTATAAATAGGTACGAAATTTCCCTCATTTCATTTACCTATAACCTTCTGAACTATAACACTTTTTTTGCCTTCAAGTTTATTCCTGTGCGATCGTTTGCTGCCATTTTCTTCTTCAGTTTTCGTCTTTGATACTCTATAAGTCTTATTTTACCTTTGCTATGTTTTATCATATTTTTCTCTTTTTCCACTATGGTTCACATCATAGACGAGAGGTAGTTAGATGAGTTTAGGGAGAAAAGGAAAATTGATACGTCACGAATATTGCATACTCGCGCCCGTTATCTTTATGCATTGTAGAACTTTTTGTGTTATTTATGACTATATTTATGCTCGTTAACCTGAAAACCTTGGTTTTGGATATATATTATATTTGTAGGGGTTAATTGAGTTTTTATTGGTATTGGAACGCTTAAAATGAGGATTGGTTACAATTCGGAGAAGTTCCGTCGCCTGACTCAACTTTAAGGGAATTTTATACATATTACACTTCATCTCTGACTCAGTGGGATTACACATAAGTGTAGTCATCAAGTTAGCTTTATGTGTCCATAAATGTCACGTCATTACGATTCTGGACGAAGAAGTTAGAGCCAATTCTGTATGCACCTTCTCACCCTCATATTGGACCAAAGGAGCAAAAGAAACAGGGGACCGGCCGACCGACCCTGCCCCACCGGTCAACTTGTAATTCATATTTTTCCTTATAATCGGAAGCAGTGGGCTTTTAACTAAGGGACCAATCGATCGGCCACTTGGCCGCGATCGATCGGGGTCATCAGTTATTACACGTTTTTCCCTTTTTAATTATTTTTCCTTTTTTCTTTTCCCTCAATTGTAACTTAGTATAAATAGAAGACTTAGTTTACTTTTGTAGGGAGATTATTTTACATCTACTCTTTTGTTTAGTTTTAGGATTTGGTTTTCTTAGGGAGGCTAGGGTTTGGAGAGTTTTATTGGGTGTGCCATTTTCTCCCTCCTAGGTTTACCCATTTAGAGGGTTTACCCATTGTGGTTGTGTAGAACACTATTCATCATCTTCATCGTTAATCTAAGCTTTAATTATTTGTATTTCTTTACTTTCTCTGTTTTATTGCTTTATTTAGTTGCTTTGTTAATTAAGTTTACTTTTTTGCATTTAAATACATGTCATTTACCATGCTTTCTAGGTTGTGATTGATTGAACTCATCTTGGTTTTAATGTTTTGCTTTCCTTTGGTGATGGAGTTCATGCATTTAATTCAATTTGGTTATCCTTCACTTTATGCCTAGGATATTTAACGAGGTATATCATGTATGCTCGTATTTACAACCTCACGTGTGTAATTTTTGGGGGTTTTGTTGACGCCAAAATCATGTAGGCTTTTATGCGAATTTAGGGGGCGAAAACTCTAGATTTAATTAATTGTTGAAATGAGATTCAATCCCATGTAACCATTTATACATACTAAACCAAGGTGAGGGATATTAGTCACAACCTACAGTTTTTATTCTTCTTTTATTAATCTTAGTTTAATACCAATGCCTATTTATCTTTTCTTTTCGTTAACAATTATCTTTTCCACTTTTATTTGAGAAGTAATAAAAAAATTAAATTTTATCAACTAGTCTCTGTGGATTCGATACCCGGACTGGCCGTTTTACTCCCTTAAAGAATGTAGTCAATAGTTTAGGTTTTGTATTGAGGCGGTGAAACGAAAACAACGACTGGCGTACTGACACTGGGATACTTTTCACACTTGATCAAAATGGCGCTGTTGCGGGGGACTTGTTTGCTTTAGAATTTAATTGATTTAGTATTTCGTAATATTTTTCTTTCTATTTGTATTTTTTGCTAACTATTTTGATAGGATTTCTACATTTGCGTGCCAAGAAACGCTTGAATTTTCTGGATACACATCACTTTATGAAATTTTCTATCTCGAGCCTTCTTTGAGGTAGGCATGTCTTATTCCATTTCTTTCGGTAATAGTAATGATAATTCTCAAAATCCTCCTACACTTATGAATTTTGGTTAATACTTACATACCCAAAAAATTATAACACCTAAAATGTCTTTGGGTAAGTATTACCAAAGTCAAGTTATGGATTACGGAATTTTGAGAATGATTATTTCGATTTTGGGCCGCAAAATCCTTATGATAAGAATGTTGAAACGATTTGTAATAGCTTTCAAAATTCTTATAATGATGATTTTGATTGTAGTTCCGATGATAGTTTTCGAAGTCCTAGTTTGCGATCCATGCCTCCGCCTATAACTTTCGATGAGGGCTTGCGCCTTCTTGAAAGGAAAATTTTGAAAATGTTATCGGGAAGAAAATTGTTGTTGGGAGCATGAGTTGGATTTATTATTTGAATTCGACGACAATTTTTCTTCCGAGACTTTCAAAGTCGAGGAATGTTTTCAACCAAATGAAGATTTTGTGTTTACTTTCGAACAAACCATTCTTGACTTGGCCCATGGTTTAATAGAGAATGAAAATGAGGAAGAAATGGACGTAGTATCTATTTGCAATGAAATGATTTCTTCTTTCGCCCACAAAGAATAATATTTCATTGAAAATGTTCTTATTTCCTTCGAAACTCAATCTTCAAGAGATGATGAGTCATATCTTGAGTTTTAATTTCTTTTGTCCCCATCTTTATTCTCCACTATTGAACTGATACAAGTACCTGATGAATCGGTGCTTAACTTTAAAACGTTTTACCCTTTCGTCGATGAGAATTACTTGCTCGAGTTACTTTTCATAAAGGCATCTTTGCCTCCATGTGATCCACCTCCCATCCCAATTGCAAAATATTTGGGAGGAAATTCTATTTTTTTAAGATTTCATGTGTATTTGTAACCCGTTCAATCCAAATCCCCCATCATCTCTCCAAAAAATTTAATTGGTGATGGTTCATTTCTTTCGCCTTACACATGCCTTCCGTTGTTTGAACGGAATTCCTATTTTCTGGAATGTAAAAAGGATGGTCCCCCGTTGATCCTCTAAAGTCAAATTGAATTTTGGGTGGACCCTCAAAATTTTCAACATCTAGTGTATAGTTATAGTTAGAAGTTAAAATTGTAGGTTGTAAATAATTAGTTTTTTATTTTTCTTATTTTTCTTCATTCTTACTTATTGTCTAGTGTGGTTAGTTTAGTTTTTGTTATGCTTGGTGCTAACATGTTTTGTAGAATCATTGGACTTGTACTTTCACAAGATCACTCCATTGTGGGTAATGTCACTCTTTTCCTCTCTTTAACTTGGTTCTTAATTCACATTGAGGACAATGTCAGGTTTTAAGTTAGGGGGTGTGGGATATTCTATCCATTCATTGGTACTTTCTTTGATTTGATTATATTTTCTTTCCAAGCATGCTTTTCTTGTAAAAAAATTCAAACATATTTTCTTTCTTTTTTCTCATTTATTGGGCATTTTGCCTTTGTTTCCAACGATAAATTTTAATAATTGCTCGATCCAATAGACAATTCAATGATGCATGTTCTCGATTTTAGAAGCTATTAGACTTTAGTCCTCAATTATTGATATTATGAATAACTTCATGAATTAAACTTTAATCCCATAAGCACATGCACTTTTCTTGCTTTATTGATTTGGTTTAAGATTTTTATAACTCGGTAATCTTTTATGGTATTGTATTTATTTACACCTAGTGAGCTTTGGGCTTTTCTTCATTTGTGAGTGTTATACACTTCTCTTTCCTCTTTGAAAACGTCACAGTCATTGGTAATCTCACTATTCTTTCATTGATAATTGAGTTTGTCTTTTAAATATGTTACTTGAGCATGATTTTCAAAGTTGTTTTTACTCGAGAATTGCGTAAATTTTAGGAAATTATCATAGTCCCTTTTTGTTACATTACCCATATTGACCTTGACCTCACCTTAAATATTTCCCTGGTCAACCCCTTTATGCCTTAATATAGCCTTTCATTTCATTAACCAAAATCCCATAACCAACTCCACATTGGAGTTATAAGCCATATATCACCTTCTATACCTTTATTTGGAATGATACTTGGGATTGAATGATGTTTGCATTATGTGGTTGCAATTAAAAATGTGAGAGTGAGAAAAGTAAAGAAAATAAAGAAGTGAAAAAGAGAAGAAATAAAACAAAAGAAAAAATAAAAGAAAAAGTGAGAAAAAGAATAAAAGAAAAGAAAGAGAGAGTTCCATTGATGTACATAGTGTTCAATAAGCTTTGTTTACTCTCTCCATCGTTAATATCTAATGCTTGATATGGAAGTTATTTTTCCAATCTTGTTTTCGCCCACATTTTCCATTATCCCGAGTTTTCATCTCCGAACACTTCGAATTCGTACATAGTCCTTTCATTTCATAACCTTATGCCTAAACCTACATTACAACCCTATAAAGTCCTATATGATCCTAGGGTGATTCAATTCAAAGTTTAAATAGTTTTGATAATCTGTAAAAATACATTTTGCCTCCTTTAATGACGATATCTTTCACTGAGATTACAAATTTTTTATTTTTATATAGCGTTCTTCTTTAGCGACATGTTCACAGCCTTGTTTCCATTTCCATTTACTCTTTATGCCCGCATGTCCCGTATATTACCTCCCTTTCATAGTGATTTCATTTGTTGAGTGTAATACTTAGAGAGGATTGATTTATATGCACGCTTTAATGTTTATTATCCTATTTATATAAGTTTTTACCAAATCATACTTTGCATGTGCTCGCTCCCCTTCCACATTTTAAAGTTTTAATTCTACGAAGCTCATTCTATAATGTTAATATTACGGACTTTTATGTGATTTCATTCACTTTTATAATAATGTATTTGAAATATTTTTCGTTATTGTTGGGCTGTCGCATGTGGTTGGGCATATTTTGAGAAAACTTTGATGTTTGTGGGTTTAATCTCTGAAAACCCTCATGAGAAAACATTTGTCCACTAGGGTAACCTAGGGATTTAACGGATTATTGCATATGCTAGATTCAATAAAGTCCCCCATGAAAGTGACAGTTATAGTTTCGATATATATATATTTTTTGTACCACCATTTGTGGACTAGTTTTGTTTGTTTCATCACTAGGGGCTAGCAATGTCGAAGTTAGGGGGTGTGATACGTCACGGATATTGCATACTCGCTCCCATTATCTTTAAGCATTCTAGAAATTTTTGTGTTCTTTATGCCTACATTTATGCTCATTAACCAGAAAACCTCAGTTTTGGATATATATATATATGCTTTGCAGGGGTTAATTGCGTTTTTGTATGTATTGAAACGCTTAAAGTGAACCTTTGTTACAATTCGGAGAAGTTCCATCATTGGATTCAACTTTAAGGGCATTTTAGACATTTCATGCTTCATCTCTCACTCAGTGGGTTTCCACTAAAGGGTAGTTCATGAATTTAGCTTTGCATGGCCGCAAATAACATGTCATTATGAGTCTAGATGAAGAAGTCAGAGTCGATTCCTCATGAACCTTCTCACCCTCATGTTGAACCAAAGGAGCCAAAGAAACAGGGGAACGGTCGACCGGTGATTCATATTTCGCCTTACATCAGATGCAGTGGGCTTTTAACTACGGGACCGGTCGACCGGCCCCCTGGTCGCGATCGACCGATGTCATCAGTTATTGGACGTTTTTCCCTTTTTAATTCTTTTTCCTTTTTTTTTTTTTTTTTGTAACTTAGTATAAATAGAATACTTAGTTTATTTTTGTATGGATATTATTTTACATCTACTCTTTTATTTATTTTTAGGTTTTGGTTTTCTTAGGGAGGCTAGGGTTTGGAGAGTTTTGTTGGGTGTCCCATTTTCTCCCTCCTATGTTTACCCATATAGAGGGTTTACCCATTGTGGTTGTGTAAAACACTATTCATCATCAATTCAAGCTTCCATTGTTTGTATTTCTTTACTTGCTTTCTTTTATTGCTTTATTTACTTGATTTGTTAATTAGGTTTACTTTCTTGCATTTAAATACATGTCATTTACCATGCTTTCTAGCTAAGTTAGCTTAGGTTGTAATTGATTGAACTCACCTTGGTTTCAATGGGTTGCTTTACTTTGATGATTTATGCATTTAATTATATTGGGTTGTCCTTGACTTTAGGCCAAGGATATATAACGGGGTATATCATGTATGCTCCGTATTTACGTCATTGCGTGTGTACTTTCTGGGGTATTTTTTATGCCAAAATCATGTTAGGCTTTTATGCGAATTTAGGGGGTGACAACTCTAGATTTAATTGATTGTTGAAATGATATTCAATCTTACTAAATTCATAATCCCATGTAACCATTTATACACATTAAACCGAGGTGAGGGATATTAGTCGCAACTTATAGTTTTTATTCCGCTTTTATTAATCTTAGTTTAATACCCATGCCTAGTTATCTTTTCTTTTGTTAACAATTATCGTTTTCACCTTTATTTGAGAAGTAATAAACCAATTAAATTCGAACAACTAGTCTCTGTGAATTCAATACTCGGACTATCTGTTGTACTCTCTTAAAATAGTGTAGTCAATACTTTAGGTTTTTATATTAAGGCGGAGAAACGAAAACAACGACTCGCATAGTAACACTGCGCTAATTTTCACACTTGATCAAAAATCCCTTCGTGGGTAGATTTAGATATAGACAAGGGTTGTATATATGTTTATTCCCTTCATGAGGATATCATTGGATCCCCACTTTATTCATAGCTGAGCGTGGCATCACATTTCCATCAAACCCATTTTTTCAGTTTTGCTAGTATCTTGATGTTGTTCCTCCCATAATAGCCCCTAATGCTTGGAGGGTTGTAAACGGTGTACAAAGGTTGAACGATCTTCATGGAACCCATATTGGGGTCTTGGAGTTGATGTTATGTTATCAATGGGGTATTGTTGGAGAAAATACTTATTACTTGAAGACTAGGTATGCCAATAGGGCATTAGTAGTAAATGTGTCTGATTCTAATAAGAATTGTCGAGAATATGGTGTAGTTGTTAAGAATTGGCAACACGCTCCCCTCCCTATCGGAGAATCTTATACTAGTCCCCAATGTCCTCAATCAGGACGTGACATAGGTTGTAACTCTATTAATTATTTTTTTCTTTTTTATTATGCATTTCTGATGTTGGGCAATTAACATTGTTGATTATTTTTTATGCAATGAAAAGTAAGAAGAGGTGCCCAATGGAAGGGGAAATCGTTATCAACGATCTTAAGTTCTTCTGGTGATTAAACCAGAAGATTGGAGAAGAGCATCCCCCGGTTAGCTTCTTTGTTGTTGGAGTAAAAAAGTTTTATAACTTCTTTTATTTCCCGACCAACACTCGTGCTGCCCCGAATTTCCATCAACTTGGAAGAAGATCATGTACCTACTTCCTCAGCCACTGAATCTGCTCGTGATGAATTCATCTAGGGAGGGACTTCTTACTCGTTTAAATCCTTTGACATTTCTGAGATTCCCCTTTATCCTTCCACATACAAGACCAAGAGAAAGATCCCAAACATAATGGGTGGACCCTTATCTCCAGCCCCAAGAAAACTATTGATACTAGCAAGAAGCCAGCTGAAAAGAAATCTCAGGCCAGTGAAAAGAGGCCTATTGGTGCCGATGAGACTCAAACTGTCGAGCCTCAACTGAAGAGATTGAGAAGAGGTTTGCCTGATGTAATACCCCATATTTATAATGACTTTTAAAATGAAATAAATTAAAAGTAAATAGGTTGAATCAATGGGGAGTAATTGGAATTATTTATGTGAAAATAATTGGAATTAATTCGAATTGAATATTACTAGAATAAAGTAATATATGATTGATATTAAATATTACGTAGTGATTAAAGTAATATATGATTATGACTTTATAAAAATTGTCGGGATTTAAAAATACGACAATTACGGTAATTAAGTCGGGATGCGCATGTGAGTTGTGTCGGGACTATAATTGAATGGAATGAAAAGTAAATTATTTTTATTTATATAGTCAGAAAAGTCTACCCGGGGGTTTGATTTGGGTCTCGGGTAAATTTGGAACCGAATAGACACCCAAAAGAGGTATTTTGGTAATTTTACTTGGGAGATGAATAGTACTTACGAAATTACGGTATTTTTATGTAAGTTAAGAGAAATTTTCGCCAAAGGTTTATTCATCAAAACTCTAAGAGACATCCATTAAGGAGAGGGAAAGATTTCTCTAGGAGATGAAGGGTTGTTCTAGGAAAACCATGGGACAAAGGAACCTTGAACCACCGCCGTCGCCGCCACCGGAGAGTGATTGAAAAAGAGAGGAACACCATGGCATCATCTTCCCCAAAGGTTCAGACCTACCAAATCAAAGCTAAGTGTTTTAACTCTTGCAATCTATAGCATGTATGTTGTCCATGGTAGATAGAAAAAGTTTTTTTTTTCTAAGTTTTATAACTCAAAGATGAATTTTGATGATTTAATCCTTGAAATGAAAACCATGTAGGATTAATCCCTTGTTGATATTAGAGTTAACATCACGAAACTTGGGTTTATTTGATGAAAAATTTTGGGGGTTATACGTGTTCTTGACTAAGAATGATATGCAGATTTTTTGAATTAAAATGGGATTAGCATGATTAATCGAAATTCCATAATGATTTTAATATGATTTGATGTTATAAATCATCGACATAATTGGGTATATCATTTGGGATGAATTATAAGGAGTTTGGGATCATTTGGTAGAGTTTTTTAGGATGAATTATGTTATAACCCGTAGGTAGAAATATGTAGAAAAATGACGAACATTGTATGATAATTTTAGGACTGTTTTCAGCGAAAATTGGTAGTGTCCACGTGAGTTCTTGTATAAAATCACGTTCTGAACAACTTTGTATTTTTCAATTTTTCCAAAATCGAAGTAGAAAAGCCTCAAATTATAATTTTATATATCTAGGAAAATGTAACTTTATCGAGAAAATGGATTATTGGGAATTAAAATATAATCCGGACATGTTCTAATGAGTCTGGGTTTTGGACCAATAAGTATGGGTTAAAGGTAGCTACTGGAATAATTAATTAAATCCTTTCGGTCAACAAGAGATGTTAGGAGTAATGGAAAATGTGAATAAAATGTGTATTAGTAGTTTATGGGATAAACTTGAAATATACTATGTGTGGGATTTGTATATGGGATGAGAGTAAACCCATTTGTTGATATATATACATAGGTGGAGCGAATACCTATAATATAATTGAGGTTTAAAATACCATGATACGTAGGATATTCGAGATATAAGTATACTACGTATGAGACTTGTAATATGGGAAGTGCGTATGCCCTAATGTTGATATATATATATATATATATATATATATATATATATATATATATATATATATATATATATATATATATATATATATATATATATATATATATATATATAAAGGTTGAGTGTATACATATATGATGATTTGTGTGTATGACAGACCTAGCCTACTTACTATCGACGGGAGGTTTACGCGTTGAGGCCAGTCATATCCTGATGAGTCTTAGGTGGGATTTTTTACTTGTGCCTCGGAACATAGGACTTAGGTTGGATTGCCATGTGTGAAAACAATGGTATTGAACGGTCATTTGGGTGCGTAGGTATGTGCGTAGCCCAAAGGCTTAGGACTATGTTCGCATCAAATATTTGTGTTTGTTATTTATGGTTATAGGGATATACAGAACCGATAGTCCTTTGTATAGTGATGAGATGTACCCGGACATGACAGCAAAGTATGCATGCATGGCAGCTGAGTCTCGAGGTGCAATACTGTATATATATATATAATAGAGTGAATGTATATATATACACATTTGATATTATCTAGTGTGTGAATTAAGTAGACATGAATGATAATGAAATCTTAAATGAATTAAGCTAATGAACACTTAATTATATTAAATTGAAAAAGTGCTTATCCATGTTAAAGAGAAATTTGATATATATGTATTGCGTATATTGCTAGAGAAATACGTGGGAACGATATTGGGCTATGTTTAGATGTGAGACTCAAAAGAACTAGTTAGTATGGGAATAGTAACTAGTATGGTTTGAAGGTAAGAATCTTAAAAGAGAGTTCGAGAATCTAACATGTACATAATAATTGCTTAATTGCACTTGTTAATCACTTGCTATTTTTAAAAATATTTTACCATCGGGCTCTGACTCGTTTTCTTGCATATTCTCGCCTCCCTTGTTTCTTCTATATTAGGTGTCCAACCACAGGAATGCCAGGCATAGAGGATTGGATACTTGACGTACTATGACTGCTATGGACTTGCAGACTTTGCTTAGACGCTTCCATTCTCTTGATTCATACATCTGTAGTAGTTAGTTCATGTAGGGCATGTTTCCCAAGGATTCTAGCTATTTCGATTCTATCTCAGACCGCGGTATTACTTATGTCAGTTTTAATACATTCAGTTTATTTGGATTGTTGTATTGAGATATTTAAACTGAGGAGTTTATTCCGGTTACATTTAATTCAGTTGTGATGTTACTTATCTATTATGCATTGTTGTGGAATGGATTACATAAAATTGTTTATAATGGTAAAATGAGATTATATTAAATTAAAATTTGAAAGTTTTTAACACCGGCTTAATTGAGTATTAGGTGATTAACAAAAAGAAAATATTTTTCGATAGTGATGCTAAGAATGAACCAACTGTATACTCTAATTTAATTGTGTATATGACTGATCACCCGATATTTAATTGAGAGGGGTGTTACAGATGGTATCAAGTTCTAGAGTCTTTAGGATCTGTACGACTATCTATGTTTCAGCGTATCGTTCTTTGATGTAGAGCCTTATGATTAAGATTGTTGTATTCCTTCACATATGAAGATTTACGTTCTCTTGTTATTAAACATAAGTGGTGAAATTCTTATACAAGTTCGATCGGGCTTCGTACGCTGAACAAAATAGGACGACCAACAAAGGCCGTTGGACAAAATGTAGGAGGAAAGTCTTAACAAGAGACTTTGTGCATTTTGGAAAATGTTGATCGAGGTAAAATCCACCATAATTATTATTCAAGCTGACAATAGTATAGAAATCGCTTGGGAATAGTAGTTTCCTTAAACACCGTCATTGGTGGCGATGGTGCCGTTCCAGCCTCACCCAGCATTATCGTTGAAGGGTGGCGGAGTTGGAAGAATTTTATCAAAAAGAACATTTATAAAATGTGTGAAGGAAGAAGAGTGAGGGGATAATGGAAGTAGAAATCCAA
This sequence comes from Sambucus nigra, assembly GCA_949130495.1. NCBI lineage: Eukaryota > Viridiplantae > Streptophyta > Magnoliopsida > Dipsacales > Adoxaceae > Sambucus > Sambucus nigra. The sequence goes on along the minus strand of OX422211.1, from coordinate 434,354,348 downwards.
AATCAATTGTATAGGGTGAAGTGTAGCAACACCCAGGATTTAAGAATTTTTGACAACATTTCGTTCATAAGAGCAATCTTAAGTGATGGAAATAAGACTTCGTATATAAAGAAGTTGGTATTGAGCTAAATGTGGAATTTGGGGTACGGTTTAGTCGTGAAATCGTCCATCTGCTGTTGTAACAGAGATGCGAATGAAATTGTTAAATTTTGGACCTTATCATAAATGGGATGTACCTGACAAAAATGAGTTACTTTTTGTTGAAGAGTTCATGATTTATATACCCATGTGTAAATGGAAAAATCAGATTTATATGACTAGTGACGATGTCGTCAATGGTGTACGTTTATGAATCAATATCAATGCTTCCATGAGAAGGGAGTCAAAAGTGTTGGATAATTTTGTTGAAAGTGAGACTAACGTGAACAAGGATAGTAAAACACCACTTAGGGGCATACCAAGTAGGGGGGACCCATATATATGGTTTAATTGAATATCTACTAAGTGGAGGTGGATTCAGTCAAGACTAGTATAGTCGATAACGAGTTCCATAGGGAAAGTGGAGCTGAAGAAATCAGTAGAGCAATAATTGATGCTAGTATTGTTAGGTTCAAAATGGTCTGTAGGACCGGAGACAGGGGAAATGACACGAAAAGTTGTTCCAGGTATAGAAAAAAAACTGGGACTATTAATGTTGAATGAATTCATAGAAAGTGAGTGGAACCTATGAGACTGGGAATAGTAGATGTGAATCCTATGTATAGATATCATTATATATGTTTATGGGTAGCGAAACCCGCTGTTGACACCCGTAGGGAGAAACGGGTAGGATCATTAAGAATTATGCTATTATATACTACATTTGTGAGTGAGGAATGCAGGATTTATTGCGGTAATGTGTAGTGACTGATTTTCGAGTATTAAAACGATGGTAAATTGTGTAATAAGACTATCGTATTTGCTGTTTGAGAGTGAACTGTATTAGTTCTGTTAGGAGCCACTTGAAATAAGGTTAGGCCTAAGTGTATAAATTTATAGATGGCATTCTATACTTGGCATCTGTGAGTATGTCGTTTTACTATACCCCGGTGTGTAAGGACTTGCTGCTAATGTGATTCAGGATATATTGTGCTCTTAATTCATGCAGATAGAGATATTTATCGTTATTTTATAGCACCGAGAACTTGTGTTAGTGGGAGCGCCATGTTTAATATTATCTTTGAAGGACATGAGAGCGGATTAGTAGACTTTTATACAAACAGACAAAACCTATTAGGAAGGTACATACTGTGGACTAAGGACCTGAAGGGTTTCGACGATCGACTAGGTTAGGTAGTAGTGTATCCGGGGGGTTCCTTGTTTGGATTCGCTTTGCGAGACACCCCACACATGAAACTAGCGAACATTGGAAGTCGAAGTAAGTTGGGTCTTTAGGATATGGGTTTAGAACCTTTGTTATAATATGTATCTGTTAAAACAGAGAGTTATTGGTTGTAGTATGATTTGAGGCCGGTGGAGTTGCCAAATGTGAATGTGAAGACCAGTGTGATACGAATTATATTATAAGTAGTAAGTTGGTAAAGTGTAACCTTACAGAGTAATCACGTCTAATGTATGATATCACATCCATTTAGATCTTATGCTGAAATGTACACAACATAGGGTGTATGGGTGCCTTAGATAGTTAGATTCTAGTATTTTCCATAATTGAGAATTATGGGATAGTACATATTTTTTAGGTAAATAAATGTAGAAGTTGTGACTTCAGGACTTAGTTGTTTGATGGTTGAGGTCAGTTAGGACTGCTACTCCCCAAATTTTCCACGAGTATGGTATAGGAAGAATTCGATAAAGTTTAACTCGGAAAAGTTGAAACTTACATGGAAGGTATTTGGATGCCTATGTTTCATGAGAATCTAAAATATAAAGAGAGGGGGAGAACTTGCGACACGTGGTGATGGCACTATCACACGAGTCATGGGTGTGGATACGTTTGTGAGAAAGATAAAAGGCATCATGATATAAAACTGTAGTAGTGATGGCATAAAACCAAGCAAGACATTATCGAGTTCTAATTGAAAGTGGACAATCACAAATTAATAGGGTTACTTCAGCCGTTGGGAATTCCTTAGTAAAAATACGATAGTGTATCCCTAAATTATCACGGAGTTAATTACTTCGCAAAGGGATCACGACCCTATATGGGTGATAATGGGTGGGGTAATCGAAGTAGCTCACGTTATACCAGTTAAGACTAATCATAATGTGTGGCAGTATACCCCAATCATTATTCCTGAGATAGTAATGTTATACGGGGTAAATTTCGACATTGTGTTTGATAGAGACAAGAGAGTTATGTCTCGATTATATGGAAGAGTTTCTGGAAGGCCACGAGTATCGAGATGCGAATGTATACAGCCTAACACATCCACAGATGGACGGGCAGACTAAAAATTCTAGTTACATATTGAGGGATATGTTGTATTTTCGATAATGAGAAGATTTAGTGTCATATTTGTAGTTCGTGTACAATAACTCCTCTCAGCTCATTTACGGTATGAATCTATTTGAGGCGTTATATAGAAGACCTTATCGTCCTTTTGCTTATTGGCTAGAGGTGGAGGATAATGAGCTACTCGGGCCAAAGGGATTCAGGCGTAATCCGGAATTGAAATGATTTGGTGTTACCTTATTGCATGTTGGAAAAAGGGAAATTGGCGCTGAGATACGTATGACCATTTCCTATTATTATAAAGATTGGACCAATATCTTACATGCTTGGGTTCCATAGTCCTTTGTTGATGCAATATTACGAAAATATGTTGGTATTTATAGTATATATTGTGTGTAAAATATATACCGTACAAACAAGAATAAACTACTTATGTGATAAAGTAGTAAGACGAGTTTGTATATATCCAAAGACGAATTAATCTACTATAGTGCAAATAGTAGGAGGATAGATAGTGATTATCTAAATTAAAAATTTCAGTAGTGAAACTTAAATGATAAGGCTTGGGCAAGGTTCTAAAAAACGCGGGGCGTGATCGAGGCGTGGAGGCCAAGCCTTAAGCCTTTGAAGCCTAGGCGGGCCTTGGCGTCAAAAGGCGTTTAGGCCTTCTTAATATATTTTAATATTTTTTAACCATAACAAGGCTATTAAAAAACTAAAATTGTACATATCATAAAAATATGTCTGAATATTTACAAATTAAAGTACTATTTGATTATTTTGGATGAGATAATGGTCTGGTTTGTAATAAAATTCTTTAAAAGACGATATTATTTCACTAAAGCATTGTTCTTTTTAGAAAAAAAATGCGCCTTAAGGGTTTTACCAAGAATAAGGCGTGAAAAACTTAAGGCGGGGCGTTTCTCCCAAGCCTCAAGCCTAGGCGGGTTTTTTAGAACAGTGGGCTTGGAGTATAACATCAGTGAGATATTCATTATTAGGGGTATTCGGTAATGTACTGTATGGGCGGTACGGCGGAGGTTACATGAGATGTGAGATTAATACCCGGAGTTGTCCTTACCAGATATGCCTTATTTTCTGAATTTCGGCACGAAATTCCATTATAAGGGGGGAGTATGTAATACCCCGTATTTTTAATGATTTTTTAAATGAGATAAATTTAAAGTAAATGGGTTGAATCAATGTGGATTAATTAGAATTATTTATATGAAAATAATTGGAATTAATCCGGATTGAATAATTGCTAGAATAAAGTAATATGTGATTGATATTAAATATTACTTAGTGATTAAAAGTAATACATGATTATGAATTTATAAAAATTCTCGGGATTTATAAATACGACAATTACGGTAATTAAGTCGGGACGCGCGTGTGAGTCATGTCGGGACTATAATTGAATGGAATGAAAAGTAAATTATTTTTATATCATCCTAATGGTGGTTCCGAGTGCACCAAAGTGTTCGGAGGGGTTTAAATAGTCAAAAAAGTCTACCCGGGGGTTTAATTTGGGTCTCGGGTCAATTTGGAACCGAATAGACACCCCAAAGAGGTATTTTGGTAATTTTACTTGGGAGATGAATAGTACTTACGAAATTTGGGTATTTTTATATAAGTTAAGAGATATGTTAGCCAAAGGTTTATTCACCAAAACTCTAAGAGACATCCATTGAGAAGAGGAAAAGATTTCTCTTGGAGAGGAAGGGTTGTTCTAGGAAAACCAAGGGACAAAGGCACCTTGCACCACCACCGCCACCACCTGAGAGTGACCGAAAAAGAGAGGAACATCATAGCATAATCTTCCCCAAAGGCTCATAGCTACCAAATCAAAGGCAAGTGTTTTAACTCTTGCAATCTATAGCATGTATGTTGTCCATGGTAGATAGAAAAAGTTTTTTTTTTAAGTTTTATAAATCAAAGATGAATTTTGATAATTTTGATTTAATCCTTGAAATGGAAACCATATAGGATTAATCCCTTATTGATATTAGAATTAACATCACGAAACTTGGGTTTATTTGATGAAGAAATTTGGGGTTTATACGTGTTCTTGAGTAAGAATGATAAGATGCAGATTTTCCGAATTAAAATGGGATTAACATGATTAATCGAAATTCCATGATGATTTTAATATGATTTGATTTTATAAATCATGCACATACTTGGGTATATCATTTGGGATGAATTATAAGGAGCTTGGGATCATTTAGTAGAGGTTTTGAGGATGAATTATGTTACAACTCGTAGGTAGAAATATGTAGAAAAATGACGAATATTGTGTGATAATTTTAGGACTATTTTCAGCGGAAATTGGTAGTGTGCTCACGTGTTCTTGTATAAAATCACGTTCTGCACAACTTTGTAGTTCTAAGTTTTTTTTAAATAAGAGCAGAAAAGCCTCAAATTGTAATTTTATATATTTGGGCAGAATGTAATTTTATCGAGAAAAAGGATTATTGGGAATTAAAATTTAATTCGGGGATGTTATAATGAGTCTGGGTTTTGGACCAATAAGTGTGGGTTGGAGGTAGCTACTGGAATAATTAATTAAATCCTTTCGGTTAACAAGAGATGTTAGGAGTAATGGGATATGTGAATAAAATGTTAAATAGTAGTTTATGGGATAAACTTGAAATATACTACGTGTGGGATTTGTATATGGGATGAGAGTATACCCATTTGTTGATATATATACATAGGTGGAGCAAATACCTATAATATAATCGAGGTTTACAATTCCATGATACGTAGGATATTCGAGATATAAGTATACTACGTATGAGACTTGTAATATGGGATGTGCGTATGCCCAATTGTTGATATATATATATAGAGAGAGAGAGAGGTTGAGTCAGGGTTCTAAAAAACGCGAGGCGTGATCGAGGCGTGGAGGCCAAACATTAAGCCTTAGAAACCTTTTTTTAATATATTTTGATATTTTTTAACTATGACAAGGCTATTAAAAGTACTAAAATAGTATATACCTTAAAAATATGTTTGAATATTTATAAATTAAAATAATATTTTTTTAAACTACTAAAAAAATGAAAAACTCGCATTTTTCACACCTTACTTCTAAAAAACTTTCGTTTTTTCACGCCTTACCCCAAAAAACGTTGACCATCGTTGACCACGCCTTAATCCATGCCCAGGGACAAAACTTGGCGTATCTAAAAAGTCTCGTGCCTAGGCGCGTTTTTTAGAACACTAAGTGTATACGTATATGATGATTTGTATGTATGACATACCTAGCCTACTTGCAATCGACGAAAGGTTTGCGCGTTGAGGGCAGTCATATCCTGATGAGCCTTATAGGGGATTTTTGACTTGTGCCTCAGAACATAGGACTTAGGTTGGATTTTCATGTGTGAAAACGATGGTATTGAACGGTCATTTGGGTGCGTAGGTATGTGCGTAGCACAAAGGCTTTAGACTATGTTTGCCTCCAATATTTGTGTTTGTTATTTATGGTTGGAGGGATATACCAAACCGATAATCCTTTGTACAGTGACGAGATGTACCCGAACCTGATAGCAGAGTATGCATGCATCGCAGCTGAGTCTCGGATTGCAGTATTGTATATATATAATAGAGTGAATGTATATATATACTTGTGATATTATCTAATGTGTGAATTAAGTAGACATGAATGATAATGAAATCTGAAATGCGTTAAGTTGGTGAACACTTAATTATATTAAATTAAAAAAGTGCTTATCCATATTAAAAATAAATTGGTTATATATGTATTACTTATAATGCGAGAAAAATACGTGGGAACGATATTGGGATGTGTTTAAATGTTAGACTCGAAAGAAATAGTTAGCATTAGAATAGTAACTAGTATGGTTTGAAGGTACGTTAGGCGCACCACTAGATGAAAGGTGAGAATCTCAAGGGAGAGTTCAAGAATCTAACATGTACATAATAATTTCTTAATTGCACTTGTTAATCACTTGCTATTTCTGAAAACATTTTACCATCGGGATGTGACCCGTTTTCTTGCATATTCTCGCCTCCCTTGTATCTTCTATATTAGGTGTCCAACTACAGGAACGCCAGGCATAGAGGATTGGATACTTGACTTACTATGGATGCTATGGAGTTGCAGACTTAGCTTATACGATTCCATTCTCTTAATTCATACATCCGTAGTAGTTAGTTCATGTAGGGCATGTTGCCCAAGGATTCTAGCTATTTAGATTCTATCTCAGACAGTGGTATTACTTATGTCAGTTTTAATACATTCAGTTTATTTGGATTGTTGTATTGAGATATTTAAACTAGGGAGTTTATTCCAGTTACATTTAATTCAGTTGTGATGTTACTTATCTATTATGCATTGTTGTAGAATAGATTACATGAAATTATTTATAATGGTAAAATGAGATTGTATTAAATTAAAATTTGAAAGTTTTTAACACCAGCTTAATTGAGTATTAGGTGATTAACAAAAAGAAAATGTTTTTCGATAGTGATGCTAAGAATGAACCAACTGTATACTCTGATTTAATTGGGTATAGGACTGATCACCCGGTATTTAATTGAGTGGTGATATACCCATATATACCCTCGGCCAGGACGAGGGCGCCCCGCACCTGGATGGGGCCAGGATGACCTCTCAGCCAATATTAGACGACCCTTCAAGGGGCCGACCCCTCATCATGGCTCAGATGGCCCTCCAAGGGGACGACCCCTCATCAGGACCGGATGACCCTACAAGGGGCCGACCCCCTCACCAGGCCCAGACGACCCTCCAAGGGTCCGACCCATCATCATGGTCAGATGACCCTCCAAGGGGCCGACCCATCATCAGGTCCAGACGACCCTCCAAGGGGCCGACCCCTCATCAGGTCCAGACGACCCTCCAAGGGGCCGACCCCCTCATCAGGTCCAGACGACCCTCCAAGGGGCCGACCCCTCATCAGTTCCAGACGACCCTCCAAGGGGCCGACCCCTCATCAGGTCCAGACGACCCTCCGAGGGTACGACAGTACGAGGCCTAAATTAGGCCAGACTCACTGCCAGAAGGAACTTTGCCCTCGGCCTCATATCATAGGTCGAGGGTGACATCATCACAGAGCGTAGTTTGGGAGACGCATGGAACAGTGGGCATGAGGCTCACATGGCACGTGGAAGACCGTTATAACAATATCACCCCCTCACGTGAGGGAATATTATGTCATCATTAATCACATGTGGCATCTACAGGTGTCAGCAGGGGATTGGCTAGATCATCATTCACATGCACCATGCATACTTCGGGGGTACACTACACCCCCCAAGACCTATATATACTTGTCACCTACAACCTTACAAAGGGATCGATAAATTGTAACCCTAGCTGAAACTCTTCTTGTACACACAGTAGAGAGAGAAAGTGAGCTTATGTGCATTGTATCCAAGGCCATTAGTGCCCATACTTAGTAGATCACACACTCACAGTGGATGTAGGCCGAATTGGCTGAACCACTATACATCATTGTCTTATTCCTCTTATACTCACCCCTCTTCTATGAACTTACACACATACATCTCTATGGCTGCCATTGTTATTACTGTTTGAGCTCATCATCACTTATCTGGTGGTGATGAAACTTAGCATCATCAGTTTGGCGCAGTCTGTGGGAACAAGAAGACATCTCTTCCTTTGTACAGCTTGACCTCACTGGGAACTCTCCCCCTGTGTGGAGATGTTTCACCATTGAAAGAGACCCATTAAGGTTCTCAAGTTCATCAGTCTTTTCTTCAGTTCAGCTCTTCATAGCTCAAACACATGGCATCGGAGATGCCACCACCACCACTTCCTCCACCGGATAGTGGAGTAGGACCCAGTTCTAGTCAGCCACCACCTCAGTCTGAGATGGCTGATGTGGCGGCAGCCTTGAAGTCTCTGGCAGCAAGCCAGCGGATCATGTAGGAACAGTTCACAGCTCTAAGCCAGAACATACTAAGACCACCAGGGGTCTCACCTGAGATGATTACTCCGGCAGCGGCTCTAGGGAAGCACGAGGCTAGGGGACCACCCCAGGGACCACGCAAAGACTTGCCACCCCCACATCGGGTGAGGGATGTTGCTGACCCCCGGCGTCTACGCTTGGGGAGGAAAGGAAACCCGTGCCCTGAGGATAGGTATGATGATATGGAGGGAGAGGAGGCCCCCATAGAGTGCTGGGAGCCATATGAGGTCTCCAACAATACTTTGCGACCTCTCCAGGAGAGCAGAGGGAAGTGTGGAATGAAAAATCCTAACGATCGCCCGAGAGGCTCTGCTTTTGATCGCTTGAGAAGGGGGTCGGCCTTTGAGAGGCTGGGCCCAATAAATGACCTGCGGGAAAAATTGTCCAGATCAAGGAGTTCTGCGAGGTCCAGAAGGGAGGCAGCAGATGGACGACCCCACGGGGGTCGACCCCTAGGATGGGACAACGGTCAGGGGGAAGTAAACAGTCGACACAAACCTGCCGCAGCAGAAACCTCCGTCCACCTCAAAGAGGCGGCAGGGGATAACATCGGCCAAGCCGACCCTACGAGGCCATGGAATGACTCGATCCAGCGACTGGAGGATAAGATTGGTGATATTCTGAAGAGCCGGGACCCTCTTCAGAGAGGATACTCCATAGGTTCACCCTTTGTGGCGAAGATAGTCAACTTCCCTACGCCATCAAAGTTTAAGCCACCTGTGGTAGCCCCAAGGTACGACGGGAGTACCAACCCTGTCCACCATATAGAGATGTACCAGTCAGCGGCAGACATATACTCTATCTCAGATGAGATGAGGCATCGTGCCTTTTCTGGCACTCTGACTGGGGCTGCACACGTCTAGTATATGTCTCTTCCAAAAAACTCCATTGAAAGCTTTAAGCAGTTGGCAGACCGGTTCATCCACAACTTTTGCTTTGGCATGAGGCCACAGAAGAAGACCACACACCTGCTCTATGTTAAGCAGGGGAAGAACGAGAGTCTAAGAGACTACATATCCAGATTCAACAAAGAAAAGTTAGAGGTGGAAGACTATGAGGAGAGCATAGCCATGACCTCCCTCATTGGAGGACTCCAGAAGGGAAAACTGATATGAAAGCTTGCTGCAGACCCTCCGAGGACGATGGCTGAATTGTTGTCGACGACAGGAAGGGTGATGAACGCCGAAGAGGCGAAGGCCGCAAAATGCGAAGATGAAAATGGAGGCACTAGTGGGGGTAAGTACCATAAGAAGAACAAAAAGGGGAAGAAGAGGTCTACGAATGACAAGTTCGCTGATTACACCCCTCTAACGGTCAGCTGTGAACATATTCTCAATGAGATAAAGAGTGACTGGTCCCTGAAGTGGCCTGAGTAGTTGAGGGCAACCCCCAACAAGAGGAACAAAAACCTATGGTGTGAATTTCACCAAGACCATGGCCACGTGACAGACAAATGCTTTGCTCTGAAAGATGAGATTGAAAAAATGTTAAAAGAAGGGAAACTAAGGAAGTACGTTGATAAGAGTGCCTTCAAGAGGGGCCGAGGGGACGACCCCAAAAAGAAGAGAGGTGATGCATGTAGAGAAGGTCCTCCGAAAATAGGGGATGACCCTTCTGATGATGAGGACGACCCTGACCTCCCTCCAAGAGACGACCATGACCCTGTCAAGAGACTTAATATGATCTCTCTCGGTGTGGGGATGATCTCTGGGGGACTGACAGGAGGAGGGTCAGAGGTCGCAGACAGGAAGGCCCATGTAGCTGAAGCCAAGGCAGTGATAAAAGTTGTACACTCAACCTCCCTGGAGGCAAAGTCAAACAAAAGGAAGAAGGTCGATATGGATACTCTGATAGTGGGGTTCTCAAGAATGTACTTCAAAGGCCTCTTAGCCCCACATGATGACCCTCTCGTCATCACTACCAGGGTGCACGGATGCGAGGTGCCGAGGATCTTGGTAGATGGGGGTAGCTCTACAGATGTGATGTTTTGGCCACGCTTCAAAGCCTAAGGTCTCAGTCGTGCTAGACTCATCCTATACCATCACCCATTGATTGGGTTCAGTGGGGAAAAGGTTCATCCCCTTGGAGTGTATGAGGTCGATGTCAGGATGGGGATGTCAGGATGGGGGACGAGTGGCCGAGATGACTTACCAAGAAGGTCAGCTTCTTTGTGATGGATAAACATATCTTTTCGGCCTATAACATTATACTGGGGCGGGTAGCCCTCAAGGGGTTTAAAGTTGTGCCGTCTACGGTCCATCAAATGATTAAATTTCCAACCCCTTACGGGGTAGGGGAAGTTCAGGGAGACCAGACAATAGCACGGGAATGTTATTTCAACTCCATCGAAGAAAGAGAGCCACATAAGAAGGCAACAACCACTTACAATATTGATACCCTCGACCCCAGGGACGAGACAAAGCTGAAGAAAGGAGAAGTCGCGAAAGAGGTAGAATCCATCATCCTCAATGAGGATGAGCCAGAAAAAACCGTCCAAATTGGCAAAACTCTGAAGCCAAACATCAAGGAAGACCTCATCAAGCTATTAAGGAGAAGACAGAGCGTCTTTGCATGGTGTCATGCAGATATGCCGGGGATCGACCCCGAAATCATGTGCCACAAGCTCAACGTGGTAGAGGGTGCAAAGTCGGTAAAGCAGAAGAGGAGAATTTACTCTCGATAAAAATATAAGGTTATAAGGGACGAGGTCAAGAAGCTAGAAGATGCCGAGTTTATCAGAGAGGTCATCTACCCCGAATGGCTGTCCAACACAGTCATTATCCCAAAATCCAACGAGAAGTGGAGAATGTGTGTAGACTTCACCGACCTCAACAAGCATTGCCCCAAAGACAACTTCCCTCTCCCCCACATTGACCAGATGGTAGACGCTACCGCAGGCCATGAACTAATGAGTTTTATGGATGCCTAATCAGGTTACAACTAGATCTTTATGAGCCTTGGGGACTCGGAGAAAACTGCTTTTATCACCGACAAAGGGACATACTGTTATAGGGTCATGCCCTTTGTCCTGAAGAATGCAGGGGCAACGTATCAGCGCCTTGTAAATAAAATGTTTGAAGACCAAATTGGGAAGTCTATGGAGGTCTATGAAGATGACATGTTGATTAAGAGTTTGAAGGTAGAGGATCATGTGGCTAACCTTGAGAGGACCTTTAATACGATGGATAAGTACCAGATGAAGCTCAACCCGGCTAAGTGTGTCTTTGGGGTTGGAACAGGTAAATTCTCGGGGTTCATTGTGAATCAAAGAGGTATTGAGGCCAATCCAGAAAAGATAAAGGCCCTCCTAGAAATGAAGACCCCCAAGACCAATAAAGACGTTCAAAGGCTCACGGGGTGAGTGGCTGCTTTGAATAGGTTTGTGTCCAGAGCCACAGACAGGTGCTTACCATTCTTCAAAATTCTCAGAAAGGCTTTCGAATGGAGCGAGGAGTGTGATGAGGCCTTCAAGGAGCTAAAGACATATTTAGGGTCTCCCTTACTGTTGTCATGACCAGTACAGGGTGAACGTCTATATGTGTACCTAGCCATCTCAGAATCAGCTATCAGCGCAGCCATTATGAGAGAAGAGGATGGAGTACAGAAGCCAGTGTATTTCAACAGTAAGGCACTCTAGGGGGCAGAGGAAAGATACCCAAGGATGGATAAGTTAGCCTATGCCTTGATCCATGAATCAAAAAAGATGAAGCCATACTTCTAGTCCCATACAATGGTCATCCTCACTAACTTTCCTCTTAGGCAGGTCCTATACAAGCCAGAAAAATCAGGTAGGTTAATGGCTTGGGCTATAGAGCCGGGGGAGTTCGATATTGTGTATCAACCTAGGATGGCCATTAAGGGGCAAGCATTGGCAGATTTTGTGGCTGAATTTACTTGGGAAGATGATGAAACTGAAGATGAGAGCCTTGGGAAGACAGATACCTTACAAGGCAGATTCACCGACACACCCGCAGATAAGGCTGAGACAAGCACCGCTAGAGGGAAAGTGGCCGAAAATGAAGAGGGAAAATATCTCTTTAGACAGGGGTCCCTCATCGAGGGAAATTTCTCAGAAGAATAGACTGTGTTGAGTCTCTTCGTCGATGGGTCCTCCTGCGACAGCGAAAGTGGAGCTGAACTGATAGTATCAGCACCCGATGGCACAGACATTGAGTACGCCCTGACGTTCAAATTCAAAGCCTCCAACAACGAGTCCGAATATGAGGCCTTGATAACAGGCCTCTCCTCATCCATGTCTCTTAGTGTCGGCCAGATTTTGGTCCATAGTAATTCAAAGCTAGTAGTGAACTAGATACTAGGAGCCTACGAGGGCAAGGATGAGCGGATGGCCAAGTACCATGAGAAAGTGATGTCATTACTGAAGAGCTTCAGAGAAGTGAAATTGAAGAGGATACCTAGGCTCAATAATGGCCGAGCTGATGCACTTTCTAGGTTGGCCTCGCCGACTAGGACAGATATCAGGAGGACAGTCCCAGTGGAAATCTTGCTTCGACTAACTATTGAAGATGTTGAGGGAACACTTGAAACTTGCTTAAATATTTCTAAGGAAGCTTCATGGATGGACCCTCTGATCAGATACATCAAATAGGGGGAAATACCAGAAGCAAGGCAAAAAAGGTAAAAGTTGAGATACAGAGCTGCGAAATTCACTGTCATCGGAGACACCTTGTACAAAAAGGGGTTTTTGCTCCCCTTACTTAGGTGTGGGCACCCGTCTGAAGTCCCACACATTTTACAAGACGTGCACGAGGGGTCATGTTCAAGCCACATTGGGGGTAGGTCTTTAGCGAAGAGGGTGGTCACCCAAGGGTACTGGTGGCCGACCTTGGGGAAAGATGCCACGACATACGTAAAAAAGTGTGATAAATGTCAAAGATTTGCCACAATCCCTCACCAGCCCCATTAGCCTCTTACCTCCATTACATCCCCGTGGCCATTTACAGTGTGGAGGATCGACCTAATAGGACCCTTACCTAGGGCAGTCAATAACTATCGGTTCCTCATCGTAGCAATTGACTATTTTTCAAAATGGGTGGAGGCAGAGCCGATGGTAACGATTACCGAGCAGAAGACCTTCGAGTTCATCTGGAAAAATATCATATGCAGATATGATCTCCCCAACACCCTCATCTCAGATAACGGGACTCAATTCAAGAATACATCTCGAGAGAAGTACTGTGAAAGGGTGAGTATCAAACAATTCTTCTCTACCCCAGGTCGACCCTAGGCCAATGGGCAAACAGAAGTTACAAATAGGATAATCCTAGATGGGATCAAGAAGAGACTTGAGGAGGCAAAAGGAAGATGGGTTGAGGAGTTATATGTTGTACTGTGGGCCTACACAATGATGGCAAAGACCTTTATCGGAGAAACTCCGTTCATGCTAGCTTATGGCTCAGAAGTCGTCATCCCCACCGAGATTGGGTTTCCTACTCACAGGGTCCAAATGTATGACCCCAAGAGAAATATAGAAGAGAGGAGACTTGACTTAGACCTGATTGAGTAAAGGAGGGAATACGCCGAGATAAGGCAAGCCGCCTACCAGCAGAGGACTGCAAGGTTTTACAACGAGAGGGTGAAGCAGAGGCCAATTGCAGTGGGGGACTTAGTCAAGCTCCATCCAAATTGGCATGGCCCATATAAGGTCATTGATGAAGTTGTCCCTGGGACCTATAAACTAGAAAACCTAGAAGGGGAACCCTTTTCCAACCCCTGGAATGCAGATCATTTAAAGAAATACTATCAATAATTTTGTAAAGTCTTATCGGACCACAGTTGTAATGAATGTGTTGCTCTAACAGAACACTTGAAATGTTAATGAGAATGTCACATTGATCCCTCATTTTGTGTTTGATTAATCCTAGTGTGATTGGGGTAATACTCGTTAGGACCACCCTCGGCTATGATGAGGGTCAATGTTGGGGACGACCCCTCATTCACCCTCAAGAAAGACGAGGGGGGACTTGAAAAACCATTAGGTTAGTGAAAAACCACCCTCGGCTATAATGAGGGAAAATGGTGGGGACGACCCCTCATTTACCCTCAAGAAAGACGAGGGGGACTTAAAATTTAAAACATCATTAAGTTGGTGGAAACCACCCTCGGCTATGATGAGGGTCAATGGTGGGGACCACCCCTCATTCACCCTCAAGAAAGACGAGGGAGGACTTGAAAAACCATTAGGTTGGTGAAAAATCACCATCGGCTGTGATGAGGGTCAATGGTGGGGACTAACCCTCATTCACCCTCAAGAAAGACGAGGGGGGACTTAAAAATTTAAAACACCATTCAGTTGGTGAAAAACCACCCTCGGCTATGATGAGGGTCAATGGTGGGGACGACCCCTCATTCACCCTCAAGAAAGGCGAGGGGGGACTTGAAAAACTACCATTGGCTATAATGGGGGAAAATGGTAGGGACGACGCCACATTTACCCTCAAGAAAGACGAGGGGGGACTTTAAAATTTAAAACACCATTCGGTTGGTGAAAAACCACCCTCGGCTATGATGAGGGTCAATGGTGGGGACGACCCCTCATTCACCCTCAAGAAAGATGAGGGGGGACTTGAAAAACCATAGGTTGGTGAAAAACCACCCTCGGCTATAATGTGGGAAAATGGTGGGGACGATCCCTCATTCACCCTCAAGAAAGAAGAGGGGGGACTTAAAAATTTAAAACATCTTGAAGTTGGTGGAAACCACCCTCGGCTATGATGAGGGTCAATGGTGGGGACTACCCCTCATTCACCCTCAAGAAAGACGAGGGGGGACTTGAAAAACCATTAGGTTGGTGAAAAACCACCCTCGGCTATAATGAGGGCAAATGGTGGAGACGACCCCTCATTTACCTCAAGAAAGACGAGGGGGACTTCAAAATTTAAAACATCATTCCGTTGGTGGAAAACCACCCTCGGCTATGATGAGGGCAAATGGTGGGGACGACCCCTCATTTACCCTCAAGAAAGACGAAGGAGGGGTTAGTGAGATTGTTAATTTAAAAACATCACAAGGCAAATCATACAAGAGAAAAGTATAGAAGACAGAAAGAGTCATTATATTACAAAATGTTAATGTTTGTCCAACAAAAGTAAGGTACAAAAATGTGATACATGAAGCGGGTATTGGCTACAAACAGCCACCCTATTGAGTGGCATCAGAGGGCAAGGCCTCAATATCTATGGGAGTTTCTTCTATGACCAAGACAGGCCGAGACTCAGACGTGCCTGTTCCTTCTACATGCACTTGAGATTCCACTTGAGCTAAGGCTTCAGCAATAAGAGGATCATAAAGTTGAACTGCCTCAAGAGAGGGACGGACAGACGATACTGCATCAGCGAACTTAAGGCCGACCCACCGATAGGCCATCCTAATCACCCTCTCTAAGTACTCAAGACCGAAGCCTTGAAACTCGTCTGAGAGTTTTTAGGCCTCCATAGCATCGGCCTCAGCTTTATTTACTGCCCCCTCAAGCTCAGTCTTAAATTGAATCCCCAGGTTGATCAAGGCCTCATCCTTCTCTTTAATAAGCAAGTCCATGGCCTTCAGGTCTACATCATGCTGCTTCGTCAGCTCGTCGAGGACCCTTGCATGTTCGGTCCTCGCACTCTCCAACTCGGCCCTTGCAGTCTCAAGCTCGGTCTGCAGGTCAACCTCATGCTGAATGGCCCTCTCGGCTTCATGAAATTTCTGTTGGTTCTCAGCCATCCACTTGGTAGCTGATGTGAAGGTACAAACAGACTGCACAGAAAAAGACACATGTTAAGGGGCCGAGAAAACAGTTAGTGAAAAAATTCAACTAAGGAAATGAAGTAAAAATAAATACCTGGGCCAGAGTGTGCAAACCATAGTCATACACCTTCGTCGGGGGCATCTTGGACAAGAAGTCATAGTCAGCGGCCGAGGGGGAAGAGAACATGGGAACCTTAGCCACCCTCAGATTGGCTATCAGGATAGACGTCTCAGCCTTCAAGAATGTTAAGTTTTTGAACCAAAAGGCTCCCATGATGGAAGACGATCCAGTCCCCTCAGACGACTCCATCGTCGCCCTCGTCCTTGAATCCGGTCGAGGGTCAGTAGGTACTTCTGGCTCTTTTCTTTTATGACAATCAGCAGTCGGCTCAACAAGTTTCGGCCCTACGGCCTTTGTCTTCCTCGGAGTCTGCTGAGGCTCCTTGCCTTTCTTCTTGCCTAGACCAGGCAGTAAGCTTGGGGCAGTCATTTCCCAAAGATGGTCAGGGATACCTGCAGGACGACCTGAAAAGGAGACGACACATCGGAAAAATACAGAGGCAAAGATGAAACACTTGGAAAAAATCAAAGATTGAGCAAAAATAATAACTCACATAGCTCTATCAAGGGGCCGACCCTCAGACCAGCTTCTTTGAGGAATCGAGGGGTCATTAAATCTTAAAACTTTGCAAGTTCACCCTCTTTTCCTCGTTCACTCAGATACTCGACTATGTCCTTTTCATTCAGACTAAGTCCGGGGTCTAACCTAGCCTTCATAGAGGGGTTAGACCATCTCCTTGGAACCCTCGGATCGTCATCCAAAGGCTGAGCCCCGGCAGTAAATTCCTATTCCCCAGATATGAAGAAAAATCTCTTCTTTTAGTCGTGGTTAGAGGTTTGTGCCGTGTGGAGAAGTTTTTTATCAGACTTCCTCACCCCCAGATGATAGTACCCAGGCTATTTGGACGAGGAAGTGATATTATATCAATACAAGAACACATCGGCTGAAGGCTCGTCAGTGAAGGTATTATTCCACAAGGAGACATAACCGAGGATAGTCCTTCAGGAGTTGGGAGGAAACTGAGAGGGGGCAACGCCGAGGGCTGATAATATATTGACTATGGCAGGGTGCAGAGGGAATCTAACGTCGACCTTTAACATCTGTTCATATACAGCGATCTCTCCCTCATCACCCTCTAAGACTTTCTCAGACTCAGAGGGAACCCTCATACTTATGTTGGGGGGCACACCAAATGTATGCTTCCACAATAAGAGGTCGCGATCCCTGACGGTGGAAACATAAGCTGAGGCATGGGAGGTGTCAACTGGTCAGCGTATGAATCCTCACCATCATCCTCAGTCCCCTCTCCCTCGGCCTCATCACCCGTCAGAGGTCCACCAGGAAAGGCCAATAAAGTTATCACATGAGCAGCCTCGGAAGGGACCACTCCCTCGGCCTGTCAGCCTGGGCTAAGATCATACATTTTTCTCCTCCCAAAAGGCCCAGTGCCTATTGGTGATGATGCTCTCTCATCCATTTCTCCTTCGTATGAATGACTCTCGACTGGACGATAAGACGACCCACAGGACTCAAATGGTATTATTGTGGCTAAAGGAATGGGGAAAATGGATCGTACCCAATTAGGGTCATCCCTCGTCTCCTCTCATCCTCTTCCTCTATTCACCTAATCTCTACGAAGAACTTCTCTCTCAGGGATGGGAATTCCTCGGCTAAATCATAAAGCCTCCTAAGCATTAAGGGGAAGACCCTACACTTAAAAAGAATTTGGCTAAGCTAATTACAAACAAGTTTGCAGATTGACCAACCTGGACTTTTGGATTGAAACTAAGGGAAGTAAGGGTTTTAATCAAGAACACTCAAGAACAAGTCACCGGAGAAGAACGCCAGAAACTTATGAAACAGCCAAAGAAAAATCTAGTCCTACAGGCCTAAAGCAGTCGAAGTGTAAAAAGCAATGGAATATAAAGAGGGCACTAGGGCAGAGTGATTACCTAATAAAAAATAAGTGAGACTGCCAAAGCTCAAAACGATGAAGTTGCAAAAATGGCAATGGAGCTGGTGAGAGGCTAAAGAGAGAGAGTTCAGGCGCGAAGAAGAAGAAGGGGAATAAACTTCAAAAAAATGTTTAAATACCTTGATAATGAGTGGGCCCACTAACTAAGGCAAAACACGGCCCACGAGGAGGGCATCATTAGGGCACAAAGTCCCAGGCCAGTTGTGTAGCCGCCACGCCTTGGAAACTGGAACGACAGTGGATATCTGCCAAGTGTCACATCAGCTCGACAGGTGCCATTCATCTAACTGTCCATACACTCATCTCAAAAGTAATACTATCCCTCAGCCATCTCAGCAACATCGATGGCTAAGGGCTGGGGGGTGATTGATATACCCATATATACCCTCGGACAGGCTGAGGGCGCCCCGCACCTGGATGGGGCCAGGATGACCTCTCAGCCAATATCAGACGACCCTTCAAGGGGCTGACCCCTCATCATGGCTCAGATGGTCCTCTAAGGGGCCGACCCCTCATCAGGCCCGGATGACCCTCCAAGGGGCCGACCCCCTCACCAGGCCCAAACGACCCTCCAAGGGGCCGACATCATCATGGTCCAGATGACCCTCTAAGGATCCGACCCCTCATCAGGTCCAGACGACCCTCTAAGGGGCCGACCCCTTCATCAGGTCCAGACGACCCTCCAAGGGGCCTACCCCCTCATCAGGTCCCGACGGCCCTCTAAGGGGCCGACCCCTCATCAGGCCTGGACGTCCCTCCAATGGGCCGACCCCCTCATCAGTTCCAGATGAACCTCCAAGGGGCCGACCCCCTCATCAAGTCCAAACGACCCTCCAAGGGGTCGACCCCTCATCAGGTCCAGACGACCCTCCAAGGGGCCGACCCCTCATCAGGTCCAAATGACCCTCCGAGGGTACGACAGTACGAGGCCTAAATTAGGCCAGACTCACTGCCAGAAGGAACTTTGCCCTCGGCCTCATATCATAGGCTGAGGGTGACATCATCACAGTGCGTGGTTTGGGAGACGCGTGGAACAGTGCACGTGAGGCTCACATGGCACGTGGAAGACCGTTATAACAATATCACCCCCTCACGTGAGGGAATATTATGTCATCATTAATCACAGGTGGCATTTATAGGTGTCAGCAGGGGATTGGCAAGATCATCATTCACATGCACCATACATTCTTGGGGGGTACACTACACCCCCCAAGACCTATATATACTTGTCACCTACAACCCTACAAAGGGATCGATAAATTGTAACCCTAGCTGAAACTCTGCTTGTACACACAGTAGAGAGATAAAGTGAGCTTATGTGCATTGTATCCAAGGCCATTAGTTCCCATACTTAGTGGATCATACACTCACTCACCCCCTTCTATGCACTTACACACATACATCTCTATGGCTGTCATTATTATTACTGTTTGAGCTCATCATCACTTATCTGGTGGTGCTGAAACTTAGCATCATCAAATGGGGTGTTACAGGTTTAATTGAGCAGGGTGTTACACCTGATTCTAAAAAATAGTCCCACAAAACATCAGCCAACCAGCAGGGGAAGATTTCCGACCAACAAGAGTTGGTAATAAAAATTCAGACTGGCCTTGACATTGGGTTAGCCTGTCTTGTTGTTAACCCTGGACTGGCCAGGGGTTTGATTAAGTCTGGGACACTTCCTACGGACTGAGTTGCGTCATCCCCTATGCTCAGGTCCAGGCTGACCAAGAGAGCTTGTTGTAACTTGGTACTGGTAATTTTCTCACTTTTCTTATCTTTTCTTCACGTTAGTGAACTCTTTTTGATATCTTGTGTTTTATTCTTTTTGCAGTTTTTGATTGACTTCTATCAAATGATGAAGAAGGATGACCAACTGAGTACTTCTCCAGGTGAAGTGGAAGAGGCCTTTGATGGTCTAAAATAATCGTTGAAGGCTTCCCGACAGAATTTGGAAACAAAGCAAAAATCCTGGGAAGAGGAGCTAAGAAAGGCTAATAATATGGCCAATGCAACTGAAGGCAAGATAAAGGCTGCTGAAAACAAAGCCCGAGATGCCAAGAAAAAATTGGATGATGCTGAGGGCAGGGCCAAGGCTACTGAGGACAAACTTGCATAAGTCACCACTCAAGCCCAAACTACTGAAGACAAAGTGACTTTCTTAAAGGCCAAATGGAAAACTTCATTTGATAAAGGTTGGAAAAAAGGTCATTTTTGCTGCCTTTACTTAGATTCAGAATGCTAAAAAATTATCCTTCAAGGAAGGGTGGACTGAAGCCCTGAAATTTATTGGCATAAAAGAAACTTCTGAACTATTCCAAAGGCATGACCCTAGTACTCCTCTTAATATAGACGAGGAGTTTGATGACGAGTGAAAACTGGCTTTTAGCGTGTGGCCGTTGTCTTCAAAAGCCTAGCCTCAAAATCCCTTGAATACCTACAAAACTTGTTAAACAACT
Source organism: Sambucus nigra (assembly GCA_949130495.1). Lineage (NCBI taxonomy): Eukaryota > Viridiplantae > Streptophyta > Magnoliopsida > Dipsacales > Adoxaceae > Sambucus > Sambucus nigra. Next base: position 434,333,671 of record OX422211.1, on the reverse strand, counting down.
CGTATTGCGGTAAGTACGAGTATCAATCCAACTTTCAAGGTGAAACAAGTAACGTGAATGCTTGTAATTTCAATTTTTTTATTAAAATCTTTTTTATTTTTATTTTTTTAAAAAAACACTTTCAAGAGAGAATTAGCTAATAAATGCTAAAATGTTAAATGACTAAATAACGAAGAATAATGTGTAACCGATTGTGATAAATGTGAGAAGGTTCAAGATATGGGATTACACCGCATTATCAATTATTTTAATTTCTCAATTTATTAATTTGAAATATTTGAGATTATATTTAATTGATAATCTAACTCTCGTTACAATTATAAATTTAATAGCATCTTTTTCATAAAACTAATTTTAAAATGTCACACTATGAAAAATTAAGAATTATACTATTTTCAAGAAAATTACCTGCTTGGATCAATTTAGTAAATTTTCTTGAATTCTCAAATTTCAATACCGAATTAATATTTATATTTAGGAAAAATCTATCTCTAGTTCGATTCCCAAAATCAAATATTAAAACTAAATTAATTTACTATCTCTCGATACAAAAATTAACGTGTCACAATTACAAATTAATTCTCCTAGAAATATTTCAATCAACGAAATTGATTAATTAAACTAACATCATATGCGTTTCATCCCAACCCTTGAACAGGGTGATTAGCCAAACATATTTAAACAAGTATGCACAATCACAAAAGCATCAATAAAAATTGAAACAAGAGGGAAAGAATATGATAGGAAAAGTCTCCTTTCGAATTGCATTTCTTGAATTGAGTTTCAATATCGTCACAATCAACACTTGATTACACTAATAAGAATAAAAAAAATAAAAAATTATTCTAAAGTTAAACTAATTTTTTTAATTTTTCTAAAAAAAATTATTTACAAAATGTACAAAAAATGATTGTCTCTCTCTGTGCTGTGTATCCTCTATGAGATTCTTCTCTGATGACATTCCCCTTTTAAATGACTTGCCATCCCTTTTTTTTAGAAGCCCACGATTTGGTTTTCTTGTAGAGATATTTTGGGGATTTTAAAAGCCAAGTCACAAATCTCTTTCGATAGGCACGTGGGTTTATCTTTTATTTGGCAAGTGGCTCCTATTTTTTTTTGGAATTTGTTGGAAGGAGGTTCGAAGCTTTGGGTCGCGATTGGGTTTCAGTAAGGCATCCGAGTTTGTGGTTCGATGGTGGTCTCTAGATCGGAACAGGTAGCTCGGGTAGGATTTGGGAGCTTGGTTTTGGGGTTGGAATGACTTGAAAATTGGGCTTCTGGGGTGAAAGTTTGGTCAAGAGTTGATGTCGTCGGCGGGGGCAAGTCGGGTCAAGGTTTTTCGAAGCTAGGGGCGGACTTGGTAAGGGATAAGGGTTAGAGAGCAGGTTCAATGGGTTGATGTGGGTTAAAAGGGTTTGGGTAGATGGGTTAATAGCTTAGTGGATTAATTGAAATGGGTTTGGATTTTATTCTTTGGATACGGAAGTAGAAGTGAGAGAATGTGGGTTGGAGAAGATGGGTGTGGAGTTGTGTGTGATGTGGTGTATGGGTGTAGGGTGTAGGGTGTGAGTGGGTTTAAAGTGTGTGTGTGTAAGTTGTAAAAAAAATTAAAATAAAATAAAACTAAGACTCAAATAAAAAGTTTTAAATTAATAATTCTAAAAAAATGAAAATTTGAAAAAACAAATTCCTAACCTAATAATAAAAGACCCGAGTAAAATAAAATCCTAATAATAAAACCAAACTAATAAAATCGCATAAAAAAATAAAAGCAAATAAAATAAAGTACCTAAAAAAATCTAATAAAACACACACCTATATATTTACATTAAAATAGTCAACTCACGGACTAAAGACACTCGGACCCTAATGTTTACATCTATATGCTCACCAATAAAATATAAAATAAATCCTAAAAATTATCTACAACCCAAATAATAATCTAAAATAAAATAAAACGAAATAAAATAAAATTACAAACCAAACACACACGAGGCTCGGGATAAGATCGGGATGGTCAGGGTCGTGTAGGCTTAGGGTTGGTACTGGATTTGGTATAGGGCGTCGAAACACATCAGGGCAAGCTCAAAAGGGGCTTCTGTCTACACGGATGCTTTGATTTTCTTCATTGATCGCTTTTAACCGCTACTTTATCGCTATTAGACCGAATTAGCACAATTTGATACCGCGACTTCATCTTGACCTCAGAAATAAACAAATACGAACATAATGTTATTTTTAATAAGAACGAGTGACTAAAATGCATCTACTAGGTGTATAAAGTAGACACTTTTGGGTGCTTATCAACGAGGATGGGCCTGGAGAATCTTCTGTGATGCCTCTTAAGTCTTCACTGCTGCCCAATGCTAGTGCCAACCAACCTGTTGTCAGTCAGGACCAGGCTAAGGACAAGGAGAAGTCTTAGGTCCTTTTCAATAAGTTTACTTTTTAGTCTTATTTTTTAATGACGTATATGTTCTTGTACTTCAATTATTAGTTAATGAAAGAATAACTTTTCTTGCCTCCATTCTTTGTTCCTTTGAATGATCTTAACTTCTTGTTAGTTTGCTACTTCTTGTATTTTGCTATTTCTCCGGATTTCCCCATAAACTCATATACTTATAACTTTTCAGTTTGATGCTACGAAAAAGGCCATAATTCTGCTAAATCTGACCTGCTCAAACGAAGTAGAAACCTTCTGGAAGTTGGTCATGTTCCCATGTCTGAAGAAGACTTAGCAGGGTTGCTTGACCTAAATACATCCGACCAAGTTAAGGAGTCATATATCCATCTTCATTGCTTGTGGAACATGGTTGTTGCTATCACTGCATATTATGAAATAATTGAGCAACTGCAAGAAAATTCACAAATTATCCTTGGCTTTGCTTCACTCTAACTATGAGGTAAAGTATAAAGCATTGAGTGAAGGTTGGGGTTTTGACAAGAACTTGAAAGACATTACTTCTGCTCTGAACAAGAGGGAATTGTCTTTGAAATAAGATTTGCATAGTGCCCGATCAATTACAGGAATGCTGGAGAAGGAAAATAATGCCCTGAGGGATGAACTAGACAACCTGAAGAGATCAACTACGGGTTCGAATAAAGGTGCTTCCTTTTTTGAAACTGAAAATGTAAAATTATTGAAGGAGTTGGGAGCATTACAGATTAAACAGACTAAACCTGGGCAAACTTCTAGGCAAAGGATAGTTGTTCGACCAAATATTGAGGAAGAAGAACTAAGAAAACTATTGTTGACCAAGCTACCCAATTGAAAGCCAAAGATATTGCTATTGCTGACCAAACTGCCCAGCTAAAATCCAAAGATAATATCCTTTAGAAACTTTAAAATCAAGTGGATAGGTTAATATTTCACTTTCACAAACAACCCAGGGAAGTTTGGATGGAAGGTCACAATGAGGTCTTAGCCTAAATGGATGATCATATTGTCGTTAAGGCTATAAATAGGGATGGACCAACTTGTTAATTTTGCTGAAGTATGATCAAAACAGTGACTTATGGCCATGGAATGACCCAGGTCTCTTGGACTGTGACAAGCCTCCTTTCAAATTAGACACAAGATGGATTCCTCACAATGGCATTCCCCGATGCCTGATAAGTAAATATTTAGGGGATTATGGCCTTCGTGATGAGTGTCAGATAGTTCTTCCTCCTCATTTTCTTGATAGGCCAAGCAAAAACAATAGTCAAATGTTAAGGGATTTTAACACAATAAATTCTCCATAGACCCTTGATGATCCTCCTGTCGTGATGGATAAGGCACAAGGAAAAGACAGAATAAATTTATACTTCTTGTACTATATTTTGATCAATTATTGCTACTTGTAATACATTTTGATCAATGAAATGAAGTCATTTTTGATTGAGTTCTCTTTATTCAAGCTTATGGTTATTGTTAATATTTTTATCGACTAAGTAACTTGTATAATGATTAGTTAATCGGCTTATAGACTAAATAACCCGCTCAAATGTTTAATATTTTATTCATATTTGAATCATGTACACGACCTTATATTCGACTAATGCACTTAGATAAAACTGTAAATAGCTTTATTGTATTAAGTTGTAGCATTAGTTATCAGTGGCGACCGAGTGTATTAGGAATGTATAGTTATTCCAGTATTTTAACCTGGCTAGGTCAAACCTCTAATTAAGAAATTTTACTTACTTCTTGTTCGTGACTTATTGAGGAAAAATCATACATGAAGTTTTACTTTTCTGAAGTTGGAAAAGTTTGGAAAAGTTTGAACCACACTATTCGGTGAAGAACTTTTTGAAAACTTTTATGCAATTGGAAAAGTTTGGACACGTTTGAACCATGCTATTTGGCGAGAAACTTTTTGAAGACTTTTATGAATTTGGAAAAGTTTGAACCATGCTCTTTTGGTGAGTAACATTTTGAAAACTTTTCTGAAGCTGGAAAAGTATGAACCATGCCTTTTTGGACAGGAAATTTCTGAAAACTTCAAAAATTTTGAATTAAAATCACTCTTTAATTCTGGTTAAGGGGCATTAATTTTGGATAAGGTGTAGTCACCATACTCTGAAAAACGAAACACAAAATAAATGTATAATGGAGAAAATATGGAATTTCATTAACTCGGACAAGCAATAACATTAAGAATAAAATTTTAAAAACTAAATTATTGATAATAGTTGCGCGAATTGTCTGCATTCCAATGATTCTTGAATTCTTCTCCTTCTAGAGTTTTCTAGCAATAAGTTCCTGGTCGGATAACTGTCGAGATACGGTATGGACTATGCCAATTAGGCTCTAGCTTATTACTCTTTTGGATTACTTTCTTCAGTACCAGATCTCCTTGCTTCAGGTTGGTCGACTTGACCCTTCGATTATAAAACCTTGCATGCCTTTGTAAATAGGTAGCCATTAGAATAATAACATCTTCTCGAACTTCTTCTATCATGTCCAGATCTAGTCACCTCACAAGGTCACTCTTGGGTGAATCAAAGTTAAATACCCTATGAGTCGACAGACCTATTTCCACTAGTACTACTGTCTCAGTGCCAAAAGCTAACATGTATGGAGTTTCACCTGTTGTCGTTCTGGGAGTAGTCCTATATACCTAAAGGACACCATGGAGCTCATTAATCTATTTTCCTTTAGCCTCATCCAACCTTTTTTTAACTCGTCTAACAAGGTTTTATTGGGGATTTCTGTGTGTCCATTGCATTATGGATGCTCGGGTGCGCTAAATGAAGTTTCCGAATGCCTATCGAATACAGTACTATTTAAATTCTTCATTATTAAATTTAGTGCTATGGTCGGTGAGTAAGGCATAGGGCATGCCATATCTGCAAATGATCTTCTTTCATACGAACTGGAACACCCTCTAATAAGGCATATCAACTAGGGGCTCGGCCTCTACCCATTTAGTGAAATAATCAACACTTATAACCAGGTACTTAAATCATTCTTTGATGGTCGATAATGGTCCAACCAAGATAATTCCCCATATAGCAAAAGGCCATGGAGAAGTGGTGGGTGTTAGACATTCTCCTGGTCTTATATGGATGGTGGCAAACTTCTGGCATTTATCACATTTCTTGGTGAAAGCAACACAATCTTCTTTCATCGTCAGCCTGTAGTAACCTTGCATAGCTATCCATAGTCTTAGATACCTCCCAGCCGTGTGAGATCCACATGATCCTTCATCCACCTCTTTGATCAAATCATTTACTTTATTTGGATGTACACAACTAAGTAGAGAAACTGTTTATCCTCGCCCGCATAGGACACCTTTTGTAACACATAACTGGTTACTTTGTACCTCATTTTCCAGGCTTCCTTTTGGTCGGACGGTAGTGTTCCTTTTTTAATGTACTCTCTAATTGGATTCATCAATGAGGGACCTAACTCCACAGATATGACGTTGATTTTCATCCCATCAATGCTTATGTGGGCAAGAATCTCCACTGGGATTATTCTTCTAAGTTCTGTTGGAATTGCAGACACAAGACGAGCAAGAGCACCTGTTCGGGAATTCTCATATTTGGGAATCCTCACTATCTTCACTGAAGTGATCAATGAAATAACTTCCATTACTTTTTTATGATATTGCATCATAGTTTCCCAGTGACGCCATAAATTTACTGCATTTGATTAATAATCAGTTGCGAATCACTATATACCAATACCTGGTCAGGGCCTAGTGATGAAGCCAATTCCAGTCATGTGATTAATGCTTTATATTCGACCTCATTGTTGGAAGCCTTGAATTGGAATCTTAGAACATATTCCATATCCAAGTTATTCGGAGTGTTGATGATGAGGCATGTTCCACTTCCAATAGTATACGAGGATCCATCTATAAACAACTGCCAAATTAAAATGTTATCAGAGAACTCTTCTTCCACCAGTACTCCATGCTTGAACGCCTTCTTGCTTTATTTCAATCTTTCTTGAGCAGCTGAAGAATCAGGTTAATTGGCCACAATCTCTATTTGCTTTTGATCTAAGCTCTCTTCTGTAGAAGTTTGTTTGGCAGGCAAACGTGGATTATGTTGCTCCTCTGCATATGTGAATTCGAAAATAAAGTCTGCCTTTACTTTCCCTTTTATTGCAACTCTTGGTTCATAAATAATTTCAGACTCTCCCGATTCAACTGCCCAAATCATTACCTTACAGACTTTTTCGATTTGTGCAGTGCTTGTCGCAAAGGCAAATTTGGGTAGACAACAATGGTGACGGCTTGGAAATATGGCCTTATCCTCCTAGAGGCTTCAATAAGTACTGTAGCTAATTTCTCCAGGTGTGGATAGCTGATATCCATTCCTCAAAATGTCTTGCTAGTAAGATACATTGTCCTTTGAACACCTCCATCCTGTCGAATCAGAGCTGAACTAGCAGCCGACTCTGTAATAACTAAGTATAAATATAGTTTTTTACCCAGAACTGGTCGGGAAAGGAGTGGGGGAGAACCCAAGTACTTATTTAACTCCAGGAAAGCCTTATCACACCTGTCATTCCACTCAAAGGTCTTTCTAAGCACTTTAAAGAATGGAAGACATTTAACAGTTGCTCGGAATACAAAATGGTTCAAAGCAGCTACTCTTCCTGTCAATTTTTGAACTTCTTTCTTATTGATCGGGGACTTCATTTCAAGCAAGGCTTTAATTTTGTCTTGGTTTTCCTATATTCCCCTTTGTTTGATAATGTACCCTAGGAAAATTCCTTCTTGTACTCCAAAAATGCATTTGGTTGGGTTGAACTTCATCTGATGCTTTTCTAATTAATCAAAGGTTTGAGTTAAGCCTGAAATGTAATCGACATAATGTTTTCTCTTAGTGAGCATGCCATCTATATAGACCTCCATGTTTTTATCGAATTGATCTTCAAAAACCTTATTTACCAGTCTCTGATAGGTAGCCCAAGCATTTTTTAGCCCAAAGGGCATGACATTGTAACAGTAAGTTCCTCGGCTTATAATAAAGGAAGTGGTTTCCTTGTCTTCAGGTTTCATTTTAATCTGGTTATATCCACAATAAGCATCCATAAAACTGAGTAACTCATGGCTTATTTTAGCATCAACCAATTGATCAATCCTTGGTAAAGGGAAATGATCTTTTGGACATGCTTTATTGAGATCTATAAAATCTACATATGCCTTTTATTATTTTTCCTCCTTGACCATGACCACATCAGCCAACCAACTAGGGTACTTTACCTCTTTAATGAACTGTGCTTGTTGTAATTTTTCCACTTCCTTCTGGATTGCCATATTTTTCTCGGGATTGGAGACTCTTTTCTTTTGCTTGATCGACTTGAAGCCTGGATAAATATTAAGCTCATGGCGCATGAAATTTGGATCAATTCCAGGAATATCTTCATGGCTCTAAGTGAAAATATTTTTCCTCTCTCTAAGGAACGTAATTCATTCCTGTTTGAAAGAAGAAAATAACCTGGAACCTATCTGGGTGGTTTTTTTTGGCTTCTCATTGTCCAACACAAGAGCTTTCGTCTCTTCCATAACTTTCCCCTTTACCAGCTTTTCTTCTTCCCGAGGATCCTGAGTGTCAATGTGGAAAGTGGTTATGCCCTTTCATTTGTATCTTCTGTTGGTCACTCGATGTATAGTGAGACTCCCTTGCTTCTTTCTTACTATTATCTACTATGCCGTATGACACCCTGTCTAATTAAACATCGGCTGATCAGGCATTTATTAAATTAAAACATGTTTCTAATATGGTCTATTATAAGCATCACTGTCGAAAACTTTTTAATTACTAACCACCTAAGTGAAATTAAACATGTGCCAAATTTTATCTTTCTTTAAATTAGATAAATGAACAATGCGGAAAACTAAATTAAACATTCACAATATACTAGCGTTCAACCATCACAATATATAAATGAATAAGGGTTTGCCGAATAATTCATCGACTAAAAATCCAAAATCAAATACTCCATAATAATAAAAGAACTAAAAGACTAAAAACTGTCAACGGACAACATGTCCATACATGGGATATGAAATGAGATCCTACACTAGATCTGAATGGAAGAATCGTCTAATCAAATCCTGTCAGCATCCACAATGCTACAGCCCTGAGTCCCTAGAATGAAGTCACGCCTGGCCTCCCTGTGGTTGAACACCTAAAATGTTTTTAAAATATTTTATGGAAAGTGTTAGTACACAACACGTTTTGAAAATGTTTTGCAAACGTTTATTACATTAAAATTCGGTTATTGATTACATATATTCACATACACTCTCTCTTGAGCTTTTCTCACCTCTCATCTATAATACACGCCTAATGTTCTATACTTAGCCCACCTAGCTATACTACCTAAGCTAACTATACTAAAGTATCCAATTAAACTTATCTACATGCCTAAGTTCTCGTACCTCCCATATAGTGGCTTAATTTATTAACATTTCTAATATGTTAATAATCAACATAAGTGACATCCTCACTTGTTATCTTTTAAATCGCTACATTAAATCTCTTTACTTAATTAATCATTCTAACATACACAATCGTAATTAACACTCACATATGTTATTAGCTGAATCGTATAATTAATGTTCTCGGATCAATTCATCCTTATTAGATATACACCATCTTACTGTCTACTGTCACACATAAGCCGATTAATCGTACTGTCACACCCCAAACCCAATCCATCCAAATAATTTCATTTATATTATAATTAAATCATAATCTTCAGTCTATTCAAAATATAATTCATTTATCAATTTTTTTTCATGAATAATAAACATAATTATGTTCTTTGTACCATAACATAATTAACATCAGAGTCATAATTAAATGAACATGTTATACTATGATTAACTATGATTAAATATTACAATCATCAAATCAACCCATGCTAACTCAATATACAAAATGTGTGAGTGTAGTAAAACCTCAGTGTGACAATGACAAAATCCCCACGTCTAATACCGAGACATTTCTAACGGTGAAACTCTCAAATCACCGATCATATGATATCCTAGCTGGCAGCGTACAAACCTGAAAATGTTAAAATATAACCCGTAAGCATTAAGCTTAGTGAGGTACTCCTTCCCTGAAATGAAATAGCAATTCTTTATCAAATATGTAGATATAAAATCCAAATAATCCTGCCCTGCTATGAAATAGCAATTCTATATCAAATCTCTAGATATAAAATCTAAACAATCCTTCCCTGCAATGAAATGACAATTATATATCAAATTTGTGGATATATAACCCAAATAATCCTGCCCTGCTATGAAATAACATTTTTATATCAAATCTGTCAATATGAAATTCAAAAAATCCTTCCCTGCTATGAAATAAGAGTTTTATATCAAATCTGTGGATATAAAATCCAAACAATCCTGCCTTGCTATGAAATAACAGCTTTATTTCAAATATGTGGATATGAAATCCAAACAATCCTGCCCGTTGGCAATAATAGATCCTGAAACAAAAGTTTCAACAAATCCTTGTCATAAGACAAATCAAATCATTGGATCTTTGTCTGATTCCAATCCTGGATCATAAGATCCAAACAAATCATGGATATTTTAATATCCAAACAAATCCTGAATACAGAAGTATTCAAACCAATCCTGGATCATTAGACCTAAATAAATCCTGGATATTTTAATAACCAAACAAATCCTGAGTACCGAAGTATTCAAACCAATCCTGGATCATAAGACCCAAACAAATCCTGTATACCAAAGTATTCAAAGAAATCCGCTCTTAGAGCTATATTCATACTTATATATGAAACAAATCATAAGTACACTCACCTTGGCAACTTATTAGGCTTTTCGTTTTCCTTTGTCCGACACTTGTTCAACCGGTTCTTCTTCCCTTCCTTAGGGACGTTTACGTAATTTTCTATGAATTTTTCTCCAATGTTTCCTCACCTTTCTCTTTCCAAACTTCACAGTTCTCTCTCCTTAGGCTAAAACCCCTCCATGGATGAAATATACTGAAGGAGGAGCTTATTTCAAGCCTTTAAATTAGGTCAAAACCCACCTCCTTCTTTAACCAATCAAAATGCACCATTTGTTAGCCTAATAAGACGAAATATCATTTAACGAATAGATAAATTTGCCCCTGCTTTGTAATTCCAGCATAACTTCTTGCTCGGACCTCCGTTTAACACACCATTTGTCGTTTTACAAACCTAACTCATATATCTATAACTATCTAGTTTTTATCTTAAGTCAATTGTTGTTTTATAATGGTCAAAACTAGTCTCCAACCTGAATATTTCTATCGAAACTTCAAAATTTTGTATTTGTAACTAATTCGATATTTCATGCTTTTTGAAGGTAGGATTAGACTAAACATAATAACTTACAATTATATATATTAATAACACAGTACCCATATCTCATAAGCTAAATATGATTCAAACATAATTAATCATAATTGTATTCGGGTTGTCACAATCTCCCCCCGTTGGGAAATTTCATCCCAGAAATTAACATACCTTATTTGTTCAAATCAAACGAATATGTATAATGCATCTTCATTCTATCTTCACTCTCCCATATAGATTATTACATGGAATGCCTTCTTCGCACAACTTTCACAAGTGGGATCACGTTGGATCTCAACATTTGTTCCTTCCTATCCATAATAGCAAGTGGTTCTTCCACATAACTCAAGCCTTCCTTCAACTCAATAGGTTGTTCCACCAATACATGTGAAGGATCCTCTACATACTTTCTCAACATAGAAACATGGAAAACATCATGCAATTGGGTTAACTCTAGTGGTAATGTTAACTTGTAGGCAACCATCCCGAATTTCTCAAGAATTTCATAAGGTCTAATGTAGTGTGGACTTAATTTCCCTTTCTTTCCAAATCTCATAACTCCTTTCCATGGTGATATTCGAAGAAACACGTGATCCCCCTTCTGGAATTCCAAATATTTTCCCCATTTATCCGCATAACTTTTCTGTCTACTTTGAGCTATTCTCATTCCATCTTGAATAATCTTCACCTTTTCAGTGGTGACTTCAATCAACTCTAGACCCTCTATCTTCCTTTCACCAACTTCAACCCAACATACGGGTGTTCGACATCGTCTATCATACAACGCTTCATATAACGACATACCAATAGTAGATTGAAAACTGCTATTATATGCAATTTCTATCAAAGGCAATTATATATCCCAATTACCTATGAAATCAAGCACACAAATTCTAAACATATCCTCCAAATCTGTATGGTTCTTTCAGAATGTCCATCCGTCTGAGGATAAGAAAAAGTACTAAACTTTAAGTTAGTACCCATATCATACTGTAAACTATCCCAAAATCTAGCTGAGAAGTAGGGTTCCTATCTGAAATAATAGAAATAGGCGCTCCAGGCAATCTAATAATATCATTAACATACAATATAACATATCTATCAACTGTACACATAGTCTTGATTGCTAGAAATGAGCTGACTTGGTCAACCTGACCACCACTACCCAATTAGAATCTAATCCCTTCTGAGATCGAGGAAGCCCAATCATAAAATCCATCATTACATGATCCCATTTTCATTCTAGTATTGGAAAGGGTGAAAGCAGACTAGCAGGTTTCTAATGCTCCATTTTCACTTGCTGACATATAAGGAATTTACCAATAAAATTAGCTATTTCTTTCTTTATATTATTCCACAAATAATGCTACTTTAAATCTCTATACATTTTAGTACTACCAGGATGCATAGTATAAATGAAATTATGAGCCTCATCTAAAATTTCCTTTTTTAATCCATCCACATTAGGCACACATAATCGTTGTTTATACAATAAAGTTCCATCGTTAATAATACAGAAATCATCAGACTTACCATCTCTGACATCTTATCGTTTCTTGTCAAGAAAAGGATCTTGATTTGCAAATCACGAATACGAGTAGCTAACAACGACCTCACGCTTACATGAGCAAGGAATCGATCCATATCTTCTAGTTGTAACTCCACTCCCATTAATCTCAACTCGATAATATGAGCAACTCTAGAACATCTAGTACAAGATAACCTGCTCAAAGCCTTTCTACTAAAATCATCTGCAACTAGATTTGCCTTCCCTGAATGGTAGTGAATTGTACAATCATAATCTTTAATTAACTCCATCCATCGCCTCTGCCTCAAATTTAACTCCTTCTGAGTAAATAAATACTTAAGACTTTGATGGTCAGTAAAAATTTCACATACTTCACCATATAGATAATGACACCATAATTTCAAAGCAAACACAATAGCCGTAAGTTCCAAATCATGTGTAGGATAATTATGTTCATGTGTACGCAACTGCCTAGAAGCATAAATAATAACCTTACCATGCTACATAAAAGCACAACCCAACCCCTTATGTGAAGCATAGGTATGAATAATAAAACCATCTCCATCGTGTGGAATAGTAAGAACAGGTGTGGTTACCAACCTCTTTTTCAGTTCTTTAAAACTATTTTCAAAATTATAATTCCATTCAAACTTGACATCCTTACAGGTTAATTTAGTCATTGGCAAGGAAATCGCAGAAAATCCCTTTATAAACTTTCTATAATACCCAGCCAAACCCAGAAAACTCCTCACCTCAGTCACATTATTGGGCCTCTCCCATTTTACAATAGCTTCCACCTTTTTAGGATCAACACATATACCATCCCCAGAAATAACATTGCTTAAAAATGCAACTCGTGATAGCCAGAATTCACATTTACTAAACTTAGCATACAACTGCTTATCTTTCAACACATTCAAAACAATTCTGAGATACTTTTCATGTTCAACCATATCACATGAGTAGATCATAATATCATCAATAAAAACTATCACAAATGAATCAATAAAAGGACGTAATACCCGCTTCATAAGATCCACAAATACAGCTGGAGCATTAGTCACCCTAAAAGGCATCACCAGAAACTCAAAATGTTTATACCAAGTACGTAAAGAAATTTTAGAAATATAATTCTCCTTGACCCTCAACAGATGATAACCTGACCGTAAGTCGATTTTTTTAAAACACTTTAAACCCTACAACTAATAAAAAAATCATCTATACAAGGTAAATGATACTTGCTCTTAATCGAGCTTTATTCAGTTGCCCATAATCAATACACAAACGCATAGTACCATATTTCCTTTCACAAATAAAACTGGTGCACCCTATGGGGATACACTACGCTATATGAAGCCCCTATCAAGTAAATCCTGCAACTGAGCCTTGAGTTCTTTCAACTTAATAGGTGCCATTCTATATGGTGCCATAGAAATAGAGTCTGGCATCGGTGCTAATTTAATAATAAATTCAACCTCTCTTTCTGGAGGTAACCCGGGAAACTTACTAGGAAAAACCCTTGGAAAATCCCGTATACTAGGAACATCGACTAATTGTAAAGCACCCTTCCTAGTGTCAATAACATATGCAATAAAACCCTCATAACCCTTACTTGACAATTTCCCCGTCTAAATAGCAGAAATAACGCAACTACGAACAACTTTCCTTTCCCCCCTCACAAATTTAAATTCAAACTCGCCAGGTATTTTAAAAACAACTTCTTTGCTAAAACAATCTATAAATGCGTGATATTTAAATAACCAATCCATTCTCCGAATTATATCAAAATTAGAGAAATCTAATGGAAGTAAGTCTATAACTGTATCTCTAACCCCCACAATCAAAACACAATCACGAAAAACATATTCAGCTACGATCATATCCCCCATGGGCATGGCAATACCCAAACCCACATCTAAACGAGTACATGGTCTATTTAGATATATAACAAATGCACATGACACAAAAGAATGTGTGGAACCGGTATCAATCAAAACACAAGCACTTCTATCAGTAACAAAAAGTGTACATGTCACCACATCCGAAGTAATCTGAGCTTTTTTCATTGTAAAGACTCGTCCACCTGGCCTGGAACCACTGGCTTGCCCCATGCCCCAGGTTTCATCTATAATAACCGAGTTATAACAACCAACGCAAATAGTTTATTATACTAAATTATTGGTTAGTTCATAAGCAATTCATAAATATCAAATCAACTCAATAACTGTCATCTAACTGTCACACACGTCAAGAATTAATAACCTATACGCTCTGATACCACTAATTGTCACACCTCAAACCCAATCCATTCAAATCCTTTCATTTATATTAGAATTAAATCATAATCTTCAATTTATTCAAAATATAATTCATTTATCAATATTTTTCTTCATGTATAATAAACATAATCATGTTCTTTGTACCATAATGTAATTAACATCAGAGTCAAAATTAAATAAACATGCTATACTATGATTGACTATGATTAAATATTACAATCGTCAAATCAACCCATGCTAACTCAATATATAAAATGTGTGAGTGTAGTAAAATCTCAGTGTGATAATGACAAAATCCCCACGTCTAATACCCAGATCTTTCTAACGGTGCAACTCTCAAATCACCGATCATATGATATCCTAGCTGGCAGTGTAAAAACCTGAAAATATTAAAATATAACCCGTAAGCATTAAGCTTAGTGAGGTATTCCTTCCCTAAAATGAAATAACAATTCTTTATCAAATTTGTAGATATAAAATCCAAATAATCCTGCCCTGATATGAAATAGCAATTCTATATCAAATTTCTAGATATAAAATCCAAACAATCCTTCCCTGCAATGAAATGACAATTATATATCAAATTTGTGGATATATAACCCAAATAATCCTGCCCAGCTATGAAATAACATTTTTATATCAAATCTATCGATATGAAATTCAAACAACCCTTCCCTGCTATGAAATAATAGTTTTATATCAAATCTGTGGATATAAAATCAAAACAATCCTGCCCTGCTATGAAATAACAGTTTTATATCAAATCTGTGGATATAAAATCCAAACAATCATGCCCGTTGGCAATAACAGATCCTAAAACATAAGTTCCAACAAATCCTTATCATAAGACAAGTCAAATCATTGGATATTTGTCTAATTCCAATCCTGGATTATAAGATCCAAACAAATCATGGATATTTTAATATCCAAACAAATCCTAAATATCGAAGTATTCAAACCAATCCTGGATCATAAGACCCAAACAAATCCTGAATATTTTAATATCCAAACAAATCTTGAATACCGAAGTATTCAAACCAAATCTGGATCATAAGACCCAAACAAATCCTGGATATTTTAATATCCAAACAAATCCTGAATACCGAAGTCTTCAAACAAATCCGCTCTTAGAGCTGTATTCATACTTATATATGAAACAAATCATAAGTACACTCAACACTCACCTTGGCAACTTATTAGGCTTTTCCTTTTCCTTTGTACAGCACTTGTTCAACCGGTTCTTCTTCCCTTCCTTAGGGATGTTTACGTAATTTTCTATGAATTTTTCTCCAACGCTTCCTCACCTTTCTCTTCCCAAACCTCACGGTTCTCTCTCCTTAGCTAAAACCCCTCAATGGATGAAATATACTGAAGAAGGGTATTATTTCAAGCCTTTAAAGTCGGCCAAAACCCACCTCCTTCTTTAACCAATCAAAATCCACCATTTGTTAGCCTAATAAGACGTAATATCATTTAACGAATAGAAAAATTTGCCCTTACTTCGTAATTCCAGCATAACTTCTTGATCGGACCTTCGTTTAACACACCGTTTGTCATTTTACAAACCTAACTCATATATCTACAAATATCTAGTTTTTACCTTAAGTCAATTGTTATTTTATAATGGTCAAAACTAGTCTCCAACCTGAATATTTCTATCGTAACTTCAAAATTTTGTATTTGTAACTAATTCGATATTTCATGCTTTCTGAAGGTAGGATTAGACTAAACATAATAACTTAACATTATATATATTAATAACACAATACCCATATCTCATAAGCTAAACATGATTCAAACATAATTAATCATAATTGTATTTGGGTTGTCACACGTACTGTGTATATTTCACGCACAATATCTACAAATAAATATTTATCTCACTGTAATATCCTCGTACAACACATTAAGGATTCATTGGTTCGGATGTTCCTTTAACCCCAATTTGATATCGATCTGGATAGACCTCAACCCAAAATTAAACTCTCATGTGTTGGTCCGGATATTCCCTCGACCCCAATACATCTAATATACTTTAGGTATTCACACCGCCTAAGTATTCATATGATAAGTGTTGATGTAAAAAATTAAATTATCAATAATTAATCAATCACAGATAAAATAAATAAGACAAAAGATTTTTAAAGTGGTTCAGCCTTATAAGAATGGCCTACGTCCACTGTTTTTGTATTGCTGACTATTGGTCTAGAATTCTCGATATGTGGTTTATCCATAAATCCAGAGTCCCCTTCTAATGAGGAGGTTACAATGTATTTATATCCATGAGGTTGTACATGTGAAAGGATAATGTGTTGTTATCTAGTAGAGATATACATCTGTACGATAATAATGAGCATTTAATGCGCAATCGTCTCTTTGATTCTCTTGATTTGGATGCTCTGTACACTAAGTAGATCGGACCGCTTAAGCTGCTCGGACCACCTAAGTAGCTCGGGGCCCATGAGTTGCTCGGGGAGCCTAAGTTGATCGATACACTTGAGCTGTTCGAAATGTATGAGTTGCTCGTGGCGCTTGAATAGCTAGGTGGCAGTGAGGTGATCGGTAAAAGTATTTGTAATTGCCACGTTGCTCGACACGTGTTTTCAAATGATGGGTCCACATCACCAGATTAAATTTGGTATCAACAGAAGCCCCCAATGTTTCATAGTTTGATGTTGAAGAAAAGTATGGAACATTCTGCTTGAAAACTGTATAGATTATTGGTTTGTATGATTTTTAGGAAAACATTCGTTGTATATAACTCCTTTTTAAGTGCATAGTATCAGGCCTTATAAGTATTTTGAATTTCCACGATCGTTTTGATATTTGTGCCCTTTTATTCTTTTAGCCGCCGGAAACGCAAACGTCTTTCCTTGTAATCATTATCTTTCTCTATTTCTGAGATAAAGTATTTAAGCGCGGCAGAAATCCTGTCGTCTTTTACTTTTTAAATCTGTATCTTTGAACTCTTCATTTCCTCTCTATCTTGTGCCTTTGTTCTTTCCATTATTAGTTATCAACTGATCTCTCTTTTTCTCTAAGATTTTCTTCCTTCTCTTTGTTAGTTTATGGCCAGGATGGAGCTCTTATCAGCTCATGACACAGAATTGATGAAGAAATGCAATGACTATTTCAAAGATGGTCATGCAGATCTAAATAAAGCTCAAATCATTGATATCCTCGATTCAGATACTTCTGAACGAGCAGTTGAAGCTTACCAGTACCTGAAGTGTTTGCTTAATTGTGCAGTCGCCAACAATGTGGCCTACTATGAGATGATTGAAGATCTCCAAGAAACTATCGAGGAACTCCAACAGCAATATAAAGAATCTTCTACCCTTTTGCACCAAGGCTACGAGAAGAAATATCAACAACTGAGTGCTGACAAAGGGTATGACAAATTTATCTCTGCTGATGAGAAGAAAGAAAGTGTTATAAAGCTTGAAGTTGAAGAGCACAGGCATATCGCCAAGTTATTGAAGCAGGAGAACATTGCCTTGTAAGAGGAGATAAAACAGCTCAAGTCTGCTGCATCTTCCTCGGGAGCCTTGGTCCCTGTTAATGATGAAGGTTTCTCTTTCTTGGAGGTAGAAAATGCTAACTTAAGAGATGAGTTGGAAACTTTAAAAAGAGCTGGACCCTCCACATCTACTCGTGAATGAGCAAGATTTTCTTCTCGTGGACGAGCAGGGGCTGGTCGGGTTTCTATTGAAGAAGCAAGAACTCAAGCGGCTTTAGAAAATCAGGCCTTTCAGTTGGCGGCGAAGAACCAAGCCTTAGCAGAAATGTCTAAGAAGATTCTGAACTTCAGCGAACAACTATCTACCCAGAGTTCTGCCTTGGAAAATAAAGAACTTCTGGTGAAGAATCTTCACGAGCAACTGGAGAGGTTAACTTACCAATTTCATAAATAACCCAGAGAGTTTTGTATGGCTGGGTATAATGAAGCCCTTTACCATCTTGATGCTCGGATCCAACAATCAAATAACGAGGGGTACAAGCAGGGATGGTTAAATGCTATGTGTGTGCTACAATTGGAGCAGGGACATTATTTATAGGATTATTATGAGCTCGGAGTGCTCGATTTACCCGTACCTCCTTTTAAACTTGATTTTAGCTGGATTCCTGCTCGTACAATTCCTCGATGTCTGATTTCCAAGTATCTTGGTGATTACAGTCTTCATGTCAACTTCGAGATATCTCGCCCAGAACATTTACTTGATCGTCCATCTGTAATGAATTTTAGAATGCTAAGAGATGTAAATTTTATAAATTCTCCCTATGCCTTAGATGATCCTCCTACTGGAGTAGAACCTTTCTCAAAGGCAGAAGGTAAAAAACCAATAGAATAGGATTTTTACGTAATGAAGTATATTTTTCACAGCATATGTAATTCTACTTGATTTGAATGAAGAAATTTTTAGCCTTTTGCCATTCTATTTTCTTCTAAATAGTTTAAAGAATATCCTCGTTTACTTGTTATTTTGTTTTTGGATAATGGAACTTATCCCATTTGTTGTTTGATTATAGTGACTTGTCACCCTTTGGGCCTAAGCAATGAAATGACTTGCATCCCATGTTCCTGCTTAGTTTAACCAACCGGAGTTGATTGTATTTAATTTTCTGACCAACCAGAGTTGGTGGTAATTGATTCGCCGACCAACTGAAGTTGGTGGCAATTGATTCCCGACCAACCGAAGTTGGTGGTAATTAGTTCCCGACCAACCGCAGTTGGGGGTAATTGATTTTTTGACTAACCCGAGTTGGTGGTAATTGATTCCCGACCAATCGGAGTTGGTGGTAATTAGTTTCTGACCAACCGGAGTTGGTGGTAATAGATTCCCAACCAACCATAGTTGGTGGTAATTAATTCCCGACCAACCGAAGTTGGTGGTAATTGGTTCCCGACCAACCGGAGTTGGTGGTAATTAGTTCCCGACCAACCGGAGTTGGTGGTAATTGATTCTTAACCAACCGGAGTTGGTGGTAATTAGTTCCCGACCAACCGGAGTTGGTGGTAATTGATTCCCGACCAACCGGAGTTGGTGGTAATTAGTTCCCGACCAACCAGAGTTGGTGGTGCTTGATTCCCGACCAACCGATGTTGGTGGTAATTATTCTGAATTTGATGTGTAGTGTGTAGCACTAATATTCCGAAAAATTTCAACAAAAAGAGAGAAACTGGGTAAAACATCCAACACTTTATTCATACTGAAGAAATTGCATTACATAGGAATTTCAATTACTGATAATACTTGCGCAGATGATCTGCATTCCATGCATTCTTGAATTCTTCTCCTTACAATGTTTCAATCCTGTATGTCCCTGGACGAACAACTTTTGTTACTCTGTAGTGTCCATGCCAGTTGGCTTCCAATTTGTTATTCTTTTGTATTACTTTCTTCAGCACATAATCCCCTTCCTTCAAATCACACTTCTTCACTCTTTTGTTATAAAACAAAGTTGTTCGTTGTTGATATGCTGCATTTCTAATTGCTGCTTCTTCCCTGACTTCTTCGAGCATATCCAGGTCTAATCTTCTCATTAAATCACTGACAGGAGAATTGAAGTTAAGCACCCTATGTGTGGGTAGACCCAATTCAGCAGGTATGACAGCTTCACTTCCAAACGCCAGCATGTATGGAGACTCTCCTATTGCTCCTCGTGGCGTGGTACGATAAGCCCACAGCACAGAATGTAGCTCGTTAATCCAATTTTCTTTTGTATCATCTAGTCATTTCTTCAAACCATTCAGCAGCGTTCTGTTTATCACCTCAGTTTGCCCATTGCTTTGGGGATGTCCTGGTGCAGAGTGGATCTTTAGTACATTGGATTGATGACAATACGCCGCAAACTCCTCGTTATCAAACTGGGTTCCATGGTCAATAATGAATGCATGAGGGAGACCATATCTGCAAATAATATTATTCCAAATGAATCGATAGACTTTGTCGTATGTCATATCAATGAGAGGCTCAGTTTCCACCCATTTTGTAAAATAATCCACAGCAACTACAAGGTATTTGAATCTTCCTCTGGTCGTTGGAAGTGGCCCGACCAAGTCAATTCCCCACATGGCAAATGTCCAAGGAGATGTGATGGGCGTTAACAATGCTTGGAGAGTTCTTCGGTTAGAGGAGAAGCCTTGACATTTGTCACAATTCTTGGCATAAGCTACATAATCAGCTCTCATGGTCGGCCAGTAATACCCCTACATGGTTATTCTTTGCAAGAGAGTCCGACCTGCTATATGGGCTCCAGAAGACCCTTCATGAACTACTTCGATCAAATCTTTCACTTCGGAGGGATGGACACATCTTTGTAGCCCTGCTATAACTCCTCGTCTATACAAAATGCCACTGGTCAACACATAACGAGCAACTTTAAACTTCAATTTCTTGGCTGCGAGTTTATCAGTTGGTGAAGCCCCCTCTTCAATATAGGCCCTGATGGGATCCATCCAAGATGGTCCCAAGTCGAGGGAAATGAAATTCATTATCAGATCTTTGTCTATGCTCCGACCAACTAGGATTTCTATTGAGATTATTCTTCGTAGCTCAGTGCGTGTGGCTGATGCCAATCGAGCTAGTGCGTCTGCTCTTGCGATCTCCAATCTTGGTATTCTAATCAACTGAACTGCAGTAAAATTTGATACAACCTCCATTGCTTTTGCATGATACTCGATCATTAATTCTCCTTTTGCTGCATACACTCCCAGAATTTGATTTACGATTAACTGGGAGTCACTGAACACAACGACTTGCTCAGCTTTCATGGTTTTGGCCAGGCTTACACCCACGATCATTGCTTCATATTCGGCCTCATTATTAGAAGCCTTAAATTGAAAACGCGGAGCATATTCCACATCAATCCCATCTGGACTATTTAAAATAATCCCTGCTCCACTGCCTGTAGAGCACGAAGAGCCATATACATACAGATTACACACAGGTACTCTATTATCAAACTCTTGGTCAGACAGAGTTCCTCGGTGAAGTATTTGATGCTTCCTTTTATCCTCCTCCAGTACTCTTTGCTGCTCGTCCCCCTACGTAAGTTGGTCGGGGTTTAAATTTGATGATCCTGTAACATCCACGGGCTGGTCTGTATTCAACTCCTGCTCGTCGAAGGAATCCTCCTGAGTTAATTATGGGATAAAATCCGCTACTGCCTGCCCTTTGAGCGACGATCTAGGCTCATAAATTATATCATATTCTCCAAGTTCTACTGCCCAGTACATCAACCTTCCTGATTTCTCTGGTTTGTGCAGAGCTTACCTTAATGGCATATATGTATACACAACTATAGTATGAGCTTAGAAGTATGGCCTCATCCTTCTGCTTGCTTCAATCAGTGCTAGTGCCAACTTCTTCAGCCTTGGATATCTGATTTCTGCTCTTCGGAAAGCTTTGCTGGTGTAATAGACTGGTTTTTGTACTCCGTCCTCCACTCTTATTAATGCCAATCTCACTGCATTTTTTGAAGCTGCCAGGTACAAGTATAGTCTTTCTCCCATCACTGGTCTTGATAATAGTGGAGGTACCCCCAGATACTTCTTCAACTCTTGAAAGGCCTCTTCGCATTCATCATTCCACTCAAACGTTTTTCGAAGTGTTTTGAAGAATGGGAGACATCTCTCTGTTGCTCGTGACACAAATCTGTTAAGTGCTGCAACTCACCCCGTGAGGCTTTGCACTTCCTTCTTCGTCGTTGGAGATCGTAGCCCCAATAGAGCCTTGATCTTTTCAGGATTCGCCTCAATTCCTCGTTGGTTAACAATATATCCGAGAAACATGCCTTCTCGTACTCCGAATATGCATTTGGTGGGATTCAGTTTCATTTGATATTTCTCTAGTTGATCAAAGGTCTGACTTAGGTCAACTAGATGATCAACAGCTTTCTTGCTCTTCGTCAGCATATCGTCAATATAAACTTCCACGTTATGACTGATTTGCTCCGCAAACACCTTATTCATCAGTCGCTGATATGTCACACCTGCATTTTTAAGTCCAAAAGGCATAACATTATAGCAATAAGTTCCCTTGGGGTGATAAAAGAGGTACCCTCCCTGTCTTCAGGCTTCATTTTAATCTAGTTGTAACCAGAATAAGCATCCATGAAACTCAACAATTCATGACCCGAGGTAGCATCTACCAGTTGATCGATTCGGGGCAAAGGAAAATGATCCTTTGGGCATGCCTTATTAAGATCAGTGAAGTCTACACACATACTCCACTTGTTATTTTTCTTCTTCACCATTACCACATTGCTAGCCAATCAGGATATTTGACATCTTCAATAAAAGAGGCTTTTTGTAGTTTCCCTACTTCTTCCTGTATAGCTTGGTTCTTCTCAGGACTAAACACTCTTTTTCGCTGCTTTACTGACTTGACTTCCTTGTTCACGCTGAGCTCGTGGCACAAGAAATTTGGGTCTATCCCTGGCATGTCTTCATGACTCCATGCGAAAGTCTGCTTTGTGTGTCTTAGAAATGCTATCAGTTCTTGTTTTATTGATATATCCAATGATGCTCCAATTTGCGTTGTTCGTTCTGGATGTTCGTCATCCAGAATGATATTTTCGGTAGCCTCCATGACCTGGCCCTTAAGGAGTTGAGACTCATCTCTAGGGTCTAAAGTTTCAATCTCCGCATCTTCTATTTCATCCACCTAATAAGTAGTAGTCTTCTTCCTGGATTCTTCACGCTCCTCCTGCTCGGCAAATGAATAGTAGCATTCCCGAACTACTTTATGGTCACCTTTCATAACTCCCACTCTAAAATTGGTTGGGAATTTTAAACATTGATGTACAGTAGATGGTACTGCTTCGAACTTCTTCAGGCCTACTCTTCCCATGATGATATTGTAAGCTGATTGGACGTTTTTATTCATTACAAAAAAGCGTACTCTTTATGTTCGGCAAGCAGGCCATATACCGATAAGTATATCCAACTTGATCGTCCCAAGTGGAAAAACCTTCTCGCCAGTAAAGCCGAGGAGGGGTCTATGATAAGACTCCAACTGGGCTAACTTCAGATTCAAACTGTCAAAGCATGGATAGAACATGATATCTGCTGAGCTACCATTATCCACCAGTACTCGTGAAATCACAACTTCCTTCATTCTCATCTTAATCACCAATGGGTCATCATGAGGATTTAGTACACCTGTCAGGTCATTCTTAGAGAAACCAATGACCAGTTTGTCCTTATTCACCTTCCTCGGGTGATAATCTTCAGTCAGATTTATTCGCTGAATGTACGAGCAAGCTTGAGCCTCATTGAGGTAAGCTTTTCTTTCCATAGTTAGATCTCCACCTCCTTCATCTCCACCTGTAATAACATTACATTCAAATGATCCAAAATGGATTGAAAATACCTCACGTTCTGGCTACTTTGGTCTTTTAGGGAGATTGGGGTAATCATGGTCATCTTCAAACGAGTATAATTTCTAAACTTCTTCAATTGTTCCAGTGCTTCATTTGCTTTTGACGGCTTGTTTCCACCATTATTCATCTGATCCTTCTTTTCAGTCTTACCATCTTCAACCTTTTTCCTTAGTGTCTGCATTCTTCTTCGCAACCATAGATTCCTCGGCATTCATGATTTTGGCTGCTTTTGCCATCAGTTCTGCCATGGTTCTGGGTGGATCTTTGGCTAAAGTGTAGTACAATTTATTTAGAAATATTCCACTCATCAGGGCAGTAATTGTTGTCTTCTCCTCGTAATCAATTACCCCGAGCTTCTCATTATTGAAATGAGTAATATAATCCCTGGTGCTTTCACCTGCCTTCTGTCTAACACTCAGCAAGTGTGCTACTCATTTGACTGGTTTTGCTTCAAAATAGAAGTTCCCAATAAATATCTCGGCCAATTGAATGAAAGTCGTGATCTTCCCCAAGGAAGATTGTTGTACCATATTTGAGCAGATCCGGTAAGAGTTCCTGAAAATGCCCTGCATCTCATCTCTTCTGGAACTGCATAGATATCGGCAGCAGCTTGGTACTGTTCCATATGAAGGATAGGGTCAGTTTTTCCATCATATTTAGGCGTCACCATTGGAGCTTTGAATTTTGATGGTGTGGGGAAATCCACAATCGCTTATACAAAGGGTGTCCCTTGAAAAAAAGTCCTTTGTAGAGGATTCTTGGCCTTAGCCCTCTGAATAGAGCCCTTCCATTCATTGTTTCCTTCCTCGGGTCTATTGGTTCGAGCAATTGATCGCGTTGAATTTTCCTCTTGGGATCTTTCATTATGAGCAGTTGGTCGTGATTGGGCAGAGCCTTCCCTTGGATCGGATGGTCGTGGAGAGTTCCTCGACGCAATCCTAGGAGGACTTAGATTCCTCCTAGGGCCCAAATGATCAAAAGGAGAGACTCTACTCGACCTTTCTAGAGCACTGGTCCTTTTCGGAGATAGAGTGATGTTTTGTTGAGAATCTGTAGCTCGCACTGATGAAGTCCGACCAGGTTGATAAGAAGGATCATTAGATCTCTCATTACGATATGAATCGGTGCCTCTGGATCGACATTCCTCTGAGAATAACGTTCGCCTAGTTCGTGAAGAGGGTAAACGGGTATTTTTCTGAACACTTCGTTGTCCTGATTGGGCTGGCACTCCTCCTTGAACAGTTTGTATAAGTTAACGCATGGTTTCTTGCATGGCTGTTTGACCTTGGGCTAAACTAGCCATTATGCCAGCCAGATCTGACACATTTGGGGGAATGGATGGATTTGGGGGGATCCCAGCGTTTTGATTACTGGATTCCGGATTATTAACCATTGATAATGAATTATTTTAGTGAAAAACGATAAGTACAGTCATTTTCCACAGACGGTGCCAATCTGTTGATGTAAAAAATTAGATTATCTCTAATTAATCAATCACATATAAAATAAATAAGACAAAAGATTTTTAAAGTGGTTCATCCATATAAGAATGGCCTACGTCCACTGTTTTTGTATTTTCGACTATTTGTCTGGAATTCTCGATATGTGTTTTATCCAGAAATCCAGAGTCCCCTTTTAATGAGGAGGTTACAATGTATTTATAGCCATGAGGCTGTATATGTGGAAGCACAATGCGCTGTTATCTAGTAGACATATACATCTGTACGATAATAATGAGCATTTAATACGCAGTCGTCTCTTTGATTCTCTTGATTTGGATGTTTTGTACAATAAGTAGCTCGGACCGCTTAAGCTGCTCGGACCGCCTAAATAGCTCAGGGCCCATGAGTTGCTCGGGGAGCCTAAGTTGATCGATATGCTTGAGCTATTCGGAATGTATGAGTTGCTCGTGGCGCTTGAATAGCTCAGTGGTAGTGAGTTGATCAGTTGAAGTATTTGTAATTGCCACGTTGGTCGATACGTGTCTTCAAATGATGGGTCCATGTCAGCAGATTAAATTTGGTATCAACAATAGGTATTCATACAATGTAGGTATATTCACGCTTATACTTAGTATATTTCTCTCGTATACTAACCGTACTAAATTTCTTTACGAATTATCCCACTTATAATATTCATGAGTATTCACACAACTCTAAGGGTACTAGTTACCCCTTTATAAATTTCAGTAGTAAAGCCTAACTCACCCTACTGGTCTACTTCATCAATTCAATTCCCAAACTCGCCGTAATTCATTATGTTTCTCTCGGATAATTTATGATACAAAAATTAACCCAATTTCATTCTCGCCTTAATCCTCTTAATAAGATCAAACCATACCCCCATCATGAGCGTACTGTAATATTTTAATCTCTCAATATTACTTTACCAAAGTCCTCAAAAATCTCACAACAATGATTTAAGGATTTAAGGCAAAAAGGTAAATTTTTAATTTTCTGGGTAACCAAATCGATTTGCCCTAGGCCGAATCAGTACGCCTTACCCGAATCGAATCACCCTTAGCCGAATCGATTTGAAATGGTTCAGATTTGGCTATTTCGTCTTCTTCATGCGTTTTTCACCATTTATATACCTCTAAGCCTCATGAAATTTCACCAAACTTTAAACTAATCATTCCTAACCATTTCTACATGAATTAGGATCAATTCCAACGTGACTTTTACACCAAATCATCACAATAATTATTCAAGAATGAATTAAATCATAAAATCCTCAAAACCCTAGGTTTCCATGTTCTTCTTCGATTTTTAACATAAAACCCAGGTTTAATTCGTATTGATAATTAATCATCTACTGATTATCAATCCTCTACATATATGAATCACGCTACATGAAATCCCTACCCATAACATGCATCAAAAATAACTTTTTCTTCCAAGGATATGTATTATATCATTAATTCATGAAGCCCTCCTAACATAGGTATTATAACTTTAAAATAATTACAATAAACAACTTGCCTCTAGGTTTGTAGGGTCTGAAATCGTGGTGTTGCTAATGGATTGATGGTTCTCTCTTCAAATTTTCATTCCTTTGATGCTTAGGATGCAAGATTAAGGTCCAATCCTTCAAGACCAACTCATAAGCCTTGAAAATTGGTTTCTCTCTTCTCTTTAATGGCTTCCTTTGGGTTTAACTGTTTCTAACCCTAGGCTCAAGTCTCAAACATCAGATATAACACTTAGAATTTCGTTGGTCCCCTAACCTCTATTCTCCAAATGACCAAAACGCCCTCAATAGGTGTTGTTTGGTCTAAAATTGACCCGAAATCCAAACAATAACCCCGGGTACATTTTTTTGACTATTTCGACCCATTCAGGTTCATCCGTTACCTCTAAGTTATCATTCGAGTCACTAAAAATATATTTCCTTTCTCAACCTCAAATTAGCCTACACACCACTCCCGTTTGAGATAAAATAAAATACTCACATATCACTCGCTATGCCGTATCACACTAATTATCACTTATTTACTATTCACGCTTAGTAAATATTACAATATAATATTAATCAGTATCTATCTCTCAAATAATATTTAATAACCGCATTTATCATTTAATCACATTAAATTACTTCGCTCGCGTAATTGAAATAAAACGTATTTTCTCAATTAATTTTTGAATTAATTAAATTATAAATACGCAGAAATACGGGGTATTACATGCCGATTCCATAATTTGTTGGAAATTTCATGCATTGGTGCACTGTAGATGGCACAACCTCTAACTGCTTGATTCTCACTCTTCCCATGATGATATAGTAAGCTGACAAGACATTTTTATCTAACACAAATAAGCGAATTCTTTTTTTTTTGCTTGCCGGCCAGGTGTCGACCAAGACTTCCAGCTTGATGGTTCATAATGGGTATACTTTCTCCCCTGAAAATCTAATGAGAGGTCTATGGTATGGTTCTAGCTTACTGTCCTTCAGCCTTAAGCTTTGGAAACAGTTGTGGAACATTACATCAACTGAACTCCCATTATCAACTAATATCCTTGCAACTATACCACGATGAACTCTACACGTGATAACTTACGAATCTTTATGAGGATAAAGGGCCCCACTCGGATCATTTTTGGAGGATTCGATCACGAGCCTATCTCTGTTGACTTTTCTTGGCCGACTATCACTGGATTCAGCCATATCAATCTGTCTGACAAATGGGCAGGCCTTGACTTCTTTTATATAAGCTTTCATTGCATTTATTATGTCTCCTCCTCCAGCATCACCTCTTGCGATAAAATGGCATCTAAAGGATATCATGCCAACCTCCACCTCTAGCTCATCAAGCTTATTCGACAAATCTGGATCTTCTTCAAAATCATCATTACTTGCTCTTTTATTATCACCCCTTGCTCAGGCTGGAGATTTAGACATCTTTCGATCATTTTGATTTCCATTCCGATCAATAAACATTCTTAATTTTCCCCACCAAATAAGATTTTCGATCTTATTCTTTAGTGCAATGCAACTGTTAGTATTGTGCCCATGATCCCTGTGGAAATCAAAGTACTTGGACTTATCCCTCTTATT
The DNA here is from genome assembly GCA_949130495.1 of Sambucus nigra. Taxonomy (NCBI): domain Eukaryota; kingdom Viridiplantae; phylum Streptophyta; class Magnoliopsida; order Dipsacales; family Adoxaceae; genus Sambucus; species Sambucus nigra. The sequence goes on along the minus strand of OX422211.1, from coordinate 434,305,119 downwards.
GGGTGTGTCTTCAATTTTACAGTCCAGTTTAATTCTCTGTTCCCTCTGATATCCTCCAGGATATGGTGAACTCCTTTGTTGAGCGAGGTATATTCATCGTACTTCATGATCCGATCCAGTTTTCTACCTTTGTGATCCTTTTTGTAATAATTAAAGTTATTCTTCTGACCTTCACCCTTGGTTTCAGGAGCTTCCTTAGCTGCCATAGCTTTCTCGACATTCATTATTTTTCCAGCTTTAGCCATCAATTTTGTCATGATTTTGGGTGGATTCTTCGCTAAATCATAGTAGAGATATTTAGCGAGCAACCCACTCATAAGTGTTGTAATAGTTATTTTCTCCTTATAGTCCACCACCTCTAGTTTTTTATTACTAAAGCGTGTAATATAATCTATAATGGTTTCTCCTGCTTTTTATCGCACGGTCAAGAGATGAGTAACACTCTTGATTGGCTTAGCCCCAAAACAAACATTATCTATAAATAACTCAGTTAACTAATGAAAACTAGAGATTTTATATCCCTATAGATTATTATACCAGATTTTGGTTGGCCCTGTGATATAACTAGAGAAAGATCTACACCTTATCTTGTCGGGCACTGAGTAGATGTCAACAACACCTTAAAATTACTCTATGTGCAAGACTGGATTAGTTTTTCCATCATACTTGGAAGTAACCACTGATGGCTCGAACTTGGAGGGAGTAGGGTAGTTCACAATAGTAGGAATAAAAGTTGAGCCTTTAACAAAACTCTGTTGTAATGGATTCTTGGTTTTAGCCATTTCACATATCCGGTCTTCTAACCGCTGCATGGATCCCTTCCAGGGTTATTCTTCAGGGGTAGATTTAGCCGAGGTAGATTAACATCTTTACTCTGCCTATGTGATGAGCTCTCCTCCTGAGAGGTCTGCTCGGCACGCACAGGGATGTCCTCTAGTTACTCGGGAACCTAGACGATCAAAAGCAGACTCCCTGCTTAGCTTCTCCAAGCCCCTTTGGCCTTTGTTTGAAAAAAAATCTACCATCATAATAATTCGTTGATCGAAATGAAGAAGTTTCTCTAGGACGGTATGATCTATCATGAGAAGAACAAGAATGATTACTCCTTTCATTTCTTGCTGGGGGGTGCCATATCCCTTATAGAACTGGAAGACTTAGCTTGCATGGTGCGGGCCAATTTCTTAATAGACTCTTGTATGGCTTCTTGACCTCTAGCAAGGTTAAGCAGAATTCCTTGCATGTCTGTCGCACTAGGAGGAGCATATGGAATAACTACATTACCTTCATTTCTAGGGCCATTTTTTGGATAATTCATTTCTTTGAAGACAAATAAATGAAACAAGTGGTAAAGAACAATGATAGACAAACATTCCCACACACGGTGCCAATTTTTTGAGGTCTAAAAATGGTCTTACTCCAAATTTATAATCACAAATAATAATACGATAAGTAACTCAAACCCCACACACAAGAGAAGAGATTTTTATAGCGGTTCAGTTGTAAAATAGCCTAGTCCACTGCTAGTTTTATTTAGTAGGATTTATAATAGCTCAGTATGGCGTGCATATGAGTGATTCGAGTTGTCCCTTGAGCTAAGGGAGCAATTCATATTTATATTGGTGCAAAACCCTAGAGATGGAGAGTCTTTATATTGCGAGGCATTTACATATGTGTACAATAAATAAAACTCTTGAAATTCAGTGCTGGTTGGCATCCCATCCAAGTAGCTACTGGTATTCTTGTTGGTTGTCCTTTTGGAGTTGGTCGGCATTCTAGCCGACTAAGTGTCTCTGAAGCCGATCAAGTAGGTTGGTCGGCCACAGTAGAGGACATGTGTACATTCATCATTGATCCACGCGGGATTGTAATTTGTACATACAACAACATCCATCCATTATTTTTTCTTCATTTATTTCCTTTCCAAACACATACCCATCATCTTCCTTTTTTATCATACTTACTTACACATGTTCCCCCACAAATCACACTTTTTTCTCTTTTTGTAAAACAAATCATTCTTTATTTTATTCCACTGTCCCAAACTCATTTCATCCACCGTCATCATTTATTCCCATCTTCATACCCCCCACCACCACACACACACTCCTCTCTCTCTCTCTCTCTCCCCCTCTCCTCAAATCACTTTCTCTCTCCTTTTTTTATTATATTTTTTTTCAAAATTATTGGCAAGTTATACAAAAACAAATTATTATACTTATAATTATTTTCAACGTATAAATTATTTCTATTACACAAAGTAACAACATTTAAATAAGTATCGTGTTAAGAATAACGCGACAGGCGCAGCAAAAATAAAATTGTGTACCTGAACTAATTCAAGTTTTTATTTATCGACACACACACACACACACACACACACACACACACACACATATATATATATATATTATAATCTCATGTAAAAATTTAAGGGCAATCATATTGATAAAAATTGGCGAACGAAAGAGATTAACTGAAGGCTCAAATTTATACTAAAGATACATTGAACTAATTCAAGTTTTTATTTATCGACACACACACACACACACACACACATATATATATATATATATATATATATATATATATATATATATATTATAATCTCATGTAAAAATTTAAGGGCCATCATATTGATAAAAATTGGCGAACGAAAGCGATGAACTGAAGGCTCAAATTTATACTAAAGATACTTGCGTGAAAATTGAGGTTGTTACATTTAAGGTCTTACATTGAGGTTTTCATTGATTGAATATCTTTAAGGATAACAATATTTGGTAAAATTTTCCCCCGTTGCCAATTACTGGGGAAAGTTACTAGGCAAAACATGATGCCTTTTTCCCCAATTATTGTAATCGAAATCTTCGATTGTTGAGGAATAGACTACACGGACCCTTTCTCTAAGTTTAATCAATTTGAGTACATATTATTCCTAGTCGACTACGTGTGAAGGTGGGTGAAGGCCATGCTAACAAGGAAAAACACCACGAAAGTGGTGTTAAAGTTCCTAAAAGAGCATATCTTGGCTCGATTTGGCATACTGAAAGTGATTATAAGTCACTAAATTGTCCATTTTTGCAACGACCTATTCATCGCCTTAATGTCTCAATATGGTGTCACCCACATGGTCTCCACCACATATCATCGACAAACAAATGGCTAAGCCAAATTTTCCAACGGGAATATTAAAGGGATTCTAGAAAGGATGCTAGATCTTTCAACCGAGGATTGGACTTATAGGCTAGCCGATGCACTTTGGGCGTATCGAGCGGGTTACAAGGAACACCTTGTGATATTGCCATGTTGTGTGGTACATGGTAAAGCATGTCATTTTTCATTTAGGCTTGAACACTAAACGTATTGGGCTATAAAAAATCTCTACTTTGAAATCATCGAAGGGTGAGACCTTCGTAAGTTCCGACTCAAAAAATTAGAAGAGTTGAGGAACGAGTTGTACGATGATTCTCATATTTTTAAGGAAAAAATCAAGGCCTTTCATGAGAAAAGGATAGTGCGCAAGCACTTTGAGGTTGGAAATAAAGTCTTACTCTACGATTTTTACCTCCACACTTTTCCTTATAAATTGCAACTTCAATTGAACACACCATTCATAGTAAACACAATTCTACGACCACAACGCCGTCGAGATTATGAATCCAAGGAATGGAACTCAGTCCAAAGTGAACGAGAAAAATTTGAAGCCTGCCCTTTAGGGATTCAACCCCGAATTGGAAGAAATTCCATCAGAATACCCCCATGTGGGCCCCGACTGTGGGCGCCAAATATGTTCATCTCGGGTAATTCTTTTTGGATTGACTAACTTCCAAATCACAAGCAATCATGTTCAATACCACTCTTATTATAGACCCATCCGCACAACTTTTATGTCTTTGACCATTTTTTTGTTTTTTATTTGGGCCCCTAACTTTTATTTAACCATAAATCCCCGACGAGAATTTTCCTTGGCAAAAATATAAAGTTTTTGGAAAACCGACCTTAGTCGACTTCCACCCAGCTTGAGATGGACTTGTGCATGGGTCACCTTTTAAACTCATTTCTCCACTTGCTTTTTAACACCAATCGAGTCTCTCTCTCTCCCCCCCCCCTCTCAACCGAGTCCAACCTAAGCTTCCCCTAACCACTATTTTCACCCTCTAAAACTCCCTTTAACCCTCCAATATCCACTCCAAGTTATTAATATAAACTATTTTTTAATGTATTATTGGATTGAATTGGGTTTCGGATGATAGTACAACTTTGTGCATATTTTCTCAATGTGTGTTAATTTTTGTTATTGTGTTAATTTTTCCTTTCAAATGCCTGTTGTTGATTGTTTTCACTTGTTTACATTGCACATTATTTGTCATTCTTGTTGTGATGTAAATTTTAGGGGATTAAATAACATAATGAAGTCAAACACAGTTTGTTTTTTCACTTTGCACATAAAGTGTTTGTCAAAATACCACATTGGGCGGTCTTACTCTAACTTAGCATACATTTTGCGTTTGTTGTACTCATTGATATATGCTCGCTATTATTGATCCTTTATGCCCATCAATGGCCCGTCTGGCTTACCAATAGCCATAATTTGTATGCGTAGGAATGTTTTGGCATGTCGTTCAACCGCAAGTCATTTTTTTCTTATAAACCTCACATTATTCTAACGTTTGCTTTACATTAACTATGTTATGTTTTGTTATTGATTTGTAGCTTTGCACCAGGTAGCTTTGTTCCTCTTGTGGGGTGGAGTTCTCAATTTTTCTGGCCACCTCAAAATCTTGTCCCCTTTGATGAATTCCAAGATCTCTTCAATCGGGAGGCTCAACTGAGTGTAGACACCTGACTTTTTCTGCCTTTTTTGACCTCTGACGGTTGATTCCGCGGTTTCATTTACTGCCGCGGCAGGCATGGCTGGCTTTGTTATTTCCTCAACTTTCGCGCCTATGTTTTTAGATGTCGCGGCCTCCAGCATTAGCACCCTCTGAGTTAGAAAATTGACCTGGGTCTGAAGTGAGGCGTGGCTGTCATAGAGGTGATTAAGGTGATTGTATAGTTGCACAATATCATCCTTGACTTCTGCACTCCGGCTGGATCATCCTTCCATCTCTGTTTTTGTTAGTCTTTATAAAGTATACAGAATCTGAGACAAAACCAACAGAGGTGAGTGATCACAGAAGTATCAGGAATGAGGGGTTGAATTGCTCCATGATTATGCTGATGAGGCCGCGGCCAGTATGGCACATAAGTGCACTGCCGCAGCCCTTTGATGTTATTCACCAAGGTCGATCCAAAGGCCACTCAAATCCCTCCCACGATGATTTTGAACTGTTGTGGTAGGTCCGCACCAGTAGGGGTTGCGGCATGAGATACTGTTGACCTTACAGGCCGCATCCTCTGGGCAGGGGAGAGATCCCAAGACAGGAGCTGATATTTTCTCCCCCAACACGTGAAGAAAACCTACTAGGGTCCATTGATGAGAGAATTTCCCTGCGGTGCGCAATATGGCACAACTTCAATGGTAACCCCTAGATCATAGGTAGATGGCAACAAAAATGGGGTGAATATAGCCCTTCCCTAATCATCCACCTTTTTGGGACTAAAGTCCGCCACGCATTTTAGCATTATCTAGATGGAATGGTATCACAGGGGTATGCAAAATAGATCCAAAGCCATTAAATGGAGTATATCTGGATATAAGAAATACCCACTTAAGGGTGTGAATATGATGCGGAGTCCAATAACCAGTAACCGACCCGTGAGGAGATGATCCAAAGGACCCCCAGGGATCGAATAAGGTGTTTGAAGAACTCATATATGCAGAGAAACAAGATTGAAATATCTCGTTCCCACAGACGGTGCCAAATTGATGATACGGGAAATCGACCATAGGGCGTTCTGATATCAGCAGATCAAAAGCTATATGTGTGTGTTAAACAAGTAAAGCAAGCAAACAGAGAGAAGACAAGGTATAGAGTGGTTCAGCCTCTAAAATAGGCCTACGTCCACTGTGTTGATCCGTTCTCATTATGTGCATTGCATTGTACAATATAATCGTGCCTATAGAGGCGTACAAGTATGAGAATAAAGGAGAGTACATGACAGTATTGGAGATTCCGGTGAGCCCGTGAGGTGGCTGTGGTGCAAATTCTAGACCTCCAAAGCATATGTTGGGGTGATGTAGAGAGAATCTGTGTTGTGGTGCCTCAGGTGTGTGTGGAACCCCCACTCTTCGAGGTGTGGACCTTAATTTATAGGAGGGCGTGTGGCCCACAAAGTAAGCAGCGCTGAGCTGTTGGAGGGGGACCGCATACCCTAAATTGGGTGTCGCGGCCTCTGATGGAGAGGGCCGCACCCTATAGGAGTTCTGGCCGTGCCCTATAGGAGTTCTGGCCGCGCCCTGAGTGAGGTACCGGCCGCGGCCTATATTGCCTGAACATGCGACTGTAGAAGAATACTGCCACGGCAGGGTGCTATACTTGTACTATCAATAAGCCCACAAGCCGTAGTGCCAAGGGAGATATATTGGGACTGCGGCTAAGTAGCATAGGTGCCGCGGTGCTTCCAAAGCGACGATTCGTCTTCCACGCTCCCTTATATAAATTGTTTCTGGCCGTGGACTTCATCACGTTTCTAAAACTTTTGAGAGAAAATCGAGAGCGAAACTCTGCTTTTCCTTTCTCAAGCATTTTTCGGCAGCCTTCCAAGGTGGTTTGAAGCTGCGTGTGTTGTTTCCAAGGCGGTGTGAGGCTGAGCATCGCAGATTTCTTCATTTCCATGTAATCTTTCGATCAATAGACTTCGTAGTTTGCATTTCTTTCCAGCTTTTTAATAATCGAACATCTGAATCGTACACCAGACCTATTTCTAATCTTCATGAACAAACTCTAGCTGTTTGATAGGAATCTAGAGCTTCAATTTAAAATCTGCTTATTCCCTCAGAATTGAACACATGAATGCTGAGTACCTCGATAATTGCTAGGATAAATCTTCATATGCTGAACTGAGACCTAAGTTTGATAATTGTTAGGATCCTCGAGATGCCATGAAAATCATATAACTGTTCTTGCTGTTCTTGATGCTTTTCACCAAGTTCTTCATATTTTGCGAATTTTTATCTTTAAAACGATTAAACGTTATATACATCAACTGTTTTAAGAGTAAAGCCGCGGCATGATGCCCCAACTTTAATCTATTCCCATTTTGGTCCTTGTGGCATATCGTGGTCGTCGGTAGCGGTCTCTTAAAATCTGAGATTTCCCTTTTCAAAATAAGAGTAGATAACTGCAGACATCTTAAAAACGACAGTGGACATTTATTTGTTGGAGGGAGAGGCCGCGAATTTATAAAAAATACCAGTAATGTTGAACCCCATTCTGGAACCAAATCGCGGCGTTTAGTAGGCTGGCTTAGGACCTTTAGGCTGATTTATCCTCCTTGGTTAGATGAGGGTCGCGCCTTTTGATATGGAGGGTTAGATGGTCACCCTTTTAGGTTAAATCAATAGTTGGCAATTCATGTAAATAATCTTTTCGCGGCTTCTTGGTCTTTTCCAAACCATCATGGCTGCGGCGCCTAACTGCGGACTCTATTTTTCAGGTACCGCTGCAGCCATATGAACTTTGACCCAGACGAGTTTTTGAGAGGCTTTTGGGCGAAGCATTTTGGGGCCTCTCCTCCTGAAATTTCTTTCGTGCATCCTCTAAGGTCAATAGGCCCTTGCAAATTAAAAGATTGCCCGAAATGCATCAGACTCGACTTAGACTCCGCGGACTCCGCATCTGGGAAGGCCTTACAATCTCCGCTGATGAAAGAGGAAGCCAACTCAAGTACCCATCCCATGGGTGAAGGAGATATTATCGCGGCTGCTAGAAATAAGCCTGGAGGTACATCAGGGAGGGCTGAGAGACCCTTGGCCGCGCTTGGTATCCGCAGCTTAATGACCCAAAATTGGGTTGAGCAGGTGGCTGAGGCCTTCGAATTTCCAGAAGATTTGACGTGTTCAGCCCCTGCCGCAAACCAAAGACCGTGCACGGTTCTATCTGATGACGGAATTTACTTCCCCCTACACGCGTTCATTTACGGGCTGCGGCTACCTGTCCCAGTTCCTATCCGTCGTCTTTTCCAGACAATGAAACTGGCCCCAGCCCAGTTAGATCCCAACGGTTGGAGAGTTGTTCTTGTCGCGGTCGTGCTTTGGGAGAACTTGTTCAAAAAGGACATTACTCCCGCGGAGTTCTTTCATTTCTACCGCCCAAAAGAGAACTCCGTAAAGTTCGCAGGATACTACTACTTTTCACTCCGCGATTGGAATGAAACCCTTTACACTGGAAGGCCGACCAGTGTAAAAAATTGGAAAGGAAAGTACTTCTACATTTCTGGAGAAGGGTGGGAGTTCCACCCTGAAGAGAATGAGAGGGAAAAGTCGTTTCAAATGCCGCGGCAATGGGGAACTCCCTCCAAACTAGGTAATTTTTAAATGTCCGCGTCCCTTCCGCATATTTTGTTAAATATCTGCTAACCTTTGGATTTATTCTTCTTTAGTCCTTGATAACTTGACTTTAAACAAAAGGCAAGAAAAGAGGGTTGCTGAGGCATCGGCGGTACCTGCTGAACACAAGAAGTTCAGCACACTAGTTACATCAGCGAGCATATTCGAAGCAGGTTTCTTCCCCAATAAGTCAATTCCCCAGCAAATGGTCGCGAAAGGTAACACTAATATTCCGCGGAGTATAAAATGTTTCTGCAATTTTTGTTCAAATACTTATGTTTACAGTTGCTTCTCTTTTTTAGGTGAGGAAGTTGATAGGGAGCTGTTGGCTGCGCAGCTGGCAGAGATGGATGAGGACGCGGTCGTCCTGAATAATACTGCGCGAAGCAGAAAGAGGAAGAGGTCCAAAGCCGAGGGATCTGTCGCGGCCCCCTCTGGAGATAAGGCCACTGATCCTGCCGTGGATCAGGTGGCTAATGATGAAAACCCTGCGCAGCATGAACACTTCGATGACGACATAGGGTAAAATTTGGCCGCGACTGGCCTGATGTCAGCTGAAGTCCCCCTTCGATCGTCCTCTTCTCCACCGCCAACTGTAGTGGCGATTAACACGAACTTGCCACCTCCCCAATTTCGCGGAGAGTCCGGGCTAGACGATAGACCAAGGCCTCAATTAAGGCAGCCTAACCCCAATTCTTCCTGGGACACTACTGTGAAGGCTGCGCGGAGAATGAAGCGAGCCTTGGATGCCGCGGACCTTGACAGGCTGGTTGGAGAAGATCATGAAGATCTGGAGGATTGTGGCCTCCACAGCCTTCTGAGGGTACGTACTAGTCATTTAACTTTGCATCTCATATTTTTCTGTACTTTTGCTAACGCCTTTTATTTCATACAGACCGCTGATGTGATTGTGGTCCAGAAGAGGAAGTATGAGGCTTTGTACAGGCTGAAAGAGGCCGAGAAGAGTGCTCATGCCGCGGACTTGCAGTCTGCACGGACCTCTTCTTTTGAGGCAGGTAAAGAGTCTGCTGTCGCGGCCCTCCAGGCAGCCCATATGGACTTGGAGAAGGCCAACAAGGCCAGAGAGGAAGCGGAGGAGAATTTTAATCAAGCCGCGAAATCTCTAAAATCCTCACAGGCCCAGACAGCCGAAGTCGCCCGTGTTGCAGAGATTACAAATACCAAGCTCGCCCTCGTCCAGCAGAAATATCAAGAGTTAGAAGCCAAGTCTGCTCAGAAGGATGAAGCTCACGCCGCGGCAATATAAAATTGGAAGTTGATCATGGCGACGCCCTCCAGCTAGCCATAGATCATGCCGTGGAGTCATTAAAAGGCTCCAAGGATTTCTTCCTCATTAACAGGGCATACCTCCGCGGCTACCAGGATTTGCGGCAAAGGTTTATCAGGAGGTTCCCTGAGGCCAAGGAGGAGGTCCTTGCCTGGAAGTTAAGTGATGCCGAGCATCAAGAGAACATCGCTGAGCTTAAGGCCGCGGCTGAAGAGAGAGAGAGGCTTAGGGCAGAGGCAGAGGCAGCGACAGCGACTGAGGACGGAGAGACAGAGACTGTCGCGGGCGGAGAAGAGGCTGACGATGATGATGACGTAGCCTCTTAAATTCTTAATTTCTGTTGCATCATCAATATAGGGTTGCGTCCTTCTTTTTGTAATCTTAAACTTCTGTTGTGACTGCGGCCTCTATTCTATAATCTATGGCTACTAATACAAAGGCTGCGGACATATTTTTATCACTGATTGACTGCTTAATATTCCTTGCTTTTCTATATTGCATGTTTTACATTGCCTGCTATAATGAATGGTTGCACGTTACTGCCTCATATTTGAAACTTGCTTTCTGTAGTTAATGAACTTGTAGGACTTGTAGCTAGGTCCGCGGCAGCATAGTATAATTTGATGCAATCTTGTGCTCTTATTAATCATCCGCGGTATCCTTGTCACTTTATGGCCCCTTTTTGTTCTGGCTGACTATACCACGAGCATTCGTACTTTGTCTGACATTGGAACAAGTTCCTTTCCGCGGATAATTAATTCTTTAGAATGTGGCCTTTTTGTTTTGCCCTTGCACTTTTCACTGTAGGGCTGCGATCCCCCAAGCCGCGGTGCCAATGAAGTATGGTTTTGGGGCTGCGACTTAATTTCTTCAATTTTTCATAGAAGCCGCGACTGCCTTTTGTTATCTACTCATTTGCCATGTAGAAATAATGAATAGATTGATGCCGCGGTAATTTGAACGAGGGCAAATATTCTGAATTCAAGTCCACCTCAGCGACTCTCAGTCGCGATTGCTTTAATTGAATCTGAATTCAAGTCCACCTCAGCGACTCTCAGTCGCTTTTTCCATTCAGCTGTGGCAGGTTGCCATCCAACGCTAGGGCAGCGATGGATGAGGATGCCGCGGCATCTACTTGACTGCTGACAAGATAATGAGGCTACAGAACCTTGCTCTTGGGAAATCGAGGCCATCCTTCTGTAGGTTTGACATGCTTCATGATCATAGTAACAGAGCCTCCTATAGCCGCTTCGATTGTCTTTCATGGCTTTCCTTTAGTCGATCTTGGGACACTATGAAGACTCCCCAGGCTGGGTTACGTTATTAAGCCACCCGCAGCTAATATGCGAGACACTATCAAGCCTCTCCAGGCTGGGTTATGTTATTAAGCCACCCACAGCTAATATGCGAGACACTATCAAGCCTCTCCAGGCTGGGTTATGTTATTAAGCCACCCACAACTAATATGCGAGACACTATCAAGCCTCTTTAGGCTGGGTTATGTTATTAAGACACCCACAGCTAATGATATATATAAAGCCATCCCTGGCTAGATATTGTAAGCCTCCCGGCTCGATGACGTGTCCCAAAAGCTAAGAACGGGCATTATAAGCCCCTGTGGCTAATGTCGCACTCCGAGAGCAAAAAATTGGCATTGTAGGCCCTTGTGGCTAATAAGAGCTCTTTGAATCCTTAAATGCTTTTGCTGATATGGTCATCATATGATAAGTTGTAGTTGCACATCGCGAGGGGAACTTCTGGGCTAATGAAGGTCGTAACCCATCCATAAGTGCATCCCGAAGTAGAATAATCCTTCGAGATAATTTTGTTATATTTCTTCTGGAATCTGTTTAGGACAAAAAGTCTTTTTGTGAGATAACAGGTTATGAAACCAAGAGAAATATCAGATATAGCTAAACTTTCTAGTTCATATATTTATATATGTATGCTGCAGCTAATGACTTTGTTAACAAAACATAAAGTCTTGAGTATTAAGGCTACAGTGAGCTTCATAAAATATAAACAGAAATAGTTGAAATTAGAAAGACTAAGGATGAGATGTGGCATGCAGCCTCTGCCAGGTCTGGCTGAATCTTTTATGCATTCTTCAGGAATCGCTGCAGCATCCCTCGCCCAATTAGCCTTTCAAATTCATCCTTCAGAGCATAGCATTGCTCTGTGTCATGGCCATGGTCCTGATGGAATTTGCACCAGGTAGCTTTGTTCCTCTTGTGGGGTGGAGCTCTCAATTTTTCTGGCCACCTCAAAATCTTGTCCCCTTTGAAGAATTCCAAGATCTCTTCAATCGGGAGGCTCAACTGAGTGTAGACACCCGACTTTTTCTGCCTTTTTTGACCTCTGACGGTTGATTCCGCGGTTTCATTTACTGCCGCGGCAGGCATGGCTGGCTTTGTTATTTCCTCAACTTCCGCGCCTATGTTTTTAGATGTCGCGGCCTCCAGCATTAGCACCCTCTGAGTTAGAAAATTGACCTGGGTCTGAAGTGAGGCGTGGCTGTCATAGAGGTGATTAAGGTGATTGTATAGTTGCACAATATCATCCTTGACTTCTGCACTCCGGCTGGATCCTCCTTCCATCTCTGTTTTTGTTAGTCTTTATAAAGTATACAGAATCTGAGACAAAACCAACAGAGGTGAGTGATCACAGAAGTATCAGGAAGGAGGGGTTGAATTGCTCCATGATTATGCTGATGAGGCCGCGGCCAGTATGGCACATAAGTGCACTGCTGCAGCCCTTTGATGTTATTCACCAAGGTCAATCCAAAGGCCACTCAAATCCCTCCCACGATGATTTTGAACTGTTGTGGTAGGTCTGCACCAGTAGGGGTTGCGGCATGAGATACTGTTGACCTTACAGGCCGCATCCTCTGGGCAGGGGAGAGATCCCAAGACAGGAGCTGATATTTTCTCCCCCAACACGTGAAGAAAACCTACTAAGGTCCATTGATGAGAGAATTTCCCTGCGGTGCGCAATATGGCACAACTTCAATGGTAACCCCTAGATCATAGGTAGATGACAACAAAAATGGGGTGAATATAGCCCTTCCCTAATCATCCACCTTTTTGGGACTAAAGTCCGCCACGCATTTTAGCATTATCTAGATGGAATGGTATCACAGGGGTATGCAAAATAGATCCAAAGCCATTAAATGGAGTATATCTGGATATAAGAAATACCCACTTAAGGGTGTGAATATGATGCGGAGTCCAATAACCAGTAACCGACCCGTGAGGAGATGATCCAAAGGACCCCCAGGGATCGAATAAGGTGTTTGAAGAACTCATATATGCAGAGAAACAAGATTGAAATATCTCATTCCCACAGACGACGCCAAATTGATGATACGGGAAATCGACCATAGGGCGTTCTCATATCAGCAGATCAAAAGCTATATGTGTGTGTTAAACAAGTAAAGCAAGCAAACAGAGAGAAGACAAGGTATAGAGTGGTTCAGCCTCTAAAATAGGCCTACGTCCACTGTGTTGATCCGTTCTCATTATGTGCATTGCATTGTACAATATAATAGTGCCTATAGAGGCGTACAAGTATGAGAATAAAGGAGAGTACATGACAGTATTGCAGATTCCGGTGAGCCCGTGAGGTGGTTGTGGTGCAGATTCTAGACCTCCAAAGCTTATGTTGGGGTGATGTAGAGAGAATCTGTGTTGTGGTGCCTCAGGTGTGTGTGGAACCCCCACTCTTCGAGGTGTGGACCTTAATTTATAGGAGGTATGCGAGTTGAGTCACGTGCCCCAAGCACGTGGCGTATACCAAGTCTGCAGTAGATGTGGATGAGGGCGTGCGGCCCACAGAGTAAGCAGCGCTGAGCTGTTGGAGGGGGACCGCATACCCTAAATTGGGTGCCGCGGCCTCTGATGGAGAGGGCCGCACCCTATAGGAGTTCTGGTCGCGCCCTATAGGAGTTCTGGCCGCGCCCTGAGTGAGGTACCGGCCGCGGCCTATATTGCCTGAACATGCGACTGTAGAAGAATATTGCCACGGCAGGGTGTTATACTTGTACTATCAGTAAGGCATATGGTGGTGGATCCAACGGAGCAGTCCTTAGAAGAGGAAGCTGAGACTAGAATCACAGAACATAATGATGAGCTCATGACTAGATCAAACTCGTACGACATGACATCTTTGGGGAGTGATCTATCTACATTTAGAGGTGAAAAGCGGGACTTGAGCAGACAATTTATAGACTTTCGATCAAAATATCAACGAGACGGAAAGGAGGCTCGTGATGAGTCAAGATAAGAATTTCAGATGATGCAATAAATGCATCTAGTTATATTTAAGATGTAGGCCAGTTTAAACGTGGTGCACCCGCCTTATTTATGTGATCCATATGCATGTGATCGAAATAAGTCAATGCCTTTTGGTGGTCATTAGGAATTTCCCCTCACTACACCCAAAAAGGAGATTTATAATTTCCATTAGCAGTTACAAATTAGCCGGGGCCTTCTAGTGGTCATTAGGAATTTCCCCTCACTACTGATAAATTTGTGACTGCTTCTGGCAGTTACAAATTTGTGACTGCTTATAGCAGTCACAAATTAATTGTATGGCAAGATTTTTTTATTTTCATTAGCAGTGACAAACCAATTGATACAAATTTCTCATTACCCAAAGATTTATCACTCCTAATGGCAGTTATAAATAATTTTGTGACTCCTCCCGACAGTGATAAAGTCTGTCACCCCCATTGGCAGTTACAAGAAGGCAGTCACGAAATTAATATTTTGGTGTCGTGCCTTTTCATCCCCTCTTCTTACTTTCCCCGATGTCTCTTTTAATCTCGTTATTATTCATCATTGTCTATATAGCTCCTACACAATTTTGGATTGTATTGCCTTCGTTATGCCTTTATGTATTACTTACTCTTTTATGTGCAACTTCTAGTATTATATGACATGATTTATCTATATATCTTCTCATCATATTTATACTTATTTTTCTTGTACGTACGTTCTTTTATATCTTTTGCTTGGAACCAATGCCATTGTGGGACGTCACTTGTTCAATTGGCAACTTATTTACATTAGGTCAATATTTTCTCTATTTAATTAAATGTTGTTCTTATATCACATTAAGGAGAATGCATAATTTAAGTTAAGGAGTGTGAGTATATCCCTTTGTGGTCTTCTGATATCTGTGTAGTATTCCAATATCCTTTATTAAAAAAATTATTTTCTACTTTTTATCTTTCTTAGTCCTATTGGCTATGTTTTCTATGACTCTATAAACAATTACCTTGTCCATTTGAATAGAAATTATGAATGTTATAGAGTTTGCGATATTAGACTTTAGTCCTCAAACTATCAATCTTATGAAAAAATTTACGAATGGATACTTTGAAACCCATGAGCACATGCATTTTTCTTAATTATATGATTTGTTTTAAGGTAAATTATAAGTCGATGATCTTATTATGCATTGCATACACTAATACCGCGTGAGCTTTGATATTTCCTTCGTTTTTCATTATTATATACAATTACTCTCTCCTTCTTGAAAACGTAAATTTTTCGGTAATCTCATTATTATTTCATTGACCGTTTATTAATTTGTATACGAAATTTATTACTCGAGCATGATTGTCAACGTTGTTGGGACCCAAAAATCACTTAAACCTTAGGAAATAATCGTAGGCCCTATTTATTATTTACCCCATATTGACCTTGAACTCACACTATTTTTTTCATAGTCAACCTCTTTGAGCCTAAATATAGCCTTTCATTTCATCACCCAAAACCCATTACCAACTCCACAATGGAGTTTACACTATGTGAACTCTTTTCTCATATTTGGTTTGGGGTCGAACTGGGGAAATTATGATATTTTTGTTGTGTGGTTGCAATCAAGCAATGAGTTAACTATAAAGGAAAATAAACGAAATGAAGATAAATGAAATGAAAGGAAAAGAAAAAGAAAAAGAAGGGATTCTAAAAAATTAAGAATCCCATGTGCTTATCGAAAGAATAAAAGAAGTAATACTCCACTTATATAGTTGTTCTTATGGAACTTGTATTCAAAATTTAAAATTGTCCACACTTACCATTCTCCCACATGTTATCTCCAAACCCTTTGAATTTTATAAAGTCCCTTCGTTTCATACCCTAACCTAACCTACGACACAATCCTATAAAGTCTTATACGATCCCGGGGTGAATTTGATTTGAAATTCGATATGATTATGATAATACAATAAAGTGTTCTTCACCTTATTTAATTTACGGTATCCATTTACGAGATTATATTTTTTGTTTATATAACATTCTTCATTATTTACATGTGTGTGACCTTGCATCCTTTTACAATTACTCATTATGATTGCATGTCCCGAGTGTGTTACACCCCATTTTTGAGTGTTTTCATTTGTTGGGTGTAATCACCGTAGAGGATTGAGTTAATGCATGCTTTAACTGTTATATGGGTTATTGATTTTTAATCGAATCCAAGAATTTTCACGTGCCCGTAGAACACGGGCATTTAAGGTTTCAATTTAATTAAGTTCTCCAATAATGTTAATAGTTGAGGACTTTTGGGTGAATTTATATTCTCTATGCTAATAAATTGCTGAAATCTTTACTGTTATTGAGCATTGTACATTGGAGTCAAGGGCTCTTATTTCAAAGAAACTCGATGTTTGTGGGGTTCATCTTTGAAAATCCTTACGAGACAAAACTCATTCACGAGGGTAACCTAGGGTTTTAACGAGTTATTGCATATACTAAATGCTATCATTTCACTTGCAAAAATGGTTGCCTTATTTTGTATTACTCGATTTCAAAAAGGATTAGTCATTTGGCCTCTTTATCATTAGCATTTGTTATTAGGGACTAGCAATGTGTAAGTTAAGGTGAGTGATTAGTCACGATATTGCTTATATTATCCATTATACTTGTATATTATTTCATTCCCATACCGTTATTCCCCTTATTTATGCTCATTTACTGTATAATCTTTTATTTCCATGGTTAAACCCTTTTTAGGCTTATTTGAGATTTTGTAGCTATTGGGGATGCAATGTGCGAAGTTGGATGCATTTCGGGACATTTTTGTTTAAAAATATGACCTAGGGGAATTTTTATAAATTCAGACTCAGGAGTCCGATTAGCGGAATAACATAGATTTGCAGCTCGTTGAGTTAACTTCGAGTAACCACACGTCAATCCGAGTTCGAACGAAGTTTTTATGCCCATTTTCGTGCGACGTTCCTTGTGAATGTTTATTTGAGGCTATATGTTATTTTCCCCACCTATGGCAGCACCTTCCAATTTTGGCAAAACTAGCCCAAGTCGGGTCGTAGCTGGCCCGAGGTGCCTTTGTATTGTCTACCCAATTTTCCCCCTTTTAGTTCATCCTTATTTTCTTTTTCCCACTTACTATATATAGCAAGTTCATTTAATTTAGGAGATATACTTGTTATTTTAGAATCAAAATATGTTTTTCAAAGCATTTGCTCTCTTCTCTCTCCTTCTCTCCTTAACCTTTTCTTGACCCATTTTCTCACTCTCTCTCATCAATTAGTCCTTTGTAAATATTGAATACTTAGTTTGGTTGTACTTTATTTGTATTGAACACTTCGTTATTAATTAACACGATTTTTTATTTTGAATACTTGTATTAAATGTCTTATTTTCCTTTAGAGCTCATTTGGTTCGAGGTTTGGAAAGGGAATGGGGATCCTTAATTCCAAGAATTCTATGTTCCTGGAATCTTAAATTCTTTTCCATTGTTTAGTTCAAGCATGAATTCTTTTTCCCCGAAATCTAAAATTACTTCCCCATATTAAATATAAATATCATTTAACTAAAATACCCATTTAGTTTATTTGTGTATGTCCGCACAAGTGTGCGATGAGTGAGTGTGTGTGTGTGTGTATAAAAATGTATGCGTATATGTATATATGTGTGTGTGTGTGTGTGTGCATGCGTGGGTGAGAGAGAGAGAGAAATAAAGAGTGTGTGTATATGTATGTGTATGAGTGTTGTAAGGACATATTTTCATAGGTCCATTATCAATTTATTATGTCATATACCGCTATACCGTCGAAGAGCATTCAAGAGACATTTACATCAAAGACGGATCCAAATTACTCAAGTTCTTCATCATTCAAGACTCCGCAAAGTTTACTTTGGTAAGGTTATATTTTAAATACCTTAACTTTACACTTAGAGCTTTTGGGATATTTTTACAAAATATTTTCTAAGTGTTGGAGCGGACTTTTTTGCCAAAATTTAAGAATGAGTATTTTTTCTAAGTGTCGAAGCAGATGTTAAAATAATAATTTTTTTCGCAACAGTCGTTCGACCGACAGAGCAATGTCGTTCGCGCGAGATAGTCATGTCGCGTGATCTCGTTCGAAGGACAGTTGTCCTTCGTTCGAGCGACATGTTGATCTCATTCGAACGAGCACTATTTTAGAGGCGGCGCGATTTTCTATAAAATCTCATTCTATGGTTTCGTTTTGTTTAAGAAGTCCCAGCATTTGACATAATAGAAAAACTGCGAAAGCAGAACTGTTTTGGCTTATTCCTTTTGGGGTTTAATCCCTTTTTGGTTTTCAATTCACGAAACTCCCATTTGCTTTAGTGAATTGTTTTTTATGTTTTAAGAACACACTTTGATGGTATTTACTCTTGTGGGGAGGATAACCTACACCGAGAAGACTACGTGTCTAGGATTGCGGTCCTTGTGGTATAGGTTCGTGTGAACTATTGATGTTTTGTTTCTAGCCATTGCTTTGAAGATTTTTCGAAGACACCGTGCGCTATTCTTGTGGGCGAAAGCAAGATTGTATGTAAGTCAATGGTCTTGTAAACTTGACAGAGTTCTAGAAATAAAAAAGGTTTTTCCCTTCGGGGATTTTTTTCTTAAACTTGTGTCGTACGCTTTATTTATTTATGGATTGACACACGCACACGCGTAGTTGAATGGTTTGGGCTGATTTAAGTTTGTTTTTATTAACTCCAATTATATAAGCGTGCCAATTTAGAAATTTGCGAATTTAATCAATTATCACACACCTCATTTATTCGATTTTTCAAATTGGTATCAGAGCGGGTTACGCTAATTTATCGTGTGATCCTGATTTTTCAAGGATTTATTTTTTTGATACAATTTGACTTTTCACATCGTCAAATTGGTATCAGAGCGGATTGCGCTAATTTATCGCGTATTCCTATTTTTCACAAAATTTGTGTGATATTGATTTTTTTTTTGAAAAATCATTTTTGTGAAAAATCGCAATTTTTTCGATGGAGCACTTATCTAATCGAATGCCCCCCTTTGATGACACGAGTCAAAGTTTTGATGATATAAATCGTTTGAATTTGACGTTTGCTAAAAGAATTGATTTTTTGGAAAGAGAAAATTCTCATTTTAAATTCGCGTTGGATCTTTTGCAAACGGTTCAAAATCAAAGAGATTTTTATCGTAAAAAAATTGTTTCCTTGAACCATGACTTTATTGCTTTAAAATTGTCCAAGAAGGAGAGTGAGGATAGGGTCCTGTTTTTTGAAAAGGAATTGGAGGACCTTAAAAATTCGATGGTTTGTGTTTGTGCCAAAGATGACAAAAATATTTTAGTCAATGAGTTTGTGGCATGTGAAAAGACTCTTAGGGAAAAGTTTGCTTTAATTGAGGGGGAGCATGATAAACTGTTAAGTTTAATTGAAAATTTAAAAAAAGCATCCCTATTTTTGGAAGAGTCTAATTCTTTGCTTGAATCAAATATTTTGAAGTTAAAAAATGATTTAAATGATTCAAGTAGGTTTGATAGTGATGGTAATGACTCGTCGTGTTCTAATACTTCCGTTGCCAAAGCCAAAACCATTATTTGTTTTAGAGGGTTAACCGTTCCCAAGGATATTAGAAAAGGCCATCCCAAAGGTTTCGTTCCACTCGTTTACACATGTTCACATTGTGGTAGGAAAGTTCACCTTAGGAGATTTTGTTTTGATCTTAGAAGAAGTCCTAGGAAGTCGAAGTCTAGTGTTTTGTTGGTTCCCAAAACCCCCACGCGTTATGTCACATTCGTTTGGGTTAGGAAATCACTTTTGGATACACTAGATTTTAGACAAGTTGATTCCCGTTTGCTTGCACATGATTCTTCTCTTGCCATATCTTATAGATGATTGTGTTTGCGTGTTTGTCATTTGCTAGTTATGCTTTTAGATATATTTGCTAGCGTTGTTACATGTACTTTTTGTATAAATTTTTGTTTCTAGAAAATTTTGAAAAATACAAAAAGATTTTATTTTGATAAAAAAAAATTGAAAAAATCCAAAAAAAAATCTGTATTTTATTTGCAACATTTATGGATGGACACTTAGGATGATCGAGTCACAACATCATTCCATTTTTCATGTGACTATTTGATAGTGTTTTGAGACAATAGGTCAATTCATCCTTCTGCTTTATAATGTTTAGAGTCATTAAGATGTAATTAAGTGTTATTTCCTACATATTTTACGCATGTTTTTCTTTATTGCACACATGCACGGTTCAATTATTGTGCTTGCCTTATCACATGTTGGTTGGGTGTTTTTACTTCAATCATGTCCTTAAAACGAACCAAGCGCGATAAAACTTGATAAGAAAGTTGTGCATGTAAGAGCCGTTGGTGAGGTTGTGTGCTTTGTTTGAAAACGGTGAAGGGCTACGAAAGGTAATTTTTTATCCTTTGCGATTAAGCCGCCGTTTAAATTGGACCTACAAAATTGAGGAATTTTATTATCCGGGGTCCAAAGAGGTTTAAAAGAGACCGAAAAAATTTAAAGGCATTAAAAAAATATTCATGCCAATTATGGGCCATTTAGGTTTTAGCACCGATTCTCCAAAGTTTGAGAATTTAGTTTAACACCTCTAAAAGAAAATATATATGAGGGAGTTTGGTTGGAGATTTTATAACGGGTTTGCCCGTCCTTGAAAATCTTGAAAAAGCGCTAAATAGTTTTGAACGTTATTGGTGTGGAAATCACTTTGACTTTGATTTGTTTATATGCATAAGACGATGTCATCTAAATTTAACAAATTTTTACGCATAAGGATACTTTTGATGTTCATTCGTTAGGAATACACGTAATCATCGTGCACATATGATTGATTGAGTTTATTTACCTATCGAATATGCTCACACCCATACATTCCATTTCATGACTTGGTTGCTTGAGTTTAAATCCATGGTGTGATTTTTAGTATCTTATTTTTGTATGAAAAATTGAAAAATCCAAAAATAGTTTGTGGATGTTTTGGGGACATACCTTTGCATGCGCGTAGTTTGATCCATGTTTGTTATGCATTTTATCGTGACACTCCATGTTTTGATTTTTCTTCTTATCTGTCTATTTGGGGACATCATAAAAAGGGGGAGAAAGAATTATCATGTTATGGGGGAGTTTTTGCATTATGGGGGAGAATTGATTTATTAATGATTTATTCTTATATCATTTCAAACTCGATGCGTCACGAAGGTATTTTGCTTTATCTCATGTGTGTAGGTACACAGATTGAAGATCATGATGTTGCACACCCTGATGAGAAAAGCTTTGATACTTGACGAAGATCATTGAAGAACAGTTTTGAGATCTTGCAAATTTATTCATGGGAGGATAGATTTGATTAGGCATTTTGGTTTTTGATAGTTCAGATTTTTTATGTATGCACCGGCATAGACATAGGGGGAGATTTGTAAGGATATATTTTCATATGTCTGTTATCAATTTATTATGTCATATACCACTACACCGTCAAAGAGAATTCAAGAGACATCTACATCAAAGACGGATCCGAATTACTCAAGTTCTTCATCATTCAAGACAATGCAAAGTTTACTTTGGTAAGGTTATGTTTTAAATACCTTAACTTTACACTTAGAGCTTTGGGGATATTTTTACAAAATATTTTCTAAGTGTTGGAGCGGACTTTTTCGTCAAAATTTAAGAATGAGTATTTTTTCTAAGTGTTGAAGCGTACATTAAAATAATAACTTTTTCGCAACAGTCGTTCGAGCGACAGAGCAATGTCATTCGCGCGAGATAGCCATGTCGCGCAATCTCGTTCTAACGACAGTTGTCCTTCGTTCGAAAGACATGTTGATCTCGTAAGAACGAGCACTATTTTTTAGGCGACGCGATTTTCTATAAAATCTCATTCTGTGATTTCGTTTTGTTTAAGAAGTCCCAGCGTTTGATAGAACAGAAAAACTGCGAAAGCAGAATTCTTTTGGCTTCTTCCTTTTGGTGTTTAATCCCTTTTTGGTTTTCAATTCACAAAACTCCCAATTGCATTAGTAAATTGTTTTTGGTGTTTGAAGAACACACTTTGCTGGTGTTTACTCTTGTGGGGAGGATAGCCTACACCGAGAAGACTGCGTGTTTAGGATTGCGGTCCTTGTGATATAGCTGCGTGTGAACCATTGTTGTTTTATTTCTAGTCGTTGCTTTGGAGGTTTGTCGAAGACACCGTGCATTACTCTCGTGGGCGAAATCAAGATTGTAAGTAAGCCAATGGTTTTGTAAACTTGTCAGAGTTCTAGAAATAAAAAAGGGTTTTCCCTTCAGGGATTTTTCCTTAAACTTGTGTCGCATGCTTTATTTATTTATGGTTTGACACACACACACACGTAGTTGAATGGTTTGGGGTTGATTTAAGTTGGTTTATATTAACTCCAATTATATAAGTGTGCCAATTTAGAAATTTGCGAATTTAATCAATTATCACACACCTCATTTATTCGGTTTTTCATGTGTGGGAGATAGGGAGAGTGTGTCTGTGAGAGAAAGAGAGAGAAAGTGTGTGTGAGAGAGAAAGAGAGACTGTATGTGTGTGAGAGAGATAGAGAGAGTGTGTGCATGAGAAAGAGAGATTGTGTGTGTCTATATATGTGTGACTACACCAAAACACTCTATTAGTAATAAACCAATTTTTTAATTACTAATTGTATTTTACCGTTGCAAATTCTCACGATAATTTTCCATTAGTAATTCACTAAAATAATTTTAATTTGCAAATTAAAAAAAATACAAAAAGAATAAAATATATTAACACTTTTACTAAAAAAACAATATGCATGTAATTTGTTCATCCTAGCACTTCCTTCCCAAATAAAAATTACCCTAATTTCTAATTCCCTCCCAAACGAAAAACGACTCACCTCTCTCTTAAACAAAATCTTCAAATCTGAGAAATGAAGATGGATGGGTAGAATTCCTTCTCTCATTGGAAGCATCCACAACGGGGTTGAGGTATGTTTGTGTCATTTGTAATTTGTATGATCGAAAACCCTACCCGATCTACAATGATCTTTGGCAACGCACAACTTAAACAAAGCTTTCAGAGGAAACCAAAGCTGCCAAAACTTTCTCAATGAACAACCGATCTACAATGATAATTGCCTACTGATGATGCTGTAAATAGCAACACCATGTAAGGTGTTGGCAAGCTCAAACAAGTGGTAACAATGGCAGCACAAGAGTGTATATATATATATATATAGTAGAAGGAGGTGAGGAGAAGAGGATGAACACTTGTATGTAAGTGGTTCAGCCAATCTGGCCTACGTCCACTGTGAGTGTATGAGTAATATCACTAGAAGAAGGCACTAATGTCCATAGATACAATCTCTCAAGCTTTCTCTCTATACTGTGTAAAATCACAGAGTTTCAGCTAGGGTTAAAATTATAGATCCTTTTACAAGGTAGAGGATGACCTCTATATATAGTGGCTGGGGGGTGTAATGTACCCCCCAAGCATGAAATTAGTATATGCATGGGGATCGAACCAGTCTAAGGATGACACCTAGTTGATCTTGTGTAGATAATGATGACCTCAATATTACCTCACGGGGAGGGAATGATTCAGTTGTAACAGATTTGTCCACGTGTTTCAAACCATACATATACTTATAAATGCTCGGCCCTGTCTTCGATTGGTGTAACCTCAGCCTGAAAGAGTACGAGGTTGGCAAAGTCAGGTGTAGTTGCCTTATGACTACGAAGCCCTCTGCCGGGGAGACTGTCAGAGGTTGGGTATGGGATGTAACGTCGGTTGGGGCCGACGGTGATGTTTGTAACTGATTGAAACCATGAGATGCTGATTTTGACTTGCGACCGTAGCGTCGACTGGGGCCGATAATGATGTTGGTAGACGATTGTGCCCATGAGACATTGCTGACCTCGGCTGTTTGATCAGCCGAGGTTGGTGTAACGTCGGCTAGGGCCGACCTGATGAGAGACGATGTTCCTGATGGATATCATTGGCTTCTAGTTACCTCAGCTACGAGACTGGCCGAGGTTATATGCTCTGAGTAAGAGGGTGCACTTTGGGCATATCAATCACCCTATAGCCCTTAGTCTTCTACGTAATTAGATGATTGAGGGGTATGCAGCTTAGGCCGAGGATAAATTTCTCTGTGCCAATACTTTCTTTGCCACATGTCACTTTTTGAAGTGGGTAGCATGTTCCCCAAGATGATGTGATTTTGGCCTGCCTTTTAGGCTTCCCTAGGGTAACGATGAGCCCTCAAAACTCGCACCTAATCATTTAGAGGGTTTAAAACCCATTTTTTCTCTCTTTCCTCTCTCTCTTCTTCATTTCTTCCCGCCTTGGCAATTTCTGCAATTTTCTCTCTTCTCAAGAGTTCCATTGTCGCTGTGAATCAAAGCTTTCCTTTGCCTTCTAACATCCTCTCCCTTGACTCACGATTAGTCAGGTATCATTTCCACCCTTCATTTCCATTTTTAGCCCTAATTTTTCATTTTTGCATTTTCCGATGAGGTTTTGTATTTTTCGGCGAGTTATTTCCACCAGTCTTGGTGGTTGTAAAGTTGGGATAGTAATGATTTGAGTGAGCTAGGGGAATTTGTAGGTAGCTCAGATGTTATTGAACCAAAAAATCCTTTCTTTAGGTCTCCGATGAACCTTCGATCACCTTCTCCGACGACCTGGTCTTTGAGTGTTCTTGTTGCTCTTCATTTGAAAACCTTTCATCTTCCCAGTTTCATCCTTTGTTTAGATTGTCTAAGTTGTTTGCCTATTTGTGATTTTGAGTCCAAGTCTCGTGTCATCTCCTTTATGCTCAAACCCTTGTACCAACTCATAGAAGAGTTCCCATCTCTTCGTGAGAAGACCTTTGAGAAAATAAGGCAAATAGAGCTATCCCAAGAGGAAGCTCGTAGGGCTGAGGCCTTTCCTCTCAGACTCATCTTTCCTCCACCTCTGAAGGTTATCTACCCTGAGCCAGCCGAGCCTTCTGAGCCTGCAGAGGTTCTAGTAAACCCAACGCCAATATCTCAGTCCGAGTCATCCTCCTCAGACCCCATGTCTGTAGACTCTTTCTAAGAGGCTATGGATTACTCTATCAGGCAAGATGAGGTCCCTCAGCAGGCCAAAGTTTCGAGTCGTGCCTCGTCTCACCAGGTACACATCACAACCTTCTTCTGATGTTGAAATTATAGGGCCAAGTGTGTCCATTCCCCCCATCATTTATGCCATTCCTCTGTCGGCTGTAACTGGGGCTGAATTTGCTCAGAGGTTTCCTGGCGGTGTCCCTGCACCTGCCCAGGCCGACGTTGTTGGGGATGATGGAGATGGCGAGGAGAGTGATGTTAACACGTCTGAGGCGGCCGAGATTGAGATCTCCATTAGCGAGTATGACCTTTTTACCTTTAGGCACCTGTACTCCACACACTCTTCCATCACCCTTAGAAAACCTCATAGGGATGAGAGGACTTTTAACGGTCGAGATGGTGAGATCTGCCTCTATGAGCAAATGTTCAAGTTGGGTTTCTATCTTCCTATCTACCCTTATATCAAAACCATATTATCCCACATAAATCTAGCCCCTTCACAATTATCCCCTAATGCCTGGAGGGCTATGATTGGGGCTATCGTCCTTTGGAGGTCTATCCACCACTCAGACCTTCCAGTTAGGGTCTTTACAGGTTTTTACGTCCCTTCCTCTGCCAAAAACCACCCTAGCTATTACCACTTCTTAGCTAGGAAGTCAGAGAAGAAAATTTTATTGGTTACCCAAACCTCAAACTACAACTGGAAAACTCGGTATTTCTTTGCCTCCGGGGCCTCGGAATTCGATCCATATGCGACCTCTGGAATGTCGGTTCCAAGGACACCTCTGAGGTGGGGGAAGGTGTCTCTTACTGCTAAAGCCGACCCTGGGCTTAGCCAGGATAATCTTCAAAAGGTTAAGGATCTTTGCGATCAGGGGGAGTAGGGCCTTCTAGTGAAATATGAACATTTGATAACCCCCTACTACTTCTCTCAGACAGTCTTGGGGGGTGGTCCTTTGACAGAGCTTTAAAAGTCTCATTTTTCACAAGTTGTACCTCTTAATTTTTATATTTCTGACTTACTAACTCAGATACTTCTTTTTACAGAGCGACCTAAAGTCATTTCAGACAACCTTTGGGAGATGTCTGCTCCAAGTCTGACGAAGTTGATGCATAAGATAGGTGGTAAAAATGTGCCCCTCCTACTACCCAAAAAAACATCGGCACGTCCAAGGCCGACGTTACCAAGAAGAGGAAAAACACTACTGACCCAGAGCCTCAGAGGCCTAGCAAGACTCAGAGAGGGATTGCACCATTCCCATCTCTTCAGACGATGCTCTAGAAGCTCGTCTTGCTCAGCTGAAGATCAACGATAGTCTAATTGGCCATAGTCTGAAGGCTGCTGATGCCACGACGCAATGATGACTGAAGAGGATAAGCGTTTCTTACACTCCTTGGACGTTCCTTTATTGGCCGAGTTTACTCTTCATAGATTAATTCAGGTATTAGTTTCTCGAACTTTAACCTTGGCTATTTTACATAATATAGCTCATGTGCTTATACATCTCACCTTCTACTACAGGGTATCTTGTCCATGCACCGTTTTGTTGACTGGACCCTGAAGAAGTTGCCCCTCATAGCGAAGGGTCAAGAAGCTGAAAAGGTCCAAGCCTCTTTGAATGCAGAGGTTGAACGTATAAAGGAAGAGATGAAGGAGGTTGACAAGCTGAAGGGAGTTGTTCAGCAGAGAGACAGGGACACGGCCAAGCTCAGGAAGGAACATGATTTAGCTCTGAAGGCTAAAGATGATGCTCTGCAGGCTAAGGTGGATGCTGCAGTTTAGGCTGCTTTAGAGGACACTTCAGAGAAGATCATCGAAGACTATAAAGTATCTGATGAATTTATTAGCTTTGGTTTTGAATACCTTGAAAGATGTATCAAAGCAATTAGCAAATGGGAGGCTTCTAAGGAAAAAGAGTCAGGGAGTCTGACTGCCTCAGACTTTGAAGGTCTAGGCTTTGGTAACCCCTGATTTGCTCAAGCCTTTCAAGAGGTTGAAGAGGCCGATGCTGCACCTACTGAGACTGCTCCTCTAGAAGCCACTGAGACTGAAGATGCTAATCCTCAGGATGATGGGGCTGAGGTGACCAACTTCGGCCACGAAGACACAATTGCTGCTGCGGAGAATTAGGTCTGGCCTTGTGAAGCTTTTGTTGTAATTTTTTGTACCCCTTAGATTTTTTGCACTCTAATGGAATCTTGGTACTTCTAATTTGTAACTTTTGAATGTTCAGTGATAATCATTAATCTCATCTTATTCAGATTATATTGTTTCTTTCAATGTTTCGCTTGAATGCCTTGCCTCTTGAATGTTGCTTTAGGTCTGAGACTACCCTTTTATGATGTTTAAGGTCTGAGGTCACCATAATATGATGTTTCACCTCATAGTTTTTACCAAATTAATGATGTTTAAGGTCCGAGGTCACCAAATTATGATGTTTCACCTCATAATTTTTACCAAATTAATGATGTTTAAGGTCTGAGGTCACCGTATAATGATATTTATCCTCATAATTTTCACCAAACTAATGATGTTTAAGGTCGGAGGTCACCATATAATGATGTCCATACTCATAATTACCACCAAATTAGTGATGTTTAAGGTCTGAGGTCACCATATTATGATGTTTAAGGTCTGAGGTCACCATAATATGATGTTTCACCTCATAATTTTTACCAAATTAATGATGTTTAAGGTCTGAGATCACCAAATTATGATGTTTTACCTCTTAATTTTTATCAAATTAATGATGTTTAAGGTCTGAGGTCACCATATAATAATGTTTATCCTCATAATTTTCACCAAACTAATGATGTTTAAGGTCGGAGGCCACCATATAATGATGTTCATCCTCATAATTACCACCAAATTAGTGATGTTTAAGTTCTGAGGTCACCATATTATGATGTTTAAGGTCCGAGGTCAATATATAATGATGTTTCACCTCATAATTTTCACCAAATTAATGATGTTTAAGGTCTGAGGTCACCAAATTATGATGTTTTTTCATAATTTTCACCAAATTAATGATATTTAAGGTCTAAGGTCACCATATAATGATGTTTCACCTCATAATTTTCACCAAATTAATGATGTTTAAGGTCTGAGGTCACCAAATTATAATATTTCACCTCATAATTTTTACCAAATTAATGATGTTTAAGGTCTGAGATCACCATATAATGATGTTTATCCTCATAATTTTCACCAAACTAATGACGTTTAAGGTCGGAAATCACCATGTAATGATGGTCATCCTCATAATTACCACCAAATTAATGATGTTTAAGGTCTGAGGTCACCATATTATGATGTTTCACCTCTTACTTTTTACCAAATTAATGATGTTTAAGCATAATGTAACAAAGTATTGACACAACATTGCTTTTATCATTAACATCCTCTTCATAACATGATACATGTATTACAAAGAAACAACTGTAACATCATATGTAATATTTCTTTAAGTGGTCCGCGTTCCAGGGATTGGATAAAGGCTCCCCTTCGAGATTTTCTAGCCGGTAGGTACCAGGCACAACCTCATCAACTACTCTGCAAGGTCCATGCCAGTTTGGGTGGAGCTTATTGGCCTTTTGCAATGTCTTCTTTAGGACCAGGTCTCCCAAAGCTATGGCCCTTGATTTCACCCTTTGGTTGTAAAACCTTGCAGTTCTCTATTGGTAAGTTATCTGCCTAATCTCTATATCTTCCCTTCTCTCTTCAATAAAATCCAGGTCAAGTCTTCTTTCTTCTTTATTCCTCTGAGGGTCATAGGTCTAAACTCTATAAGTTGAAAGTCCTATTTCTGTAGGG
Source organism: Sambucus nigra (assembly GCA_949130495.1). Lineage (NCBI taxonomy): Eukaryota > Viridiplantae > Streptophyta > Magnoliopsida > Dipsacales > Adoxaceae > Sambucus > Sambucus nigra. The sequence continues at coordinate 434,276,149 of OX422211.1, read as the reverse complement.
ATGACAGCCTCTGAGCCGTGGGCTAACGTAAATGGAGTCTCTCCCATTGGTGTCCTCGTTGTTGTTCTGTAGGCCCATAATACGGCATATACCTCTTCTATCCATCTTCCTTTGGCCTCTTCCAACCTCTTATTTATCCCGCCAAGGATTATTCGGTTCGTGACCTCATTCTGGCCGTTTGCCTGGGGTCGTCCAGGAGAAGAGAAGAACTGCTTGATTCCCACCCTCTCACAATACGTTTCTAAGGAAGCATTTTTTAACTGAGTTTCGTTGTCTGAGATGAGGGTGTTTAGAAGACCATACCTGTATATTATGTTCTTTTAGATGAATTGGAAGGTATTATGTTCGGTCATGGTGATCATTGTCTCAGCCTCTACCCATTTGGAAAAGTAATCAATGGCCACTGTTAAGAATCGATAGTTATTTACGGCTCTCGGTAAGGGTCCTACCAAGTCAATACCCCATATTGCGAATGGCCAAGGTGAACTGATCGACGTCATAGTTTGATGAGGTTGATGAGGGATGGTGGATAACCTTGGCACTTATCACATTTCTTCACATAAGCGGTTGCATCTTTGGCCAGGGTCAGCCACCAGTATCCCTGAGTAATAATCCTCTTAGCTAAAGGTCTTCCTCCTATGTGACTGGAGCAAGAGCCCTCATATACGTCTTGTAAGATACGGGGAACCTCTGAAGGGTGGACACATATGAGGAGAGGGAGTAGGAACCCTTTCCTATACAAGACGTCTCCTACAATCGAGAACTTAGCAGCTCTAAACCTCATCGTTCTTCTGTCAGACTTTAACTCTGGTAGGTCACCCTCTTTGATGTATCTAATAAGAGGATCCATACATAAGGCTACCATGTTCAAATTGAGGCAAGATCTGTCGACCTCTTCTTCTTCAATGGTCGGTTTGAGCTGAATCTCAACGGGTAATGTTCTTCTAGTGTCCATCCTTATTGGTGAAACCAACCTTGCCAGGGCATTGGCTTGACTGTTGTCTAGACGAGGTACCTTCTTCATCTTCACTTCCCTGAAGCTGTCTAACATCATTCTCACCCTCTTCAGGTACTTAGCCATCCTTTCATCCTTGGCCTCATATACTCCCAGAACTTGGTTGATGACCAACCTTAAGTCACTGTAGACTAGGAGTTGGCCAACACCAAGGGCTTTGTCCAATGAGAGACCTATTATCACTGCCTCATATTTTGCCTCGTTGTTCGAAGCTTTAGAGTTAAATCTCAGACATATTCAATATCGGTACCATCCGGTGCTGTCACTGTCAGGCCTACTCCACTTCCACTTTCACATGAGTATCCATCAACGAAGAGGTTCCAAATATCTTCGTTTGAAGAGAAGTTTCCCTCTGATAAGGTTCCTTGCCTGAAGAGGTATCTATCTTCCTCATTCTCAACTACCCTTTTTCTGGATTGGCTTGGCATGACTCAACCTCGTCTGCATCTTAGAAGACATTCATGTATGGTTTATTTGCAGCCTCTTCACTAATCTCCATCTCGACATCTTCCCAGGTAAACTCTGCTACAAAGTCGGCGAGTGCCTGTCCCTTTATGGCAACCCTGGGTTGATAAATAATGTCATATTCCCCCAACTCGATGGCCCGGGTCATCAGCCTGCCAGACTTCTCAGGCTTATATAGGACCTGTCTGAGTGGGGAATCGGTGAGGATGATCATAGAGTGGGCTTGGAAGTAAGGCTTCATCTTTGTGGAAGCATGTATCAGAGCATAGGCTAATTCTTCAATCCGAGAGTACTTATGTTCAGACCCTTGAAGAGCTTTACTATTGAAGTACACTGGCCTCTGTACTCCATCATCTTCTCTTACTATGGCTGCACTAATGGTTGATTCTGAAATAGCTATATATACATACAACTTCTCCCCTATAATGGGTCGAGTAGGGAGTAGGGGAGACCCGAGGTAAGACTTGAGCTCCTTAAAAGCTTTGTTACACTCCTCATCCCATTTAAAGGCCTTTCTAAGTATTTTAAAAAAAGAAAGACACTTATCTGTAGCTCTTGAGATGAACCTGTTAAGGGCAGCAACTCTTCTAGTTAACCTCTGAACGTCTTTGATAGATCTGGGTGTCTTCATCTCTAGCAAGGCCTTGATCTTTTCAATATTAGCCTCTATTCCCCTTTGATTGACGATAAATCCCATAAACTTTCCTGCTCCTACCCCGAAGACACACTTGGTTGGGTTGAGCTTCATCCTGTATCTATCCATGGTGTCGAAAGTTTTTTCAAGGTCGGCCACGTGAGTGTCGGCCTTCAGGCTCTTCGTCAACATATCATCCACATAGACTTCCATGGACTTGCCTATTTGATCCTCAAACATCTTATTTACAAGACGTTGGTAAGTAGCCCCTCCATTCTTCAGCCCAAAGGGCATGACCTCGTAGCAATAGGTCCCCTTGTCTGTGATGAACGTTGTCTTCTCTGAGTCTTCCGAATTCATGAAGATCTGATTATACCCGGAATAGGCATCCATGAAGCTCATGAGCTCATTTCCTGTCATGGAATCCACCATTTGATCAATTTGAGGTAGGGGAAAACTGTCTTTTGGATAATATTTGTTCAAATCAGTGAAATCTACGCACATCCTCCATTTTCCATTAGCTTTTGGCACGATGACAACGTTAGATAACCACTCAGGGTATATGACCTCTCTGATTAACTTGGCCTCTTCAAGTTTTATGACCTCTTCCCTGATAAAATCATACTTTTCCCTCGAGTATACTCTTATTCTTTACTTGACGGGCTTAGCGTCTTCCATAACATTGAGTTTGTGGCACATGACCTCAGGATCAATACCTGGCATGTCTGCGTGGCTCTAGGTAAAGACATTTTCTCTCTTCCTTAATCTCAGGTCTTAGGGCTTTTTGGATTTGGATGATTTTTTACGGCTCATCCTCGTTGAGGATGATGGATTCTACCTCTTCCGTGGCCTCTCCCTTCTTGAGCTTTGTCTCATCTCTAGGATCAAGTGTGTCGATGTCATATGTGGTTGTTGCCTTCTTATGAGCCTCTCGATTTTCTCCAGAGTTAAAGTAGCATTCATGTGCCGATATTTGGTCACCTTGCACTTCCCCTACTCTATAGGGAGTCGGGAATTTTAGCATTTGGTGGACCGTTGAAGGCACGACCTCAAATTCCTTGAGGGCTACTCTTCCTATGATGAGGTTGTAAGCTGAGAAGATGTTCTCATCCATCATAAAGAAATTGATTTTTTTGGTCAACCTCTTAGGCCACTCATCTCCCATTCTCACATCCATCTCATACATACCTAGTGGATGGACCTTTTTTCCGCTGAAACCGATCAAGGAATGATGATAAGGGACAAGCCTAGCTCTGTTGAGGCCCAGGCTCTTAAAATAGGGTCAGAACAGTACGTCTGCTGAACTTCCCCCATCAATGAGTATCCTTCGAACTTCACACCCATACACCCTTGTGGTGATTACCAGAGGGTTATCGCGAGGAGCTAAGATAACTTTGAAATTAAGTCTTGAGAAGCCAACGGTGAGGGTATTCATATATACCTTCTTTTTCTTATCGTGTTTGACCTCTGTGGAGGCCAAGTTAACAACCTCGGCCTTAGTTACTGCCTTGGGCTCTGCCACGTGGGCTTTACAATCCGCGACCTCTGAACCACCTCTAGTTAGTCCTCCACAGATAGTGTTAACCCAGAAAGAGATCATGCCAACTCTATTTACCGGGATATTGTCATCTTTTGGTGGGAGATCTGGGTCATCGTCATCCTCATCTGAGTCCTCTGTTCTTATGGTAGGGGCGTCTTCCCAGTATCTATAATTTCTCTTCCTTTTGGGGTCTTCTCTTCCGCCTTTAGGATCTCTACCATCCACGTATTTTCTGAGCTTTCTAAATTTTAACATCTTCTCAATCTCATCCTTCAGGGCAAAGCACTTGTCGATCAGATGGCCATAATCTTGGTGGAACTCGCACCACAGATTCTTATTCCTCCTATGTAGAGGAGCCTTCAGCTTCTTCGGCCATCATTCTTTATTTCATTGAGGATGTTCTCACAGCTCACAATTAGAGGAGTATAGTGTGCAAACTTATCTTCTGCAATCCTCTTCTTTCCATCCTTATTCTTTTGGAATTTTTCATTGCTACTACCGTTTTTATCCTCATATTTTGCAGCCATTGCTTCTTCCTCGTTTATGACCCTACCAGCTATTTCCATCAGCTCAGCCAAAGATTTTTGAGGGCCTTCAGCAAGCTTCCAAAGTAGCTTCCCCTTCTGAAGTCCTCCTATAAGGGCTGTCATAGCTATATTCTCTTCGTAATCTTCAACCTCCAACTTTTCCTTGTTAAATCTTATAATGTAGTCTCAGAGGATCTCATTCTTGCCTTATATTACATAGAGTATATAGGTTGTCTTCTTTTGAGGTCTTACCCCAAAATAGAAGTTGTGTACGAACCGCTCAGCCAAACCTTTAAAGTTCTCCACATAACTTTTAGGAAGGGAAGTGAACCAAATATACGCAACCCCCGTCAAAGTGCTTGAAAAGGCTCAGCACCTCATCTCATCAGGGATTGAATAAATGTTTGCTGCGGACTGATACATCTCAATATGATGTACAGGGTTTGTACTTCTGTCATACTTGGGAGACACCATTGGTGGTTTAAATTTGGCTGGGGTTGCGAAGTTCACAATTCTCGTCACAAATGGGGAACCCTCTGAGAACCCCCTTTGCAGTGGGTCTCGACTTTTTATGAGGTTCCCTATCTTATCTTCTAGCCATTTAATGGAGTCATTCCATGGTTTAGCAACGTTGGCCTGGTCGAGGTTATCCCCAGCCACCTCCAAGGGGTGGACTGAGGGCTCCCCAGCTGCTGCACAACGTCGGTTGTTGACCTCCTGGCCACAGTCTCGGCCATGTTGGGGTCGGCTATGATGAGGTTGATGTTCACCACCTTCCCTCTGTGAGCCAGCTGCACTCATCGACCTGGATAACCTCTGCCTCAGATCATTAACTGGGTCGAGCCTTTCAAAGGCCGACCCTCTACTTAAGCGATCAAAAGTCGATCTTCTTTACTGGGCATCACCGACCTCGACCCTTCTTGCTCTGTAACCTCGGCTCTGCTGTATAGAACGTACTATGTTATCTGAAACCTCATATGGCTCCCAGGAGTCTGCTGGAGCATCCTCTACTTCAATATCATCGTACATATCCTCAGGGTACGGGCTTCCTTACCTCCCCAGGCGTAAAGGCCTAGGGTCAGCAACATCCCTCCTCCATTAAGGAGTAGGTTTGTCATTTCGTGGTGCATGTGGTGGTCCCCTGGCTTCAGGATGGTGTTGCACAGCTGCCGGAGTAATCATTTCCTGTGAGATCCCAGGTGGTCTCATTATATTTTGGCTTAGTTGGGCAAATTTCCCCTTCATCGCTTGTTGTGTTGCAGCCAAGGACTTCAAGGCTGCTGCCACCTCAGCCATTTTAGACTGGCGTTGTTCCTAGTTGGATCGAGGTCCTCCAACACCAGATGGTGGAGGAGGTGGTGGTAACTCCGGTGCCATATGTTAGGACTAAAGAGCTTGCACTAAAAATATTAGAGAACTTGATACCTGAATGGACCTCCTTCAATTGTGAAACAGCTTCACCCGAAGGGTGAGGCCTAGTTCACCACCAGAGTCTCAAGTGAGGTTAAGCAACAAAAGTGGAAGAGATGAATCTTCTCATTACCACAGACGATGCCAAAATGATGATGCTGTAAATATCACCACCAGGTAAGGTGTTGGCAAGCTCAAACAAGTGGTAACAATGGAAGCACAAGAGTGTATATATATATATAGTAGAAGGAGGTGAGAAGAAAATGATGAACACTTGTATGTAAGTCGTTCAGCCAATCTGGCCTACGTCCACTGTGAGTGCGTGAGTAATATCACTAGAAGAAGGCACTAATGGCCATAGATACAATCTCTCAAGCTTTCTCTCTCTACTGTGTAAAATGACAGAGTTTCAGCTATGGTTAAAATTACAGATCCTTTTACAAGGTAGAGGATGACCTCTATATATAGTGGCTGGGGGGGTGTAATGTACCCCCCAAGCATGAAATTAGTATGCGCATGGGGATCGAACCAGTCTAAGGATGACACCTGGCTGATCTTGTGTAGATAATGATGACCTCAATATTCCCTCACATGGAGGGAATTATTCGGCTGTAACAGTTTTGTCCACGTGTTCCAAACCATACATGTACTTGTAAATGCTCGGCCCTGTCTTCGATTGGTGTAACCTCGGCCTGGAAAAGTACGAGGTAGGCGAAGTCGGGTGTAGTTGCCTTGTGACAATGAAGACCTCTGCCTGGGAGACTGTTAGTAACTGATGGAACCCATGAGATGGTGATTTCGGCTGGCGACCACAGCGTCGACTGGGGCCGATGATGATGTTGGTAGACGATTGTGCCCATGAGACATTGCTGACCTTGGTTGTTTGATCAGCTGAGGTTGGTGTATGAGGTTGATGCAACGTCGGCTAGGGCCGACCTTATGAGAGACGATGTTCCTGATGGATGTCATTGGATTCTGGTCACCTCGGCTACGAGACTGGCCGAGGTTATATGCTCTGAGTAAGAGGATGAACTTTGGGCATATCACCTACGTTCAACCCAACATGGTTAAATCGTTCCATCAAAGGTAGGCATATATTTGATACACATACAAATTAAATATTGTGATTAGTTAAAAAACTAATGGGGGTTTATTTTGCATATTGAAGGTCGTTTTGTGGGATAAATGATATATATTGTCTGTTCATGGGGAGCTTGAACAACCTGTGTTCCCAAATTAGACAATATCCAACGGTTTGAGAGTTTAAAATTATAATTTGAGACTTATTGTCTAATTGTAACTTGAACAACTTGTGTTCCAATAGTTCAATTACAAACATAGCCCGGATTGATAGTTTAAAATTATAATTGTAATTTGCATCAATTTAATGCTTTATTAGTATAAAAATAAAGAATATGGTAGTGGATATTCTTTAGCTAGTAGGTTACTTGGTGGCCAATTACATGGTCTCCATTAATATTCATGTATTCTTTCATTTGATTAGCTTATTACTTGAATGATGTTGAAAATGGATTGAGAAATCCCCTTGATTATTGTTATTTGTGTAAAAATCTTTGTTGTTTATATGAAATACAAAGTGTTATTGGAAGAATGACTTAATTATCCAAGTAAATTCGGTTTCACCAACTTAAACCATGAGCTTAAGATGTTCTCACCCCACAAGATAAGCTTGTTGTTTGTTCTTTGAACTTAATCTATTTGTATTTCTTAAACTATTTAACATTAATGTTTTAAACAATATCCACTAGAGTAAATTAGAATTAAATTACATTAAAACTAAGCATTGAGTATCCAGATTTAGTATTGTCTTAATGCGTGCCGTTGAATTTTAACTCTCATCTGACAGTAAAAGGTAAAATAAAAAAACTCTCAATCTTACTTTTTAATACTGAATGATCATTAATTCAGCTCTAGCCTCGAGAGGTTAAAATAATTGCCCCGTCAGATATGTATACATATATTACTTACAATCGAAATTAGTGTGTAAATTTTTTTCTTATCATTGACTACTTGTTTGTGCAACAAGAGTGGTGGCAGAGGGGATATAGGGGTGATGGCTATCAAAAGGGACCAACGAGGTTATGTTTGTAATTGAATCATATAGGACGCTTCGTGATCGGGATCCCTACCCAGCCGATCAGATTATTTAGGACATGGAAGGAAGCTTTGATTTTATTGTCTATGATAGCAAAGCTGGAACTGTTTTTGTTGCACTGGTGTGTTTTTATTTAGGTTATGTAAAAGTCCATTTAATTTTTTTCACCCAAACTATGCACTAATGGAATCTATTTATTGTTAATATGGAAAATGCATTTCTTGTTTACTCCTACTTCACTTGCATAATGTTTTTCATATAATATGACTTATTAGCTCATTGATATCATTTTTTACAATTTTAATTAAATTGAACCCGGATCATGTATTATATAATCTTATTGACTTGTGAGTCTATTTAATTCAAATATCATCAGAGACTTTATGTTTTATAGTGTAACCCTATCGTTTTACTATTTGGTTATGTATTAGCTTGTCACAGTTGTGTATTTGGACATGATGGAACAATAATATTATTCTCAAATGGAACACGGTTCTAAATTGTTGTGTGTAATAGATGAGCAATGTAACCAAAGAGGAATTTTTGCAAGTCCTGCGGAGACAAAGTACTGGCTTTCCTAGGGGAAAATCTAATTATATAGGTGTAACCTTACACAAATGTGGATGATGGGAAGCTAGAATAGGCCGGTTCTTAGGCAAAAAGTATGAGTTTCATTTATTAATAAACAACCCTAGTCTCAGTTATCATTTAGCCTTTGGGACTCCTCGTATCTTCAAATGCTTATCACCAAAATGCTATGTTCAATTGTAATTATAAATTTACCTATATTTTATGGTTCCTTTTGAAAACAGGTACGTCTATTTGGGTCTCTTTGATACAGAAATTGAAACTTCCAACCGGGTGTCTTGGTGCTAACTTTGTTTTTATTTTCTCATATATCATTGCACGTAACTTATGTATTACACCCTATTTTTTTATAGGGCTTATGACAAAGCTACTATCAAATATAATGGGAAGGAAGTTACCAACTTAGATCCCAACATTTTTTATAATGAGCTTAACTCCACGGGTATGTAATTGGGTTAACTTGTTTTCAACTTCTTCTTATTTTTATTTAAAATAAAATATTACTCTGAAAGAGGAATTAGTATTGCATAAAATTCAAATACACTTGTTTTTCAAAATTATCGAGTACTGCCACCGATCACAATCTAGATTTGAGCTTAGGAGGTTCGGGTGGGAAGCCAACTAATCGTGATTTGGAGGATGATATTATCATTATAATGGATCAGCATTCCGTGTCAATGCAATTTGAAATTGATTGGAGAAATCTAGGATTTAAGCTTAAGTTAGATAAATTTAAATCATTTTAATTTCAGATCCTCTTTTTAATTCACACTTCTATACTATGATGCTGATGTTTTTTTCCTATTCCATTACACGTTTCCTAAAAACAACATAATTAGTCATATTTACAAGTTATCATCGTCACATTGTTTGAATATTAAATATTGGGTGTCGATGAATGTTAGGGATGTAAGGGAACGTTTTAGGACTGAACGAGTTAAGTCTCATAGATTTATCATCTGAGAACGATTGTCTCGTTCTAGATGAGTTTTCTTCTTTTGCCAGTGACAGATATCAATTTCCAGGTTTTCTCTTCTCATTGTTTTCATCTATATTACATATGCCTCGTGTCTTAATATTTTTCAGTATTAACTTATTATCAAGAGTGAAATCTAGACTTATTTTTTGTATAAGTAGGTTTCCAATTTTTCGTCCATTTTGCCTTAATTAGTCGAGTCTTGTGAATATAGAAGAATTATATTGATTTCTCACATGTCCGCAATTACTTACAACCACCTCGTTCATACCATGACATCGAAATCAATTGGAACTAATAGGATTAAAATATAATGGACTACAACTACCATAGGTTCGTAACAGAAAAAACAAATGATGATGTCATTTCTTTCAACGAAAATACGACCACATTGTTTACTCAAATGATGTTGTGTGACTTCTGTGTGATTTATTGCGAAAAGATATCATCGCGTCTCACCTCCAAACTTTAACCACTATATCATGAAATTCCTTCATCACTTCAGCCGGAATATACCCCATCAATCAAATGAGTTGTGTCGTCGAGGATCAAAAGTAGGAAATTGTGCAATAATCTGATCGCATTCCTTCCTTGTAGCATCTCTAATGATTGGGATCAAGGGTAGACAACATGGTTGTGCTTGCCACCTGCTCGCGTTTGTTTCTTATGCAAGGAACTTAGGAAATCGGAGGTGGAAGTTTGTGGTTCTTTCTTAAGACAACTGAAGTTTGACGATATAGATGTAATCGATGATACACCATATCACCCGTAGCAAACTTTCTTCGCCTACCTTGCTTAATGTCATACAAGTGCATGCGATGCTCAGCCTTATTCAATTGCACACAAAGGAAAAGTTTTTGTGCATTGTCTGTCTTATAAACATACATTCATGTCAAATTTTGATTGTGTTTAGAAAAGAAATTCTTTAATCTTATTTTTACTATCCTTGCAATTATTCTAACTAAGTGCTTCATAAATGATCTTCAGAAATTCAGTATGATTCCAAAAATTTTGAGTTGGGAGTTGTGTATATTGGCAAAGCAGCAAGATTCGCCCATACCAATGATAAGAATGAACATTTTCCTCTATTGTTTGGAACATCAAAACCAGAAAGAACAAGTCAATTTGGCAAGCGCGAAGTTTGGTCTGGGATAGTGCATTCTTCACAAATTCGGGTATGCTTTGATAATTGAAAGTTTTATTCTGTTACATGAGTAGGACATCACTTCCAATTCTCTTCACTAATGCTCACTGCTATAAATATCTCTTTGACATAACCAGGTCAAAGATTTAGACATTCTTTATAAAATTAGCATTCTTTTCAAAAAAATTAACACTTTTTACATTCAAAAACTTTAGATATTCTTTATAAAAAAAATATGCATCATCATCTAAAAAAATTCCCCATTAGTGTACTTTAGTTACAATTTTCGTATGCCATTTTATTGCAATCATCTTTAACATTTAATGATGGTTATAGGTGGAGGTCGAGGTGGATGCAAAGCAATAGATTGTTCTCCATTGATGAAGATTTAAAGATGGAGTTGACGAACTTCTTTTTTGTATTTCATTTACTTGGTTATAATATAAAAACATCTTATTTCGGGATGATTGTATTAGGATGTTATATTGGATGCATTTATGAAAATAATGTAACTTTCAAAGTGATTGTATTGCGATATTTCATTCGTTTGGTTTAAGTTTCTTTTGTAAATAAAGAGTGGAGGATTATATAAAATGTAAATGTTGAACATAATTCCCTTATTTATGTGGACTATTTTTGTATATATTCTTAGGAATTAAATAGCGTGGTAAGAATAATTGAATTTGTTTAACTTTAGAATATTGGATTTTGAATAATATAATTTTTTAAATATGTACTAATATTACTAATGGATATTTACCGTTACAAAATCCGACAAAAGTGTTATAAAAATGGTGTAATAAGGTAAAAATAGTAACACAAGTCCGTTACTAAATCATAATTAGTAACGGTAAAATACTGTTGGTAAATTCATAATTAGTAACAAAATTTTATCATTACTAATAGTAACGGTAAAATTCTGTTACTATTTTTTCCCCATGCATTTTTTTTAACAGAAAAATTTCGTTACTAATATTTTTAGTAACGGTAAAATACTGTTACTAAAGGCGCATTTTGCTGTAGTGTGTGTGTGTGTGTGTGTGTGTGTGAGAGAGAGAGAGAGAGAGAGAGAGAGATGGATAGAGAGAGAGTTTATGTGAGATGGTATTTTTGTCTCACCACAAAAGTAAACTTGAATGCCAAGGAATATAGGATTCCCTATATTTTAGAGGGTAAGGAGAATTCCAATTTCGTGAAAATTCTTAATTTAAGGAATTTAAGTTCCCCTCAAGTTTTCAATCGAACATTGTAATTCTAGATGAGGGGAATTCAAAATTTTAGGAATCCGAAATTCCTTTTCCATACCTTGGACAAAATGAGCCTTTAGTTACATATAATTTGCAGTTTGATTTCTTTATTACCATGAGTAGTTAGTCTTGTTGGTTTGGGAACATAAATCCACATTCGATGCTTGTAATTCATTGTTAAGTTGTTAGTGTGAATCAAATCATTGGGTGTTATGTGCGTCCTGAGGTTTGTAAGTGATTTTATACGACATTAAGTATTATTTAATTATAATATTAACAAATATTCTAATCTAATATGAAAAAAATATATTTTAATATAACATAAATATTCTTAATATGACAACAAATTCTAATGTAAAATATAAACTTAACCACAACGTTTACGGTGAATTTGATTTCTATCTCATACTTTCAAATTTTACAAACTTAACCCCAATATGGATTTAGTGATGCAGTTCTAAACTTTCTTCACTCATCCATTTAGAGAACTGACGTAGACACACATAACACATGTTTAATTGTTTTTCGTTAGTTCTCCACGCGAAGGACAAACGGAGGACTAGAATTACATCACTATATGTACACTGGGGTTATGTTCGCAACTTTTGAAAATATTAGGTAGATTCAAAAACACCCCAAACCTTGGATTACATTTGCATTTTCCCCCAAATTCAAATATCACAATTTACAAACACCTAGCTTAGTTATGCAAATTGTTTGATTATGTAAATGGGTTTGTTGTGAATTAGTGAATTGTAAATGAGTGGATGTAAAATGAATCAAATCCAATTTTAAGTGATGTTTGTTAATCTAAAATATATTTTAAGGTCCAATCTTGAAAAAAGTTTAAAATGAACTGTGAGAGAGAAGGGGAGGGCGGGAGAGGACCAATCGAATGAACTTTTTATGACTCCTATTTCAAATGGATGCATTTCACGTTTTTTGATAAAATATTATAATTTAAAATTTTACTCGGGAGCTAAAATGCCTCAATTAGTAGATCATTTCATTGATAAAGCCTAACACGATTGTTGATGTCTAAAAATGGACTTAATTAAGATTTATAATCACAAATAAAATATTGCAGGTTAAGCAAATCAAACATATAAGAGAAGAGATTTTTAAAGCGTCTGTGAAGAAAGCCTAGGTCCACTGTTAGTTTTATTTTCTTTTATTATAATATCTCAGTATGGTGTGCTTGAGAATTATAGAATTTCCCCATGAGCCGAGGGAGTATTCCGTATTTATAGTGGTGTAAAACCCCAGATGGAATGCCTTTATATTTTCGGGCTTTTACATATGTATACAATAAATAAAACTCTTAGAATTCAGTGTTGGTCGCCATTTCAGCTGAGTAACTTTTGGTATTCTTGATGGTTCAAATTCTGGAGTTGGTCAGCCTTCCAGCCGGCTAGGTTCCTCCGATGCCGATTAAGAAAATAATAAGGCCACCTAGGATGACATGTGTATGTATTTCATACATCCACCTGGTGAGATAATTTGTACATACAACAAAAGTCCCAATGCTCCATGCTTAATGATTGATCAAAAGTATAGAGTGTTTTTCTTCGAATATTACTCGGCGTACTGCTTGAGTTTGTGGTCGGCAGCTGACTTCCCACACTTATAGAAGCTTTCATTGGTACTGTTGATAATGATATTTTTGTAAACAATTTAAACTTTTTCGAACTGCCAAAGGGTATGATGGTCTTTTAAAGCATCGAAAAGCGTGCAGCCGACTGTAGTTGAACTGTTCATTCAGTTAATCATTTCGTTCCCTTTTATCGAGGCAACCTATATATAGTAGGAGTTTCCCCCCATTTCTTTTCACCTTAAATCTTCTGTACTTAACATTTCCTTCGTCTTCAAGCTTTCTTTGCACTATCGGTTGTTGCTTATTCATTTGCTATCGTTTTTCTTCAGTTCTTGCAGTCACCCTTAGATCCTTGTAATCCTTCTTTCCCTCTTTATATATTTTATCGTCATTTTCTCTATTTCCACCACCGTTCACATTATGGACGGAGGTTCATTGGAAGAGTTTAGAGAAAAAAGAAAGATTCCAGCTTGGGTAGATTTAGAAATAGCACAAGGTCCCATACATGTATATTCTTTTCGTGAGGGTCACTGTATCCCCACCTTATTTATTATTGAGTGTGGCATCACTTTTCATTGAAACCTCTTTTCCTTTAATTTTATCAATACTTTGATATGGTTCCTGCAACGGTGGCTCTAAACACTTGGAGGGTTGTAAATGGTGTTAATAAGTTGAAAGAGGTTTATGGGACTCATATTGGGGTCCATGAGTTTATGTTTAGTTATAAATGGGGTACTAGTGGACAAAGCACTTACTATCTGAAGACTAGGCAAGCTAATAGGGCTTTAGTAGTGAATTTATTAGATTTCAATAAGGACTATTGAGACTATGGTGTAGTTGTTAAGAACTGGCAACACACTCCTCTTCCAAAGGGAGTGTCTTATATTAGGACCAGGTACCCCTAAGAAGGGCATGACATAGGTTGTATTCTGTTATTTATTTGTTCTTCTTTTGTTATGTGTTTCTGAGTTCTGCCGACTCATTTGTTGTTTATTTTTTATGCAGAGGAGAGCAAGAAGAGGTGTCTTAAAGAAAGTGAGTTCAATCTTAAAGAGGTCAAATTTGTGTGGGGATTTTATCAAAAAGTTAGAGTAGAGCATCCCTGAAATGCTTCCTTACTATTAGAATATAAAAGCTTTATCACTTCCTTTGTTCCCCGATCAACACTTATTTTTCCCCAGGTTGACATCAATTTGGAAGAGGGTCCTGTGTCTACTTCTTCGGTTGTAGAATCAGTTGGGGATGAATTCATATAGAGAGGAACTTCGTCATCTTTTGAGTCTTTTGATATCTCCGAGATCCCAATTTATCCTTCAACTGATATTGTGAAAAGAAAGATGCCCAATTTGATGAGTGGGCCATTGTCTCCTCGCCCAAGAAAAAATGTTGATATTGGCAAGAAATCAGTTGAGAAGAAATCCCAGGCCAGCAATAAGAGGCCCCAAGTTCTTGGTACTGAAGATATCCAAACTATTGAACCTAAGTACAAAAGGTTAAAGAAATGTTTGCCCGACCCTCATAGGTAAGGAAAGAAAGTCCAATCCGACCAACAAGAGTTAGTTATAGAAAAAAATTAAGTCGATCAACAAGAGTTGGTTAAAAAAATTTAGGCTAACCTGGGTGACATTGGTCAGCTTTTATAGCTGTTGACCCTAGATTGGCCAGGAGTTTAATCAAATCTGGAACTCTCCTTATTGATCGGCCCGCATCAGCCCCCATGCCCATGATAAGGCTAACTGAGAGGGAATGTCATAATTTGTCCCTGGTAATTGTCTTTCTTTTTGCTTTTTCTTCGTATTAATGCACTTCTTCTGACATCTAATTATTTGCTCTTTTCATAGCTTTCGGTTGACTTCAACTAAATGATGGAGAAGGACGACAAGCTGAGGTCTTCCCCTGGTGAAGTAGAGGAGGCATTCGAAGGTATAAGACAATCCTTGGCTACGTCCCAGAAGGCTTTGGAATCAAATAAAAAATTATGGGAAGAACTGAAAAAGGCTAAGAATAGGGCAATTGCAGCAGAATATAAAATAAAGTCTAGTGATGAAAAGGCCCAAACTGTCGAGAATAAATTGAAGAGCTTTCCAGGGTGCACAAACTAAATACCATAATATCTGAAATTAAATGAAATAAGCGATATGCATTATTTAGCCTATTTTTCAATACCACATACCAATAATCTTAGCAAGTGTTCACTGTCATACTGTTCGAATAACCATATAATTCGGGCATAATTTTGAAAATATTTCCAATTTGCTTTTTTGCCACTATAATACATGCTTTTAAAAGGGGTACCTCGAGTGCCTTAATATATTAGTGCCATTATAAATATTTAAACAAAAGAAAAAACGACTAACTTGGGACTTTGGATAAATATTGTCTGTACCTTCTCAATTAAAATCATGTCTCAAAAAGAAATATTATACACGAGTTTAAGGTTGCTCTCTTGGAGATCAATACCACTATATGATGTTCAAAGTTCGGAGATGTGACTTCATGGATGTTCAAAGTTAGAGGATCAAGGTTCTCGAAGTTTCTCCAAGGTAGGTCGGGTTTTATGGTTCGAAAAGGTTGTTCAGAGGTTCGCACAAATTGCTCGGAGTTTCATACGAGGTTACCCGCATTTTCCAAGGTTGCTCGGAGATCAACCTGCTCGGAGGTCAGGCTATTCATAGATGGCTGTTCAGAATGTATACCCGAGGTGGATTGGGGTTAATTGTCCTTATTTTATACCGGGCAGTATCTTCGCGGTAAATTGTCCCCATCAGAGTCGCCAAATGTAAGATATGAGTCCAGATTTGAGAAAGCACCGCTTTGAGCATGTTTTAGACTTGAGCAACGTGGTTGCACTTACGTATCCGTCTCATTTGCAGAATCAAAGTCTGCACAGTTCATGGGTCCGTACGATACGTCGAAAAACTAAGTTTTTGGTGGTTTTAGTGCGCGGGGGGGGGGGGGGGGGGGGGATACCAAATCCGGGTAGCTGCCTCCAAACACCCGTATACCGTATAAAATACGTAAAAACACATAATGAAACTATGAAAATATGCTCATCACTATCGAACCCATGACGGAGCTCAAGAGGTACGTGGGAAAAAATAATTAGATTTCCTCTCCTTACTTTGATCCCAAGACCATCATCCGTATAAATGAGGGGGGAACCCTCTTTTTATAGAAAAAAATGCCTCAAGTGGGTTTGACACATGTGTTGTTCTCTTTGGAACTAAGTGTCTCACTAGTTATGGTGCCACTTGTAGCAATATCTGTGATTATCCAATTAAATCATTACTAGAGTATTGTCTAGTATAATTTATCAAGCGCGGAGTATATGTAATATATTAAATCACGCGTAGTAATATCTCAACCCGTGTAGGGTCTGGATTGTAGTAAAACTTGATAAATCCTAGATCAATATTTGATCAAATTTGCGAGGTTAATTTATTATAGTGTTTTTGGTTAATTAATTTAACCCCACTCTATACATGTATTTTCAATTTCTTGTTCTTCGGTCTTTCTGACATACACATCTTTGTAATCTTGAATTTGATCAATGAAATAATCTTTTTTTCTTAGTTGTTTACAATCTTCAAATAATGTTGATTTATTGTTCGTTAGTATTCTCTATGTTGTTTATCTACATGAGTTTACCCCATATACTCATACTTGTAAATTTTCAGTTTGATGCTAGGAAAAAAGCTATTATTTCTGCTGAATCAAACCTACTTAGGCGGTGTAAAAATCTCTTTGAGGCTAGCCATGTTCCTTTGTTCAAGGAATATTTATCAAGGCTGCTCGGGCTAAAAGTTTTTGATCAAGTGAAGGTGTCTTACATTCATATCCATTGCCTATTGGACGGAGTTGTAGCAAATAATTTTGGTTATTGTGAGATGATTGAAAAGATATAAGAGGATCATAAACTTTCCAAAGCACTGCTTCATTCCGATAATGAGGCCAAATATGAAGCATTAAGTGAAGGCCGGGGCTTTGAGAAGAAGTTAAAAGACATTACTTCTGCTTTTAACAAGAAAGAATTGGACTTAAACCAAGAACTGGAGAATGCCCGATCAGTTGCTGCCATGCTAGAAAGAGAAAATAATACATGGAGGAATGAGCTTAATAGTTTAAAGAAACCAACTGCCATTGGTCCAGATGAAGGAGTTTCATTCTTATAGACTGAGAATGCCCAGCTGTTAGAGGACTGGAAGCTTTGCAGAAGAAAAAGACTAAACCTGGTCAAGCTCCTAGGTAAAGTATAGTTGTTCAGCTAATCGTAGATGGGGAGAGAACCAAGAAGACTCTGGCCGACCAAGCTTCTCAGCTCAAAGAGAAAGATAAGGCCATCAAAAAGCTTCAAGATAATGTGGACCCACTTATCTTCCATTTACACAAGCAACCCAGAGCTATTTGGATGGACGGGTATGATGAAGCTCTGACTTATTTGTATAAGCACATGGAGCAGGACAGGAATGTGGGCTATAAATAGGGTTAGATGAACCTAATCGCTCTGTTGAAGATACCCTGAGATGCTAAATTATGGCACTGAAATGACCCAGGGATGTTAGAATAACCTGATCCTCCTTTCTCAATTGATTTTAGTTGGATCCCTCCTGATGCCATTCCTCAAAGTTTGATTCGAAATTATATTGGGGACTTTGGCCTTGAAGGAGAAGTGGAAAATGTTCGTCCATAACATCTTCTTCATCAACCAAGTGGTGCGCACTATATGAAAGCCTCTTGGTTCTATTAATCATCCGAGCACTTGGGATGATCCTCCTGTTGGAATGAGCAAAGCTAATGGGAAGCGTCCAATGGAATAATATGTATCTAGTATCTGATTGACCTTTATTTTGTAATTCAAGTTTATTAAATTGAAATTAATTTCTTGCGACATTTTTATCCATTATATTTAAGCTTATGGTTGCCATTAATCTTGTTTCTGACTAGATAATCCGTATATTGACTAGTTAATTGGCCTATTAATAAAGTGTCCTCCTTAAATATTAGATGTTTAGATTGGAATTGATACTGATTGTAATACCTTAGATTCTACTAACGTTGTTCTTAGATAAAATTGTGAATTAGTTTTGTTGAACTAAGTTGTAGCATTAGTTATCAGTGATGACCAAGTGTATTAGGTAAGTATAATTATTCCTGTATTTTAACTTAGTCGGGTAAAACCTCTTGTGTTTGACTTTGAGTCTTACAGGAGATTTTACTAACTTCTAGTTTGTGATTTGTCAAGGACGAAATCATATATGAAGTTATTAATGATTAAATTTTTGGAAGTTGAAAAAGTTTGGCGAGGAACTTTTCTTGAAGTTGGAAAAGTTTGACAAATATAAAGAACTTTTTTATAGTTGAAAAATAACTTTTTTGAAGTTAGAAAAGTTTGGCGAGGAACTTTTCTGAAGTTGAAAAAGTTTGACAAATATAAAAAACCTTTCTGAAGTTTGAAATTAAAATTTAGTATTTATGTTTAACTCAGGGTAGTGGTGTATTACCATACTTCGAAAAACATCACATAAAAAGGAAGTATAACGAGTAGAAATATGCAATTTCATTAACTTGAATAACTGATTACATAGAAAATAAAATTACTGATAGTATTTACAAAGATGATCGGTATTCCAGGGATTCTTAAATTACTCGCCCTCCAATGTCTACGGACAATATGTTCCTGGTCCAATTTCTACCGAGATACGATATGGACCGTGCTAGTTGGATTCCAGCTTATTATTTTTCTGGACCAATTTTTTCAATACAAGGTCTCCCTGCTTCAAGTTAGTCGGCTTAACACGCTGATTATAGAACCTAGCAGTCCTTTGTTGGTAAGCAGCCATTCAAATAGTAATATCTTCTCTGACTTCTTCTATCATGTCCAAATCTAGTCACCTTATGAGATCACTTTTGGTTAAATCAAAATTCAACACTCTGTGAGTTGGTAGACCAATTTTCATTGGTACCACTGCCTCAGTACCCAAAGTAAACATGTACGGGGTTTCCCCTACTGCTGTTCTGGGAGTCGTCCTATATGCCCAAAGAACGTTGTGGAGCTCATTAATCCTGTTGCCTTTAGCATCACCTAACCTTTTCTTCAATCTATCTAGTAACGTTTTATTAGTGATTTATGTCTGGACATTGCACTATGGATGTCCATAAGATGAATGAAGTTTATAGATTTCGACTTGATGTTGTACTCTTTAAATTCCTCATTATCAAATTGAGTGCTATGATCGATGAAGAAAGCATAAGGCATGCCATACCGATAAATGATTTGCTTCCATATAAATTGAAACGCTCTCTGATAGGGCATATCAATCAAATGCTCAACCTCTACCCACTTGGTGAAGTAGTAAACTTCTATGACCAGGTATTTCAACCTTCCCTTGGTAAGCGGTAATAGTTCGACCAAATCTATTCCCTATATATCAAAAGGCCATGGAAAACTGATAGATATTAGTGTTGCAGCTGGTCTTTTATGAATGGTGCGAATTTTTGTCACTTATCACATTTCTTGCCAAAGTCAACACAATTTGCCTTCATAATCGACGAGTAACAACCTTGCGTTGCTATCCATTGTCTTAGAGATCTCTCAGTTGTGTGAGCTCCACATGAGCCTTCGTATACCTCTTTAATCAAATCACCTCAGTTGGGTGGACGCAATAAAGTAGAGACTGTTCAACCCCTTCTGTACGATATACCTTTCTCGAGGACAAAGTGAGCTGCTTTATATCTTAAATTCCCTGCTTGTTTCTGGTTGGCTAGTAAAAGTCCCTTTTTAATGTAGTCCCTGATTGGATCTATCCAGGAGAAACCTAACTCTACAGAAATGATGCTGACTGCCTCCTCGTCAATGCTACTATTGGTGAGAATCTCCGCCAGGATGGTTCGTTTGAGCTCCATTAGGGTTGCTGAGGCTAGTCGAGTAAGAGAATATGCTTGGGCGTTATCCACTATTGGAATGCGAGCTATATTGACTGTCGGAAATGAGGAGATAACTTCCTTTGCCTTATTCAAGTATCTCACCGTTGTTTCCCCTTTAGCTCTATATATTTCTAGCAACTAGTGGACTATAAGTTGAGAATCACTTTGACTTATCACCTGCTTGGCCCCTAGTGATGAGTCTAGCTCTAAACTAGTAATCAATGCTTCGTATTCAACTTCATTATTGGAAGCCTGAAATTAAAATCTCAATGCATATTCTATATCCAAGTCATCGGTAGTATTAAGGATGAGTCCAACACCACTTCCAGTTGTATATGAAGATCTATCTATAAATAATTTCTATATTGGAACATCATTGTTAAAGTCTTCATCCATCAATACCTCGTACTTGAAAACCTTCTGACTTTACTCAGCTATTCGGAGAGCTCTTTCTTGAATAACTGATGATTCTGGTTAGTCAGCAACCGTCTTAGTTGGCTTTGGATCTGAGCTCTCTTCCGAAGAAGTTTGCTCGGCAGACCAACTTTGTGTGTTAAGTACTTCAACATAAGTGAACTCTGTAATGAAATTTACATTTGTTTGCCCCTTCAATGAAGTTTTTGGTTCGTACACAATGTCATACTCACCCATCTCAACTGCCCAAGACGTTAATCTCACAGACTTTTCAGGCTTATGCAAAGCTTGTCACAAGGGTAAGTAAGTGTATAATACAATAGCATGAGCCTGAAAATAGGGACTCATACTTCTAGAGGCCTCAATGAGAGCCAATATCGATTTATTTAAGCATGGAAATCTAATATTAGCTCCTTGGAACGCCTTACTAGTGTAATACACTAGTTTTTGAATGCCATACTCTAGTCGAATCGAGGATGAACTTACAGCAGACTCTGAAATAGCCAAATAGAAGTACAAATTCTCACCCAAAACTGCTCGGGAGAGTTATGCGGGAGACCCCAAATACTTCTTCAAGTCCAAAAAAGTTTTTCACATTCGTCTTTCCATACAAAGGTCTTTCTAAGCACATTGAAGAATGGAAGACATTATTAGAAAAGTAGACTAAAACCATGCTTTGTGTAATAATTTTAGTTATGGATTTATTATTAAAATAAAATCAGATTTACCTGTTTTAATGAGAATTATGTATGGACATAATGTTTGCATTATTTTATGTATTTTCGATGTCTTTTATTCTGCTTAGTAGGTGTTCTGGTGTGTAGAGTACGACTTACACACAGAGCATCAGATCACCAGTTCTTGTATATTATAAGTTTTATCGTTCGCAGTCTTAGATGGAACTGGACACACCATCAGTAGGGTTGTAGCACAATATTTTAATAGGCTTATCTTGATTACGAGAACTGTATAATTTTAACTTATTATGCTAGTACACTTTATGTGTATTGAATGGGACCACCTTGAGGTCGTTGTCTTTATACTAATTTTATAAGCCAATGTAAACCTCGTGATTATTTGGTTTACTTAAGGCTTTTAATCCAGGTATGGTTGATGGACACATGAACTAGTTATTTATTTCTTTGACCTTTAGGTATTATTGGATCAATAATCTTGATAGATTGGATAATGATGATTATTGTATAGTGAAAGTTTTTTATTGATGGAATCCACGTCTCGGTATAGAGACTGGTGAAACCCCCTTGAGATGCTTATGAGTTTTGTATGTGTCAAACCCTGCAGGTGGATTATGTTAATCCAACACTATAAATAAGTTAAGCTGGATCACTCAAGGACTTAAAAAAGGTAATCAAATAGGAGCTCGAAATATAATTTTGAGTTAAGGAGTGAAGTTGAAATTATAATTATTTAGTGGTATTAATTATAATTAAGGGATTGCGATTAGGATCAGGGAAGGATTAAGTTTTCTCAGGCCCATTAGGAGCCACATCCTTATCTCTCCTCAGGGTCCCTACTATAGCCTATATATATGCATCTAAGGCTCATTCTTTCTTAAGCTACCCGTCACTTTTTTATACTCAAAAGACCCAAATTCGAACTTGTGAGAAAGACAGGTAGCAAAGAGGAAAGAGGAGAAGAAAGGTAGTTACGAAGGAAGAGACCACACTCTGCTCGTGACTGTACATATCAGGAATACAGTAGAAGATCGTGAGTGCATCAGACATGCATTCTTGATCAATTGTTATCACATACGATTTGTGCTAAGACGAGATCAAATCAAAGAGATCTCAAAGGTAAATTCTCGTTCCGCTTTATAGGATTTTGCGTATGTGTAATATGTTTTTATAGTTCAATCTATACACGTTTTCAATAGACCCTTGGACTTTCTCTCTAACATACATTTGTCCGTGTCCCGAGATATGAAAAGATTTAGAGCCGCTACTCCTCTTGCCAATTTTTACACGTCTTTCTTAATGGTCTACTTTATCAAGATTGGCTTCGATTCCCCTTTGATTCATATTGTACCCCAAGAACATACTGTAACACCCTGTATTTTTAACGACTTTTAAAATGTGATTTATTAGAATTAATTGTGGGATAATTGAAAATTAATCCGAATTTAAATATTACTCGGGAATAAAGTAACATGTGAATAGTCTTAAATATTGCTTGTGCTTAAAAGTAATGTATATGATTATGACTTTACAAACGATAGTGATTTTTATTAAATTACAGCGAGGGATAAATACGACAATTTAGGTAATTAAGTTGGGATGCGCCGTGTGAGTCGTGTCGAGACTAATTAAATGGAATGAAAAGTAAATTATTTTTACGTCATCCGAATGGCCATTTTGACTGCGACAAAGTCCGGAAGGGTTTAAATAGTCAAAATTGAGTACTCGGGGGTTATGTTCGGGTCTTGGGAGTTTTTTAGATTAACAAGACTTATTTAGGTGAATTTTGGCCTTCTTAATGGTAGGTGAAAAGCCAAAAACGGGATTACGCCTTTAAAATCAATGGTTGGGCTTAGGGAATAGTCACTTTCACAAACCTAAAGGTTAAGAAAATTATACAGAGAGTTAGAGAAAAAATGGAGAGAATGGAGAAAGAATTTCAAGAGCCTAAGGGGAGGATTTGAAGAATTTGTGCAAGAACAAACCTGGAGTGAAGATTTAGGAAGAAAATTCGTGGAGGCTATAATTATCCTTCAACTGTTAAGACCTATAATCTAAAGGCAAGTGATTAACTATTGCAAATTCTAGCATGTATATTGTCTGATAAGTAGCTTTTTACGTATATCGTTGTACGATCATTATCTTCAAAGGCCACTCTCAAAATTCCCTTGAATACCTACAAAACTTGTCTAAAAATAACTCGTATTGCAGTAAGTACGGGTATCAATCCAACTTTCAAGGTGAAACAATAAATGTGAAAACGTGCAATTCTAATTTTTTATTAAAATATATATATATTTTTATTTTTTAAAACAATTTCAAGGGAAAAATTTACTAATAAATGCTAAAAATTATAAAATGATTAAAGAATGAAAAAGAATGTGAAATCGAGTGTGAAATAATGTGAGAAGGTCAAGAGATGGGATTAAACTGCATTTTCAATTATTTTAATTTCTCAATTTATTAATTTGAAATATTTCGAGATTATATTAAATCGATAATCTAACTCTCGTTATAATTATAAATTTAATAATATTTTTTTCAGAAAATTAATTTAAAAATGTCACACAATGAAAAATTAGGACTTATACTATTTTCAAAAAATTACCCGCTAGGATCAATTTAACGAAAATAATAGCAATCTTCAAATTTCAACACCGAATTAATATTCAAATTTCGGAAAAACCTATCTCCAGTTCGATTCCTAAATTCAAACATTAATTCGTTCAATTAATTTACTAACTCTCGTTACATAAAATAATCGATGAAAGTTAAAAATTAATTTACCTAGAAATATAAAATTAATAAAACCAATTAATTAAATTAACATCATTCGCAGTGCATCCAACCCCTTGAACGGGGTGTTTATCCAAACATTCTCATGTGTGAATAAATAGTAATAAATAATATGTCAAGAAGGAAATAAATTGAAAAGAGAATGTAGAAATACAATACGCAATTTTTTTCACAAATTTGTCTTGAAATGCGCCTTGACATGCGTCCAACTTCTTCACAATTTTCAGCACTTGATTACAAAAAGAAGAGTAGAAACTAAACCTAAAAATTATCCTAAAGCTAAACTAAATTTTTTTTGTATTTTTTTGAATTTTTTCATGACCCTAAACTGTACATAATATACACTTTGTTTCTCTCTCTCTACATCTCTCTTTTGATCTGTCTAGAGTCTTCTTCTAAAGGAGATGCTCCTTCTCATTTGTAACCCACGGATTTTTTTTTTGTAGATGAGAGATTTGAGGGATTTAAGTCTATCTCTAATTTGGAAAAGCATGTGGGTCTTTTTTTTTGGCAGGTGAGAGAATGGTCAAACCCGATTTTTGTGAAATCGCATTGGGTTGAAGCAGGTCCGGGTTCGGTTTCGGGTAGCTAGGAGGTGATGGGTATGGATCGGCAGGTGGTTTAGGTGGGTTATGGGTTTGTGCGAGTTGGAGCTTGGTTGATGAATCAGGTTAAAGGGGTCGGCGCCGGAGCAGGGCGCTGATGGTTCTAGTTTTGGGACAACGCCGGGGCTGTCCGGCGGGTGTGGCTGGGTCGAGTCGCGGGTTGGAGCTGAGAGGTCCGGGTAAGGTTGGTTTCGGGTTGCGATTCGGGTTTGTGGAGGTATGCCCGGGTTAGGTGGGTACCGGGTTGAATGGTGTGAGTTTCTAAGGGGGGTTTGGAAGATGGTTTTGGGTTTAATGGAGGATAGAGAAGAAGGTTTGGTGGGTGGTTGAATAAGATGTAAGGTATGTTGAGGTGTGATGGAGGTGTTTGATAGGTTGGTATGGGTGAGGGGTTTGGATTGTGTTGTGTGTATATGAGTGTATGGAAGTAGGATATATGGGTGTGTTTAAGTTTGAGGGTATTTAGTGTGTGTTTAATTTGTACCCCTAAAAAAAATGACACTAAAAAAAAAACTAGAACTAAAATAAAAAATAAAAATCTAGAAATAAAACTTTAATTTATTACTAAGAGACTAAAAAAAATAATAATAAGTAAATAAAACTCTATAAAAACTAAAAAAACTAAAAATCATAACTAAATAAATTAAAACTAAAAACTAAATAAAATAAATTCCTAAAAACTAATCCTAAGAAAAATAAAATTAAATAAAGATTACAAATTGAAAACTAATAAAAATCAAAATCAAAATAAAGAATTAGAAAAATAGAAAATAAATCGTAAAAAATTCTAAATAAATCCTAAAAATAAAATGACTAAAAATAAAAATCTAGAAAAATAATAAAGGAACAAACTCAACACACACGGGGCTCGGGGAATGGTTTGGGCTCGGTGTAGGCTTAGGTTTGGGTTACGGGACTGTTTCGGGGCATCGGATCACATCGGGGCAAGCTCAAAATGGACTTCTCACTTCACGGTCTCTTTGGATTTCTTCGATGCATGCTTTTGACTGCTTCTGCATCGCAATTGCACTGATTTAACATTATTTGTACTGCAACTGCGTATTGACCTGAGAAATAAATAAATATGAATATAAGGTCATTTTTAATTGAAATGAGAGAATAAATGCATCCATTCGGGGTATAAAATAGACATTTTTGGGTGCTTATCACACCACCCCCAAACAGAACATTGCTAGTCCTCGAGCAAAAATTAGAGAGAAAACAACGATAAGTAATCAAAAGCGTGCCACTTTCGCAGGCACTGGCGATTGCACTTAGCATGTGCACCAAGCCGTTAAACCTATAGGTTGCCCTACAGGACGAGTGGTGTCTCGTGAGGATTTTCAATGAATGTACCCACAAAATTCAAACTTATTTAAATGCAGTATCTGAGTAGATGATGAAATGCTACACAATCCAACTTTAAAAGGACATAAAGGAACATCGTATTTAACTATCAAAATGAGATATTAAATTACTTAATACCAAAAGCGTAATCCTTCCTGAAACTCAGCGTGTGTAGTGTGAAGTAATATTAAGTATCATTAGAGTAATTATAAGATCGCCTTTATAGAATCGACGTTTTGACTTCAATTCTCACTGGATTTATAGAATCGAACTCTGCGAGAATTGGGTAAGTGTATCTCTCTAATGTGTGAGGAGGTGAGTAAATGTAAACAATTTCAAACGCCATACACACTTTATAAAAAATGACGGATACATGAAAAAAAATAGATCTCATGAAGGAATGCAAACCACTACGTTAAAAATGTCAAGTTATTCACCATATAATCTTCTCGTTTGCCCGAATACTTTACCAAGGGTGAAAAATGTGATTTATGAAAGGTATGATGGGATAATGAAATGAAAAGGATTTGCTAGGGCGTTTTGAGAAGAGTGTAACACAAGAATGACTAATGTCTTCATCTTTTGAATTTATGATCGCATCTTTATTTTCTTTTATTTCTATTTTTTTTAATTGCAATGCATTTTTGTCTTTCCATAACAAAAATTAAGACAATTTATATTAGTAATCTCAAACACTCTTTTTCTCAAAAATTATGGTAGTGATGGGAATTGATATGTGGATGGTATCTGGGACATATATGGGTAAGGCTAATATGGAAAATGATAACGGGTGAATGATAATGTGATAGGGAAAGAGATGCATGTATGGAAAAATCGGTTTAGTGCTGAGGACAAACTACAAGACATATGTTTCTTACAACTCGAAAGTAATGTCATTCTTAGTGATTAAGCCAAATTTAAAAAAATAATGAGATCATGCAACGACTAAATGTAGTACCCAAAGAAAGTTGAGTCAACTTGTGACTCGGAGATACGTAAAAACCCTCAAAAAGATGAAAAGCTCAAATCTCACGGGTTTAAGTCGCCACTAGTGATCTTTTAAGACTTTCTTGAGAATATCGGTACTCTTCAACTTTTGATTGTAAATGTGATAGTGCAAAATTGCCGAGTTTAGGAATTCATGGTGCAAGTACGCTTTTCAGAGGTATTAATTAATTTAAGGTTAAAAGCATAAGTTTTGGGTCAAACACAGGTATTCTGAGATTTCTAAAAGAGGGATGATAGACAAATCATGTCATAAAAATTAAATTTAACTGCACAAAAAGTTTAAAAGCACTTGTTTTTGTAAATTTTCAAAAGAGGTACACTTTTGATAAATTTTCCACCCCCAAACAAAAGAGAACGTCGTCCTCGATGTTTAAAACTAGGGGTGGCAATTTTTGACACGACACGATAACCCGACACGAACTCGATACGAAGTTAGCGGGTTAGGATTGACGATTTCTTGACATGAACCATTATATGACACGACCCACCAACACGAATAATAAACGGGTTGGGTTAGTGTCAAACACGTATAACTCGAAAATGACACGAATAGACCCGTTTAACTCATATTTTATGGAGAATATATTAGATAATTTATATATCTTGATAGGCATTTTATAAAATTCATGGAGAATCGGATGATAAATTATTTATGTGTTGCAAGAAGTTGAAATTAATTAAATTTAAGTTACTGTAGGCCTATGAGTGGTATGATTGGTTAAGAGAGAAGGAAAAAATTATTTTATATTTTACTTAATGGGTTATGCGGGTCAACCCGAACACGGCACGATAATAAATAGGTCGGGTTAGTGTTTGCTCATCTGACACGATTAGTTAAATGGGTTGGGTTAGGGTTGACTAATACTTAACACGAACTCGACATGACACGATCCGAACATGACACAACGCACACGAATTTCCACCCCTATTTAAAACCGTATATAAAAATGAAAAGCACAAGGGAGGAAAGATAGTACCATAATGAACCACTAGTGAAATGTACCGCATTCCGGAGCATAGATGAAAACTAAAGAACATATGTGATACAAAAAGACGTACAAGTCTATAAAGCATGTGAAAATCATTGGGTGGTGTGAAACACCACCCCCAAACAGGATAAGACTCATACTCAGAAACAATGAACAATGGGCTGCCTCCCGGTAGCGCTAAGTTGAACGTCTTCAGCCAGACCGATCTGTTCTCACCCTAAAGATTAGATCTGTGAAATTGCGGGGCGGTAGGAAAATTGGGTGATGATAATTACTCCCAAACAAGACTGAAGCGTCAGTCTTGTTGGATAAAGGCGAAATATGCTCAATGCACTTGTATAGAAAAGTGCATCACTCGATGCAAAGCATCGGTGGACCAGGGGTGGGTGGATAGGAGGGTACATTAATGAAGGGTAAGGGTGAGGTTGAACATGCACCGGTCACAGGCCTTATTGAGTGTAAATGTGAGGGCAACAAGGGCCCTATACGTATGGTGCTCAAGTTGGTGGGGGAGGCAAAATGGTTTGGAAATAATAATGGGGTGGGACTCAGAGAAAGTGCACGACCGTTCTATAAATGGACGATGGTAACAGTCGCGCCGTGACACGCCAGGGAGCGGTAGATGGAAAAAATCAACTCCACAAGGTAGTGGTATGAATAAAGTAATAAGCTCGGTGTCACGAAAGATCAGAGTAGCACAAATACTCTCATAGATAGTGGTGTCAATGAAAAATTCACAAATGGGATTGTGGGTCATTAGGTTGGAGAGTGGGTGTAGGTGAGGACCTAAATGCTTGGATGTGAACAGGTGAGGTGCAATAACAAGGTCCAAATTAAGTGGTGGGGTGGAAGGGACAGTGGGTGGATCGGGTGGGACAAAGGGTGGGGGAAGATGATCCAACTCACGAGTAGGGGACACACACTCCTCATGAGACGCGGAGTGATCCTCAATGGCACTCGCAGGAGGAAGTGTGGAAATATACGAGGGAGTGATCAACGTAGCCACCATTACATCATCATCCGAGGTGGTGAAAGGGTCTAACGAGGCTTTAAGATCCGAGATAGATGAATCTACATCAATATTCGGCTCAAGGGGAGCCAAGCATGGTGGTATAGGATCCATATCCAGAGAGGTAGAAACAATCTTAGATTCAATCTCAAGACAGTGGGTAGCACTCGCAGCCGGAGCTAACCTATAAATAATGGGTTCCTCAGGAACACACATAAAAGGGTCAAAAGGTGTAGACTCGGACATAATTATGGATTCGGTGGAAGGAGAAAGGTGAAACTCAATGGTGGGTTTGAAAGGATAAGGCGGTGTGGGATCAGTCTCACTGTCAATGGATATGTCAACACTATTGTCAACTTGGGTCCCAGACCACTAGGTGGTCGCAACTTCAAGATTCTCAGGAGAATAGGGTTGGTCACACTTAAAATAGTGGCACAAGATGACACATCATCGTCCCACGCGGGGTCAATAATGGGTTGACTTGGGGTGGAATCCATCTCGTTCGCACACTCAAAATTAGATAATCGTTGTTCAAGCCTTTAAAGTGATTCAGTTTGAGATTGAAGAGTGTATGCGAACTTATGCAAAAGACTTTTGAGAGCGGATGTGCAAGGTGGTGGTGAAGTGGTGACGGGTGGCGGCGGTGGTTGAGGTGGACACAATTCGCTATGGATAGGACTATACGGAGAATACTCGAATGAAGTGTGTGAAGTGGGGCCAAGTTCATCATACACGAAAGGAGCGCCTTCGTGATGGACAAATGATTGAGGCTCATGGGGTGCATAGTGAGAGAACTGATCGTGAATGACTGCACAAGGTGGCGATGGCGACTGTTGGAAACCATAAGGATCCTCAACATGACGTTGGGATTCGTATTTCATGGAATGATGATCAGGCCTCCATGAATAGCTTGGGTACTCATACCCCTCGACATTAGATATGTCGCGACAATACGTCGAGGTGGGTCCAAAACAGTGTCATAGGGATACACATGTTCCAAGGTGGATTCAGATGGAGAGAATATAAACGGACACTCATGGAACAAGTGATCGCTAAGAAAGCAGTGTGTGCGCGGCGAAGCATGTGATGGGTTGACACTCGTCACCGGAGGCGATGGAAGATGAGATGTGTGCATGGACGACACAGGAGTATCAACGGTGTGCGTTTGAGAGTTAAAGCCCTGAATTAATGAATCAAGGGTTGATTCGGGCTTATCATCAAACAAACTTCGAGAGACTGAAAAATGGCCAGAGTATTCCCGTAAAAGGCGTTCTTCGGTCATGACAAGAGGAATATTTTTCGGTTTTTAAATATTTTTCAAAAGAAAAGAAAATCTTTTGGTGATTTTTGAAAATAAGAAAAGGAAAATCTTTTTGGTATTTTAAATATGAAGAAAAAAAAATCTTTTTGAAAATCTTTTTGGGATTTTTCGAAAAAGGGGAGAAAATAGATTCGTGATTTGGACAAACTAACTAAAACCGACTACCTAAAGAATGGAATTGGACACACACGAGTTAAGAAAAATCCTAACGAGCACAGAGCCAATTATTATCTTCAAAATTAGTGAAATGGGTAGTCAAATTTTAATTAAGTCCGCGGACAACAAAATTCATGGAATTTATTTTTGTGATCGCCTGTTGCAAAAATGTGTTCCTACGGGGCTAGCTAGTTGATTGATTTTAAATTTCATGACAGCTAGGGTAGCACACAATGGATAAGCGAGTGAGTCGAGTGATGAAATCCCTTCTCGTTGCAATGACCGGGTCCAGGTCTTAGGTAAATTAATTCATCAAACCATTCAATTTAAGTGCGATGTAGAAATTAAAAGCACATATGAGAAATTAATCACACAAAAATGAACTCGCCGACAGGAGAGTCGCGAGGGATAAAAAAATTATACCTCCCACGATTTTTACACACGTGGAGTGAAGACCGAGTTGAGTCGACCGGGGGAAGATCTCGCCTATCTCAGTCGTCTCCGGGAGTCCTACCGACCCAAAGTAGAGAGGATTCAAAATCCTCGCATTGGACGCCCTCTCTCTACCTTGTCCGGTTTCCCTTTTCTCTTTTTTTTGTATGGAATAATTATTACAAAATAATATGGTGTCAAAATGCACCCCAAGTAAATACACAATCTAAAAAAAAATCCTATATAACCAGTATAAGGAGGAAGAAGAACTACACTAAAAAAGATAAATAAAATTACAAGTCTTCAATAATGTCTCCGCGTCAAGAAAGCGGCAACGGCGCCATTTGATAAGTAGCTTTTTGCGTATATCGTTGTACGGTCGTTGTATTCAAAAGCCACTCTCAAAATTCCCTTGAGTACCTACAAAACTTGTCTAAAAATAACTCGTATTGCAGTAAGTACGGGTATCAATCCAACTTTCAAGGTTAAACAATAAATGGGAAAACGTGCAATTCCAATTTTTTATTAAAAAATATATATTTTTTTTATTTTTTAAAACAATTTCAAGGAAAAAATTTACTAATAGATGCTAAAAATTATAAAATGATTAAAGAATGAAAAAGAATGTGCAGTCGAGTGTGAAATAATGTGAGAAGGTCAAGAGATGGGATTACACTGCATTTTAAATTATTTTAATTTCTCAATTTATTAATTTAAAATATTTCAAGATAATATTAAATTGATAATCTAATTCTCGTTATAATTAAAAATTTAATAATATTTTTTTCAGAAAATTAATTTAAAAATGCCACACAATGAAAAATTAGGACTTATACTATTTTCAGAAAATTACCCGCTAGGATCAATTTAACGAAAACAATAGCAATCTTCAAATTTCAACACCGAATTAATATTCAAATTTCGAAAAAACTTATCTCTAGTTCGATTCCTAAATTCAAACATTAATTCGTTCAATTAATTTACTAACTCTCGTTACATAAATTAATCGATGACAGTTAAAAATTAATTTACCTAGAAATATAAAATTAATAAAACCAATTAATTAAATTAACATCATTCGTAGTGCATCCAACCCCTTGAACGGGGTGTTTAGCCAAACATTCTCATGTGTGAATAAATAGTAATAAATAATATGTCAAGAAGGAAATAAATTGAAAAGAGAATGTAGAAATACAATACGCAATTTTTTTCATAAATTTGTCTTGAAATGCGCCTTGACATGCGTTCAACTTCTTCACAATTTTCAGCGCTTGATTACAAAAAGAAGAGTAGAAACTAAACCTAAAAATTATCCTAAAGCTAAACTAAATTTTTTTTGTATTTTTTTGAATTTTTTCATGACCCTAAACTGTACATAATATACTATTTGTTTATCTCTCTCTACATCTCTCTTTTGA
The DNA here is from genome assembly GCA_949130495.1 of Sambucus nigra. NCBI lineage: Eukaryota > Viridiplantae > Streptophyta > Magnoliopsida > Dipsacales > Adoxaceae > Sambucus > Sambucus nigra. Next base: position 434,243,779 of record OX422211.1, on the reverse strand, counting down.
TCTGTCTAGAGTCTTCTTCTAAAGGAGATGCTCCTTCTCATTTGTAACCCACGGAATTTTTTTTGTAGATGAGAGATTTGAGGGATTTAAGTCTATCTCTAATTTGGAAAAGCATGTGGGTCTTTTTTTTTTGGCAGGTGAGAGAATGGTCAAACCCGATTTTTGTGAAATGGCATTGGGTTGAAGCAGGTCCGGGTTCGGTTTCGGGTAGCTAGGAGGTGATGGGTATGGATCGGCAGGTGGTTGAGGTGGGTTATGGGTTTGTGCGAGTTGGAGCTTGGTTGATGAATCGGGTTAAAGGGGTCGGCGCCGGAGCAGGGCGCCGATGGTTCTAGTTTTGGGACAACGCCGGGGCTGTCCGACGGGTGTGGCTGGGTCGAGTCGCGGGTTGGAGCTGAGAGGTCCAGGTAAGGTTGGTTTCGGGTTGCGATTCGGGTTTGTGGAGGTATGCCCGGGTTAGGTGGGTACCGGGTTGAATGGTGTGAGTTTCTAAGGGGGTTTGGAAGATGGTTTTGGGTTTAATGGAGGATAGAGAAGAAGGTTTGGTGGGAGGTTGAATAAGATGTAAGGTATGTTGAGGTGTGATGGAGGTGTTTGATAGGTTGGTATGGGTGAGGGGTTTGGATTGTGTTGTGTGTATATGAGTGTATGGAAGTAGGATATATGGGTGTGTTTAAGTTTGAGGTTATTTAGTGTGTGTTTAATTTATACCCCTAAAAAAATGACACTAAAAAAAAATTAGAACTAAAATAAAAAATTAAATTTATTACTAAGAGACTAAAAAAAAATAAAAAGAAATAATAATCAGTAAATAAAACTCTAAAAAAACTAAAAATCCTAACTAAATAAATTAAAACTAAATAAAATAAATTCCTAAAAACTAATCCTAAGAAAAATAAAATTAAATAAAAATTACAAATTGAAAACTAAAAAAAATCAAAATCAAAATCAAAATAAAGAATTAGAAAAATAGAAAATAAATCCTAAAAAATTCTAAGTAAATCTAAATAAATCCTAAAAATAAAAATCTAGAAAAATAATAAAGGTACAAACTCAACACACACGGGGCTCGGGGAATGGTCTGGGCTCGGTGTAGGCTTAGGTTTGGGTTACGGGACTGTTTCGAGGCATCGGATCACATCGGGGCAAGCTCAGAATGGACTTCTCACTTCACGGTCTCTTTGGATTTCTTCGATGCACGCTTTTGACCGCTTCTGCGTCACAATTGCACTGATTTATCTTTATTTGTACCGCAACTACGTAGTGACTTGAGAAATAAATAAATACGAACATAAGGTCATTTTTAATTAAAATGAGAGACTAAAATGCATTCATTCGGGGTATAAAATATACACTTTTGGGTGCTTATCATTGTCCATGTTAGGTTGTTTAGAAAATTATAAAAAATGATATGAATTAAGATATTTTTTATGAATCTTTGAAATGAGAATCGGGTAGGATTGATCTCTATCCGAGTTTAGAATCAACTCCATGAAATATATGAATTACTTAGTGAAAAAAATCTGGGATTTACATGTTTAATTGATGATAAAGTCAAAACTAGAATTCTTGAGATTGAATATAGAATATGGGTAGATTTATACATGTTGATGATGTTTAATTAATTTGGATACGTTAGAACTTGCCCATATAAGTTTGTATATGATCTAGGTTAAATGAATATAAATTTGGAGATGTCTAAATATGATTTTGAGGATGGAAAATATTAAAGCCCGTAGGTAAGCAAATGCAAAATCTGGGTAAAAATCTGGTCGATCGATCGATCGACTCAAGAATGTCGATCGATCGACCAACAGTCGATCGATCGACTCCCCCTGGAAATGTGATTTAATTCCTATTTAAATGTTTGTTTAAATCCCAACTTTGAGAAATAGTTAGTGATGATTAATTGAACAAATTGGGACTTAGAAGAGGGCAATAAGGTATACTTAAGACACGAAAAATATTATTTTGTATGGGATGAAATGGGTTTAAAAATTATATAAATTGTGGGTTTAAATCGGGTGAATGAGGATTTAAGATTTATACCAGTAGTAAAAGGGTCATATATGGGATTAACCCTAGGAGACAAAAGAAAAGGGTTAATATTAAATTAAGGATTATCCAGAAATAAAACCTAATTGACGATAATTTTGATTCGTAGAAATTCGGGAGTTGTGATGACATGGACTAGTAGGATGTGAGTGGCTACCTACTGAATTTACATGAGGAATAAATTATTACCCTTCGAGTGATGAGAGAAACTCGAGAATATAATTTGAGAAGTAAAGTCATAATCTGTAAATACATAGGATATAATAGATAAATATACTACGTATGGAAACTATTATGTGGGTTGTGCGTGTGCCCTATTGTTATTTTATATATATATATATATAGGTGGGGTGAATACCTATATTATTATTTATTATGTGTATGACATACCTACGCTGTTTGCTATCGGGGTGAAGATTTCGCATTGTGGATGATCTCATCTTGATGAGCCCAATTTGAGGGGATTTTAGATTCGTACCCTAAGCATAGGACCTTGGACACGTGCTATCGGTGTGAATGATAGTTTCAACGGTTGAATGGAAACGTAGGTATGCGTGTGACCCATTTGGCTGAGGAGTATGCTCGTCTCCATTATATGTGTTATGTTATTTATGGTTCGTGAGTGACGCTGAACCAATAGTCCTTTATACAGTGAGAGATGTATCAGGACATGATAACAGAGTATGCATGCACCGTAGCTGTGTCTGGGAGGTGCTATATTAGTATATATAATAGTGTGATGAATATATATACTGTGATGTAATCTACTGTGTGAAAATTTAGAAGAAAAATATATATACTGTGATGTAATCTACTATGTGCAATTGTAGATGAAAATGAATAATGAAATCTGAGAGAATTAAGCAAGTGAGTACTTAATCCTAAAACTATGAAAGTTTATATTAAAAAAGAACTGAACATATTTAATTATCATACGTATTATGTGAGAAATATGGAGAAATGATATGGGATAGAAGCCTAATTGAGAACCTTGATTAGGGAGATAATAAGGTACATTAGGCGTGCACACTAGATGAGAGGTGAGAATTCTCAAGCGGGAGTTCGAGAATCTAACATGTACATAATAACTGCTTAATTGTACTTGTTAAGCACTTGCTATTTTTAAAATCTTTTACAATCGGGCTCTAACCCGTTTCCTTAAATATTCTCTTCTCTATTATATCTTGTACATCAGGTATCCAGTATCAGGGATGCCGGCATGGAAGATGGATATCTCGACGGGTTATAGCTGTTACTAGAGAGGCATATTTGTTTAGACGCTTCCATTCTATTGAATCACACATATGTAGTGTCTACTTTTATTTAGGGCATGTCACACAGGATTTTTGTTATTTCATTTCTATTCCAGAGATTGTAATCATTTATATCAGTTTTAATTGATGGTAATGAATTATTTTAATTGGAGAGTTATTCTAGTCACATTTATTCTTGTTCAGTTGTGATGTGATGTTGTCTATTATTACTATGCTTTGTGGAATGGTTTTAATGAAATTAAAAATGAAAAAGTTTTTGACACTAGCTTAATTAATTATTAGGTGAATTAATGAAAAATTTATTTTTCGACAGTGATGTTGAGAACGAACCAACTGGATATTCTGATTTAATTTAATAAAGGACCGATCACCCGGTATTTAATTAGGCGGGGTGTCGCGCATTCCTTCCTGGACTCCAAATATACACTTGTCGGATTGAGCTTCATTTAATGTTTTTCCAGTCGGTCAAAAGTTTGGGCCAAATCAGCGATGTGATCGGCGACGAACTTGCTTTTAGTGAGCATATCATTTACATACACCTCTATGTTCTTGCCAATTTGGTCTTCAAATACTTTATTTTCCAACCTCTGATACGTTGCACCAGCGTTCTTGAGCCCAAAGGGCATTATATTGTAGCAGTAAGTTCCTCGGCTGGTAATGGAGGACGTACTTTCCTTATCCTCCGACTTTATCTTGACCTGGTTATTCCCACTACGCAATTCATGACATGCTGTGGCATCTACCAATTGATCAATCCTTGGTAAAGTAAAACAATCTTTTGTACATGCTTTGTTAAGGTCAGTAAAATCCACACACACTAGCCGTTTATTGTTATTCTTTTTTACCATTACAACATTGGCCAACCAGGTTGGATATTTAATATCCTCAATAAACTGTGCTTTTGCAGTTTCTCCACCTTTTTGGGGATCGCCGTATTCTTCTCTGGGATGAAAACTCCGCGCTTTTGCTTGATCGGCCTGGCCTCTTTGTAAATATTAAATTCGTCATAGATGAAGTTGGGATCAATCCCTGACATATCCTCGTAACTCCAGGCGAATAGATTCTCCCTATTTCTAAGGAATGTAATCAATTCCTATTTTATTGGAGGTGTTAGTCTTGGGCCAATCTGGGAGGTCCTTTCTGGTTTCTCATTGTCTAGTATAATAGTTTTTATTTCTTCCATCACCTGTCCTTTTACCAAGTCTTCCTCCTCGCGAGGATCCAAAGTATCAATATGGAAATTAGTTGTGCCTTTCTTCATTCCCTGTTGGTTGGCAGAAGTAGAATAGCATTCCCGCGCTTCCATCTAGTTACCATTTACCATGCCGACTCCACGGTTTGTAGGGAACTTCATGCATTGATGCACAGTAGACGAAACAACTTCTAGTTTCTTCAACCCTACCGACCAAGGATTATGTTATAGGTTAAAGGCATGCTTTTGTCTAATACGAAGAATCGAATCCATTCCATCCTGCTCTCCGGCCACGTGCCAACCAGTACTTCCAACTTAACAGTTCCCAATGGATATACCCTTTCTTCAGAAAATCCTACAAGAGGTCTGTGATACGATTCCAGCTTACTGTCTTTTAACCCTAATCTTTGAAAACAGTTGTAGAACATTACATCAACTGAACTCCCATTATCAACACAAACTCTAGCCACCCTCTCACGGTGAACTCTATAGTTAATTATCAAGGTGTCATCGTGAGGATAAAGTACCCCACTCAGATCATTTTTGGAGAAACCGATCACCAAATTGCCTTTATTGACTTTCCTGGGCCGACCATCATTGCTTTCAGCCATATCAATCTAACTAATAGTGGGACAGGCTTTGGCTTCATTTAAGGAAGATTTTCTTTTAGCAAGCCAATCTCCTCTGTAAGGTTCTAAAAAATACGGGGTGTGATCAAGGCTTGGAGGCCAAGCCTTAAGCCTTAAAAGCCTAGGCGGACCCTATGCGTAAAAAGGCGTGAAAAAGCGTTTAGGCCTTTTTAATATATTTTAATATTTTTAATTATAACAAAGCTATTAAAAATGCTAAAATGGTGCATACCTTAAAATATGTCTGCTATTTTTTTAAATACTAAGAAAAAAAGAAAAAGAAAAAACGTGCATTTTTTGGGACTAGATGTAGAAATGTTTGTGATACCATTTGTCTTTTGATTGTCTTGAATGAGATATTGGTCAGGCTTTTTGAAAAAAGTCTTTGAAAGGCGATATCATATCATTTCATTAAAGTGTTTTTGTTTAAAAAAAAGTGTGCCTTATACCAAAAATAAGGTGTAAAAGGCTTAAGACGGGGCGTTTCTCCTAAGCCTCAAGCTTAGGCGAAGCCTAGGCACGCTTTTTAGAACACTGCTCCTCTACCAGCATCTCCAATTACGATAAAATGACAACCGAAAGAGATCGTACCTACATCCATTTTTGGTTCGCCGGGCTTCTTCTGCAAGTCGGGGTCATTTTCATAATCATTGTTGCATGCTCTTTTGGTGTCCTCTTTTCCTCGATCATGTGACTCAGATCTTCTCCTGGCATCCCGACTACCATTCTGATCAACAACTTTTGTCAGCTTTCCCCGCCGAATAAGAGTTTTAACTTCATTTTTTAGGGTTATGCAACTATCAGTGGTGTGTCCGCGATCAGGATGAAAATCACAAGACTTGGATTTGTCTCTTTTATTGGGTGCGTCCTCAATTTTCCAGGCCAGTTCAGATTCTTGTTACCCCTGATTTCTTCTAGGATGTGGTGAACACCCTTAGTGAGCGGAGTATACTATTTGAAATTCTTGATCTTGTTAGAATTTTTATCTTTTTGATCTTTCTTGAATGAATTGTTCTTTTATCCCTCAATTTTGCTTTCCGGTGCTTCCTTTACTACTATGGCTTCCTCGACACTCATGATTTTTCCAGCTTTAGCCATCAACTCTGTCATAGTCTTGGGTGGATTTTTGCCAGGACATAGTAAAGTTTTTTTGCCAGTAACCCACTTATTAACGCTGCAATTACCATTTTTTCTTTATAATCCACCACTTATTATTTCTCATTATAAAATCGAGTGATGTAATCCTGAGTACTTTCTCTAGGCTTTTAGCGCACGGTCAAGAGACGAGAACACTCTTGATCGACTTGGCCCCAAAGAAAAAGTTATCAATGAATAATTCGTCCAATTGGTGAATACTGTAAATCTTACCTCTAGGTAAATTGTTATACCATATCTGGGCTGGAGCTGTGATGGAACTGGAAAAATCCTTACACCTCATCTCATCGGGGAAATAATAAATGCCAACAGTAGCTTGGTACTGCTCAATAAGTAGAACTGGATCAGTTTTTCCATCATATTTAGGAGTGACCACCGGTGGCTTGAACTTAGAAGGTGTGGGGTAGTCCACAATAGCCTGGACGAAAGGTAGCCCTTAACAAAGCTCATTTGCAAAGGATTTTTTGTTTTGGCCATTTCCCCTAACCGATCAGTCGGTGCATAAATTCTTTCCAGGAATTTTCCTCTGATTTGGATTTGACCGAAGCAGATTTAGTGGCTTTACCGTGTCTATGTGTTGAACTCTCATCCTGAGAGGTCTGTTCGGCATGCACAGTGCCCCTCATACTATCTCTTGATCTCACAAATCCTTCTATGTGTTCACGATGACGCCCTTGCTCCCTGTGATGACCTCTAGTTACTCGAGGACCTAGACGATCAAAAGCAGAGTCCCTTCTTAGCCTCTCCGATACACTTAGCCTTTTTTTGGAAAAAGATTTACTGTCATAGTAATCCGTTGATCGGAATTAAGAAATTGTGCTAGGACGGTCTGATCTGTCATGAGAAGAACGAGAATGGTAACTCCTTTCATTTTTGGATGATGGAGGTGACATTTATTTTTTGGAATTGGAGGACTTGTCTTGCATTGTGCGAGCCAATTGTCTGACCGACTCTTGCATAGGCTCCTGTGTCTCACCAGAGGGAGCGGATATTTCTCGATTGTTGCCTGCAGCAGCCAAGCTGCTTTCAGTAACAATAGTCATTCTTTAAATAAAAGAATGAAGTATATGAGCTGGAGAACACTGACTAGCAATCGTTTCAACAGACGTCGCCAATCTGTTGATGTCTAAAAATGGACTTAATCCAAATTTATAATCACAGATAAAATATAGTAGGTTAATCAAATCAAACACAAAAGAGAAGAGATTTTTAAAGTGGTTCGATTGTGAAGAAAGCCTACGTCCACTGTTAATTTGATTTTCTTTGATTACAATAGCTCAATATGGTGTGCTTGATAATGATTGAATTCTCCCTTGAGCTGAGGGAGTATTTCGTATTTATAGTGGTGTAAAACTCTAGATTGAATGCCTATTTCCAGACATTTACATTTGTATACAATAAATGCGACTCTTGGAATTCAGTGTTGGTTGCCATTCCAACCGAGTACTTTTGGTATTCTTGATGGTTCAAATTCTGGAGTTGGTCGGCCTTCCAGTCCGCTACGTTCCTCTGATGCCGATCAAGAAAACTATAAGGTCAACTAGGATGATAAGTGTCTATATTTCAGTGATTCACGCGGGGAGATAATTTTTACATACAACAACGATTAATGAATCGATTTATAAATGAACATATCAATTTTTAAATCGAGTTATTACACACCGACTTACAAACGCGATATATATAGTGTCACATTTCACACCTAAGTACTACTGAGAGGTATTTTAGTGAATCAAACCACTTCGAGTCCATTTGATAACAACAATTGTCATGACAAATAAGAAATCTTTATCATTTTTTAACTTTTAGTTGCGCTTGATAACACTTATTTTTCGTAAAAAATAATTACAATTTAGACTAAGGTACTAATATCTAAAGCTGAAAAAACCGATTTGGCATGAAATTCAAATTCTTACATTGACTTGAAAATTGATTCCAGTCTTCTAGGGCCTTAGTTTTATCTTCCATTTTGAATGGGAAAGAAAGGGAGAGTGCCAAAGGTACTATGGAGACTATTTAAAAACCGAGCTCGTACACTTGCCCAAACAATCGTCTCACTAATCCCACCTCCACTTTCTGAATCAGATTGCAGGTGCAAGGGCCAACAATGCCTTTGTTGCACCGCCATGTCTTTTCTTCTAACCCCTAATGACCCTCCACAGTATCGCAAGCTTTTAACTCAATGTTTCGTTGTTGTTAATCATAATGCTCCGCCACTCCACTCTTTTTATCCCCACCTTCACTGGTCCCAACTCCAGGTATATACATATATTCATGTACATAGTACTGCTCTTGTGCGAATTGCCCCGCATTTTAAGAGTGCGGACTCGAAATGTGGCATCTGGTGTCGGTGAAACCAGAAAAAAGAGAAAACGCGCCTATAATTTATTGGCTCACGAAACATGTTCGGTCCGTACCGTTAAAATGCGCCACAGTCCACACAAGATCATTATATATATATATATATATATATATATATATATATATATATATATATATACACCAAGTTTATGTATCAAGTATACATACTGATTTTTTTAAAATAGTAAAAAAATTATATTTGAGTTGAATTTTTTGTGTAGTATTTAATCATTTCAAGGGACCCATATAAAAAAAATAGCTCAAATTAACTTTTTTTATTATTTTTTTATATGGTTCCTCGAAATGTTTCAATATCATATAAAAAATTTCTAACTCCAAAATATTTTTTTTAATATTGTAGAAAATAGGTTTGAGCTGGTATGTATGAGAGTCTCTCTCTCTCTCTCTCTCTCTCTCTATATATATATATATATATATATATATATATATATATATATATACACTGTTCTAAAAAACCCGCCTAGGCTCCGCCTAGGCTTAAGGCTTGGGAGAAACGCCTCGCCTTACGCTTTTCACGCCTTATTCTTGGTAAAACCCTTTCGGTGCACTTTTTTCTAAAAACAACACTGCCTTAGTGAAACGATGTCGCCTTTTAAAGAATTTATTTACAAACCGGACCATTATCTTATCCAAAATAATCAGATCGTATTTTAATTTGCATATATTCAGACATATTTTTATGATATGTGCAATTTTTGTATTTTAATAGCCTTGTTATGGTTAAAAAATATTAAAATATATTAAGAAGGCCTAAACGCCTTTTCACGCCTTTTTACGCTTAGGCCCGCCTAGGCTTCTAACGCTTAAGGCTTAGCCTCCACGCCTCAATCACGCCCCGCGTTTTTTAGAACCTTGTATATATATATATATATATATATATATATATATATATATATTATTGTATGCCGATCTAAATTATGGATTTAGTAAGAGTAATAATAGGGATATCCTTTGTCGTGACCCTTATGACGTGTCAAACACACATGGGATGATGTTTTAAATGGACCCATGTGAATTACAAATACCACTCGATGTATATTTGACACATCGGACGATTAATAAGAAAGGTTCACAAAAAAGGGTGTCCTTAATATTAATCATTTATTAAAGGGACTAGTTTTGAGATGAAATGACAAGAAACCCCTTAGGTTCACCCCAACACTAAGGCACTTCATTATTAAACTCCTTATTTGGGTCCTCACCTTTTCGGTTTCTTAAGTGAGGACCTCCCATGTCGACTATTTTATTTAAAATTGTAAAAAAATATTTTTGAGATAATTTTTTTTTGTGTAGTATTTAAATATTTCAGAGAATCGTGTGCTATTTTTAAAAAAAGGTAAAATTATGTTAGTCTTGACCAATTTTTTTATAATAGCAAAAAAAAATATTTTGAGATGATTTTTTTTTCGGGGTTCCTTCTAATGTTTAAATACCATACAAAAAATTAGTTAAAAGTATTTTTTTACTATTTAAAATAAATAGTGTGCATAAGTGGTATGTACACGAGCCTGCCTTCGGTTGTAGATATATATAAATGTGCACTTCTAAGAAAGTGACGTGTTTGTGTCCGGCACGGTGTCGGATACCGGCACTCTCACAACACTCGACACTCCTGTTCACGTGGCCATAATTTAAATATAAAATTAACGTGTGTGACTCTTATTTTCACGTGTCCGCCATTTGTTTTCACGTGTCTGTACCTAATGTATAAGTATTAGGACATTTGAAGTTATAATGGTGTATCGTTTTAGGCACCATCCATTAAGAAATTTGTTCCAATGATCTGCTCGAATGGCTAAAATGGTTCTCCACGAAAATTATTATATCAAAAAACATTTATTTTCATGTTTTGCTTGGAAATTTTAGTTCATTCGTTTTCATAATTATTCACATATGTTTTTTTTTCTTGTTTTCGTTTATGTTCTCGTTTTTCTAATTATATATATATATATATATATATATATATATATATATATATATATATATATATATATATATATATATATATATATATATATATTTATCAACGTACCTCCGTGCCTTAATCTTTTGAGAATTGCCATATTAGCACGTCCGTGTTGTGTCAGACGCAACACCCGTGTCCGTGCTTCTTAGGTGACTTACCTCTTTGGGGTGAATATCAAAATTGAAGGTTTAAGACCCTACTCTCTTGCAATACAAACCATATTCTCTGCTAAGTGTCGTGATGCAATCTTCAGAAACAGCACTAGGTTCGTCAATCTTCAGAAACTTGATGATGATGTGCATAAAAAATTGTTAGAATTTTAACTGAAATGTGTTAGTTACGATTCGTTTTTTTTAAAATCAATGGTGATATGTATAACATATACTCCAAGGGTTTTACTGTAATTTACCCTTAAATTAATAGAGAACTCGTAAAAAGCCGCCAGGATGGCCAGATAGGGGGTGTATTTATGTGCGGTCCTTCGTTATAAAATTTTCAAATATGGTAGAAAAGTTTTCGGTATGAAAAATTATTTCTAATCATGATATTACATCAATAACCGCACACAGTGTTCTATTAGGTTTTTAGGGATCGCACAATATGTTTGAGGCTGCACACAATGTTATATCTCTCATGGTAAATATTATGATTAAGAAAAGTGTGTCTTTTATATACTCCCGTACATTAAATGTTTGAAAGTCAAACATTTTAAGAAAAAAAAATTTCGTGCAAAATTTGTTCTCCAAAAAATGATGAATACCTAATACAATCACTTTGATCGTTTTTATGTTATGGCCAATGGGTATTATTTGGATGGCTAACTTTGTAATTTAGGACAGAATATGAAGGAAAGCATGACTATTAATTGTAGTCGGAAACTTAATGAAGCAAGTGTTATTTGAAGTTGTTTTTGTGTGATTGTTTGTTAGCTTTGTTGCTTAAATTTGTGTTCATTTGGTCTCATATTTAGTTTGTGCTTTGTTTAACTTAAAGGTATATGGTACCTTGTCCAAAATTATAACTCTTATCATTTCTCCCTCCCTCCCTTCCTCCCTTTATATTTCATTCTTCATATTAAACCCATACTCATTGTGGACACCTCATTTACATAAAGAACATAATTCAATTTTTTGGAGGTAATGAATGATTCTTTTGTAAAATTTGGTGGAGATGATGATGATCCAAAGTTTAAAGTAAAAAATGCGCAAATTTTTAATTTGCATCCCACCCCGGAGATCATGTTCACCATATTTCATTAATAAAATTCATTCATTTACCCCCAAATAGTAGTGTTAATTATTTTAGATATATTAAATGAGGTATGTTGGAGAACCCGATGTCTTATATATAAATATATACTAGCAAACCCCCCCACCCGATGGCACGTTTGTGTCATTGAAACTGTGTCGACAGAACACTTGTGCAATAAGGGGTATATTTACAGTTTCAGGTATACCTTACAATTTTAAATTAAAGTGAGCAGTGGATTGCGATATGTGAAAATCATAAGATTGGACTGATATACGAGAGAAATTGTGTTATAGTAAGACCAGTTTGTTGTTGTTAGGTTTTGATGCGTCGTAGTACATTTTGATGAATAGTAAAACAGCACGCCTCCATTACGTGTATATACTCCCTCTTGTCTCAAATTAATAGTCTTGCTTTACTTTTTAGTCTGTCCCAAATTAATAGTTATGTTTTTGAATATAACATATGAAAATAGGTGAGATTATGAAGTTACCTATCCGAACAATGATGAGAGAACAATGGTTTAAGTACATGTTTTTCATTCAAAGGTATTCATCATTTTTAGGAGGATAAATTTGGAAAGTGAAGTTTTTTCTTAGAACGTGACTATGAATTTGGGGCGGAGGAAGTATATCATCCTTGCATACTCTCTCCCCCTCTTTTGATATATTTTGGTAAGGATTCTTCAAACAGGTAATTTATTAGTACAGTTTATTAACTTGTTCTTGCCATGAATTTGAGCCAATTTTCAATGTGCGGTTTTCTTCAAGTATACTTTATCTTGAACTTCTTCTGAACACTTTCGCTATGTATGATTTGTGCATTCCTAACTTGAGATTTTACTAATTATGATTTCAGATTGTTAGAAGGACCATTGAACAGATGTTGTGCGAGAAACCCACATCTGCAAATGTGATATGCAATGGTTATGACAAGGCAAGTAATTACTATTATCATATGAATTGCCATCCTTGTGGGACTTTTGTTGACATCATCATATTTTATTTTAAGTTTACATACATTGTCAAAGCTTTGTTCCAGTTGTTTTTAGTTGGCAGCTTGTTGACTTCAATTTTTGGCATTCTCCAAGTTTTTATTCTATATCTTTGCCTAATCCAGATTTATCATCTTTTACGTGGATCTTTTTTTTAGCTGCGAGGCATTGTTTTAATACACACAGCAACCTTCTCAGCCTTTACTTTCTTAACTAGATTTATAAATCATTTCCTGAATATTTTTATTAAATTCTTTGACTGGTTATTATTTAGTAATATTTACTGTAGTTCCAATGAGAAATTTCCATTTCCAAGGTTATGGTTTTGTATGATTAGAGGAGAGCCATGTCTATTTTTGTTCTGTTGATTGAGTCATCTTAACAGATGATTATGCTATGACAAAAAGGTTTTTTGAAACAAAAAAGTGATTCAACGAAGTGTGCGAATTTGTGCCAACAAGTGTTTTCTGGAACCACCAGCGTTTATATAAAACTCCATGTCTAATAGCAATGATTCAAGGCACATGATTTTTCTAAACTATATTGGAAACCAAGAACTTAATTGTATGAGCATGTAATGTAAAGCCTTTTCAAGCATATTCAGCGGAGGGTGAGGCAACATCAGCCCCATAAAAGGTTTTATGAGTTAATGACTGTTTGATTATGAGCGGGAATTAGCAATCTTCCTGCCAAACGGGATGCAAGTAAATTGTTTTTTTTTAATGAGTTTGTTACAGTAATAGCTGGTCAATATTTCAATTAGCCAATTGTTATGCTCGAGGGTGTCGCTAGAAGAGGATGAGGGGCAGTGCATCCGGGGACTCCGGTCCGGATTCCGATAGACCTGTCTTTGAGAGATATTCCATCGATGGCGAATGCCATTGAGTATGCTCAACATCATCTGGAGGAGTATCTCAGGGCCGTGCCAAGGTCTACTACATTTTCTCAGCTGATTACAAGGGTGGGAGCGCCTTTGAAGGCGCCAGAGAGTCCCATGACCGTTCAAATGTTAGGAGTGCAGACAGACTGTGCACAAGGCAACGGACTGTCCCAAGAATTAGAGGCACCCCGTGTTAACAGTAAAGCTTGTGGATGAGAGCACGTTTGAGGATTTTGATGACATCACTAAAAAGGCATTGGTTATGAAGACTATTCGGATTGCACCAGATGAGGATGGCCTGCCCCTTTGAGCTTGTGGTTGAGCTCTTTCTCAGTAGGGGAGAGTGAAGGAGTTGGCACTGACTTAGGGTTTTCTTTACATTTGTTATTCTTGTTGTTAGTCTCTTTTTAGTTAAGGATACATATATCTTTTTTATTTTATTTCTTAATGATGTAAAGCCCTTAGTCAATAAAAGGGTGTTTGTGTACTTTCTAATATTCCTTCATCTGCAGGATTAATGAAGGGTAGTTTAGACATTTTAGAGGCTTAGCTTGATTAGCAAGCTAACTTCATCTATAATAGATATTACTTACTTTATTAAGAAGATACGTTTTAGTTGAGAGAGAGATATTTTGTCTTGTGATTTTCTTTGAGCCATTTCATCTTATTAAGAAGCTATGTTTTAGTTGAGTTGAGAGAGAGATATATTTTGTCCTGTGATTTTCTTTGAGCCATTTTATCTTGTTACGTGAGGGACGAGTTGTATCTCTTGAATAAAATTTCTTCCCTTTGCCTTCACCTCTCCCTTTCATCATCGTTGCAACATCTTCTTTTTGTTCTTTGCCACTATTACTACTAGGACTATTAGGAGCACTACTATTGTGCCTGCGCCAAGAGTGCTTCCTTGAAGCAAGGCCTGAGTAGCAAGATACATAGCTATTGATTATTCGAATACTACCATCGAATATATTTTCTTAAAGAATGTAATTCTTTGTACTTTTAGGTGGAGTTTATCAGTGATTTTATTTTTATTTTGACAGTTTTCTTATATTTGGCAGCGTAGCCGTTCAAGTGCCATGGTAGAGCTTTTAACATGTTCAGCATGGGACCTTCTGTTACGAAGGGTCAGTACTGGTTGCTTGTATTTTTCCTGCCTAAAGTGGATCCCCTTATTTTCATATTTGTGTATTTCGTTTGTGTCTTTATTGTCATAATCAGGGTACAAATTTCTTGATATGCAGGTTGGGGATTGTGTCATGGTTTATTTACTTAAGCATACTTCAATATTTTTGCCTGTTCCTTGTAAGGCACACCATCAGGTGGCAGGTTATTCTATCAGTGATCTATGCTTTAAGTTCTCAAAGACTATGAAGGAGTCGGAATATCAGCACCCATCATTTGTCCTTGGTAAATAGGGGTTCACTTTTCAAGTTCTGTTAATGCCTGCCTACCTCCTTTTATTTATTTTTTCAATTACTTAAAAAAGTATGGTACATAAATATGCAGTTACGTTTATTATGTAACAAATAGCACCAAAAATTGCGAAATGTTTTGTTAGGTTTCCTGTGTTATATATTCTGAAGGAATTTAGCAAGCTCAGTAGTTTATACATGTGCGATTTGTCAGATTCTGATTATAATTATGTTCATATTTCTGTTTAACAATTATTTTGAAGCCTATTCTATTCATTCAAACCCTGAGTGGGTTACATAATTACGTGTAAGCTCACTGCCTGATGGACTTTTTGGTTCCAAAAATTTCTGAGCTTATTTGGAGGGCTGATGACAAAACTGAGAGTTTATGTATGCATGTATGTATAAATATAAATATATATGCATGTATGTACAGCATATCCATACGTTTACATATAAGATTGTCACATCCTTGATTATTATTAATGGGACATGTAAGTCTATTTTCTCTGGTATGAAAGGTCTGTGATCGAAGGATCTCTTTTTCTATTTTTCTTTTGACAATCAAGTCTGGCCTGATTTGTACTTCCAATCGATTGGAAGTAGTACAAGGCATGTACTTCCAATCTATTGGAATTACATTAGGCAGAAACTCAACAGCTGTAGTATTTTGGCCATGACTTTGTTCTCAGACGTCGGATTGAGATGTTTTTTCCAGAGTGCAGAGGACTTCAAGCTCGCCAACTTTCATGGGAGGCTTTATGTAGATTGATGAGGGAGTAATACGAGGCGGTTTCATGGTGGGGGTGATAGAGGAGCTTAGGAGACCAATATTACGGACTCCGACTAGAACGCAAGATTTGGCGTGAAGTACCCTACGCAGTTTATATTTTAATATTTAAATATAATATTATAAAAATTAACTATTAGCATAAACCTAACAATCTAAACAAAATGCAGTCAATATATATATATTGGATCCAGGCGAGATGACAGAAAATGCCTAATGCCTAAGTGGCCTTAGGCGGGGATTTTTAGAGCACCAAGTGGATCTCATAAGGGATAAGCTCTATTTAGGTTAGGTACACCGTACACCATTAATTATTCTATCTTTGATTTTCACTTTGGATGTAGCTCCAAATAGACAAGGTACTGAATGTCAGGATACTGAATGCTAAAGAATTCATTGCACCCTTCATTAGACAAGGTACTGAATGCCAAGATATTAATTACACTCTTAACAACGCCTTGTTCCTTCTTGGACTGTTTTATAATAATATTGATTAATGTTCTTTGCATACATTTTGATTAATGTTCTTTTCTAATTAATATTCTTTCTAATACATTTGTTGTCTCTCTCTACCCTCCTCTCTCTCTGTATTTCTTTTTTATTTCCCCCCTGTTTTCTTTTGGGATAAAAGTGAATTTGTTGTTCTATTTACTTCATGAGATTAATTGCATCTTCTGCGATTATTAATACGACAGTGTGGTGACCTACTTTAAACTTTTAATCAGGATCACAAAAGAAGAGGAAAAGAACTGAAGTTGATTCATCATCAGAGAAACAGCAACTCAGTAGTTCATCTGGTGTTGATATTCCCTCCAGCTGTATCAGTTGTGTTGACTGTAATGATAGGAGTTCAACACCACATAGCGGTCCCTGTAAGAAAAGGTGCTCTCAGAAGGGTTCATGTGGAGATGCTACTAAAACCACTGGGGCTGGTAATGCCAATAATAAATGGACTTCAAGTTGGGAACCCCAAGAATGCTCAAGCCAGATTTTAGCAAACCCTAAGAAGCGTTTCAGGCAGTTTATTTGGCTTCGCAAGAGAAAACGTAGGTTCTTGGCCACTCAAGAACCTAATTGTGAGACCCTCTACACCCATAAAATCTTCAACACCGATAGCTTATGTGGGAAGCTTCAATATGGCTCTGATGAGGTGATTATCTTTGAGGAACTTGCGAATTAGTATTTACTTCATGTTCAGTCTGAGACTGTTGACAGGTTATAAGTGACCTAAATGATTGTTTTCATGTGACTACTTGCATTTAAACATTCGTACAAAGGAAATGGTGGCACATGCGAAATGTGCCACCATTCCCATGTACAAACCCTACAGGAGATACTTAGACAAGAAATTAAAAGAAGAAAGAGCAAAAAAATCCCTTGAAATATGCAGTTTTTGCAAGCACCCCCTGAGCTATTTCTAAATGGAAAAAAATTCTTATCTTTGGACTTTGTTGCAATGACTCGTTTTTCTGGGACTTTCTAGCGACATTTAGGTGGGGTCTTCACAACAAAATGCACAGTTCAAGTTTGTATCTATTTATTATTTTTTTTGGCATTAAAAGTGGGTCATATTTTCCTGTTTACTTTCTTTGGGAAAAACTGCATAGTTCAGGGAAGAGGTAAACTCGCAAGGATATATCATTCAGCTTGTCAGAAAAAATCACATTCCTTTTCAATTAAAAAATCGGTAGCCTAGTACAATTAGGGATTAGTCAGGTGACCTCGAGACAACAAAAAAATAATAACAAAAATGAATCTGTTTCCCCCTTCCCGTGGAGCTCAAATTTTCCATAGCCCAAAAGCTGAAATTATAGGACCTCTTTTGATTAATATTTCCGTATTAGATCTATATACATACCCGTCTGAGTAACATAGATGGTTAATGCGAAGTGGCCGAGCAAGTGTCATCTTCATATCTTCCTGGCACATCATTTCTTTCATAGGAATATGTTATATATTCCTTGTTTTGGTTTGTTTGCAGAGTCCATTGCAGTGCGCTTGTTGTTTGGTGTTGCAAACTCTCCCCAAAGTCACTAAAATATCTCAGATTAATAGGCAATCCATGTTCTATAAGTTGGAATGTTCTTCGTTAGTTCTTCCGAGGAAACGTATCCTCATATATGACTTCGTATTATCACTTAATGTATTTGTGGCATATGATTTGGTAATCCTTGGCATTCACTGGCATTGTCATCAGTATTATTACTTTCACAATTAAAAAAAAGAAAACTAATCATTACTTATAAAAAAATTATAATCATCCGTTTAATTAACCATGGGTCGTAGATTTGAAGGATCACAACTCTTGGCATTTTCTCACCGTATATGTCTGTAGGTGTGAAACTGTGGTTTCCTCCTTTTTTTAATAATTGATTTGATTCTCTATGACATGACCTAGCTTTGTGATGTTATTGGGTCTTGTTAAAGCTATATGTTTTTTCCTTGGTGAAAGAAAATATATATAACCTTAACAATTTTTAGACAAATTAAATCTTCTGAAGCCCAATAAATCTGGTGCAAAGGCTCTCTTCGAGGATATTTTTGGGTTATCTGATGCCAGCAGCACTGCTCAATCAGTGCTATGCTTCCACAGCAACGATTGTTGTCTCATTGGATCAACATGCCTGTAAGTGGAGCAACAGCAATCATATGCACTTGATTATACGCTCCCGTGTGTTGTTCTTGGCATAATGTATATGCTTGCTTTAACTTACAATGCATGTGTGTGTGTTTCTTCTCTGGATGTTTACTATACTTTAGTCTTTATGATCTTATCTACCTAATACTGTCAAGGTCATTGGTAATATGGTTCCTGCGAATTAAAAATACTCACCTGAGCAACTACTGCAGGCGAGAATAAGGAGTTGTCTAAGATTATTTTGTTTATATAAAAATGATGGCGTGGTCCCTTTAGTTGTTTTAAACATTAAACCTAAATTCATGAACATGCTATGTTGTCATTCTGTATGGGTGCGGGTGCGTTTGATTGGTCTACCTGGAAAAGAAATAACATGGAAAACATTTTCATGAAAAATTCTATCTTCCACTATTTTTTTTTTTATCTCCTCTGTGTGATTGTAGTGGTAGAAATAAACACACAAGTGAACCTTATTTGTACCAGCTCATAGTTTAGGCATGGTTTCAAACTACGATGATCATGACATGGCTGGGATGTCTACAAATCAATGTTACTATATATTTGTTGGTGCACACATTGGAAAATTGTTATACGTTAGTCTTGAAACTATTATCAAGACATGATCCAGTCACCATATTTTCATTAAAAATATTGACAAATTGTTAAATCACTACTAATTTCCAAATGTTAATACTAGGACATTTTCCAGTCTTCGTGTCACTTCTTTATACATGATACATAAATGATATCCATTTAAGTATATCCTGTACATGCGCGAAATGGTTTACACGTCTGCAGATGAAACCATTGTTGACAAGTGCCATTTCACTTGATTTGAAGGTTCTAAATTCGAAAGGGAACACTAATATTGATTCAGATTGGACAGATCTGTTAAAATTTCCAACATGGCACATTGGGCTAATACTCCATCCGTCCCAAATTAGGAGTCCACTATTCTATTTTGGGTTGTCCCAAATTAAGACTCCGCTTTCCATTTTTGGACATAATCAACGAACCAAATTTCACGATAGTGAACAAGTGTTGATCTTGACCATTGAATAAGTGTATCCTTAATCCATAAAAAAAAAATATGGACTCTTAATTTGGGACGGAGGGAGTATAAATTATCGGGTTCATTTTGACATTTTATTCCAACTTTTGCCTTACGGACTCACTTTTTTTTGAAAAACTGAGATACACCCCCAAAAGTGTTGCTAAAGCTCAAAACGTGTCATAAATACCCTAAAAAAAGTGATAGCTTTATTGATGATTTTAAGGGTGTAGACCATATTATCAAAATAGTGGGTTGTTAAGCAAATGTTGGAACAAAAGTGGGGCTAAAGTCAAAATGGCCCTAGTTTTTTGTTCCAGAACTTCTTTGTTAAAATGTGACAAGGCATCGCTTTTTTTATTTTCATGTTTTTGTTATTGAAATGCAGGATTTGTAGCAGCTTTATCTTCTCCTCACACCCTTCCAAATTTCCAATTGATTTATCTCTCTGTGCGTGGTTTTAAAGCCACTTTCCTACTTTTTTTTTCTTCTCCCCCGTCATCTTAACCGAATTTTCTCGGTCCTCCAGATATCACACACTGGTTAAACTGCTTAAAAGTCTTATCCACAAGGCTCAATGTTGCCAGCATATAAAGTTAT
Source organism: Sambucus nigra (assembly GCA_949130495.1). Classification (NCBI taxonomy): domain Eukaryota; kingdom Viridiplantae; phylum Streptophyta; class Magnoliopsida; order Dipsacales; family Adoxaceae; genus Sambucus; species Sambucus nigra. Next base: position 434,223,513 of record OX422211.1, on the reverse strand, counting down.
TGGATAAGCACTGTACAATTCCATCATCGGATCAAATTGCTAATGAAAGTAATGGTTCCAAGCTCGAGGTTAGTATATTTTACAAATGCACTTGACTTTGTTTTGTTTTTGTGATATCGGAGGATAAGCAAGAAATTTGGAGTCATTCACAAATTTCAACTGAGAATAGTTGAAACATGCAGGAGTCTAAAAATTTCTTTTGTTCCTGTCCTTTAACAGTCAAAAGGATCTTAATCTGCACTCACACTGGAGCTAACAACCATAAAAAAGTCAACCCTATTGATCTATCATTCTCATACATCCCATAACAGCATGGGAAAATAAAAGTATGCCTTCAAAAAATTCCATCAAATTCACAGCTTTCCACTAAAAACCATCTCCAGAATACAAGAGCACAAAAGCAGAGAACAGTTTACCTACAGACAATCATGTTGAATTTTAACAATAGAAAAGCTGAGGTCATGTCCTTGAAACTTGGGGCCATAGAGGCCTGAGTTGCTCTTCCCAAATTTTATACATTCTTTTTCTATCTTTTTATTTTTGAAAAGTAAAAAATTCCCCTCGTTCCATAGCTTAGCCAAAAAGCAACCATTAAAACGCATCTTCATAGAAATCTATGCATTTTCTCATCTATATGGGCAACCAAATCCAAGGAAAAAGCAACTTTTTCGTAATTAGGAAGCACACCCACAATAACAGACTCTCCTATCAACTTTTGCACATGAAAGAAGCAAAGTTGTAATGAAGCAACGGATGATCCAAATCTTCATTTGAAGATGAGCATAAAACACACCATATGGAGAAAAGTTTCGAAATCAGTCTTCTTTTTTTGAATCAAGTCAGCAATATTTACCTTCACATAAGCCATTTGCTAAGGCCTCGTTTGCGAGTTCTATTTTGGAGAGAAAAGAAAGGAAAGGAAGAGAAAGTGTGTTTCCTTTCCTTCGATTGGGAGTTTAAGTAGGAAAAAAAGTGACTTTCTCTTGTTTGGGAGTTTAAAAGGAGAGAAAGGAAGAGAAAGTTTTTTAAAAAACTTTCTCTTCCTTTCTCTCCAAAACTTTCTTTCCAAATCGGAAAGAAATAGAGAGAAAGGAAAGTTTTTAATGAATTGTTCCTTTTTTCTCTTAAAAAAATTATTTTCCTCCCAAACTCCCAAACGCAAGAAAGAAAATTATTTTCTTTTCTTTCCTAAACTCCTTTCTCTTCTCTTCTTTTCTTTTCTCTCTTTTCTTTTCTTTTCTCTCCTAATAAAATTTTCCTTTCCTTTCTCTTCTCTCTAAAACTCCCAAACGAGCTCTAAGAGATTACGTGAACTTTAGAAAGGATGTGGCTACCCATATATATAAACTTAAATGGCATAAGTGGGTGAGTTGATGTAGGAGAAAGTAGATAATTGAAATAAGATTTGCAAGTGAATTCTCTCCGCCTAACTTCCACTCCTTACCATCCTTGAACTCTGATGAGATATTAATACCCTCTACCACATTGGGCAAGGAAGCAAATTGCTCAGTTTCAACCTCTTTAGGGTTCCCTATGAAGCGAAGATCTTATACTATGGTTCGGTTTACAGTAGAAAGAAGCGATGAAATATTGGCATTTTTATTGAATGAAATACGCCAAAGAGTTGGAGAACGAGAGTTAAAAGACACATCACCTCTCGAACAATCTTCCCAAAATCTAACCAAAGACCCAACAATCACACTGAAGGTCTCAAATTGAAGAAATAATTGAACCCACAAGAGATGAAAGTCCACGGGCTTCTAAAATTCCCCTCGTACACACTTTAGAGTCTCACCCATTTTAATGTAAACCATGTATGCTTTTGGAGCACAAAAGTGATCTCTCTTTTTCTAAGCATAATTCCATATCCATTTACCCAAGAGAGATTTAGTGGTCAAAATCCAGTTTGCAGTCCCTACACCCACCGCACACACACACATATTGAAACAATCAGGAAGACTATTTAATATTGCTCTAATTAGAGTCGATCTGCCCCCTTGGATAAACTTCTCTTTCTCACCCATCAAGTCTCTTCTGAACATTATAAATGGCTGGATGATCCACTTCACAACCTTTCCCCTAGCCGATACAAAACATTTCACTTTTTTTCTTACCAAAAACAGTTGCCTTTTTTTAAAATCTTATTTATACAAAAATAAGATATTTGTACAAAACAGTTGACCTTTTTTAAGGATTTTTTCACAACAAAATATTAATAACTCTTAGATATTTGTACAAAATTGACAATGGTTAAAAGCGTATGGGAACAAAGTATTAATAACTCCTAAAATCGTGTGTACAAAATTAACAATGGTAAAAAATTGTAAACTTTTAGTTATTATTATTGAAAAAAATGTTATCCTTTCATTTGTGCAAAGAAAATGAACTTTTATCAATGTAAAACACAAATACGTTTTTGGATTCGTTTTAGGATAAGCGGGGTCTTTTTAATATTTTAAAACATAAGTTTTGTGGGAAAATGTCTAATAATGAAAACCTTTAAGTTTGAAACATAAATCAATTAGAAAACACTCTTTTTTTTTTTACATCCAATAAAGGATTTTATAAATGGTCAAAGCCAAACTAGCACGTGGCAGAACTACACAGAAACAAACACAAAACACCACCCAAGCCAACACTCAGCTTGGTGTCAAAATTCAAGAGCAAATACAAACCTACCAACAAAACATGAAGAAGAGAGAGAGCTCTCGTCCTTACCGACAATAATCAAGAAACACTTATCAAATACACAACAAAACAGCAAAGCCTAAACATTAAAAAAACAGAGATCGATCAAATTCAGCCAACCCTCTCAGGTGGGAATTCTTGAGCAATCAGAGAATGGAGATCAACCGACTGTTTCTAAACTCATCCCGATTGCAGTTTCTAAACTCATCCCGACCCTTTTTTTTAACCCCAACAAAAGAAAAACCATGTGTGGGTTTGTAAAAAACAGCCGTAAGTATTCTTCTTTTCTGTTTTGTTCTTTTGGAAAAAATTAATATCTCGCCTGATATCTCGTCATTATATCGGATTCGGCCGAGATATCGGTTAATATATTGGATTCGGCGAGATATCGCCAAGTTATTGCTAGATTTAATTGATTCAATTTTTTTTTGGAATCGTGAGCCCTGACAACTCCTCCGCATTAGTGCTCATTAAAACACTCTATATTTGATAATTTAATGATGCTAACACCAAAAATTGGATCCAAAGAAGAGTGAAAAACAAAAGTACAAATCTGAATTTTTATTTGATAATTTAATGAAGCGTAAGGCATGCCTTTCATGTGCTCCCTTTCTAAATCACTTTGTGGGCATTGACTTAAGCTGAACTTATCCCCTTTCTGAAGTGGAACATTAGCGGGATTGCAACTTTGCATGCTGAATCTTTCTGAGACAATCCCAACGTTCCTCGTGATCTATCCCGAGATATTTCTATCCCGATCACGATGGATGCCTCACCTAAATCTTTCATTTCAAAGTTTTCAGAAAGGTATTTATTGATTTCACTTAATAAACCAAGATCACTTCTGGCGATAAGCAAGTTGTCAACATATAGTATTAAAAACACAAACTTACTCCCACCGATCTTCAGGAATATACACCGATCAACAGTGTTTTCCTTAAACTTAAAGGATGTAATGGTATCGTGGAACTTAATGTACCATTGACGAGAAGCTGGCTTTAGACCATATATCGACTTCTTTAACATACATACCATGCTTTCCTTTCCTTCCTTTATGAAGCCTTATGGCTGTGCCGTGTAGACTTCTTCTAAACTTCCATTCAGAAAAGCTGTTTTCACATCCATTTGGTGCAACTCTAGATCATAATGAGCCACTAAAGCTAATATGGTTCTTAATGAGTTCTTCTTAGAAACTGGAGCGAAGGTCTCATTATAATCAATGCCTTCTCTTTGATTAAAACCTTTGCAACAAGTCTAGCTTTATGTCGTTCGATATTGCCTTTCGTGTCAAGTTTGGTCTTAAAGATCCACTTGCACCCAACTCGTTTTTGCCCTTCTGGCAATTCGACCAACTCTCAAACTTTATTGTCATACATAGATTTTATTTCTTCATTCATGGCATTAATCCATTTATCAGAATCATCACTATTTACTGCTTTTTCATAAGAAATCGGATCATTAATATTTTCCACGTTAAATTCAGCCTCTTGAAGGTATACCACATAATCGTCCGGAATTGCCGATCTCTTTTCCCTTTGAGATTTTCTTAATGGTGTGGTGCTTCAGTAGGTTCATTGGCTACAGTCTCATTATGTGGTTATTCAGTCGGTTGATCATTCACTTGTTGTTCATTGTTATTGATTGGGTCAACGACCGGGTCAATAACTACATTAAGAACAAGTATGTTATGAACTCGGGGTATAGGAATTTGTATCCTGACTTTTCGAATGATTACCTCCCTTTCTTTCATACTCCCTCTGACAATGAATTTAGCATTTCCAGTTTCTATTATTCTAGTTGTATGATTAGGACAGTAGAATTTATATCCCTTAGACTTTTCTGGATACCCAATGAAATGACAAGATAATGTCCTAGGATCCAATAATTTCTTTTCATGAGGGTTATAAATTCTAGCTTCCGCTGGGCAGCCCCACACACGTAAATATCTTAAATTGGGTTTCCATCATTTCTAGAGTTTAAAAGGGTTTTTTGAAACTGACTTACGAGGAACATTAGAATAAACTTTAAGGCATGTGTCCACAAAAATGTAGGCAATTGAGTCTTACTCAGCTACACTATTCTGCCAAGGTGATTTTGGCATTGTGTATTTGGTGCATATACTCAACTTTTCTAGGAGTTTAGCAAATGGGCCAGAGTGTCTCAACTCATCATATCTACCATAATATTCACCTCCTCTATCAGACCTAATAATTATCACTTTTTTGCCTAGTTGCCTCTCAACCTCATTTATGTATATTTCAACGACATTCACAGATTGAGATTTATCATGCAACAAGTACAATATGCAATAACGTGAAAAATCATCTATAAAGGTGATTCACCAATGAATGGAATATCAAAGGGTCTACATATATCTGTCTGTATCATTTCAAGTAGCCGGGTGCTTCTTGTCGTTCCTTTCTTTGTATGCTTGGTCTGTTTTCCTTTAATACAGTCCACACATACATCATAATTGGCCCAATCCAGGTTATGGAGTATTCCATCTTTAATAAGCCTTTCAATTCTTGGCATGGGTATGTACCCCAATCTTTTATGCCACAAATAAGCAGATTTTTCATCATTAAGTGTACGTTTCGTACCAACATTAGGATGTAGGGTTACAAGGGTTTCAAAATAATTCTTTTCAAGATTCAATTGATATAAAGTAAACCATCTAATAAAAATTCAGAACCAACATTAATAGAATTTTTAATTAAACCAAAACCATTATCCTTAAATTTAACCGCAAAACCGTCTAAAGCAAGTTTGGAAATATAAATTAAATTTTTAGAAACTGAGTGAACATAAAAAATCTCTTGCAGATCTAAAATAAATTCAGTATTTAAAATCAGGCGAAAGACTCCAATAGCTTCTATTTTAGCCTTCACTTTATTGCTCATGTAGAGAAAATGATCATTTAGTTTTGTTTTACGGATTGAAGTGAAGCCCTGCAGCGAATTAGAAACAGAGAACCATAATGAATCCACCATGTGTTAGAAGGAACATAAATAAGGTTTGATTCGAAACAAATATAAATAAAAGGCTTACCCTTTTTCTCGAACCATGCCTTCGTTTATGACAATCCTTCTGGAAATGGTCCTTTTTGCAGAAGTGACACTTGTCGTTCTTTTCCTTCTTCACAGCAGATGATGGCTCAGCTTGATGAAACGACCTAGGACCTTTCTTAATGGCCTTTCCAGTCTTCTTCTTAAAACCAACTCCTTTGACTGTGAGATTTGCCACCTGCCCTTTAGTCACATGGCCATTTTGTTGCTTGAGTCTGCCTTCATCCTGTACTAACATGATTTGCAAATCATTTACATTCCACTTATCTTTAATAGTGTTGTAATTGATTTGGAAAGGCCCATACTCAGGAGGTAGAGAGTTTCAAACGAATTGGACAAGAAAAGACTCATCCACTGTCATGCCCAAAACCCTAAGTCTAGCAGCCTGATTGGTCATCTCTATAATGTGCTCGTTCATGGTTTTAGTACCATCGAACCTCATAGTGGTCAGGTTAGCCTTTAATTTCCCAGCAAGGGATTTATCAGCAGTGCGAAAGCGTTCTTTAATGTTGTTCAAATACTCTTTTGCTTTCGTAGTTTCAGGTAGGGAGGTCTTTATGTTAGCAGCAACGCACATTCGCATGAACATAAGTGCCAGCCTGTTGGATCGATACCACACTTCATGGACAACAATTTCATCGTCGCTACTGGTACAGTAACAACGGGTTCATCACACAAAATTGCCATGTCCAGGTCAAGAACCCCTAGGTTGAACTCGATTTGCTCATTCCATTCAGAAAAATTAGTTCCATCAAATTTGGAATAGGACTGAGCATGCGAATATAGGTTAAGGGGAACTGCAAATTAATAACAATGTTCACAAATTAAATTTTACACACAACAATAATTGCAAGGGTTGAACACTGAATTGCTGACTAAATAAAATTTTGGCAGATTTCTCAAATAGTGCAAATATCACGGAATCTGTAGTAGTCATCTCATAATATTCAGATTATAAAGATATACTACTCTTTAATTCATTTATCATGGCCCCATAATTTTGGCATCTGTGTTTGTTGCCTAAACATTTCATACCATGATTAATGGACTTAATGTCAACTATTCAATTTTCACAAAAACAATTCTAACGTTTAATCCAGATATTAGCATGTGTTTCGCCTCAATCCAATTTTACAACGAACATTAGAATAAGCTTTAATGAATGTAAGTGTAATATGCGCACATACAGTCTCAACCTGTGTTTGGCGTTTGACTCAACTTAAATGAATAATTTCTTACACGTCTCAACTTAAATATAATTAATCATGCATTAATGTCAACTATAATATGTAATCTACAAGTAATCATCAAGATACGAACCGTAGCTTAAATGCCTCAAAACAGAATTGCCCAGGCATAGAAAATCACATAATACAAGTGTTGATGCAAAAAAGTAGATTGATCTAATTAATTGTTCACAGATAAATATAGGAAAAAGAGACAGGATTTTTAAAGTGGTTCGGCTGAAAAAGGAAAGCCTACGTCCACTGATATGTATTGCCTTGGGCTTGTTCAATTGCCTCTTGTCTCGTTATTTATGTGTCCCTTGGATGTAGGGTTTACAAGGTATTTATAGCCCCTTGAGGGTGTACAAGAGTCGGAATATTAAAGGATGAAATACCTTTATAACATTGGCATTTACATCTGTACAATGTTAATAATGTATACAACTATTGTCAATTTACTATCATTGTTGGTCGGTCTTCCTGGTTTTGGTTGGTCTTCTTTAACCTATTGGTCGGCATTCCTTCATTTGGTCGGTGACTCACCCTTGCTGATTTGGATTAATGCCCAGATGGATAACACGTGTTTGTACATGAATGGCCCACGTAGCAGGATGATTTTTGGTATCAACAAAAGCCACCAATGTTTCGTGCTTGAGGTTTTTTACAAGTGTATGAAACATTTAGCTCTTAAAGTTGGTCGGGCAACAATTTTGAGGCTTGGTCGGTTACCGACTTCCCATACTTGTAAATTTAATGACTTTAACTATCGGCACATAATGAGGATGATATTTTTGCAATTATCCACAACTTTAGCGAATCGTTTTTGAGTAAATATGTCTTTTCTGTCTTTAGCCGCCAACAGTTCAATCGACGTTTCCTTTTAATCATTACCCCTCCAATTTTCGAGGCAACCTATAAAGGTGGGAAAAGTCACGTTCGTCTCTTACCTCAAACTTTTCGAGTTTTTTCTGTCGTTGTGTCTTCAATCTCTCTCTCTCTCTCTCGTGCGATCGTTCTCTGTTCTTTAGTTCTTGCTGAATTCTTAAATTCTGTAAGAATCTTTTCTTTTCTCCTTTTCTTCTTCATCAATCATGGTTTATCCTGTTACTTCTCCTAATGAATTCAAAAATGAATGGAATATCCATGAAGGGTAGAACTAGAACATCCCAGATTACCCGCTGATCTTTTTTCATTAGCTGAGAGTCACTGGTTTCCCTCAATTTTTATTGCTGAATGTGGGTTTACCTTTCCCCCGAACTCATTTTGTCTTGAATTTTGCCAATATTTTGATGTCGTTCCAGCTAGGGTAGCCCCCAATACCTGGAGAGTAGTTAATGGGGTATATAGATTAAATCAACTCCATGGGACTCATCTAGGGATCCTAGAAATTATGTTTTGCTATAAGTGGGTAAATAGGGATACCACTTTCTATTTGAAAACTAGGGCTGTGAACAAAGCATTAGTAGTTAATCTTCCTCACTCCAATAGAGGTTACTTCGAGTATGGAGTGATTGTTAAAAATTGGCAATATGCTCCTTTGACTGGGAATGCTGAGTACCAGGGTCCTAGATGCCCACCAAGTGGCAATGGGATAGGTTGCATTTGTTTATTTATCTTTCTTTGCATATTCTGCTAAATGCTAAGACTGATGTATACCTTGTTAACTTTGATTGTAGTTGATCGAAAAAGAAAGTGTCCTAAAGAAAGTTATGTCAACCTTAGAGAATTGAAATTCATCTGGGGCATTCACCAGAAAGTTGGAGAGAAGCATACCAAATCAGCCTCATATTTGTTGCAATATAGGAACACCATCACTTTTTTCGTTGCTCGCCCAACTATAGTTGCACCCTCTCCTTTAATTAACCTTGACCAAGATCCCATCTCCAAATCCTCTGCCACTGCATCTGGCAGTGGTGAACCTGCTGTTGTTTCCCTCTCTTCTTTAGATTCAGATTTACCTCTTGCTGCTGCCATGAAAAAGAGGATATTTCCCAATATCTTGGGTGACATAGTTGCTACTGGCTCCTCCAAACAAGTTGCTGATGGAGCCAAAAATAAAGATGTTGGGAAAAAGTCCCCGTCTAATAAGGAGGTTGCTGGGAACAAGCCCCCATCCAATAAGGAGGATGCAAGGAAGAAACTCCCAGCTGAGAAAGCTGATGAAAGCCACCTCAAGAGGTTGAAAAGACGACTCCCTTCTAGGCTGGCAGAAGGGTCTTCAGTCAACACCGACCAACAAGAGTTGGTTGATTTATCTACTTCTGGCTCACCAGTGGCTCTTGGCCTTAGTTTAGCCAGACAATTAATAAAGTCTGGTACATTGCCAGACCATAGGGGTGCTGCAGCTGCACTGCGCCAATCAAAGAGTTTTGAAAGGGCTGCTCAAAGCCTAGCTTTGGTAATTTCCTTTGCCTTCTTCATTTTCTTAGTTTGATATTCCTGATATTAACTCGTCTTGTTTTCTTTTTGCAGTTTTTTGTTGACTTCAACAATATGTTGGAGAAGGACGATGCCTTGCGTTCTTCTTCTCACGAGGTTGAAGAAGCTTTTGATGAGCTTAAGAAATCAATGCTTGACTCCCAACAGACACTGGCTAATGAGCAGAAAAAATGGGAGGAGAAAATAAAACTTGCAGAAGAAGATGCAGCGGCTGCTCGGGGCCTGGTTACTGGTCTGCAAAAAGACTTGGATGCTGAAAAAGCCTTGGTTACTGAAGAGAGGGTTAAGATCACCAAGCTGCCGAAGGATTTGGACGCCGAGAAGGCCCTGGTTGTTGCAGAGTGGGCCAAAAGAGCTAAGACCAGGGAGGCTTGTTTCAACAAGGGCTGGGACAAAGCCATTGGGGCTGCTTCTTTGCAAATTGAATTTGTGAAGAAAAAATACTTCAAGGATGGTTGGTTTGCAGCATTGGTGGAGGTCGGCACCCCTCAAGATTCTGAACTCTTCCTCAGACATGACCCAGGAGCTCCTCCTAACATGGATGAGGAGATTGGAGATGATGGTGGTTCAAGTGAATCCCTTATGGTGTTGGATTCTACCGACTAACACCAAGCTGTTGATTCCTCTGCTCCTTTAACTGACAGCCATCCATCTCTGTCTGCTCCTGCCTCTACTTCTGCTGAGCCTACTCCAGACATGAAGAAGGTGTAGATTTGTCTGAGCAGCGTTTGTTTTTCTTTTCTTTTGCACTTGTAATTTTTCTTTTCTTTTTGCTGTTGTGTATGTACTTGACAATTTATCAATGAAAATAAATTTTCTTCCTCTTTTGCTTGTCATTTCTCTATACTTTGCACAATGTTGTTGATTGGATATTCTTCTTGCTCTTAATAGTTCATGGGTAAACTGGAACACTTCTCCTCTACCGACTCCGAGCTACTCAAGAGATGCAACGAACTTTTTAAAGCAGGTCATCTATCTCTGACCAAGAGCTACTGAAGTTGCTCGGGGAAGGTGTGTTTGAGCAAGCCAAGGAAGCCTATTTTCATTTGAAATGCCTTCTTGATCGGGTAGTGGCCAACAATGTTGCCTACTAGTTTGGAAAAATTTGCTTCTCACTTTCGAAGATAAAATATTTGCTCAACCGTGAAGTGGAGGAAGCCAGCCATTGCCAAACTGTTGGAGGAGGAGAAAATAATTTAAGAGATGAGCTAAATGCCTTGAAGTCTTCTTCTACTGCTGTTGCTACTACCGACGAAGGTCATTCTTTCTTGGAGGCTGAAAATGGCAGGTTAATGGAAGAATTGGAAGCACTGAAAAATACCAAGTCTGCATTTTCTTCCCGAGCGAGAATTAAACTTGGCCGAGGTATCACAGATGATGCTAGGACTCAACAAACCCTTGCTAACCAAGTTGCCTAGCTGAAGGCCAAAAACCAAGCCCTTACTGAGATGTCCCAGAAGCTTCAAACTCAATCCGAGCAACTTGCCACTCAATCTTCTCAGCTGCAAGCTAAGGTTGGAGTGTTGAAGAAATTGTATTATCAAGTTGAGAGGTTGACATTCCAGTTTCACAAGCAACCTAGAGAGATCTGGATGGAAGGGTATAATGAAGTTTTTGGGGCATTTTGATGCTAGGTTTAAACAGGCCAGAATGAAGGCTACAAATGGGGTTGGACCAATTGCCTAACAGTGCTGAAAGTGGACCAAGATAACAAACTGTGGAAGTGGTATGATCCTGGGTTGCTCGACCTTGACGAACCCCCTTTCAAACTGGATGTTAACTGGATTCCTGTCATCACAATTCCCCAAGGTCTGATTTCTAAATATCTGGGAGACTATGGGCTGCACGACGAGCTGGAAATCGTCCGACCTCCTCATCTGCTAGATTGGCCAAGCAGTAGCAATAGGAAAATGCTTCAAGACTTCAATTTCATCAATTCTCCTTACACTTTAGATGATCCTCTAGCTGGCATGGATCCAGTTTCCAAAGTTGAGGGGAAACGCCCTTTAAAATAACGTCCTGTATTTCTTTTATAAACACATTTATGTAATGAAATAAAATGTATTTGATCAACTTGTCTTGTTAATCATTGGATGCGACTGTTTTCTTGATGTGAATGATTTCTTTTTCATTAGTTCTATTGACACATTTAGATTAAAATCTAAATTTACTATCAATTACCAATGAATACATTGGTTCTACTAGCATACTTAGATTAAACTTTAAATTTGGAGCTAGTAGTTACCCATGTGTCTCCAAAGGTTTTACTAACACTCCCAAGTTTTTATGTTTTCTACATTAGTTACCAGTGGTGTGACCAGGCGTATGTGGAATATGTGCCTACATTCCTCTTGAGGAATCTTCGCAACGTTCTTCCTGCACTTTCCCAGTAGGATAAAGATCTTGTTTTATCCTTATACTTGTTGACCATCTTGAGGTCATAATATCTTGTTTGGTATGCTGCCGATCAAGTTTTGCGTGTGCCGAGCAACTTATTGCTTACGCTGACCAACCTTAGGCTTGTTTTTCTGGCAACTTTCAAACCTTATTCAAGATCATCATAGGTATAGGTAGTGCATAGCACTAGTACTCCCAAAAATTTTGAAAAACAGAAATTGGAGGAAAGATTATTTTATTGATACTAAAAATTGATATTGAACTGAGTACAATTGATTACATCACTGGTAATATTTTCTAAGATGCTCAGCATGCCACGGATTCTTGAATTCTTCTTCTCCTTCCAAAGTCTCAATCCTCCAAGTTCCAGGTCGGATGACTGCTGAAATACGATAGGGCCCATGCCAATTAGCCTCAAGTTTATTGTTTTTCTGGACAACCTTCTTCAGCACATAATCTCCTTCCTTTAAGTTGGTCGGCTTCATCCGTTTATTGTAAAACCGAGCTGTTCGCTGTTGGTAAGCTGCATTTCTCAGAGCAACATCTTCTCGCACTTCTTCTAGCATATCCAAATCCAATCTTCGCATTAGAGCACTTATAGGAGAGTTAAAATTTAAAACTCTGTGGGATGGAAGACCCAACTCAGCAGGTATGACTGCTGCAGTCCCAAATGCTAACATGTGTGGGGATTCTCCAGTTGTAGTCCTCGGGGTTGTTCTGTACGCCCATAAAACAGAGTGTAGCTCGTTAATCCAGTTTCCCTTTGCATCATCAAGTCTTTTCTTCAATCCATTTAGCAGAGTTTTATTTGTAACTTCAGTTTGCCCATTACTCTGAGGGTGACCTGGAGTAGAATGTAATTTTTAGATGTTGGACTGAGCATTGTCAAACTGCGTTCCATGGTCGGTGATGAAGGCATAAGGCAGCCCATAACTGCAAATGATGTTCTTCCAAATGAATTGGTAAACCTTCTCATAAGGCGTGTCTATCAATGGCTCTGCTTCAACCCACTTTGTAAAGTAGTCCATTATAACCACCAAGTATTTGAATCTTCCTCAGGTGGTCAGCAATGGCCCGACTAAATCTATACCCCCCATGGCAAATGGCTAAGGTGAAGTGATTGGGGTGAGAGCGGCCTGTGGAGTCTTGCGAATGCTGGAATACCTTTGGCACTTGTCACACGTTTTAGCAAAAGGTGCACAATCCGCACGCATTATTGGGCAGTAGTAACCTTGCGCACTTATACGCTGCAGATAGGGCTGTGTTTTTTTCTGAACATTCTGATTTTTCTGATATTCGATCCGATATTTTTCGATTTTGGAACGTATATAAGGTTTCCGATTTCCGATTTTTCGATTTTTCCGAAAAAATCGGATCGGAAATAATTCTGAATTTCCGATTTTTTGATTTTTCTGATCTGATTTTTTCGAAACTATGCCGATCCGATTTTTCCGAAATATTTTCTGATTTCCAATTTTTTTAAACATTCTCATGTGTCCCACATCGGCTAAGAGAGGAAGAGAGGCCTAAAAAAGTCCTCTATAAAGGAGAATATTCCTCTATTCTCTACACAAATGAAAAAAATGGTTAAATCCTTATATATTTACATGTTGGGTTAAATCTTTTTTTCGATTTATTTAAAATGAGAATTTCGAGTAATCGAAAATCTTATATTAATTTTTTTGAAATTTTGGAATTTCCAAAATTTCTGAATTTTTAGTATATTTTTTGAATTTCGATTTTTTTTCGATTTCGGAAACTTTTTTGATTTTCCAAAAAAATCGGATCGGAAATCGGAACAAATATTTTATTTTTGAAAAAATCGGAATTTTTTCCGAAGGGTCATTTTCCAATCCGATCCGGCCGAAACACAACTCTGGCTGCAGAAGTGTTCTTCCTGCTATGTGAGCTCTACATGATCCTTCATGTACTTCTTGAATTAGGTCTGGAACCTCTGATGGATGAACGCAACTCTGCAAATTGACCGTGAATCCTCTCCTGTATAAGACTCCTCTGTGACACCCCCGCTTAAAATAATAACGGGTGGCCAGCCCTATACTAAAATAATCAGGAATCTCAAGTGGATCATTCTCTGCATCAACTGACGATTCTAATGAAAAAAGCACGGCTAACTACCCGTTACCACAAAAAGAGAGTGCCAAAAAAATTAAAACTTTTATTTAACACCAAACAAAACCAACCATGCAACAACTAACCAACAATACCACATCTAAATATGATGAGCAATACAAACGAGCTCCAATGATATAAAAGAGTACAACACAATGTACAAAGTAAAATACCCAAATATGCTGTCGGGTCACAGACAGTACAATAATATGAGAAAGGAAATATAAAAGGTGCTACACTACAACACTAGGGTGCAAACCCGATATACAAATCGAATCCTAGTCTAGATATACAAAAGATAGGAATCGACTATAATAAAATGCCGTAACAGTCCGCTACTGCCACAGCCCCACGAATACACTGGATGGATAAACATCAATGGCGTCCTTGCGGAGAAACACCTAAAATAATACAATATATATATGCACGAGCAAGAGAAAATATAAACGGGTCAGAGCCCGAGGTGAAAACATTTTATAGCAAGTGCATTAAAATGCATAATAATTATAAATGCATTATGACATGATTTAATGGAGTCGCACTCTCCATGATAATCCAACTCACCTCTCAACTAAAGCACGCAACTAAACATATGTACGTGATCTCCAAATAAATGCCCAAATCTATCAAGGCAAGTGGATCTAACTTAAACCCAATTTAAACCTTCAATTTAAAACCATCTAACTTATCTCTCAATCTACACTTATATAAATTTCATTTAAATCATATACTTTAATTTCTAATGTTATTGCTCTCTTTTATTTGTTCATTTACTTAACATATAAAGTTTATATAAACAATCTCGTACTAACATATACACTATACAAAAACATTCTCTTTTACTAGAATTTCTTATATTCTAGTCATTGCCATAATCATATATAATTATATGTGAGTTATTAGCATCTAAGTGCTAAGGACTAAACTTCTCCCAATTCTCAATACTGCACTGCGTTTCGTGCGTGGGGCGTCTCGCAAAGCGAAATCCAATCAATGAACCCCCCCGTTACACTACTCCTGGCAGTATTGATTATCAAGATTCATTATGCCCTCAATGCATGATGCATGTAACCCAATTACTTATTACTCCATTTTATTTAATTTTATTATTCCCAATTCTCAACAGTACACGGCGTTTCGTGCGTGGGACGTCTCGCAAAGCGAAATCCAAACAAGGAACCCCCCCGATACACTACTCCTGGCACTGTCGATCGTCGAGATATACTGTATATGTAAATATGAGCATTAAGGACTGACTTCTCCTCACTCCCAACATTACACTGCGTTTCGTGCGTGGGACGTTTCGCAAAGCGAAATCCAAACAAGGAACCCCCCCTCCCCGATACACTACTTATTGGCAATGTTGGTCGTTGAGGTCCATTATGCCCTCGATACCCAAAGCACTAATCACACCAGAAATATAATAACCATCTAAGTGAGTTATAACTCGAGGACGCAAGTTCTCAATGCTATCATTCCAGTGCCCAAATCACGTAGCATACTGGGGACCACCTGTAAGACTAAACGACACCTACCTCGTGATCAACTCACACACACAACGTCCGGGAAGCGGTCATAGTTCCTAACCGGTCAAGTGAGAACGACACATACCCTCGACTTCTCACTCCCAAAATATAATGCAAATCACATATCAACACAATGGACGACTATGACCTGGGGAATTTCCACACACTGCTCATCGAGCCAGGGTGCTCACCCTCATCGCGCAATTTCCCAATGATAGCAAGGAGGGGGTATGCTTCACTTATATATATATATATATATATCATCACATAAGATATACATACATCATCACATCATATAAAGATATTCCATCATATAAAGATATTCCATCATATAAGGTATACCTATCACATTGTTTACATATTCGTATTACGCTCTTAGGCGTAAAGGAAATAATATCATTATTTAGTATTTCTCTCTCTTGATATACTAATCGTCAAATCTCACACATCTTTCCCACTTAGTATACATTATACTATTGCTCACTTGAAGTTTTCGCATCACTTCTGATTATGAATTGTCTCTCAATTCTATTTATGTTAAGGATATTCTCTATCCTAATGCACCTCGATTAGCATTTCTCATTGTGTGAGACATCACCCAAATTAATCATCGTTAAGGATATTTCTATATCCGTATGCACATTTATTAGCATTTAATTATTTTCAATCCATAATATGGTTCAATCAATCATATGAACTTTTAAAGTTATCCCATTTGGGATTTATTTTCTAAAATCCAATATCACTAAACACAATCTCACTCTTTCATATTATTCCATAATTATTCTCCAAATATAAATTTCAATGATAGTGGGCTTCCCACTTAAGTGTACAATATTCTCTAATCTGTATTTCTCAATTCAAGTCCATATAACCCAAACAACATCTTATGAGGGAAACTCTCTAAAAGTCTCCAAAACACACTTCACTTAACTCATATAGAGGTTCCCAATCGATAACCTCGAACGAAACAGAATGAAATTCTCCCTAGACAACATTCCCCCAAAATGCCCTGTTTCCGAATCGATTCGGGCCAAATTCGAATCGATTCGGCCTCCAAGGCGAATCGATTCGGTTCATCAGACCTGGGATTCTGTCTCAGGCCGAATCTATTCGGTTGGGGTCCGAATCGATTCGGTTACTCAGACTTGGGCACCTGCAAATTGCCGAATCGATTCGGTAAGGGGCCGAATCGATTCCGCCTATCAGAAGGCTCGAAAATGGCTACTTTTTCAAAGCCAAAAATTCCCAAAATTTATATATATCATCTTCTAACCATTTTTTCTTCAACCCAAACATAATATTATCATCAAAACTCGTTATCTAATTCAACCCAACTTGTTTTATACCCTCAAAATCATTTATACACTACAAATCTAAGATTTTCCCAAAAAGTTAGGTTTTGACAAACTAAACCTAAAACCCATAAATTTGATCCACAAACAACAATTATTTAGCAAGTTTAATCACTTGCCTGAAGTTCGTAGGGTCTGAATCCTCCTCGAGATCGCGTAATGGCCAGAAATCTCTCAACTTCTCTATCTTTTTCTTCTTCTCTTTCTTCTTTTCTTTCTTTCTATTTCTCTTTCTCTCTAAGGATAATTGTTTCTCCCGTAGGCTTAATAAGCCTTGTCTCCCAAGATACACAACTTTAAATGATAATACACACTTTAAATGACTCGGTGACTTTAATTCGAGCCAAACGAGCTTAAAATATTTCGGAACCTAAATAGACCCCAAGTACAGTCATTTTGACTTTCTCGACCCTTCCGGAAACGACACCCTCAGAATTACCATTCGAATCACTTTCTAACAACTCCAAATTTTGACCTCAAATGCCAATTTAATTATTCTCCAATAAAAATAGTATTTATTTCACCCAAAATGAATAAATTACTGTCCCCAAAAGTCTTGGGTTGTTACATCCTCTATTTAGCACATATCTAGCAGCTTTATACTTCAACTTTTTGGTTTCAACTATATTTGCTGGCAAAGTTCCTTCTTTAATATATGCTCTGATGGGATCCATCCAGGATGGCCCCATGGCTACAACAATAAAATTGATCATCATATCCTCATCTATACTCCTATTGGCCAAAATCTCAATAGGAATAGTTCGTCGGAGTTCAACTCTGGTAGCTGAAGCTAGCCGAACAAGAGCATCTGCTCGGGCATTTTCCACTCTTGGGATTCTATTCATCCGAAAAGCTTGTAATTTTGCTATTACTTCCATTGCTTTGGTCAGGTATCTGACTGTCAATTCGCCTTTAGCTCCATACAAGCTCAATATTTGATTTACTACCAACTGGGAATCACTATGTGCCACAACTTGCTCGGCATTCAGTGATTGAGCTAGACTTAAACCCACAATGAGAGCTTCGTATTCTGTTTCGTTGTTTGATGCTTGGAATTGAAATCGCAGGGCATATTCAATATCAATATTATCAGTAGTGTTAAGTATTATACTTGCTCCACTGCTTGTTGCACAAGATGACCCATTAACGTACAAGTTCCATATTGGGAGATAGTCGTCAAAAGCTTGGTCTGTCAAGATCCCATAGTGGAATGTTTTTCTCCTTGCTTCCTCACACTTCTTAGACATCACCTGTGCTCGGGAAGAGGAATCTGGTAAGTCGGCAACGGCTTCTTCTGGTAAAAGTTCTTCGGGAGCTTGACTGTCAGCAACTTCTTTCCTTTTATTTTCTCCAAATCCTTGCTTGGACTGCTGATTTTGTTGCTCAGGAACCTCGGGATAAGTGAATTCAACTCTGAAATCCGCTACTGCTTGGCCTTTTAGAGACGACCTTGGTTCATAAATAATATCATACTCCCCCAATTCCACTGCCCAATACATTAATCTGCCAGACTTTTCTGGCTTGTGCAAAGCCTGCCTTAGTGGCACATCGGTGTACACCACAATCGCATGTGCTTGAAAATAAGGCTTCATGCATCTAGACGCTTCAATTAATGCCAGTGCCAACTTTTCTAGGCAAGGGTACCTGATTTTTGCTCCTCGAAAAGCTTTACTGGTGTAGTAAACAGGCTTTTGAACTCCGTTCTCCTCTCTGATCAAAGCAGAGCTCATGGTTGATTCAGAAACAACTAAATACAGGTACAATTTTCCCCCCATAATTGGTCGCGAAAGCAGGAGAGGTGATCCTAAGTACTTTTTCAACTCTAGAAAAGCTTGTTCGCATTCGTCGTTCCCTTCGAAATTCTTTCTAAGCACTTTAAAGAATGGCAGGCACCTGTCTGTAGCTCGGGAAACAAATTTAGAGCTGCTACTCACCCAGTTAGCCTTTGTACATCCTTTTTGCAAGTAGGGACTGCATCTCAATCAGTGCCTTGATCTTGTCTGGGTTTGCTTTAATTCCGCTTTGATTTACTATATGTACCCGAGGAACATCCCTTCCTGCACTCTAAACGCGCACTTGGTCGGGTTCAGTCTCATTTGGTGTTTTTCGAGTTGGTCGAAAGTCTGGCTGAGGTCGGCAATATGTCCAGACGGTTTATTGCTATTTGTCAGCATATCATCCACATAAACTTCCATGTTTTTGCCTATTTGTTCCTTAAAGATTTTATTCACCAACCTTTGATACGTAGCACCTGCAATTTTCAAACTAAAAGGCATAACATTATAACAATAAGTTCCTCGGGGGGTGATGAAAGAAGTGCTCTCCCTGTCTTCAGGCTTCATTTTGATCTGGTTATAACGAGAATAAGCATCCATAAAACTAAGTAACTCATGTCCTGATGTAGCATCCACAAGCTGATCTATTCGGAGAAAAGGAAAGTGATCCTTTGAGCATGCTTTGTTAAGATCTATGACGTCTACGCACATCCTCCAGTTGTTATTTTTCTTCTTGACCATAACTACATTGGCCAACCAATCTGGATATTTCACCTCATCGATAAAAGCTGCTTTCTAAAGCTTTTCAACTTCCTCATGTATGGCTTGATTTTTCTCGGGGCGAAACACTCTTCGCCTTTGCTTTACTGGCTTGATTTCTTTATTAACGTTGAGCTCATGGCAAAGAAAGCTAGGATCAATTCCTGGCAAATCTTCGTGACTTCAGGCAAACACGTGTTTTCTCTGTTTAAGGAAGCTCACTAGTTCCCGTTTAAGAACAGGATCCAACGTTGTTCCAATTTGAGTGTTGCGCTCTGGTTTGTCGTCATCTAACACATTGCTTTCTGTTGCCTCCACAATCTGGCCCTTTACCAGCTCTGTTTACTCCCTTGGATCGAAGGTTCAACCTCAGATTCTTCATCAGGTTAAGAGGTATCCACTTGGTAAGTGGTGGTTTTCCTCTTTATTTCTTTCGGATCTTCCTGCTCAGCAGATGAGTAGTAGCATTCCCGAGCTACTTTTTGGTCACCCTTCACAACTCTTACGCCAAAGTTGGCTGGGAATTTCAAGCATTAATGAACAGTAGAGGGCACTGCCTCAAATTTCTTTAACCCAACTCTTCCCTTAATTATATTGTAAGCTGAATGGACGTTTTTATCCATTACAAAGAAACGTATTTTCTCTGTTCGGCTGGCTGGCCATCTGCCAATCATCACTTCCATCTTGATAGTTCCCAAAGGGAAGACTTTCTCACCTGCAAAGCCTATTAGTGGTCGATGATAGGGGCCTAAGCTGTTGAAACAAGGACATAATATGATATCTGCCGAGCTACCATTATCTACTAACATTCTAGAGACAATGATATTAGGGGTGGCAATTCGGGTTAGTCGTGTCATTTTCGGGTCGCATTGATTTTTATTTGAGTATAAATTTTGGGTACTCTTAAATCTATACAAGCTAATCATGTCAAATTCGGGTCATTTCGGGTTATTACCATAAACGGGTTATCGTGTAAAAAATTGTCAGCCCTGAATGATATCTTCTTTTCTGATTTTGATTACCAGAGGGTCATCATGAGGGTACAGTACTCTTGATAGGTCATTTTTAGAAAAGCCTATCACCAGCTTATCTTTGTTAACCTTCCTTGTCTTCCTCGGTAAGATTAATCCTCTGTATGTACGAGCAAGCTTGAGCCTCATTGAGGTCAGCTTTTCGTTCTGCTGTATGATCTCCTTGTCCTGCATCTCCACCTGTAATCATTTGGCAATCAAAAGAACCAAAACTGAGTGTGAATACCTCGCGTTCCGGTTGTCGGGGCTTTTTGGGTAGGTCGGGATCATCATCCTGGTCATCTTCATGAGCTCTCTTCTTCTCCTCTCTAGGTATGCAAGGAGATTTTGATCTGTGCTGAGCTCCTTCGTTATTTTGCCGATCAACAAACTGATTTAATTTTCCCCTTCGGATGAGAGTTTCAATCTCATTTTGCAGGGCGTTGCAACGAGCCATCGTGTGACCATGGTCTCTATGGAACTCACAATACTTATTTTTTCCCTCTTGGTAAGGGGAACTCCTCAACTTATCAGGCCAATGCACATCTTTGTTGTGTTTGATCTCCTTCAAGACATGATGAATGCCCATGGTTAGTGGAGTGTAGCTGTTGTACTTCTTGAGCTTATCTATAATTCCTTTCGGTTTTGATTCCTTGTGCTCCTTGGAATCTTTGTGGTCCTTCTTGTCATTTTTGCCTTTAGCTGTTACTCCCGAGCTCCGCTTGGCTGCATTGCTTCCTCGACATTTATGATTTTGGCTGCTTTGGCCATCAATTCTGCCATGGTTTTTGGGGGATCCTTAGCAAGTGTGTAATAGAGCTTCTCGGGGAGCAATCCACTCATAAGGGTTGTTATAGCAGTTTTCTCCTCATAATCCACAACCTCCAGCTTCTTGTTATTGAAACGAGTGATGTAGTCCCTGGTGCTCTCTCATTCCTTTTGTCGTACACTGAGCAAATGTGCTACCCTTTTAACAAGCTTGGCTCCAAAACAAACGTTATTAATAAATAGCTCGGTGAACTGGTTGAAGTTGGAAATCTGTCCCTGAGGAAGGCTATTGTACCAGATTTGGGCAGATCCAGTAATTGTTCCAGAGAATGCTCGACACCTTATTTCATCGGGAACTGCATAAATATCGGCGGCTGCTTGGTATTTCTCTATATGGAGGACTGGGTCAGTTTTCCCATCGTATTTGGGTGTAACCACTGGAGCTTTGAACTTTGATGGAGTGGGGAAATCCACAATTGCTTGTACAAAGGGAGATCCTTTTACAAAGCTTCTTTGTAGTGGGTTTTTGGTCCTTCGCCATCTTTCCTTGCCTGCCCTCCAATCTCTGGATAAAACCCTTCCAAGCATTGTTACCAGTATCAGACCTATGCATTGTTGCTCTGTTGTTCGCTGGACTTTCTTCTTGGGATTGTTGCTCGGTCCGAGCTGTACGTCGGGCGTCTGATCTAGACTGGGCAGAGCCTTCCCTTAGACCAGATGGTCGTCGAGTGTTTCCCGACATTGCCCTAGGAACATTTTTGTTCCCCCTGGGTCCCAAACGATCGAAGGGAGAAGCCCGACTTAGCCTTTCTAAAGCACTTAGTCTTTCTGGAGAGAAGAACTGTGTATTGAAGGATTCTGACCCCTTGAGTAACGAATTTGACCATGGACGATAGGAAGTATCCCCTGTGGTTCTTGATTGACTTCGCTTGCCACTTCTTGATTTGGTTGTATCCCACGTACCCATCCATGAAGCTGTACATTTCATGCCCAGTAGTTGCATCGATCAAGCTATCAATGGAGGGTAGAGGGAACTCATCTTTTGGGCAAACTCTGTTAAAATCTTTGAAGTCTATGCAGATCCGAATATGATTTTTGTCCTTCTTTCCCCACTAGAACAATGCTAGACAACCAAAGTGGGTGTATGCTTTATCGGTGAGGGATTTAGAAAACTACCTCATTCGTAACTTCTTGTTGCTGCAATGGGCGCCCAAATACTGCACAAACCTCTTTATGTGCTCCTTCGGGTTTCCTCCTTTCCCCGTATACTCGCCAAAGACTGGTGGTATGTAATCTTTAGGATAAGGTTCCTCGTTGTATGCCTATGGGTAAGGAGTACGAAAATCGTCATATATCGATGCTACCTCACTGGCTTGACTGCGAGGAAGCAACTATCATCTTTAATATTTTTTTCTGCATCTCCTTCCTCATTTCTTCCAAGGAAGATGAAGGAGCTTTCACAGCCGTTGGGGCAAATGGGCTGAGGGACCACAGGTGGAATACTGGCCACATTTGGAGCTCCCGTCGTTGGCACAGGAGTGGTGAAAGTATTCGTGGGGACTGGGCCGTTGAAGTTGCACTCGATGGGGCTATCGGAGGCGCCATCGGAGTGACGAAAGAGCTGGGGTCTATTCCTCCCCAAAAGCCGTTACTGCTCCAGGAGTCGGCAAAAACTCCAAAAATTTACCCATCATAAGACATCTGCGCTGGTCCCATCACAGTGCTAGTGGAAGCCTGTGTAACCGTTGGGACTCCTGATGCCGTTTGAACTTGGGGGACCTCCACCCGAGACACCTGTAACAACAAATTTTTTTTTTAAGGAATTAAAAATGAATTAATTTGGTTAAAATTTAAATTACACGCGTGACGTAATTTAATGGAAACTAAATATGATGGGTGATTAAATTATTAATCGGAGAGAAATGATTAATGTTTATTGCATAAAAAATGATTAAGTGAATAGTAATTATATAATTGATTTCATAAAGAGTGTTAGTAACGTGACAGTACGATATCTTACCAGAATATCTTGAGCAGACTAAATAAGGTAGAGATAGAAAATAAATTATGAGTAACTCGGATGATGATTTTGAGGTTATGGTTGAGTCCAAAAGGGTCAAAACACTCATAATAGTATACCGGGTGTGTAGTTTGGGTCCTAGGACAGTTTTAGACATAATTGACAATCCGAGAGGGCATTTTAGTCATTTTATAACTTATAGTTAAGGGAATTTCGGGATTTTGAGTATTATATATAGTTGTGGTGATGTGAGGATAGGGTAAAGAGATTAGAAAATAAGTGGAGGCTAGTAGAGAGGAGAGGAAGAGTTTTTCTTGGAGCTCATGCAAGGGTTTTGGAGAATTCAAGCTTAATTTGGCATCACAACCACTCTTGGAGAAAGTATTTGAACAGAAGCTTCATCAAAGAGGATCAAAATCAGACACTCCAATATAAGGCAAGTATTTATCTTGCAATTCTTATGAGTTATAATACCCATGTAGAGTAGAGCCTTTGAATTTTGTAAAATTGATGATATTTTGTGATTTGATGAATATACCTCATAATTGGGAATCAGACTGCATGTAGAATGAATCCACTTGTATAAAAAAACGAAATCAGAAGTAATGAGATTTAGATCATGAGACCCTCCATCTAGATACAAATGCAATAACATCATTCTAGGGATTGAATTGTAGAACAACTTCTTAAATTTGAGAAGTCTATGAATTGGATAAATTAGAAATCATTTAAAACTTAAACCGTCATCTTAAAAACTGCTTTGCGCTGTTTTGGTTCCGAAAATGACTATTCCGTCCGCGTTGCCTCGTAGAAAATCCTGTTTTTTGCATTTTGTTAACTGATATGTTTTCTCCCAAAACGGCTCCCAAATGCCTCAAAACTGCATTTTAAAAATCCGGGCAGGTTCGTGGGGAAAATTTTAAGAAATGTTATTTTTGGGTTTGTAGTTCCGTTGGAGGTTGTCTCGATTGATTGATTGTGATTATTGTTCTGTACTTGGATGATGAACTACGAGGTTATTTTAAAAGGGTTTGAACCTCAAGAAGGTGTAAATTGTTCGAACGAGATTAGTGTGTCGCTTGAACGACCTTAGGTTTTAGGTCTTGGAGATAGATCTTTTCGTTGCGAACGCGTGGCCGCCAGTTCATATTTTAAACTAATGATATTAAGTAAGGGGTAAATAGGACCCTTAGAGTAGTGAGAGATAATCGAAATTATGTGAAATGGAAGTTCAATTGAAAATTATGGTACGTTGAATATACGAGTGAAATATGTACTACGTACGAGTTGATGAAATTAGGTAGTGTGTATACCTGCTGAATAATATATAAATAGGTTGTGTGAAAACCAATAGATATGATTTGATTATGTATGTGGACATACCTACGCTGCCTGCTATCAGGAGGTTTACGCGCAGAGGGCGATCCCACCTTGATGATTCCAGTAAGGTTTGGATTAGTGCCCCAGAGCATGGAACTTAGGGCGCTCCACTATGTGTCGTGTATTAGTAGGATTGGCAGGTCATTTGGGTGCGTTAGGTATGTGCGTAGCCCAAAGGCTTAGAACCATGTTCGCCTCCACTATGATGTTGATTTATTTTGGTTTCGAGGAAACTAACCGAACCAATAGTCCTTTATTGAGTACGAGAGGTACATGGACTTGATAGCAGAGTATGTCAACATCACGAGGGACCATTTCGGGGATGCTATATGTGTGATGAATATATATACCCGTGTAATATACCTACTTATGTGAAACAGTAGAATTGATAGATGATGAATATCTAAAAAGGAAATTAAATGGTGAAATTTAAATAAGTGGCTCAATAATAAAATGAGAATAAATAATTTATTATTAAAATCGTAATACCGTATAGTATGGGGATATACGTGAGAATTAGACTGTTTTATCACCATATCTATAGGGGAGATATACGTGAGAATTTAAACAGTGTTTGTATCACTGAGCTGCCTTGATGAGTTGCCTCGATGCCTTATGCTTCTTCCTACTCTTGAGCCTCTTTTGTTAAGCGGGAAAGCTCTCTCTAATTCAGAGATTACCTTCAAGCTCCCCCTACATTGCTCAATTCATGAGCAAACCTATATCACTTCACCTCATTGTTGCCAAACGGATCCTTCGGTATCTCAAAGGATCTCTTGATTTTAGCCTTACCTTTTGTTGCTCACTCACACCCATTACTATCAAAGCTTACTCTGATGCTGACTGGGCTGACTGCCCCGATTCTCGCTGCGCTACTACAGGCCGTTGTGTCTTCTTGGAGTCTAATCTCATCTCTTGGACCACCAAGAAACAACCTACTGTATCCAGCTCCAGTGCTGAAGCCGAGTACCGTTCTCTTGCCTATGTCTATGCCGAGACCATCTGGATCTCCCGTCTTCTTACCAAACTCAAGTTCCCTCCACCCAAACCCATTACCCTCTTTCTTGACAACATCATCACTACCTACATGACCTCAAGCTCCGTTTTTCATGCTTGCACTAAGCATATTGAACTTGACTACCATTTCATCTGAGAACGCCTTCTCTTCGGCACTCATAGGGTTCAGTTTGTCCCTTCTCCAGATCAGCTCGCAGATATTCTCACCAAGGACTCCACAAACACCGCTTCACTCTGCTACGGCCCAACCTCGTCTCTCCCAATGTTTAAAAAGGCAAAAGGCGAAAGGCGAGGCGTTTTGGTCGAGGTGCTTGAGGCTTGCGTTTTGGTCGAGGTGCTTGAGGCGTAAGCCTCACTTAAAAGAAAAAAAAGGGAAAAAAATATAAAAAGTCTAATAAATTCACAAAAAGTTAATCCAACACATTAAAGGATGCAAAATGGTCCATAATCATTCAATCCATCAACCGATCAAACTTAAAGTTCATCTCCATTACATCATTACCATATTGTTCATCACAAATACATATTGTTCATCACAAAAACATACAAAAACAAAGCATCCCCTCAAGTTTACTACTAAAACAATAATGGATCATCCATATCCAAAGGCTTGAAAAGCGGATTTAATCCATCCTCATCCCCGCTATCATCACCATCGCTAATAGGATCGTCCATGGAATCATCATCATATCTAATGGTCATCTTATCATCATCATCACCCGAGTCAACATCAACAAATTCATCTTCTTCATCCACTAAGATCCCCTTTCCTTTACCTATAAGATACCCCTTTAAAATAATTATTTAATGTAAAAAAAGACAATTGTGAACACTAACCCTTTCATGAAGTGTTCAATTGTGAATTATTCCTCTTTCTTCCTCGTCCCCCTCTAGCACGTTCACGGCGAATGGGAATCTCTCCTACCCCTGTCACATCATCCATCGCTCCTGAGGCATCTGTAACTACCGAGGCATCTGTCGAATGGGAATCATCATCTTGCCCCATAACCCACTCATCATCTGACGGTAGATGATCAATAACCAATGGGTCCTCATCCTCTTTAAGCGCCTTCTTTCTCAAAAATTGTCTTTAACTTTTTGTTATACATTATATACACCAATGAATTCAACCTCTTTGTTGACAAACGATTCTCTTCTTTGTATGGAGCTGTATAAATTTTACAAATAATAATTTTTTAGTCATTAAATAAATAATAATTTTTACAAATAATAATTTTTTACAAACGAATACCTGATTAAATGTGCTCCAGCTGCGTTCACATGCGAACGAAGAGCATGTAAGACTTAAAACCCTCACCGCAAAACTAGTCAATTTTGGAGTTCCATCTCCAAATTGAATCCACCAATCTGCTAAAATAAAAGTGAAGAAAAATTTAGTTAAAAAGTGTATTTAATGGTATTAATCAAAAGCAAAGCGTACTTAAATAAAAGATTTACTTACCGGGACTACACAATTTGCAACTTGTTTTCGCTGATGCGAAGGAAAAAAAACCCTTCCTATTCCTGAAATCATCAATCTGTAAATCCGCTTTCAATCGATCTTGCTCATTCAGAATAAGCTTTTCCATGCAAATCAATAAACCCAATTTAATTTCAGGATGGTTAGAGAAGTTCTCTTCATATTGAAAATGTGGATTTAGGAAATATGCCGCCCCATGCAAATAGCGATGTAACTGGAACTCCCATTTCGTATCAATTATGCTCCATATCTCCTTATAAGACCCCTCATCCCCTCCCAAGTTTTCCGCTATGGCCTCCTTTGCTTTGTCCATGGCACCATAAATGAAACCCATCCCTGGCATCTTCTCCGAATCAGTCATCCTCAAAACACCCATACGAGGTTTTGTGTTTCTAATTGCATACGACATACTACCCCAAAGATTTCGATCCTGTAAATTGATTTTTTTTATTTGTTTCCCTTCATCCTTCTTTGCCCAGCTTGATCTAGCCCATTCAGGATAAGTGAGTGAACATACGCTCTAATGGTTCCTTAAGGCTATATATACTCTGAAGGGTCAAATAAGCGGTAGCAAATCTCGTTGCAGTCGGGAGAATAAGATCCTTCTTCGTATGATCTCTCATCAGTTGCAAAACCCACCCATGATAATATATGAAGTTACTCACCTACAATTATATATCACATTGTTAATATGTGAAAGGAATTAAAAAGTAAAAAATAAAAATTAAAGATGAATTGATACCTTCTTCGACTTTATCAAGGCGTTTTTGTGCTGCGGTAATTCTCCAACTTTCTCCAACATTAGGTCAATGCAATGGGCGGCGCATGGTGTCCACCACAAACGTTTCCTCTTCTCCATCAACAACTTTCCCGCCGCCTTATAATTCGAGGCATTGTCGGTTACAACTTGAATGACCAACTCCTCCCCCACCTCCTCAACAACACTATCAAGAAGCTTAAACAACACGTTTGCGTCCTTTATAGCATCCGACGCATCAACTGATCGCAAGAAAACTGTGCCATGTGGATTATTAATGAGACAATTTATCAAATGGCGCCCTCGAATACCTTCCAACCATCCGATAATATGGGCACCCCTGTTTGCATCCAAGTTTTCTTTACCTCATCAACTATTTTTTTGGCACGCCTTTCTTCCTCATATGATATCCACGTTCTAAGCTCGTATGCAGTAGGAGGTTTCAACCCGCGACCATACTTTCCAATTGCCCGCACCATACTAATAAAGGATGGACTATTTGCCACATGAAATGGAAGACCATTTTCAAAGAAAAATCTACCAATATCAAGGCATGCTTCATCTCTAGCCTCCTTTTCAGTTTTAGGCTTAGGTTGATCATCACAACCCTCATCATCAAGATCAACTAAAAACCTATCCATGGGTCCCCTAATCCCCCTAGCCGTACTACCCATGCTTGAATCATCTTTTGAACTCGTGAAATACGCACCACTCCCAATATGTTCCTCGAATTTTCTTCGGGCCACATCTTTTTCAAAGTTTTTATTTTTCAAGAAATCCGCCATTTCCTACCTCACATCCCCAGGAACTCTATCACATTCTCGAACATTTTTTTCGTTCCTGCAAGATGATCTTTCATTCGTTTGACACCCCCTTTTATAACCTTATTACAAAAATTACATTGGAGATAGACATATCCTTTCCCATTATCAGCCTCCGTACCATATTTCCAGGGGGGATCCTTTCTAGACATAATTCAACTAAAAAAAAAAAGTTATTACACATAACAGTGGATAAAACATATTTTTTACAAAGAAAACAACAATTTTATTGTATAAAAACTAAAAAAAACTGTATAAAAAAAACTAAAACTAAAACAGCAATTTTTTACAAAATCGTATAAGATTTTTTACAAAAAATTAAAAATAAAACAGGTTTTTACAAAAAAACAGAAAAAAACAAAGTTTTTACAAAAAAAAACAACTAAAACTATAACTAAAAAACAGGTTTCGTATAAAAACTAAAACTAAAACTAAAATCTAAACAAAAATACTGAATAAAAACTAAACAAACAAAAAAAATAGGTTTCGTATAATAAAATACTGAATAAAATCTAAAATAAAATGCTAGATCTCTTACCATATAAGACCGAAGGCCGGACTTCAAGAAAAGAAGGATATCGGAGCAGATTGAAGGCCGGAATAGCACATTGAAGGCCTGAATAGGAGATCGGAGCAGATCGGAGCAGGTTTCTAACCAGAACGAAGGCCGGGCTTACTGAATAGTAGAAGAGACATATTTTTTTTAACCTAGGGCTTAATGTTTTCTAACTTCGGTTTCGTATAGGATTAGTTTTTAGCCCATGTTTTTTTTAGAAGTATCTTGACTTTTAATCTTTTTAATACCAGTAGAAGAGGCGTGTGCCTCACCGCCTGGAGGCGGAATTCCCCGAGGCATTGCGCCTCACACACAAAAGGCATAAGCCTCTATTTTTTGTCATGAGGCTTAAGCCGCGAGGCTGTTTTCCTTTGCCTCACCTCGAGGCGTATGCCTCGGGCACCTTTTTAAACACTGGTCTCTCCAGGACAATCGAGTTTGCAGGGGAGTGTTAAAGCTCCTTAAAACATGTTCATTAAAACATGGCTCCTTAAAACATGTTCATTGTAATATGCCATGTTTTATGGGATTTATTAATGTAAAGATTTGACCATCTTAGGCATAAATCATGCTTGTATGTTCCCTTTATTCACATTGTAAGAGCTATATATAAAGGCCTCCAATTGGAGAAGAACCCCCACCCCACCCCTGTCCCTTCCATCTCAGACTCCATAGCCCATGCAATCTACTAATTTCTCCCAAATATCTTCCTTCCCTCTATGACGACATGGGCCATATACCTCCCTTTGTTCTTCGGGCTTTTCTACTGGTCAACACTGTGACCCATGTCCATTAGAATAGAAGGTTTGTAAAATACCCCGAAATCTAAAAGCAGGGGGAACCTTACAGGAAATCAATCTGCAACATAGTAAATTAGAATTGAGCATACAAACGAGTAAGGGCTATATGCTTGAAAGTCGACACCACAATAAGTGGGCTTCATCTTGAACTCAAACCAAATTCCTGTATTTCTTGTATCTTTGAGTTCACATTTCCTTAATCTTATTATTGTTTTGTATCATCGAAGACGTGAAAATTGTGTTTAATGACTTTTGTATGGAGTAATGCAATGTGGTGGGAGGTTCTGTATTTCTCTTCATGGGAGTTCTGGGATGATTCACAAATAATCATAAGCTCATTGACTGTATTGACTTTTGATAGAAGCATAATGCTTGGTCTGTATTGTGTCTATTAGCAGAATTTTTCCTTTTTACCGCAGTACAAAAAGTCTTGACTATATGGAATTTTCATTTTCAGGAAAATCAATCGGAGACAAGCAGGTCTTATTGCCTTAAAAATCAGGTGGTGTCATTTATTTGGGCTGTTTGTAGGAGTA
The DNA here is from genome assembly GCA_949130495.1 of Sambucus nigra. Classification (NCBI taxonomy): domain Eukaryota; kingdom Viridiplantae; phylum Streptophyta; class Magnoliopsida; order Dipsacales; family Adoxaceae; genus Sambucus; species Sambucus nigra. The sequence goes on along the minus strand of OX422211.1, from coordinate 434,193,008 downwards.
TAGTTCCTGCAGATTTGCTAGGAGCGCCCTCTAATTGGCGAACTTTGAGGAGGAATATTTCCAAGTTTGTCCATCTACGAAGATTCGAGAAATTCTCTTTGAAACAATGTATGCATAAATTGAAAGCATCCAAGTTTCCTCTACTATCAAATAAACACTCTTCATGCTACTTGAATAATCACTTGCTAAAGCACTCTGAAGGACAGAATGGGGATATGAGACATAAAATATTAGAAAGCTGGAACTTTTGGTTCTTTTCATGCCTAGTAGTGCCATTGGTTCAGGCCAACTTCTATGTAACAGAAAGTGAGCACGGTAAACAAGAGGTACTTTATTACCGGAAGTTGATTTGGGAGAAACTGATGAACAGAGCCGTCACTTGCTTAAAAGACCAGAGCTATCGTTCATTAAACGACACATCTGTTAGAAAAATTATAAGTAACAGACCGTTTGGTTTCTCAAGAGTTAGGCTTCGTCCCAAAGCAAATGGAATAAGGCCACTAGCAAATCTCAAAGCATCATCGAGAATATCAGCGAAGAAATTCTCTTTGAAAGACCCAAATTTTGGGACCCAGAGAAACGTTATTTTGAATCCGAAAAGTGTGAAGTATGACTATTTCAAGTCCGTGAATGGAGTCCTTCGTGATTTGCATGTTATCCTAAAAGGCATACAATGTAAAGAACCAGAGAAGTTGGGTTCATCGGTATTTGATTATAATGATATCTACAGAAAGTTCTGCCCTTTTTTAGCGGTTCTGAAAAGTGGAATAGGAACTGAATCTGGTGTATTTGTTGTTGTATCTGATGTATCGAAAGCATTTGATTCTGTTAATCAGGATAAGCTGCTTAGTGTGATGAATGATATCATATCAAATGATGATTATCTTCTGAGGAAGTCTCATCAAGTGGTCTGCGGGAAGAAATCTTTGAGAGTTCATCAAAACCTAATACTAGCACATCAAGATGTCAGCACTGGAACTCGTTCTTATTCATTCGATAGCATCCTTATTAATCAGGTATTATATTCAAGTTGCTTTTAGAAAGGAAAATAAAGATACTAATTATCTCTGTAGTTACTGTACACAATAATTCACAAGGACTTAAATTAGAGACTCACTAACATGCAATGTTCGTAAAAGCTAAAACCAGCCTTGAGGCGTTTTCCCCGGACGAGGGGAGGCTACAACTTCGAGGTGGAGCGATGCATAAGCCTCGATTTAGGCAAAAAACACTCCAAAAAAAACACTAATAAATAATAAAAATAATTATTCATCACAAAAATATCCATAATCAAAGTCAACAACAAGACATATATAATTTATCATCTCTCAATTTCCCATCTTAACAAAGAAGACTGTATCATTAATCATCATAATCAAATCAGTGTATATGGCATCAATGTTTGATGTAAATATACATATAGCCTCAAAATTTATATAGTGCAAGTGTAAAAGTGTAAACTGAGGCTAGCCTCGAGGCGCATATCCTTGTTGCAATATCTTTGAGGCGCTATGTTGCTATAGCGCTTGCCTTGAGGCTATAGACTCATGCTATTTTAAACATTGCTAACATGACAATATTGCCTTGGTACGGTGGTGCCCGTCGTCTATCATAAAAAGCACCAACTAATCTACTATTGTCTTGTCATGCCAACGAGTGCCCTAGTTTGACTCTTCTCCAGTTGGTCCGCCCGAAAATACTCTAATCCCAAATGTCAAGTTGTACAGTATCAAAGTTGAAGCAATGTTTTGGATATTCTTTATTTCATTCCGGTAAGATATTCTATTTTGATGGTACGATTAACAGATACAAGTGGAGAAATATTGCGCTTGGAGAATTTTGTTTTCTTCCCATTCAAGTGTTCAGTGTTTTAAGAGATAAAGAGGTCTCTCTCTCTCTCTTTCTTCCATAGGGTGGGAAACCATGGGTTGGGATCCTACTATGAGAGGTTGATTGAGGGTAATGGGGGATTATTTTGTCATGTGATGTAATTTGTGTATAAAGTTTTTCGAATCGGTCTTATTTGGATTGGACTTCTCCCCATTCCCTTGGTGTCTGAATTTTTTCTTTTTATTGATGTGGCTCTTGTGTGTTGAATTATGATTGAATAATATCTTCCATTCCCTAATTGAGCCATGAATTTTGGGAGTATGGGTCCAAAATGAATGCGACTTGTTTGTAGAGTTGTATCATTATCGCTATCTCTTGTATGATATAGCTCAGAAGGATTAATGTGATCTTTCGAAAAAGAATGGCGGATGAGAAGGAAAAATTACGGGAGAGAATTAAATATCTGAATTTCTACGGGCTTCATCACCAAAGTGCCCTTTTTTACGTAATTGATATTGATTGCTTGTCCTTCAGTCGTTTGTATTTATCTATGATCTTATTGAAATCATTATGTTTCATAAATATATATAAAAAAAAGAAAGAAAAATCGATCCATAAAAACGGAAAAACTAGTCAGTTAATTGAATGAGAAGCCTAGTGTTGTTTAAAGTTTTATTAATTGTTATTTTTTCAGGAATGGAGTAGAAATTTAAGGAAGGAGGATCTCCTTTCCATTCTATATGAGCATGTGAAGCATAATGTGCTGCAATTAGATAACAAATTTTACTTGCAAAATGTTGGTATACCCCAAGGGAGTGTGTTATCTTCTCTTCTCTGCTCATTTTACTATGGGGATCTGGACAGGAACATCATATTTCCATTTCTTGAAAAGAGTTGTGAACCTGCCGGAGAGAATTTAAATGAGGGTGTCTCATCTTTTCCTAAGTATCTGTTACTCAGATTTATTGATGATATCCTTTTTATATCGACCTCAAAGAAGCAGGCTGCAAGATTCTTCTCGAGGTTAAAAAGAGGATTTCGCGAATACAACTGCTACATGAATGAGGAAAAATTTGGATTGAATTTTGATGTTGACCAGATATGTAGGCTCCAGTCAAACAGGATGTATGTAGGTGATGATGGGATCTCTTTTCTTCGATGGAGCGGTTTGTTTATCAACTGTCGCACGTTAGAAGTCCAGGCGGACTACACGAGGTTTCTTTCCTTGATTGTTTTGATTAATAATTTTGTTATGCTAGTGGATAGATCAGTCTTTTACGTCTTTGTATATTGCTATATAGTGGTGTCTTAAGTTGGGAAAAACACCATAATACTTTTAAATACCTCAAGTTATTGAAGAAACTGCAAATACACCCCCTCCCCCCACCCCCATCCCCCCAAAACTCTAATGATGTACAAGGATAATTATAATTTTATTATTATTATTAGTTGTAGTAGATACCTATTAACTCCGCATGTGTCATCCTTAATATCTTATATTTATTATATACACTGCAGTCCGAAGCCCAAATAAAGGAGGGTTACATTAGGAAGATTATAGTCAACGTAAAACATCCTTATGAACATGAATCCTATAAATATGCACCCTAATGTTAGGGCATTCACCTTAGGCAATGCATTGCGCCTACTAACGGGTGTTGTGAAAAGTAGTCGAGGGGGGTTGTGTCTTCCACTGAGTGTCTCGAAAAATAGGCAAGGGGCGTTGCATTGGAAATGGGCAAGGGTTAGTCTTAGGTTAGCAACTTGGAATATATACTATGATATGTTTAGAGGACACGAAATGGGAAAGGTAAGAGAAATGATGAATACAAGTTATAAATTATATAATACTAGCAAAACATAGACATAGGAATGGAGTTGGAGTAAGAGTATATAAGAGCCATAAAGAAGATATCGTTATTTGGAGAGACAATAAACTTATACTTCTAAAATTGGTGTCAGGTTAAAATACAATCTATGTTGTTAGTGCTTATGCACCCCAAGTTGGAATAAATGAACACATTAAAGTACAACTTTTGGAAACAAATAATGAAGTAATTTAATAAATACATTTAGTTGAGAAAATCTACATAGGTGGAGATTTTAATGGCCACGTAGGAAAAGATCATGTAGGATATGAGAGGATGCATGGAGGATTTGGTTTTAGAGATAGCATTGACTGTGGAGTCTATCTTAGATTTTGTGATGGGTTATGCCCTTGTACTAGTATATACATGTTTTAAAAAGATACTTGAACATTTGATAACTTTAAAAGCAGAATAAATAAGAGTTAAATATACTTTTTCATTATTAGGAAATGAGATGAATTAACGTGTAAATAAAGGTTATTCCAGGAGAGAGCTTATCCTCGCAACATAAGATAGTGGTGTTGAGTATAAACATTAAATCAATAATGAGCACCTAAAAAATGATTAACCCACGAACTAGGTGGTGAAACTTAAAAGGAGAGAAAGTCGAGCTATATAAAGATTATTAAAACAAGCGACATGAAATGACGAAGATGAGACTACCATAATATAGGATAAGATGGTTACATGCTGTGACATCCCGCCTATTTTAATCTCGGCTCATTAATCCTTTATCCAGATAAAACAGGATTTCTCATATGGATCATTTTCAGCATCACTGTCGAAACCAATTTAATTACTAACAACCAATTAGGCCTGGCGTCAAATTTTAACCTTACTAATCTTGTTAATATAAACACACAATAAATCCATCCACACAATTAATATGCACATTAATTGAATCAAAATAAACAATAACCGATAACTCTCGGTAAAACACTTATGCAACCATATCGAATAGGCACAACCGAAATGGGGAAAATAAAATAAATGACAACAGTTGGGCAACATGCCCGAATATAACTCACAGTACCTCCTATCTAGATCACAATGATAGAAGCGTCTAAACAATTCCTGCCAGCATCCACAGCTGTTGCAACATCGTCTGACCGGAAGGAATAATATCATCCAGGTTTCCCAACACCTAAAAGTTTTTTTTAAAATATTTGCAAGCGGCTCAGAGCCCAAAACGTTTTGAAAAATATTTAGCAAGTGTTCAAAATACTTTAACATTTAAAATATGATATTCTCCACATTTAAACTGGTGTCACACTCACATGAGATACCCCTCACCTCTCATCTAACAGTGTACACTTAACGCATGTATTTTAAACACCCTAGTTACGCTACCATTCCTAACTAGCATCTCTCAAAACCGCGTATATAATATCCTAAGCTTTCGCGTCTTAGCTTATGCAATATAATTTCCCACTTATAATTTATCCGTTCATTATGAATAACTTTCACTAGTTATTACACTATTCACATTTTAGTGTCATTAATCCCGTATATAATATTCTCATCTTTATATACCTATCTCTCATTTTATTCCGGATTTTATCCTTCCAGATGTCACAATTTACTTTTCACTTTATTCTTTATTTGTCCGTGTATATATATATATATATATATATATATATATCTTTGCACATCAAGTATAACCATACTTGTATATCACACACTATATAAGTATAATAACCATCCCTCAGAGTTATAACTCAATGGATGAAGTCTCTATAATGCTATCATCATCCAGGTAATACACACATCATCCTGGGTACCACCGGTCGGGATCTCACATCGACCTGATAAAAACATAACACAGACATAGGGGAAGCCGTCATAGTTCCTCACCTGAAAGTGAGAACGAATCATACCCAAGACGTCTCACCCATAAGAAAGAGCCACACTGCATAAATAACTGGACGCTATGACTCGGGGACTATACTCACCCTGTTCCTCAAGCCAAGGAATTCACCCACGTTGCGCAACTTCCCATGATAAGACTAGAGGGGTATGTTTCACATAAATATACCATTCACACGGATATATTTATAATCATATCATATATATACTGTCTCTATACCCGTATATATATATCATCAAATCCGGCTATTCATGCCTATCTCTCGTGGCATTAGCCTATAATCCCGAATATACCAATTCGTATTAATTCAGAAGTATACACATGACATATTTTTATTCCCATAATTATTCACTCACTTATGATACAATTATCACATAAATATATTCCTGAATAGCCGCTTATCACGTCTCGCTAGTATTCTAATTTCATCCTACACGCACTTTCGGATTTACTCATATATTCGACATATATATTCTACACGCATAAATATGTATATATAACCGCCGAAATAACTTTCCCGAGTGCCATTAGTCCCAAACACCCTTAAAATTTACAACCCGGATCTTATCCCTGCTGACCCGAGATTTATACATCACTCGTTTAATCTTTTAGAGGCCCTCACACTCTATTTAGGGTCCTCTAATATTTATCTCCAAAAGGAATTTTTCTCCAATCCTTTTAATCCAAGGAAAATTTCTCAAAATTTTTCTGTCAAAAACGAACCGAACCGATGGCCAGAAAAACGAACCGGTCCGGTTACCCCAAACCGAACCGCATTCCACCAATTCGACGCAAACAGTCTGGGAGTTCATCTTCTTCTCCAACTCCAAATTTTATGGTTTCTAACACCACCAACCTTCACTATAAACATCTACACACTTATTTTTCCCCAACACATCAATTTAGTCATGGGATTCTTCAATTTAACTACGAATTAAACCCTAACTTAGTTAAACCCTCAATTTCTCATTTCTCCAAATTTCTCACCAAAAATTACACCATTAACATGGATTTGAGCTCATATTTCGTATGGAGTTATTATCACATGAATTTATATGAAATCATTTTCAAAATCCCCATTTTGATTCAAGAATCCCAACCCAAAAATCATATATTTTTCACCAACTATAATATGAATTATAAACACACTTAAATAATTAAAGCATGTTAAACACTTGCCTCGTGGGATAAATCCGACGACCTCGTGCCGCAATCCGCCGGAGCTTTGCCCGAATCTCCTCTTCTTCCCCTTTCTCTCTTCCTTTCTTCCTTCTTTCTTTTCTCATTCTCTCTCGTCTTTTTAAGAGAATAAGGCTTATCCCCTTATTAAACCCAAAATTGACTCGTATACTCAAATACGAGTCCCTACTAGTCCAAAAAATCGCCGGAACTCTATTTTGACTATTTCGGCCCATCCGAGACCAACCGTGCACTCGAAATCTCCATCCGAGTCACTTATAAAAAATTCACCTTTTTAAATCCAATACAACTCCGCAAGTTTTTTCCAAATAAAATATTATTATTTGTCGCTTTTCCCAACCGCGACATGATATAAAATAATCCGACTTCATTTACTTATTCCCATAAGTAAATAGCACACATCGATAATAATCCAGAACTTGCCAATTAATATTTAACCCACACTTCAAGTTCTCTTTCACTTGAAATTCTCAAATTATTAAATTACACCCAATTATGTAATTTAAATATCCATAAAAGTACGGGGTATTACCTACTTCCCCCCCTTACAATATAATTTCGTCCTCGAAATTCATATACAATCGGTACTAGGACTCATGATCCTTAACAACACAACATCCTCTAGTACTCGAAATCAATCTCAAAATAACATTAGGGTTACTCTACTCTACACCCGCTAGTAGTACCCACTTGTCCAAAGGCTTAGTCATTATAGCCCCAACTTATCAACAAGCTTGTTAAATTCTCTTCATACTGATATACTCCATCAGTCATAAACTCTCACCTCAATAACGGCACATCACACATTGTGCTTCTACCAACGACATTCGAATGAGACGAGCCTATACATCACGCTCTCTATCACCATAATACTATTGGAAGGCCGCACATCACTAAGTGCCAGCTTCCCGTATCTATCCCAACACAAAACTCCCATCCTGAGAGAAACCATAAGAACATCTGACCACTCTTGTCAGTCCTTCAAATCTCTGTTCATGGCGACGTAACTCTTACGACGCTCAAAAGTCATCTCAAAGCAGTTTGTGGTTAATGCCCCTCTCGACAACGGACTCTAAATCATGTCCGATCCAAAAGTCTAGTTTTTCGCTTACCTTTAAACAACCAGAGGGGGAAATGACAAGGCTTTCCACGCAAAACCTCAAATGGCACCTTGCCCATAATAAACCGGTACGAGCTATTACACAACTCTAGCAATCAGTAGTTTCTCCTCACAATTACGTACCATGTTTTACTTCAATTACAAGTTAGGTTAGTTGTGGAAGTAAAATAATCACAGTGACTCCAGAATCACAATCCCACCGCTTTACTAGTTGTCAATCACCTCCTGTCTACTCATCGGGCCATAGGTGACACGACTAGCCCAAAACAAAATGTCATCCCCACTACATCCCGAAAATCCCTATCGGAGGTAGGGTTCAAGGATCCCATCCTAATTCACAACAATATTGGGCGGCACCCTGCACCGGTGCAATCCTTCTTTTCAAAGAAAGGTTTGGGCATAACCTATCAATGAAATTTACCAGCCTGTCTGCCATTTCGTCACTGGAATCGTCGGCTTGATACAAAATATCTAGTTGATCATCTCGAACCAACCTATTTCCATCTATGAGTGGTGCAGCCGAAGACAATCTCACTATATCTCACCTAACACCAATTCCCACTTATAATATCTCTCATTAAGTGGTACTTTATACTCCCCTTCTTTCCCCGGGGTATACCGAAAATCACGGTCCGTGCACCTTTCACTACAATGTGCACTTCTAGGCCCTTTTTTACCTTATAGACATCAACATTCTATTTACGCGCAAGCCACCCTCAACATTCAACTGAGTAGGATTCCGCTCTACTTTCCCACAATAGTTGGATTTTCCTCTCCTCAAGAGATATCCTTTTAAATGGCTTCCCACAGCCTTTCAACCCCTCTCGGGGGTGCTACTCTCATTACACATATATACTTGAGTTATCGTCTTCTCACACGACGTACAATCCATTATGCCATTCCAGGTTTGCTTATAACTGCCCCACAGGCATATATTCCACACATTTATTCCCACGTCCTCCTATCTCGGACGATTTTGAAATCAACTAACCAGGACGCCCATACACCCTATAATCCGTGCATATCTATACAACACTGGAAACGTCACACACTTAACACACTTTTCTCAAAACTGGCCTCACATTCTCGACGTAGCCATAACATATGGGTATTCTCAATAACCCAATAAATCGAAATTTAATTCGCCTTAACATCATTCCACCCTTCAACTCGTGGTGAGAAGAAAAATTTCCAGTGCTCTCGTACGGCACTACCGGCCTTCTACTATATAATAGCTCTCAGCTCAGAGTGTTTTTTCTACACTTTCATTGATTAACATTCAAAACTGATGCCCTAGCATCCATCAACGTCTCTCTACTTTATCAAGGTCCATGCGTATCTCATCCCGCAAAATCATTCAAATACGGAACTTTCCCCAATGCACTATCACTCAGCATTGATGGTAATCGAATTCCATAAATTTCAAACACATAACCAGGACTCTAAAAAATCTTGGCATATAAATATAAATCTTAACTCCCACGTCTCTAAAGGAGTGATATAACAATGCGCTCTCCCCCCCTATCACCAAGTTCTGAGCGCTAAACATAATAACGAGCTAAATCTTTCCGCTCGATAGTAAACCCAATGTATCTCGAATCATATCTGTAAAATCGCTACACACCGGGATCAATATCTCGAGACAACTATACTCTCCGAAGTCTCTATTATAATATAATACAAATGCGACCTCGACCCTCTTTCAGGTGAGGCATCGCCAAAACAGCACATCCTGCCCTGGAACAGCAAACACGATAGCCTTGCAATAACAACCCACTATCGTTATAACCAGTTTATACTCAGGATAAGATCATACTCGTATAACACATCACTAAAACGAGTAATTCCAATAAAACATATTCCCACCGACTACCGCCGCTCCCCTGCGGATGAAACCAAAGATAACCCCGCTACACAACGGAGAATATATAAACATAATAATGTTATCGATATACACACTAAACTCGTCTCACACGCGAATCTAGTGCTAATCAAAATACCGTGACTCGCTCGTGTTACATAAAGCATGCCTCATTCACCCGAGGTTAAAATTCATATTTCAACCTTGCCAATTGCCCTGGCTACTCAAATGGTTTCCGAACGTAACACGCTTGTCCGAACCGGATCAAACTATCTTAATCATTGCCCCTGCTAGGCACTATACTCGTCCCTTTACTCGTTTCGGGCAAAATCAATGCATGTGGTCCTACTCTCCACATAAAAATATCTCTTCATATAATTTACTTATCTCCGACCACGCTGGCCGCATTAGGGTTATCCTTCTCTCGGACCCTGGTAACCTCAACCCTGATAGCCACCCTCATTGTTCCCTTGGTTTCGCTGACCCTAAGGAACACACTATTGACCTTACCAGTCCCGACTGAATCCCCCGTCACTCGGTAGAAATTTAGCTATCTGAGTCCTTTAATGGGTCCTCTGATTACATTCAGTCTTATAAATGGGCCTCTGTCCGGCCCTTTAGTCATAAGTTCAGAATTTCGTTCACATCTCTTCCTGAACAATAGGTGAAGGAATTCACGGTCAAACCGTACCTAAGATCCTTCCATTGGCTTAATGTTTCACTTTTCAAATGTGGTGATCTACTCCCACCATTACAACACTGCTTCTACGAGCTAAGAAAAATTTTACCCCAAATTTTCACTTCCGAGTATTCTACGCTTTGCTATATGCCAAAGCCTTTGGGTATCTTACGTACATTGGCTAACACACACAATCTCCGCATTTACTAAAATTCCAACGGGTGGTCCTCTTCAAAGACCCCTCTGACTCCCTCCCACGCTGGGTGAGTCCAATTTGGCACCACTTTCTACTATAGCGATACTTGAAAAAAAATATATGTTGCACCCTAGCAATTCTTACAGCCCCAACTTCCTGAGCAACAATAGGAGTGACCTCGACTACGGTCATCGTCCCCAAAATAATCTTTATCTCCAACTGAGCCCCACCTCCTACTGTTCTCCCAACGACCCTCATCTGCCGTCTTTCATTGTTCGACATATGAGGTACACCCGAACGCATATAAGATTCACTAAAATAATCCATTATAGCAGGAGAACGAAATCTCACCATAGGAATCAACAACCCTAAACATAGGTCTCTATATCAAATAGAAAGCAACGCTGAAAATGTAGTACGTCCGAACAGATTCCTAAGGACACTAGAACCTGATGCTCTGATACCATCTGTGACACCCCGCCTATTTTAATCTTGGCTGATCAATCCTTTATCAAAATAAAACAAGATTTCTCATATGGATAATTCTCAGCATCACTATTGAAACCAATTTAATTACTAATAACCTATTAGGCCCGACGTCAAATTTTAAACTTACTAATCTTGTTAACTTAAACACACAATAAATCCATCCACACAATTAATATACACATTAATTGAATCAAAATAAACAATAACCGATAACTCACGGTAAAACATTTATACAACCATGTCGAATAGACGCAACCGAAAATGCGGAAAATAAAATAAATGACAACAGTTTGGCAACATGCCCGAATATAACTCACAGTTTCTCCTATCTAGATCACAAAGATAAAAGCGTCTAAACAATTCCTGCTGCTGCGGCATCATCTGACTCGAAGGAATAATATCATCCAGGCGTCCCTGTGTCTGGACACCCAAAAGATTTTTTTCAAATATTTGCAAGCGGGTCAGAGCCCAAAACGTTTTGAAAAATATTTAGCAAGTATTTAAAATACTTTAACATTTAAAATATGATATTCTCCATATTTAAACTGGCGTCGCACTCACATGAGATACTCCTCACCTCTCATCTAACAGTGCACACTTAAGGCATGTATTTTAAACAATCTAGTTACGCTACCCAACTTAACTAACATCTCTCAAAACCTCTACGTCACCATACGCTATCTCATACCCCGCGTATATAATATCCTAAGCTTCTGCGTCTTAGCTTATGCAATATAATTTCTCACTTATAATTTATCCGTTCATTATGAATAACTTTCACTAGTTATTACACTATTCACATTTTAGTGTAATTAATCCCGTATATATTATCTCATCTTTATATACGTATCTCTCATTTTATTTCGGATTTTATCCTTCCGGACGTAACAATTTACTTTTCACTTTATTTTTTATTTGTCCGTATCTATATATCTTTTCACATCTTCATATATATATATACAATATACTGTACACATCAAGTATAACCATACTTATATATCACATACTATATAAGTATAATAACCATCCCTCAGAGCTATAACTCAATGGATGCAGTCTCTATAATGCTATCATCTTTCAGGGAATACACACATCGTCCTGGGTACCACCTGTAGGGATCTCGCACCGACCTGATAAAAACATAACACAAACTTAGGGGAAGCGGTCATAGTTCCTCACCTGAAAGTGAGAACAAATTATACCCAAGACGTCTCACCCATGATAAAGAGCCACACTGCATAAATAACTGGATGCTATTGTGACACCCCGACTAATTAAACACCGGGTAGCTACTCCTTTATAAAATTAATTCAAAATGCCAAGTTGGCTCAGTTAATAGCATCACTGTCGAAAACATTTTAAAGATTACTAACCACCTAGTATTTAAAAAGTAAGTGCCAAATTTTATTAAATCTGATTAACATGCAACAAAAGTAATGAAGAAATAAATAACACCATTCACCATACTGAAGTGAAACGAATAACCATCACAAAATGTAAATAAAACCTGGAGGAAAAACTCCTCAATACAAATCCCACAACTGATAAGTAAACTGAAATAAATAACTAAAACTGAATACTGAGCAATACATGCTAGAGTCTGAAAACTGAAATGCAAAAATGTCTAATAGAATTGGGCAACATGCCCTACAACTGATAGATGCTGAGACTGGAATCCAAATGAGAGAAGCGTCTACATGCAAATCCCTGTAGCTTCCACAAACAGCTACAGCTCGTCACCTGAATGAGAATCCTATGCTTGGTGTCCTTGTGGCTGGGCACCTAAAATGGTTTTACAAAAATATATATTTGGAAGCAAATGGGTCAGAGCCCGAAAGTGGAAGTCATTTTAAAAACCTGCAAGTGCTTTAAAAACATTTAAAACATTAAATGCAAAGTACATGTTAGGACGTGCACTCACATTAAATTCTCACCTCTCGACTAACTGTGCACTCCTAACGTAAGTACCCATATATAACTACCCTTTCCACTAGCTAAGTGACAACGTAAACTAGCTAGACAACCAAAGGTTCTACCCATTTTACTCGGTTAATTTAACATAACAACGCTCGTAATTTAATAGAGGTTTCACGTAAACTCAGTTATTAAGTATGCCATTGATATAACTATCAGCTAACTCATTATATATCTCGAAACAATACCGGAATATTTTTACAACATTAACATGAGGATTTCCATAAATTTAATGTATATTATTCACATCATAAATATACGATACAAGCACATAGTTGTCAAATCGCGAATCGTATCGTGAATCGTTTACCCCCCGAATCGCGAATCGTGAATCGAATCGTGAATCGTATCGGTCGAATCGGAACCAAACGATAAAAACGTAGTAAAACATATGTAAATGGAATTTAACACTATAGAATTGGTAATTAAGCGTAATATGACAAAAAACTAATCATAGCACATGATAATATACCAAAATATATCACAAAAATTAACCGTAGTACATGTTCTCATCCATTTTAAGCTTAAAAATGTAAAAAACAAAAATATTTCATAAAACAGCCTACATATTAATTTAAAACACCCTACATAAAACAAATATATATATATCATAAAGAGCCTATATATTAATTTAATGTAAAAAAATCGCGAAAAAAAAAAAAAAAAAAAAAAAAAAAAAAAAAAAAAAAAAAAAAAGTGAATCGGACCGAATCGTGAATCGGACCGAATCGGACCCGAATCGGAAGATTCGAATCGTGAATCGCCGATTCGGTCCGATTCTTTAGACATTTGCGATTCGAAGGTTGATTCGAATCGTTTTGGTACTGAATCGAATCGAATCGTCCGATTCGAATCGCGAATCGGACGATTTTGACAACTATGCAAGCACCCCGCAATCTAAGCTATGGTGCACACATACTCTGCTATCCATCCCGGTACATCACGTACATAAGGATCACATATTCCGAATCTCTCAGGAATAGTTCAGATAACACAAATCACAAATAGTGGAGGCGAACATAGTCACCATCACATGGGTCACGCACATACCTACGCTCCCATGGTCAGCGGACTTATTAATATCACAATAAGTCTTTCTATGACCTATGTTCATCAAGGTACCAGTCTATATCCCCCCCGTAGGCACACAAGGATTAGAGGGTCCTAAGCGAACGAAACCTCCCGTGATAGCAAGTATGGTAGGTATGTCATACATACAATCCATATATCAATACTAAGTAAACACACATCTTAGTAATATTGTATTATATTCGTAGTACATATTGCACTCTCGTACTAATTATAATTATCACAACTTATTTTATTCCGGTTCATAATTATACGTGCCATAATTTATCCTCACATCGTAGTAGACACTCACGTCTCAACCCAAACGGTTCATTGAATATAACTCTAGTGTATGATTTACTCATCTCAATAACCCAAAAGTCCCAAATCAATCACTATATCATCAAAGGGATGCTAACTCTACCCTTGAACCAGTTTCCGGGACTCCAAAAGTCAAAACAGTCCAAAAAGGACCAAACTGTCAACTCGTTAGAAGTCTCGTTCGAACGAGGCTTCGAACGAGTTTGGACTGTCAGGTCGTTAGAAGTCTCGTTCGAACGAGGCTGTTCGAACGAGGTCCCAGTTCGTTCGAACGAACTGACTCTTCTAACAATATCTCGTTCGAACGAGATATCGAACGAAAATCCTACTCGTTAATAACGACTGGTCAACTCGTTAGAAGCTCGTTCGAACGAGTTCGTTCGAACGACCTGGGGCTGCTTCTAACGAGATGCCAGTTTCGGCCCAGAACTTCCCAAAAATCGTTTTTCACCATTTTTACTCCTCAAACCTCTTCTAAAATTCGTTCCCACAATATATTGAGTTCTCTAATCATCCTCAAACATGTTAAGGGGCTATACTAACATCATTAAAGGGTTTGATATCATCTAAACATCATTAAATCACAATTTCTACATTAATTCCCAATTTTCTTCAAGAACATAAACCCTAACTTTTTCTCATCATAAATTCCCAGATTTTAATTCGTTTATTGCATCACCTAGATATGAAGTCTCCGAAATTAAATCTCCCAACAATGTTTCTACATGCAAACCTATCCCAACATTCAATAATAACTTCAAATTTCATGGGTTTTCTTTTAATCTTTCAAGAACAATTAAGATTCTTCAATTTCTAACATGGAAAAGACATTCTTCGAATTTAAATGAAATAAAGTCACTTGCCTTGGTTTGATTTCTGAATTTGGTGTGGATTCGGTGTAGAATTTCTGCAGAATTCCTCTCTCTCTCTCCTTCTCCAAGCTTTCTTCTCCAAAAGGCTATGGTGGCTAGGGTTTGCTTTGAGGGAACTTATGAAAACCTAATTTAATAAACCTCCGTAGCTTGTTGGGTGAATAAAGGTTGGTTGGGTCAATCCCTTATCAGATTACAACTCTCAATTTTCGTCACTTTTAATTACCCAAAAATATCAAATTACTAAAATACCCTTTATAGTGCCGGGATGGCCTAAAAATACCCCGGGACCCAAACTATACCCCCGGCTAGTGTTTTCTGACTATCTCGACCCTTCCGGACGCGTTGGCGCACTCAAAACGACCATACGGATTATAGATTTTAAATTCACTTTTAATATCAAAATATTATACCGTGACGCGGCGGTCCCACGCGTCTCAACAAAATTTCTAAAATGCCGTATATAAATCCCACGACAAATTTTATAATACCAAGTACATATATAATCATATGTGCACATAATCAAATACCAATTCGCATCACATCAGTATTTATAACCCGGATTAATTTCCAATTAATACGCATTTAATTAATTAATCCTAAAAATAAATATAGCCAAAAGTACGGGGTATTACATACTTCCCCCCTAATAACTGAATTTCGTCCCGAAATTCGAAACTAGAAAGTACCTGCTAAAAACAGCTCTGGATAACGTTCGCGCATCTCATCCTCGCGCTCCCATGTGGACTCCTCGACATTGTGATGTCGCCACTGAACACGCACTAACGGGACTATCTTTGACCGTAGTTTCCTCTCGCTTCGGTCCAAAATAGCAATCGGCCCTTCCTCATAAGAGCTATCCGGCTGGAGATCGATGTCCTCCACAGCAATGTGAGAATGAGCCAAATCATCCCTAAGGTATTTCCTCAGCGAGGAAATATGGAACACGTCGTGAATCCGATGCAAATGCTCCGGTAACCCGAGTCTATACGCAACCGGTCCGATCCGCTCAATAATAGGAAACGGCCCCACATACCTCGGTGCCAACTTCCCCTTCTTCCCGAATCGCATAATCCCCTTCATCGGAGAAACCCTGAGCAAAACCTGGTCCCCCACTTGGAACTCCCTGAAAAACCTCTTCGCATCAGCATAACTCTTCTGCCTGTCTTGAGCTACCCGAATGCGACTCCGAATCAACTCAATCCTTGCCGAAGTATCCTGAATCACTTCCGGCCCAAGTAGTTTGTTGTCCCCCACTTCTAACCAACATGCTGGGGAACGACAAGGCCTACCGTACAATGCCTCAAACGGAGCCATGCCAATCGTGAACTGATAGGAGTTGTTGTAAGCAAACTCCACCAGTGGAAGGTACTGCTCCCATCCACCCCCGAAGTCAATAATACACATGCGTAGCATGTCTTCCAACATCTGATTGGTGCGCTCGGTCTGCCCATCAGTCTGCGGATGATAAGCCGTACTCAACCGCAATTCCGTGCCCATGGCCTCCTGGAAACTCTCCCAAAACCTCGAAACAAATATCTTGTCTCTGTCAGACACGATATTTAGGGGCACACCGTGAAGTCTCACAATCTCTGAAATGAAGAGCTGGGCATACTGACCCGCAGTGTAATCAGTCCTAACGGGTAAAAAGTGAGCGACCTTGGACAATCTGTCCACAATTACCCAAACGGAGTCGTGACCCCTCTGCGACGTAGGCAACCCCGTGATAAAGTCCATGGATATGCTCTCCCACATCCACACCGGAACCTCCAATGGCTGTAGCAATCCTGTTGGTCTCTGATGATCCACTTTTACAAGCTGACAAGTGGCGCATTTCGAGACAAACTCAGCGATATCTCTCTTCATACCGCTCCACCAATACTGCTGTCTCATGTCTTGGTACATTTTGTCCCCTCCGGGATGTACCGCGAACCGTGAGCCGTGCGACTCTGCCATCACATCGTGTCGCAGTTCCTCTCCTTCCGGAACTACCAATCTCCCATTGAAGCGTAATCCCCCGTCTGAGCTAACGGTATAGGATTCAGCTCCCTCAGCGAGTAATCGAACTATCTGCTCCTGACAGAACGAATCATTTGCCTGTGCCCGTACAACCTTCGTGACAATCTGCGGTGTAACGGTCATCACCGACATGAAAGATCGGGCCACTGCATCCTGGTGTCCCAATTCCTTCCACTTCGCTTTCCACACCTCTGCCACCTCATCTGCTGGCCTGCGGCTCAACGCGTCTGCTACCACGTTAGCCTTACCCGGGTGGTACTGAATGTCGAACTGGTAGTCTTTCACAAATTCAAGCCACCTACGCTGCCGCATATTTAATTCCTTCTGCGTGAACAGATACTGTAGTGACTTGTGGTCCGTGAACAGCTGAAACTTCTCCCCCAAAAGATAGTGCCTCCAAATCCGTAAGGCAAATACTACTGCTGCCAACTCTAAATCATGCGTGGGGTAATTCTTCTCATGAGGCTTAAGCTTACGGGAAGCATAAGCTATGGCCTGTCTCTCCTGCTGCAAAACACCTCCAAGCCCTTGCAAAGACGCATCGGTGTAAACCAAATACTCAACTCCCGGTCTCGGCAATGCTATCACAGGTGCTGAGGTCAATTTGTCCTTCAACTCATCGAATGCCAACTGACAGGCATCACTCCAGATATATGGCACACCCTTACGAGTAAGATGTGTCAAAGGACCTGCTATCTCCGAGAAACCCCGAATAAACCTCCTGTAGTATCCTGCTAAACCCAAGAAACTACGAATCTCCGTTGGTGTCGTGGGCTGTCCCCACTCCCTCACCGCTGACACCTTCCCCGGATCAACAGATATTCCCTGATCGGAAATAATATGACCCAAGAACTGGACTTCCTTCAACCAAAACCCGCACTTCTCGTATTTTGCATACAACTCGTTCTGACGAAGTGTCTGCAAAACCTGCCTCAAATGCTCGGCGTGCTCCTCCTCTGTCTGAGAGTAAACCAGAATGTCATCAATGAAGACAATAACAAACTGGTCTAGGAAATCTCTGAACACTCTGTTCATCAAGTCCATAAACACTGCTGGAGCGTTGGTCAAGCCGAAAGGCATAACCCGAAACTCATAAGAACCATATCTCGACAGGAACGCAGTCTTCGAGACATCCTCCTCCCTGATACGCAACTGATGGTAACCCGATCTCAAGTCAATCTTTGAGAAGAAAGAAGCTCCTCTCAACTGGTCGAATAAGTCATCGATTCGAGGCAACGGGTACTTATTCCGTATCGTGACCTTATTCAACTCTCGGTAGTCCACACACAACCTCAGTGAACCGTCCCTCTTCTTAACAAACAAGACTGGAGCGCCCCAAGGTGAGGTACTCCTACGAATAAAGCCCTGCCCTAACAGCTGCTCTATTTGATCCCGTAACTCTCGCATCTCAGCTGGAGCCATACGGTACGGTGCACGTGCTATAGGTCTCGTACCCGGTAGCAAATCAATAACGAAGTCTATCTCTCGACTGGGCGGTAAGCCTGGTATCTCCTGAAACACATCCGAATACTCCCTGACAACCGGGATCGAATCTAAAGGAATCACAACCTCCTTAGAGGTATCCTCCTCTATGTAATACAGATGAGCGGTCGATCCTCCCTCTGGGCGAGGCATCGCCACTATAAACATCTCCTGCCCCGAAATGGCAAAAACAATGCTCCCGCTGAAGCAATCAATCATGGCCCTATATGATACGAGCCAATCCATACCGATGATCACATCGTGAACATGCATGTCTAACACTAACATGTCCGCAGGCAATACCAAACCACCAACCGCTACCCCCACTCCCCGGCATATAAAGAAAATAAGTGACCCACTCCCCAATGGTGAGTCGACACACGTCACTGTGCTCTCTGCCGTAGCTAACAATCCTAAAGCTTTCGCGAAGTGTGTAGCTATAAAACAATGTGTAGCACCCGTATCAAATAACACCCGACCCATAGTGTCATGGATAGGAAACGTACCCTCGATCGCGGGCGGTGCCTGTGGAACTGCAGCCTGGTGAACGTTGTAGACACGTCCATACTGTAGCTGCCCCTGTTGAGCTGGGACTGCTGGAATGGGTGGCAATGCTGCCATCTGTGGCGGTGCAGGAAGAGCGGCGGGAAACATAGGTCTCTGTGGCTCCTGGCGAGCACCCTGCTGCTGCTGCTGTGGGGCCCTGCCCCTATCAGGACAATCCTGCTTCTTATGGCCAGTCTTGCCACAAGTAAAGCACTTCCCTGGGAAGTTCCCTCCCCTCTGCCCCTGCTGTCCCCGGCCCTGGTGGCCGTTACCATTCCTCCCTTGGCCCTGCTGGCCCTGATGGAACTGCTGCCCATTCTGCCCCTGCTGGCCCTGATGGCCGTTTGGACCCTGATAGCCTTGGCGGAAACCTCCCTGTCCCTGCCTGTAGTTCCCTGACCGGAACCTCTTATTGTCCCCCTGCTGGTTACCCTGCTCAGTCTGTCTCTGCCCCTGACCGGTCTGTGCCCCGCTGGCACCATGTCCTCCAGTCCTGCCCTGATGGCTAGACTCCCCTGACCGCTTGCCCTCGGCCATATGAAAGCGGTGGTCCTGGCAGTGCAATAGTGCAGCGTTAACCACATCAGAATACGTGGCCAACGATAGGTTCCCTAGCAGATGCTGACGGATCCTCCAATTCAACCCATCAGTGAACTTCTCTATCTTCTTCTTCTCTGTTGGAATCTCGTCTGGAACGATGTTCAACAGGTTAGTAAACTCGGCCTCATATTCGGCCACTGTCTTGCTCTCCTGCCTCAGACTCATCAGCTTCCTCCTCATCTCTGTATGAACTGCGGACGGAAAGTACTTGCGGTCGAACCGCACCCAGAATTCCTGAATGGTGAGGGTATCCCTCTCCTCCGCGGTGGTAATGGACTCCCACCACTGCAGTGCAGATCCAACTAGCTTGAAAGTAGCTAGCACCTGCTTCTGAACATCTGTGCACTCATGCATCCTCAAATGCCTCTGTATGTCCTTCCTCCATTGGCTCGAGACCACTACATCTGAGCTTCCTGCAAACTCTGGCGGATGCGCTTTCTGAAAAGCGTCACGTACACGCTCCCAAGCAGACGGGAATGCATTAACCTGTGCTGGCGCGGCAACCGGCGCCTGAGGTGGTGCCTGTTGGATTACGGCAATCGCTGCATTTACCGCTTGGGCTACTATAGCAGCAACCTCAGCGGCGTTCAACATGCCTTGAACTGGAGCGGGCGTAGCATTCCTGGGAACTCGTCGTGCACGTCGTGGAGGCATCTGAAATAAGAACAAAGTTTATAAGTTTGCAGTTTATAAACTTAATATAGCTGAAGAACGAAACGTACACAATAAGAGTACAACAGTCCTAAAATATAGGGCTCTATATCAAAGAAAACGTAGCGGAAACATAATAGCCGTACAGATCCTAAAGGACACTAGAACCTGATGCTCTGATACCACCTGTGACACCCCGACTAATTAAACACCGGGTAGCTACTCCTTTATAAAATTAATTCAAAATGCCAAGTTGGCTCAGTTAATAGCATCACTGTCGAAAACATTTTAAAGATTACTAACCACCTAGTATTTAAAAAGTAAGTGCCAAATTTTATTAAATCTGATTAACATGCAACAAAAGTAATGAAGAAATAAATAACACCATTCACCATACTGAAGTGAAACGAATAACCATCACAAAATGTAAATAAAACCTGGAGGAAAAACTCCTCAATACAAATCCCACAACTGATAAGTAAACTGAAATAAATAACTAAAACTGAATACTGAGCAATACATGCTAGAGTCTGAAAACTGAAATGCAAAAATGTCTAATAGAATTGGGCAACATGCCCTACAACTGATAGATGCTGAGACTGGAATCCAAATGAGAGAAGCGTCTACATGCAAATCCCTGTAGCTTCCACAAACAGCTACAGCTCGTCACCTGAATGAGAATCCTATGCTTGGTGTCCTTGTGGCTGGGCACCTAAAATGGTTTTACAAAAATATATATTTGGAAGCAAATGGGTCAGAGCCCGAAAGTGGAAGTCATTTTAAAAACCTGCAAGTGCTTTAAAAACATTTAAAACATTAAATGCAAAGTACATGTTAGGACGTGCACTCACATTAAATTCTCACCTCTCGACTAACTGTGCACTCCTAACGTAAGTACCCATATATAACTACCCTTTCCACTAGCTAAGTGACAACGTAAACTAGCTAGACAACCAAAGGTTCTACCCATTTTACTCGGTTAATTTAACATAACAACGCTCGTAATTTAATAGAGGTTTCACGTAAACTCAGTTATTAAGTATGCCATTGATATAACTATCAGCTAACTCATTATATATCTCGAAACAATACCGGAATATTTTTACAACATTAACATGAGGATTTCCATAAATTTAATGTATATTATTCACATCATAAATATACGATACAAGCACCCCGCAATCTAAGCTATGGTGCACACATACTCTGCTATCCATCCCGGTACATCACGTACATAAGGATCACATATTCCGAATCTCTCAGGAATAGTTCAGATAACACAAATCACAAATAGTGGAGGCGAACATAGTCACCATCACATGGGTCACGCACATACCTACGCTCCCATGGTCAGCGGACTTATTAATATCACAATAAGTCTTTCTATGACCTATGTTCATCAAGGTACCAGTCTATATCCCCCCCGTAGGCACACAAGGATTAGAGGGTCCTAAGCGAACGAAACCTCCCGTGATAGCAAGTATGGTAGGTATGTCATACATACAATCCATATATCAATACTAAGTAAACACACATCTTAGTAATATTGTATTATATTCGTAGTACATATTGCACTCTCGTACTAATTATAATTATCACAACTTATTTTATTCCGGTTCATAATTATACGTGCCATAATTTATCCTCACATCGTAGTAGACACTCACGTCTCAACCCAAACGGTTCATTGAATATAACTCTAGTGTATGATTTACTCATCTCAATAACCCAAAAGTCCCAAATCAATCACTATATCATCAAAGGGATGCTAACTCTACCCTTGAACCAGTTTCCGGAACTCCAAAAGTCAAAACAGTCCAAAAAGGACCAAACTGTCAACTCGTTAGAAGTCTCGTTCGAACGAGGCTTCGAACGAGTTTGGACTGTCAGGTCGTTAGAAGTCTCGTTCGAACGAGGCTGTTCGAACGAGGTCCCAGTTCGTTCGAACGAACTGACTCTTCTAACGATATCTCGTTCGAACGAGATATCGAACGAAAATCCTACTCGTTAATAACGACTGGTCAACTCGTTAGAAGCTCGTTCGAACGAGTTCGTTCGAACGACCTGGGGCTGCTTCTAACGAGATGCCAGTTTCGGCCCAGAACTTCCCAAAAATCGTTTTTCACCATTTTTACTCCTCAAACCTCTTCTAAAATTCGTTCCCACAATATATTGAGTTCTCTAATCATCCTCAAACATGTTAAGGGGCTATACTAACATCATTAAAGGGTTTGATATCATCTAAACATCATTAAATCACAATTTCTACATTAATTCCCAATTTTCTTCAAGAACATAAACCCTAACTTTTTCTCATCATAAATTCCCAGATTTTAATTCGTTTATTGCATCACCTAGATATGAAGTCTCCGAAATTAAATCTCCCAACAATGTTTCTACATGCAAACCTATCCCAACATTCAATAATAACTTCAAATTTCATGGGTTTTCTTTTAATCTTTCAAGAACAATTAAGATTCTTCAATTTCTAACATGGAAAAGACATTCTTCGAATTTAAATGAAATAAAGTCACTTGCCTTGGTTTGATTTCTGAATTTGGTGTGGATTCGGTGTAGAATTTCTGCAGAATTCCTCTCTCTCTCTCCTTCTCCAAGCTTTCTTCTCCAAAAGGCTATGGTGGCTAGGGTTTGCTTTGAGGAAACTTATGAAAACCTAATTTAATAAACCTCCGTAGCTTGTTGGGTGAATAAAGGTTGGTTGGGTCAATCCCTTATCAGATTACAACTCTCAATTTTCGTCACTTTTAATTACCCAAAAATATCAAATTACTAAAATACCCTTTATAGTGCCGGGATGGCCTAAAAATACCCCGGGACCCAAACTATACCCCCGGCTAGTGTTTTCTGACTATCTCGACCCTTCCGGACGCGTTGGCGCACTCAAAACGACCATACGGATTATAGATTTTAAATTCACTTTTAATATCAAAATATTATACCGTAACGCGGCGGTCCCACGCGTCTCAACAAAATTTCTAAAATGCCGTATATAAATCCCACGACAAATTTTATAATACCAAGTACATATATAATCATATGTGCACATAATCAAATACCAATTCGCATCACATCAGTATTTATAACCCGGATTAATTTCCAATTAATACGCATTTAATTAATTAATCCCAAAAATAAATATAGCCAAAAGTACGGGGTATTACAGCTATGACCTGGGGACTATACTCACCCTGCTCCTCAAGCCAGGGGATTCACCCACATCGCGCAACTTTCCATGATAGCACTAGAGGGGTATCTTTCACATAAATATACCAATCACATACATATATATTTATAATCATATCATATATATACTGTCTTTATACCCGTATATATATATATATATATATATCATCAAATCCGGCTATTCATGCCTATCTCCCGTGGCATTAGCCTATAATCCCTAATATACCAATTCGTATTAATTCATAAGTATACACACAACTTATTTTTATTCCCATTAGTATTCACTCACTTAGGATACAATTATCACATAAATATATTCCTGAATATTAACTTATCACGTCTCGCTAGTATTCTAATTTCATCCTACTCGCACTTTCGGATTTACTCATATATAATCGACATACATATTCTACACGCATAAATATATATTTATAACCGCCGAAATAAGTTTCCTGAGTGTCGTTCGTCCCAAACACCCCTAAAATTTACAACTCGGATCTTATCCCTGCTAACCCGAGATTTATACATCACTCGTTTAATCTTTTAAAGACCCTCACTCTCTATTTAGGGTCCTCTAATATTTATCTCCAAAAGGAATTCTTCTCCAATCCTTTTAATCCAAGGAAAATTTCTCAAATTTTTCTATAAAAAACGAACCGAACCAATGGCCAGAAAAATGAACCGGTCCGGTAACCAAAAACGAACCGAACCGATGGCCCCCAAAACGAATCGGTCCGTTGACCCCAAACCAAACCGCATTCCACCGGTTCGACGCAAACAGTTCGGGAGTTCATCTTCTTCTCCAACTCCAAATTTTATGGTTTCTAACACCACCACCCTTCACTATAAACATCTACACACTTACTTTTACCCAACACATCAATTTAGTCATGGGATTCTTCAATTTAACTAAGAATTAAACCCTAACTTAGTTAAACCCTCAATTTCTCATTTCTCCAAATTTCTCACCAAAAATTACGCCATTAACATGGATTTGAGCTCAGATTTCATATGGAGTTATTATCACATCAATTTATATGAAATCATTTCCAAAAACCCTATTTTGATTCAAGAATCTCAACCCAAAAATCATATAGTTTTCACCAACTATGATATGAATTATAAACACACTTAAATAATTAAAGCAAGTTAAACACTTGCCTCGTGGGATAAATCCGATGACCTCATGTCGAAATCCGTCGGAGCTTGGCTGAAATCTCCTCTTCTTCCCCTCTCTCTTCCTTTCTTCATTCTTTCCCCTTATTAAACCCAAAATTGACTCGTATACTCAAATGCGAGTCCCTACTAGTCCAAAAAGTCCCCAGAACCTAAATACTACCCCGGGTACTCTAATTTGACTCTTCGGCCCATCAGAGACCAACCGTGCACTCGAAATCTCCATCCGAGTCACTTATAAAAATTCACCTTTTTAAATCCAATACAACTCCGCAAGTATTTTCCAAACAAAGTATTATTACTTGTTGCTTTTCCCAGCCGCGACATGATATAAAATAATCCAACTTTATTTACTTATTCCCATAAGTAAATAGCACACATCGATAATAATCCAAAACTCGCCAATTAATATTTAACCCACACTTCAAGTTCTCTTTCACTTAAAATTCTCAAATTATTCAATTACACCCACTTATGTAATTTAAATATCCATAAAAGTACGGGGTATTACACATGCATTAGGACAATTTTGAAAGATATCCTTGGAGGATCAAAAGGTAGGAGGCCACTTGGTGGTGGAATAAAGAAGTACAAAATATAGTAAAATAATTAAAGGGAGTGCTTTTAAACATGTCAAACAACTGGAAACAAAGATAGTTTGGGAAATATAAGTGTGTTAAAGAAAGAAATTAAGAAATGGTAAGAGATGCTATGTTTAAGGCATATGATGATCTTTATACAAAACTAGAAATACAAGAAGGGGAAAATAGTATTTAAAAGCTTGCTAAACTTGGAGATAAAAAAACAAAAGATTTTAGTAACGTTAAGTGTATTAAGAGTGATGATTCGAGATTTTTAGTCGAGATGAAGAGATTAATGAAAAATGGAGAGTTAATTCAAGAATTTATTAAATGAAGATAATAATGAGAATCGATTAGACATGGAGTAACTTGGGGAAATTAGGTCATGAAAGCTTGGGATTGCTTTAAAAAAGATGAAAACAAATAGGTTCATAGGAACAAATGGTTTTTATTGAGGTTTGGAGGTGGTTAGGAGAGGAAGGAGTGTCTTTGCTAACAAAATTGTTCAATAAGATTAGAATGACCAAAGAATGCCCAATGAATGGAGAAAGAATGCTTTAGTACCTATTTATAAAAAGAGTAAATTACATCAGTGGCCCCCTGAACTTTGGCTAGTGTAACATTTTGGCCCTCAACCCTTTTTTTAACAGTTAAGCCCTAAACTATGTTATGTTTGCACCAGTGGCCATTCCTTTAGGGTTGTCATTAAATTTAAAGGTATTCATCAACAAAAATATTTTTTATCACCCCCATAACCAAACCCCATACCCAAAATAACTCCAAACCATACATAAATCGATTATTTGTAAAGTAATAACATGCTCTATCAATATTTTTTTGTTCATTTGGGTATTATGTGGAGTTATTTTGGGTGTAGGGTTAATAAAAGACGTGCACTGATATACCAATCACGTGGACTAAATCAATTAGATTTAATTGAAAAGTTGATGTATTGGCCAGTAGTACGAACACAACATTGTTTAGGGGCTTAACTGTTGCGAAAAAAGTTTGAGCGCCAAAACGTTACATTGGCCAAAGTTGGGGTAATATACTTTTATAAAAATAAAAGGGGATGTTCAAATTATTGTGGTATTAAGTGACTGAGTCATATAATGAAACTTTGGGAAAAAGTGATCAAATATAGATTGAGATTAGAAACAACAATTCGAGAATCAGCTTGGGTTTATGCATGGGAGGTCAATTATGGAAGCTATCTAATTATTGAGGATATTAATGGAGAGGTATAGAGAGAAAAAGAAATATCTTCGTATGTTTTTTATAGATTTGGAGAAGACATGATGTGATAGAGTACCCAGAGATATAATATAATGAGTTTTAAATAAAAAAGGAGTGATGCGTAGTTATATTGATGTAATTAAGGATATGTATGATGGAGCCATGGCTATAGTAAGAACATGAACATGAGAAAGTAGGGAAGTTCCAATTATTGTAGGTTTGCATCAAAGTTCAACCTTAAGTCCTTAGCATTTTGCTCATGTTATGGATGGATTTTCTAGAAAAATACAAGATAAAGTGCCGCGGTGTTGGTCATTTGCTTGATTGAAAGTGTATAAATGATGCTTATTTTAGTGGATGAACCTACGGCCGGGTATAAATGCTTGATTGAAAGTGTGGAGAGAAATCTAGAAATAAGATGGTTTAAAATACGTAGGAAAATACAATGTATATGAAGTGCAATTTTATTAGTAAAAATACAAATGGGGTGCAGTGAGACTTCAAGTTGAAGAGATATCTAACTGTGATCATTTTCGTTATTTGAGATTGATTATACAAAGAAATGGTGATAGTAGTGATGATGTTACCCATAGGATTAAAGCAGGTTAGGTTGGCTATGTGTCCCTGCGGGAATCAAAGATTGCCTCTCTGAGGCGGACCGAATCTCCTGTAGCCGGTCATCCTCTATAAGCTAGCAAGCGCTTAAGAAGAAGAAGATGCGTGCAGGTAATTCGTTCTACCAATCTTTAAATTAAATCCCCTGCTGGAAGGAATCAATGAATGAAATCAATCCAGTCGATTGTAGCCCTCATTGTACGCAATCGATGACGCGACACCTGATATTGACATAAATGAAGAAAGACTTTAGGGAGTGTTTATGGAATTATTATAGCAGGTCGGTCTAGTAGGTAGGAGGACGTTCGGTCGCCTATGATACCAGAGCCAATAGGTTAAAAATGGGTTAACTGGAGAAATTCTATTGGCGTATTTATGTGATCGACGTATACATGTGAAGTTAAAGAAGAAGTTTGATAGGACAACCATTAGACCTTCCATGTTATATGAGACACGGTGTTGGCAACGAAGAAACAAAATAAGTGTGATGGTGATGAGGATGTTAATATGGATGTATGGTAAAATTTGAAAAGGATAAAATTAGAGATGAACATATTTGTGAAACACTCGGGTTAGCTATTGAGAAGACCGTCTTAGATGGTTTGGACACAGGGCTATTGAGAAGATCGTCTTAGATGGTTTGGTCGGACACATCAAACGTAGAGAGATGAGTGGCCCCGTAAGAAAGAGTGATTTAGTTAATATTTATGGTAACGTTAGGGCAGTGGTAGACCTAAATTGACTTGGTGGGATATTATAAAAAAGGACATGATATCGTGTGATTTGATTAAGGATATTGCGCTAGATAAATCATAATGGGGACATAGGATTTGTATAGCCGACCCCAAAATTGGGAAATGGCTTTGTTGAATTGAGTTGACTGGAGTTGAGTAGTAGGTATCTATTGGACTTTATGTTTGGTAATTGGGTATTACCATATTAGGTAGTTATCTATTAGTTTCCTATTATTATCTTGTTTCCTTATCTTTAGTTTAGCCTTGGACAAACAATATAGGCACTTCTACTTTTTTTTTGAATTGTTGATTTATGAAGCTTTTGCTTGGGATAATTTCCATTTGATTATTATTTGAGAGTTTGTGTTCTAATTCCTCTGCTTTTACTCCATATACACTTTTTACAATAAATCCACCTAAACTATTTTTAATGCAGTCTCCCCAAACTTCACTTTTTGTTGCAAAATCCTCCTCTTGCGCCTTTCTAGCGATGATTTTTAGCTGCACGTTTTTTTCCTAATAAATTCACAGCTTAGGGTTTTCTTTTCTTACATTAGAAAAATATTTCAGACAGTTATTGTAGAAACTGCTTAGTTCAAGGATTTTTTTGCACTTTACCTATGAATTTGATGATAAGTGAAGCAGACTGAAACCAAATGATATAGCAATATATTTTAGGATATACTATAATTAATTATATAACCATAGTTTATGCTGGGGCAACTTATCGGAGCAGGCCCCAAGAGCGACATAGATCAAATGAATGTATTACTTATATCAACAGTGACTTAATGGAACCACAAGTAGCCTAAATTGTGCTCCTTTACAGAAATAGTTGTATTGGTGTATTTATTAACGTGACAATATATTTGATAATATATACCTTGCGATAGTATCAATTTCTTGTTATCGTTCTTTCCCCCGTAACCCTATGCATTATGTAATATCTGAGATACCCCCCCCCCCCCAAAAAAAAAAAAATCTGTTGATGGTATATTTTTCTTAATCCCTAAATTTGTGCAATATTATGTTATACCATCAACAGATGGGTGGGGTGGGGTGGTTCTAGACATGGAAGCAATTGTCACTGTTACTACTTACTAGAGTTCTAACTGTTAATTTTGACAATCTATGATATATTGTTGTAGTATTACTGATAATTGTATTAATGAAACTACGTTTCTTGATCAAAAGTAACTTTGTCTTATCCACTGATCAGGTATCTAGATACCCATTTAAGTTCAAGTCTTACTGTTTGCTGGCAAGGTAAGCCAGGTCGACATTTAAGTTCAAAGTTATGCGATTATCTGCGACCAAAGTGCCATCCCATATTCTACGATTCAAATATCAACTCAGCAGCTGTTGTCAGACTAAATATTTATCAAGCTTTTCTGCTATGCGCAATGAAATTCCATTGCTATGTCTACGAGTTATCCAACATCTGCAGGCTCGGCTCAGACTCGTATGTGGAAATTATTCTCAGGTCTTTCAGGTAGGTAATTCTTTGTTGTTATCTCTATAAGTTGTCAACAAATTCGGTTTAGTATTGTCAAACCCTGCCTAAGCTAACCCTTCAACCCTCACCACCGTCCCCCCCACCTCTTTTTTCTTTTATTAATTATGAGCCTGTTTTTGTCCAAAGGTCATAATGATTTGTTGAGTTGAGTTGAGGCTTCTGGCCCCCCAAAATTAGATTGATACCGACTTTAAACCCCCAACTTTGCAATTACTGAAATGTGGCCCCCATTATTAGAAAGTTTGTCATATGACCATTACAATAACATATCTTTAGAATATTCTCACTTTGGCCCCATCTATTTTATATATAGTTAGAATATAGCCCCGGGATTTTTTTTTTTATGTAATAAGCCCTTTACCAGGGATATTTGGTCATTTGTTATGTTCTGTAATGGTCTAATGAGGGAATATTAAAATTGGGGGCCAAAATTTGATAACTAAATACTTTGGGACAATAGTAATGAGGTGAATAGGAGAGATGATTTTGGGGCTGCAATTGTAATTTGACATAGTTTATTTTTTCCTATTTCCCCTTCTTTTTCGAGCATATTATAGTTAAGGAGAGACGGCTGTTTTGGGGTTTATGTAAATAAGGAATGTAGAAAATGTAGTGAGCACTATCATTTTGTGATGTTGCCCATAACATCACAAGATGGCAGAACATTCCATTAGTAATTATGATATATGGGGAATGTTCTTTTCATCTCTATCTCTATATTTCATCCCCTTTATTGGGAAATAGATGATTGAATTAATTTTTGAAATATTTTATCTTGGTTTGCGTGTTTTTTCTTGTGGCATTGACTCGTTTACCTCAAGTTAGGTTTGACCTAAACTTTGGGGGTCAAAAGCCAAATATAGTTGATATTTTTCTAATTTTAAAATTGTCGTTAGATCTTGTATTGGATGAATTTTTTGACATTATGAATGGAAGTGATCCATACATCAATCATATTTACAATAAGTAAAAGAATAATAATCACCAAATACATGATCTAAGATTAATTCTAAAATGAAAAAGGAAAATGATAACATGTGCCCTTAGGGCACATGTTTTTAGCCTCAAAATAGTTAGTATTAGAGCTCCACATGAGTATCTATACCCTATTAAATGTATGTCGGAACTCTGTCCCTACTATTTTTGGGTTCTTAATGTGTGCCCATAGTGCAAATGTTATCAGGACCCAATAAAAAATATTGTCATTTTATATTTGGGACAACCAACGGGCTCTATGTATTTTACCCGATAAATTCTCTAGCTTTGCAGAACTACTGTTGTCGAGATTTTACTATATAAAATAAGTGACCCCCCCCCCCCCCCCCCCCCTCCTTCCGTTTTATTTTAATTTATATATTGTTATTTTTGTGTTAAACTGGCATCCTTGTTAGGTATATGTACAAGCTCATAAAGAAACGGATGCATCCTATATTTCTAGATTCTAGTTTCCGTCCAATTCTTCAAGTGGAGAAGGGAGAAATCGAATGGCTTGGATTGATTGCTTATACCAAAGTTTTAAAGCGAAAACAATCCCGCTACAAGGATTTGTTATCTTTGTTGAAGGTTAAGTTGATGGAAAATAAAGGCACGGAAAGTATATCGTCCGCCTTGAAATTTGCAGTCGACGATTTACATTCCTCAGTAATTTGGAAAATCAAGTATTAGATTTTTGGGGCATGACCTAATTTTGATGATTGATCTGATTTTTTTGTGTGCTTGTTTTGGAAAAAGTTATCTAGTAGGAAATATTGAGTGTAACAGTTAGACTATTTAACTGTGCTAACATAGTATCACGAAACCAATCATGGGGTGACGTGGTTATAAAGGATCGTTGTCACCTGTATGGGACTCGTGGGCACTCTTATTGAGTTCAAATTTATTGAAACTGTTTAAAATATTAAAAACTGGCGATCCATCTTATTATTATTTTAATGTATCGACCGATCAATTGCAACGGTTGGCATTTAATTTCCCTTTTATTCTCCTATTGTGAAGTGGTGATACCACAGCTGTAGAATGCCATTGTATTTTTGTAGTTAGACCATCTCCATAAATGAGGTAAAATAACATTTTTTTTTCAAAAAGTGGCATATTTAGAACAAATTGCTCGCAGATTTGCAACAGGTTGAGCGAAAGGATCTCTCATGCTTGGGTTGAGATGTCGTCGGAGAACATCACATTTTGGTTGAATGCCACGCCAACATATGGCAAAATTACATGATTTAATCTGATCCATTCGTTTCTTACGTGGTTTTTTTTGTGTGTGGGGGGGTGTGGGGTGTGTGTTGAAAAGTAAACCCGTAGCAGTTCAAATGCCGCACAAAGGTTACCCCACAGGAACCCAAATGCGTGGGACTTTTAAAATACCAAATGCACTGAATTTGGAACTCATTTTTAATTGAGAAAAATAATCAGAATGCCCCATTACACTTGAGATGATCTTAATATTCTTTTACCCTTAATAATCTACTTTGTGGATTATTTTGTAGTTTTTGTTTTCTCTATGTATGTATGAAGCATATAACAACTCTCGGACAATAGTTTTATGTGAAACCGTTTTTTTGTATTACACTGAAGCAATGCTTTAAATCGCAGCCGCACAAGGTGTCGCTTTATGGTCTCAAGTGCACGTCACGTAAATTACATTGCAAGCACTTCGTGCATTTGTTTTTTTTTTATAATTGTAAGTACAAATAAATAAGTAGGACAAAAAATTGTTCCACATATAATATATCACTTGCATTTGCAAAAAGGCCCTTTTCACCCTCTTTTTCATAACCATATTTCCAACAAAAATCATTTTTAGACATTTTTTTGTTAACTGAAAAGTAGAGCTATACCAAAACTACAAGAGCTTAGTTACAGTATATAGGGGGGAAAAAAAAACTATTCTTTCACTGTTGTTGTGGGCAAGGCAAAAGGTTTTCAAACAATTAAAAAATCAAGGTCAAACTAAAAGAAAAGTAAAGAGAAAAAATAGAATAGAGATCAACTTTGATGATTCCACAAACAAAAGAGGGACTAAAACACACAACACGAATGTTTAACGAGTTGGATGCGAGAGGATGAGGGGGTCCGACAATCAAGTGAGATGTTTTTAGAAGGCTAGGGTTTCCTCTTGTTTTGTTTTTTAGGAAGTCATGAACAGATCAATCGTGGGCTTTTTTTAAGCCAAAGGGTTTTAAATGTTTATTAAAACGCATACAAAAGAATCACGACGATTGTTTTTTTTTTAAATAGTAGTACATCTGAATAACGCTTGATTTGCGTCAAATAGCATGAATAGCGCCAATGATGCGCAAACGCATCCAAATTTTGTGCTACATCATCAAGCGAGCAAGCTATTTGTGACTTACGCAAACTAGGGTGAGCTATGTTGCATTTTCCCCCAAAAGTGCGATAGCATGCTACAACATGCGCAATCGCTTGCTTTTTTAAAACACTGCACAAAAGCAACACTGTGACAATAGTGGTGGTGACAACGAGGTAAATTTACATCACATGGTTACTGTTTAGATGGTGAGGGGTAATGATAAACTCACTTTCCTACCAATTTCGATTTATGCCTGGAATTTTAAAAAATATCGGTTAAAACCCACTCGGGTTTTAACAAAATTTTTGAGATGTTTATCACTATAATATTTTGCATACTTGAGATCGGGTATAGTTTCTTACAAATTATGAGGCTTTTTTGTGTCTTTTTACCCATGAGAAATTTAAAATTATGAAATAAATTCATATGCATGCAAATTAGAACATGATCCAATAATGTAAAATTTACAAACCATATTAAAATAAAATAAATTGTAATTGAGAAGTTCCGATCAATCCAAATTATGTATTATTTAATCTTAAAAAAGATAAATTGATTCAAAAGGACGAGAAATAAACAAAGATTCAATTATTCAAAAATGTTTTTTATTTTTATTTATATTTTTAGCAAAGGGCGAGTGCTCTACTTACATAATGCGAAGCACCATTTTATCAGACACGACTTTTTTTTTTATAACCTTGAACCTCCACACGATCGAGCCCTTTGGACTCTCCCGTGCAAGCTAAACAGGGGGAACACTGTGCAAGAGCCACCGTCACACATGCCGCAGTTCAAATCAGGTGTCCAGGAGGATTCGAACCCTGAATCGTGCACCTAACAACACAGTTCAGAGCTCGCTCTTACCGTTGAAGCAACAAGGGTGGACACACCTCTTTTGAACAGACAAGACCTTTCATGAGACCAAGTAACATCACTTAAAAATAATTTCACACTTTTAAATTATTAAGTTAAATTTATTAATAATTTCTAATTTTTACGTAGGTGAAAATTAGAGACAAAAGGACATCAAATTCATAAACACGTAAACTGATAAAGATACAACACTAATACCACGGGCCTTGAACCAGATTTGCCATGGAATTCAATTCTTTGGGGGGGGGGGGTAAAGAATTGAATTCCAGCTTTTCAATGGCTTGGAATTCAATTCCAGCCTGTTCTATCAAACAGGGCCCAAGTGTAAAGTAGTTGCATTGGAATAAGTATCCACGGGCCTTGAACTTTCTCTAGTTATAATCTATTGAATTGACTTGGCTAGTGAGTGGACATGGTGCCTTGAACTATTAGTCGTTTCTTTAACCCAGATATAATAGAAGTCACGTATTTTCTTGACATTGTTTGGTTCTCTAATTGTGTTCATTCTGGCCATACACACCTCATTGCTTTGTGACTATTTTTTAGAATTCAGCCTTCTAAAATGTCATAGAAACAACCCTTTCTACTCACATAGGTGATTTCCACCAAGTGTATCCTATAAATGCTCTACTTTGACATATTCAAGCTATATAATTCATCAAATGCATAACATGTTTTGGTTCTGACATCATTTGACGTAAACCACCCAGTCTCGAGATTTTAAGGGCCCGAGGCGAATTCTTGAATTGGGAGCCCTATATTTATCTAGATATTTTTTTATTACTTTATAAACTATAGGGTTTTTATTACGAAAAAAATGCCGATTTATTTTTGGGAATTGCGACAAGTTAAATGTTTCGTCGGTCAAGTTTTTAACATATTATTTTTGGCACAATTGAAAAATGACGCTATAAATATATATACATATATAAAATTTTGAGGCCCCTAAAATGCGTGGAAAATCAGGGGGCCGAGGCGGCTGCCTCTCTCGCCTCCCCTCAAAACCGGCCCTGAAACCACCTCATTATAAAACTATATTAAAAAAGAAATATTCTCAGTGTTAACTAAATCACCGGCCCCGGCGGCACACTTGTGTTGTCCCTTTGAACCTAGGTTGTGGGATCTTTAGCTAGAAAGATTGAGTTACCACAATCAAGAATTTTGGTCAAATAAATCGCTAGAAATCCATTCCCCTTGCTGATTTAGTCAATGGAACTAAAGCTTTTCTCATTAAAACTAATATCATCACCAAAAATATACTGGTTTCTTTATGACCTTATGTTAAGAACTGATAAATCGTGGTTAATAGTATTATTAAATGCCCTTTCCAAATAATTATTATTAGTTCAGCTTAACATTCTCCAATCAGTTGGTTTTCAGTAGAACTGATTGGGTCACAAGGGCCTCACTTGAAAATTAGCTAATCTAGACAGAACATGTAATGACTCATCCTAAAAATTAGGTATATCATAACATTTTGATTAGAGAACTGCTATTATTTATTTGATTTTTGTAGATCATTGAAGTTAATCAAAATTTAATCAGAAGTCAAATGAATAAATTGACAAAGGGGGAAGTGTTTAAACTGTGATTTCAAATTATAATACTAATATGGATAAACCAAGAACATTAGAATATATTTTGGGTGTTTCATACATTTTTGAAAATTATTAAACATTTTGTACAATATTTAATTATAAGACTTGTAATTATATCATAAATTAGGATGAATTTAGTGTATGCTTGAATGTGGGTACACTTATCATGGGATTCTATTTCTAACGAAGTCTGAACAAATATGAATTGTGAAAAATGATAAACAAGTCGATCAGAGCCTTTATGATCTGCTGTATATATTCGTGATTGATCGAATTTGTTTGATTTCGATTAACTTAAAAAAAGTGAAACAAACAATTTTGTTGAACGCACCTGCTTTGTTTGTCAATCAATTACAAGGTTTTGGGAATTGATTGTCTCGGGCCTGTGTTAAGATCGACTTCAAGTGGACGCATTATTGCAAAGCTATCATTATCCAGGTGTGGCATTTTTTTTACTATAATTTTTTTGTTATTGCATCATTACTATTCAACTTTTGAATTCAGTTTTACGTAGTTTTGTTTACGATCATAGTATATTTATTGGAAATTATTTCTTCAGTAGTTTTATTTTCCGTAAGTCTATGGGCTAGGGTTATGTCTATTGTATAGGTATGTTTATATTATTTTATCGTATTTGTAACTTTAGTTTTTAGGCATTTATTTAGGGAATTAATTTGTAAGAGTATTTAATTAATTAATTAATTAATC
Organism: Sambucus nigra; assembly: GCA_949130495.1. Taxonomy (NCBI): domain Eukaryota; kingdom Viridiplantae; phylum Streptophyta; class Magnoliopsida; order Dipsacales; family Adoxaceae; genus Sambucus; species Sambucus nigra. The sequence goes on along the minus strand of OX422211.1, from coordinate 434,156,811 downwards.
TTTTTGGCTCTACCATTGTTGGCGCTCAAGTTCGGATGTGAAACAAGGTGTATTAGTGCCAGGTTGATAGCTGATCGTAAAATTTATGTCAAATCTTGTTAATGGATTCTCTATTTAAAAAAAGAAACGTAAATATAAATAACATACATAAAATTAGATTTGGTACGTAGAATTTAGGTACACTGACTGGAAAGTGTAAAGAACTTATGGATACCTTGAAACGGAGAAAAATAGCATGCCTATAAGAAACTAAATGGAAGGGTGAAAAGGCTAGAGAGATAGTAGAAGGTTATAAATTATTTTACTCGGGAGGGATAGATAATCATTAAAGGAGGGTGGATATTGTTGTTGATTACTATATGAAAGATAAAGTGGTTGATGTTAAAAGATGGGAAGATAGATTAATAAGCATTCAGATTGTCTTAGATAAAATAATCTTGAATATAAAAAGTGCTTACGTGCCCCAAGGAGCTTTAGATGAAAATGTAAAGAAATTATTTTGGGAATTATTAGATGAAGTATTACAGCAAATTCCTACGCATAAAAATATATTTTTAAGAGGCGACTTGAATGGACATATAGGAGTAGAATGAGAAGATTATCCAAGGATACATGGAGGTTGTGGTTTTGGTAAGAGGGATGAAGGAGGGAAACTATTTTAGAATTTTCTAAGGCATACGATCTAGCATTAATAAACACATTGTTTTATTTTAAAAGGAAGAGCAGTTAATAGTGGAGAGAATAAAAATCAAATAGATTATTGCTTACATATAATAAGAGACTTGAGCATATGCAAAGACTGTAAAGTTATATCAGGTGAAAGCTTAACAAATCAATATCGCCTATTAGTAATAGATTTAGCCATTAAAATATTTAAGTACCGAAAAGAGAAAATAGATTATCAAAATATAAAATGGAAGGATATAAAAGGATGCAAATAGATAGAATTTAGGCAGAAGTTCTTGTTGAACATGAAGTGGAATTGGGACGAAAATATTAACATTTGTTCAAGAACGAAAAATGATATTGAGAAAATAGGTAAGCAAATTTTAGGTGAGGCTAAAGGAAAAAGATTCATTAAAAAAGTGACTTGGTGGTGGAATGAGAAAGTGCAAAAGATAATACAAAAGAAATAAGTAAGTTTTAAAGAGTAAAAATCAAGAAGATTAAGAAAGGTATAAGAAGTTAAAAAGTGAAGTAAAAAATATTATTCTAAATGCGCAACAAAACGCACTAGATAATCTTTATAGTAAATTAGGTATCAAGGAAGTTGAAAATGAGATATATAAATTGACAAAGAATACAAATAGATTGACAAGAGATATGGGTCCACTTAAGTGTAATAAAGATATAAATCAAAATATATTAATTAACAATAAAGAAATTCTAGATCTCCAAGTCTTCGGAACGCTACTGACCATTCTTTCAGCTTCTAAAAAAGGACAAGGTCTCACATGGAACGACGACTACTCACGAGCTCTGGAAGAGATCAAATCATACTTTAGTAAGCCACCCCTCCTGGTGATTCCAAATAATGGAGACCCGCTATACCTTTACCTTGCAGTATCCGACCTCGTTGTAAGCTCCGCCCTGGTATGTGAAAAAGAGGGAAGTTAGTATCCAGTTTATTACACCAGTAAGACACATTTGGACGCAAAATATCGGTACCTGCTGCTGGAGAAGCTCGCCTATGCACTAGTAGCTTCCTCGAGGAAGTTTAAGCATTACTTTGAGGCCCATTCGATAACCATAATCACTTCCTACCCCCTCAAAGTTGTTCTGCGAAAAGCTAACCTCTTCGGACGAATCTCAAAATGGTCTGTAGAGCTTGGGATATTAGATATCCACTTCCAACTAAGAACGGCGATTTAGGGACAAGTCTTAGCAAACTTTATTATCGAATTTATAGGGGATCAGCCAATCAACCAACTGGAAACGGAGCTGTCAACGAGAAAGCATAGTTTAAGGGTTGGACCATATACGTTGCTAGAGCCTCCAATTCCAAGGGGACATGAGTAGATATCGTTCTCATCACTCCAGAAGATACTATAATCGAGTAATGAATCAGATTGGTATTTTAGGCCTCCAACAACGAAGCTGAGTATGAAGCATTAATCGCTGGCTTGCGTAAAGCCTAACTACCGGGGGTAAAGCACCTACGCGTGTTCGACGACTCCAAAATGGTCTCCAAGAAAGTGAGCGGGGACTTCAATGCCAAGGATGATAGCGTGGTAGCCTACCTCACTGTGATAAGAGGACTCATAGCAAAATTTAAGAAAGTACAGATTCAATAGTTCCCTCGGGGCCAGAACAGTCACGTCGATGCCTTAGCAGCCCTAAGTTCAGCAATTGACTTCGACCTAAGGAGAACTATTTAGATAGAGTTCCTCACGCAGCCAAGCATTGATTAGACAGTCATAGCCTATAAAGTCCTCCTCACAGATAATTCCCCCAGTTGGATGGATCCCAACATCAAGTATATACGGAGCTATATATTGCCCGACGACAGGAGGTTGTCCCACCAGGTAAAGGTCAAGGCTGCCCGTTTTTATCTCTTCTCAGAAGGGAATATCTATAAGAAGTCATTCACATGTCCTTATCTCCAGTGCGTTCACCCACATGACACCGATCAAGTAATTAGCGAACTCTATGAGAGAATTTGTGGGAGTCATACAGAAAGGAGATCTCTGGCCTTCCGAGCAATTGAGAAGGGATACTGGTGGCCTCATATGTAAAAAGATGAAGGTAATTACGTTTGCAAGTGTGAAAAGTGTCAGAAGCATTCTCCTATGATCCACCAGCCTACCAGTGACCTGAAATCATTAACAAGCCTATGACCATCGTGCAATAGGGACTAGACATAGTGGGGCCACTACCTACCGCATCTGAAAACTGAAAGTACCTGCTAGTAGGCACAGATTACTTCACCAAATGGGTAGAGGTAAAAGCACTAGAAAACATTCGTGACTCAAATATAACCAGGTTTATCTAGAGAAACATCATAACACGCTTTGGGGTACTAAGGACTATCATCACCGATAACGGAACCCAATTTGAGAGTGGTTTCTTTCAAGGTTTTTGTGACGAACATGGCATCAAACACCACTTCAGTTCTGTGGCATACACCCAAAGCAATGAGCAGACAGAGGCTTCCAATAAAACCATACTAAGCGGGCTAAAAAAGCGGCTAGAAAGAGGCAAAGGTGCCTGGGTGGATGAACTCCCTCATATTCTATGAGCTTATCGTACCACCCTTCAGGCGACCAACTGGGGAAACATCATTTTCCCTTGCTTATGGGATGAAAGCTATCATCCCACTAGAAACATGTCTCCCTACCATGAGAATTTCCTTGGTTAACCAAGGCCTTGATAATTATGTCTTACGCACTGAACTTGACTTAGAAGACGAGCGGAGAGAAAATTCCATGATCAAGTTGGCTTCCTGCCAGTAGCAACTGTCCAGGCAGTAGAGTAAGAAAGTTAACTCGAGAAAGTTTCTGATAGGAGACTATGTCGTCAGAAAAGTCCTTGACGGTGCCATAAGACCATCAGATGGAAAACTGGGAACAAATTGGGAAGGACCCTTCAGTGTAATCAAGGACGACCTTCAAGGAGCATATCACTTGCAAACATTAGACGGCAGGGAGATACCAAGGGCCTGGAATGCATCCAATCTCAAGAAGTTATACTTTTAGTCTTCTTTATCTTTTGATGACACATTTAGTTTAAGTAAATTTTCATTTTTAGACTTATGTTGCTCGACAGGAAATATTCAATAAATAAAGGCCAATTGGCCCCTACACTTTTATATTATCCATTGGTTGCTAAATTTTTCTTGGTTGCATCTCATTAATACGCACCTTTTCCAAGTGATAACTCCTTTGTGCATAGCTAAACTCCTGGGATTATAGCAAGTTGTTCAACTTATTTTCAATCAAGGAACCTCGCGTGCCAAATAGGGTTAGCAGTAGTTATAACAAGTCGATAAAAGAGTTTCAATAACTACAACCCTCAGGTCCTTGTTACAAACACAAGAGACCTCATGAGTTTCCCTGGAAACAACAAAATCCCTACAAGGGATCCTTAGGCAATAAAGTCAACTTAGGTTGGTATCCAACTTGGTTGGTCGTAAACACCTTCATAGGAAGATGGCCCAGTTACCAGGTGCATTTTTTCCATTATCCTACTTAGGCCTGAGGGAGTGTGATGACACGACCTAAAAGGTAAAGTACACGGAATGATACTGCTAAGGCATATTGGACTGAGAGAATGTTCAAATACATAATAGCATTTGATTAACGCTACTTTGTGATACCACTTGGTCAGTCGGAAGGATCAAAGTGGTAAAACCTAAGTACTAGACCAGGTAAACAACAAAAAAACCAATGTGGTCAATTAATATTATTTGGTCAACAAGAATGTCGTTTAACAAATCAATAACATATGTTTAGTCAGCGTGAGCTCAAAATATTGAGAATTGGTAAATAGCACTTTTTCATTAACTATAATAAGAAGGTACATTTACAATAAAGACCAAAAATATACAAGGACTTAAGATGTCTCAGGACGATGAGCAAGATATTCAGCAACAGTCGCCCTTTGACCATCATCTGGTTTGGGAGCAACCTCTTGCACAACACTATCTAGATCGTGCTCCAAGAGATGGAATGGAATGGCATCAGTTGGAATCCATTGGTCATCTTTTGAGAAAGGATTGTGACAGTAGGCAGGACACTCGACTTGGTACTGATACCATAGCCTAAAATCCTTGGGTGTCTTGACCTCCACAAGACCTCTCAACCACCCACGAGAGAAAGTTGCATCCTCTACCTCTTTAAGCTTTGTTGGGGCATCTGCTCAGCCTGTATTATAGCCCTCCGACCAAACTTCTTGAGGTCCCATTTTGAAAACATTCCTCAATATTTTAATGTGTTCCTTGAGCCCAACAACCTTGAACTTCAGCCCAGCTACCGTTTCCCTCAGAGCATCATTATATTCCTAAAGAACTTCACTAACTTGGATAACCTCGGTGTTCTCTAAGAGTTTGGCCCTCAAAAAGTTCACCTCTTCCTGAACTGAGGCACTTATCTCCTACGTCTCTTGAAGGCTGTCCTTTAACTTGGCAACCAGTTCTGATTAATTCTTATATGTTGCTCGTTCTTCACCCGTAAGGACTTACAGATTTTTATAAAGGCTTTGCGATCCTTCACACTGATATTTTTCCTAAGGATCTACCCTAAACGGGAGGTTGGAGATATGTATTGGTCTAAATCGACAGACTACATACATCAGATCATGAGAAAAGTATTAGCACAATAAGAGTAAGTAAACATATACACAAAGAAGAAAGATTTCATCTTCATTGATAATAAAAGGAAGGAGGCCAAGGGACAATACACTAAGTTTTCAGAGATAATTACAAAAGGAAATCGTACAAGGAAGAAAAAAGAAAAAAAATCCTAGTCTACGAGCCTTGGTCCTTCACCTGATCATCTTCAATAATGGTCTTTCCCTTATCAATAGTGGGTTGATCCTTACTTGCATCATCACTAACCTTGTTCTCCCTCTCTACCCTCCTCGAAAGTGTCTGGACTAGGAGAATGAAGGTCGAAGAGCTCGAATTCGGCAAGAGTCATAACAGCCTTCAAGGCCTGATCCCAACCTTTCTTGAAGACCACCTCGCATTCATAGGCCAGCTGTTGCTCGACATTATCATAAGCTTTATTGAAGCCCTCGTGATAATTGGCATTTTTTCTTGCGAAAGTTCCACCTCCATCTTAACAATTTTGCCATATAAAGCTTCATTCTCCTCAATCAGCTGGGCCTTCTTGGTGACCATAACTTTTTGAGATGCTCCAAGGTCATCACAAGCTTTCGTCAGCTTCTCCCTCTCTCTCTTACCCCCATGCCAGGTGAGCTTCGAAAAAGGCCTTCTTCTCAGAATTCAGAGTTTCTTTTAGCTCTTGCTCGATCTTGGACTTATTGGCATGGTCGTCCAGAAGAGTTGTGAAATCAGATAGCAGCTACACAGAAAAAAGAAAGCAATAAGTTAAGTGCAGAAGTAAGGGAAGTGCAGAGAGACAAACAGTGGAGAAGACTTACCAGGGCCATCCCCTGAGTAGTTTTAAGGCCGATCTGGGATGATCCCAACCTCAAAGAATGCTCACAATTAGCACCGAGCACCTCCCTCTTCAGCAAGTCGGAGGGGGAGGTAGGGGACATCACCCTTGCTAGACACCTCAGCAGTTGCGACAGGAGGGAGAAATCCGAGGCTTTCAGAGCCAACTTTATTTTGGCATCCCTCGTCTCTTCTTCTTTCTTCTTCTCATCTTCTCTCTCTCTCTCTCTCTCTCTCTCTCTCTCTCTCTCTCTCTCTCTCTCTCTCCCTCTCTATTTTCGTCTCTTTTGTCTCCTTTTTATTCTTCTTCTCCTTATCTTTCCCCTTGTCCAACGAGCTAGAGCCACTAGTCCTAAGGGACCCGGTATCCGATGTCTTCAGAGATTTCAGTCGATTAGACAAGATATCCTGGTCATCATCATTAGGGAGCCTCAGCTTTCTTCTCTTTATCAGAGGGGCCATGTCTTTTTCTTCCTCTTCCTCCTCTTCAGATCCTTCTCCCTTATCTTCGGATCCCTCTACCTCCTCTTCTATCATAATAAGGTCAGAAGGACCGACCTCAGGAGCTTTTAAGATTGGAACCTTATCAACCGGATGAGCAATAAAACTAGTATTAATTATAATTTTGTATTCCAACAGGAAGGCCGCCGACTTCGGGTGCTCGTCGTCTGATAGCCTTTCCTTGATATTCCAGGCTTTCAAAAGCTCATCAGCATTAACTTCACTTATATCAGGCTCCTGACTTTTGACACGGGCTGTAAGAACAAAGGGAGAAAAATATTAGCTAAGAGGATAGAGGGAAAAAAATAAGAAATGCACAGAAGCGACCTGTTTGGGCATCTTCATAGTAAAAAATTATAGGGGCCTGTTGCCTTTCGTCCACACCAGCAGGAGAACGTTGCCAGTTTCTAGCAATGAAATCATGTTCCTAGTAATCCTTATGGGAATTGGGAAGATTCACCACCAGAACCCTCTCATCCTTCCTTGTTTTTAAATACAAAAGGCCTTTCTTGGTTCACGACCACACATAGAAATAGCAGATCTCAGCAAGGCGTAGTTTTCTCCCATAAAGGGTGTTTATCCTATGGACCCCATTAACTATCTTCCAAACATTGGGCAGGGGTGGTTTCAAAATATTTGAAGAACCTAAGGAACAACTAGTTTGGGGGAAATGCTAAACCCCCCTTGGGTTATTAAGAGGGTGTGAATCGAGTGCCCCCTTCAACATCACGAACATTTCGAGGAAGAGGGGAACAGTCGATGATCACCCAGTCAGGAATATTGTATAGGCACCTAAATTCATCTGCCATTTTATTATCTAGCATCGCCATAATTGTTCGAATACGAAAGAAAGCCCTAGCTACATCTACACAATAAGTTCCTAGAAAAACTTTGAAGATGGAAGAGGTAAACTTACAAAAATTGATAGAGCCCTGGAGAAAAAGAAGACACTAAAGAAGATGAACTTTGCAAAGCTTAGCAAGCAAGTAAGAAACTGAACTGAACTGATGAGAGGGACTGTATCTCCGATTTGAGACTCGATGTCAATGATGAACACAATATCCTAAACGATTTTTAGCGGTTCAAATGCCTGATCAGTCCACAGCACCCTCCCCCATTTAAACAAATTACAAATATACCATGAAGAGCTGTTCAGGACGAGCGTACCCCTGCATGTCTCTCGCATTCACAAAAATGCCATTTTAGACTTGAGGCATGAGGATCTTGGGTTATGGGACCTTTAAAAATATTGGCCCAAAATCCATCAGGCACAAAATTCTTAGAGGCAATTGTGGGAGCCCATTTGGTACGACCCATGAGAATAGCCGACCAGCCTGGATTAATCAAGACGATGCCCGACCCAAATCATGATTTAATTTAACACACGAGTATTTTCGATACACATGAACACTTACAGATATAGTCAAATCAGTTACCAATAATCTCGGGATAGATATTCAGGTACTCATTGATATATTCACGTGTTATTTGAGTTCCTTTGACAACTCAAACTCTATGTCGATTTATTTATAATTTTTACACCCTGACCCGGGGCAAAGGGATGTAACTTAAGATCTTAAGAGACACTATAATGTAAGCAGTAACCTCTCCATGGACGTAGGCAAGTTGCCGAACCACGTATATCGTTATTGTGTGTGATCTTTACTTTTTATCTTTGTGATTGTTTTCATGGATCTCTTTATTGTGACATTTTTTGTACTCACAACCACCATGAGAGCACTTAAATTATTACAAGACAAACTCCCCAAAAATTAAAACATATCCAATACCAAACATTACAACGCTAAGAGAGACCTCGCAACTCTCGACACAAAATATAACGATAAAGATAACTCTGACACCTACGCCTAAAAAAAATGGCAGTGATGAGTAGGGGTGTGCAAAAAAACCGACCAAACCGACAAACCGACAAAACCGAGCCGAACCGAAAATTTTCGGGCCGGGTTTTTTTTAGGGTCGGTTCGGTTCGGTTTAATCAGGTATAAAACCGACAGGGTCGGTTCGGTTTTGGCATAAAAAAACCGATTTTGAACTGAACCGAACCGAATTAATTTTTATACTTTTTAATTTTATATTTTATATTATATTTATATTAGTGTTGACATATTATATTATATTTTTAAATTTTATATTTATATTAGGTATTAAAAAATATATTTTTTATTAAAATAAAGGAAAAAGCCGAACCGGCCCTGTATAAAACCGGCCCTATAAAAAACCGACGGGAAAACCGAACCGGCCCTATCAAAAACCGAACCGATTCGGTTCGGTTTTTCAGCATTTTCGGTTCGGTTCGGTTCTCCTCCTCCAAAAACCGACACGGTCGGTTCGGCCCAAAAAACCCGATCAAAATCGAACCGATCGACCCGTGAACACCCCTAGTGATGAGAAAGGATGGTTGAGTGCTCCAAGATAACTCTAAGTCGGGTAATAGAGAGCAACTAAAACAATACGATGGGTAAGGTCCACCACGACAAGATAATATTTATGCACTCGGGTAGTAAAACCATCAGTCATGGATATCAATAATAATCTCTACAATATGTAAAATTTTAATTAAGTTGTACATATTACGAGTCTAACTCATCTAATCGTGACCCTCCCACGTTCTTTCCCTTACCATAGAACATCATGGCCCACATTATCATAGTACAATGAATTCCTAAAGGCGAAGTTTAAATCTAAGTGGAACCGCGTACAGGACAAGGATGTAGTCCCTAAATCAAAATATCTCAACATTATACAAATCATCATCACATATTAGTCACATTATTTACATTAATTGACATTACATGTTTCGCATACTAGGTATAAGGTTTCATTGATATAATAGCCACGGGGATCAAAATATGTTTCATAGGACTTTTTCTCACATATTCATTTATCACATCATGGACACATTATTCATTTTTAAGGGCAATACATGTTTCATATACATGGATTTGTGTTTCATTAGCACAAGAATAATTCATTTATTGGCCTTATTGATTTATGAGCAAGTTCTAATATTTCTATAAGTCCCTATTAGTTTCATAATTCATTTATTGGCCTTAGGTAACTCAATAGTCAAATTTTGGATATTCTGGATATTAAACAATCTTTACTAAAATGGTCATAACTCCCTTCTCAAAAGTCCAAATGATCTGATTCAAAGGTCATTAGAAATCTAGGATCCAGAGCTTTGTTTTGGGGTATGTCTCACATTCTAATTCAATGCACAAAGAGAATGGAATTCATCTAAAGGGATGTTATAATTTCTGGCAGGATATTTCGTCATATTAAACACCCTTTACTAAAACAGTCATAACTCCCTACTCAGATATCCAAATGACCCGATTCAAAGCTCATTGGAAATCTAAAATCCATACTTTATGTTGGGGTATGTGTCATATTATAATTCAATGTACACAGATAATGGCATGCATTTGAAGTGATTTCATAAATTCTAGAAGGCTATTTTGTCATATTAAACACCCTTTATTAAAATGGTCATAACTCCCTACTCAGAAGTCCAAAATGACCCGATTCAAAGCTCACTAAAAATATAAGATCCAAGCCTTTCTTTTGGTCTATGTCTCACGTTCTAATTCAATGTACACACTGATTGGCATGTGTTTGAAGTGACGTCATAATTTCTGGTAGATCGCCATCCTAACAATTGAACTAGTATAAACAAATATAATTTATTTGATAATTGGATTCATTCATGTGAAAAATTTCAATTTTCAAATAAATACAACACCCTAATTATCCCTACATGATTTAAGAATTTAGAAAGCATTGTTTAGGTACAAAAACACTATTAACACCATGAAAAGAGAGAGTAATATTATCTTGCGTGGTAGGAAGAACCCAAAAGCCCAATTTATAGAGAAATTCTCACTGTAGAAAAATACCCCTCGAGTCTCCAATTACCCATATATCCATTCTATTAAGTGAATATTTCAGTTTTGGTTTAATTATTATTTTACTACAATATTAAATTATAAATTTCTTTAATAAAATTTCAATTTACAATTAGACCCCACATAATTGTTTCAACTTCAAAGTTTATTATAAATCTTTTTCCCTCACTCAAATAGTTATAAATTCGAGTTTTCACTTCAAATAATTATTTCAAATTCATGGAAAATGATTATTTAATTAATTAAAAATCCTTTGAAATTATGGAGTATTACACTAGAAAAAGAAAATGCTTTTCTATTTGACTACTCTGAATCTGGCTAAGTTCCTCAACGAATAATCTCCTACTCTGGATGAAAATAAGACTAGTTAGGAGAAACTGGTTGCGGTGAATGCGTAGAAACACACTGACTTCTTATGTAAAGACTATGTTATTAAGGGACTCGATAACACTAACGCGACCACAAATGTGTATCTAGTATTCGTGCAGATATAGGCTCAAGTGCCACCTTGTCGCGTTAGTAATAAACCCGGTAAGTCGGGATCGTCTGCACAGGGAAATAGGACGATGAAATCGTGACAACGTTGAAAAGATTGAGAACCCTAACTTGACTCTAAAAAGAAACGGAAACGATGATTTGGTATGGGAAGTAACTACAACTAGAAGTAATGAGAAAATCTACCTACTAAAATGAGATATTACTACTGAAATGATTTTTAAACTACTTATGAAATCTGGATTTTAATTGAAAAGATTGTAAGTGAGAAAGATAGGTCAGGATACAATCCTCCAACGCTAGTACATTTACTAATGTTAAAACAAAATCTTGAATTGAAATAATTGATAAAACCCAATCTTCCTTAATACCAAGCATTATATATATGAGGTTCAAGCCCGCATCATGCATAATCAAGAGCAAGAATAAAGTGGTATCGTTGTAGCTACATGCGCATTGCACTCTTATGCATCCCGGTTACCTAGGGCAAACGAGATCAAAAGATCTACAACGGTTATGATTACTACACAACATGATTGAATCAATTATTTAATTCATAAATTAATTTTAAGCACTTGTAAAAGACATCGAGTTGGATTCATGCATTCCAACCCTTAGAAAATTAGCTAGACATGATTAACTTAGAGAAAAACATGGTTTTCAAGAAATAGAACATTAAGTCTAAATAAAATAGATGAAAAGAGAATTACAGAATCAAACCAACAATCACACTAATGAGCAATTAAAAACTTAAAGGAAAGATGTTACTTGAATTGCAGAAATTAGATTCAAATCCTTACAGCCAAAAATCTTCTTATGGAAAAACTAGGGTTTTTTACTACAAAAACCATCTACTCCTAATTTGCCAACCTAAAAAATTGAACTCCTATTATTATGTAACAAACTAGAATAAATACCTCCGAAATTTACAAGAGTTTGACCCAATTAAAACTCTTAGAAAAGAATATAAAATCTGAGGAAAATCGCAAGCGGTCCGGATCCATCAGGCAGGGCGATCCAGATCTCCCCATTATTTCAACCAGTGAACCTTAGAGAAGGTTGATCCGGATCCTTTTTACGAAAAAGGTCTGGATCGCACCCCTTTTTCATTCAGAGTTTTTTTTTGCCATGCGGTCCGGATCCTTTTTGGGAAAAAGGTCAGGATCGCCTTCATTTTCCATTCAAAGACTTTTTGCCAAGGGCGGTCCGAATCCTTTTTGAATAAAAGGTTCGGATCGCCTTCACTTTTCATACAGAACTTGCTGGGGAACCGGTCCGGATCCTTTTTCAGAGCGGTCCCGACCACCTGCCAAATTCATGCAGGGATCCTTTTTGAACTTTTCTCATCTTCAGATGCTCGTAACTTTTTCACCCTAGCTCTAATTAATGTGTTGTTTCTTACAATGTTCTTGTAATTAAAATATCATCAACTCTCCAGTTGGCATCGCTTCCAGACTAAGGCTGCAGAATTATGAAATTGCCCTTTGACTTTCCTTATTTGGTTTCTTACCAAGATTTCCAATTTCTTTCTTCCTAAATGCTTTAAATACCTGCAAAACTCATGAGAAATACATAAACTAGATGTATTTATTAGAAGGAGTCAGTAGCGAGGAAATGCGATAATTCAACTCATTTTGCATTACTCGAGATGATAAAAGTCCCTAAATTAAGGGGATAAATTTGGAAGAATTTGTGCCTAATCAAACACGTTATCAATGTGTATTATAATACTAAATCAGCAAAGGAACTTTGAGAGTCTTTGGATACCAAATACAAAACCAAGAATGTCGGCACGAAGTAATTTATTGTTGGTTTTTTCTCGGAGTATAAAATGGTGGATAGTAAAATCGTGATATCCTAAGTTCGAGAACTTTAAGTTATTCTTCATGATATTCATATCGAGGGTATGTCTCTAAGCGAATATTTTCAAGTGGATGCAATATTTGAAAAATTGCCACCATCTTGGAAGGAATTCAAGAATTATTTAAAGCATAAATGCAAGGAGATGAAACTTGAAGAATTGATTGTTTGTTTGAAAATTGAGGAAGATAACCGCAAGTAAAAAAAAAAGAGTAGAGGAATTCAATGCATGGCATCAAAACCAATGTAGTGGAAGGGGGATCAAAGACTAACAAGAAGAGAAAGCACAATAGTGAAGGTCCAAGTGAAGGATCTAAAGGTGATAAGAATTTCATAGGAAACTGCTACAATTGTGGCAAATCGGGGCATTACCCCAAGGATTGTCGAAAGCTAAAGAACTTCAAGAAACAAAATGCTCAAGCAAATGTGACGGAATTAAATAACCTTTTAGCAGATGTTAATGACATCAACCACTCTGTGGTGGTTTTCGAATGCAACTTGGTCGGAAGCAACAAATAATGATGGGTTAACACTAGTGTTACTCGCCATATATGTGCCAACAAATGGATGTTATCTACTTACAAAACTGTTGATAATGATGAGCAACTCTACATGAGAAACGCTTCGCATTCTAAAGTTAAAGGACAAGGAAAGGTGATGCTAAAAATGACAAGCGACAAAGAACTCACGCTTAACGATGTGCTTCATGTGCTCGATATTCGAAATAATTTAATATCCAGATATTTGATTAGAAAAAATGGATTTTAGTTAGTCTTTGTATCAGATAAATTTGTCCTTGCTAAGAATTATATGTATATAGGCAAGGGATACTTAGTGCTGGTCTATTTAAGATGAATGTAATGACTATTGTACCAAATTCTATGAATAATAAGACTACATCCTCTTACTTGCTTGAGTCTTTTACTATTTGGCATGAAAGATTAGGACATGTTAATTGTGATACTTTGTGTATATTAATTTCATTAAATTTATTACCAAATGCGAATTGGATCACAATCATAAATGTGAAATATGTATGGAATAAAAATGTCAAGAATGCCTTTTCATTCTGTCGAAAGTAATATCGAACCTCTAGAGTTAATTTATACTGATATGTGTGATTTAAAATTTGTGCAAACAAGAGGTGGTTAAAGTATTTCATTACTTTTATTTATGATTACAATCGATATTGCTATTTATATCTTCTTACAAGAAAAGATAAGGCAATTTAAATGTCTAAATACTACACAACTAAAGTTGAGAGAATCAACTTAGTAGAAAGATAAAGGCAATAAGAAGTGATAAAGGTAGTGAATATGATTTCCCTTTTGAATAATTTTATTTGGAGAAAGAAGTCATTCACCAAACTACTACTCTTTAGTCACCTCAATCTAATGGTATTATTGAAAGCAAAAGCCGAACATTGAAAGAAATAATAAATGCTATGTTGATAAGTTCTAGGCTACCACCGAACATATGGGGCAAGGCATTGATTTTTGCTAATTATATTATCAACAAAATACCTCATAAGAAAAACCACAACATACCTTATGAGTTTTGGAAAGGTCGTAAACCTAACTATAAATACTTAAAATTATCGAGGTTCTTGGCGAAGGTAGCGGTTCCTAAACCTAAAAAGGTTAAAATATTACCAAAGACCATTGACTGTATATTCATTAGTTATGCCAACAACAGTAATCATATCGTTTTCTTGTCCATAAATTTGAGATTCCATATGTGCAAGTCAATACGATCATTGAATCAAGGGATGATACATTCTTTGAAAATATTTTTCCATATAACATGTGAAGTGAATCAGATTCACTTAAAAGACCTCATGATACTATATCTAGTAATAATCAAAAGGTTATAGATAATAATTCTATACATGATAATGAACTTGGGCGTAGTAAGAGTTCGAGGACTTAACATCTTTTGGATCATATTTTCTAATATATTTGTTAGAAAATGAACCTCAAATCTTTAAGGAAACAATGTCATCTCCCGAGGCTTCTTATTGGAAAGAAGTTGTTCATAATGAAATTGAATCCATATTGCAAAACCAGACATGGGAATTGGTGGAACTTCCACCCAATAATAAATCGTTAGGCTGCAAGTGGATCTTCAAAAGGAAGATGAAAGTAAATGTATAAATTAATAAATATAAAGAAAGACTTGTTGCACAAGGCTATAAATAAGGGGAAGGACTAGATTACTTTGATACATATTCAACTATTACAAGAATTACATTCATACGTATGTTGATTGCAACAACATCATTAAATGGACTTGAAATACATCAAATGGATGTAAAAACAACATTCTTAAATGGTGACTTGGAAGAAGAAATATATATGGAATAACCAAAAGGGTTTATTACTTTTGGACAATAAAAAAAGTTTGTCTACTAGTCAAATCACTTTATGGGTTAAAGCAATCTCCCAAACATTGGCGTGAAAAGTTTCACAGTGTTATAATGTCAAACGAATTCAAAATTAATGAATATGATAAATGTGTTTATGTCAAAATCACTCAAAATGGGTACGTTATAATGTGTCTATATGTCTATGATATGCTCATAATTGGTAGCAATGTGAATATAATCAAAGCTACCAAAATAATTTTAACTGGTAAATTTGATATGGATGTCACTGATGTTATTTTAGGAATTATATTTTCTAAGGCATCTGATGGTTTAATATTATCTCAATCGCACTATATAGAGAAAATAATTGACAAGTTAAAGAATATAATATTGTACCAACAAAGACATCCATTGATGCTAACATTCACCTTACTACCAATACTGGTTAAATCATGTCACGTCTAGAATATTCTCGTATAATAGGAAGTCTAATGTATGTTATGAATTGCACACGACCTGATATAACATACTCCGTAAGTTGGTTAAGTCGTTATAAGAGAAATCCTAGCACTGAACACTGAAAAAGCCATTGTTAGGGTTTGGGGGTATTTGAAACATACCAAAAAGTTTGGACTGCACTACACCAAATATCCAGCAGTATTTGAAGGGTACACTGATGCTAAGTGGATATCCAATTCTAAAGACTCTAAATCCAAAAGTGGATATATCTTTGTTCTTGGTGGTGCAACAGTGCCTTGGAAATTCTCAAAATAAACTTGTAATTTAAGATCCACCATGGAATCTAAATTTATTATTTTAGATAAAGCTGGAAAAGAAGTCGAATGGCCACGAAACTTTTTAGAGAATATTCCAAAAAAAACCATGCTTTATATGTGTATACATTGTGATAGTCAATCAACAATTGAAGGGGCACGAAATACCATGTATAATGTTAAATCTATACATATTCGTTGTAAACATAATACAATTAGGCAACTCACTTAAGTGGAATTATTTTCATTGACTGCGTAAAGTCAAAAGATAACACTGTGAATCTGCTTACCAAAGGTTTAATTAAAGAGCAAGCGAAAAGGTCATCGAAGGAAATGGTCTTAAAGCCTAATAACTAACTAAGAGCCACAATAGTGTCAACCCAACCTAGTTGATTGGTGATCCCAAGATCTAGGTTTAAAGGTGTAAGGATAAATTTCCAATTGAGTCAATTTGTATATATTAGCTTAATTCTGAAAAAAATAATTTGAGTCATTGGTTAGGCTTGATATAGTTGAACTCATAAGCTCATAACGTCTTGATGAAGATGTAACAAAATATTTAAAGATTGTTACACTTCGTCTCGCATTTATTGCAACGTTTGTCTTCGCATTTGCGAGGATCTCGCAGGTATGGATGCATATGATTATGATTATGATAATTAGAAATTTATTTTTGGGTGATTTGTTTTTTAACAAAATGTTTGGAATAAATTTTAAAATGTTTTTTTAAGAGAAAATTATTTTTTTAGTTCATTCGAAATAGAGTTAAATTTCATTTGAACAAAATGAAAGTTTCGTTTGAATGAGGTTGAGCTTTCATTGGAACAAATCTGGGTCTTCGTTAGAAGGGACATCAATCGAACATCCAACAGTGACTTTTTGTCTAACAGTGGCTGAACCAATAGAAGCTCATTAAAAAGTCATTTGAATAACTTTGCTTGCTCATTCGAACGGGAGTAGGTTTCGTTTGAATGAGATAAGAATTTCATTTAAACGAACCCTATGATTTCATTCGAACAAACCCCGCGATCTTGGAATTCATGTTTTACTATTTATGTAAATGCTGGACTCATGTTTTACAAGAACGTGTGGCAAATTTTTTTTTCCATCTTTATTCAAAAGCTCCCAAACCCTATTTTCACCAAAATCATTTAAAGATCCAAGTTTCATCTTTCTTATGCTTTGAGATCTTCATTTGTGGGAACCAAAGATAATTTCCCTCATCATCTGGATAAAGAAAAGGTTTTGTGTGGTGGATTATATACCGTGTTTGTTATGTTGCGATGAAAAAACAATGATTTTGTGTTTCGACTTCGTAGACGGTGGTTGAGCCTTATCGGTGGATATCGAGATATGTGTGGACTCATACGTTGTGGCATCTTGCATGGTTGGACTCCTGCATTGCACTATGGAGGATATATTGAAGATACAAGAGTGTCAAGGCTTGCGAGGGCGATGGGTCATTGTGTAAGTCTACTATTTGTCTTTTATCAAGCATTGCTTAACGATCTGTTTGGTCAGGTCGTTCGAGGTTTCTCCCGTTGTGGGCTTTCCTCGTATATTGGCGCGTTGTGCAATTATTTTACTTATTTTATCTACTTACCATAGATATATGTTTTAGGTTAAAAGATAAAATTGGATAAATTTGTTTTACACAACAACTCGGTTTAAATTGGTGCACACATTTTTGTTGGGTTAATTTATTTAAAATTTTATAAATAATTTTTAAAAATTAAAAAAGACTTTTTGTTATTTAGACCATCCCTGACTAAGCTAATGGGGATTTTAAAATTTCTATCAGAGCTACAACACTAAGTTGTCGTGTTTAGATCTGCGCATTTTTCAGCATGAATTTTGATGGTTTGATGGTCTTAGGGCTCCGATGTTTGATGGGTGATTGAGGTGTGAAAAGTAGCGCGTGTAAAGACGCCAGTCGTTGTTTTCGTTTCGCCAACTCAATACAAAAACCTAAGTTACTACTACACTTGTGAGGCAAGCACAGCGGTAAGTTGGGTATCAGAAATCCACAGAGACGAGTTGCTAGAATTTAAGGTTTAGTGCTCCGAAATAAAAGTGTAAAAGATGATTACAAACTAAAAGAAAAGATGCATAAAGGGAAATGTTAATCTAGGCGAGTGCATTGAAACTAGATTATAAAAGCGAGTAAAACTACAGGTTGCGTCGAATATCCCTCACCCGAGTTAATTAGTATAAAATGGTTACATGGGTCGACGAGTTATTACAAATCCCTCTCGTTTCGACAGTTAATTAAATCAAGGGTTGTTACACCCTAAATCATCATAAAAGCCTACTAAGATTTTGGCGTCAACAAATATCCCGAAAATTACGCGCGAAAGGTCGTAAGCACGGGACATACATGATATGTCCCATCAAATCTCCTAGGCGTAATAACTAGGACAACGCACCCGAAATAGACCCCTAAACTCCATCACCAAAGCAAAGCAACGCATCAACCCGAGTGAGTTCAATTCAAACACAACCTAACTTAAGTTACCTAGAAAGCATCGTAAAAACGCGGTAAATGAAAAGCGATAAATAAACATGGTAAATCTATACTAGAAAGTGTGTAAATCAAAGCATGTAAATAAAGCAAGAAAACCTAAATTAGAAAGCTTTTAAATTAACTAGAAAGCAAGAAATGAAGAAATACAAACTAATGGAGAGGATGATGAATAATCAACATCCAAGCCCAAAAGTGTGTCAATCCAAGAAGAAATGAAGAAGAACTAAGCAAATCACCCAAAACCTAACTATTCTATCTTCTAAAACTCTCTAAAAATGTTCCCCCATGTTTATTACATCAACATTGGCTTATATACCAAGTGGGAATTAAATTAGAAAAGAAAAGAGAAAAGAAATGCAAAATATCTGCTGAAAAACAGGGTGTCGATCGATCTACCATTTGGTCGATCGATCGATCATCTATGACGGGGAAAAAATGGTAAGGGTCGATCGATCTACCATTTGGTCGATCGATCGATCAACCAGGGGCAGACTGCATTTTTCCCTGTTTTGGATTGCATTTCTTCTCCGCTAAAATCGCCTTAACTTCTTCGTTCTAAATCGAAATCGTGCCCCATTTGCGGCCACACGAAGCTTGTGAGGAGGGCTACAACTTCCATGAAGATGTTGGGCCAGGTGCCCAATCTGTAAAATGACTAAAATACCCTCGAACTTGCGATTGCGTACGGAACTTCATACTTAGTACCTAAATACCTACAAAAGCCCAATTATACCTCATATAGCATGGTAACAATATAAACCGAGGTTGTCTGGTTAATGGGCTTAAATATAGAGATTAAGGCACCCGAGGGGGCTAAAATGCGTAGGTTCGGAGGATGAAATATGCAATATTTGCGTATCATCAATGGGTCCAACTTTGCATACTAGAAAATGCGTATGAAATCAGCACTTAAGATGATTGATGAGCGGGTATGGCAAACGGTACTTAATGGGTGTTCTCCACCTACAACCTTAGTTGGTGAAAATAGGATTCCCAAACCAATAGAATCATGGAGTGAGGCTGAGCATAGGTTAGTAAATTATAACTCGAGTGGTTTCTATGATTCGTTTTATTCTGTCACCTGTAACACCCCGTAATTTTGAGGATTTAGCATTTAATTACTTTTGGGAGAAATAAAGTTATTTAAATTGGAGAAAATTATGATTTGGAGAATTTATTGGAGTGGAAAGAATTATTTTAATTTTTAGCGACTTAAATTTAATTGTTCAAATTTTTGTGTCGCATTTTGAGATCAAAATTGGAGAATGATATAAAGTATGTCGGACGACAATTCTAAGTGCGCGGTTGAGTCCGGATGGGTCGAGATAGTCAGAAAAGAGTACCCCGGGGGTAATAATCGGATCTCAGGGCATTTTTGGGCATAGCCGGACCCACACGGGGGGATTTGGGCCATTTTAATTAGGCCCATGTGACCAAAAATGGGATTAGGGGTTTTAAAACCTAATTGAGGGAGTGTTGAATGGAAGTTAACACAACTGTAAACCTACAGCTTGAGAGGGAATTAGAGGAAGCAAATTAAGAGCCAATTGGGGATCTTTTGGCGTCAAATTAAGGGACAAAGTGAGTGTTCGTCATCAACCATCCTCTGCACCAACGGATCAAACTCTACGAACAATTTCCGGCAAGAGGTTAACTACTGTGATTATTAAAATAGGTGATAACCAATTCATATTATGGTAGGTGTGTATGAAAAATCATTTTGGGTGTGTAACCATAATTAAAAATGGTTTTTTTCTGAATTAGAGTAATTGATAGATTTAATTACTCAATGGATAATAAGTTATGATTTGGGACTGTTGAGATTGGATTGTAGGGTGAAATACAGTATGTATTGGTGATTAATTTGACTGAGAATGATGAGGTCGAATTTAGTAAAACGAGACCCGAATGAAAAACCCAAATCGGATATACCCAGAGTTATATATAAATTTGATGATAAATTGAGGTCTCTAGGATGTTTAGAACCTTTTTCTTATATGGAGGTATCGTTAGTTGCGCTTGGGATAGAACATGGGAGGAGATAAAACCTTGGAGAAAGTCATCAATGGTGAAACAGAAGGTCGGAGAAGGAGCTAACCTATTCGATTGATCGATCGATTGATGGAAAGGATCGATCGATCGACGGTCCCAGATTTTTGGCAGTTTGGCTAGTTTAATATATATAGGGAAATTATTTTAAGATTTATTCCCCTTCTTTTTATTTAGTGATAAATGCATATGTAGCACATATTCCTTAGCAATTATAAGGAGATATAATTGGGTTTAGGAGGGCAATGATTGAATGTCTCAAGGGATGAATTTGGGAAATAAATTTTAGCATTAATTTCAAACCGAGGGAAAATGTTCAGGTATTGTAGTTGAGTGGACCTACATTATTAAATGAATTGAGGTAGTTAGGCGGAGGAATATATAATCGGATATTAACGATGGTACGGGCCAAGTGAGTGAGTCCGGGTATATTGGTTGTGCGACACCAAGTATTAAATTAATTAATGTGTAAATTAATTCATTTAGAGTCGGACCATAGACTCGGGAAAAACACTACATTAATTAATGTGTGAATTAATTTAATTAGAGTCGGATCATAGACTATGGAAGGTAATATATAAATTAATGAGAAAATTAATTAATTTGAGTCGGCCATAGACTTAGGAATATACAGCCTAGTGTTACGGGTTTTAGTACACGGTGAAGTCGGGATCTATATTATATATACAGTGTGGTGATAGTATATATGTATGTACATTGTGTGTGTGATTAAATATCGGTGACTAGATATTTATTTAATTTATATACTTTAGTGCTATCAAGGGAGGTTGCGCGAAGTGGGTGAATCCCCTAGCTTGAGGAGTAGGGCGAGTATATCTCCAGGTCATAGCATTCGATATATGGTTGAGGGTCTTATCTCACTTTTAGGGAAGGAATATGACCGCCTCCACTGCGTTTATATTTTGGGCCAGGTTGGTGAGCGATTCCGACTTGGGTAACTAGGTTATGTGAGCACACCTAGTGACATAGCACTTTAGCGAAAATTATCCGGCGAGGGTATACTCGGAGGGATGAATATACATGTGAAATATGTGTGGATGTTATAGTAAAGATACGTATATAATGGTATTAAATATTATATGCGGGTAATAATACAGTGTGTGATGTATTTACTTTATATAACTTGTGTCATGGTTATATGATATTAATTAAAAGGAATTAATTGAGTTAGTTTGAGAGATAACTTATAACCCATGAATAATAATACTCGGTTTAGAGTAGAAAGGGGAGGGATGATCATACTAGGACTAGTTGGACAGGGTAGTACAACTAGGTGGGGTTAAGGAAACTGTTAGGTGTGCACATTAGTGGAGGGGTGAATATGTCCTCAAGAGAGTGCAATGCTAACTTAAATATGAAGTGCATTCATACATTTTTAAAAACCGCAGTTAATTCACTTGCTAAATATTTTCAAAATATTTTGGGTTCTAACCCTTGCTATAAAACTGTTTTCAAAACCTTTTAGGTGTCCAGCCACAGGAACGCCAGACTTGATATACTATTCCACATATACGTAGCTGCGGCACATGTGGATGCTAGCGGGATCTTGGACTAGACGCGTCGTTCATTCTTTCCTAGAGCAGGAATCATCTATCAGTTTCAGTTTTACTTAGGGCTTGTCGCCCAGACTTTTCAGTACAGTTTTCAGATTTATTTATTCAGTTGTTGGATGATTATTATTGGATTATTTACTTTGGTGGCCGATGGTTTATTCGGCAAGTAGTTTAATTATTTATCGAGTTGATTTGATTCAGTTGTTGTGAATGGTTTATATGTATTTCCGCATGTTATTGTCTTGTTTAAATAAAACGTTAAAATTTGGCACGGGCTTTTTGGAATACTAGGTGGTTAGTAAGTTTTAAAAAGGTTTTCGACAGTGATGCTAAGAATGAACCAACTGGGATTCCTATTTTAATCTGATATAGGACTGATCACCAAGTATTTTATTAGGCGGGGTGTCATAGATGGTATCAGAGCATCAGGTTCAAGTGTCCTTAGGATCTGTGCATATTTTCACGTTTCAGCTTGGCGTTCTTTGATATAGAGCCCTATCACAGGATTGTTGTATTCTTATACATATGCGCATTTACGTTCTTTTGCTAATTACTTTATATCTTATGGTGAACTCATACGAGTCAATTCTTATTTTAGATGTCGCCCAAGAGAGAGAGAGCATCTAGAACAGCAGGGGGAGATGAGACTAGAGAGGCTAATCAGGAACCAGAGTTACCGCAGCAACTACTAGAAACGATTTTGGCTGCACAGGTAACTGAATTAGTGGTGCAGTCAGTTTAAGCGACGATGATCGCAATGGCAAAGTACTTTCCACGAGATCAGCCATAGGCGTTAGTGGTACCAGATGTTCATGCCCACCCGGGGCCATCGGAGTGGCAGTAAGTACGAGAGGTATTTCAAAAATGCCATCCACCAGAGTTTCAAGGGGGTTCAGATGTGGCGCTAGCGTGTTAGTGGAAGATAGATATTATGCGTCACATATGCATGGTAGATTGCAATGAAGTGCAAAAGCAAATGCTAGCCACTTTTATGTTAGTGGGAGCAGCGCTATAGTGGTGGGAGTCGATAACCACCGTTGAGGAAAGGAATATATTAACTATTGCAGAGTTTTGAGTTCGGTTCGACCGCCAATATTTCCCGCCAATAGTTGAGGCCGAAATGAGGAAAAAATTCAGTGAGGTGACTCAGGGGGACCGTTCAGTGGCCGATTACGAGGAATAATTCACTCGTTTGGCAAATTTTGTACCAGATGAGGTAAGCAACGAAGAAAGAAAGAAGTTGAGGTTCATGGATCGGTTAGTCTGGAGGATCAGGCAACATTTGATTGGTAATCCGACATTAGTAGATTTTACAGACGTCATTAATGCATCACTCCTATACTGCCAGGAATATCGCTTCCACATGAAAGGAAGCAGGAGTGGAGTGAAACCCAGCCAGTCGAATAAAGTAGGAGGGAACAGTACCAATGGGGTATCCCATCAGTAAACAGGGGGACATTAGGGGTAGGATTTCTGACAGGGAAATCAGGCCAAGCGATTTAGATCTGGGGACTATCGACAAGATGGCCATGACTTCCGACATGGCCAGCAAGGAAGGGATCAGTGGCAAGGTGAATTTATTAGGAGGTGTTTCATTTGTGGGCAAGCGGGACACGTGAAGAGAGATTGTCCTAAGCGAGGGAGGGGTCAACTACAGGAGGAGGTTCTGGATGTACATCCACTACAACAAGTCATGGGTGGGTTCGGGCAGGGGGAAGACGCTCAGGAACCCGAGGATCAGCCATTGCATCTAGAGTATGGAGGTAATTATCTTTTTATCCTATGGGCATGGGTTATATTGTGAGTGACAGTGAGGGCGTCACAATATAAAAAAATTATTTTCACTAGAGTTCGCGGGTAAGTCGAATTTAGTGGGTGCACTGGCTATAGCAGCCATATTACATATATATATTTCTATGGGTAATGGATTTCTCTGGTGTTAAACACGAGAGAGTGTGGGTGAACACAAAGAGAAAGTTTGAATTATACGAGGGGGCACTACTTTCGAGAATTATGGGAGTAGGGTAGATGATTTTTCCAAATATCAGTTGGATAGCGATGGATTTGAACTATTGTGGATAGTGAGGGTAAGTTTTGGTGTTCGCGACACCAGGGTACGAATGACTTTTACTAGATGTCCCTTGAGAGTGCGTCTTGCATATATATATATGTGTGTATATATATTGTATTATGTGATGCGATAGACACATAATAAGGTCTTGTGTTCTCATATTTTATCCCGGTAAGTAGGGGTGTCTACTGAAGTGAATCAGGGTGGTTAGAATTATTTTTGAGTAGGGAGAGATAGCTCAGGGTTTATTTTGCGCAAGAGCTAGTGATAGTAGGGGCGCGGTATTCTATGTTGTCTTTTGTAGCATAAGAGTAGACGTGTATGCTTTTGTGTTAAAAGACAAGTATTTGGGGGTACGTGCTATGGACTGAGGGTCTAACAGATCTCAACGATCGACAATGTTAGGTAGTAGTGTATCGAGGGGGTTCCTTGTTTGGATTTCTCTTTGCGAGACGTCCCACGCATGAAACTTAGCGCAACATTGGAACTGGGGAGATGTTTGGTCGTTATTACATGAGTTGGGTACCCGGCTATTATTCATATATGTGATATGACTACGGGTTGTAAGTTACATTACGAGTTACGGCTAGCATAGTCGGGTAACTTTCTTATGATTAAGCACGGGGACAGGGTGTATGGGAACCCTGGTTAATTAGGGTAACTTTCGTGCTGTTAAGCACGGGTACATGGTGTATGGGCTCCCTGGCTAATTAAAATGCATATTTGTGTAACTCAAAATAATAAGCGGGAGAGATAGATGTAGCAATCTTAGAGGCACGGGACTAGAGAGTGATATTAGAGGCTTGGAGCACTAGGTTTATCTTAATTTTGAGGACGAAATTCCTTTGTAAGGGAGGGAGTATGTAACACCCCGTAATTTTGAGGATATAGCATTTAATTATTTTTGGGAGAAAAAAAGTTATTTAAATTGGAGAAAATTATGATTTGGAGAATTTATTGGAGTGGGAAGAATTATTTTAATTTTTAGCGACTTTAAGTTTAATTGTTCAAATTTTTGTGTGTCGCATTTTGAGGTCAAAATTGGAGAATGATATAAAGTATTTCGGATGACAATTCTGAGTGCGCGGTTGAGTCCGGATGGGTCGAGATAGTCAGAAAAGAGTACCCCAGGAGTAATAATCGGGTCTCGGGGCATTTTTGGGCATAGTCGGACCCACACGGGGGGATTTGGGCCATTTTAATTAGGCCCATGTGACAAAAATGGGATTAGGGGTTTTAAACCTAATTGAGGGAGTGTTGAACGGCAGTTAACACAACTCTAAACCTATAGCTTGAGAGGGAATTAGGGAAAGCAAATTAAGAGCCAATTGGGGATCTTTTGGAGTCAAATTAAGGGACAAAGTGAGTGTTCATCATCAACCATCCTCTGCACCAACGGATCATACCCTACGAACAATTCCAGGTAAGTGGTTAACTGTTGTGATTCTTAAAATAGGTGATAACCAATTCATATTATGGTAGGTGTATATGAAAATTCGTTTTAGGTGTGTAACCATAATTGAAAATGGGTTTTTCTGAATTTGAGTAATGGATAGATTTAATTACTCAATGGATACTAAGTTATGAATTGGGACTGTTGAGATTGGATTATAGGGTAAATTACAGTATGTATTGGTGATTAATTTGACTGAGAATGATGAGGTCGAATTCGGTAAAATGAGACCCGGGTGAAAACCCAAATCGAATATACCCAGAGTTATATATAAATTTGAAGATAAATTAAGGTCTCTAGGATGTTTATAACCTTTTTCTTATGTGGAGGTATCGTTAGTTGTGCTTGGGTTAAAATAAGGGAGGAGATAAAACCTTGGAGAAAGTCATCAATGGCGAAATAGAAGGTCGAAAAAGGAGCAGACATGTTCAATCGATCGATCGATCGACGGTCCCAGATTTTTGGCAGTTTGGCTAGTTTAATATATAAAGGGAAATTAATTTGAGATTTATTCCTTTACTTTTTATTTAGTGATAAATGCATATATAACACATATTCCTTAGCAATTATAAGGGGACATAATTGGGTTTAGGTGCATAATGATTGGATGTCTCAAGGGATGAATTTGGAAAATAAATTTTAGTAATAATTTCAGACCGAGGGAAAATGTTCGGGTATTGTAGTTGAGTGGAACTACATTATTAAATGAATTGAGGTGTAATTAATTAGTTGGGGGGCAGAATATATAATCGGGTATTAACGATGGTACGGGTCAAGTGAGCGAGTACGGGTATATTGGTTGAGCGACACCAAGTATTAAATTAATTAAATTCGAGACAGACCATAGACTCGGGAAAAACACTATATTAATGTGTGAATTAATTTAATTAGAGTCGGATCGTAGACTCGGAAAGGTAATAAATTAATTAATGAGAAATTAATTAATTTGAGTCGGTCATAGACTTGGGAATATACAGGCTAGTGTTATGGGTTTTAGTACACGGTAAAGCCGGGATCTATATTATATATATGGTGTGGTGATAGTATATATGTATGTACATTGTGTGTGCGATTAAATATCAGTGACTAGATATTTATTTAATTTATATACTTTAGTACTATCAAGGGAGGCTGCGCAAAGTGGATGAGTCCCCTAGCTTGAGGAGTAGGGCGAGTATATCCCCAGGTCATAGCGTCCGGTATATGAGTGAGGGGCTAATCTCACTTTTAGGGAAGGAATATGATCGCCTCCACTACGTTTATATTTTGGGCCAAGTTGGTGAGCGATTCCGACTTGGGTAACTAGGTTACGTGAGCACACCTAGTGAGATAGCACTTTAGCGAAAATTATCCGGCGAGGGTATACTCGGAGGGATGAATATACATGTGAAATATGTGTGGATGTTGTAGTAAAGATATGAATATAATGGAATTAAATATTATATGCGGGTAATAATACAGTGTGTGATGTATTTACTTTATATAACTTGTGTCGCGGTTATATGATACACTACACCAAATCTGCCATATTGTCACGGTCATTGACCTTGACAAGTTAGACTTGTCAAGGTCAATGACCGTGAGAATACTGGGCGAGACAACTTTTTTTGTCACGGACGTGTCACGGTCATTGACCTTGAAAAGTTAGTTAGAATTATCACGGTCGTGTCACGGGCCATGACCGTGACACGTTTAGTCACGGTTAAAAACCGTGACAAATATTTGTCCCCTTTTAAAAAAATTGTCACGGTCAATGACCGTGACTAGGGCTGTGTTTCGGCCGGATCGGATCAGAAAATGCCTATTCGGAAAAAATTCCGATTTTTTCGGAAATAAAATAACTATTCCGATCCTATTTTTTCGGAAAATTAAAAAAATTTCCGAATTCGGAAAAATCGGAAAATCGGAAAAAATTGAAAATTCACAAAATATATTAAAAATTCAAAAATTTCGGAAATTCCAAAATTTCAAAAAAATAAATTATGGATTTTCGATTACTCGAAATTCTCATTTTAAAGCAACAATGAAAATAACTTAACCCAACATGTAAACACATGAGGATTTGGCTCATTTTTCATTTGTGTAGAAGTTAGGAGGATACTCTCCTTTTATAGAGCATATTTTGGAGCCCTCTCCCTCTCCCAACCGATGTGGGATATGGGAAACTTTCAAAAAATCGAAAAAATCGAAAATCGAAAAATAATTCCGAAAAAATCGGAAATAATTATGAAAAAAATCGGAAAAATCGGATCGGCATAGTTTCGGAAAAATCGGATCGGAAAAATCGGAAAATCGGAAATTCAGAATTATTTCCGATTTCCGATCCGATTTTTTTCGGAAAAATCGGAAATCGAAAAATCGAAAATCGGCAAACTAAAATTTCATTCCAAATTAGGAAAAAATCGGATCGGAAATCGGAAAAATCGGAAAGTTCGGAAAAAAAACACAGCCCTAACCGTGACAATTCTGGGCAAAATTTAAAAAAAATCTACTGGGCAGTATGGCCACCGCCACTACCCAGCAGTATATTTGTAACTGTTATTGCAACGTTGTACCTGTTCAAACATCATATATCCAAACAAACTCAAGATAATGCAAGTATATATTCAAAATAGAAACTATTTAAGAAGAAACAACATCACCATCAATTATCTCAAATTAACAAACTATTTAGCTGGAAAAGAGATTTTGTACCGCGACGCTCGGGGACACCTCCTTACCCTTCCCTACTCGTCTGAATAGCCACATAACTATCGAGCATATGTGGCCTACCCTCAGGGCCACTCCCTGTCCTCTGAATTGAAATAAAGTAAAATTAGTATCCGTCCCGCAAATATAGATAAATATAAATCGAAATTGGCATATAATATAAATACATTACATGTAGTGTCACCCAAACAGCTAACTTGAGCTCATATGGCACCTCCTTCCAACTAATGTACCCCGGGAAATCGTGTCAAATATAATTCTCTTCATATCTAAACACTAAGAAATGCCATAATCCTATGGAGTTATGCGCTGCAAATTCCTTCCAACAGTTGTGTAGCCAAAAATCAGCAGTTGAAGTTGTCAATTCCACCTTTCAATGGTCTCCCATGTTTTGCTAGAGGTTCCAAGTGGTGGGGTATGGAAAGTGGAATTGACAACTTCAACCGGTGATGTTTGGCTACATAATGATTGTGAGGAATTTGCAGAACATACTCCATAGGATTATGGCATTTCTTAGTGTTCGGATAGACGAAGAGATTCAGTCTCCTCTCCACAAATAGGACACCCCAAATAAATATGTACTAATCACCTATTAAAGGTAAGAAGCGTATATCCATGGATTAGTATAAAGAAAATTTAGGTGTAGTTGGAATATTTATGTATTAATTTCCTCTCCACACACTCACACCACACAAGAGTGAAAACGATAAAGTGCAAATCAATTAAAAGCATTAAAAATGGATGTCTCAGTGCAAATTAAAATATTTATTACAAATTGAAAAATTGTTTCAAATTCGGGTTATCATCAAAAATGGATTGATATTCGATAGGAGCAGCCAAGTCATCCACACTACTATTTAGACGCCTTGGAGCGTGTTGGACAATTGACCACGGCTCGTTGTTGATATACCCCGAATAAAACACTTGCTTAACCTTTTGAAATGCACAAACAAATGGCTCATCGCTCGCGTGGTCGTTGCTCTTCAACTTGGACAAGTCAACCATGATCAAATTGGTGGTAGGATCAACTTTACAAGCATTTTTATCCTCAACTCTTACCCAGTCACAGTAAAATACAACCTCTTTGAAGCTTATATAATCCAATTCAAATATATTTTGGATTACACCATAGTAAGTCATTTCAGCTTCAACGAGGTTTTTATCTTTTGCGCTCGCTCGAAAGATAGTAAGAGCTTTATATGAAATTCCCGAGTTCTGTACATTTGTACTTTCCTCGTACACTTTAGCCCCGAAAATGTAATCGTTGAATCGAAACTTTTTTATTCTTGTACCACGAATAAGGGTCCAGTGGCTAGACGAGCAAGCCTTGATGTCGCATCACCTGTCTTTAGGAGCTAAGAATATAGATAAATTAATTATATTAGTGGTAAAATTTGAGTGTAATGTAACGTTATATAACGACTATTTTCATTATAATTACCTCTTGTGTCAACCACAACCTAAATTCGTTGTCTGATTGTACCATTGTTTTTCGTCTTTTATTGTTCTCACAGGCTTCATATTTTCTGCATATCACAAAATTAATCATGTATAAAATAATCTAAAATAATGTTAAACATTATAATAATCGAAACTTACTTTTTCCATTCTTCGACATCTTCATGTGTGTCAAATAGATAACGATCTACTTGTTCATGTTGCAAACTCGTTAATTTCACTCGTTTTCCCATCACATGACCACCATCATCGATGAGTTCATCAGTGTCATCAACGCTGGTTGAGTCAGGCATATATTCCCGAGTATATATTGATGACTCCACGGTGATGTATTCCTCTGCAATTGATCCTGCAATGTATCGCGTATTCTTGCGTAATCTTTAAAAACTTTCATCAATCTTTCAAACGGATACATCCACCGATATCTAACTGGACCACAAAGAAGTGCCTCGTCACATAGGTGTACCAACAAGTGAACACTTATGTCAAAGAATGCTGGGGGAAAGTACTTCTCCAATACACAAATCGCTTCGATCACGGCCAATTTTGCGGCCACTATGTGTTATCGATTCACTACCTTCTCACACAAGATGGAGAAGGGAATACTAATTTGCATAATAGCTCTACGCAAATCCTTATGCTTGGAGAAACAGTGCTTAAACAATAGAGGAACCAATTGCATGATCACATGCCAATCGTGGGACTTACACTTATGTAAATCATGAGTAGCATAATTCACAATCCTTTGCAAGTTGGACGAAAAAGTAGATGGGCCCTTCAAATTATATATTGTGTATAGAAGCACCTTCTTTTACCCACTCATCAAAGTAAACGCACCAGGGGGAATTATTATCCTTCCCCTACTATCTTCTTTCAACCATAGTTGTGGCTTAAGTTTTAACATTTTAAGGTCTTTTCGTGCATTTTATCCATCCTTCGAATGACTCCCCCCAAGGCAAGTACCCACAATATGTTCAACAAAGTTCTTCTCTACATGCATCACATCCAATACATAGCGCACCGGGTTATTCTTCCAATAAGGCAAGTCAAATAAAATTGACCTCCGAGACCATGCCTTTCTTATCTCAGTTTCATTCCCAGTTGGGGTCTTTTTATGCTTGACATTCTTAAATTTGGGATTCTTACCGGGCATATTAGGGCCACATTCAGAAGATTTACTTTCAATTTCTAAAACCGAAAGTTGTCTTGGCGGTAGCCTATGTTCAACTCCGCCCAATAAAAAATTGGAACCTTTCTCAGATCTGAAACTATGAGCTGGGGGTAAAAACCTCCCGTGGAAATGGTATACATTTTTTAAGCTAGAGGATAGACGAAGAGATTCTGTCTCCTCTCCATAAATAGGACACCCCAAATACCCATGTACTACACAACCGGATAATGTCCCATAAGCTGGAAAATCATGAATTGCCCACATCAACATAGCTTTCAGCGTAAACTCTTCTTTTCTAAAAGAGTCAAATGATTGCACACCCTCTTCCCACAACTCATTTAATTCTTCTACAAAAGGAGCCAGGTAGACGTCAATGTCATCACTTGGTGCCTTTGGCCCATGTATCAATAAAGCCATCATCGAAAATTCAGGTCTCATACACTGTGAAGGAGGGAGGTTGAGTGGGGCAAGGATCACTGGCCATACACTCTAATTGGTGCTTAGATTTCCAAATGGATTTAAACCATCTGTTGATATAGCCAAACCAATGTTGCGTTGTTCTCGAGCAAAATCTGGATACTCAAAATTCATCCTCCGCTAGGCAGTAGAATCAATAGGATGACGCATGATATTACGCCCTACTTCTGCCCTAGCATGCCAAGTCATCACCTCTGCAATCCATGGTACTGTGAAAAATCGCTTTAATCTAGGCCCAACGGGAAAATATTTCAATACTTTTTGAGGCACTTTTGAGCTTGTGCCTTCCTTACTAGTAGATTGGACATATCTAGGTTCATCGCATACCGAACAACGATCGAGATTTTCATACTCCTTTCGGTATAGTATGCAGTCATACACACAAGCATGAATCAATTTATACTTCATTCCCAAACCTTTCAAACTGTTCTTCATAACAGGATATCTATTTGGAAGTGTATTCACCTTGGGTAATAAGCCCTTCACCCATTTCAGAATTCCCGTCACGCTATTGCCAGACAAACCGTACTGCGTCTTCAAACTGTGCAAACCAACCATGGCATGTAAAGTTGTTTGATCTTTCACACATCCAGAGTATAACGGTTGGGTCGCCTTAAATTTTAAACTTTGGTAGTCATCGTCAAGTTTTATCGTGTTATCTTCACGAGCACTTGAATCTTCTACATCATCAGTAACCTCATTCTCCTCTGCTTCATAAACTCCGTAAGCATCATCAACTAAATCCTCTAACATATTATGATCTACGTCGTCCCCTTCCACATCTATTCTACTTGTTGAAGGTTGTTGTGATGGTTGGTCGGGGACAAAAGAAACTTTCAATTCACCGTGAAAACTCCAAAATCGATAACTATCTTTCATACCCAATCTTTACAAATGTAGTTCAACTGTTTTCAACTCAAACACCTTACCATTCTTACACCTAGCACACGGACACGAAAACTCTTCATCATTATGACACCTCTTTGCATATTTCACAAATTCGTTAGCACCTCTGCGAAACACATCCCCCATTCTATTAGTCTCACCCATCCACTCTTTGTATTTCGGATATCCCATCACATCTACCACAACTAAACACCTATTAAAGGTAAACAAAACTTAGATTTATAATATGTTTTATTTAATTATCCCATCATTTAATTATCCTATTAAAGGGTGAGTGGTCCTATCCCATTCAAAACTGCATTTTTCTGTAATATACTTAACAGTTCATGCACATTGTTACAATTTGAAAAAAAAATCGACAGCATATCCACATAGTTCTCCAAGTACACGACGTAGATTGGCAGGTGTGAGTGTTATTTCAATTGATCAATTGAAATAACAGTCACACTTGTCAATCTAGTATTTACCCAGAGAACATTAAGATACAACTGCAGAACTTCCTCCAAAAGTAACAACTATAAGCCAATAAGAATATTATACAGAAATTATACAGTCTCAAACTGTCCAAACGGGACAATTCGAGAGATCTCATTACAGGGGTAATGACTCTCGAATGGGTCTAAGGGCTATTGAATGCGTACGCATAAGAACTAGAAGGATAGTATCTATGCGCACTATATTTAATTTCAAGTATGTTTCATTTAATTATCATACTATATATATTGTTCGATATACAGAGTAATTTTCAAAAAAAGTTGAAAATTCTCACCCCCATATGTACAATAATCCAGTGGTCATGCCACTTTTAAAACTAACCAACCAAACATTTACTAAATAAAATAATCCAACTGCAATGTCAACAACAAATGTGTATCCCGTACTCCTTCTAATTCATCTACTCAATTAATTCATTTCATCAATTAAACTAACAATTAACGTATAGAATTATTAATTTACTAATTTACACTGAGGGGCAATTCTACTTTCATATGGTACTTGCACGATATTAAGAGAATTACAATGTTACCTTGACTTACCCCGCCTCCCCACTCCCACCCCCCACAAACATATTGACAAATTCATGGGTTAATTCAAATACAAAAATAAATTCATGGGTTAATTCAAATACAAAAATACAAATTCATGGGTTAATTCAAATACAAAAATACAAATTCATGGGTTAATTCAAATACACACACACACACACACACACCTCCCTCCACACCCCCACTCACCACACACACACACACACACACACTGCCCCACCTCCCTCCACACACCCCACACATCACACATACACACACACACACAATAGCCCCCCTGCCCCACCCCCTACCCCCACCTTGCCCCACCCTGCCCCACACGCACACACACACACATATATACATACAAACATATATATAAATGGAAGAGAGAGAGAGAGAGAGCGTAGAGAAAGAGAGAGAGAGGGAACAGCGCGAGGGAAAAAATAAGGGGTAAGGGTTTTTGCTGAAGAAGTTGTCATAGTCGTGTCAAAGTCATTGACCGTGACAATTATTTAAATAATTGTCACGGTCAATGACCATGACACGACCGTGACAAGTGATTTTGTCACGGACTTGTCACAGTCAATGACCATGACAATTCTTTGTCACGGTCGTGTCAAGGTCAATGACCGCGACACAAAACGCTTGTTTTTTGTCACGGTCAATGACCTTGACAAAGTTGGCCGACTGAAAGGTGACAATTTGTCATTTTGGTGTAATGATATTAATTAAAAGGAATTAATTAAGGTAATTTGAGAGACAACTTATAACCCATGAATAATAATACTCGGTTTAGAGTAGAAAGGTCAGGGAGGATCATAATAGGACTAGCTGGACGGGGTAGTACAACTAGGTGGGGTTAAGGAAACCGTTAGGTGTGCACATTAGTGGAGGGGTGAGTATGTCCTCAAGAGAGTGGGACGCTAACTTAAATATGAAGCGCGTTCATACATTTTTAATTACTGCTATTAATTCACTTGCTAAATATTTTCAAAATGTTTTGGGTTCTAACCCTTGCTATAAAACTATTTTCAAAACCTTTTAGGTGTTCAGCCACAAGCACGCCAGACTTGATATTCTACTCCAGGGAAAAGTATCTGCGGCACATGTGGATGCTAGCAGGAGCTTGGACTAAATGCATTGTTTATTCTTTTCTAGAGTAGGAATCATCTATCAGATTCAGTTTTACTTAGGGCTTGTCGCCCTGACTTTTTAGCATAGTTTTTATATTTATTTATTTAGTTGTTGGATGATTATTATTGGACTATTTACTTTGGTGGCCGATGGTTTGTTCGACAAGTAGTTTAATTATTTATTCACTTGATTTGATTATGTTGTTGTGAATGGTTTATATGTATTTCCGCATGTTATTGTCTCGTTTAAATAAAAAGTTAAAATTTGGCACCTTCTTTTTGGAATACTAGGTGGTTAGTAATTTTTAAAAAGGTTTTCGATCCAACTGGAATTCCTGTTTTAATCTGATATAGGACTGATCACCCGGTATTTTATTAGGCGGGGTGTCATATCACCCCAGAGAAGTTCCACCATATTATGACTTGTGAGACGTCGAAAGAATCTTAGGACATACTCCAACGCACCCATGAAGGAACTAGTGTTGTTAAGGCTTCCAAATTCCAAAACCTCACCACTCAGTTTGAAAACATTAAGATGTTGGAGAGTGAGACCTTACATGAGTTCTACACTAGATTGTCTAATATTGTGAACTCGTCTTTTAACGTGGGAGAGAGCATACCCGAGAATCGAGTAATGAAAAAAATCTTAAGGTCTTTTCCTGAAAGATTTAATTCAAAAGTGATGGTTTTGAATTCCTTGGTGTGGCACCCCGCCCAATTAAATAAAGGGTGATCAGTCCTGTACCAATTTAAAATAGAATGTTCGGTGTGTTCATTCTTAGCATCACTATCAAAAAACTTTTTAACATTTTATTCAACTAATATAAACTTAAGCTAGGTGTCAAAAAATTTCCAATTTAGTAAAACCAAGAAATCCATTTTCATTCAATCTTAAAGTATAAACCATTCACCACACATAGGAATATGATAAATATTGAACATGAATCAAATATTGAAATAAATAAGACTGGGTAAAACCTCCC
This sequence comes from Sambucus nigra, assembly GCA_949130495.1. Classification (NCBI taxonomy): domain Eukaryota; kingdom Viridiplantae; phylum Streptophyta; class Magnoliopsida; order Dipsacales; family Adoxaceae; genus Sambucus; species Sambucus nigra. The sequence continues at coordinate 434,121,240 of OX422211.1, read as the reverse complement.
AGTTCAAAACTCCAAACCATAATATCAACTAAAAAAATTATCTCTCATGAAGGACTAGAAGTGGGCGACACATGCCCTAGATAATAAGTCTATATGAAACTGAATGGAAAGGATAGATGCATCTACTGCAAGGACCTGTAGCTTTCACAACAGCTACAGCACGTCAAGCAACCCAAATCTCAAAATCTAGTACCCCTGTGGCTGAGCACCTGATATAATATATATATAGCAACAGAGAGAAGAGATACAAGAAACGGGTCAGAGCCCGAGGTTTAAAAATGATTTAGCTAGTATTTAAAACTGGTTCTTAAAACAAGTCTAATACGCATGTTTGTTATCGAACTCTCACATGAGTTTCTCACCTCTCATCTATTGTGCACGCCTAATGTACATCTAATCTCCCCCTAGTTATACCACCCAGTCTAACTAGTCAGAAACCATATTAATACTAACTATGTTCACTAGTAGTAGTATTCCCGTATCACCCATACAATACGCTATTCAAATAGTTTATCTCACATACTAAGTTTCATTATTCACCGTTTGAATGGTTAATCTTTTATCCACTAAGATTATTTTATTTCTCATTTCCATTTTATCTACTATTCTCACAAAGTAGAAAGTTACCCAAGTATACTCATACATATATATAGTCTCATCATCCCTATATATATAGAATAATCCTGCACCCTTAGGTTAAGACCACTTGGTGCAATGTAATGATTATTATTATTACCAAGTCTACTAATTTCACACAATAGAAATATTCACAAATTCATATATATATATATATATATAGTCACACCATCCCTATACATATATATACTAATCCTGCACCCCCGGGCTAAGACCCATTAGTGCACCTATCAAGAAAATACTGCAACCCCGGGTTATCACCCATTAATGCACCTATCAATAATAATCCAGCACCCCCGGGTTAGCACCCATTAATGCACCTATCAATAATAATCGAGCACCCCCGGGTTATCACCCATTAGTGCGCCTAACAATAATCATCCTTGTACCCCTGGGTTATCATCCATTAGTACACTTAATAACAGAGTTTTTTCACCCCCGAGTTATCACTCATTAGTGCGCTTAACTATAAGATTATTGCACCCCCGGGTTATCAACCATTAGTGCTCTTACAATAATACCACATAATAGGCATACACGCATCCTATTATAGTTTATAGGTATTTCTCCATCCTACATATATACTCCTCATACGTATTTTAATCTCATCACTACGTATAGTATAAATATTTAGATTACTATCTCCCTCGTAATCTCCAAGGTACATTCTCTCTATACTAAAATAATTAAAGTATTAATTCTCACATACTTTTCCCGAAATTTTGTCCTATTTGAATTTACTATTTAGCAGTTTCTCTCACTCCAATAAGCCGGCAAACTCAAAATTGGACTTTGAGGAAATTCCCAAAAATTCACCCTGACGTTCGAACCAGAATGACATGTCATTTGAACCAGAATGACATGTCGTTCAAACGACTTCGCGCGAGATCCCCATCTCGTTTGAACCACTTCGTGCGACTTCGCGCGAGACTCACTGTTTCGTCTTCTTCTCCAAATTTCAGCGTTTTCTACCATTTTTGGACCTAAAAACGTCTAAGATTCAACACCCAACGCCTCATCATTAATACCCATCAACACTTAACAGATTATAAATCATTCCTAACATCCTAGGATCATTAATTCGTCATTAAACATCATAATTATTTCAAATCCCCAAATTAATTCATATGAACCCTAGTTTGCAAATTTTCATTTAAAGAACCTAATCAACCCAGATTCATTCATCAATATGTAATTTAATTTTGTGATTAATCCTCCACATACATGAAGGAATTTCAACCACTAATTAACCCAGTTCTTAATCATAATTTAAATCTCTAATTTTCACCCAATTAACATGTAAATCATTATTAATATCACCTATTCTAACATGAGTATGATTATTTCTAAAAGAAAGCAAGTAATAAACAATTGCCTCGAATATGACGGTCTGATCCATTGGTGATGTTGGTATAGACACGTTCCTCTCTTCTCGATCTACGCATTGGTGGTCACGGTTGTGCAAGGTGGTGCTAATTGAGTCTTGTCTCTTGGAAATTGGTTCTCCCTCACACTCTCTATGGTCGTTCTTGATTTTTGTGTAACTTAACCCTAATGGAACTCCCATAGATGATATAATTAATCTCTAATTTTCGTCCATTTAATTTTTTTCAAAAGTCCAAATTACAAAACTACCCCTACAGGGTGTCGGGTTGGCCTAAAACCTCCCGGAGTCCAAATAAAATACCCGGGTAGAGTTTTCTGACTATCTCGACCCTCCCGGACTCAATGGCACACTCGAAATCACCATACGAGTTACATAAAAATAATTTATCATTATATTTTATTCAATTAGTTCCGACACGACTCACACGCGTCTTAGACTTAAATTACCAAACTGTCGTATTATTCACTCTCGACAATTTATCAAATTTCATAATTCCATATTACATATCACACAGTAATATTCAATAATTCTCAACAATAAGTATTAACCCTTGGCACGCTAGTTAATAATTAATTTAACCCGGATTAATAACAAGTTAATTTCTCGCATTTTAATTTAATTAATCCAACAACAATAATTAATCACATACTTATTCCCATAATAATAATTAATCACATAATTATTTAAATCGTCAAAAATACGGGGTGTTACATACTTCCCCCTCCTTACAAAGAAATTTCGTCCTGAAATTCGGAAAAAGTACCAAGTACAGACAACGCTGTAAAAATATTGTGCATCACATCCTTGCGCTCACAAGTAAACTACTCCGTACCACCCATATGGTACGCTATCTACTACCCTTAATAATGAAGATTTCACATGTGTTTTTTTTTTTAAACTTCAGGTTACCTGTCATATAGACTCTTGCCCAAGCCTTTCCGCTTAAGTTTCACTACTTAAACTTTATTTTAGATATACACTATCTAGCCTTCTACTATTGGCAACTTAGTAGATTTATCCTCTTTTCATATACATACGACTTCGTCTCGTGTCGTTCATACAAGTAAATTGGTTATGCAATATATATTTCACACACAATATATACGATACTATCGATTCTTCTTCGACATTTATAATCATAACTGGTCCCCCCACCTTTAATTATCAAGTAGGACAACAAAAAAGTTCACCGTGCCATACTTCTACTGGCACTCTGCCCGAACGTGAACTTATAGGAGTTATTTGGACACAAACTCCACTAGTGGAAGGTACTGCTCCCGTCCTCCTCTAAGATCTCAGGGTCCACATAAAATTTTCTCTCCCACATCCGATTAGACCGCTTGTCCTGCCCATCCCTATGTGTGTATTAGGTCGTACTCAATCGCATTTTAGTACCTAATCTTACCATCTAAACTACATGAGAAGATCCTTGGGTATACTCTTCCATTCTCTAGTTGAAGGAGCCCCTACTGGTTTCGAATTGTCCGCCCTTTTTCTAACCGTCAGGTGACCCACTGCAAGACTAACTTTAAAAATCACTCTACATTAAACCCATTACCACTGTTATTTGTATCCTGATACATTTTATACTCTCTTGAATGTACTTATAATCGGGATACGTGTGACTTTGTCGTACCGTGTGACACAAGTCTCTTTTCCCGCTCAAAAATCTCAGTTTATTTTGAAACATAAATCTCTAACAAATCTTACGGAGTAATTCTTCGGCTTACCCGACTACATGTTATCGAATTCACAAGATAATCATAATCCATCGTTTGATTCAATCCCCTAGGGCGCCCATACACCCTATGCCTCGCGCATCGTTATACAAATGACATAAAATTTTCTTACCTCAATTCTTGCACACTCGGCATGCTGATGTGGTAGGGGTGCACTCAACCACCCCACTAGTCAAAACTTAATCAATCCTTCAATGCTATCATTGCTCTATTCAGAATGATACTAAGACTAGGCGACTCAATTGGCCTTAAGTCATAAAATAATTATCAACTCTCAATTATATTCTCTTATAGGTACAATAACCAACATACAAAACTTATGTACTATCGACCAAACTTCTCTCCAACTCCCGACGTTCGCTAGTTTCATGCGTGGGATGTCTCGCAAAGAGAAATCCAAACAAGGAACCCCCCCGATACACTATTATCTAACCTAGTCAGTTGTCGAGGTCCGTAAGGCCCTCAATCCATACTATGTACCTCTCTACAATCTCCGTATGGTGACATAAGAGTTTGCTCATCCACTCTCATGTCCCTAACATAACATGAAGCATGGGGCTCTCACTATCTCAGGTATTCAGCGCCATATATATACAATGATCCCTATCTCTCTGCTTGAAGAAGAACACAATGCATCTTGAGTCTCCTCAGTAAAATAAATTTTTGGGCACTGGAATTACATATAACTAGACAACATACTCGTTGAGGTCTATAATACCCTGAAATTTTTCATATATTCATATGTCTGGGGCCAACCCTATTTTAGGTGGCGCCGCACAAAATAAAGATTTTTCCTCCCGGACTATCCGACACGACAATGATATCACTACATTTTTACTATCGTTTATCCATACGGTAATTAATCACTACACATTACCATAATAAACTCTACTAAAGCTGACTCAATGAAATAGTAAATTGTAATAACAAACATATTCTTAGGGCCCACTCGGTTCACTCATGGGAAATCATCAAAATGCCCTGCTAACAACGAGAAATACGTTTGTAACAAGACTGTTAAAACTAACGTTCCCACTAAACTCGACCCGCACGCGAAGTTTAGGGTTTCCAATTTACATAAAAGTTGTGGCACACCCATGTCGCTAGAATCTATCCTTTACTCAAAGGAAGAAGCAAAACCTCACTAGTCTCGCCAAATCACAGGGTCTCATCACGTGGTTGCCATCACGACCCATGAACATCTGCAATCGTCATACATCCTAGGATTTCATCCTATAGTTTTCCCCTCTCATCATGGATAATTTATTCCATCATGTTGGTTTCACGACCATTATTAAAACGTTGGCCCAAAATCTCTAGGCCTCAATTATGGATTTACTGAACTCCCGTTTACATCCCGAGCCCCGTAGACCCTGACATACTGTATGCTACTATTAACAAGGATTCTACTGGTCCAGCCTGAACCCATCCCTCTCGGGTTGTAAATTTCTTGGGCCTAATTCTCTTGACCCTAAATTCCTTCACTGGAAGTCTCACTCCTCCAGTTGTTATGCCTAACTGGCATGGTTTACCATTTTTAATCTTTTCGGTCTCACTTATTAATTGTGGACACCTTCAACACTTGTAGCTCTACTTCCTTCATATAAGGAAAACTTCACGAACCATTTCCCCGTCACTGGTCCCACTGACCATTTTGGAAATGTCCTTCTCTCGAATCGAGTAGTCTTAACTTGCTGGCTATACTTGCCTTTCAGAACTATGGTTGGCGTCCACGGCCCTGATTGACTTCATCATCACTTTGTAGGAAGTTAATCAACTTAAAATAATCTAACCGTGTTCCCTATTAGGTATACTATCATGTGGGGTTTCACTAACACCGTTAAGTTCAATTTTTCTTGTCGGCCAGATTCTTTAACCTTTTTGGCTCACTTATTTTGGAAAGGACGCAATAACTAGTCGCCGTATAACCTTGACGACATCAACCTTAGTCATCCTAGATGGATTTCTCATCTATGATTGTATTCTACTCATGGGTTCTTTATCAACTATAAACCCTTTGGATAATTTATGCCCCTCTGCCAGGTATGAAGTTCATTATGCAATTTAACCTTTCTTTCACGATCGGTTTCTATCTTACCCATTGTGCTAAACAACAAAATTTCACTCACATTTTGTTGCCACATCGAATGGAAGACCTCACGGTCAAATCGTACCCAAATTTCTCTCTAAATTTCAAACACACTTCTTCATATATGGTGATTGCCTCTAATCACTACATGATGCTCCTAAGAGCTATAGCTTTTAACTCCAAATTTAATTCTGAGTGTCGTCGCACCCCACTCTACACCATTGCCTTCGGATTTTTTATTTCCGCTGGTCTGTTACACTTTCTCGTTTTTTTCTCCGTATCTTCACCGATGGGTTTTTAAAAGAGTCCCTCTGATTTCCCCCTTATCGACTATGTTAGGTGGTCCTGAAATCACTCCACCGTTATCTACGACTGTGTCCTGGGAACCCACAGTTCCCGAGTGATGATTTTACTATCTCTTACTTAAGTAATCCTCATGGTGATTTTTGTCACGATCACACTTTTCCGATTACTCTATGTCTTCTGTTGAGCTTCTTCTCCTACAGTTCTTCTTACGGCCCTCGTTAGTCGTCCTAAAATGTTCGGTGTTCGAATCATAAAGAATTTCGTATAATAAGTCACATTCATTATAATTCGTAGTGTAGACACCCCATTCTGTTACCCCCTAACTCTCCTTAAGGTCCCTAGTACCTCCCTTCATCACTACAAACCTAGGTCATGTCCCGAGTACTGACCTAGAAACCATCGGGCACTCCCCGGCTCAGTTTGACCTAAAAGTCAAACTCTTCGTCTCCACCAATATTGAATGAATCTTCAAAGGGCACTGACTACCCTTTCCAACGGACCACCTCGTGAGCGATTCCGACTTACCATGCGGACGAAGGATCCGTTTGCGTCCGAAACTTGACCCAGAGGCCATGGGGCGCTCCCGGGCTCTGTTTGGCCTATGTCAACTCTTCATCTCGACTTAGGATAAATGAATCTTTAAAGGTCACTGAATACCCTTTCCAACGGTCCGTCCCGTACGTGATTCTAACTTACCATGCGGACGAACGATACGTTCGACTCCGAGAGGTCACCGAATGCTTCTCGGGAACGGTTGACCAAAGTTAACTCCCCAAATTGGGTCAAACTCTTTGGAATGTCAAAGTACATCTCCTAAACTTTCCAACGGTCAGTCATGTGCGCAATTCGGACTTACCATGCGGACGAACGATCCATTTGCGTTCGAGCGATTCCCCGTCCAATGGATTGACAAACGCTTCTGAGCCATATTTGACCCAAAGTCAACTCCCGAACCAGGGAGTGGTCCAAAATACTTTCAAAGGTCTCTGAATTACATTTCCAACGGTATGCCCCGTGCGTGATTCTGACCAACGGTTTGCTCTCGGCGACCGATTTTCCGAAAAAGCCTGAAGCGCACTGCCAAATGGCAGGTTCCAAACCCTGCCTATCGGCAGGTGCTGATAGGCAAAAACGGGTCTATGCTGATCGGCACTTACCTGGGTCTATAAAAAGAGGCGTTCACCTCATTTGCAAGGAGAGCCCAGATCTGATAGAAATCTCTCTCAACGCATCCCAAAAACCTCTCCCGAAGGCAGTGCGATTTCAACTTCCAAATCCCTTTTTTTCTTCCACTTTTCATCACCCTTTTCATCAAACTTGGTGAATTAGCCACTCTCCATCATCATCCAAGTGCAAGGGCTACTCTCCAGCATTCAAAATCAAGCTCAAGTTCTTCAAGAAGGTCCAACTTTCTCAAACTCTCTCATAAATTCTCTTAAATTCCCAATAACTTGTTTTCTTAATTAGAGCTTTTATTATCTCATCTCACACATCCTAATATACTTTTTTATTTATTATTATTGCACATCTCCTATTTTCATATAAATAAAACCCAAAAAAATAAGAAAAATAGGGCTTGCTCGTAAATTCCAAATAGGGATTCTCATACTTTTCACACACTTTCCTCACAACTAAAACATTTTTTCTACACACACACACACACTTACCAATAAGAGATCCCCCATTTGGATTTATGGGATAAACCCCACCCCTCGTTTTGTATGCGAACTACGTGGACTTTGATGCCTTTATAGGCTACGTAGGCGTCTCGAGATAAAACTCGAGACTCGAGTACTCTCTCTCACCTTTTCTTTTACTACCTAATCTTCTTATATTCTATATACTTGCCCTTAATGAAGTATTGATCCATATGCGTTATCGTTCCATTATAACGATCAACGTAGGGGTAATCGCGTAAATCTTATTTTTTTAATATTATTCTTATATCTTCCTATGGATGACTCGCTTTTTCTTTTCCATGATACAAGTCGAGGATTACTACCTCCATTATATATACACATGTAAACATATCACGGGGGGGGGGGGGAATATAAGGGAAAATAGCAAATATCCATGAGAGACCGAAAGGGCGGAATGGGTGCCTAACACCTTCCCATTTCGTAACTAAGCCTCCGAACCCTTCTCGAATCATCTTGGTTTCGCATGCACCAGTATGTCTTTGGATGTCATCTTTCGGGGTGGCTTCCCCTTTTTCTTTTGTCTGTTTTGAGTAAAATACACTGGGGACTCTGAATCTCTCTACATTTTTGCACCACATCTCAAACGACGCCGGCCGAAGCGCTCCAGAGAGAGACGCACGGGACCCGAAGGATCCTTTCCTCCACGCGCCCACCCTCACGGCGTGGATGGAGGATGGACACAGTGGCGACTCTGCTGGGGATATGTGTTTGTTTGTGGTCTTGACTCTATTTGCATGGATGTTATATTTGCTTATGTTTCCCCCCATATTTGCATGTCCTCTTTTCTCATGTGTATCCCATGCTTATACTTATATTCACACACTTGTAGAAATTTCTCCATGTACACTTCACACCACGTGCAGCTAGGATCACATGTATATCCCCATATTACACGCATCACCTATCCATACTTGGTGTACCTGTTGGGGTACTTATACTTTGCTCCCTGTTTGGCATAATCAATAAAGTCATTCTAATCATAAGATACTAATAAGAGAATCATGCATGATTCACACGACATCACCAAAGAGCATTGATATTGACCAAATTTTACCCAGTAACTGGAGGGTCACTTCGTGATGGGCGCTGGTCCGGCAGGTCGCAGTTAGCCTAAGCGATATGACTCTCAACTTCCATTGGCCAAGTAACTTCTACGTATATCGAACGATTCCTCCGCATCGTACCGCTTGACCGAAGTCATGACGGGAGGTATATCGCAGGAAATTCGTTCACGTACGTCGAGTATATCGAATTCGCTCTCACACGTACCGTCCCCACGAGGTATATGGTGAGGCAATTCACGTACACTCAGGTATATCAACTGGCTTGTCCACACGTACCGATTTCCCGCAAGAGCAAGACGTATATCGTGGAAGTCACGCCAAAGGAGGGAACCCATGCCAATTCACCCAACCAACTGCATACCCGCATATAGGTGTCAAACCTAGGAAATGCACTTTAGATTGCCGGTTTCAACTCGAAACTCTGCCGAAAATTCGGGTCGGCCTGCCCCCCAATTTTTGCACATTTTTAAAATGGGACCCTATCCGTGAGCCTGGTTACAAGTTTAAATCGTAGCTTTGCATATATTAAAAACCCCACTTTTCCAGGCACGGGGTCCTGTTCGGCATTGCATTTAGGAGAATTAAATACAAGTGAAAACATAATAATTGTAATAATCATGTTGAGTTCCGTCTCCAAAAACATTTCTCCCTTATTTATCAAAAATCCAAAAACATTTCTCCTTTCTTTATCAAAAATCCAAAAACATTTTTCCCTTCTTTTTCGAAAATTCAAAAATAGTTCTTCCATTTTTCTAAAAAATAAAGCTCATCCTACGCCTTCTCAGGTCGATCGCAAGCCCTTGGCCTGGCTCCCTATTGGCTTCGGTCTTCAGCCAAATCACCCCAGAGTTTTATCTGTTCCTCTACTACTTCTTTCAAGTCCAGAATCCATACATCTTCCATGGAGAATACAGATCAAGCACCAGTCATACAGTCGGATCTGACGACAGTCCTAGCTCAGCTCATGTCCAAGATTGACAACCTCCAAACTGAGGTCTGAGAGATGCAATGAAACTAGATTCCTATTCCTCAAGAGATCGAGGCCCTGTTCCCTCATGCTATGGGTCCACCCGAGCCTATCTGGGTTTCAAAAGAATATCAGCACGCTCCACGTGCCCCTCCTGCCAATGGGCCGCCGCTTGCCCAGCTTCCAATGCCAAACATTGCCCAGCCTATGGCTAACCTGCCTGTGGTAGTTGATCCAAAGGAGGAGGAGTTGAATGAAGTCAAAGAGGATCTCAAGATGCTCACTAAAAAGTTTGACCAGGTCAGGATCTCTGGGAATTACATGGACTACACCCACATGTCTCCTTATCCTAAAGCAAGGTTACCCGAGAAGTTCAAGATGCCAAATATCGAGAAGTTCGGAGGGAGTGGACCCCCAATTGTTCATCTTCGCAGTTATCTTCGTTCCATTACTCTACTAGGGGCTTCTGAAGAGGTGATGGCCCAATTATTTCAGCAAACTTTGAAGGATAGTGCCTTTCGATGATTTTTATCTCTTGAGGAATTCCGAATCCGTAGTTGGGAGGATGTAGCCCGAGGATTCATGTCGTAGTACAAATACAACGAAGAGCTTGAGGTCACCTGCTGCTCAAACAGAATCCAGGAGAATCAGTCAGTAACTTCATAACCCAGTGGAGGGAGCGAGCAACTACCATGACCAATCGGCCATCTGAAGAAGAACAGGTCAACATAGTGAAGAAAAACTTCTTGCCCCATGTTCGAGCGACGATGGGAGGACAATACTATCCCCACTTTTGATCTCTCAGAGAGGCTGGAGTGGAAATCGAGGAAAGCCTCGTTAAAACAGAGGTTGAACCAAAGAAGGTGTTCGGACAATTCACCCCTAGAAAGTATAACAAGCCTGCCAGTGCTACCTTTTTTACCATCAATAACATCTCTCAACCAACCACATCATGGGCATCAGAAAGCCGCCTTGCCCCCATCCGAAAGGAATACACTGAACTCCATGCTTCCCTCTCCAAAGTTTACCAAGCCCTGTTAAGCCGAAACCTCATCAAACCCTTGGATCCACGTCCATTGCCAAATACACTCCCAAGAAACTTCAAGAACGAGGCTCATTGCGCCTTTCACCAAACTGACGTCCATACCACCGACCAATGCTTTCACCTCTGGAACGTAATCCAAGATCTCATTGACCGGGGTACCATCGCCCCACCAGCCAAACACTACTCACAATCCACTTCCGAATCACACCAATGCCATCTTCTTAGAAGAAAACCCATATTTCGATCCCTCAACTCAAATCACACCCATATACTCTCCTAAACCTCTTCAAATTTGCCCATATTTCCTCCTACACCCTACTAGCCTCGCTGATTAGGCACTGCCACTCCTTACTAGAGCATGCATCGCTGTCCGTACCCGTTCTGAAAATAGAAGTATGGAATTGTGAAAGGTGTTAGACCAACTCCTAGAGTTCGGGCTGAAATTGCCCTCACAGATGATCATCGATTACCAGAAGTTCAACACACTGTTCTTGGAGGCACAGAAATGGGCCCGAGATTCAGACAGGTGGGTGGTACCAACCGATGAAGTCAGCTTAAATGATGTTGTCCAGACTATGGTAGAATTATTTGGGCAAACCAACAGCATTTGCAGTATCACCGAGTTACTTGATGCTTTGAAGCTACAAGGGCGCTTGGTCCCTTCAATCACACATATCCCCAACGAATGGGAAAACTTGTATGAAGAAGCCGTTGAAGTTGTGGAATGCATCGACTTTACATGGAAAGACAGAGTTGCTACCACCGGATGGGGGGAAGAATTCTAAGATTCGAGTGAAGAACAAGCTTCAGGAAGAACTGGCCCAGTAGACGACATATGTGGGATGATATCATTTGAAGAACTCCTCGGAGAAATAAATAGGGTGGCAACACAACCTGAGATTGATGAGGAAATGGGATTCATGTTCTTTCCTTCTTCAGTAAATCACATGACCAGATCAGGGAGACATTACCAGGTTCCAAGTTCACTACCAGCAAATGACAAAGGTAAGGGCGTTGAAAACCTTCCTATTCCAGAGATGACCATCGAGGAGCGCAAGATCCTCGATCAACTGAAGAAAACCCAAGCTAACATCACTCTATGGGGGGTTTTCATGTCTTCTGCACAAAAATGCTTTAATCAAATTACTCACTGGACCCAGAGTTCCTCCCTCTACCACACCAAAAGAAGCGATAAATCTGGTCGGATCCTTGACCTCTACCCGAATGCTATCATTTTCTGAAGAAGAAATTCCCAGGATTGGGACGAATCACAATCATGCACTCAATATCTTCGTCGAAGTTATAGGAAAGGTCGTGCCACTCTCCCTTGTCGATAACGGATCCGCCTTGAACATTTTCCTCTGAGAACTTTCAAGTGTTTAGTCCTGAAAGAAAGAGACCTCGCTCCAACCTCCACTGTTGTGCGTGCCTACGATAATACCCGTCGTGAGGTGATGGGGTCCATGAAACTTGCAATAGGGGTTGGCCCTATAAACCCCGTCTTTGAATTTCAAGTCATAGACATCCCAGCTTGTTTTAACCTGTAGCTCGGACGACCTTGGCTCCACAATATCAAGGGTGTGTCTTCCTCACTCCATCAGAATTTGAAGTTCTTAGTCGATGGGCGAGTCATCACTATTTTGGGCGACAACGAAAATGTCGAGGGTGCAAGCACCAGCAGTCCAATTCTCGAGATACAGCACGGGTTAAATGATATGATCTTATCAGGATTCCAAGTTGAACCACTCCTACTCCCGACAGGGGACGATTTCAAAGAAAGGGTTTGTCCAGAATATGACCCTCATGGCAATGTCAATGTGATTTAAATGTTTAGAAATATGCACTTCATGCCTGGACTGGGGCTAGGGCAAAGGCAGCAAGGGATATTTGGTCCCATCGAAGTGAAGAAAGCTTTCCCTCCTTGTAGCTTGGGGTATCAACCATCAGAACAAGAGCTTAGAATGATCCTCCAGTCTCGACCAAAGAGAAGATTAAACTGCATCCGAACTATCTCAGGAGACTCCTTAAATGGACGATTCATCAAAGAAGGCGAGGACTTCCCCTTTTGCAGTTTTCTAGAACCATGGTATGACACACAAACAAGAAGATGAGGCCGAGAATAAAGATCTTTTTCTAAGATAGCTACCCATGGGTCGAAAGTTTTCAACACCAAGTACAACCGCTCATCAAAGATGCCGAAGAGACTGAGGAAAGCGATTCCGAAGATTCCTTCAACTTACAGATACTGGGGTGGCACTCTGCATGGTTCATTCAGGCACTACATCAATGGACCCATCCCCTCTGATTAAAGCTGCTGATACTCCTCTCCTCAACTGGCATGCTGTGCCAGTTCTACCCCTTGAAATCTCCCCTAACCCCAATGTTTACCCTATTTCTTCTTCTGTTGCCTATCCTTGCTCAAATGTAATCGAGACCTCTTTTGATGAGGTTCTCAATGCTGTTTTTCCTATCAATGAAATAAATGAAGATTTTGAGTATCTTGTTGTGCCTTACATTAACTGCTTGAATTCTAATCAAACTTTTGACGATGATGATTTTGCAAATGAATAATTCTTAACTGATCTAAATAAGGTTAATAATAAACAACATAACCGCGTTCAAGTTAATAAAGAAGAGACTGTTGTTATTAATCTCGGTTCTAGTAGCCAACTGCGTGAGATTAGAATAAGGGCCACCCTTGACGAGCATGAGCGTGCACAACTCAAAGAATTGCTGAAGGAGTTCGTAGATGTCTTTGCATGGTCCTATGATGATATGCCCAGCATCGATCCTGAAATAGCTCAGTACGAGATCCCACTCTCCCAGATTACAAGCCGATTAAACAAAAATTGAGAAAACTCTACACCGAATAGTCGCTCAAGGTCAAAGAAGAGGTGGTCAAACAGTTAAACGTGGGTTTCATTCGGGTAATTGAATATCCCACATGGCTAGATAACATTGTACCTGTGCCAAAATCAGGAGGGAAGGTTCGAATGTGTGTAGATTATCGAGATTTAAATGAAGCTTCTCCAAAGGATGATTATCCGCTACCCAATATCGACATGATCGTGGACAACACAGCCAATCATGCTCTCAAGTCATTCGTCGATGGGTTTGCCGGATATAACCAAATCAAGATGCACCCAGACCACCAAGAAAAAACCGCATTCATCACCCCATGGGGAACCTTTTGCTACACCGTTATGCCAATCGGTCTCAAGAATGCTGGGTCTACCTACCAAAGGGCTACCATAACCATCCTCCACGATCTGATCCATAAGGAGGTCGAGGTTTATGTGGATGATATGATTATCAAGTCCAAAACTAGAGAAGGTCATGTTCCCGCTCTCCGGAAGTTCTTCGAACGACTGCGACGGTATCAGATGCGACTTAATCCATAAAAGTGTGTCTTCGGCGTTACAAAGGGAAAACTCTTGGGATTCATGGTCAGCAAAAAGGGGATAGAAGCAGATCCTGCAAAGCTGAAGGCCATACTTCAGATGCCACCACCCCGAACAAAGAAAGAAGTCTGAGGTTTCCTTGAGAAATTACAATATATCAGCCAGTTTATCAACCAGCTAACCTCCATCTGTGAATCGATCTTTAAGCTCCTCCGAAAGGATTCAACCAAGGTTTGGAACGAGGCTTGCTAAGAAGCTTTTGACCAAATCAAACAATATCTATCCCAACCTCCAGTGCTCATGCCACCACAGTCTCGTCTCCCTTTGCTCCTATACCTAACCATAATAGACACTGCAGCCGGGGCTTTGCTAGCCCAATACCTCAAAGACTCCCGTAAAGAAAGAGACATCTATTACGCCAGTCGCAAATTGGCTGGTTACGAGGTTAACTACACTGCTTTAGAAAATGCGTGTGTTGCACTTGTCTGGGTCACCCAAAAGTTGCGACACTTCGCCTTCCCCATCAAACTTGTATCCCGAATGGACCCCATCAAATACCTGCTTGAGAAACCCGCCTTATCCAGTCGAATGGCCCAATGGTTGATGCTCCTAACCGAGTTCGATATCGTGTACGTCACACAGAAAGCCATTAAAGGAAGAGCCATCTCTGACTACCTCGCCGATTACCCCATAGACGAAGCAGATATCCAGATCTACGAATTCCCATATGAAAATATCCTCTGCACCACTCAAGACCGCCTTCGATGGAAAATGTTCTTTGATGGCGCTGCCAACAAAAAAGGGATATGGCATTGGGATACTTCTGATCGCCCCAGATGACTCCCACACTCCCATCGCCATTAAATTGGATTTCCCTTGCACCAATAACATGAGAGAATATGAGGCATGCACAGTGGGCCTCAAGGTTGCTCTCAAGAAAGGTATTCAATACCTTGATGTCTACGGGGATTCCGCCCTTATCATCGGTCAAGTTCTCAGAAAGTGGAAAGTCGAGGACAAAAAACTCCAACCCTTTCATGCCCAATTAGAAGAGTTAGCCTCCCGATTCCAAGATATCACCTTCCATTACCTACCCCGAGCAAAGAATAACCTAGCTGATGCTCTAGCCAACTTGACCCCCATGGTCGACATGCCCGAAGGAATAATAATGACCCCCTTCCTAGTTCAAAAGCAAGACAAACTGACCCATTGCTACCATATTGAGCTTATCTCCACTAAAGATCCCGAACTAGTCAATTGATGGTACTATGATATCTGGTGCCTCCTCAAACATGGTAGGTATCCCTAGGGTTCCAAAAAGAAAGATCGAACAACCCTCCGAAGACTGGCCGCCCAGTACATCATCTGTCATAAAGCTCTACTCAAGAGGAATTTCAATGGAACTCATCTACACTGCATCGCAGGGGCTGAGATTGAGAAAATAATGCAAAAAATCCACAGCATGGAATGCGGACCCCATATGAATGGTCACATGCTCGCCAAGAAGATCATCCGACAGGGCTACTACTGGACCACCATGATCCAGGACTGCGCCGCCTATGTCCGGAGGTGCCTCAAATGCCAAAAATTCTCCAATCCTCAACACCTGCCTGCACGAGAATTGTACAACATGACCTCTCCCTGGCCATTCTCCACCTGGGGTGTCGACATCATAGGGAAGGTTACACCAAAGGCTTCAAACGAACATGAGTTCATCCTGGTTGCCATCGATTACTTCACCAAATGGGTCGAGGCTGAGTCATATGCAGTATTGAATGCCAAGAAAGTGGCCAAATTCCTCAAGAAAAGTACCAACTGCCGATATGGGGTCCCGCACGAGATGGTATCAGATAACGGGTTGCATTTCGAAGCAGAAGTCACAGAAATAGTCAATGAGTATGGGATCCAGAGACACAAATCTTCTCCCTACTGACCTCAGACCAATGGTGCAGTTGAAGCCGCTAATAAAAACCTCAAAGCCATCATCAGTAAGATGATCGAAAGTTATAGGAATGGGCCGATCGGATCCCATACGCCCTCTGGGGCTATCGAACCTCAATTCGAACCTCTACTGGGGCTACCCCTTACTCCCTGGACTACGACATGGAAGTAGTCCTACCTGTGGAGTTGGAAATACCCTCGCTATGCGTCATGCTCGAAATCAAGGTTAGTGAAGAAGACTGGTGCCAAAGCCGTCTTGATGAGATAGTCCTCCTAGATGAAAGAAGATTAAAAGCACTTTACCACATACAGGGGTACCATCGCCGAATAGCGCGATCATTCAATAAGAGAGTTAAGGGTCGCGGTGTCCGGGAGGGGGATTTATCCCTCGAGGAGATAATAGAACCCATCTGGGACCCCAGAGGGAAATTCAAGCCCAATTGGAGCGGCCCCTATATTATGAAGAAAATCTTATCCGGCGGTGCCGCCATGCTCACTGACCTAGATGGGGAGGAGATGGCTCGTCCAGTCAACTTGGACCGTCTCAAGAAATTCTACCCCTAGTCCTAAATCTCGGCGCGCTACAACTCTTCTCATCCCTCTTCTATTCTAAAAAAACTCTTCATTTCCCTCTACCCAGAACTACGTGGGCCTGATCCTCTGCAAAAAACTATTTTGAAAATAAATAAAAACATTTCCAAAAAACTCCAGAGGTACGTAGGCAGCTCATGCACCTCACATGAGTGCGGCCCTTTCTTTTTCACAAAATACTATTCTTTTCTTACCTCCGAGAACGGCGGTTCATTATTAAAAATATTTGAACAAAAGGATTATGTATGCCTTAGCGATCAGTATAGATAATTCAAAATACAAAAAACTCATCGAAAGGCATAACTGGATGATCAGAAACTTGTTTATTTCATTAATAAGAAATTACAGTACGTATTACATAAGAAAAAGGAACGGATAACTCCCTTCCCCACTACCATAAAAAGCCAAATAAAATCCCCACATCTGTTACGCAAATAAACTCCCCAGGAGTCCTACCCACAGCTACCAGAGGAGCCTTCACCCTCATCATCTACATCCTGAGGACCCCAAGTTTCCCCTGCCTGAATAGAGTGCCGTAAACATTCCATGGATCGATAAGCCTTAACCATATTCGAAAATACCACAACGCCCCCTTCCATGATGTTGGATAAAACAAACCATCCTTGTCCAGTCTCCACTGCCAACATCTTGCTAACTACTTTCCTCCACAACCACTTCATATAGTCTTTGGGGACATGCCAAACCTTCCCGACAGACTGGGAGGGACGGGTCGACGGACGTCGATTTTCCCACAGAGATCCAAGCAACAGACACAGGCGCTCAGTCAAATCTTCTACCGGAAAGAAATTTAGTGTCCGAGGTGGCACAACTTGTGCCCAGCCAAATTAGTGCAGAAGCCGCTAAGGGAAATAAAAAGAGGTCTGCCTGAGACCAACCAGTCGCACATATGAATACTCTCCTAGATCCAGAATGGGCTGCAATGGTCCCCACCAAGGCACTGACCAATACAGACCACAAGCCCCATACTCCCAGTTCTCAACATGCAAACCAACACGGATGAAGTAGCGCGGAAAGAAGTTGGGTACGGACGACAAGGGATATTTTGGAGGAGTCAACAAGCGGAATCTTTCAGACAACCACATGAACAGCATCATAGGGCTACCCCTCAAAAAGTCAGAACGACCTTCTTTCCAGGCATCCAGGCCATTCAGAGTCTCCTCCAGTATCACCGCCGCAGGATTGTGATGATAAGACATCCACGAAGTAATGGCTGCAAGTTGTGGGTCCACTTGCACCTCCCCAGTCACCAGCAGCAATTTGGAAACCAGGCCCAGAGCAACGGCTCCAACATAGCCAGCATCACATACTTCCCGTAAATGCACGGACTGCAGCACCGCCGGGAGAGAGACCGTTCCTCCAGCAACCAATGATCTGGCCGCCGAAGGTGAAATATGAAGAAGCCCGGCCAACAAATCCCTAGGAGAACGGGAAAATTCTGGCAAAGCCGCAGCAACGCTGGGATTTACACCCACTATGGCAAAAAATTCCTCGTAGGTAGGACAAACTTCATCCAACCCAAAGCGGAATACATGGTCTTCAGGGTACCAGAATTGTACCACCGCCATTAGCATATTCCACTCACTAGGCCGATTGCGCCACAAGGAGACTCGACGCATGTTGAAAACATCGTAGTCGACATTATAGGAGCATATTTCTTTCAAGGCTTCGAGGTAGCCAGCAAACTCAATGCTACCAGGGAGATCCATCTTTCAAGGCTAAGAGATGGTGGACAAGTAGGTAAGAATGCAAAAGTGTGATGAAAACACTCCACCCTTACCCCTTTTTATACTTGAAAACCCTCACAAGAGACACAATCCCTACAGAAATCGGAGGGAATCCTACCCCACAAGGTACCAAAGGCTGAAGAGTGTACCATTCAAAGCTTTGAATTGATGGGACTGGACTGAACTGCCGATAGGCAGGTCAGGGTGCTTGCCGATCGGCAACCCCCCCCCCCCCCCATTTTTAGAAATTTCCCTTTTTTCCTCTTTTGTCAAATCATAAAACTCAATAAAAATAAATTGATATTCTCAATAGAATTTCAAAATCCCTTTAATTCCCTTTTTTAATCAAAAAAAATTCCAAAAATATTCTTTTTTTTACAGTCTCAGCAGCAAAGTAAAAAGCGCATGTGCATGCATTCATTCATCATTAAATAAAAGATAATATAAAAACTCCATTGAATTGCATATATCTGTTTTTTGTGCTACATAATTTTGCAGGAAATAGAAAGATAAATAAAAAACAATGGGACTCAGCCCGAACCCACATTCTTTCTCTTTCTCTCTCTCTCTCTCTCTCTCTCTCTCATAAGAGCTTCCACCCCTACGACGTGCTCTCTTCCCCCTACGGCGAGATGATGCGTCACCACTACCTGATCCCGAGTCCTCTCCGGATGAGGCAGACGGCACCAAGCAAGAAGGAACGGAAACTGTGTCCCGAATATGAGCAGTCGCCGAAGATATCCAGTCTCTAATGATCCTGAGGCAAGTGGTCGACACCCGGACTTGCTGAAAGAAAAGGTGAAATCAGTATCAAAGAAGAAATGACCAAAACAGAAAAGAAAGAAAGAGAAGAACACAAAGGTATACCACAAGTCGAAGGACCTCCTCTGTCAAACCCAACTCCTCCGGATCCATCGCATGAGGACGGTGCAGCATAGGCACCATCCCTCCATCAGCCCGTCGAATATTATATGAAGGGGTATGCGGCCGTATAAAAGGGACCTTATAGGTCGCCTCCGCCGCAGATGACGACGGACCACCACCGTTGTGGGAAGATCCCACCGCCCGACTCGAACCCCCCGAAGGGAAAAGAAGTGCATCATATATGCTGGGCGCCATCAACCAGCTCGTCACAAAATCCATATAGTCATACGGCGCAGCCGTATCGGTGTATAGCAAGTAGGACTCGCCGATCATCGCCGCGATCCTCTCATCCTCCAACATCAGTCGCTCCTGCCTCATAGACAAAAGAGGCTGCGTGGGTGGCACCACCACCTCCTCCTCAGCAATCTGACGAACCACCCTCTCCCCGAGGTACCAGGAATGGCCGAACTCATGCGCCAGAAAATGCCTCATCCGCGTGTTCACCCCGGTCACCCCCGCATCCTGAATGGCTGTCCCCCATGGGTAAAAGGTCACCTGAAAATCTCTGAGCGAGCATAAATCAATACTAGATCAGAAGGAGCAAAAACCAAGATTAAAATGGAAAGAGTCTTACCCTACCATTGGTCAGGTCATTCAAGACCTGACGCACCGCCTCCAGGGAAAGAGATCCCTTCGACTGTCGATTGGCCTTACGCCATCGATACAATCGACAGAAGTCCCCAACAGTGTCGTCCTTCAAAGCAATTAGCGGGGTATTGCACCCAATCACCTCACAGAACCACGTCTGAATTCACAAGCAAAAAGAGACGCATAAGGAAAATGCGAGTGCATGAAAGGAAAATACGAATGCATGAAAAGAAATACACAAACTGGAGAACACCTCAAGAAGGTACGTGGCCCCAGTAAAGGTCTGTCGGCAGCACCGGCTGAATGCATCCAGAGAAAAGTAAAGGGTCGCCAAGGTCAGACTCCCCCAATCATAGAAAGGGATGTTCGAAAACATCCTCAAGTACGACAGAAACCACAAATAAATGACGTCGCCACTCGACGCCACCATGAAACCTCCCAATACCAGCAGAATGAATAACCAGGCCATCTGTCTCACTTGCAACCCGTCCTTCACATCAATCACCCTGCTCAGCAGAACATCCTTCAGCAGGGATAATTGGATTGAATCCCCAAAAACTATCCTCCCTGCATCACCAAGTGCCACACGCACTGCCTCTGGTCTCACCCGTAAAGAGCGATCCACCTTTATCTGCTCTCCACCACAATCCAGCCCCAGCAGCTGTTGCACGTCTATGGGAGTCACCGTCATCCCCCCGAATCCAAAATGAAAGGTGTGGGTAGTGTCCCACCACCTCTCTCCCAAAGCGCACAGGATCGCTGTCAAACTAGGCGTCTCATCCAGCGCAGATGCCAACCGCCCAAAACCCGCTAATGATACCATCCAACACACCACAGGTGGGAGATGTTCCCAGACATCCTTGAGCCCCGTTGTCCCACGGGTACGCATGTTCTTCAAAGAAATATCAGACTGGCAAAAAGAAAAGTCTCATCAAAGGTCAAGAAAGAAAGAAAAATCACCAAAAAGAGAAGAATGCCAAAGGTCGGGTTACTTACATAACCACCGGGACTCACTCTCAAAAAGCGATGACGCGATGGCTCCCACAGCAAGGTCCGCTCATCTGCAACAGGCTCAAATGCATCAAAGGAGTTCTCATTCCCCAAAGCAAGAGGCGCCCTAGCCCTCCACTCCACATTCGCCCAATCATCAACGGTCAACCACTCCCGGTGGACTGCAGTGCTCACAAAAGCGGCCATTTCTTGAAGATCGGAATGATAGAACGATTTGCAGAAGAATCGCAGAGAGAGAGAAAGCAAAGAAACTGTGAAAAAAATGAGGAGATTCGCCCCCTTTATATAGGATGCCAAGCGCCATGCCGATCGGCACCTCGCCCTACCATACTGATCGGCACTGACCCCTTGCCTTCCCGAGGTAGCCCAAAAGTCCGTGCCACTTTCGAATGGCACCCTTCATACTATGCCAACCGGCACCCTCCTTAAATTTCATTCAGAAATTCCCAGAAAATACCAGAAAGCCTCAAAAAATCCTCGAAAAATTCCTAAAAATCCCAGGAGGGATTTAAAGCCTTTTCACCAAGAAAACTTCGCGTTCGCTCGATCAGAACCCCTCTTTCCCAGCAAAATCCTTAAAAACCAAATGAAAACTCCTCCCGACAAAGCTCCAGAGGATCTCAAAGGGTCACCTGATCATTTCCCCAGCGGAATTCTTTTATAGCACCCAAAATAGGTTATACCCCCTGCGAGGTCTCCTAAAAGATTCCCCAGCTATCAACTCCCCAGCTGAGATCAAAATCATAAATCTCTTTCTCCAGAAGAATCAAAATCCAACTCTTGGGTCAGAATTGGCCCCGGTCTTGGATCGTCCCCTGAGTTAGGTCGGAATTAACCTCGGTCGTCACCACTCTTGGGTCAAAATTGGCCCTGGTCTTGGATCGCCACCAGAGTTAGGTCAAAATTGACCTCGGTCCTCGGTTGTCACCACTCTTGGGTCAGAATTGGCCTCGGTCTTGGATCGTCACCTGAGTTAGGTTAGAATTGACCTCGATCCTCGGTCGTCACCACTCTTGGGTCATAATTGGCCCCGGTCTTGGATCGTCACCCGAGTTAGGTCAGAATTAACCTCGGTCCTCGGTCATCACCACTCTTGGGTTAGAATTGGCCCCGATCTTTGATCGTCACCTGAGTTAGGTCAGAATTGACCTCGGTCGTCGGTTGTCACCACTCTTGGGTCAGAATTGGCCCCGGTCTTGGATCGTCACCTGAGTTAGGTCATAATTGACCTCGGTCCTCGGTCTTCACCACTCTTAGGTCAGAATTAACCTCGATTATTAAATTTTCACCCTAAGCCTGCAGAATTGGCTTTGACCCACATAATCGGTCACCCCCATCACTTAAACCCGCAGAATTGGTCACACACCCCAACACCACTTCAGGTCCTCAGAATCGACCTAAACCTCCTATCGTTATTCATCCCCAGCACACTCCTTAGGTCCGCAGAATCGGCCTCGACCCTCGGAATCGATCATACTCCCTCAAAGGCATCATGTGGTGTCTATTCGACGGCCATCATTTGTTACAAACTCACCCATTGAAGGGCTCTGTAGACACCCCATTCTGTTACCCCCTAACTCTCCTTAACGTCCCTAGTACCTCCCTCCATCACTACAAACCTAGGTCATGTCCCAAGTACTAACCTAGAAACCATCGGGCACTCCCCGGCTCAGTTTGAACCAAAAGTCGAACTCTTCATCTCGATCGAGACTGAATAAATCTTTAAAGGGCACTGAATACCCTTTCCAACTGACCGCCCCATGTGCGATTCCGACTTACCATGCGGACGAACAATTCGTTTGCGTCCGAAACTTGACCCAGAGGCCACCGTGCGCTCTCGGGATCTGTTTGACTTATGTCAACTCATCATCTCGACCGAGGCTAAATGAATCTTCAAAGGGCACTAAATACCCTTTCCAATGGTCCATCCCATGCGCAATTCTGACTTACCATGCTGACGAACGATCCGTTCGACTCCGAGAGGTCACTGAATGCTTCCCGGGCCCGGTTGACCAAAGTCAACTCCCCAAATCGGGTCACACTCTTTGGAATGTCGAAGTACATCTCCTAACCTTTCCAACGATCAGCCCCGTGTGCAATTCGAACTTACCATGCGGACGAACGATCCGTTTGCGTTCGAGCGATTCCTCGTCCAATGGATTGACAAACGCTTCCGAGCCATATTTGACCCAAAGTCAACTCCCGAACCCGGGAGTGGTCCCAAAGACTTTCAAAGGTCTCTGAATTACATTTCCAACGGTATGCCCCGTACGTGATTCTGACCAACGGTTTTCCCTTGGCGACCGATTTTCTGAAAAAGCCTGAAGCGCACTGCCAAATGGCAGGTTTCAGACCCTGCCTATCGGCAGGTGCTGATAGGTGGGTCTATGCCGATCGGCACTTACCTGGGCCTATAAAAAGAGGCCTTTACCTTATTTTCAAGGAGAGCCCAGATCTGATAGAAATCTCTCTTAGCGCATCCCAGAAACCTCTCCCGAAGGCAGCGTGATTTCAACTTCCAAATCCCCTTTTTTCTTCCACTTTTAATCACCCTTTTCATCAAACTTGGGGAATTAGCCACTCTCCATCATCATCCAAGTGCAAGTTCTATTCTCCAACATTCAAGATCAAGCTTAAGATCTTCTAGAAGGTCCAACTTTCTCAAACTCTCTCATAAATTCTCTTAAATTCCCAATAACTTGTTTTCTTATTTAGAGCTTTTATTATCTCATCTCACACATCCTAATATACTTTTTTATTTATTATTATTGCACATCTCCTATTTTCATATAAATAAAATCAAAAAAAAAAGAAAAAGAGGATATGCTTGTAAATTCCAAATAGGGATTCTCATACTTTTCGCACACTTTCCTCACAACTAAAACACTTTTTCTACACACACACACACACTTACCAATAAGATATCCCCCATTTGGATTTATGGGATAAACCCCACCCCTCGTTTTGTATGCGAACTACGTGGACTTTGATGCCTTTATAGGCTACGTAGGCGTCTCGGGGTAAAACCCGAGACTCGAGTCCTCTCTCTCACCTTTTCTTTTACTACCTATTTTCTATAAACCTGATCTTCTTATATTCTATATACTTGCCCTTAGTGACGTATTGCTCCATATGCGTTATTGTTACATTATAACGATCAACGTAGGGGTAATTGCGTAAATCTTATTTTTCTAATATTATTCTTATATCTTCCTACGGATGACTCGCTTTATCTTTTCCATGATACAAGTTCAGGATTCCTACCTCGATTTTATATACACATGTACACATATCACGGAGGGAAATATAAGGGAAAATAACAAATATCCATGAAAGACCGAAAGGGCGGAATGGCTGCCTAACACCTTCCCATTTCGTAACTAAGCCTCCGAACCCTTCTCGAATCATCTTGGTTTCGAACGCACCAGTATGTCTTTGGATGCCATCCTTTGGGGTGGCTTCCCCTTTTTCTTTTATCTGTTTTGAGTAAAATAGACTGGCGACTCTGAATCTCTCTACATTTTTACACCACATCTCAAACGACGTCGGCCGAAGCGCTCTCGAGAGGGACGCGCGGGACTCGAAGGATCCTTTCCTCCACGCGCCCGCCCGCACGACGAGGATCGGGGATGGCCATACGTAGCAGGAGAACGTAAGTCGCATACATAAGGGAACACAATAATCCTATCATAAGGCTCTACATCAAAGAACAATGCGCTGAAATGTAATAAGCCGCACCTAGAACCTATTGCTCTGATACCACCAGTGGCACCCCGCCTAATTAAATAAAGGGTGATACGTCCTGTACCAATTTAAAATAGAATGTTCGATGGGTTCATTCTTAGTAGGGTCTGCAATATGGGCTCTTGAGGATGAAACCGCCCATAATCCACCCAAAATAATGTGTTTGGATCCCATTAATTGTGTTTGTGGGTCAAAATGGTTTGAACGATCCAATAATATGGTTTGTTGGCGGGTCATTAGCGGGTCAAAATGGTTTTGGACCCTCATAAAAATAAAACTCAAATTACTAAAGTGTTAAAAGATTTTTTTTATTCAAGCATTTACTTGTATATTTTTTTTTCAAAATTATTATACCATATATTATTCGTATATGGTATAATAATTGTTTTTTCAAAAAAAAAAAAGTGGGTCAACTCGACCCGATACGGGTTTGACCCGACCCGACCCGACCCGAATTTAACCCAATGAAACCCGCCCAAATTATTATGTTCGACCCGCTTTTGACCCGCCCAAATTTATCCATATTCATTTTTGACCCGTCCATAACCGCCCATAACCGCCCATTTGCCACTACTAATTCTTAGCATCACTATCGAAAAACATTTTAACATTTTATTCACCTAATATAAACTTAAGCTAGGTGTCAAAACATTTCCAGTTTAGTAAAAACAAGAAATCCATTTTCATTCAATCTTAAAGTATAAACCATTCACCACACATAGGAATATGATAAATATTGAACACGAATTAGATACTGAAATAAATAAGACTCGGTAAAACCAACCAGTTCAAAACTCCAAACCATAATATCAACTGAACACAATATCTCTGATGAAGGACTAGAAGTAAGCGACACATGCCCTAGATAAGAAGTCTAGATGAAACTGAATGGAAATGATAGATGCGTCTACTGCAAGGACCTACAACTTCCACAACAGCTGCAGCACGTCAAGAAATCCAAATATCTAAATCTGGTACCCCTATGGTTGAGCACCTGATATAATATATATATATATATAGCAACAGAGAGAAGAGATACAAGAAACGGGTCAGAGCCCGAGGTTTAAAAATCATTTAGCAAGTATTTAAAACTTGTTCTTAAAACAAGTCTTATACGCATGTTAGTTATCGAACTCTCACATGAGTTTCTCACCTCTCATCTATTGTGCATGCCTAACGTACATCTAATCTCCCCCTAGTTATACCACCCAGTCTAACTAGTCAGAAACCATATTAATACTAACCATGCTCACTAATAGTAGTATTTCCGTATCGCCCATACAATACGCTATTCAAATAGTTTATCTCACATAGAAAGTTTCATTATTCACCGTTTGAATGGTTAATCTTTTATCCACTAAGATTATTTTATTTCTCATATCCATTTTATCTACTAGTCTCACAAAGTAGAAAGTTACCCAAGTATACTCATACATATATATATAGTCTCATCATCCCTATATATATATACTAATCCTGCACCCTTAGGTTAAGACCACTTGGTGCAATGTAATGATTGTTATTACAACCAAGTCTACTAATTTCACACAGTAGAAATATTCACAAGTTCATATATATATATATAGTCATATCATCCCTATACACACACATATATATACTAATCCTGCTCCCCCGGGCTAAGACCCATTAGTGCACCTATCAAGAAAATACTGCATCCCCGGGTTAGCATCCATTAATGCACCTATCAATAATAATCCAGCACCCCCGGGTTATCACCCATTAGTGCGCCTATCAAGAGAATCCTGCATCCCCGGGTTAACACCCATTAATTCACCTATCAATAATAATCCGACACTCCCGGGTTATCACCCATTAGTGCGCCTAACAATAATCATCCTTGAACCCCCGGGTTATCACCCATTAGTACACTTAACAATAGAGTTTCTGCACCCCCGAGTTATCACTCATTAGTGCGCTTAACTATAAGATTCTTGCACCCCCGGGTTATTACCCATTAGTGCTCTTACAATAATATCACATAATAGTCATACACACATCATATTATAATTTATAGGTATTTCTCCATCCTACATATATACTCCTCATACGTATTTTAATCTCATCACTACGTATAGTATAAATATTTAGATTAATATCTCTCTCATAATGTCCAAGGTACATTCTCTCTATACCAAAATAATTAAAGTATTAATTCTCACATACTTTTCCCGAAATTCTGTCCTATTTGAATTTACTATTTGGCAGTTTCTTTCACTCCAATAAATCGGCAAACTCAAAACTGGACTTTGAGGAAATTCCCAGAAATTCACCCTGTCGTTCGAACCAGAATGACATGTCGTTCGAACCAGAATGACATGTCGTTTGAACGACTTCGCGCGAGATCCCCATCTCGTTTGAACCACTTCGCGCGACTTCGCCTGAGACTCTCTGTTCGTCTTCTTCTCCAAATTTCAGCGTTTTCTACCATTTTTGGACCTAAAAACCTCTAAGATTCAACTCCCAATGCCTCATCATCAATACCCATCAACACTTAACAGATTATAAATCATTCCTAACATCCTAGGATCATTAATTCGTCATTAAACATCATAATTATTTAAAATCCCCAAATTAATTCATATGAACCCTAGTTTCCAAATTTTCATTTAAAGAACCTAATCAACCCAGATTCGTTCATCAATATATAATTCAATATCGTGAGTAATCCTCTACATACATGAAGGAATTTCAACCACTAATTAACCCAGTCCTTAATCATAATTTAAATCTCCAATTTTCACCCAATTAACATGTAAATCATGATTAATTTCACCTATTCTAACATGAGTATGATTATTGCTAAAAGAAAGCAAGTAATAAATACTTGCCTCGAATACGAAGGTCTGATCCATTGGTGATGTTGGTATAGACGCGTTCCTCTCTTCTCGATCTACGCGGTGGTGGTCACGAATGTGCAAGGTGGTGCTAATTGAGCCTTCTCTCTTGGAAATTGGTTCTCCCTCACACCCTCTATGGCTGTTCTTGATTTTTGTGTAACTTAAACCTAATGGAACTCCCGTAGATGATATAATTAATCTCTAATTTTTGTCCATTTAATTTTTCCCAAAAGTCCAAATTACAAAACTACCCCTACAGGGTGCCGGATTGTCCTAAAACCTCCCGGAGTCCAAATAAAATACCCGGGTAGAGTTTTCTGACTATCTCGACCCTCCCGAACTCAACGGCGCACTCGAAATAACCATATGAGTTACATAAAAATAATTTATCTTTATATTCCATTCAATTAGTCCCGACACGACTCACACGCGTCTCAGACTTAAATTACCGAACTGTCGTATTATTCACTCTCGATAATTTATCAAATTTCATAATTCCATAGTACGTATCACATAGTAATATTAAATAATTCTCAACAATTAGTATTAACCCTTGGCACGCTAGTTAATAATTATTTTAACCCGGAATAATAACAAATTAATTTCTCGCATTTTAATTTAATTAATCCAACAACAATAATTAATCTCATACTTATTCCCATAATAATAATTAATCACATAATTATTTAAATCATCAAAAATACGAGGTGTTACACTTGGGTACTTTAGACTCTACGAAACTTGAAGAGCTTATAGGTGACCTACAAACCTATGAGTTTGACATGTTTTCTTCCAAAACGATAAAAAAAGATAAAGGCATTGCTTTGAAAGTCCAAAAGGAGGAAACACCTATTTTATATGGTGAGTCTGACACTGAGTCCGAAGATATGGCCATGTTACTAAAGAAATTCAATAAAAAATTTCATGTTTTAAAAGCAATCAAAAGATGCAAAAAAAAGTTTTAGAAAACCATGTATAACAAGTCTGAACACTTCCCTAAAAATTGTAATGATAACTTTAAGAGCGATGAGCCAAAAAGATGTTTTGGTTGTTAGGGTTAGTCCATAGGGTAGATGGGTTCCCCACTAAACTAAGGAAAGAGGACAAGCAACCGAAGGTGTACAATGCCACCCTTAGTGACCCGATTCCCTCATTGAGCACAACTACACTGCGCACATCGCTATTCATGTGAGCCTTGATGAAAAACTTGTCCATAAAGATAATTCTAAACATGACACTTCTGATGCCATTGATTTTGAATCCTAAGTGAGTGGTGGTAGGGAGAGTGGAGAAGAGGGGTAGGATGAAGAAAAGGGTGAGGAGAGTGAACTCTAAGTTACCTTCCGTGAAATGTGTGTAAAAACATTGAGAGTGAAGAAGACAAACTTAAAGTTGAAATCTAAGTTGAGAGAACGCACCATAGAAATTATGATAGTGTTTTAATTAAGGATCGTATGGAATGTGAGACGACTCTTCGATAGAATCTATAGTATGTTGAGGGCGAGAGAGAGATATCCTCTGAGTTTTTATGGAGGTTATAAACAAGGAGATTCTTGAGTTTGAAGAGTCTATGCATTTACTTGAGTCTCGAATAGTTGAGCTTAAAGAGAAATTGAGAGACTCGAGTCGTGTCAAAATTGATTTAGAATCTAGGTAAAAAAAGTTGGATAAAATCTTAGGCATTGTCCAAATCAAAGATGACAAGTGTAGGATTGGCTTCGACGATCAATAGGCTTTCGTTACTAAAGGCAAGACAACGTTAGTAAAGGTCATACCTTAGAATCTCTCGTCGTGTTTACGCATGCATACATTGCGGTAGGAAAGGTCAACTTAGACGTTTTTACGTTGATCTTAAAAATGATCCTAGAAGTCTAGGTCTAGAGTAACCAAGGTTCCCAAAACCTTATAGCGTCATGTTACACCTATGTGGGTTAGGAAATCGAATTTAAGGGTTTTACGTATTAGACTTGTTAATTCTCATTTGCTTTCACATGATACTTCCCATGTTATATCTAATGGTTGATTGTGTCTGCATGTTTGCATACACTAGCTTTTGTACTTCATTATATATGTGTTTGCTAGTTGTATGTAGTTTGGGTCTTTTGTGTTTTGTTTTTTCATTTATTGTATATTGAGAAAATACAAAAATTCACTTCATTTCATGTTTTCATGTGACAAGGACTTTTGGTTATGATTTTTAATACTTAGATTAATCTTAATCATTATAGCATGGAGTTGTTAGACTTTAATTAACTTAATGGATTCACTTTGTACATGCCTCCACACATACATGCACGAGCTCTTTTGAATTTTAATTTCACTTGTTATAATTGAAATAAGTGAGATGTTCTCCCATGAATCTTGTCATCAACATATTTTATGATTATGGAAGATTTGTGCATGTAAGAACCGGTGCCCGTGAGATTGTTTGATTTTTATTGCATATTTTAGGGTGCACGAAAAAGGGCTACGAAATGATAAAATCTCCTTTGCGGAAAAGCTACCGTTGGTAAGAGCTTAATATAAATGATTGGAGGCAATGAAAATAAAAAAAATTGCCAAGGCCAACAAGTTTTGTTTGTTTGACTTTCAAAAGTAATATCATCAAAAGAATTAAGAGAAAATGTGATATATGTTTAGCACTTAAGGGTGTTATAGTTGAAGATCAATGGGTTTTCACAATGAGGCCTAGTTATTATTATCAAGTCATGACACTATTGATTTGTAAAACCATTAATATTCTTGTCTTGTGTGCATTGTGCTTGTTTGTTCATAGAGTTCACTTTATCTCGTCACTTGAGGATAAATCTTAGTTTGATAAAGTTTTGTGGTCAAATAGAACTCCTTGGACATATTTGAGTGTTTGGATCATAATTCATTCGAATCTACTTCACGTCCATTCATTCTATCCCACATGTTTAGACACATCGATACTATGCTAATGTGTAAAGCTTATGTGTTTTGGGTCACTTTTTGTGATTGTTTATACCTATATATACGTACTAGTGTGTTTTTGGTATATTTTTCATATTTATATATAAGGTATCGTTTTTATTATCTTAAGTCTTTGTATTTGCATTTAATATATTTTTTCCATATGCTTTATCTTTAGAATAAATTTGGCATGTTATATGATCATATTGGTATCTCTTATTGATTGTTTGCATTGATATCTCATGATTTCTTGTGTATTCAAGTTAGTATCTTATTTTCATCTATATTGATATAGTTTATCATTGTTTGGATTATTAGTGTTGTTGTTTCCATGTTATATTTTATTGCACTTTTCACCAGTGCATGATTTTATTCCTTCCTCCCTAGTTCAAATTGGTATCACATTTTCACAAATTTAGGGGGAGATTTGGTTTATGGGGGAGAAATAGTTCTATGCATCCTATCTTTGTTTATTTTTTAACAAAAAGGGGGAGAAATAGTATTTTTCTCTTTGGAGATATTTATCTTAAGGGGAGACATCTTACCTAGATTGAGATTGTTAGACACACGGCAAATTTTATTATTATGCAGATTTTGTACTTATTATATTCTCTTTGCATTTAAGGGTGTGTTTAAGTGTGCAGGTCTACAAGCGACAAAGTTTTTCAAGCGAGCAAAGCTACTTAGAGTATATGTGTGTCGAGTATCTGTACTTTTTCCTTTTGGGGTTGTGGATTGAGTCTTTTAAAGAGCTTGATTACCCATAGGTGTTTTTATTTTGGTTTTGTCCTGGAATAGCCAAAGGGGAAGATTTTTAAGGATAAATTTCCAATTGAGTTAATTTGTATGTATTAGGTTAATTTTAGATAGAATAATTTAAGTCATGGGTTAGTTCTAGTATTGTTGAACTCTTAAATGTATGACGTATTGATAAAGACGCAGCCTTATGCTTAAAAGATTGTTATACTTCGTGATGTGTTTAGTGTCATGTTTGTCTTCGCATTTCTGATGACTTTGCAGGTATGGATCCATATGATTGTGATCCCTGGAAATTTAATTTTAGGTGATTTGTTTTTGAACAAAATGTTTGGAAATATTTTAAAAATATTTTTTAGAAAAAAATATTTTTTTAATTCGTTCGAAAAAGAATTAAATTTTATTAGAATGAAATGAAAGTTTCATTTGTATGAGGTTGAGCTATCTTTGGAATGAATCTAGGTCTTCGTTAGAACAGACATCAAACGAATGTCCAATGGCCTACCCATTAGAAGCTCGTTAGAAGGTCATTTGAACAACTTTACTTGTTCGTTCGACCGATAATAGGTTTCGTTTGAAAGAGATAAGCATTTTGTTGAATCAATCTTATGATTTCGTTCGAACGAACCCGCCGCCTCAAAATTCCTATTTTAATATTTATAGGCATGCTAGACTCAGGTTTTATAAGAACTTTTGGCGAAAAACATTTTTTCATCTTTATACAAAAGTTCCCAAACCCTAGTTTCACCCAAATCGTTTGAAAATTCAAGTTTCATCTTTCTTATGCTTTGAGATCTTCATTTGTGGGTGCCAAAGTTTATTTCTCTCAACATGTGGATAGATAAAAGATTTTATGATGTGGACTCCGTACTGTGTTTGTTGTGTTGCGGTGAAGAAATGGTGATTCTGTGTTCCAACTCCGTAGATGGTTACTGAGCCTCATCAGTGGATACCAAGGCGTGTGAGGACTCACGCATTGTAGCAGCTTGCGTGGGTGGACTCCTGCATTGCATTGTAGAGGAGAGGTCGAATATAGGAGAACATCAAGGCTTGCAAGGGTAACAAGTCGTTGTGTAAGTCTACTATTTGTCATTTGTAAAACCTTATCATAGGGATCCGTTTAGCTAGGTCATCTGAGGTATTCCTGTTGTGGGTTTTCCTCGTACATCACCGCATTGTGCGATTGTTCTACTTATTTTATCTACTTATCACTGTGGAGACAATTATTATGCAACACAAATAAATATGAAAGAGGTAACAACCAAGAAAGGGTAAATAAAAGGCCAATCACACAACAACGGAGGTACGTGGTTCAGCAAAGAAGTGCCTACGTCCACGGTGGTTTAGTCAGTGTTATTTCTCTATATTCTGAGGAATAAGTACAGAGAATGCAACTTGTCCTTTGCCCCGGACTTAGGGTTTAATTTATACATGTGTGTGTTGGTGTAGTGGGGGTGATGGGTTCCTCTTTATTAGCCATCTCCCTTACATGGGATCATGTTCCCCCATAACTTCTCTTCATGGGATCGTGGAGTAAATGGATGAGTACCAGAGGTGACGGGCCTGGGCTTTGGTCCGCTGAAGAGGGGCTACTCGTCCAGGCCTTATGGTGATAAAATCGGGGTACCCACAATCACCTAGATGTATGTTTTAGTTTAACAAGATAAAATTGGGTAAATCAGTTTTACCAACAACTCATTTTAAATTAGTGCATAAGTTTTTGTTGAGTTAATTTGTTTAAAATTTCATAATTAATTTGAAAAAAAATAAAAATGGACTTTTTGTTATTCAGATCATCCCTTCGTAAGCTATCAGGCATTTTCAAAAGGGACAGCCGAACTGCATGTGACTTAGTACGCTTTAATAAGACTTCTACTCCAACCCAATCCCTATGATGAGACATTGCATATCTGTCGCAAGATTCATGATAAGTGTTAACAGAAAAATTCTCCATCTACGAGGACCAATCAGAAAAGGACACATGTCATCCTACGTGGCAATATTCGACACCCGAGGAGAGTTGGTCGGCATCCGAGGAGAGTTGGTAGGCACCCGAGGAGTGTTAGTCGGCACCCGAGGAGAATTAGTCGGCACCCGAGGAGAGTTAGTCGGCACTCGAGGAGAGTTGGTCGGCATACCAACCAGAAAGATCGAAGGATAACTACGCATTTAATGAGCCTTAATGTACATTTATACTGTATTAATAGATGACAACACATAGCATACCAAGCAATTCAACAATTAGATTCGTTGAATGTAGACATAAATGTCTACATACAATGAATCTCTCTATCTCCCATCACTAAAAATACATGTATTCCCTTAGCCAAAAGGGAGGAGATCCGAGATAACTAAGAAACACCATACACAAGATACACGTCCCTTCTCTCTCTACACCCTATGATGCTATTGTAAACCCCTGGGAATAAAATAACAGTGCACGTAGGCTTTATTCATAGCCGAACCACTTTAAAATCTGTCTCTCATGTGCTTGATTGGATTGTTTTTATCTATTTATCTGTGATCATAAAAATGGGATTCGGTCCAGTTTTTTGCCTCAACAGATTGGCGCCGTCTGTGGGAACATGTTACAAGCATTGTTCTCCATCAAAAGCTAAGTTTTTTATTTT
The DNA here is from genome assembly GCA_949130495.1 of Sambucus nigra. Taxonomy (NCBI): domain Eukaryota; kingdom Viridiplantae; phylum Streptophyta; class Magnoliopsida; order Dipsacales; family Adoxaceae; genus Sambucus; species Sambucus nigra. Next base: position 434,087,184 of record OX422211.1, on the reverse strand, counting down.
CTCTATGTATAATCAATTATATATTATACATACATCTTTTGATTCAATCGTGATTTTTATGTTTATATACATAAATTAATTGTCCAATTTTTATCTGCAAAATGTTGCATATCATGATTTTTAAATCATAACTGTTATTAATTCTTATTTAGAAATCTGAAAAATAGTGGATTTCATAAATCATAACTTTTACTTGATTCTCAAGTTTCAATTTTATATCATGGAATAAATATTTTAAATGAGTATATATACTAATATATACGACGATGATAAGATTTGATAATTTTCATTGTTGATTTTGAAATAATTTTTGAAAGATCTTTGATGACTATTCAAATTCCCATTATAATCCCCATTATAGTTTTAATCATGACCATATCAAGACTCTAGGCACAAATTTGATATGTTGGCCCCTCGTTCATCACATCACAGGGTTTCTTTGTCGAAATGACACGATCTAGTGGATTAGATAATTATTCATTTAATTAACATTCTTAAATTTTACATCGAATGTTATTTTTCTGATCTAAGGATTCGAGATATTCTGGTCAGCCATCTATATTGTTGGTCGGCATCATCTTGGGCCATCTTTTATTAAAGGGAAGCTTAACCAAACCATTTTTATTTGTCGAAGATAAGATGTGAAGATCCATCAGCAACGTTGAAATAATTTTATCCAACTACGAGGTATCTTATTATTGGTCGGAGCCCCATATTGTAGCTCGGTGGAACCAATTGCAGGTCGACGATCATCTACTTCTTGATCAGCGACATCTCAGTCTTGTTCGGAGGGTTCAATTTACTGGTCGACAACTATCCAACCATCCACTTTTTGGTCGGTGACATCTAATGTTGTTCGGTGCTGTCAATGCACCATTTTTATTGATCGGCGAAATTGCTCAGCTGGTCGGGGACCATTTGCTTCTTGGTCGACACCATATATTCTATAACTTGAGATATCCGAAAATGTTGGTCGGCAACATCCATGCCGTTTCTCGGCAGCAGTAGAATCTTGGGGTATTAAAAAATGCGAAGCACCCCAGATATTTCTTTAAACACGAGTTCAGCTTGGGGACAAACAGGGGGCTTAAGTCTTTTTTAACTTGTGATCACCCCAAAAATATTTTTAAAACCAAGTGATAAATAATTTTCAAACAGCAACTTATACCTGATTAGTTGTTGGAGATTAAATAACTTTACAAAAAACTCTACGTCTTATTTATGATGCATATCTGATAAAAATTTGTCCATCTCACACACATTTTGCACAAAAATATTATTTCATATTTTGAAATTTTTATTATTTTATGCTGATACACATCACATAATGTTTGGCTGAATAATTATTCTCATGATAATAATTATTTTCTCTAGTCTCGACAGGTGCTCGGGAACTTATTAAAATCTCATAGGGACAAGATTCAATCCCGATGAAAGCTCTCGTAAACCTCTAGAAAGTAGTATTGCTCGACATCAGGCAATTTTGCCTCGACATATCAGCCAACATATATTATTTCATTTTTTGAAATTAATATTTTTATTTCTCAAACATATACCTATCATATATTTATTGAATGATTAAATTATTCTCACGACTAATCAATTCAGCCTACACAAATGGTAGAGCAAGATATTAATTTTTACAGGTACAAGACTCAACGCCGACGAATGCTCGGAAACAATCTGGAAACTATTATCATTTCACTTGGAGATATCGGCTCAAGCACAAATTATTCTATATCCCTTGGGATTCATATTGTATATTCATCTCAACATGGAACTCGGCGAGATACTTATTATCATATTCAGCTCCGAGGAGAACTATAACATTTATTATATGTCACCCCCAACGGATAGTTGGTCGGGGTAATTCTTATTTATATGCAGGCCCAGCAAAGTTCTCGGCCATATTCTTATGTTCTAGAAAATATTATTCTTATTCGGCATTATGCAATTGTGCCTCGACAAGATACTTATTCAGCTTTAAGGAGAATTACAACATTCGTTGTATTTCACCCCCAACGGATAGTTGGTCGGATAATTCTTATTTATATTTAGGCCTGACAACGTTCTCGGCCATATTCTTATGTTTTGGAAGATCTTATTCTTGTTCGGCATTATATAATTCTACCTCGACAGATCAACGAGGCACTTTATTATTTTTAATTATTCTTTATATCTATTTGGATGCATATTCTATTCTTATTTCAGCATGGAGCTCGACAAATATTTATAATCATATATTCAGCTCCAAGGAGGTCTTCAACATTTATATTATCTTATTCTAAACAATCTGTTGGTCAGCTCCAAGGATGTCTCTAACATTTATTATATCTTATTCCCAACAATCCATTGGTCAGCTCCGAGGAAGTCTCTATCATTTATTATCAAAATTTTATTCCTAAAAATGCCAATTAAGGTTGGTTAGGAAGTAAATATATTCCCAAAAATGCCAACTAAGGTTCGTTGGGAAGAAAATCTATTCCTAAAAATGCCAACTAAGGTTGGTTAGGAAGTAAATCTATTCCTAAAAATGCCAACTAAGGTTGGTTAGGAAGCCAACTAAGGTTGGTTGGGAAGTAAATTTATTCCTAAAAATGCCAACTAAGGTTGGTTAGGAAGTAAATCTATTCCCAAAATGCCAACTAAGGTTGGTTGGAATGCCAACTAAGGTTGGTTGGGAAGTAAATCTATTCCCAAAAATGTCAACTTAGGTTGGTCGAAAATAAGAAGCTATCAACTACAGTTGGTCAGAAACATTTTATGAGTATGTGAAAGCGATCAAGCAAAAAGCATTCCAAGTTCACATTCCACACTTGGGGGATTCTATTAAAAATTCAGTTGTTCATTCGGTGGAACATTCTCATAACATCATACAGTCGAGCACCAAATTCAACTCCATAAACTTACATAGTCGGGGACCCGACTAATTATCATTCAGAAGTTGTTTTTCTTACTCGAGAATTAGTTCAGGAGGCTATTGAAGTTCAGGAGGTATATTGAAGTTCAGGAGGTATATTGAAGTTCAGGAGGCATATTCAGGAGTTATTATGCACATACTATTGAAGTTCAGAAGTCAAATTCAGCATCTACAGCACTGAGATTTTTACTACTACTGTCCCGACCAACATTGAAGAAGAAGTTGTATGAAAATGTTTCGAAGTCCACCACTAGCTTGGTACTAATCAGATTGAAGAGTTGGGTTCAAAATCTAGTATGTTACTCGACAAATTATTCAGAGGATCATAAATCAGAGCAATCAAGCACGTGAAGTTAGCACTCAGTTGCTAGGCACATGAGGCAGTTGGTCGGCTAGCAAACCAATCAACATACTTGAAGATTATGACAAGCTACAAGCTACAAGCTGCATACTATGGCATGGCTGCATCCAAATTCCCAGGGGTGATACATAGCACACGGAGTTCCTCTAAAGAAAGATTAGCAACCATCGATCAGCCTGCATCATATGTCGTCCAGGAGATAATGCACTTTATGTTGAACAAATCAAGAAGGTAGATCAAGAATTTCACAAGCACCGAGCAACACTGCAGAATAAATAGTCCATCCTTTCAAGTAAACCATCAAGCATGTCATCCTACGTGAACCAATCAGAAAAGCACACATGTCATCCTACGTGGCAATATTCGACACCCGAGGAGAGTTGGTCGGCATCCGAGGAGAGTTGGTCGGCACCCGAGGAGTGTTAGTCGGCACCCGAGGAGAGGTGGTCAGTACCCGAGGAGAATTAGTCGGCACCCGAGGAGAGTTAGTCGGCACTCGAGGAGAGTTGGTCGGCATACCAGCAGAAATATCAAAGGATAACTACGCATTTAATGAGCCTTAATGTATATTTATACTGTATTAATAGATGACAACACATAGCATACCAAGCAATTCAACAATTAGATTCGTTGAATGTAGACATAAATGTCTACATACAATGAATCTCTTTATCTCCCATCACTATAAATACATGGATTTCCTTAGCCAAAAGGGAGGAGATCCGAGATAACTAAGAAACACCATACACAAGATACACGTCACTTCTCTCTCTACACCCTATGGTGCTATTGTAAACCCCTGGGAATAAAATAACAGTGGACGTAGGCTTTATTCATAGCCGAACCATTTTAAAAATCTTTGTCTCTCATGTGCTTGATTGCATTATTTTTATCTATTTATCTGTGATCATAAAAATGGGATTCGGTCCAGTTTTTTGCATCAACAATATGTTATGTTTTTAATGACTTCTATAGCTTAATTGTTCAAGTGGGGTATTGCACAATACTCTTAATGGAAATCACCTATGTGAGTATGAATGGGTCGCTTCTGTGAGATTTTTCAAAGGCTGAATTCTCTAAAACACCCACGAATGAAGTGTTGTTCAAGGCCAAAATGAACACAAACATGAGAATCAACTGTGTTCGAAGGGAACTATGTGACTTCTATTGTCTTGGTTTATAAAACAACTGATTGTCCAAGGCATCTTGCCCTCCGATTGGCCAAGTAAATCCGATAGATACTCACAAAGGAAAGTTCAAAGTCTTTGGCGACTTATCCCGATGAAGCCAATTTTCATTCATGTGGAGGATTGTTGGAAATGAGTTATTTATTATCAGATTTTGGGAAGCTTTGGGCCCAATTCAAGTGATACCCGCACTCCGATTTTAGTGGACCATACACAATCACGTTCTCCTTTTCGAGGAGAATAACGTGGTATATTTACATGTCAAAACCCATCAAGTATTGAATGAGAAAATTGTCTCTAAAGTCACCCACTCGAGATGTTAAAATATGTTGTGAACTTGGTATAGAACTCTTGTCCCACATATGGAGAATATGAAAAGTGGAAGAGTTAATATACAACTACATTGCACCTTGGTTTGGGCTCCAAAGAGCACCCAAACTTTGTAAAGGGGGGAGGACTTAGGCAATTATGGGTTTAACCCACACGCGCATGTCTTTTGTCAAATTTGACATGGATGTTTTAAAAAAAAGAAAAAAGAAAATGAAAATAAAATAAAATAAAATAAAACCTCTCCCTCCCTCTCTCTCTCTCTCTATTTCTAACCTCCATACCCACCATCACACACCCCAACCCTTGCCACCCACCTCCTCCTCCCCTCAACCTTTGTCAAAAATCTTCAAAAGTCCAAAATGTGAATTTAACTTTATATATGTATATATATATATATATATTACAAATAAAAAATAAAAAATGGCAGGTGGGGGTGGGGGTGGGGGAAGAATTGGCTGGAAATAACAGGTGGAATGGGTTAGTTTTTCCAAAAATGGCAGGTGGGGTGATGGTTGGCTAGGGATGGCAGGATTGGGATGGCTGGTCGGGGTGTTCATGGGTCGGGTCGAAAGCAGAACCAATGTGGCTCGGTTCCCTATTTTTCAAACCAGACCCAAACACCCATGCTAGAAGAGAACCAAACCAAGCCAATTATTCATAATTTGGGTTGGGTCGGTTCACGATTTTATGTTCTTTTTTTTTTAAGTTTTATAACTTCAGGATAAAAAAATATGATTATGAACTGATGTTTATAATTAACCATAATGCCAAATATGAAATAACCCATAATGCCAAATTTAAATTAAACAAGTTAGGCAGAAGTAAACTAATTAGTTATTCAGTAAAATTATTAGCATAGTCTTACCCGCTATGTCCAAGCATAAAAATCAATATAAATTCAACAACTATGTCCAAGCAATTTTGGGAAGTAATCCCATTAACATACTAATCTAGAAAAACCATAATAAGTAAAACATATCTGATGTTCCACAAAAATATCAACATTATTCCAAAAAACAACAACATTCTTAGAAAAACAGCAACCCCCTTTAAAAATCAGGAAGCTGAAAAAAATCAGCATTCATTAAAAAACAACAACCCATAAAAACAACATTATTTTAACCCATAAAAAAATGTCAACCTTTAACTGTAATGAAATAATTATAGATAATGTTAGTAATTGCATTGAAAAAAAATCAGTTTCGTATCGCTATAAAATGAACAAACAATGCCTATAAAATTTACCTTAAAATATGGGAATTAGCAAACACATTGGCAAGTCCGGGATCTTCTATGATGACTGCACACATAAAATAAATTTAATACTATTAAATACTAGCTTCAATAAAATTAATGAAAAGTATGATTATTAATTATTAAACTCACCGGATTCAATTTCTGAAAGCTCATCCAATCTCATTTCGACTTCAAGTGAAATTGGCGATGCTCGCAACCAATCTTGGGCACATATCAAGCACTCCATTATATTAGGGGTTAATGAACTACGAAATTGATCGAGGACACACCCACCCATGATAAAGCCGACTCTAAAGCCACGGTAGAAACGAGAATAGCTAAAACATCATGTGCCACAAGAGAAAGTGTTGGATACCTTGAGCAATTCAATATCCACCATGCCAAAATCTCAAAGTTTTGATCATCCTTTTTAACACCTTATTTTCAAAACTTACCTAATTTCAATTTTAACTCCACCTTTTGTTGTTCTTCCAAATGTTTCAAAAACTCTGATTGAATGGACTTAACTTGCTCACAACTTTCACCTAGTAATTAATCAACTTCCATTTTATTTGAACATTGAACACTTTTGGATGGATGAGAACCGGTAGCAGAAAACATTCATAATGAAGGTACAATTGAGCCAAAGAATCCATAATTTTGATAATGATCCTATACATCAGATTTTGGTTTACCATTATTTTTAACATTTACCTCATGTTTAAGCAGTGCACTCGGAAAAGCTAAGGGTGCTTGAGATTGTTACACCCCCTATTTCTGAATAATTTGGAATTTAATTATTCCTAGCATTTTTAAATTACATATGTGCAGCAATTTAATTAAAATGGAATATTGCATATTTATTCAATATTAATTAGGAGAGATTAATATTAATATTAATATTAATGTGGTAAATTTACTAAGTATGTATTATGTACAGTGACTTGGATGGCGATTTCGAGTTCACGGTTGGTCTCAAATGGGTTGAAATAGTCAGAATTAAGTACCCGGGGTAGTATTTGGGTTCCTAGGGCTTCTTAGACTAGACCGGACTCATGTAAGGGTATTTGGATCATTTTAATGTAACCTAATTTTGAGATTAGTATTTTAAACCATAAGGGCTAGGTGGGTGAGGCATCCATATCATTATCTCTAAACCCTAAGAGAGGAGGAAGAGAGGAGAAAGCGAGAGGAGGTTAATCTATGAGGAGATGCAAGGGATATCTCGCATCAAACTCATCACACATGAAGCAAATCAGACTCTACAATCATCCCCAAGGAAAGTAATTAACTTTCTTTAAATTAAATAGCGATGAATCATGTTCATATCAATCACTACACCAAAAACAGGAATCTGGCATGGTTTAAAACTGTGCCAGATCAAATCTGGCACGATTTTGAACTGTGCCAGAATCAGGTGTTCCAAAATGGCCATTTTTTTTTAGCACGGTTTAAAAGTGTGCCAGATTTGATCAAACAGGAACACTTCTGGCACACTTTTAAACCGTGCCAGAATTTGATATTTCTGGCACAGTTTTGGCATAGCTTGGAACTATGCCAGATTGAGCACATTTTTATAAAAAAAAATGGCACAGTTCAAAAAAGTGCCAAAATTTGATACACTTTTGGCACGGTTTTCAATTGTGCCAAATTTTTGGATGAAAGAAAAAAAATTTAATTAAGTGAAAACAAAAAAATTCACAAATTGTAAATATTGCACGTTGGTGATAAACTAATGTACGTACAAACATCAAAATATTACAAGTCTTTAGTACTTCACAGACCAAAAAAAAAAATGGGCGGAATTTCCTCTATTTTTTGGACATTCTAAAACCTGCTAATATAACACCTGTGTAATATAAATCCGCACGAACACAAAATATAACAATAAACTTACAAAAGCCCGTACGGCCATAAAAGTTAACAATAAAAATACAAAAGCCCACACGGTCATAACACAAACAAATAGAATCATGAATATTAATGGCATTAAATAAATAAACCCCTTGTTGTAAACCATTGACTTTTTCGTGTGTTCCACGTGAATAAATGCTAACGATAAAATGTTATCCTGCAAAAAAAATAGGATACAAAAAAGAGACGATATTAGTAACCAAGTAATTTATAAAAAAGCTTGCTCAAGCTAAAAAATTACATAGAGGAGTTGCAATTATTATTATATTATAAATTGAAAATATTACGCAAGTTATGACTACCTGGTCAGTTCCTACGAGTTACATTGGTCCCGTATGAGGTGTTCGTGCCTCTTACGGGGCTGGTTTGGGTTTTCACCCTTTAACTTCTTGTTTTCAAGCCTAATTTAGATATTTTAAAATTATCGTCATATTCTCAAACCGGGAGACCCGCGACTACGCGATCAGTCCCTACAAGTTACATTGGTCCCGTTCAAGGTGTTCGTGCCTCTTACGGGGCCGTTTGGCGGCTGGTTTGGGTTTTCACCCTTAAACGACTTATTTTTAAGCCTAATCTAGATATTTCCAAACTATCATCATATTCTAAAACCGGGAGACCCGCGACTACGCGGTCAGATCCTACAAGTTACATTGGTCTCGTGCAAGGTGTTCGTACCTCTTACTGGGCCGTTTGGGGGCTGGTTTGGGTTTTCACTTTCAAACGGCTTATTTTTAAGCTTAATTTAGATATTTTCAAATTATTGTCATATTCTCAAACTAGGAGACCCGCGACTACGCGGTCAGTTCCTATAAGTTACATTGATCTCATGCGAGGTGTTCGTGCCTCTTACGGGGCCGTTTGGCAGCTGGTTTGGGTTTTCACCCTCAAACGGCTTATTTTTAAACCTAATCTAGGTACTTCCAAATTATCATCATATTCTCAAGTCGGGAGACCCGCGATTACGCGGTCAGTTCCTATAAGTTACATTGGTTTGTGCCTCTTACGGGGTCGTTTAGCAGCTGGTTTAGGTTTTCACCCTTAAATGGCTTGTTTTTAAGCCAAATCTAGATATTTCCAAACTACCGTCATATTCTCAAACCGGGAGACCCATGACTACGCGATCAGATCCTACAAGTTACATTGGTCCCGTGCGAGGTGTTCATGCCTCTTACGGGGTCGTTGGGTCTTCACCCTCAAACGGATTATTTTTAAGCCTAATCTAAATATTTCCAAACTATCCTCATATTCTCAAACGGGAGACCCGCGACTACGCGATCAGTTTCTACAAGTTACATTGGTCCCGTGCGAGGTGTCCGTGCCTCTTACGGGGCCGTTTGGCGGTTGGTTTGGATTTTCACCCTTAAATGACTTGTTTTCAAGCCTAATCTAGATATTTCTAAATTATCATCATATTCTTAAACTGGAAGACCCGCGACTATGTGGTCAGTTCTTACAAGTTACATTGGTCCCGTACGAGGTGTTCGTGATTCTTACGGGGCCGTTTAGCGGCTGGTTTGGGTTTTCATCCTCAAACGGCTTGTTTTTAAGCCTAATCTAGATACTTCCAAATTATCGTCATATTCTCAAACCGAAAGACCCGCGACTATGCGATCAGTTTCTACAAGTTACATTGGTCCCGTGCGATGTGTCCGTACCTCTTGCGGGACGTTTGGGGCTGGTTTGGGTTTTCACCCTTTAATAGCTTGTATTTAAGCCTAATTTAGATATTTTCAAATTATCGTCATATTCTCAAATCGGGAGACCCGCGATTACGTGATCAGTTCCTACAAGTTACATTGGTCCCATGCGAGGTGCTCGTGCCTCTTACGGGGCCGTTGAGTTTTCACTCTCAAACGGCTTATTTTTAAGCCTAATCTATATATTTTCAAACTATCATCATATTCTCAAACTGGGAGACCCGCGACTACGCAGATCAGTTCCTACAAGTTACATTGGTCCCGTGTGAGGTGTTCGTGCCTCTTACGGGGCCGTTTAGCAGCTGGTTTAGTTTTCACCCTTAAACGGCTTGTTTTTAAGCCTAATCTATCTATTTCCAAATTATCGTCAAATTCTCAAACCGGGAGACCAGTGACTACGCGGTCAGTTTCTATAAGTTACATTGGTCCCGTGCGAGGTGTTCGTGCCTCTTACGGGGCCATTTGGCCCTAGTTTGGGTTTTCACCCTCAAACGAGCTTGTTTTTAAGCCTAATCTAGATATTTTCAAATTATCATCATATTCTCAAACTGGGAGACCCGCGACTACGTGGTCAGTTCCTACAAGTTACATTGGTCCCGTGCGAGGTGTCCGTGCCTCTTACGAGGCCGTTTGGCGGTTGGTTTGGGTTTTCACCCTCAAACGGCTTATTTTTAAGCCTAATCTAAATGTTTCAAAATTATCGTCATATTCTCAAATCGGGAGACCCGCGACTATGCGATCAATTCGTACTAGTTACATTTGTCCCGTGCGAGGTGTTCGTGCCTCTTACGGGGCCGTTGGGTTTTCACCCTCAAACGGCTTATTTTTAAGCCTAATCTAAATATTTCCAAACTATCCTTATATTCTCAAACGGGAGACCCGCGACTACGTAATCAGTTCCTACAAGTTACATTGGTCCCGTGCGAGGTGTCCATGCCTCTTACGGGGCCGTTTGGCGGTTGGTTTGGGTTTTCACTCTTAAATGACTTATTTTCAAGCCTAATCTAGATATTTCCAAATTATCATTATATTCTCAAACTGGGAGACCCGCGACTATGTGGTCAGTTCCTACAAGTTACATTGGTCCCGTGCGAGGTGTCCGTGCCTCTTACGGGGCCGTTTGGGGACTGGTTTGGGTTTTCACCCTCAAACGGCTTGTTTTTAAGCCTAATCTAGATATTTCCAAATCATCGTCATATTCTCAAATCGGGAGACCCGCGACTACGCGATCAGTTCTTACAAGTTACATTGGTCCCGTGCGAGGTTTGAGTTCATGAGGTTTAGAAGCTAAATTGCACAAGCATTAGAGTTGCTAGTATTTTATACGAGTGAGACGAAGACTCGATGGTAATTACAGACCGATTATATAAATTGGACCAATGTCGCAGCAATACGAAGTAAATTTGACAGTAACGAATACGAATTCATTCAATGTCGCAGTAATATCACAACAATACGAATTCATTCAACGAATAAAAATTGGACCAATGTCGCAACAAGTATCGTAACTGTTATATATAATAGTTAACAGTTGTTATAATTGTTATATATAACAGTTGCTATATATAACTGTTATATATAACAGTTGTTATACAATTATATATAACTGACTGTTGTATATAACTGTTATATATAACAACTGTTATATATTCCTCTAAAATGAATAAAAGAGTAGTACTCAACAGCAGGTCTTCATATATCAAACAAAATTTTTAATTCCTCTAGAATCGAGTTCCATCAGATCTTTAGATTAAAATTAGTTCAGGTCAAAGAGGTGGAATAGACATTCTTCTTGAGTAGAAAATTAAGAAGGCCTATCCTCTCTATGTAACTTTTTGAACAAACTCAACTCAACAAAGCCGATTCTCAATTATATGGGGTTGGAATGACACAAACTCGCGTTGCTAGTTTCATGCTATACAATTTATACACTCAATTCTAAAGCTGGACTTCCTTCCAAGATCACGTTATTAAACATGTTATATAATTTTAACTCATGCAAATATATATAGGAACATTGAACAAGTACCTGATTCGGACTTAAAGGCCGTTGTTCCCAGTTGTTGTTCTGTCTTGTCTTGTTCAAACCAACTCTGAATATTTTCTAATTCATCAATTGTCAAACATCAACAAAATTAAAAACTACAATTCATAAGATTTATGGATTCTCAAACATCAATAAAAAAAACTACATTCATTACCTCACTCCTCATATGATTTATGGACCAAAATTAAAAAGAAAAAATTAATAATCCAGAAATATAGCAACACATGGAAGCAGCTATGCATCCCCCTGGGAACAGTTCAATAGTAGCCAGCGAGGGCACATGGGGATAATTCAAACTACATTCAGGACTTAGAATGCAATTATGCATTTGATCTATGAAACCAATCAGGTTATGAAGCAATATCATAATTCAGAAATACTGAGAAATTCGTATGAAACATATATTGTACCATATGTATTAGCTTTTCTTGCTCCCATTTTATCTTTTACCTGCTCTACGTTGTCAGTATATAAAAGGCTCGTATGAAATATAAATGGTATTACTTTAAACCACCTATTTGAACTATTTGCAACAATACATCACATGATTGATTATTTACTCGAATTATGGAGCTTATCAAAGGCTAGAGTGAGAGAACACCACCAAATTATTTAATAGGATTGTTAGTAGGAGAAAATTGAATAAAATGATGTTACAGTCAATGGTCGGAGGAAACGCAGAATTGAAAAAACACGTGATATGGTTGCAAGAACTCGTTGGCTCTTAACCAAAAGGCATTGCATTGGTGTCACTAAAAGTGATAGGGGTCTTGGAAGATCATATGAGGAGTCCAAAGATGCCCCAAAAGCTATTAAATTAATGTTGATATGGGCAACATTGCAGATAATTAGTATAGAGTTGATGGATAGATCAAATTATTAAAGCGGGTAATGAGTTATGCTAGCCGAACCAAAACCATTTGTATTGGTCGAAACGCAAGGAAGTTCAGAACTTCCTGTGAGGATATGTCACACTAATTTGAGTCAGTCCATACTCCGGACACAAAGAAAGTTGATATTACAAGTATGCTTCCTAGTGGTGATGAAAAATTGTGGTGACGCACATGCACAACAGACAATGACAGTAAATGCATGTGTCAACTCTATATGCGGAAGTTAGAAATATGAAGAGGTGGAATGAGGTGTTGATAATGACAGTAAATGCAAAAAATGGCAAAACATTCCCAAAGCACGTGAAATTCAGTAGTAGTTTATGCTATATGGACTGAAGAATTTTTCATATCAAACTGTTAAATGAAGATACAGTAGTGAGGAAACTTGAAAGTATAGCTCAAGATGATTTTCAAAACTGGAAGAAAAAACATGTGGGAAATTGATTCCTTCAGAATATAAAATGGTCTAATACAGAGAGCATAGGAAAATGATGATCGCTGTTATTGAAGAGTTGATTTTACAGGCATGCATATCAAAAATGGCATAATAGTGAAGTCATGTCTAGGAGTGTGACATCAATGTAGAAGAGGTTATGGTGGTGGATTATTCTAATTTGTCTCTGAGATTTACTAATCTACTAGACTATAACAAGCATCATGATTTTGAAAGAACATATAGCTCTAATTCTGAACCTCTTAAGAATATTTTGGATCTTATGCATGAGGAACTTGAAATTTTTGTTGATGCTTTTTACAAGAATATTAGCAAATATGAAAGGGACAATGAGAGAGAAAATAAAAAAGCAAGTATCCGCAAGTGTTAGTCTTCCAAATCAGATTAAGGCAGTTACTAAGAGGTCATACAACATCCTCTATTCAGGAGAATTACTAGAGCTAGAACAAAAAATAAAGCCTTCCAATATTGAAATGCTAAAAATGACGTGGAATTTTAAGGGTGTCATCCGCAGTAGCTCTAATAAAATATGGTTTTTCTTGGGAAAAAAATTAACTATCCAATGCGAAGCTAACATATGTATATGCCTATCCATTAAGTAGATAAATACTACCTTTCTAACTGAAGAATAGAATATGGCCACCGATTCTTAGACTCCAACCATACCATCATACGTCGGCTTATCATGAGGAACAATAATCACCATGGGATCATAGAAATGCATCAAAGTCTTTGTATTTTGATATGAACTGCTTGTTTCAATGTATTGAGAAAGATGCAGTGAAGCCAACCTCATGTCAAAAGCAGCCACTCCAACCTGTCCATAAGATTGATAGTTATCAAAATGAATTTCAGTATCTCTTAGAAGCCTATTTGAGACGACATAATCTCATTAAGAACTGATAATCATGTGTAAAAATAGTGAATATTCTCAACACCCCCACAAGAAAAATTGGGAAATAGTTAGCGAACATAAATAGCTCACAAAGTGTTAAGTTAAAACAACATCAAGGCATATTGACACCTTAAATCCCATATGCAAAAAAAGACATTAACAAAGTGAAAATTCTAAGTTAGACATTACGTCAAACACCTGTTAAGAAAATATTATTAAACCCAAATTCTATTTTGAAGCCAACAGAAAAAATATAAAAACAAATCTGAACCACATAAGTAGAAAAATAAAACTCAAGTAAAAATGATTTTAAAATTTTAACCTAAAAGAACTAATCAAAATATAACTAAAAATGCAAATATTCTTGATTTTGCATAACAAAACACACAGGGGGTGAGAGAAGAAAATCACACCTAGGAGAAAAGCACAGAACCCCTAAAATTTAAACACGAAATAAGTTCATGAAAAACAAAATAAATTTACCAGATAAAAAGAAAAATTTGAAATAGACATATACAAATAAGTTTATGGGGTATTCCAATTTCAACTCCCAAATTGAGCCGAAACCTAATCTCAAACAAATCAAAATCTCAACTTGAAACTTAAACCTCAACAACACACATATATAAACATAAATGATAAATGCAACAAAGAATCGAAAATTTGAAACCTAATCTAACACATAAATGTAAATTTATTCACCTCAAAATGCTTGTTTCTGGATATAATCTCGATCACTTGATCATTTAAAAACCAAAAAAAATGAACTCTATTGTATCTGTAGTAAAAAAGAACACATTATGAAAAAAATAATTCAACGAAACGTGAGATATAAAGAAAAAGAAGAGTGAAACCCTAAAAGGGAACTTGACGAAAGAGTGTACTTGCAGGAAGAAGAGAGAGCGTGAAAGAGAGAGCGAAAGGCCAAAGTTAAGTGTATTTGGAGAGAGAGAGAGAGGGAGAGAGCGGGATCTAGAGAGCGGGAGATCAAAATATTTGGGAGAAAATTATTTTTTTAAGGTGTTTATATTTTAGTTAGGTGTGCTCAATTTTGGCACACTTTTAACAGTTCCAAAGTTTGGCACGGTTTTAATGTGTGACATATTGTCATTAAACCGTGCCAGATTTTGGCACGGTTTTAAAGTGTGCCAGATTTTTAATATCATAGTGTGTCAAATTGCTATTTTTGGTGTAGTGAATGTTGGTGTAGAACAAAACTATTTTAGGAAGGGTTTTTACATGAAAAGGGATTTTTGGCGAAATTGATCCCATATGTAGTATTAAAAGAATAATTGATAACGTAATACGAATTAAAATATCTAGAATTAGAGCCTGAATAGATATTCATAGGCTGACTATGTTTAATTGGGATTTTGAAATCAAATCTAGGGTTATATTGAGATGTTCTTCATATAAACCCATTTCAATGAATTTAATTGATGATATTAGTTAATCTTTGATATTTGGACGATTGCCTATGTTAGAATCATCTAGGATTCATTCCCTTAAGTTCTACACATTTTGATGGATGTATATTATCATGTAGAAGGTGTTTGGGTAGAAATTAGAAAAGAAATTATGGGTTAAGGTTCGCTGAACAAGGTCAGCGAACTGGTTCGCCCTCCAGGCTGAACCGGATCGGATTTATGGTAGTCTCAATTTGGGTTATTAATTTGTAGAGTTAATTCCGGAGAGTTCAAAGGGATTTAAAAAACCCGTAAGTATAAGAGATTATTATTAGGGTGACTTCAAAGGGTTATATTACCTAGGGATGGTGGGGTGATTGAATTTGGATTATAATGATGAGAGAAATAATTGACAAGTATTCTTAATAATGAATTAGATGAGATGAATTCGAAAATATTTGAGGTACGAGCTGGTTGGGTAAGTTCGGATACTCAGCTGAGTAACATTATATTAGTAACTTAACTTTGACGACGGGCTAGTTGGGTAAGTCCGAGTGTTTTAGCGGAGTTATGCTTTTAATTATTTATACGAAGGGTAGGTTGGGGTAAGTTCGGGCAATTTAGTAAGGTGGCACTACTTTATTTATTTTACTTGATGAGAACTTAAATAAATTAGGAGTAGAGGGATAGACTCGGGACAAGTAGGCTAGTGCTTCGAGCGATAGGCATGAATTAGTCGAATTTATGATATATATATATATATATATATATATATATATATATAACATACCCTTCTAATGCTATCAATAGAGGTTGCGCGATATGGGTGGTCTTCCTTGGCGAAACATAACATGCTAAGTATCGACCCCAGGTCATAGCGTCCTATTTATACTTTGTGTGATGTTTATTCGAAGTTATGGTTGGGACTCACTGTCGAAGGACTGTGATCGCCTCCAATACATTTGTGATTTTATCGAGTCGGTGTGAGAGTCCGACTGTCGATAACCGGGATGAAGTTAGTATGTCATGGATTATGATTGCATTGTATAGAAAGGCATCCAATGAGTTAGTACTCGGGGGATGGCATCCAATGAGTTAGTACTCGGGGATGGCATCCAATGAGTTATTATTCAGGGGATGACGACTATACGCGACATATGTGTACTTGTTGTAGTATAACTTTAGGTATATAATAGTGCAATTAATTATATACATGCTTAATACATTAAGAGTGAATGCTATAAATAACTGGGGTAAAGTTATAAGAATGATAAATAATGAAATGATTAAATAATCTAATAAGATAAATAACTAAGAAATGAACGATAGACAATTCTTGGGTTAGAGTGGTGTATTAGTGAAAACTGTAATAGGACTAGTTCGGCTGGGTAGTATAACTAGGTGGATTAAGATGTATGCGCTAGGTGTCCACTATAGTTGAGAGGTGAGGGGTATCTCATGGGAGTACGACACTGGCTTAAATATGTAAAGTTTTACTGCATATATTATTATTGCATCTTAATTACTTGAAAATAATTTTTCAAAGGTTTTGGGATCTAACTCATGTCAAATAATTTTTTAAAAACTTTTAGGTGTCCAGCCACAGTGACGCCATGGATGATTATTCTTTCCAGGGACACGCATCAGTAGCGGATGCGGAGGCTTACAGAGCTCTGAGTAGCCATTTCCTTTATTGCATTATAGACTAAGCTCTTTATTTCTGTCATCAGTTGGGCATGTTGCCCCTTTATTACAAACTCAGTTATTTTTAGTTATATATTTCATTTAGATATTTGGATTGGATTTTAATAACCGACGGTTCATTCGGTGCCTAGATTTATATTATGCATCTAGACTTCCTCATTTGGTGTGAAACGTTTAGTTAGTTTTATTTTCATTGGATTATGATTGAATGGTTTTATTTTGGCATGTTAATTAAGGATTAAAATTTGGCACTACTTGTTATACTAATAGGTGGTTAGTAAATAATTAAATTTTAAATACTTGCAAATATTTTGGGTCCTGAACTGTATCAAATCTATTTTTAAAACCTTTTAGGTGTCTAGCCATAGGGATGCCAGACAGAATGATTCATTCCAGGGATGCGTAGCTGGATCGCTAATGGAGGCATACAAGACTTGAGTAGACTCTTCAGTCATTTCTTTCCTAGTCTAGGACTCATATTCATTTATTTCAGTTGGGCATGTTGCCCGTTCAATTCAAACTTGTCATTGGATTTATTCGTTTCAGTATCAGACTTTGTATTTAGATTTATTTAATTTCAATTAGATTTATGATTTGGATGATGGATTTGGAGCCGGTTGTTTATTTGACATTTATTTATTTAATCCCGTGATGTTCTAGACTTCATTTATTGTGTGAATGGTTTATATTATTTTAGTTTTGTTAATTGTAGTGGGTGTTGTTGTTTAATAAAAAGAGAAAATTTGTCACTGGCTTATTTAACTTATGTGGTTAGTAATTTAAAAAGTTTTCAATAGTGCTGCTAAGAATGAACTAAATGAGATTCCTGTTTATTTTGGTAAAGGACTTATCACCCGTGAATAAAATAGGCGGGGTGTCACAGATGGTATCAGAGCATCTAGTTCTAGGGTCCATAGGATATATGGGTAGGGTATTGTTCGATACGGGAGTTTTACACCCATTTACAGCTACTAGATTTGCACGTGCAGTCGGTCTATTAGAGACAAAAGACAGTCTTCTTATGTGTGTAGACTCACCGTTGGGCAGCAGAGCCCTTATACACTAGATTTGTATGGGAGTAGTTTTAGATGTTGGGAGATTATATCTAGCAACCGGCCTACTAGTGTTAAATGTAAAGGGGTACAATGTCATTTTGGGCATGGATTGGTTAGCTGGGTACAGGGCAATGGTGGATTGTTATGCAAGGACCATTGTATTCTCCATTCCGGGGCAGGAGATATTTCTAGTTACAATATCGTAGGAAACCTCGTGGGAGGTGGTTATCTCCTTGGATTCCTTTCCAGTTGTGAGGGATTTTACTGACGTTTTTCAAGAGATACCGGGTTGCCACCTAGCCGGGAGATTGAGTTTGTGATTGACTTAGTGCTTGGGATAAGGTCAATCGCACATGCACCGTACTATATGGCCCCGCTAGAAATGCAAGATTTGAGGAATCAGATTCAGTAACTCTTGGGACAAGGCTTTATCAGGCGGAGTACATCGTCGTGGAGTGCACCAGTACTGTTTGTGAAGAAAAGAGATGAGTCACTTCGTCTGTGTATAGACTACAGTGAGATGAACAAGGTTACGGTTTGAAATAAACGTTTGTTTTCTCGAATCAATTACCTGTTCGATCAGCTGAGAAGAGTAGCATTATCCTCAAAGATAGATTTGCGATCGGGGTACTACCAGTTACATATTAGGGAGGAGGATGTTCCTAAGATCACACTCTTGACGCGTTATGGATCGTACGAGTTCAGGGTGATGCCATTTGGGTTGACTAATGCGACGACACTATTCATGGACCTCGTGAACAGGGTCTTCAGGTAGTTTCTTGACCAGTTCATGATTATGTTCATCGATGATATTCTGTTTATTCTTGCACTAAGGGTAAGCATGCGAAGCATCTACATTTGGCTTTGTAGACATTATGGGATCACTAGTTGTACGCTAAGTTCGAGAAATATGGATTTTAGTTAAGAGAGGTTCAGTTTTGGGGGCACATTGTATCAAATAGAGGGATTTTTGTAAATTCGAGTAAGGTATTTGAGGTGAGGGAGTGGGGATAACCCACAACACCGATGAAGGTTTAGTTTTTGGGGTCGATTAGGTATTATCGCCACTTCATAAAGGGCTTCTCAAAGATTGCGGGTCCTTGACTAATCTGACTCGTAAGGGGGTACCATTAGTTTGGGATAACTATTATCAGTTAACTTTTAACAAGCTAAAGAATAAATTGACCTCAGCGCCCATGATCACATTACCTAGGGGAGGAGTGGAGTACCCTGTTTTCACAGATACATCTCTATAGGGACTTGGTGGTCACTGCAACAGGAAGATAGGGTTATATCTTACGCATCTCACAAGCTTAAGTCCCACAAGAGGAATTACCACACACACGACTTGGAACTAACATCGATCATATTTCCTTGAGGATTTGTAGGCATTATCTTTTGGGTGAGAGGTTCAGTTTATTAACAGACCATAAGTCGCTACAGTATCTGTTCACGCAGAAGGATCTGAATATGCGAAATATGAGATGGTAGGAGTTCGTGAAGGATTAATAGTTTGATATTCAATATCATCCAGGGAGGGCTAACATAGTGGCAGACGCATTGAGCCGACTACCTACTAGAGAGATAGCAGAGGTCTGGAAGGAGAAGTGAGGTGAGCTTCGACATAGCGACGATATTTTCACAGCTTACATATCAGTTTTGGCTATCACACCTGAGATCATTATGTGGGTAGTGAAAGCACAGGCGGGGGACTAGTTCTATCAGGACAGGGTGAGACAATTATTAGTAGATGGGGCGAAGTCTTACTCGATTAATTTCGAAGGAGGCTTATGCTTCAATGAGAGGTTTGTCGTTCAAAAGATGCGTAGTTAAGACATGAAATAATGACCTAGTCTCATGGGTCGAGGTTTGTGGTACATCCCAGCGGGGATAAGATGTATAAGGATATGCGCAGGAAGTATTAGTGGTCGAGGATGAAGTGGGACATAGCAGAATTTGTTTCGACGTGTGCTAATTTTGAGCTAGTGAAGATAGACCACCAAAGATCGATAGGGATGTTACAACCATTTGAGGTCCCAATGTGGAAGTGGGAGAGCATCTCGATGGACTTCATTACAGGGTTACCGACATCACAGTGAAATCACGACTCCATTTGGATGATTGCAGAAGAGTTGACCAAAGTGGCCCATTTTCTACCAGTTCGTACTAATTATGAGACGAGACAGTATGTACAGTTATTTATTGCCGAGATAGTGGCGTTACAGGGAGCGCCGATTAATATTGTGTCAGATAGGGACAAGATTTTTGTATCCCACTTTTGGCAGAGTTTTTAGGAGGCTATGGGCACTGGTTTACAATTGAGTATCGCGTATCAACTGTAGACGGATGGGCAGACTGAGTGGGCTAATCAGATGTTGGAAAACATGCTCGAGATGTGTATACTCGACTTTGGTGGAGGTTGGGAACATTACCTTCCTTTGGTGGAGTTCACTTAAAATAACTCTTACCAGTTTACCATCGGCATGGAACCATTTAAGGTGCTTTATAGACGGCCTTGTCATTCGTCGACTTATTAGTTATAGGTGGGGTACAATAAGCTGTTGGGACCAGAGAATATTCATGATACTACTACCAAGATCAAGCTCATTTAGGGACGCATACAGATAGTTTAGGATAGGCAGAAGAGTTAGGCGAATGCAGACATGAGGCACATAGAGCTAAATATAGGGGATCAGATCTTGGTGCGGGTGTCTCCTATGAAGGGAGTCGTGAGATTCTATAATAATGGGAAGCTAGTGCCCAGGTATGTTGGGCCTTTCCCGATCATTGAGAGAGTGGAAGAAGTCGCTTATAGGCTAGGTTTACCGGACCATTTACAACAGATCCACGACGTGTTTCACGTGTCTTCATTGAAGAGGTATCATGTGAGTTAGATGTCCTATTGGCACATTCCATTATAGGAAATAGACTTTCATCTAGACATCTAATATGAGGATAGACCGATTGTTATTCTTGATCGGGGTGAGCGTAAGCTGTGGTCAAATGTGGTGCCCCTGGTTAGGGTTCAATGGGGACACCATAATGCAGACGAGTCTACGTGGGAATAAGAGGATGATACGTGAGAGCATTATCCTGAGCTTCTTGACCCAGGTACGTTCGAAATTCGGGGACGAAATTCCTTTGGGGGGGTAGGTAACACCCCGCATTTTTGAATAATTTGGAATTTAATTATTTCTAGCATTTTTAAATTACATGTGTGTAGTAATTTAATTAAAATGGAATATTACGTATTTATTAAATATTAATTGGGAGAGATTAAGATTAATATTTATGTGGTAAATTTATTAAGTGTGTTTAGTAAATAAAATACGATAAATTATTAGTACGTCGAAGTGAGTAGAATGACGGTGTCTCAGTCGGAGATTGTGAGTATACTATTTTAAGGTTGAGATGAGAAATTTATATGTAGTGACTCCGATGGCGATTTCGAGTTCACGGTTTGTCTCGAATGGGTTCAAATATTAAGAATTAAGTACCCGGAGTCGTATTTGGGTTCTGGGGTGTAAGGACACAAATTTCCAATTGAGTCCTTTGTTCTTTTGGCTCAATTCCAGACAAAAACATTTGAGTCATAGGATAGAGTTCAAGTTTACCCATTCAAGCCTATGACGTGTTTGTTGAAGACGTAGCGGCCAAGATATTAAAGCTTCATCAAATGTCGTGTCTATTGTGCCTCGTTTCTACGTCATCAACAAGGTTCCATTGCTCCTAAGGTATGAATGCATTTTAATATATATAGGAGCTTGGACCAATATTTATATGGGTGTAAGTTTATTTCAAGTTGTTGTTTTATTTGATAAAGTTTCATTAAAACTTTAAAATAAAGTTTCTGGGCTAAAAATTAAATTTTCAGCTTTTTGGTTTTTCATTCGATATTGTCATTTGAACGAGTGTGTCGTTCTAATGAGAATGTCGTTTGAACGAGGTTTGCCAACGAGTTCCCATATTTTTCACTGGAACATCGTTCGAATTGTTGTTCGAACGAGAATTCCAACGAGATTTCTAACAAGTTCAACTTTTACACACTGGAACTTCGTTAGAAGACTCGTTCGAATGAGATTTCGTTCGAACGAAAATCTCGTTCGAACGAGATTTGGCGGGAACAATTAATTGACAGTTTTTAGTAGTTTTTCCCACTTTCTCCACTTCCTTTTCCCACTAACTTTTGAAAGACTTTATGAAGTGCGAGAAAAAAAATTTTGAACTTAACTTTTCATTTTATTCCAACTCCTAGAGAGAGTTTTTGAGTGTTCATTCTTCCAAAGAAAAGTTCATGGTTTAAGTGTATGTTTTTCAAAGAAAAATTGATTAAACACTTGTGTTACACCCATTTGTTTAGTTTATCCAAGTTCCTCTATATATATACTTTGCATGGAGTTTTGGCACCTTTTTATCTCTACTATTGAAGAGTTCATTTGGGTTTGTTTCTAAATCCCACAAAGAAGAAGAAGGTTTTTGGCTGCGGCATTCTCACATGGTGAAATGCACTATGTGTGGTTGACAGGTGCTTCCTAGTTCCTCATTGGTGGATTTCAAGGTTCCGGTGGAGTCCGGGATTGTCATCTAAGCGGAGGTCGGTACAAGAAGACGCATCGGGGCTTGAAGTGAGTTGAGTTTAGTGTTGTAAGTCATCTTGCTTGTACTTGTAAAATACCATACTTAGTGGACTTAAGGCTAGGGTCGTCCGAGATTTTTTCCCGTTGTTGGTTTTTCCTCGTACATCGCGGCGTAGTGATTTATTGTTTACTTTATCTTTTGCATAATTCACCTAGAACGCATGCTTAGGTAAAAAGATAAAATTTGGTTTTAATCACTACTTCATTAATTTGGTGCTATCTTAAAATAATTTGGGTAATGTGTAGTTAATTCAAGTCTTTAAGTTAATTGGTTAAAATTGGTTTGGCCTAACTTAATAATATTGCAAATATGACTTAGGAAAATTTCTAGGACTTGAGTTGAGTTAATATGTTAAAGTAGAAAATTCAATTGTTAATTAATTTAATTTCACTTTAAGTTGTGTTAAAATTTTAGAATTAGAAAATAAATTAAAAGACTCTACTAAAGTCAAATTTGATTTGGAGTATAGGTCCCAAAAACTAGATAAAATCTTAGGTACGGTCCAAATTAAAAATGACACTTGTGGTTTAGGCTTCGATACTTGTAATGAATCAAATCGTAATGCCAAAACCAATGTTTTAGGAGAATCACCTAGGAAAGCCTTTAGAGATCACTCCTTAGGTAAATCTTTTCGCCGTGTCTTTAAGTGCTCACATTGTGGTCGAAAGGGTCATCTTAGGAAATTTTGTTTTGATCTTAAACGAGTTCCTAGAAAATCCAAAGATAAGGCAACCGAGGTATCCAAGATTCCTACACCCCTTGATCGTCATTCGTCATTAGTTTGGGTTAGGAGATCCGACTTAGTAGCTTTACAAGATAGTGTTTTTTATTCTCATTTGCTTTCACATGCTTCCTCCCTTGAAAAATCTAAAGGTCGAATGTGTTAGTTTTATTTGCATACTTTAGCTTTTGTACTTCTTGCTATATTATCATGCTAAATGTATGCTTGTTTAATCATTTTCTAGTCTATGCTTCATGCTCTAGAATAATGATTTTTGTTTATCTTTTGTATTATTTTTCTTTCATTTTTGTTTGTATTAAATGAAAAATACAAAAAGATTTTTTTTTATCATTTGGGTTTTATCTCTTGATAATTTAGGCTTAATGGAAAATTCAAATAATTTTTATTTGTCTTTTGAGTAAAAAAAATTTGGTTAAAATTTTTTTAAAACTCAAAAAGATATTTTTTGTGTTTGTATTTTAGTTTGACACACTTTATATGGCATACACTTGTGTTAGAATCCCATCTTTTATGCTCCCATGTGGCTAGAACTTTTGGTTAAGATTGCCAATCCTTAAAATGTTCTTTACCATGCTTATATGGAGTAGTTAGATTTTGTGTTGCTTAAATGGATTCTATTTTTATATGCCTCAATTCACACATGCACGAGCTCTTTTGAAATTTAATCGTCACATGTTATATTTGAGCTTTGTGAGGTGTTCTCCTACCAATCTTGCCATCTACATATTTGCAAATAGTAACCCACCGTTTGTTTGGACCTAAAAGAAATACGTGGTCCAAAGGCCTCAAAAGAAAATATGGCAATAAAATGAAAAATAATTGCCAAGGCCTATGTTTAATTGATATATCCATTCAAAATATATATGCTTATTGAGGGAGATTGTATGGTATATCAACGGTTTACACAATGTCCGTTTATCCTAGTTGCACTTTCAATGTCATGACTCTATTGGTTTGTAGAATCACCAACATGCTAGGCTTGTATGCATTGTGTATTTTGTTCATTGAGTTCAATTTATATTGTCACA
The DNA here is from genome assembly GCA_949130495.1 of Sambucus nigra. Taxonomy (NCBI): domain Eukaryota; kingdom Viridiplantae; phylum Streptophyta; class Magnoliopsida; order Dipsacales; family Adoxaceae; genus Sambucus; species Sambucus nigra. The sequence goes on along the minus strand of OX422211.1, from coordinate 434,062,677 downwards.
TGAGGTTATATTCAAATGTGATGAAGTTTGCAATCAATTGAGAACTCCGTGAAAATATTTTAAGTGATTGGGTCTAAATTTAATTGTTACTAGTTCACACCCCAACACTTCCGTTTCCATATGACACATCTTTGCCATATGAGTGTGAAAAGCTTATCTTATTTTGTGTCATTTGTGTGTTTATATCTATATATATGTGCGTGTGTATCTTTGGTATATCTAGTGTATGTATATATATGATATTTTATTTGGTCTTTGCCTTGCTTTCTAGTCCATCTATACTTTTATTCATAATTGGTATCTATCTAGTTGCATTCTTTGTTGATATCACATGCTTAATACTTTATGTATCATATTGGTATCATTTTTTTTGCATCTTAGTTGGTATCCGTTATTATTTATTGGATTAATTATGGTTTTGTTGCCCGTGTGCTTTAATGTTCTCATCACTTTACGCACTATTGCATGTTTAGCTTGTTATCCCATTCTATTTATCCCTTGTTTAGTTTAAGGGGTGTATATGCTTTAATTGGTGGAGATATGTTAATTTTTTATTCTTTAGCCATTGTCTATTCCTGAACAAAAAGGGGGAGAATGATAGGGGGAGAAATGTATCTTATCCTATTATTACCGAATCTAAGTTTAGGAGAATTAACTTAAGGGGAGTCGCGACCTTCTTAGGTAGATCATAGTTGATAAAGGGGAGAATTAATTAAGGGGGAGTCTTTATTTATAATGCATTTAATATTTTAATATTCCCTATGCGTTTAATGTGTTTGCTTAAGTGTGCAGGAATTCTTCTATATATGGCAACTTTCTTCATCGGCAAAGATAGTGATCCTTCGGTCTTGAGTCAAGTTTGGGTGGGATATTTGAGTCTAGTGAGCTTGACGACCCTTTAGGATTTTTGTTTAGTTTTTGTTCTGGAATAACCAAAGGGGGAGATTTGTAAGGACACAAATTTCCAATTGAGTGCTTTATTGTTTTGGCTCAATTTCGAAAAAAAACATTTGAGTTATAGGATAGAGTTCAAGTTTATCCATTCAAGCCTATGACATGTTTGTTGAAGACGTAGCGGCCAAGATATTAAAGCTTCATCAAATGTTGTGTATATTGTGCCTCGTTTCTACGTCATCAACAAGGTTCCATTGCTCCTAAGGTATGAATGCATTTTAATATATGTATAGGAGCTTGGAACAATATTTATATGGGTGTAAGTTTATTTCAAACTGTTGTTTTATTTCATAAAGTTTCATTAAAACTCTAAAATAAAGTTTCTGGGCTAAAAATTGAATTTTTAGCTTTCTGGTTTTTCGTTCGATATTGTCGTTCGAACGAGTTTATCGTTCAAATGAGAATGTCGTTCGAACGAGGTTTGCCAACGAGTTCCCATATTGCCAACTGGAACATCATTCGAATTGTCGTTCGAATTAAAATGTTGTTCGAAAGAGAATTCCAATGATATTTCTAACGAGTTCAACTTTTACATACTGAAACTTCGTTAGAAGGCCCGTTCGAATGAGATTTCATTCAAACAAAAATCTCGTTCAAATGAGATTTGGCGGGAACAGTTAATTGGCAGTTTTGAGTAGTTTTTTCCACTTTCTCCACTACCTTTTCCCACTAACTTTTTTTAGACTTTATGAAGTGCGGGAAAAAACTTTTTGAACTTAACTTTTCATTCTATTCCAACTCTTAGAGAGACTTTTTGAGTGTTCATTCTTCCGAAGAAAAGTTCATGGTTTAAGTGTATGTTTTTCAAAGAAAAATTGATTAAACACTTGTGTTACACCCCATTTGTTTAGTTTATCCAAGTTCCTCTCTATATATACTTTGCTTGGAGTTTTGGCACCGGTTTATCTCTACTATTGAAGAGTTCGTTTGGGTTTGCTTCTAAATCCCACAAAGAAGAAGACGGTTTTTGGCTGCGGCATTCTCACATGGTGAAATGCACTATGTGTGGTTGACGGGTGCTTCCTAGTTCCTCATTGGTGGATTCCATGGTTCCGGTGGAGTTCGAGATTATCAACTAAGCGGAGGTCGGTACAAGAAGACGCGCCGGGGCTTGAAGTGAGTCGAGTCGAGTGTTGTAAGTCATCTAGCTTGTACTTGTAAAATACCATACTTAGTGGACTTAAGGCTAGGGTCGTCCGAGATTTTTTCCCGTTGTTGGTTTTTCCTCGTACATCGCGACGTAGTGATTTATTATTTACTTTATCTTTTGCATAATTCACCTATAACGCATGCTTAGGTAAAAAGATAAATTTTGGTTTTAGTCACTAGTTCATTAATTTTGTGTTATCTTAAAATAATTTGGGTAATGTGTAGTTAATTCAAGTCTTTAAGTTAATTGGTTAAAATTGGTTTGGCCTAACTTAATAATATTGCAAATATGACTTAGGCAAATTTCTAAGACTTGAGTTGAGTTAATATGTTAAAGTGGAAAATTCAAATGTTAATTAATTTAATTTCACTTTAAGTTGTGTTTAAATTTTAGAATTAGAAAAAATAAATTAAAATACTCTAATAAAGTCAAATTTTATTTGGAGTGTAGGTCTGAAAAACTAGATAAAATCTTAGGCACGGTCCAAATAAAAAATGACGCTTGTGGTTTAGGCTTCGATACTTGTAATGAATCAAATCGTAACGCCAAAACCAATGTTTTAGAAGAATCGCTTAGGAACGCCTTTAAAGATCACTCCTTAGGTAAATCTTTTCGCCGTGTCTTTAAGTGCTCATATTGTGGTCGAAATGATCATCTTAGAAAATTTTATTTTGATCTTAAACGAGTTCCTAGAAAATCCAAAGGTAAGGCAACCGAGGTAGCCAAGATTTCTACACCCTGAGATCGTCATTCGTCATTATTTTGGGTTAGGAGATCCGACTTGGTAGCTTTACAAGATAGGATTTTTTATTCTCATTTGCTTTCACATGCTTCCTCCCTTGCAAAATCTAAATGTCGAATGTGTTAGTTTTATTTACATACTTTAGCTTTTGTACTTCATGCTATATTATCATGCTAAATGTATGCTTGTTTAATCATTTTCTAGTCTATGCTTCATGCTCTAGAATAATGATTTTTGTTTATCTTTTGTATTATCTTTCTTTCATTTTTGTTTGCATTAAATGAAAAATACAAAAAGATTTTTGTTTATCATTTGGATTTTATCTCTTAATAATTTAGGCTTAATGGAAAATTCAAATGATTTTTGTTTGTCTTTTGAGTAAAAAAAAATTTTAGTTAAAAATTTTTAAAAACTCAAAAAGATATTTTTCGTGAGTGTATTTTAGTTTGACACACTTTATGTGGCATACACTTGTGTTAGAACCCCATCTTTTATGCTCCCATGTGGCTAGAACTTTTGGTTAAGATTGTCAATCCTTAAAATGTTCTTTACCATGCTTATATGGAGTAGTTAGATTTTGTGTTGCTTAAATGGATTCTATTTTTATATGCCTCAATTCACACATGCACGAGCTCTTTTAAAATTTAATCGTCACATGTTATATTTGAGCTTTGTGAGGTGTTCTCCTACCAATCTTATCATCTACATATTTGTGACCTAGGATGACTAGTGCAAGTCAAATCCGTTGTACGTGAAATTTGTGTGAGTTATAAAAATAATATATATCTATATATGTGCACGGGGAAGGGCTCCGAAAGGATTTCTTATCATTTGCAAATAGTAAGCCACCATTTGTTTGGACCTAAAAGAAATACGTGGTCCAAAGGCCTCAAAAGAAAATATGGCATTAAACTGAAAAATAATTGCCAAGGCCTATGTTTAATTGATATATTCATTCAAAATATATATGCTTATTGAGGGAGATTGGATGGTATATCAACGATTTTCACAATGTTCGTTTATCCTAGTTGCGCTTTCAATGTCATGACTCTATTGGTTTGTAGAATCATCATGCTAGGCTTGTATGCATTGTGTATGTTTGTTCATTGAGTTCAATTTATATTGTCACATGAGGTTATATTCAAATGTGATGAAGTTTGCAATCAATTGAGAACTCCATGAACATGTTTTAAGTGATTAGGTCTAAATTTAATTTTTACTAGTTCACACCCCAATACTTCCGTTTCCATATGACACATCTTTGACATACGAGTGTGAAAAGCTTAACTTATTTTGTGTCATTTGTGTGTTTATATCTATATATATGTGCGTGTTTATCTTTGGTATATCTAGTGTATGTATATATATGATATTTTATTTGGTCTTTGCCTTGCTTTCTAGTCCATATATGCTTTTATTCATAATTGGTATCTATCTAGTTGTATTCTTTGTTGAAATCACATGCTTAATACTTTATGTATCATATTGGTAACATTTTCTTGCATCTTAGTTGGTATCCATTATTATTTGTTGGATTAATTATGATTTTGTTTCCCATATGCTTTAATGTTCTCATCACTTTACGCACTATTGCATGTTTAGCTTGTTATCCCATTCTATTTATCCCTTGTTTAGTTTAAGGGGTGTATATGCTTTAATTGGGGGAGATATGTTAATTTTTTATTCTTTAGCCTTTGTCTATTCCGGAACAAAAAGGGGGAGAATGATAGGGGGAGAAATGTATCTAATCCTATTATTATTGTATCTAAGTTTAGGAGATTTAACTTAAGGGGAGTCGCGACCTTCTTGGGTAGATCATAGTTGATAAAGGGGAGAATTAATAAAGGGGGAGTCTTTATTTATATTGCATTTAATATTTTAATATACCCTATGCATTTAATGTGTTTGCTTAAGTGTGCAGGAATTCGTCTATATATGGCAACTTTATTCATCGGCAAAGATAGTGATCCTTGGGTCTTGAGTCAAGTTTGGGTGGGATATTTGAGTCTACTGAACTTGACGGCACTTTAGGATTTTTGTTTAGTTTTTGTCCCGGAATAGCCGAAGGGGGAGATTTGTAAGGACACAAATTTCCAATTGAGTCCTATATTATTTTGGCTCAATTCCAGACAAAAATATTTCAGTCATAGGATAGAGTTCAAGTTTATCCATTCAAGCCTATGACATGTTTGTTGAAGACGTGGCGGCCAAGAAATTAAAGCTTCATCAAATGTCGTGTCTATTGTGCCTCGTTTCTACGTCATCAACATGGTTCCATTTCTCCTAAGGTATGAATGCATTTTAATATATATATATATATATATATATATATATATATATATATATATATATATATATATATATATATATAGGAGCTTGGAACAATATTTATATGGGTGTAAGTTTATTTCAAACTGTTGTTTTATTTCAGAAAGTTTCATTAAAACTTTAAAATAAAGTTTCTGGGCTAAAAATTGAATTTTCAGCTTTCTGTTTTTTTGTTCGATATTGTCGTTTGAACGAGTTTGTCGTTCGAACGAGAATGTCGTTCGAACGAGGTTTGCCAATGAGTTCCCATATTGCCCACTAGAACATCGTTCGAATTGTCGTTCGAACGAGAATTCCAACGAGATTTCTAACGCATTCAACTTTTACACACTAAAACTTCGTTAGAAGGCTCGTTCGAACGAGATTTCATTTGAACGAAAATCTCGTTCGAACGAGATTTGGCGGGAACAGTTAATTGGCAGTTTTGATCAGTTTTTCCCACTTTCTCCACTTCCTTTTCCCACTAACTTTTGATAGACTTTATGAAGTGCGGGAAAAACTTTTTGAACTTAACTTTTCATTCTATTCCAACTCCTAGAGAGAGTTTTTGAGTGTTCATTCTTCTAAAGAAAAGTTCATGGTTTAAGTGTTTGTTTTTCAAAGAAAAATTGATTAAACACTTGTGTTACACCCATTTGTTTAGTTTATCCAAGTTCCTCTATATATATATTTTGCTTGGAGTTTTGGCACCGGTTTATCTCTACTATTGAAGAGTTCGTTGGGGTTTGCTTCTAAATCCCACAAAGAAGAAGAAGGTTTTTGGCTGCGGAATTCTCACATGGTGAAAGGCACTAAGTGTGGTTGACGGTTGCTTCTTAGTTCCTCATTGGTGTATTCCAAGGTTCCGGTGGAGTCCGGGATTGTCAACTAAGCGGAGGTCGATACAAGAAGATGCGTCGGGGCTTCAAGTGAGTCGAGTCGAGTATTCTAAGTCATCTTTCTTGTACTTGTAAAATACCATACTTAGTGGACTTAAGGCTAGGGTCGTCCGAGGTTTTTTCCCGTCGTGGGTTTTTCCTCGTACATCGCGGCGTAGTGATTTATTGTTTATTTTATTTTTTGCATTATTCACCTATAACGCATGCTTAGGTAAAAAGATAAAATTTGGTTTTGATCACTATTTAATTAATTTGGTGCTATCTTAAAATAGTTTGGGTAATGTGTAGTTAATTCAAGTCTTTAAGTTAATTGGTTTGGCCTAACTTAATAATATTGCAAATATGACTAGGCAAATTTCTAGGACTTGAGTTGAGTTAATATGTTAATTTGAAAAATTCAATTGTTAATTAATTTAATTTCACTTTAAGTTGTGTTTAATTTTAATTTGAAAAGAAATTAAAATTGGGTGTTTATATTTGTTTACTTGAACCATCTCCGCTTCCGCATCTATATAGAAGGAGATTGAAGTTACTTTTCTAGTAAAGATTTTAAAAATTGGGGGCCTCGCGTTTCGACAAGAGTTATCATAGCATTGATGTAGAAAATATATGCTTTTTCACGGGGGCTTTTTAAACTAACCCGAACTCATGTAGGAGTATTTGAATTATTTTAATGTAACCTAATAACCTAATTTCGTGATTAGTGTTTTAAATAATAAGGGTTAGGTGGGTGAGGCAACCATATCATTATCTCTAAACTTTAAGAGAGGAAAAAGCAAGGAGAGAGCTAGAGCAGGCTAATCTGAGAGGAGATTCAAGGGATTTCTAGCATCAAACTCATCACACACAAAGTAAATCAGACTCTACGATTATCCCAAGGCAAGTAATTAACTTTCTTTAAATTAAATAGTGGTGAATTATGTCCATATCATGGTAGGTGTAAAACAAAATTGTTTTGGGAGGGGTTTTTACATGAAAAAGGATTTTTTGGCAAAATTAATCCCATGTGTAGTATTAAATGATTAATTGATAATGTAATATGAATTAATTTTTTTGGAATTTGATCCTTACTAGAGATTCATAGGCTCACTATGTTTAATTGGGATTTTGAAATCAAATCTAGGGTTACATTGGGATGCTCTTCGTATAAACCCATTTCAATGAATTTAATTGATTATATTAATTAATCTTTGATATATGGATGATTGCCTATTGTTAGAATCATATCGGATTCATTCCCTTAAGTTCTACTTGTTTTGATGGATGTATATTATCATGTAAAAGGTGTTTGGGTCAAAATTGGAGAAGAAATTATGGGTTAGGGTTCGGTGAACTAGGCCAGCGAACCGATTCGCCCTCCAAGCCGAACTAGTTCGGATTTCTGGAAGTCTCAATTTGGGTTATTAATTCGTTGGGTTAATTTCGAAGAGTTCGAAGGGATTTAGAATACCCGTAAGTATAAGAGATTATTATTAGGGTGACTTCAAAGGGTTATGTTACCAAGGGATGGTGGGGGTAATTGAATTTGGATCAGAACGATTGAGAGAAATAATTGACGAGTATTTTTAATGACAAATTAGATGAAATGAATTTGGAAATATTTGAGGTGCGGGATGGTTGGGTAAATCCGAATACTTCAACAGAGTAACATTATATTAGTAACTTAACTTTGACGGTGGGTAAGTTGGGTAAGTCCGAGTGTTTTAGCGGAGTGGTGTTAATTTTTAAACTTAATTATTTTATACGGCGGACTGGTTGGGGTAATTTCGGGCAATTTAGCAGGGTGACACTACTTTATTTATTTTAATTGATGTGAACTTATATAAATTAAGAGTCGAGGGATAGACTCGGGATAAGTAGGCTAGTGCTTCAAGTGATAGACACGGATTAGCCGAATTTGTGATGATATATATATATACACGAATAAGAATGATATATTTGTGTATGATATTTATGTGAAACATACCCCTCTAGTGCTATCAGTGGAGGTTGCGCGATGTGGGTGATCTTCCCTGACGAAACACATCAGGCTAACTATTGATCCTAGGTCATAGCACCGTATTTATACTTTGTGTGATGTTTGTTCAAAGTGAGACGATTAGCGGAAGGTTGGGACTCACTATCGAAGAACTGTGAACGCCTCCAATACGTTTGCAATTTTATTGAGTCAGTGTGAGAGTATGACTGCCAGTAACTAGGATGAAGTGAGAATGACATGAATTATGATAGCATTGTATAGAAAGGCATCCAATGAATTATTACTTAGGGGATGAAATCCAATGAGTTATTACTTGATGGATGGCGACTATACGCGATATATGCGTGTTTGTTGCAGTATAACTTTACGTATATAATAGTGTGGATAATTATATATGGGCTTAATACATTAAGAGTGAATGCTATAAATAACTGATGTAAAGTTATAAGAATGATAAATTATGAAATGATTAATTAAGCTAGTGAGAGAAATAACTAAGAAATGAACGATAAATAATACTCGAGTTAAAGTGGTGTATTAGTGAAAATTGTAACAGGACTAGTTAGGCGGGGTAGTATAACTAGGCAGGTTAAGATGTATGCGTTAGGTGTGCCCTATAGTTAAGAGGTGAGGAGTATCTCATGTGAGTTCGACACCGGCTTAAATATGGAAAGTTTTACTGCATATTTATTATTGCATCTTAATTATTAGCACATATTTTTCAAAGGTTTTAGGCTCTGACCCGTGTCAAATTATTACTTTTAAACTTTTAGGGGTCTAACCACAAAGACGCCATAGAGGATTACTCTTTTCAGGGGCACGTAGCTACAGCGAATGTGGAGGCTTGCAGAACTCTAAGTAGCTGTTTGCTTTATTGCATTTTAAACCAGTGTCACGTACTAGGCATTTTCTGCAATTTTCTCGCATAAAGGCTCAATCCCTACACCATTTTTCTCTGGAACATTGTAGAGTTATCTAATATTATCTAGCATTGTGTAGTATGTTATGGAATATTGTAGTCATTACTAGAAGTATCTAGTAAATACTTGTAATGTATAGAATATTCTAGAATAGTAAGGGAGTGTGTAGCCTTCTAGAATGTTCCTATAAGAAAGTGAGAATATTCTGGATAATTAATCTAGACTATTGATGTATTTTACTCTCCACCATCCATTGAGGAAGTAATATGCCTATAAATATGTGGGGAGGTCATTTGGCCAAACCAACCCAGCCAAGCATTGTAATCTCTTATCAAGCAATATAAAAAAATTTCTTTGTATTCTACTTTCTCCATTTTTTCCACTTCTTTAGCACTTATGTTATAACTTAGCTAGATTGTTAGGCTTACTTAGTAACTCATCGGTCATTGGAGTGCTAAGTGTCGCACGAAGGAGTATCTAAAGTCTAATCCCGTGACACTAGACTCTCTATTTCTGTTATTAGTTGGGTATGTTGTCCCTTTATTTGTGACTCAGTTATTTTTAATTATCTATTTCATTAAGATATTTGGATTGGATTTTGGTAACCGATGGTTTATTCGGTGCCCGGTTTTATATTATGCATTTAGACTTCCTCATTTGGTGTGAATTATTTATTTAGTTTTATTTTCGTTGGATTATGATTGAATGGTTTTATTTTGGCATGTTAATTATAAAATATAACTAAAATTGACAGTGAAACACGGTGACGACATTTGTCGTGCCCACGTGACGACACGTGTACACTTAATAAATGTTTAAATTATTTTAGTCAATTTGAAGAGGCCCTATTTATTTGGCTCCATGACTCCTTATCTCATTGCCTTTTGGATTACTAATGTCTTGTGCCTATCTCCTGGCCTCACTTTGTGTATATTAATCTATATGTAGCTTCCATTATATTTCTTTAGAATAGGCAGTTGTACCCACAAATATGTAAGTCTATGCTTTTTTCCCTTCATTTTCATTTGCTTGCCAAGAAACATGACTTTCATTTGTTTGCTACGAAATTTAAGGATTTTTAATTTCTTGATTCTTAGAGGTCTAGAATTTTAAATTATTATATAAGATTATATTACGTATTTGATTTGATTTTGTCTTCCGTGAAATTATTTATTTAGCAAAATTAATTTGTAAGTTGATTGAGGACTCCAATTTACAATGAAAGCAAATTTTAGATTCTGCCTTTTCTACTTCCATCAATTCTAATGTCTAATGCTAGATCAATTTGTTTACAAAAAGACAACACTCACCGATTCCATTAATTTTCAGTGAAATATATAAAACAAGTCTTGGGAAAAAGATTTAGAATTAACATCTTAACATGATATAAGTTCCTAAATCTGTATTTTGTATAAACCTAATGCACCCTAAACACTTTTCTCCAATATACAAAAAAAAGCAGCGTGATGTGATGTTTGATAAATTTATTTATTGTTTATATGAAAAGGGTATTAGGATAAATTTTCCATATTTATATTTTATACTTACAATTTTTGCTTTGGATCTTAATTCAATTTAGACTTTTGTAAGCATTTTGATAGTTTTATGATTGTTGTTTGTTATGTGCAGAAAAGAAAAAAAATGACGTATGCTACAATGAAATCCACTAAGCCAAGGCTAGAGGAGCCCCATGAGGTTATTCACTGGATTACTCTCTCCGTAAAAAATGTCAAAAAACTAGAGAAGGTTTCCTTTTTAGCCTTCACTTTTATTGAGTAATTAGTTTGGATCAGACCCATATTGATTTTTTGTTCCTTATTGACCTAATCAAGTTGGATATTGTTTTAGGCTATTAAAGGATTTGATTGTCCGTGTTATGTTTCCAAATTTTGTTACTTCATTTAGTTAGATGCTGCAAAATCTTTCATTCCATTTTTGTTTGGTTGTTTGTTGGCATACTGATAACCAAGGGTGTCAATTCGTTTTTTGTTTCGCGTTTCGATCTATGTCATGATTTTTTTTTTTTTAAATATTCTTGGCGATGGAGCTACACATAACTTATTTTCAGGTTAAAACACTATCATATATTATCTATATATATTATTATTATTATAACCGCTCGCGCATCGCGCAGGTTGCACACTAGTTAAAGATTAAAATTTGAAACTGCTTGTTAAACTAATAAATGGTTAGTATTTAATTAAATTTCGACAGTGATGCTAAGAATGAGCCATATGAGACTACCGCCTTATTTCGATAATGGGCTGGACAACCATTATTTTAATAGTCCAAGTGTCATAAAGATGCAGTATAAGGACAATTGGTAGTTTGTTGACTTTGTTGGGTGATCAGTCCTTAATTAATTAATTTTAGAATATCAAGTTGGTTCAAATAATGCATCACTTTCAAAAACTCGAATTTTTATTTAATAAAAACTAAACACCTAATATTTAAAAATGTTGGTGTCAAAATTTTATCTTGTTATTAACCATCATCATTAAAGAGTAGTATCTAAGCATCACTATACATCACAATAGCAATAAGGAAAGAACTAACTGAAATAATATGCAAAGCTGGAATAAACCCAACCAAACAAAATCCCATACAATAAACCAATAATATGAAATCAAAGTCTAATGATAGAATAAACCAACTCCAAATCTCTGAATGTAAAATAGGAGTACGACATGTCCAACTGAAATAAAAGACTGATAGATAAGGAGCAATAGACTCAGAAACATCTACTAGCAATATCATGTAGCTTCCACAGCAGCTACAGCTCGGTAAATGAATGGAACCTCCTAATTCCGGTGTCCCTGTGGCTGAGCACCTAAAATAATAGAATAAGAAAAGAGATTTGCAGAAAAAACGGGTCAGAGCCCGAGTAGAAAACAGTTTAAATATAGCAAGTGCTTAAATTGATTTAATTAGCACATATATTATCCATGTTAACTTAACGTACTCACTTGAGATGCTCACCTCTCATCTAATGTGCACGCCTAGCAAGTCTAACTACCCATACTAGTCTCGTCACTCTACCTGACTATATGTAGGATAATCACTATGCCGGGTACAATATCTAAATAACCCGAAATCAATATATTACTTTTATTTGGGTATAGGTTTAAGGATGTTATAACTCATTCTCATAGTATTCTTTATTCCCAACTGGTGACCCAATAAGTATATACTTTAATAAAGTAGCCAACAAGAAACACAGAATAGGAACTCAGTATACATATATAAAATCTCACTATGTATACATACAATTATATCTATACAGCACCCATGGTTAAGAAACCCTTGGTGCTAGGCATACTCGGTTATCTAGTCACATTGCAATGCTAACGCATAAAGGATAACATGTTAAATCTCTCAAGAACCAATAAAACATATACACATATTGGAGGCGAACATAGTCCTAAGCCGATGGGCTACGCACAAACCTACGCACCCATACGACCGTCAATACTATCGTTCTCACAGATAGCCCGTACCTAGGTTCCATGCTTTGGTGGTATGACTCGAAATCCCCCGAAGGCACACAAGATATGGTCGTCCACAACGCGTTAACCCATGTTCGATAGCCAGTATCTAGGTATGTCATACACATGATATTCCAAGTAATAAGCATGCACACAACTTATATACATTAATAGGTAATCACATGACCCAAATACTATAATCCGTAAGTAATATTAACGCCATTACTCTCCACGATATCCGTATATATATAGCCTCTCTAGGAATTACATTCTCTTCTAGGTTTTAACACAAATTCGATTCGCCGAGGACCATTACACCCTTAAGTCCCTAACACTTTGGAATTTAAGCCACCCGTTACTCACGTAGGTTAATACACTCGCTTGGATAACCCTAGGATAGTTTTTAACTCGAACGGACCCTAAAAGCTCAATCTGGAATCTCGTTAGAAGTTCTAGGATTCTCGTTCGAACGAGGTCGTTCGAACGAACTCAACAACTCATTAGAAAGGTCGTTGGAAATCTCGTTAGAAGGTTCGTTCGAACGACCTGGGTAGGTCTTCGAACGAGAATTCCGGACAGACACAGTTCTTCCCCAACTTCGATTTTTCTCAACTTTTAATCTTCAAAAATATACAAATACTCAACCCAATCCAAAATAAATGTTCCTACACTAATCCCAATCACCCTAAGATACTTTCTAATACGAATTAAAGGACAAATCCTTATATAATCAATTGGAATTCAACAATCTCTTAAATTTCCAATAAGTCTCTTAAATATAAACCCAAAATTTTAATTGTCCAAAACTCTTATTATAATTCGTGATTAAGACATAAAATTCCCAGATTTTAATAGTGTAATCAAGGGTAAAACCTCTACATGCATACCCATCTCCAATTCATAAAGTTTCTTCACAATTTAGTTTAATTAAACCTAAGTTTCCATTGTACCAAGTTTATATCATCAAACCTAAATTAACAGGAACACTATATGCTAAAAGAGGAGCAACATAAACACTTGCCTCGGAATGAACTTCTGATTCTTGGGCTGAAATTGGTATGGAAACGATCATCTTGACACGATCTACGCGTCGGTGTAATTTTTGGTGTGAAAGCTTGAGTTCTTGGCTTAGGGCTCCAATGGAGTCTTCTTCCTCCTTGGTTCTCTCTCTCTTTTTCTCTCTTTCTCACGTAAGTTGAAATTGACAGACCACTAACCCTCAATGCTTTTAATTAAACTAATTTTCGTCCATTTAATTACCCAAAAAAATAAAATACCCCTCTGGGGTGTCGTTTTGGGCTAAAATGCCCTGGACTCCAAATAAAATACCCGAGTAGTGTTTTCTGACTATTTCGACCCTTCCGGACACTCTAGCACACTCAAAATAGTCATTCGAGTTATATAAAAAATAAATTACCTTTTTTAACCCCTAAATACATACCGGTGACGCGACTCATACGCGCGTCCCAAATAATTATAACATGACTGTCGTGTATCTCATTTCGGCCATAATATTATTTCGATAACTATTAACTCTCGCCACGCTAGTAATTATTACCATAAAATCGAATTAATTACAAATTAAAATTTTCTCCCTTTAAATTAATTAATCCCCATTTTCCATAATTTCATAAAATAAATATGCGTAAAAATACGGGGTATTGCACTTTGTTGATTTTGTACACGTCTGTGAGATATCATGCCGAGAGTGTTTCCAATGCTTGACATATCTGAAAATAAGAATTAGAAAAAAAAATTATTAACTCAGAAAAATCATTAACTCATAAAAAATTATTAACTCAAAAAATAAGAATAAGAGAAAAAAAATTATTAACTTAGAAAAATTATTAACTCTCAAAGAGATACTAACTCAAAAGACAAGAATAAGAGAAAAAATTATTAACTCATAAAAATTATGTATTCAGGAAAAAAATATTAACTCAGAGAACAAGAAAAGGAGAAAAAAAAATTATTAACTCAAAAAATAAGAATAAGAGAAAAAAGTATTAACTTAAAAAGATTTTTAACTCAGACAAAATTATTTACTCAGAAAACAAGAATAAGAGATAAGGAAAATTTATTAACTCATGGATATGGAAATCATACGCATAAAAACATGTAAATACTAATGGATATGCAAATACTAAGGGTATATCTAGCAGGTGATTGTTCCACTAGCACTGAAAAGACAATGAACTCACCGGATTAAAAAAGTCGGCAAATTAAAAATACATAAAACTCACCAGATTAAAAATCGACGGCTGGAGTTGTTGTTTGGAGAAGAAATGTTTGGCACGATAACGAACAATAACTAAAGTTGCTTCTTGCAAAGTGCAGTTAGTTTGAAGAAGAAAATGTTTGGTTGTGAAGGAAAATGTTTGGAGATGAAAGAATCTTACGTCTAAAAAAGTGACTTAGGTTTAGGGTAAGTAAACTTTTGACTTTAATTCAAACAAATCGGCTTAAAGATGGGTGGGCATATGGGCTACTTTATATATATTATTTAATAAATCAAATAATACCATATATAATAATAATAAAATATATATATTCTGGTTATTGGTCTGGTTTTATGGTTCGGGTTATTGGTCCGCTTATGCGGTTTTTGTTGTCGGTTCGGTTTTGTTTGGTTAAACCTATAAAACGAGAATCGAACTAAATATATAAGTTTTTAATTTTTTCGAACCATAACCAACCCAAATAATTAGAAAACTGAACCAACCCAATCTCGGGGACCAATTTGGGTCGATTCTTCAGGTTGACAGCTTCTTATGTGGTTGGGCATAGGGGTGCCGGTGGTGGGGGAGTGTTGTTTTTTTGGCATAGAGAGAGGGAAAGATTTTTTTATTATTATTTTCATTTTCTTTTTATTATTTTTTTTTAATTTTTAAAAGATCCGTCAAATTTAATTGTCAAATTTGACGGAAGGACACCGTTAATATCATAGTTTAAGAGCTTAATTAGCATTTTTTTATAATTCAGGGACCATTTTAAAATAATCAAAATATTTTAAGGTCTAAATTAGTAATTTACTCAAAAAGAAAATAGAAATAATATTTCATAATTAAAATTAAATAGACGAAAAAATCAAAATAATACTAGGTGGAAACATTTTGGTACCAAGTTGGGTAGCGCTGAAAATATGACACACGACACGATAACACGATACGAACCGACACGAAATTATAAGTTGATGGATGGTCTCTTAATGGAATTTGGTCATATCAGTATCAACCTAATAAGACACGATAGTTAACATGTCGAGTTAGTGTTGATCCTTTTCACCCGTTAATACCCGATAAAAGCCGTTATAATCCATGAATTTAAATAATTAATAAATGTTGTTGAGACTTATAAATAGTTTATATAGCGTTATGTTAATTTAATAGATAACTATATATGTCCCCCTCTTTAATGTTTTTTCTATAAACAAACCCTTTCAAAAACTTTTTACACGAATAGGCCCACTACTACACGTGTTTCCCTTATTTTAAGGAGATCAGTAGGCATTGTGCTTTGTTTTACAACGTAAATGACAGCATTAACCATACAAACGTGGGCCAAATGGTATCCTACAAACAAGGAAAAATATTATCGACCAACAACAACGGAATCGTCAACAGCAACAACAACCCGTTTGAAATCAAAATTCCAATTTTTATTTTTACATCGCCAACTTATTTACAAGGCATATAACATATGGGTTTTTTATTTGAAGTTTTGGAGCGTAAATTTCCTTTTTTCTCATCATGAACGATACAATTGTTGGAAGATTCAAGTACAAATCTGCCATAATATTTATGGCAATGAACAAGAGTACATCATTTGAATATATAATTAACCAGTTATCATCTAGATATGTTGATTTGAAGAAAGGTACGTTTCGATTAGTTTATTCCGTTGGTTCACAATCAAATTATTTGCTTGATGATGATAGTGATGTGATGGGAATGATGTTATCATCATACGTGTTGAAGGAGAATTTTGTTGATATTTCTGTTATTGATAGTTCCAATAATCTTCGCTCAATTGATTTTGGATTTAATAATGTGTTTTGTGAGATTATTTGGCGAAAAGCAGATACTCAAAACATAAGTTGTTACTATCGGAAGAATGGAGGAAATACATAAGTCGTGTAGATCAAAAATTTGAAGGGGGTGATAAGGAGTTTTGAGACAAATTGGTCAAGTATTCTGCTGAAATGGGTTTTAAATTTGTGTATGTAAAGAATGAGAAATCTAGGGTGATAGTAGAATGTTCCAAAAAGAAGTCTGGCAGATGTAAATTATGTGTCCATGATTCGGTTTCTATGTGTAATGGACTTTTCTATATTAGGAAATTTAATAATATTCACACGTGTAGTGGTCTAATCCGTACCCGTAAAAGTTCAGTGGTGAGTTCAAAGTTGGCGTCATCTGTTTTTAGGGATCGTATTAAGGATAAACCATTAATAAAACCAATTGAACTAGTAAAGGAGTTTAAAGATAATTTTGGTTTTGATATTCCGTATCACCAAGCTTAGTATGGGAAATAAATAGCAAAGACAGTGTTGCATGGTGGAGAGGAAATGTCACACCAATTATTGGGTGTTTACAAGGACCTTTTATTATAATCGAATCCAGGTTCTCATGTTGTTATCGAGTGTGAGTCGGGTACTAATCAGTTTAAGAGGATGTTTATTTCATTCGTGGCGTGTGTTATCGATTTTACATACTATCGGGCAATGTTGTGTATTGACGGTACATTTTTTAAGAACAAATACAAAGATCATTTATTAGGAGCGACGAAAAAAATTGGGAATCAAGGTACAATATATAATAAGTAAAAGATCCAACGTGGATACCACATGTTAAGTTAAGTAGTATTTATATTTATGTGATATGTATCATATGAATTTTTCCCTGTAATTGTTGTGGTAATTTTGGGTGAATGTAATTCTTGTCATAATATTATGGCAAATAAGTATTAGATAAGTTTTTTATACATTTTTTAAAACAAAAACTTTGAATTAACATGGTATTTAATATACCATTACATATATTGATTATTGTTTGTCTAATTACAGATATATTCGATATGACGTGACACTTTAATATGTTACAGTCTTGTATATCTATCGTTTATACATAATGTTTGCTGAATTTATGGAGCCATTGGACTACTAGTTCTCATTTTAAATTTAGTTAGCTGTATATGTCTTTACAGATTGCATACCCTTTATGTTCGGATTTAGTTATTTTTATTACGAAGTTCATCGTAATATGAAACTCACTTAGTATGAATTAGCTTAATGTTCGACTATTGCGTAATTAACCGTAATGGTTTTGGCATATTATAATGGATTTTTTTTTCTCATTTGCTATTATGAAATGTACTCTAATTGGGATATACCTTAATGTTTGAGTACTACTCATATTTGGAAGTAGGTTAGATATTTGAGTATTTACATTTTTTTATTTTTAAAGATGTTGATATAGATATGTACAGTAGTATCACAATTTTTCGATTGGTGGGAATTGATTAGTGATAAGTAGTTATTTTTTTCTGTACATCACGTCATATATTACATGGAATAGCTTTTAAAAATTGAATTAAATAGCATATGTATGTTTCTTCTTAACAACAATTACACTATTTTGGCCCATGCAGAACGATGGCATGTATATAAATAATTTGATAAATTATTTATGTTATCTGACACATAACATAGTGTATTACTCTGTAGTATGAGTTAATGGATTTTTGTTCACATAATGCAGGTTTCTTTACGATTGCATTTGAAATTGTTGATGGGGAGACCAAAAAAAATTGGGAATGGTTTTTACGAATATTGTCTGGTGTATTGAAAGACCACAATAGGATTATTACTTTTATATCTGACATGAATGATGGTTTGTGTGCTACTGTTTCGAAGATATTTCCTTTGTCTCCTCACGCATATTGTATTCACCACATTAAGTAAAATATGCGAGTGAAACATCCTAGGAGGGGGAGGTCTGACTATCGTGATAAAATAGTAGGCTTGTTTGTGTCTTGCGCATATGCTGAAACAGAGCTTTTGTTCGCACAACGATGAATGAGTTATTGAAGGAAGGTGCCGAGACAATGGTCAGTTTTCTAGAGGATCTACCATTCAAGAATTGGGCAAGAGCATATTTTATCGGACAATTATATGGGGAGATGGCATCTAACATAGCTGAGTTGTTCAACTCGTGGATACTTGAATAATGCTACATACCTATCACTCAATTCATAGACGACATTAGAATAAAACTGATGATGATGTTGTCGGACATGAGATGTTTAACGGAGAAATGGACAAGTGTTTTGTGTCAAGAAATTGAAAATATTATAAGAGAAAATTTAGATGCCTGGAGAAATTGGTATATTAGGCGAGCGAGTGAAGATGTGTTCGACGTCTCTGATGATGGTACATATACGGTGAATTTATCTCATCGATCATGTGTGACACCCCGCCTAATTAAATACCGGGCGATCACTCCTTTATTAAATTAAATCAAGGTAAACAGTTGGTTCATTCTCAGCATCACTGTCGATAAAAATACATTTTCCAATTTAACACCCTAAATAATTAAGCTAAGTGTCAAAACCATTTTCATACATACTTTCCAAATTTTAATTAACGAAAAAGATTTATTTATCTAAAAGCAACATTTCTACAATTAAGAATCACATCACAGTAAACCAAATAATATAATACATTCGTCAATCGAATGTCCACATATGAAGACTAAAGTCACCACTACAAACTGAATAAAACCCATAGTAACAATACTGAAAGAAACTGAAATACAAAAGTCCCAACAATAATGAAATAATGGAAAGGGCGACACATGCCCAATAAATGAGAATGCTAAAAGTGGAGTCAATAAAAGAAGTCGTCTACGCAAGTGGCCTGCAACTCCCACCTAAGCTGCAGCACGTTCCTCTCAAGGGATCCTAAGCAAGACGCCCCTGTGGCTGGGCACCTGAAATATATACATATATATACAAGAGAGAGAGAGAGAGAGAGAGAGAGAGAAACGGGTCAGAGCCCGAAAGTGTGTTTGATTTTTAAAATATGTTTAGCAAGTATTTAAATTGATACATGCCAATGCAACAACATATTAGAGCGACACTCTCTTGAGAAAATTCTCACCTCTCTTCTAATGTGCACACCTATCGTACTAACCTTCTCGATGGGTTATCTTAACATTTTATTATACTAACCTTTCCAATAATTTAGCGTATCTTCTTACTCGTAAGATTTCAAAACCGAACAATATTTTGTTTAAAAAGGTTACTTCCAGATTAGCAGCACAACTCTCGTCTTAGCTTTTATTAATTTAAAAAGTTTCTCAGTAACATATTATACTTTCACGAAACAAGTATTCATTATCTGAGTCATCAACCATGTCCTACTTATCAAATCACAGTAGGCAGTTTCAAATTTCAAAATCTCATATATAGATTAACTACTCGTATAATATATATAAAATAACAGCACCCCTCATAAAACTATGGTGCGTGCATACTTCTACTATCCAAACCCCATACCACTCATATTAAGGGGAATACAATCGGAATCACTCTCGAATTGTATTAACATGAATACACAAACAATATTGAGGTGAAGCATAGATTCCAAGTCTCTAAGAGGATGGCACATACTCGCGTCTCTTAGGACCGTCTGAACTATCAATTCGATAGCCTATTCCAAGGATATCTATCTTCTAGGGTACAAGTCAATATCCCCCATAAAGGTCCCATCGAGATAAGACTGTCCCATTGCGGTAACCTCAAGGATAACAAGTAGCGCGGTATGTTTTTCACATGTATATAATATATGCACACACAATCATATAATATACCACTTTATCATATTAACATAGGTTCTTCTCGTTACCCATAATTATACCATTTATCCTTAATTTCACATTTATAGAATTTCGTATAAGGTTTCGTTCTTAACCTTAACTTGAAGGGTTTTCTCACTCATTACCTGACACTCGTGGACTATATCCTCACAAATCTGAAATTTAGTAAGTGTCTTTATTAGGTTCCAATGTAATTCTCTTACGCACCTCACCCTTTAAATTTATAAATTCACCAACCATAAAGTCAATGTCCCATATATACCATTCTCGTTGGAGATTAAAGGTCCAAACATTTATTCCTATGCCCTACTGGTCCTCAATGTCTCCCAAATCATTTTATCAAGAATGCCCAAAAATTTTATCACGACAATTTGAATTTAACTCATTTAAAGAGGGAATTAGGAGTCTGCCAGGAGGGGTCGATCGATCGAAGCTTGGGGCTCGATCGATCGAACCTTCGATCGATCGAAGCTCTGGGCTCGATCGATCGATCAAGCAGATCTGGGAAAAATTCTGCAGAATGCAGTTACGGGTTTCATCACCAAAATTACACAAAATTGATATTTCCAAGTTCCAATCGTCCCAGAATCATACTACTAACATCATAACAATATACTAGATGATTCTAACGTAAGGCATGTTCATATACATCATTTAAACATGGATTTTTCAACCTAAAATTGTCTCCAATTATCAAGAACCCTAGAATTTTCTTAAACAGTTTTCTAATCAATCTTTCTCCAGAATTTCTTTCTTAAGATCATCAAAATTTCGTGGTTTATTTCCTCTACATGGCAAGGGTTCCAGAATCAACATATAAATCATTCCTACATGCATTTTCCTAACACAAATTGGGTGTTCTTCCATATTTATCATCTCTAATCAATCCTAAACCAATATGAAGATTGCATTAACGAAAATATGCAAGTTAAACACTTGCCTGGGATTTTTGGTATTCTGATTCACGGCTGATTTTGGTATGGCTGCGTTCCTCGTCTCGCGATCTACGCGGTGGTGGTGGCGGTGGTGCAAACCGGTGGTTTCTTGGCCTTGAATTGCCTTGGAGCTCTCTCCTCTCTTCTCCAATGGCTGTCACTTGATTTCTGGATATTCTAACCCTAAAAGCTAACCTAAATTGCTGATATAGGTTGCTGAAATTCGTGGGTTTAATTACCCAATTATGTAAAATGACTAAAATGCCCTCCCGGGGTACTAATTAGGCCTAAAAATTCCCCGAGACCCAAACTACACCCCCGGGTACACTTTTCTGACTATCTCGACCCTACCGGACGCGTTGGCGCACTCAAAACGACCATACGGACAACTTATAAAATATTCACTTTTTATTTAACCAAATTAGTCCCGACGTGACACGAGCACGTTCCGACTTAAATTTCCGAAATCGTCATTTAATTCACTCATGACATTCAATTTAACTAATATAATATATTACTTTGCTCATTAGTAATTGTTGATGTAAAAAATTAGATCGCTCTAATTATTCAATCACAGATAAATAAAATGAGACAAAGATTTTTAAAGTGGTTCAGCCTTATAAGAATGGCCTACGTCCACTGTTATGTTATTGTTGAGTGTTTAGGAATTCTCGATTATAAGTTCTATCAAGAAATTCCCCTCCCCTTGAATGAGGGTAATACAATGTATTTATAGCCTTGAGGCTATAATCTGAAAGGGTGATACATTAAATGGTATACATATGAAAGGGTAATACATTTAATGCCCTTTAAGTGTGTGAGTCAAGATGATAAGCATTCAATGAATAGTTGAACTGTTGATTATCTGGCAACCAATGATGTGGCCGAGATGCAGCTCGGACCGCCTTAGTTGCTCGTTACTCAAGAGTTCCTCGGAGTGCTGGAGTTCCTCGGTGTATCCTTGTTGCTCGGAGCGAACATGAGTTGATCGGGGAAATGAACTTCCTCGCTGCTATTGTGCCACGTAGATTGACACGTGTCTTTGTATTATTCGTCCATATCAGCATACTAATTTTGGTATCAACAGAAGCCCCCAATGTTTCATATTTCGAACTTTGAGGAGTATGGAACATTCTTTCTCGGTATATGACAATATTAAATGACCTTCCTGGGTTTTAGGAGCTTTTTCTTCGTATTTAAATTTCCTTCCAAATTCGCAGAATCTGCCTTTTTGCATTTTTAAAAGCGCTTCGATCTTCGTGCATTTTTTGTCCTTTTAGCCGCCGGTAGCGTAATAGTTTCCTTTCTGTAATCATTTCTTTCGCCGTTTCCCAAGGCAAAGTATTTAAACTTCTTAGGTAATCACACCGTCTTCTACCTTTTCCAATTTTATGCTTTCAAGTTTTTCATAGCCTTTCTTTCTCTTGTGCGTTCATCCTTGTCTTTGTCAACAGATCTCCTTTTTTCCCTGTAAGCTTCTCTTCCTTCTTCTTTTATTCGTCATGGTTTACGTTATTGAATCTCTTGACAAATTCCGTTCTGATTTCTCTATTCCATCTTGGGTAACTTTGGAGGATCTTTCTGAGCCTTCAAATTATTTTCGTTTGGCTGAGGGACATTGGTTCCCCAGCCTCTTTATTGCTGAATGTGGATTTTCTTTTCCACCAAACCCTTTATGCTTAGAGTTCTGTCACCACTTCGATGTTGTTCCTTTTTTGTTTCTCTACATTGTTGATGCTTTGTCTGCTTCTTTTATTAACTCTTGCCTTCTCTTTTTTACTAGTTTATAACTAGAATGGAATTACTATCTGCCAATGATACAAAGTTGATGCAGCACTGCCATGAATATTATAAAGCTGGTCACACAGACCTAAGTGTATCAGAAGTTACCGACATCCTTGGCCATGGTGCTTCAGAGCAGGCAGTGGAGGCATATCAACACTTGAAGGATTTACTTGATCGAGCTGTGGCCAATAATGTTGCCTATTACGAAATGATAGAGGATCTTCAATGTACCTTAGAATACCTTCAAAATCAGTATAAGGAATCAACTGCCCTGTTACATGAGGGGTATGAGAAGAAATATCAACAGCTTTCTGCCGAGACAGGCCACAAAAATATCCTTGCTGGGTACGATGTTAGGGAGAGAACCCTAAAGGGTGAAGTTGAAGCTTGTAGACAGATTGCCGAGCTGCTAGAGCAAGAAAATAACAATTTGCAGAAAGAGCTGGCACAGTATAAGTCTGTAGCATCTTCTTCAACAGTTGTAATCCCAGTGACTGACGAGGGATTTTCCTTTCTAGAGGTTGAGAATGCCAAATTAAGGCAAGAGTTGGATACCTTGAGAAGGTCGGGTACCTCTACTGCTGCTCGGGGGCGAGGAAGAGGTTCTCGTGGACGAGGAAGAGTCGCTCAGGATGTTGTTGAGGAACAAAGTACTCCACCTACTCGGGGTCGATCAAGATCTCTTCGTCGTAATGTTGAAGAAGCTCGTACTCAGTCAACATTGGAAACTCAAGCGTACCAATTGAATGCAAAAGATCGGGCTTTGTCTGAAATGTCCAAGAAATCCCAAACTTTGGAGGATCAACTTACTGCGACGAAGTCTGCTTTAGATAATAAGGACATTTTTGTCAAAAACCTTCACGAGCAATTGGAGAGACTAACTTTCCAATTCCATAAACAGCCCAGGGAATTTTGGATGGCTGGGTACAACGAGGCATTATTCCATTTAGATGCTCGTATCCAGAATGCCAATAATGAGGGCTACAAACAAGGCTGGTTGAATGCCTTATGTGTGTTGAAACTCGAACAGGGACATTTTTTGTGGGATTATTATTATCCTGGGGTATTTGAATTGCCTGTGCCACCGTTCAATTTGGACATGGAATGGATCCCAGCTCGTGCCATTCCTCGGAGCTTAATTGCACAATACCTCGGTGACTACAGTCTTCATTCTCAGATCGAAGTATCTCGTCCCGAGCATCTATTAGACACACCTTCAATAATGAATGTCAGAATGCTGAAGGACTTGAACTTCATTAACTCTCCTCAGACTTTAAATGATCCGCCTGCTGGCGAGGAACCTGTATCGAAAGCTGAGGGGAAAAAACCAATAGAATAGGCATTTTTGATACAACAGTTAGTACACATATGTAACTTGTAATTTATTTTGAGTTTTAATGAAAGACTTTCATTTTCTGTTTGCAAATCTGTATTGCTATTGTCTTGTGCTTGTCAAACACGTTATATTTATGCATATGTATATGTTAAAAAGATAACAATTTTGTGTTGTTCATCAACCAACTTAGTAATAAAAAGTTACAAGTATCAGTAATGTTGCTCGATCACTTAATAATAAAGTAATGGGTATATAAAAATGTTTAAAAAAATTTCCAACCAACCAAGGTTGTTAAATTGTGTTAAATTGTGTTTGTCGACCAACTATGGTTAATGAGAGTTTACCCCCGACTAACCATACTTGGTAAAAATATGTTCGATCAATCAAGGTTGATAAATTCTCCTCGTCGACCAACTACAGTTAGTGGGTTTTTATCCCCGACCAACAATACTTGGTTCAGTTTGGAATATTTTGTTCTTCGAGGAACTTTTTGTAATAATCTTACCTCCCGACCAACATAAGTTGGCATTTGAGAGCATATTTTGTTTCCTAACCAACCGAGATTGGCCTTTTTAAGAGTCTCGTGTTCTCGCTCTTTTACCAACCGGAGTTGGTCTGAGTTCGAACTATTATGTCCACTTGCTCTTTTACCAACCTGAGTTGGTCACGCTAGTGTACGTCCCCTAACCAAAGGAGTATAGTTTATTCTCGCCCTTTTACCAACCGGAGTTGATCGTGGGTTTGAACTATCATGTCCACTAGCTCTTTTACCAACCTGAGTTGGTCACGCTAGTGTACGCCTCCTAACCAAAGGAGTATAATTTGTTCTCGCCCTTTTACCAACCGGAGTTGATCGTGGGTTTGAACTATCATGTCCACTAACTCTTTTACCAACCTGAGTTGGTCACGCTAGTGTACGCCTCCTAACCAAAGGAGTATAGTTTGTTCTCGCCCTTTTACCAACCGGAGTTGATCGTGGGTTTGAACTATCAGTGTTGCAATAAATTGCTGAACAGCGTAGTGTTGTACACTAGTATTCCCCGAAAAACTTTCAATAAAAGAAAGAGGATGGTGAAACATCATCGTTTTATTCATATTGATGGAACTGGTTTACATTTTACATCACTGATAATACTTGCGTATGTGTTCAGCATTCCATGCATTCTTAAATTCCTCTCTTTCTAGAGTTGCTATGCGGTAAGTTCCTGGTCGAATAACCTCTGTAACTCGGTAAGGTCCATGCCAGTTTGCTTCTAATTTATTGTGCTTCTGAATGACCTTCTTTAGGACGTAATCTCCTTCTTTTAAGTCGCATTTCTTCACCCTCTTGTTGTAGAAAATAGATGTTCGTTGTTGGTAAGCAGCATTCCTAATGGCTGCCTCTTCTCTAACCTCCTCGAGCATATCTAAATCCAATCTTCTCATTAAGTCGCTGACTGGGGAATTGAAGTTCAGCACTCTATATGTTAGAAGACCCAACTCGACAGGTATTACAGCTTCACTTCCAAATGCCAGTATATATGGTGATTCTCCAGTTGCTATTCGGGGAGTTGTTCGGTAAGCCCACAATACTGACTGTAGCTCATTAATCCAATTAACTTTAGCCTGACTTAGCCTCTTCTTCAAACCATTTAGTAATGTTATGTTCGTCACTTCAGTCTGTCCATTGCTTTGAGGATGGCCTGGTGCTGAATGAGTCTTCAAAATGTTTGACTGATGATAATAGGCGGCAAACTCCTCATTATCAAATTGTGTTCCATGGTTTATAATGAAGGCATGAGGGAGACCATATCGGCAGATGATATTTTTCCAAACAAATTGGTACACCTTCTCGTATGTCATATCAATAAGTGGCTCAGCTTCAACCCACTTAGTAAAATAATCCACTGCAACAACGAGGTACTTGAATCTTCCTCGGGTAGTTGGCAGTGGTCCAACCAAATCAATTCCCCACATGGAAAATGGCCAAGGAGAAGTTATGGGTGTCAACAATGCTTGTGGAGTTCGTCGGATGGAGGAAAAACGTTGACACTTATCACATTTCTTGGCATAGGCTATACAATCAGCCCTCATCACTCTTTGCAAAAGTGTCCGACCTGCTACATGGGCTCCACAGGACCCTTCATGGATATCTTCAATCAATTCTTTCACCTCGGAGGGATGTACACATCTCTGCAAACCTACCATAATTCCTCGTCTATATAAAACACCATTAGTTAGTACATACCGAGCAGCTTTAAACTTCAATTTCTTGGCCGCGAGCTTATCCTCTGGCAATTCTCCCTCCTCAATATATGCTCTGATGGGATCCATCCAAGATGGTCCTAAATCAAGGGTAATAACATTCATCGTCAAGTCTTCATCTATGCTTCGACTTTCTAAGACTTCAATTGGTATCGTTCTTCGCAGCTCGGTACGAGTAGCTGATGCTAGTCGGGCCAGTGCGTCTGCTTGTGCATTTTCCATTCTTGGTATTCTGATCACCTTTGCATGATACTTGACCATTAATTCTCCCTTAACTGTATATGTTCCCATCATCTGATTCACAATTAATTGAGAATCACTGAATACCATCACTTGTTGTGTTTCCATAATCTTTGCTAAATTAAGACATGCTATCATTGCTTCATACTCAGCCTCATTATTGGAGGCTTTGAATTGGAATCGCAGGGCATATTCCACGTCAATCTCGTCTGGGGTTTTCAAAATAATCCCTGCTCCACAATCTGTTGTGCAAGATGATCCATCTACATATAATCTCCATGTAGGTAACTCGTCTTTAAATTTCTTATCCGACAGAGTTCCTCGGTGAAATATCTGCTGTTTTCTTTCATTCTCCTCTGGTAATTTTCGCTCCTTGTCGACCATCTCTACTCGCCCTTTTACCAACCGGAGTTGGTCTGGGTTTGAATTTGATGATTTTTCTACATCCACGAGCCTTTTTACCAACCGGAGTTGGTCTGGACTTATGTCTGTTGATCCTGTAACATCCACAGGTTGGTCAGGGAGCAATTTTTATTTCTCGGGGGTATCAGGATATGTAAACTCTGTTATGAAATCGGCTACAGCTTGCCCTTTTAATGATGATCTGGGTTCATGCACAATATCATATTCACCGAGCTCTATTTCCCAGTACATCAGTCTCCCTGATTTTTCTGGCTTATGAAGGGCTTGTCTTAATGACATGTCGGTATACACGACGATGGTATGGGCCTGGAAATATGGCCTCATTCTTCTACTTGCTTCAATTAATGCCAATGCCAATTTTTCCAGCTTTGGGTACCTGATCTCTGCACCTCGGAAAGCCTTACTTGTGCAATAAATTGGTTTTTGGACTCCATTCTCCAATCTGATCAATGCCGAGCTGACTGCATTCTCTGATACTGCCAAGTATAAGTATAACTTTTCTCCCATTACTGGCCTGGACAATAGTGGAGGTGCTCCCAAATATTTCTTCAAGTCTTGAAAGGCTTTTTCACATTCATCGTTCCACTCGAAAAATTTTCGAAGTGTTTTGAAGAATGGGAGGCATCTATCAGTTGCTCGGGATACAAATCTGTTGAGCGCTGCAACTCGTCCTGTAAGACTCTGCACTTCTTTCTTCGTAGTTGGAGATCGCAACCCTAAGAGAGCTTTGATCTTTTCTGGATTCGCCTCAATGCCTCGCTGGTTGACGATGTACCCGAGGAACATTCCTTCTCGTACTCCAAATGTGCACTTCGTCGGGTTGAGTTTCATTTGGTATTTATCCAGTTGATCAAAGGTCTGACCTAAGTCAACTAGATGATCAGCAGCTTTCTTGCTCTTTGTTAGCATATCATAGACATAAACTTCCATATTGTAACTGATTTGTTCGGCAAAAACCTTGTTCATCAGCCGCTGGTATGTCGCTCCTGCATTTTTCAAACCAAAAGGCATAACATTATAGCAATAAGTTCCCCTAGGGGTAATAAAAGAAGTACTTTCCCTGTCTTCAGGTTTCATCTTGATCTGGTTGTAGCCAGAGTAAGCATCCATGAAGTTGAGCAGCTCGTGTCCCGAGGTAGCATCTACTAGTTGATCAATTCTGGGCAATGGAAAGTGATCCTTTGGGCATGCCTTGTTGATATCGGTGAAATCAACACACATTCTCCATTTATTATTTTTCTTCTTTACCATCACCACATTTGCTAACCAGTCTGGATACTTCACATCTTCAATGAATTGGGCTTTCTGGAGCTTCTCTACCTCCTCTTGTATAGCTTGATTTTTATCGGGACTAAATACTCTTCTTCTCTGCTTTACAGGCTTGATCTCCTTATTCAAATTGAGCTCATGACATAAGAAGTTTGGATCTATTCCTGGCATGTCTTCATGACTCCACGCAAAAGTCTTCTTCCTGTTTCTCTAGAAAATTATCAACTCCTGTTTTACTGAAGCATCTAACGACGAACCTATCTGGGTTACTCGTTCATGGTGCTCGTCGTCCAGAATAACATTTTCTGTAGATTCCACCACCTGTCCCTTTACAAGTTGGGATTCATCTCTGGGATCAAGTGTTTCAATTTCTGCACCTTCCTCCACCTGGTAGGTAATAGTCTTTTTCCTTGACTCTTCAAGCTCCTCTTGCTCGGCAGATGAGTAATAGCATTCCCGAGCTACTTTTTGATCACCTTTAACAACTCCTACTCCAAAATTTGTTGGGAATTTTAAGCATTGATGTACTGTAGATGGAACTGCTTCGAACTTCTTCAAACCAACTATTCCCATTATGATATTGTAAGCTGACTGTACGTTCTTAAAAATCACAAAGAAGCGTATTCTTTTTGTTCGACAAGCAGGCCAAGTTCCAATGAATATATCCAACTTGATCGTCCCAAGTGGAAAAACTTTCTCGCCAGCAAAACCCAGGAGAGGTCTATGATAAGGCTCCAATTGAGATAATTTCAAATTTAAGCTGTCAAAGCATGAATAGTACATGATGTCTGCCGAACTACCATTGTCTACCAGCACCCTTGAAATCACTACTTCCTTCATCCTCATTTTGATCACCAAAGGGTCGTCGTGAGGGTAAAGAACACCTGCCAGGTCGTTTTTTGAAAAGCCAATGACTAGCTTCTCTTTGTTTACCTTCCTCGTACGATCATCCTCGGCCAGATTTATTCGCTGAATATATGAGCAAGCTTGAGCCTCTCCGAGGTAAGCCTTTCTTTTTGCAGTAAGGTCTCCTCCTTCTGCATCTCCTCCTGTAATAACATTACAATCAAATGACCCAAAACGTATGGAAAATACCTCTCGTTCTGGCTGCCTTGGCTTTTTTGGAAGATCGGGGTCATCATCTGGATCATCTTCATGGTCTCTTTTCTTTTTCTCCTCTGCTCGACGAGGAGATCTAGACCTCTCCCTAGTTCGGTCATTATTTCTTTTTTCACCTCCCCGATCAGCATACTTTGCTAGCTTTCCTCTTCGGATGAGTGTTTCAATCTCGTTCTGAAGAGCTATGCAATTTTTGGTCATACGACCATGATCTTTATGGAACTCGCAATATTTCTCCCTGTTCCTCGAGTCAGGGTCTGACCTCAGTTTCTTCGACCACTTTACTTCCTCGTTATTCTTGATTTCTTCCAAGACATGATTAATACCCATTTTCAAAGGAGTATAATTATCGAATTTTTTCAGAACTTCCCATGACGACCTATTATTCTTGGAATGCTTGTCACCACCATTGCCCTTATGCTCTTTCTTCTTAGATTTGTCGACTTCCACCTTGGTGTCTTTATCCATATTCTTCTTCGCAGCCATAGCCTCCTCGACATTCATGATTTTGGCCGCTTTTGCCATCAACTCTGACATAGTTGTAGGTGGATCTTTGGCCAAAGTGTAGTACAACTTATTAGGCAACAACCCACTCATCAAGGCGGTGATTGCTGTCTTTTCTTCATAATCTATGACTTCCAGCTTCTCGTTATTGAAACGAGTTATGTAATCTCTAGTACTCTCACCAGGTTTTTGTCTAACACTTAACAAGTGTGCTACTCGTTTTACTGGCTTTGCTCCAAAATAGAAATTGCCAATGAACGACTCGGCCAACTGAAAGAAAGTTAAAATCTTACCCCGAGGAAGATTATTGTACCATATTTGGGCAGATCCAGTAAGAGTTCCTGAGAATGCTCTGCATCTCATCTCGTCGGAGACAACATAGATGTCGGCAGCAGCTTGATATTGCTCTATATGAAGAACAGGATCTGTCTTTCCATCATATTTGGGGGTCACCACAGGTGCTTTAAATTTTGATGGTGTAGGAAAATCCACAATGGCCTGTACAAAAGGTGTCCCTCGAACAAAAGTTCTTTGTAGGGGGTTCTTTGCCTTAGCCATTTCTCCCAATCTATCCTCCAACCGCTGAATGGACCCTTTCCACGCATCATTTCCTTCCTCGGGCCTATTAGTTCGAGCAATTGATTGTTCTGAAGTAGCTTCCTGAGATCTATCTTGACGAGCAACTGGTCGTGATTGTGTTGATCCTTCTCTTAGATTTGATGGTTGTCGAAAACTCCTCGACATGGCTTTAAGTGGACTCCTATTCCTCCTAGGGCCTAATCGACTGAAAGGAGACACCCTGCTCAGTCTTTCCATGTCACTGGTCCTCTCTGGAGAGAGAGTAATACGTTGGTCAGTATCTGTGGCCCTAATCGATGAAGTTCGTCCAGGTTGATAAGAGAAATCATCAAATTCCTCATTACGATACGCATCTGTGCGCCTGGATCGTGAAGAATGTAAATTGGTTTGCCTCTGACCACTTCGTTGTCCCCAATGTGTAGGTGCACCCCCATGAAGGGTTTGTATGAGTTGCCTCATTATTTCTTGCATGGCGTTTTGTCCTTGATCCAGATTCGTCATAATTCCAGCCAGATCTGGAGGTGCAGAGGGATTTGGAGGATTTCCAGCATTTCCAGCGTTTCGATTGCTGGATTTTGGATTATCTGCCATTGATGATGAATGATTTTTGTTGAAAAATAATAACAATAGTTGTTCCCACAGACGGCGCCAATCTGTTGATGTAAAAAATTAGATCGCTCTAATTATTCAATCACAGATAAATAAAATGAGACAAAGATTTTTAAAGTGGTTCAGCCTTATAAGAATGGCCTACGTCCACTGTTATGTTATTGCTGAGTGTTTAGGAATTCTCGATTGCAAGTTCTATCAAGAAATTCCCCTCCCCTTGAATGAGGGTATTACAATGTATTTATAGCCTTGAGGCTATAATCTGAAAGGGTGATACATTAAATGGTATACATATGAAAGGGTAATACATTTAATGCCCTTTAAGAGTGTGCGTCAAGATAATAAGCATTCAATGAATAGTTGAACTGTTGATTATCTGGCAATCAATGCTGTGGCCGAGATGCAGCTCGGACCGCCTTAGTTGCTCGTTACTCAAGAGTTCCTCGGAGTGCTGGAGTTCCTCGGTGTATCCTTGTTGCTCGGAGCGAACATGAGTTGGTCGGGGAAATGAACTTCCTCGCTGCTATTGTGCCACGTAGATTGACACGTGTCTTCGTATTATTCGTCCATATCAGCATACTAATTTTGGTATCAACAGTAATATTCAACCAATTTCCCATAATTACTAACTCTCGACACGTTAATAATTATAACATAATTAATTTCAGGATTTTTATTAAATAAATCATTCACATTAAATTTAATAAATTCCTAAATTAATATAGCATAAAAATATGGGGTATTACATACTTCCCCCCTAATAACGGAATTTCGTCCCGAAATTCAGAAAATAAGGCATACCTGGTAAAAACAACTCTGGATATCTCTCGCGCATATCTGCCTCACGCTCCCAAGTGGATTCCTCCATATTATGATGCTCCCACTGGACACGCACAAGTGGAACTATTTTCGACCTCAATCTCCTCTCGCTATAGTCTAGAATAGCCACTGGTCTCTCCTCGTAAGAGCTATGAGACTGTAAGTCTATCTCATCTATCGCAATGTGAGTATGGGCCATATCATCCCGAAGATATCGTCTCAACGACGAGATGTGGAATACATCGTGGATGCGATGTAAGTGTTCTGGCAGTACCAACCTGTATGCAACCGGCCCAATCCTCTCGATGATGGGAAATGGTCCAACGTACCTCAGAGCCAACTTCCCCTTCTTCCCGAACCTCATCACTCCATTCATAGGAGATACACGCAATAACACTTGATCTCCCACATTAAATTCTCGGAAGAACCGTTTCGCATCGGCGTAGCTCTTTTGCCTGTCCTGGGTGACCCGAATACGACTCCTGATTATCTCAATCCTCGCGGAGGTCTCCTGAATCACTTCTGGTCCTAGCAACTTGTTGTCCCCCACCTCGAGCCAACAAGTTGGAGAACGACAAGGCCTGTCATACAAAGCCTCAAATGGAGCCATACCAATCGTAAACTGATAAGAGTTATTATAAGCAAACTCTACCAGTGGAAGATGTGGTTCCCAACCTCCTCCAAAATCGAGAACACACATGCGTAGCATATCCTCTAACATCTGATTAGTACGCTCTGTCTGTCCATCTGTCTGTGGGTGGTAAGCTGAACTCAACCTCAACTCAGTACCCATAGCCTCCTGAAAACTTTCCCAGAAACGTGACACAAAAATTTTGTCTCTATCCACAATATTCAGGGGCACCCCGTGTAATCTGACAATCTCAGCAATGAACAACTGAGCATACTGACCCGTAGTATAATCTGTCCGCACTAGCAGAAAATGAGCCACTTTGGTCAAACGGTCTACAATCACCCAGATAGAATCGTGGCCCCGCTATGATGTAGGTAACCCTGTAATGAAATCCATGGAAATACTCTCCCACTTCCACGCGGGTACTTCCAATGGCTGAAGCAATCCTGACGGTTTCTGATGGTCCACCTTCACCAGCTGGCAGGTAGAACACTTGGACACAAACTCGGCGATGTCCTTCTTCATCCCACTCCACCAGTATTGTCGCCTCATATCCTGGTACATCTTATCGCCTCCCGGATGTACTGCAAATCGGGGCCCATGAGAATGAGTCATCACTGCATGACGTAATTCTGCTCCTTCTGGAACCACCAATCTCCCATTAAACCGCAAACCTCCATCAGAACTAACAGAATAGGACTCAGCACCCTCGGGTAGAAGTCGCACAATCTGCTCCTGACAAAACGGGTCTGTGGTCTGTGCCTGTATCACCCTCGTAACAATCTCGGGTGTGACTGACATCACGGATATGAAAGAACGAGCCTCTGCGTCCTGATGACCCAACTCCTTCCATTTAGCTTTCCAGATGTCCGCTACATCGTCTACCGATCTACGGCTCAACGCATCAGCAACTACGTTGGCCTTCCTCGGATGATACTGTATATCGAACTGGTAGTCTTTCACAAACTCTAGCCATCTGCGCTGACGCATATTCAGCTCTCGTTGAGTGAACAGGTACTGTAGTGACTTATGGTCTGTGAACAAGCGGAATTTCTCCCCCAATAAATAGTGCCTCCATATCCTCAATGCAAAGACGACCGCTGCTAACTCCAGGTCGTGGGTGGGGTAATTCTTCTCATGCGGCTTAAGCTTGCGGGAAGCAAAAGCTATAGCCTTCTCCTCCTGCTGGAGTACACCTCCAAGTCCCCGTAAAGACGCATCGGTGTAAACCAGGTACTTCACACCCGGCTTCGATAACGCAAGGACTGGCGCTGAAGTAAGCTTGTCTTTCAGCTCATCGAAAGCCAATTGACATGCGTCATCCCAAACATATGGTACCCCTTTGCGAGTCAGATTCGTCAATGGACCCGCTATTTTGGAGAATCCCCGAATGAATCTCTTGTAGTAACCGGCTAACCCCAAGAAACTACGCATTTCCGTCGGTGTCGTGGGTTGTCCCCACTCCCTCACCGCTGACACTTTGCTTGGGTCAACTGCAATCCCTTGCTCAGAAACAACATGGCCCAAGAACTGTACCTCTCGCAACCAGAATCCACACTTCTCGTACTTAGCATACAACTGAAGCTCTCGTAGAGTCTGAAGAACCTACCTCAAGTGCTAGGCATGCTCCTCCTCGGAGTGTGAATATATCAAGATGTCATCTATGAAGACGATGACAAACTGATCCAAGAACTCTCTTAATACTAGGTTCATCAAGTCCATGAAAACGGCTGGGGCATTTATGAGTCCGAACGGCATCACCCTAAACTCATAGGACCCATATCTCGATAAGAAGGCAGTCTTTGAAACATCCTGCTCTCTAATACGTAACTGATGGTACCCCGACCTCAGATCTATCTTCGAAAAGAAAGTTGCGCCCCTCAGCTGGTCGAACAGATCATCGATTCGAGGTAACGGATATTTATTCAGTATCGTGACCTTGTTCAGTTCCGTACATAGGGGTGGAAGCGGTACGGGTTTTTACCGTACCGTACCGTTTTGGTCCGAAAAAAATGAGTTTTGGTTTCATATATTAAAATACCAGAAACCAGTCTTACCGAAACCGAAATTACCGTAAAAAAGTTGGTTGGTTTTGGTTTTAATATTTAAAAAACCGATTTACCGAAATTACCGTACCGAATTTTATGAAACCAGAAAAAATCGTACCAAAATTACCATACCATACCGAATTTACCGAAACCAGAAAAAACCGTACCAAAATTACCGTGCCGTACCAAATTTACCAAAATTACCGTACTGAATTTACCAAAACTTGAAAAAAGTTGGTTTTGGTTTTGGTTTTAATATTTAAAAAAGTTGGTTGGTTTTGTTTTTGGTTTTTGGGTACTTTTAGTGTTGTTTACCGAAACATAAAAAACTGAAACCAGAAACCAAAAAAAAAAACAGAATTTACCGAAACCAGAAAAAACCAGAAGAAACCAGAAAAAACCAGAATTTACCGAAACCAGAAAAAAACCAAAATTACCGAAAAAACCGAAATACCAGCCGGTTTGGTTTTGGTATTGATTTTGGTGTACCGGGTGGTAAACTGGTACGGTTTGGTTTTACCATCTAGAGTTTGGTTTTGGTATTGGTATCTACTATTTACCGACCAAACCGTACCGCTTACACCCCTATCCACACACAATCTCAGTGAACCATCTCTCTTCTTCACAAACAAGACTGGAGCGCCCCAAGGTGAGGTACTCCTACGAATAAATCCCTGACCTAGCAGCTGCTCTATCTAATCTCGTAGCTCTCGCATCTCTGCCGGAGCCATACGGTACGGTGCGCGTGCTATAGGTCTCGTATCTGGCAATAAATCTATAACAAAGTCTATCTCACGACTGGGCGGTAGGCCTGGTATCTCCTGAAACACATCGAAATACTCCCTGACAACAGGGATCGAATCTAAGGGAATCGCAACCTCCTTAGAGGTATCCTCCTCTATGTAATACAAATGAGCAGTCGAACCTCCCTCTGGGCGAGGCATCGCCACTACAAACATCTCTTGCCCCGGAATGGCAAAAATAATGCTCCCACCGAAGCAATCAATCATTGCTCTATAAGCTGCGAGCTAGTCCATACCAATAATCACATCATGCTCGTGCATGTCTAAGACTAGCATGTCTGCAGGTAATACCAAGCTACCAATCTCTACCCCCACTCCCCGGCATATAAAGAAAATAAGTGACCCACTCCCCAGTGGTGAGTCAACACACGTCACTGTGCTCTCTGCTGTGGCTAACAACCCTAATGCCTTCGCAAAATGCGTAGCTATAAAACAATGCGTTGTCCCCGCATCAAACAAAATCCGACCCATAGTACCATGGATAGGAAACATACCCTCAATCGCGGGTGGTGACTATGGAGCTGCTGCCTGGTGGACGTTATAGACACGTCCATACTGCAATTGTCCCTGTTGCACTGGAGCTGCTGGAATGGCTGGTAGGGCTGGCACCTGGGCTGGAGCTGGGAGGGCAGGTGGAAAAAGTGGTCTCTGCGGCTCATTACGGCCTACCTGCTGCTGTGGGGCCCTATTGCCCTCTGGGCAATCCTGGCGCCTATGGCCATGTTTACCGCACCCAAAGCATCGGCCTTTGAAGTTACCTCCCCTCCGACCCTGCTGTCCACGGCCCTGCTAGCCGTTACCTCCACGCCACTGGCCCTGTTGGTCCTGATGTGCACGCTGTTGGCCTTGCTGGCTCTGCTGCTGTCCCTATGGTCTGTGTTGGCCCTGCTGATTAGGCTGGCCCTGATGGCCCTTCCTGAAATCCCCGAATCCCTGCCTAGAATCACCTTAACAAAATCGCTTAGCAGGGTCCCCCTGATGGGAACTCTGCTCGTGCTGACGAGTCTGTCCATGAGTTGGTGCCCCACTGGCACTATTTCCCCCGGTCCTGCCCTGTTGGCTGGACTCCCTTGCTCTCTTGCTTCCCTGCAGATGGAAGCGGTGATCCTGGCAATGTAGTAACGCTGCATTGAGTACATCAGTGAAAGTACTCAGGGATAGATTCCCAATAAGGTGCTGACGGATCCTCCAAGCTAACCCGTCGACAAACAGCAAAATCTTCTTGCTCTCAGTAGGTGCCTCATCTGTCACAATTGTGAGAAGTTTCGTGAACTCCTCCTCATACTCAGCTACAGTAAGGTTCTCCTGCTTCAGATTTAGTAATTTTCGCCTCATCTCAGTCTGCACCGCGGGTGGAAAGTACTTGCGGTCAAACCGCTCCCAGAACAACTGAATAGGGATCGTGTCCCTCCCCTCCAAAGTAGTAGTGGACTCCCACCACTGTAATGAGGCTCCCACCAGCTTAAAGGAAGCCAATAACTGCTTTTGCACGTCAGTGCACTTATACATACGGAGGTGCCGTTGGATGTCTTTCTTCCATTGGCTGACTGTAACAATATCGGAGCTACCAGAAAACTCAGGGGGATGCGCTTTCTGAAAAGCATCCCGAACCCGCTCCCATGTCGATGGAAGTTGTGCTGGTACTGGCGCCACTGCCTGAACCTGGGGTGGAGCCTGCTGAATCACCGCTATTGCGGCATTCACCGCCTGAGCAACAATGGTGGCTACTTCGTTTGCATTCATTGTGCCTGGTGCCGGAGCTGCTGGCTGCTCGGCTTGGGCACGCCTATCTTTCGGAGCACGTCTCGGAGGCATCTGAAACGTGAACAAGTTTATTAGTCTACAATTATCATCAAATCTCAAATAGCTGAAGACTTTAACGTAAAAGCAGGAATACAACAATCCTAAGAATAGGGCTCTATAGCAATAACGTTAAGCTGAAAGCGAAATAAGCCGTACAGATCCTATGGACACTAGAACCTGATGCTCTGATACCACCTGTGACACCCCTCCTAATTAAATATCGGGCGATCACTCCTTTATTAAATTAAATCAAGGTAAACAGTTGGTTCATTCTCAGCATCACTATCGATAAAAATACATTTTCCAATTTAACACCCTAAATAATTAAGCTAAGTGTCAAAACCATTTTCATACATACTTTCCAAATTTTAATTAACGAAAAAGATTTATTTATCTAAAAGCAACATTTCTACAATTAAGAATCACATCACAGTAAACCAAATAATATAATACATTCGTCAATCGAATGTCCACATATGAAGACTAAAGTCACCACTACAAACTGAATAAAACCCATAGTAACAATACTGAAAGAAACTGAAATACAAAAGTCCCAACAATAATGAAATAATGGAAAGGGCGACACATGCCCAATAAATGAGAATGCTAAAAGTGGAGTCAATAAAAGAAGCCGTCTACGCAAGTGGCCTGCAACTCCCACCTAAGCTGCGGCACGTTCCTCTCAAGGGATCCTAAGCAAGACGCCCCTGTGGCTGGGCACCTGAAATATATACATATATATACAAGAGAGAGATAGAGAGAGAGAGAGAAACGGGTCAGAGCCCGAAAGTGTGTTTGATTTTTAAAATACGTTTAGCAAGTATTTAAATTGATACAGACCAATGCAACAACATATTAGAGCGACACTCTCTTGAGAAAATTCTCACCTCTCTTCTAATGTGCACACCTATCGTACTAACCTTCTCGACGGGTTATCTTAACATTTTATTATACTAACCTTCCCAATAATTTAGCGTATCTTCTTACTCGTAAGATTTCAAAACCGAACAATATTTTGTTTAAAAAGGTTACTTCCAGATTAGCAGCACAACTCTCGTCTTAGCTTTTATTAATTTAAAAAGTTTCTCAGTAACATATTATACTTTCACGAAACAAGTATTCACTATCTTAGTCATCAACCATGTCCTACTTATCAAATCACAGTAGGCAGTTTCAAATTTCAAAATCTCATATATATATATATTAACTACTCGTATAATATATATAAAATAACAGCACCCCTCATAAAACTATGGTGCGTGCATACTTCTACTATCCAAACCCCATACCACTCATATTAAGGGGAATACAATCGGAATCACTCTCGAATTGTATTAACATGAATACACAAACAATATTGAGCCAAAGCATAGATTCCAAGTCTCTAAGAGGATGGCACATACTCGTGTCTCTTAGGACCTTCT
Organism: Sambucus nigra; assembly: GCA_949130495.1. Classification (NCBI taxonomy): domain Eukaryota; kingdom Viridiplantae; phylum Streptophyta; class Magnoliopsida; order Dipsacales; family Adoxaceae; genus Sambucus; species Sambucus nigra. The sequence continues at coordinate 434,023,794 of OX422211.1, read as the reverse complement.
GAACTATCAATTCGATAGCATGTACCAAGGATATCAATCTTCTAGGGTACAAGTCAATATCCCCCATAAAGGTCCCATCGAGAAAAGACTGTCCCAGCGCGGTAACCTCAAGGATAGCAAGTAGCGCGGTATGTTTTTCACATGTATATAATATATGCACACACAATCATATAATATACCACTTTATCATATTAACATAGGTTCTTCTCGTTACCCATAATTATACCATTTATCCTTAATTTCACATTTATAGAATTTCGTATAAGGTTTCGTTCCTAACCTTAACTCGAAGGGTTTTCTCACTCATTACCTGACACTTATGGACTATATCCTCACAAATCTGAAATTTAGTAAGTGTCTTTATTAGGTTCCAATGTAACTCTCTTACGCACCTCACCCTTTAAATTTATAAATTCACCAACCCCAAAGTAAATGTCCCATATATACGATTCTCGTTGAAGATTAAAGGTCCAAACATTTATTCCTATGCCCTACTGGTCCTCAATGTCTCCCAAATCATTTTATCAAGAATGCCCAAAAATTATATCACGACAATTTGAATTTAACTCATTTAAAGAGGGAATTAGGAGTCTGCCAGGAGGGGTTGATCGATCGAATCTTGGGGCTCGATCGATCGAACCTTCGATCGATCGAAGCTCTGGGCTCGATCGATCGATCAAGCAGGTCTGGGAAAAATTCTGCAGAATGCAGTTACGGGTTTCATCACCAAAATTACACAAAATCGATATTTCCAAGTTCCAATCGTCCCAGAATTCTACTACTAACATCATAACAATATACTAGATGATTCTAACGTAAGGCATGTTCATATACATCATTTAAACATGGATTTTTCAACCTAAAATTGTCTCCAATTATCAAAACCCTAGAATTTTCTTAAACAGTTTTCTAATCAATCTTTCTCCAGAATTTCTTTCTTAAGATCATCAAAATTTCGTGGTTTATTTCTTCTACATGGCAAGGGTTCCAGAATCAACATATAAATCATTCCTACATGCATTTTCCTAACACAAATTGGGTGTTCTTCCATATTTATCATCTCTAATCAATCCTAAACCAATATGAAGATTGCATTAACGAAAATACGCAAGTTAAACACTTGCCTGGGATTTTTGGTATTCTGATTCACGGCTGATTTTGGTATAGCTGCGTTCCTCGTCTCGCGATTTACGCGGTGGTGGTGGCGGTGGTGCAAACCGGTGGTTTCTTGGCCTTGAATTGCCTTGGAGCTCTCTCCTCTATTCTCCAATGGCCGTCACTTGATTTCTGGATATTCTAACCCTAAAAGCTAACCTAAATGGCTGATATAGGTTGCTGAAATTCATGGGTTTAATTACCCAATTATGTAAAATGACTAAAATGCCCTCCCGGGGTACTAATTAGGCCTAAAAATTCCCCGAGACCCAAACTACACCCCTGGGTACACTTTTCTGACTATCTCGACCCTACCGGACGCGTTGGCGCACTCAAAATGACCATACGGACAACTTATAAAATATTCACTTTTTATTTAACCAAATTAGTCCCGACGTGACACGAGCACGTTCCGACTTAAATTTCCGAAATCGTCATTTAATTCACTCATGACATTCAATTTAACCAATATAATATATTACTTTGCTCATTAGTAATATTCAACCAATTTCCCATAATTACTAACTCTCGACACGTTAATAATTATAACATAATTAAGTTCCGGATTTTTATTAAATAAATCATTCACATTAAATTTAATAAATCCCCAAATTAATATAGCATAAAAATACGGGGTATTACATCATGCTCCTATAGAATGTGGCAGATTAAAGGCTTACCCTGTTCTCACTCATGTATTGCGGCCCAAGCATGAGGTTTAGAAATATATGAGCTTATTGAAGATTACTTTAAATGTGATTTTTTTCAAAAATCATATGCTTTTCCAATATATCCTATACCTTCCATACCTAAGGAGATGAAGATTAGTGAAGATGGTATCAAACCTCCTACCATGCGAAAACAACCTGTTAGACCAAGAGTGAAAAGGATAAAATCAGCATGCGAAGTGAGGAAGCTCAAGTGTGGTCGTTGTGGTTCTGCAAATAGGCACAATAGGAAGACATGAATAATTGTCATATGATGGGATGCATGCGTGTCATTTGATGTTGTTTGTCACGGTCGAGTCCATAACTTTTAATATTCTTCATAGACATTTATTTCAAATAAAAGATATGCTTCTCTATATGTTTTGGATGTTAACTTATTATCATGAGTTTTCCTTTGTTGTACAGCTGAATTTAAGAGTTCAATTAATGATTTTCGTTTTGTTATACAATAAGATTAAGCATTTGTTTCTTTTATGGCAAGGAACAAATATATTGATGTACTTACATTAACTGCATTATTTGTCTGATTATAGGAAAGATTCGATATCCAAAATATCATAAATTTTGAAAATGTAGACATTTACGAGTAGGTATCTACATGTAAGTCAGGTATCTATGTTTGATTCACACTAACTACTTACAAATGATGATGTATTTTATTAAAAAAAACTTATAGCTTTTTTTCTTTTTTTTTATATCCATATTTTACTGAAATGTAAACAATTCATTAAAGATTTTGAGATAAATGGTTTTTATCGTAGTTGAATCCCAATCTTTATCTTTGACCTATTATTTTGTTGTAAAAAATAAAAGATCTTTTCATGGCAACTATTTTTTGGAATTTGTATAATGTGAGCTGAAATTTCTACCCAATAACCATTTCATGTTTGCATAAGTCGATAATGTGTATCTGAGTCATATATTAGTTATTGATGTTCGTCATTGTCAGATTGTTATTATAATGATGGAAAAGCATCAGGTAGTTCATTATATGTGTTTGAGCATTCACTGTTTATGGGCTAAAACAGAGCTACAGATATTTGATTCAACCAAAAAATTGGTCCACCTAACTATTCCTAGGATTTGGATGCCAGATTTGAGTTACACAAATGCAAAGAACATTTCCTTAAGTCATAATGTACAAAGAAATTTAGTTGTAGCATCACAATTCGAGCTGCTATCAACAAATCCAAATAATTTTGCAAACTCGAAGATTCATAACTGCAACATCAGATATATAGATACTTGACAAATCTAAATAACAAAAAAATAGAAGGATTCCAGATCATCTTTTGAAAATGCATACTCAGGTATATGTTGTGGAGTTTCATTGCTGTCAATATGCATCACTTCAATATCCAATATATGCAACTATTAATGGATTTGAATACATGCTCTATGATGGCATCATGAGGTCTATATTCCTTCTATGGTATCATGCATAGAGACTCAAGTAAAACAGCATTAGAATGTGTTGGTTAAGCCTCATTCTCTTTCAACACGGTTATATACCACAAGTGACTAATGAAATAAGGTATCCCATTAGTAAAATGATAATTCAGCTTTATCACAATGCAACTGTTATTTATGTATCTTGATGTGGAGTTTCATTGTTGTCAATATGCATCGCTTCAAAATACAATATGAATAACTATGAATGGATTTGAATAAAGTCTCTATTATGTCATCGTTAGCTCCCTATTCCTTGCTTGGTATCATGCATAGAGACTCACATAAAACAACATTAGAATGGTCTGCTTAAGCCTCGTGCTCTTTCAACGCGGTTACATACCATAAGTGCCTAATGTAATATGGTATCCCATTAGTAAAACTATAATTCAGCTTTCTCATAATGAAACTTTATTTATGTATCTTGATGTGGAGTTTCATTATTGTCAATATGCATGGCTTCAATACCCAATAAGCACAAATATGAATTGATTTGAATACAATCTCTATTATGGCATTAAAATGGGTTGCTTAAGCCTCACGCCCTTTCAACACGGTTACATATCACAAGTGCCTAATGTAATATGGTATCCAATTAGTAAAACGACAATTCAGATTTCTCACAATGCAACTGTCATTTATGTATCTTGATGTGGAATTTCATTATTGTCAATATGTATCGCTTCAATATTCAATATGCACAACTATGAATGGATTTGAATACAGGCTATATTATTGCATCATCAGGTCCCTATTCATTGTTAGGTATCATGCATAGAGACTCAAGTAAAATAACATTAGAATGGACTGCTTAAGCCTCATGCTCATTCAACATGTTTACATACCACGAATGCCTAATGTAATATGGTATTGATTCGTATCGAATATTGCATATTTTCGCCCGTTATCTTTATGCATTCTAGCACTTTTACGGTCCTAAATGCCTATAATTATGCTCATTAACCAGACAACCTTGGATTTGGATATATACATGCTTTGTAGGGGTTATTTGTGTTTTTTTAGGTATTGGAACGCTAAAAGTGAGGTTCGGTTGCATTTCGGAGAAATTCCATCATCGAATGCTACTTCAAGGGCAATTTGGTCTTTTCAAACTCACTATTTTTTATAGAATGAAGTTACCAACATGTAGATCATCCAATTATCTTTCCGTGGCCACTCATCGTGCGTCATTCTGACTCCGTATGTGGAAGTTATGCCCATTTCCGGAAGGTTTCGGTATTTTCTTCTACTTCAAGGGCATTTTAGTAATTTCATACTGCATAATTTGGAGGGTTTCAAAACAAAATCATGTAGAGAATTGAATTAGCTTCGCGTCGGTTCTGACCACGCCTCATTTCGATTCCGTGTGAGGGAGTTATAGTCGTTTTCGTGCAACGCGTCAAAATTGGTTCAAAGTGGAAAAGTGGGCTGTCTCCAGCCCAAGGCAAATTCCAAAAGTGCGGTCGACCGGTCCCAAAACAGATGTCGACCGGTCCTATCAGATATGGACGAAAATTGACTTATTTTGGGTTTTTTGGCTTGGTTTTGTTGGGGGTTTATTTTGGGGTATAAATAGAATGTTGTAGGCTTTTCTTTGGAGATATATTTCATTTTACGTTAGAGAGGAGGGGATTTTGGTGGTGGAGCTTCTCTCTCTAGGGCTTGCATCATTTGGGTTTGTAAGTAACACTATTCATCTTCTTCTCCATTAATATAGTTGTATTTCCTTTTCTTGCTTTATTTCCATTGATGTCATTCCATTTCTTGCCTAGATAATTAGTTGTAGTTATTTATTTCTTGCTTTAATTAGTTAATTAGTTGTTTAAAGTAGTTTAATACATGTATTGTCCGTAGATAACGGGTTGGGATTACGTTTCCACCATTAATGGGCGTCGAGCTCTGAAAGTTAGGTTTTGGAGAAAATTGCATTTAATTGAAACCTCGCGTATTAAAGTCGGATTATTATGCGTTTAACTTTTTTTATCACGCAACGTTAGTGTTTATAGCGATAATCCAAATTTAAAATGCGTGTGACCATTTTCTGTTAAATGTTTAACTCGCAACTTTGGGTTAAATTCCTTATTGTGTGATGTTTATACTTAATTGAAAATGCTCGATTAAATGTTTTCGAACCGAAATTCTAATTATTAGTTGTTTAGCCCATGTTGGGGACACGATCCCGACTCTCGTTTTATTAATTCTAGTTTAGACTTAACTTCTTAATTTTTCCCTTTTCTTTATTTCCAACCTATCACCTTTTACACTTTTATTTTAGGAGTATTAAATCCTATAAATTCTAGCAACTCGTCTTTGTGGATTTTCGATACCCGGACTTGGCCGCTATACTCCCTTTTTGAGTGTAGTCATAAGTTTAGGTCTTTGTATTGAGGAGGTGAAACGAAAACAACGATCGACATTTGACACGCGCCGCTTTTCGCACTTAATCAAAATGGCGCCGTTGGCGGGGATGAGTTTGTTTTAGACTTTATTTGATTTAGTATTTCATAGTATTTTCTTTCTATTTGTATTATTTGCTAACTTTTTGTAGGACTTCCACATTTGAGCACTTAGAAACGCTCGAATTTTTCCCGCGCGCACTTACTTTGTGGAATCCGCCACTTCGAGCCATTTTGGGGTAAGCATGTCTTATTCCAATTCTTTTGGTAATCATTGTTATAATTATCAAAATTCTCGCAAGCCTATGACTTTCGGTCGATACTTAGAATCCCAAAAATTTGCAAATTCACATATTACTTTGGGCGAGTATAACGAAAGTAAAATTTTGGCTTACTGGAATTTTGATGATGATGATAATGATTTTGGGCCTTTACATCCTTATAATAGGAATTTTGAAACGAATTCGAATAGTTTTCAAAATTCCTATAATAATGAGTTTTCGTTTAAGTCCGATGGTCATTTTCAAAGTTCCCATTCTAATGCATCCGCACCTCGACCTATGACATTCGGTGAGGGCTTGCGCATGTATGAGAATGAGAAAATTGAAAATCATTATCGGGAAGAAAATCATTCGTGGGAACATGAGTTAAATTTATTATTTGAGTCCGACGACGATTTTTCTTCCGAGACTTTTGAAGTCGAGGAATGTTTTGAACCAAATGAGGTACTTGTACCTACTTTGGAACAAGCCATTCTAGACTTTGCCCATCTCGTAATAGATATTGAAAGTGAGGATGAAAATGACGTAATATCTATTTGCAATGAAATGATTTCTTCTTTGACCCCTAAAGAAGAACATTTCATTGAAAATGATATTATTTCCTTTGAAATTCCAACTTCATGCGATGATGATTCATCTCATGAGTTTGAATTTCTTTCATCCCCATTTTCATTCTCTATTACCACACCGGAACAAGTACCCGATGATTCGGTTTCGAACTTTAATGTTTTAAACCACCCTATCACCGATGAGGAGTACTTGCTCGAGTCGCCCTCCACAATCGCATCTTTGCCTTTGTGTGCGCCGCCTCCCATTCCAACTTCAAAATCCTTGGGAGGATATTCGGCTTTTCTCGGTCCACAATTGTTTTTGTCACCCGTGCAATCCAAACCCCCCATCATCCCTCCAAAACTTTTAATTGGCGATGGTTCATTTCTTCCGCCTTACACATGCCTTCCGTTGTTCAAACGGAATCCATATTTTTTGAAGGGCATGCTTGTATGTGAGGGTACACCGGTTATCCTCCAAAGTCAAATCGTTCTTATGGTGGACCCTCAACTATTTAGACTTCTAGTGTACAGTTAGTGTGACGCCTAAATAGTAGATTGTATATAGTTAGCTTTCTTTCTTTTTATTTTTTTTCTTTCCTTGTTAATTTAGTTTAGTGTAATTAGTTAACTCTTCGTTATTTGTTTTTTCTATGCTCGGTACTAACTTGTTTTGTAGATTCTTTGGACTTGTTCTTATGGGGATCGCTCCACTTTTGGGTAATATCGCTCTTTTTCTCTCTTTGACTTGGTTCTTAATTTACATTGAGGACAATATCAAGTTTTAAGTTAGGGGGTGTGGGATATTCTATCCATTTCTTTATTTAGTCCATGTTTTTGCTCACATGTTAGTTACTTAGTATGCTTTTCTTAGAAAAAATGAAAATTTTCAATAATATTTTCTTTCTTTTTTCTTTTTTGGGCATTTTACCTTTGTTTCCGATGATAAATTTTAATAATTGCCCGATCCAATAGACATCCCAATGATGCATGTTCTCGATTTTAGAAGTTATTAGACTTTAGTCTCCATTATTGATATTATGAATAACTTCATGAATTAAACTTTAATCCCATGAGCACATGCACTTTTATGGTTATATTGATTTGGTTTAAGATTTTTATAACTCGATAATCTTTTGTTGCATCGTATATACTTACACCGAGTAAGCTTTGTACCTTTCGTCGCTTGTGAGTGTATACATTATTCTTTTCTCTTTGAAAGCGTTGAATTCGTTGGTAATCTCACTATTCTTTCATTTGATCGTTCATTAATTGAGTTCATATATGAAATGTGTTATTTGAGCATGATTTTCATATATTGTTTTGACTTGAGAATTGCGCAAACTTTATTAAATGATCATAGGCAATCTTTATTATATCACCCATATTAGCCTTAACCTCACCTTATATGTTTCCCTAGTCAACCCCTTTGAGCCTAAATATAGCCTTTCTTTTCATAACCCAAAATCCCACAACTAACTCCACATTGGAGTTTTAAACCATATATATTACCTTCCTTACCTTTGTTTGTAATGTTGCTTGGGATTGAATGATGTTATTGTATTGTGGTTGCAATTTAGGCATATGAGAGTTTGAAAAGTAAAAAAAAAAAAAAAGTAAAGAAAAAGTAGTGAAAAAGAGTGAAAAAGAGAAAGAAAAAAGCAAAAGAAAAGAAAAGAAAAACATGAGAAAAAGAAGAAAAGAAAAAGAAAGAGAAAGTTTGTATATGTTGTATATAGTTCAATAAGATTTGGTTACTCTCCCCGATGATATATCTAATGCTGTTTTGGAACTTGTTTTCCAATTTTGATATTGCCCTCATTTTCCCATTATCCCGAGTTTTCATTCCGAACACTTTTAATCCGTACATACATTCCTTTTATCTCATACCCTAGTCATACCTATATTATAACCCTATTAAAGTCCTATGTGATCTTAAGTAGATGTAATTCAAAGGTTTAAATAGTTATGATAATATGTGAAAATACATTTTCCCCCCTTTAATGAGTGGTATCCTTTCATTGAGATTACATTTTTCATTTTATATATAGCGTTCTTCATCTGTGACATGTGTGTGGCCTAGTTTCCATTTACATTTACACTTATGCCCGCATGTCCCATGTGTTACCTCCATGTTTCGAGTGAATTCGCTTGATGAGCGTAATGCCCGTGAGGATTGAATATATGCTTGCTTTAATGGTATCCGGTTTATATAAGTTTTTGCCAAATCACACTTTGCATGTGCTCGCTCCCCTCCCACATTTTAAGGTTTCAATTCTATGAGGTGCATTCTATAATGTTAATGATTCAAACTTTTGTCTGAATTCATTCACTTTGCTAATAATGCATATGAAATCTTTTTCGCTTTTGTTGGGCTTGTAGCATGTTGGTTTGGGCATATTTTGAGGAAACCATATGATGTTTGTGGGTATCATCCCTGAAAACCCTCACGAGACGACACTCGTCCACTAGGGTAACCTAAGGGTTTAACAGCTTATTGCATATGCTAAATGCAATCGTGTTCCCTACGAAAGTGGCAATTATATTTCGATGCATATATGCATTTTGTATTTCCTTCTATGGACTAGTTTTGCTTCTTTCATCACTAGGGACTAGCAATGTTTAAGTCAGGGGGTGTGATTCGTATCGAGTATTGCATATTTCCGCCCGTTATCTTTATGCATTCTAGCACTTTTACGGTCCTAAATGCCTATAATTATGCTCATTAACCAGACAACCTTGGATTTGGATATATACATGCTTTGCAGGGGTTATTTGTGCTTTTTTAGGAATTGGAACGCTAAAAGTGAGGTTCGGTTGCATTTCGGAGAAGTTCCATCGTCGAATGCTACTTCAAGGGCAATTTGGTCTTTTCAAACTCACTATTTTTTATGGAATGAAGTTACCAACATGTAGATCATCCAATTATCTTTCCGTGGCCACTAATCGTGCGTCATTCTGACTCCGTATGTGGAAGTTATGCCCATTTACGGAAGGTTTCAGTATTTTCTTCTACTTCAAGGGCATTTTGGTAATTTCATACTGCATAATTTGGAGGGTTTCAAAATAGAATCATGTAGAGAATTGAATTAGCTTCGCGTCGGTTCTGACCACGCCTCATTTCGATTCTGTATGAGGGAGTTATAGTCGTTTTCGTGCAACGCGTCAAAATTGGTTCAAAGTGGAAAAGTGGGCTGTCTCCAGCCCAAGGCAAATTCCAAAAGTGCGGTCGACCGGTCCCAAAACAGATGTCGACCGGTCCTATCAGATATGGACGAAAATCGACTTATTTTGGGTTTTTTGGCTTGGTTTTGTTGGGGGTTTATTTTGGGGTATAAATAGAATGTTGTAGGCTTTTCTTTGGAGATATATTTCATTTTAGGTTAGAGAGGAGGGGATTTTGGTGGTGGAGCTTCTCTCTCTAGGGCTTGCACCATTTGGGTTTGTAAGTAACACTATTCATCTTCTTCTCCATTAATATAGTTGTATTTCCTTTTCTTGCTTTATTTCCATTGATGTCATTCCATTTCTTGACTAGATAATTAGTTGTAGTTATTTATTTCTTGCTTTAATTAGTTAATTAGTTGTTTAAAGTAGTTTAATACATGTATTGTCCGTAGATAACGGGTTGGGATTACGTTTTCACCATTAATGGGCGTCGAGCTCTGAAAGTTAGGTTTTGGAGAAAATTGCATTTAATTGAAACCTCGCGTATTAAAGTCGGATTATTATGCGTTTAACTTTTTTTATCACGCAACGTTAGTGTTTATAGCGATAATCCGAATTTAAAATGCGTGTGACCATTTTCTGTTAAATGTTTAATCTCGCAACTTTGGGTTAAATTCCTTATTGTGTGATGTTTATACTTAATTGAAAATGCTCGATTAAATGTTTTCGAACCGAAATTCTAATTATTAGTTGTTTAGCCCGTGGTGGGGACACGATCCCGACTCTCGTTTTATTAATTCTAGTTTAGACTTAACTTCTTAATTTTCCCCTTTTCTTTATTTCCAACCTATCACCTTTTACACTTTTATTTTAGGAGTATTAAATCCTATAAATTCTAGCAACTCGTCTATGTGGATTTTCGATACCCGGACTTGGCCGCTATACTCCCTTTTTTAGTGTAGTCATAAGTTTAGGTTTTTGTATTGAGGAGGTGAAACGAAAACAACGATCGACATTTGACACGCGTCGCTTTTCTCACTTAATCAGGTATCCCTTTAGTAAAATGATAGACATTATGACAACGTTCACCCTTCGCTACGTAACTATTCAAGTTTGCTCAAATCATTCATTTTTGCATACCGATTTCATTCATTTGCTTTATGATAGTCCAAACTACACACATACATACATACAATTACTAGTTTGTTGCTATCCCATTCAGTCATTTAACACAGTATTGGTCAATATCTATACTCTGGCATTACCAGTTGTAAAACTGAATTTTAGTTAACAAAGTATTGTTCAAGAAATAATCTGGTACCCCACTCATATAAGCAGAGATACATATACCAAAATAGTTGTGCATTACGAAAAAACCAAAAATTCCATACATAGCACATTACAATAGTTTTGAAAACAAGCGTAACATTTTTTTCACGAATAAATATGCTACAAACAAAAAAATAGTTTAAATCTAAAAAATAGCTTAAATCTAATAAGTTTGATCCAATGTAATTTGACTTTCATAACAGAGCATGGTATCTTAAAAAAAATGTTTGAATTCATGAAGTCCCAGTCATTCGCATCCCCATGTTTCCGGTGTTGTGGTCAATGACTCGATAAATTATCCAAGCATTTCATACATATTAAGATGCTTTACCCTCATTCTCATTCATCACAACTAGATACTACATGCAATGCAATATGGCATCCCATTGGGAAAACTTTAAAAAAACTAACATTGTGCATCCTTCACTATATAACTTATCATATGCCTTCAAATATTTCGTTTGTGGATACCGCGTCCATCATTTGGATTCATGACATACCAAACTACACAAAACACATAGAAGTACCGCTCTGTAAAAAGCCAGTTCATTCTTTAACACAATAATGTGCCTAATATAATCTGGCTACAGAAGATATAAAAGCATAGATACTTTTACCTAATCAAAGTACATAGCCTAGTGCATTATTTAACACAATATCAAAAAGATTGAACAATATTCCCAAGTGAAACTATTTACACCCACAAAATCGAAGAGATAAACTGAGATATGTATACCAAAATTAAAGTGCATTTATAATATCCCAATAACTCTATACGTAACCCAGTACAATTGTTTCCAAAACAAGCATAACATTTTTAAGGAATAATTATGCTAAAATAAAAAAAAAAATATAGTTCAAATCTAAGAATTTTGATTGATTATAATTCAGCTTCATAACAGAACTTGTTATATTTAAACAAAAAATGCTTGACTTCATAAAGTTTCAGTCATTCCCGCTCCCACATTCCACGTGCCGTGGTAAATAACTTGATCAAACATCCATGCATTTCATACACCGCTTTTCTTCTTCCAGTTTGTCGGTAATATGGATCCTTCAATGAGTAGCCTCTCATATAGCATCACAACAATTCCACAGTCCAAGCTACACAAATTAAAAATTACGAGATGTTATTAGCAGCATTTCTTAACAAAAATGCATAATTTTATCAAATCCAAGGTAAGAGTTGGTCAATTACCTATCCAATTATTGTGCAAACTATTTATCTCGCACGAGTGGATAGTGAAATGCATTTTCCTTCAACCAGTATAGTGTCAATTTGTCACTTGCAGTCACAGGGACTTCTGTTGTTTTTCGATGGTCCCTTTCTTTAAAACTTTTAATCCACGGACCCTTTTCCAACAAGTCATCAACCTCCTCCCTCAAATTCCCGAGACAAGTCATTATATAAGAGTGATGTCATAGAAGTTAATTAGATCGTTCACAAATTTAAAAATAATTGTATTTCGTTTTGATACTTACAAAAGTCGTAGCATCATTAAAACAGACATCGACCCCATCCTTTATTCGTGGCCGCAAAGGATTGTAATGAATGACCTCTCCTTGTTTTTTATCCATACAAATTAGTGTCCAATGAAATTTTAACTCATGCCTCATTGGAAAAAAATCATGTCACAATCTCCTGCTACATGCATAAGTACATCCTCGATTGTTGTCTTTATTATATTACTATCATTCAATCGAACAATTTCCCAAATTGTGTAGACATCATGAAGAAATGAGGTGATACACCTTTCGTTTTCTTGTGTGTCATTTTCATGATCTCCCCAAAGCTGTTGATTATTTGTTGAATATATGTAGGTAAAATAAAATAACGAACATTAGGTGTTGAAACATGTGACTATTTTTAGAATTTTCATTACAAAATTTCATTTAGCAGCTTCAATTGGAGAATATAGGCACTACAAAGATGCACAAACTATTGTTGTTAACAGATACCAATCTCATAACAAAACAAATATTTTATAAATTCAAAGTGTAGAACATATGCAGTATTGAACAGATATGTCATGACCTGCTGAAAAATATAAAAAACATAATATATATATATATATAATGTTCAATAGATACTTATTTTCGATAAATACAAATCTTCGAGTATCTATATATATGTTTTTAATAACTGAAATCTTTGAGTATCTATATATATGTTTTTAATATCTGTCATTGAGTAGTATCTATATATATGTTCCCAATATCTCAGTGCATATCTCATATATATTAATCAGAAATTCACGTATTAAATTTTGGATAAATTTATCTTACTTACAAAGTGGTAGTGAGAACATACACTGTGAATTTATTTTAACACTTTTGGTGTTGATTAAATACACCATTACCATGTAGATGCACGTACATTTTTTTCTTGAACATATACCATGTAATATAAAAAAGGGAAAAAAAACTGTTTTAGCTGTAACTTTAAAATTACAGAGCTGGATACTTTTACCATGTTTGATATGGCACTGGGCTTTAATATATCCAAAACATCCCTCCTTGAAATTGACGCCAACGGTGAGTCTCCTTGCCACAATATAGACCTGCATACAATACTCCTTATTACTACATAGTTCATATTATTTATTTATAAACGAAATATAAAATATAATCATACATTTCATCGCTCTTATCCCAAAACAACCACAATTTGTCTCTACATTCTTTCTTGATATGTGTTGAAACTGGACCATTGTTTAAATAGAATTTCATTTCCTTTACCGGCTTACAATTCGATAGTTCAATATCTTCAACAATAAGAAGGCTGGTCTCTGAATTTTTTCCACCCGATGTGGTCATGTCAGATGGTGTATGTGACGACTTACATGTACTGCCTTTTTTTTTTATCAAAATCATCCTCCCCGTTCATTTTTTGTATCTTTACCGCCCGTCATGTATGTCGCGCTACTTTACGTCGATCAAGAACCTCGTAATTGAAATCGGGTTGCGGTATTGATGGGATTCGATCCTTACGCTTTTTTATTCTCTTGTACATGGAGAGTGTTTTACTACTCATTGATGTCGTGAGAACTTCTTTTAATATCTGTCTAAGTTCACTGTTCAGCGACCTCAGTTTATTTGCATTTTTTTCATTGCTATTGCTCAAATCAACGAGGTCCCTCTTCTCTTTATCCCACCGTGACTGTTTTTTCAACAGTTAATCAACTTTGCATTTTAATTTCTCATTCAAACTATCAATCTCATTTATCATTTGGATGTTCTCATCTTTCAAATCTTTCAAGTACGAAACCCCCTCGTCAACCGGTTGCCCATCATCCTTACTCCCACTCAATTGGATTTTCAAAGCACAAATCTCTTGACGTAGTGACATGTTCTCACGTTTAAAATGCTGGATATTTCTGTTCTGCGCTGCATCACACATCGAGTGGTCTACATTTTTGATTTGTTCGTTCAAGATTATCTTAAGAGATGATATTTCCTAACTTTGTGCACTAACTCTATTCTCCAGTACTTGTTTCTCAATTTTGAGTGCAACAATTTCCTATTTTAGATCAATCAAATACTCACGATGCTTCTCGAATTCAACTTTCTTACAATGCAATTGTTTTTCGACCTGGATGGCATATTCTGCAGATTTTTTATCCCTTTTGTTTGCAACTTCAAGAAGCATTTTTAATTCTTTAATCTCCATTTTCAATTTATTATTAATAGCCCCAAAGTTGCCCATATTTTTGTTCTTCTCTCGCATCTCACTGACATAATCAGGGCTTTCTTCGGATAACACATTAATCACATTATCTTTATGTGGCAACACAGCATGGAATCTTCTCCGATCAATGGTGTTATCTGACTTAATATCCGTCGAATCATCCAATATCTCAATTTCAACTATTCTCGGTGGTGGTGTCTGAATTTCTGATATGCCCAAAGTAAATGTTGGGATATCAAAACGACTATTATTTATCTGCACGAATAGAAATATATTTAGTATCGTCAGTTAACAAAATGTGATTGTGTTAATATGTACGGCCTATTAATATACAATAAACAAGATACCTTCGACATCGACAGTTTAACATTGTCCATCACCGAATATAACTCTTGTAAATTCCATTAGAGAAATTTAGGATGCCTCTCATCGATACCAGGTAAGGGATAAATCAAATTTGATATTTCACAGAGCCAGAACTGCAAAAAAAGTAATTACGTTAATAAAAACATTGTTTATTACTAAAAGTTGTGGTACAAATTGATGCACTAGGAAAAAAATATCTCACGGGTAACAAAAGTTAACATCCTGATACGGTGATAGGGGTATTCGTCGAGTTTCGATTGACTTGAATAAGTTGTCATACATCGCAGCTGTCCAATTATATTTTATTCATATCCTCGACATCCTCAATATAGAACTTGTAGCACCAAGCAATAAATTAACTCGTGTTTGGGAACAAAACGGAAAGAAGAAATGAAGAGCAACTAAACGAACCGTGTCCAAAACATCCTCATAATGCACAACTCTCAATGATTTTTTAAGCCCTTTTTCAACCAATGTCTTTGTCATCTTCTTCGCGCCCTTGAAATATATGTCAGCGAATGGAGTAGTCTTTTTTTTTTCTTTCGCAACTAATATTGGTGCACCATTTGACGGAAGACCAAACAAAGTTGTTATATCAAGTGGGGACAGCTCAATTGACGTGTTTCCAAACAAAAACTTCTTGTTATCCTTGTTTTAACGTTGGATAATTGAAATTATTTTCTAGTCACACTTTTTCACATATAACTTTATGACCTTTCCTTTGTAATATGCTTTGAACATTGGCCAAAAAGGTATGTCCATTAATTTTTTAATGTGCTTGTCTTTGAAAAAAGCCTTGTTATCTCGCATATATGTGTTGAAAGCTACCAAACCGCATCGAAACTGCTCATGTTCTCCCGTTTTTGATGGTTCGATTTCATCACTATTTTCGGCCATCTAATTGGACACAAAATAACCAAAAAGGAGTTTAGATAACGATGAGTTACGTGACACAATTTGAATGAAATTGCAAACAATAAAGTATCTAATGCATAGTCATAATAATTAACACAATGTAATCATACAATTTTACTCGGCATACATCTATTTACAACAAAATTTATCACACAATTATAATGATATACACTTTACTATTTATATATTTCACGCTAACCTACTAAAACAATTACTAGCCATTACAAATTTGCATTAAACAAATAACAATGTAGAAAACACTTTTAATTGATATCAAGAAATATGTTATCAATTATAACTTAAAATTGGCGAAATATAAAGTTCAAAAGAAACAACAATCTCAATACTTTATCTTCTTTTTTACCATTATCAACAAACATTTTTCACAATATATATTTGACAGATACAATTGTAATATGAATCAAGCGTTGCATATACCATATCAAACAACTCGCCGTTATTACAATTTATTTATAGATTTTATAATAAGATGGACATATATGTATATATACTTAATATCAAAGGATTGTATTTATCTGCCCATAAATTTTGTCGCATAAAGTGGTTTAAAGCGCACAACTCCATTTGTATTTCTACGGGAGTGACCTATTTTTTACAAATTTAAATTTGACAAATGTATACACCATCGCAAACAACCCTCGTGTATTCTACGACCATACAATAGTCGCATTACATTTTTGAAATAAAACATTAAGACAATAAGCTTGTATATTTATAAACAAACATTTTTTCATTTAAATATACTTTGTGAATTATCATAAAGTTAATTCAATTTTTTTTACACTGAGTATTTACAAAGACAGTTAAGTATATACCCACTATTGTATATATAACAATAAACACAGTTAGATTTGCGCGCGCGCGCGCGCGCGCACACACTCACACACACACATATACACATATAACTTAAGACAACAATAACATTACAATAAAAATTCACGGATTAATGAATTTTTTTTATATGCCATGACTTTTCTGATATATTTATATAGTTTATTAAACAATGTTCAATACGAAGACCTATTAGTTTGTTTTCAGACTGAAAATATCTCTATGAATACTTCATCAAAACCTCTAATTTCTTTACCAACATGCATGTAATTAATGTCCCAAATCAGAGGATCATAAAATCGTTTAATACATTTTCTTCGAAATGTGTTTTGGTATCTGCTAGCTTATGTATCCCTTGCAAGTTGCTCACTGTTATCCGACTTTTCCCATTCAAAATCTTGCGATATGAAGTACCTTCGTTTTGATTGAAGAATGCTGCAATAGAGAGCGAACGATTTAATCGTTTGGAATCCCACAAATATTAGAAATAGAAAATGACGAGGTCACCAAATAGAAGGGAAAAGAGGAGCTGAAAAATCTTACAATATCTGATCTTAGATTTTCTCACGTGATTATTATAAGGGCATCGTTGAGATTTTACCTTTCTACAATAGAAACTTGACTAGTCAAAGGGTTTATTTATACATTTTCAAATTAAATGGACTTATATGTATATATATCTACTACCAAGAGGTGGTATCTATTTGCTCCTAAATTAATCATAACGAATTAATTAAATAAGAGATTTAATAATATTAATAAATTAATAATTTAAAAAAATGAGTAATATCTCCTCATGTATACAAATAAAAATCAACCAAGCGTCTTGGCTCAGTGGTATAAGGCTGCCACTGGGACAATGTTGGGAGTGAATTGGGTTTGGTTCCCAGTTCGATTTCTGACACTGTAAAAATAATGCTTGGCAGCGAAAGTCACGAACCCGGACACCTCATGGTAAGCTACAAAAAATACAAATAAAAATCGACATGAGGGTATGGAAGGGAGTAGCTATTGACACTCCAAACAATTCTTCTAACACTCAATTTTCTAACCAAATGTCAATTATACCCTTAAATTTACAAAATTTAAATTTCAACTTTTTTGTCTCCAATTAAAACAAATGTATTTGAAAAACAACTAAAAATTTGTATTTTTAATAATTTTTTTATTATAAAAAACTGTTTTTTTTACTTTTCATAACTGTTTACAAAAACATTTCAAAACTGTTTTGGCCAATGTAGTCCCTCAAATCTGTTTTTTTAATAATTAAAAAATAGTTTTAATAAAAAAAATAGTCTTTTATTAAAAAAAACGATTTTAATAAAATATAATTTTAATAAAAAGCAGTTTTAATTAAAAAATAGCCCTTTATTAAAAAAAATGTTTTATTAAAAATGTAAAACAGTCTTAAAATTGTATTTTATTAAACATTTTTTAAACTGTTTTTATTACAAATGTAAAACAGTTTTAAAATTGTATTTTTTTAAAACAATTTTAAATTGTATTTTTTTAAAACTGTTTACAGTTTAAAATTGCTTTTATTAAAAATGTAAAACAGTTTTAAAATTGAATTTTTTTAAAACAGTTTTAAATTGTATTTTTTTAAAACTGTTTACAGTTTTAAATTATTTTTGTTAAAAATGCAAAACAGTTTTAAAACTGTATTTTTGAAACATTTTAAACCCTTTTTAATTGTTTTGCATTTTTAATAAAAAACAGTTTTAATAAAAACAATTTTTTATTACAAACAGTTTTAATAAAATACATTTTTATTAAAAAAACTTTTTTTTTTCTTGATAAAAAACTGTTTGATATACAAAAATTAGATCATGTTCATGTTAGATTAAAAAATAAGATTTAATATATTGTCACATTTATTTGGGTCGTGTTAGGTAAACAAATGAGAATCCATGTCTTATCGTGTTGTATTTTAATTAGACTGTGCTCGTGTTAGATAAAATAAATTATATTAACATTTTTTTGTTTTAAAATTCAAGAACCATTTATTCCAGTTTTCTATTTATGGTGCCTTTTTAACATAATCTAATTATTAAAGTTTTTTATAGTTTTTTTATATTTTTAATTTGAGTCATATTCGTGTTAGGTGAAAAAAATATATTTTATGGCATGCCGCGTTTTAATTAGGTCGTGTTCGTATATTTTTTTTTAAAGTTTGTGGCATGTCGTATTGTTTCGTGTCACTATTATTTGTGTTAGCCAAATAAAAATTAGATTTCATGTCGGACAACATTTTTAGTTGATCGTTTTCGTGTTCGGTAAAAAAAAAGATTTTGCGTCGTATTGTTTTTATTTGGGTGGTGCTCGTTTTAGGTGGAGAATTTTTTTTTGTCACGTGTCGTGCCTCTTTTTAATTGAGTCGTGTTCTTGTTTGTTTAAAAAAAATGATTTTAGGCTAAGAAAGAGGTTTTTGCTTTTTTTTTTAATAGTTCATTTTTTAAAATTATATAATATTTTTTACAGTCCTTATTTTTTTTATAGTTCATTTTTTAAAATTATGTATATAATTTTTGGGGTAAAATAGAGGTTTATATTTTTTTGTGAGTGAAAGAATTAATCATAAGGGTATAAGAATCTTTTAACTTTTATTTAAAAAAAAGTGGAGTGTTAGAAGATTTTTTTGGAGTATTAATAGCTATACCCGGTATGGAAATGGCGTAAAATGATTGTGCCTTGATTTGTCTGTGTTATTAAGTTGGGTCACAGTCCGTCACTCCTTTCTCTCTTTCTTTGTCTCGCTCCCCAACTAGCTAACTTTTTTCACTCCAAATTCATTATTATTCCTTCTCATCCGATCGTCACAATCTCATTGACTCTAGCATTTTAATTTTATCCTAGGGTTTCAAATCTTAAAGTTTCTCCATTGGATCATCGAATTAGATCGAAAATTTCAACCAACCAATCATGTTTACGCGAATTTTCGGAAAGCCCAAGGAACAAGCTAATGCCCTAACAACCTTAGACAAGTTAAACGAGGTGACTTTTTCTTACCACAAATTTCCTTTATTTTGCTATCTTTCCATTTTTTTAGTGTTTTTCTGCATAAATTAGGTTTAGGATAAGATAAAAAGAGTGTTTGTAGGTGTTGGAAAAAAATATAAAGGATTCGAGTAGATTTTATTTAAAAAATGACTGAGATAGTTTTCGTCCAAGGATCCTAATTAAACCCCGTATTTCTTTCTACAAACCCCCTTCTACAGGGTGTATAATAAAATTGGGTTAGGAATCAAAACACCATTTTTTAGGTCCATTTAACAACTAATTCCTAGTACACAATTTGATCAAGTACAACAATGTAGCCGAGTTATATTTTAGCAATGGGAAAAATACAAATTTAACCCTTTGACATTATGCTATGTACCTAAAGTAGTCATCACAACAGCGAAATGTCGGCATTTGTCGCGCCCACACAATGGCACGTGTACATCCTATTAATTCATTTATTAATTTTATATTATTTAGATTAATATAGACATATATGTATTCATGGTTCATGTATAGAAGTCTAAATAGGGTATGTTTACATTAAATGTAATTGATACATGTATTTGGGTAGATAAATTTTAGAGATCCTATAAGTACCCATGTAATGTTAGAATTTGAAGTGAAGTCTTTAAAAAGTCAAAAATATTGTGTGAGTAGTAAAGAAAAATTCTCTCCTCATATTAGTGTTATCTATCAAATATTGAGTGTGTTAGTGTATTTTATTATCTCTCAAATATTTTTATTTTATTTTTGTCATTCATGTATTTAGATGAAAGAGTTTACGGATGTGTTCTCAAGTTGAATGAATACTTTAGCTATCTGAATGAAGAGTTTAATAAAAATATAAAAATTCTTTTCCTTATGATTTTTGGGGTGTAATGATTTTAAATGCTTTAGTAGGTTTCTTAATTTGTATGTTTGCTTCACGCATTAGTAGTGCCCTATATTTACACTTACAATTTCCCAGCTATAGATACTAATATGTTGTGCTTATTAGGTTTGTTAAAGTATGTTTTGTATAAATTTATAACGTGACATATGATGTATAAAATGTTTAATGCTACATATTAAGATTTTGTAATCTATTTGATGAGTTTATCTTAAATGTTTTGGGATTATTTTACGTTATTTTCTATGTACTTTTCAACATAACGGTTTCTTTCATAACAATTTTTATATATTGGTTTAATATTAATTTTCATTTATTTAAAATAATATTAAGATATTCAGGCACATTATCCACCATCAAAATATCGTTCTACTATGTTAAATATGGTTTTCAACATGCCTCAATTATATTCCCTTTCACAATGTGATTCTTCAAAAAATATCATTTTATGGCCACACAATGCGTGGCCTGCAAGCTAGTTATAATTATTTTTAGGGATAAATGGGTATTACAAACAATTGTTTCCAAACCTTTATTATCGGCGCCATAACTGACGCAAATGATTGGTAGTAGCCAATGCAAGGCTCATCGGCTCAGCCGGTAACCAAGCATTTTTCTTTCCAGGGCCCATGGGCGGATCTGGGGGGGTGCCAGGAGGGGCGGAGGCCCCCCTGAGATAAAAAAAAAAAAAAAAAAAATTTAGGTATATAAAATGTGTAATTTTTTTTTTTAGGGGTGCAATTTTTAAGGGAGGCCCCTCCTGAGATCTTGCCTACACTCTTTTTAATCAAAAATTTGTATAAAACTTGTATTAACCCAAAAAAAATTTGCCTCGGGGGCTCCCGCCCCCGAACCCCTGGCACCACTCGAGACTTTCGCCCCTCCTAACCAAAAATCCTGGATCCGCCACTGTCAGGGCCGCTTTCTCCTTTTGTCGTCTTTTAGCGTCACATCACTCTCTCGATTCATTACTTCTCAGCTATTTAGGGTATTCATTACTCCTGGCACTCAAGTAGCTATAAACCCGTATCACCCAATATCCTAAACCATTACGCTGACTTCCTCTTTCCACCAATCGATTTCAAGCCCCTTAACTCACAAACATAACTCTTAACCTAAACCAAGACAACTATACTAAAGATATAAAAAATAACGACTTTATAGATGGAAAGTCTTCATTATCATCCGTTTTTGAGTGGAATTTCATGTCAGTCACCCTCATGCAGTTTGAGTCATTGGATAAAACACAATGAAATTATGACATGTCTCTGAAGCATAAAGATGTTATGCTATTAACTGCAGTGAAAACAAAGAATGTGCCACTAATGTTATGGAGCTTTTACAAGAATGGAATATTTAGGAGAAGGATACCAACAAAAGCATGTATCACATTTATAAAGGCAAATTTATAAGAATGGGATCGGATTTCATTGTTAAATTTCGGTCAGCACAATATTATATTCATGTTCATCTTATTTACTTATTGTTTTTTTAGATCTACCCCCTACATTTACTTATTGTTTTTTTAGATCTATCTTACATTCACTCAAGTCAGTTCATGAAGAAGAGAATTACCACAGAAATCTCCGACTCGAAGTATTTCTAGGAAACAATGAGAAAAAAACTCTTCTAACTAATTTTAGAATATCATCAAGAGTAAGTTTCTAGATTCTTTAAAGAAATATAATAAACTTTTACTTTATAGCATTATTTTAGGTTACGAGTTAAGTGTAGAACATAACCTCAAAGATTTATAATTTTGGGTGGAAGAATTTGTGAGAAAACACATGTGCCCCGTAAACTTGCCTCATGAGTACTTAGATTTCTTGAACCTGATAAATGAGTTGTTATCACAAAGAGATCGCTTAACACGGTAAATTATTTTCGTTCCATTTTATTTTTACATACAATATTAGTGGTTAATATTGTATGAAACGAAAATAATTTACCGTGTCAAGGGATCCCTTTGTGATAACAACTTATTTATCAGGTTCAAAAAATCTGAGTAACTTATGAGGCAAGTTTACGGGGCACGGGTGCTTTCTCACAAATTCTTCCAAAAATTGTAAATCTTTGAGGTCATGTTTTACACCTGACTTGTAACCTAAAATAATGCTATAATGTAAAAGTTATAGTGTATATAATTTATTTCTTTAAACAATCTAGAAACTTACTTGATGATTTTCTAAAATTAGTTATAAGAGTTTTTTTACCCATTGTTTCCTAGAAATACTCCGCGTCAGAGATTTCCGTGGTAATCTCTTTCTTCGTAAGGTGACTTGAGTGAATGTAAGATAGATCTAAAAAAAACAAGAAGTAAATGTAAGGTAGATCTAAAAAACAATAAGTACATAAGATGAACATGAATATAATCATTGTACTTACTATTTATCAATGAAATCTGAATCCATTCCTATACATTTGCCTTTATACATAATACATGTTTTTGTTGGTATTCTTCTCCTAAATATTCCATTCCTGTAAAAGCTCCATGACATTAGCGACACCTTCCTTTGTTTTCATCATAAAATAAGTACTGCAGTTAATAACATAACATCTTTATGCTTCAGAGACATGTCATGATCCCATTGTGCTTTATCCAATGACTCAAACTTCATGAGGGTGACTGACATAGAATTCCTCTAAGAAACGGATGATAATGAAGACTTTTCATCTATAAGGTAGCCATTTTTTATATCTTGGATTAGGTTAAAAGTTATCTTGTGAGTTATGGGGCTTGAAATTGATTGGTGGGGGGAGGAAGCCATCGTAATGGTTTAAGAGAGTGGGTGATTAGGGTTTATAGCTACTTGAGTACCAAGAGTAATGAATACCACATAAAATTGACGAGTAACGAACCGAGTGACTGATGTGGTGCCAAAAGATGACAAAAAGAATGCAAATGATCCAAATGATATTAGTGTGCTGTGTGTGTGGGTTATTTGGTCATCGTGTGGGTTTAATTTAGTGCATTGTATATGTGCCATTTTTTTTTTAAAGAATGCAAATGATCCAAATGTTATTTGT
Organism: Sambucus nigra; assembly: GCA_949130495.1. Lineage (NCBI taxonomy): Eukaryota > Viridiplantae > Streptophyta > Magnoliopsida > Dipsacales > Adoxaceae > Sambucus > Sambucus nigra. The sequence goes on along the minus strand of OX422211.1, from coordinate 434,000,000 downwards.
TATTATTTTTTATAATAATGTTCCCAATGTTATATTTAATATGTTATTATTTATAAAAAAACGTAAATGTTATTCTTTTACAAACAAATATACAACTGTAATTATTGTAAAAATAATATTTGCATCCTTTATGTAAAACTAACATTTGCAACACAAGTAAAAAAAGTATTTGCATCCTCTTTGTAAAAAAATAACATTTCCATCAATTTAAAAAAAAACATTTGCAACCCAACAACAACAAAAAAATAACATTTACATTCCTTTTATAAAAAAATAACATTTGCATCATTTTTTGTAAGAAAATAACATATGCATCCTTTTTGTAAAAAACGATTGTAAAAAAAATGTAGTGTTTTGTCAAAATCACTATTTGTATCATCTTTGTAAAATAATAACAATACTAAAAAAGAAACATTTCTATCCTTTTTAGAAAAATATAACATACTTAAAAACACATTTGTATCCTTTTACTAAAAATAATACTAAGAATATAATAGTTGTATCCTCTTTGTAAAAAAAAAATATCCACCTACTAAAAAAGTAACACGTGTTTTTCTTTGTAAAAACATAATATTTGTATCCTCTGTGAAAAAAAACATTGATTTATTATGGAACATTGGTTCTGGCAAGTTCGCAGCACGTCAATATAATCAATTGTACATTGTTATGCATATTAAAGGATAGTTTTAAACTTATCTGATTGGTTCACATTGTTAATCGTATTTTTTTTAAATTTTCTAGGTTTTTTTCGGAATTTTTTGCGCTCTCTAAATAGTGTATCTTTGTTTATCGCTCGATACCGTGACCGATACCGCGACCGAGTTGAAAATCGAGTGGCCGATACTGGGACCGATACTGAGACTTTGAACCATGTTACCGGCTGAGCCGGTAAGCGTCGCATTGGGCTGTTACCAATCATTTGCATCCGTTATGGCCGATAACAAAGATTTGTAAACAATTGTTTGTAATACCCATTTATCCCTAAAAATAATTATATTACAAATTTATCTCATGGAGCAAAGTGAAAAATACCCGAATTTTTAATTGCAAGGGACTTAAGACTACATGTCCCGATTCTTGATTTTGTAGTAAATCATTAGTGGACTATCAGAATGAAGGGGATACTTTTAGGGTCCTCTTATCTTTTTCTGCCAATCATTCTTGGACAATGTACCTTCACCTGAGAATCTATTGTTGTTTATGTGCTTTCCAGTCATTTTTTATTGTGGCCCATTTCTTGGAATATATTCATTGTAATTGTATAAACAAAATAATGTGTATTAAAAGAAAAATACAATACTTTTCTTGCAATATGTATCTTTAGATAGAACCAATGAATGGTGCTGTTTAATTCTCTGTTTACTTAGATTCTGAATGGGTAATGAGAATTCTATTACTTGCCAAAACACAAGTAGCAGAAAAATATGACCAGACTTCTGCTTCTGTCGATTTATTTATTCATGGTTGAAAGTGGTCAAGTGCAGGTTAGTATGAAATCCAGTCTCCTACTTGAGAAAAAGTGAAATAGTCCAATACTACGGTGCTATATGGTTGATTGGACTCAGCTATATATACTTGACTCGATAAGTAAAAAATCACCTTTACGATGCCTACTGCTTTGGGCTTCATGTGTGTACAATACATTTCATGAGTTTTTAGTCATGTTTTGACAACAATTAAATTGTAGCAAAGCCTTCATACAATTGGCTTTGTTGGTGCATATGAAAGTACGAAGGAGGACTACCTATAATCTGAAAAACAAAATGAACAGAAGGAAAGAAGGGCATAAAATATCTTTATCTTCAGTAGTGGTGCTTATTTGGAATCAAGAACTTGTAGACTCAATAAAAGGCTATGGCGCACTGACACTTTTTCTTTTAGAAGTAGGACATAGACTATTATTCATATTTTTGTATATATTGATAAAAGAAAAAAATAGCATTTTTCCATATATAAATGTGAGAAAGAACTGATTTTCAGTCATGTTTTGACAACAATCATATCGTAGCAAGGTCTTTATACAATTGATTTTGTTGATGCATATGAAAGTATGAAGGAGAACTACCTATAATTTGAAAAACAAAACGAACAGAAGGAAAGAAGGGCATACAATATCTTTATCTTCAGTAGTGCTTATTTGAAATTAAGAACTTGTAGTCTCAATAAAAGGCTATGGCGCACTGACACTATTTTTTTTAGAAGTAGGACATGGACAAGTCGGGGACACAAAGACTATTATTCATATTTATGTATATATTGATAAAAGGAAAAAAAGGTCATTGTTCCAATTATTTATAAATGTTAAAAAGAACACACTTCAACCAACAAAAAGTATGTTTGAGCCATATTTTTGTCGAGGGTAATTATATGGTAGTCTCCAAAATGTGTTTGATCATGTTCGCTAGCATGTCCTAATGTGTCCAATTATTTAAAACATAATCGAAAATCTAAGACACTCTTAGGCGTGTTTGAAGGTTTCCTAGTGGACTCTGATAAGTGTCAGACACGGGCACTTGACCTTCGGGAGAGTGTCGGTGCTTCGTAGTTAAAAGGAAAAATTAAAAATGATTTCATTTTTCTATCTAACAAATGTTCTGTGTATACAATTTAGATATTTTTAGCCATTGGTTATTTAATATTTACACAACATACTCATTATAAATGTACCGACACACAACAGTAATATATATGGGGAAAAGTTAAGGTTCAAACTTGGACCATGAGTATTATTTTGTTACAGTGATTGGTGAATATTAATTTAAAATAGTGAAGATGTGTCGGGAGTCAGAAACTATACAATTTATTAAGTACTAAAATGATGATTTTTGTCATGTAGGTGTTATTTACACCAAAATATTTAGTTAGAGTTCTTCAGTGGCATATGTAAACTCACATAGTCAAATGAATTACCTGGGTGTTGTAAACATCTTGTGTTGTAAACATCTGGTTAGAGTTAAATCAATGTCATTGATGATTTGGAGAGTGGAGGTGTTGGGGAAGAGTCGGGAAGAGAGTTGTTAGCTTAAAAACAAATTGAAGGATTAATTTTGAAAGAAAAAACTCTTGGAACCACTTAGAATCAAATTGATCAAGGATTGGGACAATAACACAAAATTATTCCATAGAATAACAAGTGGGAGGGAAGTTAACAATTTCATCTCCAAATAGAGATGGACGTAGGGGATATCTTGGAGAATGAAGAAGAAATTGTTAAAGAGGTGATTGATTTTTTTTTAAAAGCTTTATTGTGAAAAAATGAAGAAAGTTTTTAGATTGAGGGGCTTGATTGGATTCCCATTGAGATGGATAAGAAAGTATGTCTGGAGAGACCATATGATGAAGAGGAAGTTTGTTAGTTTGAGGAGGATAAAGCACCGGAATAAGATGATTTTCCATGGCGGCTCAATGTTGGAATATTATTAAAATAGACATCATAAATGTGTTTGAGGACTTTTATAAGAATGGGACTGTTAATGCGTGCAATAATATAATACCACTTTTGTGTGTTTGAAGCAAAGAAAGTTGCCTTCTTAAGATTAGAAGACTTAAGAACCATATACGGAGCTTGTACAAATTGTTGGCAAAAGTCCCAGATTCTTAACGACAAATTAGCCACTTCACAAGGGGATTTTGTGGGGGCAGACAAATCATTGATTTAGTGTTGATAGCTAACGAAGGCGTTGGGAAATGGAGAAGTAAGAAGAAAGAGGGTTTGATCTTTGAGTTTGGTGTTAAAAAAGCCTATGATCATATTGATAGAAATTTTTTGTACGTTACTTGGAACAAATTTAGGGTTAAATGAAGAAAGTGGACCAAGGGAGTCTTGAGTTTGGCAAATTTCTCAATTATGATCAATGGGAGATCACGGGAAATTCTCCGTCTCTAGAGGCATAAAGACAAGGGGATCCGCTCTCTCCTTTATTCTTTATCTTTGTAGCAGGTGTCTAGACATGCTTAGAAGGGATAGTAAGAAGGGCAAAACATGTGGAGGTGCATAATTTAGTGTGTGGAATGGAAGAAATGAGAGAATTTTGTGAGGATAAAGTAAGGTCAAAAGAAGAGGTGGGGGAAATAATCGAACTCCTAGCCTCTCTTTGGGTGTCAACATCAATGCATTTTTGAGGGGATGGAAGTTTCGTATATTGTCAACAACTGGATTGAAGTGATTGTCCAATCTCGGTGACCGGGGAACCCTTTATAGGCTGATTTTAAAGCTGCTCCAGGATATGAGGCCGTCCCTTTGCTGCTGAATAGGATTGGTCTTTTTTTCCTTTTGGTTTTCATTTGTACCGTACAATTAATGACTGTTTCTCTCTTCCGCTTTTTTTTAGTGGACTTCTGGTCCACTTATTGTATGTAGACTCGATCTCTTTGAATATGTATATATTGGTGGTTTGGGATTAAAAAATAGAAAAGAAAAATTGTAATTACGATCCACTTATTTCCAAACCCACTTGTTTTACTCCAAAAAATGATTTTTCATGCAAAACATTTTACATGAAAAAGTCATTTCTCTTTCTTATATGTCAGTGTTTGGTTGATGTTTTGAAACTAGTATTCTATAGTGATTACAAACATAAAGGTAAGTTGTAATGCAGTTAACGTAAAAAAGTCTGTAGCTGATGTTTGTTGCAATGTTTGAACGGCTGAAGTGGCAGATTTAACACTTAGGGTGTGTTTGATAACAAAGTTGAAAAATAACTGAAATCAGTTCATTTTCACGCGAAGTAGAAAAAGATGGGAGCAATATGGTCTCACTTTTGGAGTTTTCCATGGAAATCAATTCTTTGGAATTTGGGTAAGAAATTTTTTCCATGGTAGATGATAAAACTATAGAACACTTTTTGTATTTGTGACCATTTTTTTAGAGAGTGATAATTGAAATCAAGCAATGCAAAAGCAAAAAATGAACTAAGGGTGTGTTTGATTGACATGAATTTTTTTTCCATGGAAAATAGTTGTTTGAACTCATGTTTTGCTCTTGTAGTATCTTGATTGCAAACACTTTATATAAGAACAATACTCATTTACGTAACAAGTGCTCCATCTCAAACCTCATTTTTATTAGAAAATGTTTCTTATCCACCCACCAAAGAATTGGTTTTCATGGAAAATAGAAAAAGTAAGACCAAAAACTCATATTTTTTTTCCGCTCATTTTCCAACTTCTCATCCAAATGAACATTTTTTCCACACATTTTTAATGTTTGCAATCAAACACACCCTAAAATAACTATTTTCCATGGAAAATAATTCCATGCCAATCAAACAGACCCTTAGTGATGGAAAGTTGGTTTTAGATATCCACTTTATAGTGCTCATTGACGGTCTTATAATGAGTCTTGCTTACATTGGGATTTTCTGTTTGAAATAATATAGTTTGTGCGCACAGTTTTCTAAATGAAAAGGATGTTGTCCCAGAGCTTATTCAATAAACACAAAAAGTTACTTCCACCGTTCATATAAAGAGTCCTACTTTCCTTTTTGGGCCGTCCCGATTAGTAATCCACTTAGAAAATTATTTGGCCGAATTCAACGATATTCAATTCTTAATTTTGGCCATTTGTTATGTTAAAGTCAGTTTTTAAAGGTTTCGTTCAATCTGGGACTCTTGATTTGGGATAGAGATGTCAGTTTTTATTGTTGAGATTGGATCATGATAGTTATTCTATTTTAGCTGGTAGCCACTGAGAATTGGTTAAAGAGGACATACATGAAGTTGGTCTGATACAGCTTATTAGGCTTCCTATAACATTTGGGGCCACAGCAGCTCAAACGAAAAAGGGGAGCAGGTGATTGGTTTCGGTTAGTATATGCCCATAATTTTCTTGGCCTGATGATGAATTTAAATAGTTAATCCAATTCCTTCTTAATACATATTTAGTGGATCAGTCATCCAGATTCAGTCTCAACACTGCTCTTGGTTTTAATTACATTTCGGCAGCTACTATGTTTTAATCAGAACAATGATTTGATATTTGTTACTCATGATATGAAGTTTTTTTTATCTTTCTTTTCTTTATCTCTTGGTTTAACCGAGGTTATCACGTTGAACAAAGAAAAATGGAAAAATAGGATTCATGCAGCCAACCCAAAATAATTGGCAAAACGCTTTGTTGAGTTGAATTGAGTTTTCCCTCTCTCTTGTTTCTGATATAACTAACCTACTTAAAGGTACGTGCAGTCTTACATTCGTCTGGTCGGGTGGATTATACTCCTAATTTTTCTTACAGAACGATCCTGGACGGTTCATCTCTTGTTGGTGCATCTTAGATTGGACTTTCATTAATTAGTAATTACTTGCCATATTATAAGAGAGAAGGTTTACCTGTATCTCATGAAAAAACAACTTATTTTTTATCTTCATGCAAAATAATGCCTCAGTCTGTTATTTGAGGGAAAAAAAAGAATAATAAGATGATAATACTTAATATCTTTATTTCGTAAGTTGCCACTAGCTAAATTTTTGTTCTGTACTTTATGCAGACACTTGAAATGCTAGAGAAAAAAGAGAAGGTTCTTGTAAAGAAGGCTGCTGGAGAGGTTGAGAAAGCCAAGGAATTTACTAGAGCGAAAAACAAAAGGGGTATGATTTGAAACTCATCAGTTGTTTAGTATTTCTAGATCTGCTAAATTTTACACTCGCACTTTTTTGTTTGAACACTTGGTTGTGGATCAGTACCTCGAGGCGAAGCATGAAAAAATCGCACTGAGGCTTAGCGCTATGGAAGAGGCTTAAGCCTCGAGGGGTTGGGGCGATGCGCCTCAATACTCCTCGAGGCGAGGAGTATGAGGCGCAAGAGAAAAAAAAAACAAGGCTGTCATCTTCGTCGCCGTCTTCCTTTTTTTTTTCATCTTTTTATTTATTTATTTAATATAACAATCAATGGAACATCTCTCTCTGATTTTATCATTTATTCTTCTATCACGAATAAGGGAACTCTTTTTTAGTTTTTTACATAAATGGTGTATATGTATATACAGTCTGTATATGTATACGCAGTGGATCAGGTGCGGACCTAAACAATGGATTTTTTAATGGACCAGCCCAAAACTACGTCTCTATGGACTGAAATGTGGTTGTGTTTACACATTTTGGTTAAAAATGATGTAGTTTTGGGTTGGTCCGTTAAAAAATCCGTTAAGTTGGCCGCACCTGATCCTATCTGTATATTTATACTCTGATGATATATATATGTACCAATTTGATTAATATTGCTACTAAAAGAATTAGTATATACTGATTTGTATCAATATACTGAATAATATTTTTGTTAATATATGCTAATGTTATTATATATACACATATTGATTATATATACATACTAATGAATTAATTATATTAATAATAATATTTTGGTACACACGATTATTAATCAACATATACTAAATAATTAATTACTTGATGATAATGATAACTATTTCCGTTGGTAGAGCTGATTATAGACCTTTTTTAATGTTAGTGATATTAAATATGGATCTTTTGGTTAAAATTGTCGTATTACATTATTTTTGTGATTTTTTTGGAAATTTCGTATAATATAATTCCCCTACCTATCCTCCTTCCCCCCCCCCCCTCCCCCCCCCCCCCCCAAAAAAAAAGTTGAGGCTTACGCCTCAATGGGCCTATAAGGCTTATGCTTCGCCTCCAACCTAACTGAGCCTTAGGGTTTTTACAACTAACTCGAACCTCTAGCTGGTCTCCCTGCTCATTGTGGATGCCACATATGACAGGGTTCCTGGCCGCTCCTTTTCGGTCAACAACTTCAACGTCGCAGACCCTTCTACTGTCTCCAAGCTCAGCTCTATTTACCCCTCTTTCTGTGGCGATGACTTTGGTAGTTACATCACCGTCATCGGTGATTGCTTTTGTTGGACCCGAGGTAATCATCTCTTTCCTCTCTTGCTAGATTTGGTTTGTTCCACCCATTACTCGGACACCGGAAGCTGTTTCTATTTCTTCTTCGTTCTTGGTTGAATCCTTGTCTTCGTCATTCTTGGTTGAACCCTTGTCGGCAATGGCAGCTGTTCTGGAAAGCCCTAGGGCTGCCATCCCTTTTCGCACTCCATCACGACCCTGCTGACGACCTCTATAACGATTCCGCAAGTGTTGACCTGTTCATTTTTGTTGGCGACACAACCATGGCCATGGCTGTCGTTGATGGCCGGATTTTCAGCCATGAACTCTTCTCCCCCTTCAATCTCGACTACGACCAACTCGTTCGACAACTCGAGGTCCTCTTTGAACTTGACTTCGATATCACAGCCCCAACCTTTGGTGCCATTGATAGTGACCATTTTAGAAGTCAAATTGGGGAGGGTTATGGACCATGACCACTGCCTGCATTTGGCACCTCGCTGCTCGAAACGACGACTTTATTGGGAGCCAAGAAAATGACAGAAGTTCTATGGTGATGGCATGGTTCAAAGTCGAGGCCGATATCGCGACGATACGACCGAGTTGACTAGGTATCGGTACCCACCGATCCGATTTCGACTTACGAGTTGAGTTTTCAATTATTGGTGTGAATCGATCCTACATTGGTAATTTCTCAGTATTATTGGTGATATCGCGGTAGAATCGGCCCCATATCGGCGATATCACGGTAGTATCGATCCATATCGGTGATATATCGGCCGAAATGGTACAAGTTACTAAGCATCGCTCTCTCTATCTCAACTTCAAACTCACTCAATTGAGCCTCGATTTTGCATCCATGTAACGATCGGAGCAATCGCTTTTAATTCGTACAGGTTATATGATGTTTCATAGTCGCAAATCAGGTTTTTTGGTTTAATCTCTCATTTCTTTTCTTGTAATGTTACTAAAAGGGTTATCTCCTATTTAACATTCTTTTTGTATGTATTTAATTTGTATTAAAATGTATTATTATTCATGTATCCTTAAAGTGTATTAAAATGAATCATTATTTATATTATATATATCCTTAATTAGTAATAGGTACTATTATAACACTCACGAAGAATATATTACTAAATATATATTGATTTATACAGTGTTATGAAATGATGATTTAGTGTGAACAATTACACAATGTTGTGCATATTAAATCATGATTCTGTATGAACAATTACACGATATTATGCATACTAAATGATGATTTTGTACTTGGTCTAATTGAGCCATATTATTATTCTTATCTTTCTAAACTTTTCTATATTTTTTTCAAATTTTTTTGAGTTTTCTAAATAGTGTATAGTTGCGTATCGCCCGAGACCGAGACCGATACCGATACCAGGTTAAAAATTGAGCGTCCGAGTCATAGACCGATATCGTGACTTTGAATCATGGGTGATGGAATTCACCATCTTCTTCACCTGAACTTTTTTCCTCTTCTCCATTGTTGTCAGATTTGTCACATCATCAGAACGATGATGAACGAGGTGGAACGCCGTTGGTCAGAGGTGGTGGCTGTGTGGCCTGCTCTTCATCATAGTGGCTCCTTCGCGGCCTTGGGGCTGAATCCAGCCATCATAGTAACTCCTCATCATAAATATGATCAATTTTTGGAGTTTCGATCACAAGCCCGGTCGCCTTTGGAATATTTATCAGCCAAATCACTATCCTGGCTGATTGGTTGTTCTAAATTGAAGCCATAACTCGGACCTCGAGTTCTGGACCCCATTTAGTATGAATACACACCAAGAGCAAACACCGTCATGATACCAATTTGATGTAATTTTAGTAGGATGTTTAACACACAACAGGCACTTAAAAGGAAATAATACGATGATTCTCAATGAGGATACAAGAGGTATTTATAGGCTCACCAATGGGCAAGATAAATATGATGTCATAAGCTTGTCATAGGCTTTGGGTCCAAGCTATAACATCACAATTCCTAACTATTTTTTTTTTGAATATTTGAAAGGAATATTAATTTATTATATTAATAATAAAGCTATAAAATGAAGAAACATTTATGATTAAAAATATCCATCTTTCTTGGCTCGAATCCACGCACTTGCCCATACACACCCTAAATAATAGCAACTAATATTATCCCTAAAAACTCTTTTAAATAACCGCTTCCTTGATCTCTTCAACCCACATGCCCAACGGTATTGGTTCTGCCAGTGCCATAAAAATAAATATCTTGAAAGAAAATCAGCTTCAATTCAACTCCAAAATAGTTGTCAATAGTTTCTCGTCCTAAATAAAATCCTGGAATTCTATAAAATTTGTGAGGGACTCACGTTCTTCCACTAACAAATAAATCTATGAAACACGGACATGGGTGTCATGTCTGACACGATATGGACACGCTGACACGACAAATCTAAAAAAATAAGAATACGGGGACACGTTAATTAGTATATATATATTTATCAATTTATAGAGTAGACAAGAACGTGAAAAGAAAAGGAAAAAAGGGAAATTCTTATTAAAAAGAATGAATTAATATACTTAAGCGAAACATGGAATTGAAGGTTTTTTATGATAATAACTTTCGTGGAGAACCTGTCGAGTGCCAGTATAGCGGGGGAGATCCGTTCCATTGCTCAATTCTTTAATGGATGAGGACCAAAACGATGCCTCCGATTAAACTTAATTGTGCTGTCGACCAGTGGGATCCCCAGGAGTCCGGACGTGTGTATACATCATATGGCTAATTAAGTTATCTGGTGATGTTCACTTAATTAATATGGTATTCTGTACAATTAATCAGTTAAAGATCTCTTTTATTGATTGATGAAGCGTTTAAAGTATTAACGAACATTATTGGATCAAAATTTAAAGCATTGAGCCAATCCCTCCTAGGACCTGCGGGTCATTGGTCTGCAGAACACTGTTTTGTGATAAAGCAATTATGCTGTTTCTCATCCTGAATCGGAATTATATTCCATTATCCCAAGGATAACCCCGTTTAATATTTCCATTTTTTTAACGGAAACAGGGAAGTTAAAGATGAAAAGCTACAAGTTATAGCAGTCCACAAAAACTAAAATAAAGTCGAAGAGAACAACCAAAATAAATCTGTGCAAAAAATCAGAAAGAAAATAAGGAAGTGACAACTCTTGAACTACTGCTGCCCCTATTTAGAAACCAACCCAAACATCAAAAGCTTCTCATAATTTGACTGTCACCCAAAAGCATCCCAATTCTACAACACAAATGCATCCCAATTGAGGTTGAAACCCATAACGAAGCATAAAAATTGATGATTTCCCGTACTTCTTCTTTAGCCATCTCCTTTCCTTCAAAAATTTTATTATTTTTTTTCTTCCAAATGGTTCCAGCGAAGGAAAATGCAGTACATCTCTGGGGAGCTCACCTTTTTACACTTCCATTGTGTTTCTATTCTCAACCATTGATGCCAAGATGAAGGGAGAGCCCAACCACATCATGCTTCGTGTGAATCTTTGTCCAACAAAAAAGAATAATGTGATCAATATTTTCATTGCCTTTCTTGCAAAGATTGCACCAAGATGGGGATAATAGTGATCTTGGCTTCTTTAGTTGAATCAAATCACGTGTATTCACCTTACCTGGGGCTGCCAACCATGTGTTTTTGAAGGTCCATCTCCTTTCCAAATCATTTTATATGGACCAAAAATTGGAAGGAATGGACAATCTACGAGAATTATCAAGATATTATTTGCATGAAAATATCGTGAAAGAATTCCCCACCCTTTCCCTCTATAAGAAGAATTACTTAAGATATTAACCCTCTCTAACAATCCCAAAAGAGAAGAAAATCCAAGAATCTCTATCCTTGAGGTTACGCCTAAAAGTAAGATCCCACAAGAACAATGGCCTCTATAGGATGGATGAAACACGAAAGAGTCTTTTAGATGAAACACAAAATAGCCTTTGGAATGAATCACTAAAACTAGAATCTCATCTCCAAGTATCCTCCCAAAATCTAATTTTTACAGGGTCTCACTTCGTAACCCGTGGTAGTCTATTTCACTAAATAGTTAATTATGCCTTCAATTCTGTACCTACTGTATTTGGAGCTTTCCATATATATCGATAATCTACACACAGGATAAATGAGAAAGATTGGGGCATCTCTTATTGCCTAAGAAAAAATGAATAGTCAAAAAGTTGCCATGTCAGCTTATAACTATTCATTTAGTACGTTGCTAGAGTAAGGAAGCCCAAGCTTCAAATGTGTATTTTGTTTATTTCTTTGCCAATAATCCAATGGGATCAACGCTCTTTCACAAATTTAACATTCTCCCTATTAAAGATAAGAGACAATAAATTTTAGAAGTTTTATTTACTTGTCTTTTCTCTCAAAGGGGTTGCACCCATTGTTTTGATTATTGGGAAAATTTTGCTCGACTTACATTTTGATTATACCATTGGTGACACTTTTATGACACTGTGCTACTTCCTCCTTTGGATCCATAACGTCATTGATGTATCATAAATTCCTTCAATTTTTATTTCTTTGTTTCTTAATGAACATCTATCTTGTTACTATTATTCAGCGGCAATACAATGTTTAAAGCGGAAGAGACTTTATGAACAACAAGTTGAACAGCTTGGGAACTTTCAATTGCGCATCCATGATCAGGTGTTCTTTTAGTGATATCTTATCAAGTTAGCTCTGGTAAAATGCATAAACCCAGCTGAACTGTTGATGGTTTGCAAATACCCCCTAAAAGGTTCTTAAACTATGGAAAAAATTGCAAATATCCCACTAAGCTGTTGTTAAAAATATTTTTGCAATGATCTTTTGGGGGAAGGGGAGCATCTTTTTCGAAAGTTCAGGGAGTATTTTGCAAAAATAATAGTACAGACGGTTAATTGTAAAAAAACTAACAGTTCAGGATTTTTTTGCATTTTCTCAATGATCTCCTTTCATGCATGTGAGCTATCCTGTTTTCACGAAATTTCAATGATAAACCAATTAATATTTGGGTTTGGATATTAGATGATAATGCTAGAAGGTGCAAAAGCTACCACGGATACCGTTGATGCTTTGAGAACTGGAGCAGCTACAATGAAGGCCATGCAGAAAGCAGTGTAAGTTGCCTCGAAATCAAACTTTGTTCAACTTTCGTAAATTGCTGTTCTTAACGCATTTTTGTCTTTATTATCGACAAAACTTTGAAAATAGTAAGTACAACATACTGTGTGAAGTTCTTCGCTGTTTATCTTTAATATCAACAAAACTTTGAAAATAGCAAGTACAACATACTGTGTGAAGTTCTTCACTGTTTACCTATTTAGTTCAAACACTTCTCCCTACCCACCCACCCACCCACCCCAAAATAGAAAAATAATAAACAACAAAGATCGAAGTAGAAGGGTAAAATGCATCTTTTGTAATGGAGTCTTGATCAAATTTTTGGATATAATGGTTAATAATGGTGATAAGCTTTTGGGTTTTTTTTGTGCTAAACCTAAATGGTAAATTCACATGTAAAGCTTGAGCTTTAAGAAATCAATTGACATCCTGTGATTCAAAATCTTCACATGAATCATGAGGCTTTACCTATGAATCTACCAATATGGGATTTTGATAAGATACGAAAACTCAAAGCTATGGGAGTAGTCTCTCCATATATGGAGCTAAGGCATCTCCTTCTCCCAGATCCTGCAGCTAAGCGGGAGCCTTGTGCACTGGGTACGACGACGAAAACTCAAAGCAAATGAGCACTTTGTATTAATCTCGCATCTGACCTTTTGTTAGAATTAATTGCCTCAGTATCTGCAACAGTCTCTTTAAATTTGTGTTCTGGTAATGGTACCATATTGCCTTTTAAGGACAATGTACAATCATTTTGAAGCATTTTGTGGTGCGAAGGTTGTCGTGGGCGCCTTTACCACGCTTAGTTTTTCTCCATCCGGAGAGTATGGCCTGAGATTTTGATCAATCTTCTATAGACACATTGTTTATTAAGAAGGGTCATTTGCATTTCGGGTTCAGTAGTTATGCATAAATTTATTCAAGGGTCCAAAGTTCTGATATTTGGCACTTTTGGGGTCCATTTACACTTTTCGTGACACTTTTGCGAGAAAAAGATATCACAATAAAAATCAAAACGCCTTGCAAAAAGTGAAAGTGAAACCCAAGGTTAAATATGCAAAACTTTGTACCTGGACTAAGAATACACATAATTACTGTACCCCAAAGTATACACATCCATATTAAAAATGCATTATTGTGTATATCGATGACATGGCATCTTATAATGCAGCAATATTGACGATGTCGACAAAACAATGGATGAAATCAACGAGCAAACCGAAAACATGAAACAAATTCAGGAGGCATTGTCAGCACCCATCGGTGCAGCAGCTGATTTTGATGAAGTAACTATCGTTCCAATTTTTTATAATTCGTGTAAATTTTTTTGGAAGTTAGTTTTACAATTTTTCCCTTGCAGGATGAATTGGAAGCGGAACTTGAAGAGCTGGAAGGAGCTGAGTTGGAGGAACAGCTTCTCCAGCCTGCCACAACCGCCCCTGCAGCTCCGGTCTACGTGCCAGCTGGCAGGCAACAAGTACGTCCAGCTCCTCGAAAGAACACGGCTGAGGAAGATGAACTTGCTGCTTTGCAGGCAGAAATGGCACTATAACAAAGGTTCATAACCCTTGCTTTTCTTTTTCTTTTTTCTTAAATTGGAAAATATATCCCCTTTAAACTATACAGTTTTTGTAAGAAATGCCATGAACCATCTTTTTGTAAAGAATTCTTCCCAACTAAACATTTTATTGCAAAGATCCCTATATGTTGTGCTAAAAAGCATGGCCGGCCCTGGCCATGTGCCAAGTGGGCAATGGCACAGGGCCCATTTTAGAGTATGCACCTAGATATGTATATTTTAGGGGTCCAAAATATTTTATGTATATTAAAAATGTCAATTTTTAATATAAGTTCAATTTTTTAGGGGCCCATTTTTTAACTACCCAAAGAATGATTCAACTACCCAAAATTCTCACTCACCTAAAATGGCCCCTAAAAAATAAGTTTAATTTTTTAGGGGCCCATTTTAGGTATATAATATCTTTGTACAATATTTTTTTAGAAGGCCCAAATTAATTTTCGCACAGGGCACTCCCAATCTTAGGACCGGCGCTGCTAAAAAGTCCCCAAAAGTGTTTGCAACATATATATATATATATATATATATATATATAGAGAGAGAGAGAGAGAGAGAGAGAGAGAGGTAACTGTGCACACGCACACCAATTTTTTTAAAATATTTAAAAAAATATTTTTGAGTTGATTTTTTTATGTGATATTTAAACATTGCAACAGACACGTAAAAAAAATCAACTAAAAAACTTTTTTTTTTTACTATTTAAAAAAAATGATGTGCAAACTTAGTGTGCACATGACCCAGTCTCTCTCTCTCTCTCTCTCTCTATATATATATATATATATATATATACATACAAGGAGGATCTCCAACATACCTCAAAGATTTAAAAAAAAACGGATCGTTTTTTTAAAATAGTAAAGAAAAAATTGTTTTGAGCTAATTTCTTTTGTACGGCATTTTAAATATTTCAGCGAACCTAAAAAAAAATTAGCTCAAGATGATTTTTTTTGCTATTTAAAAAAGGATCAATTACCAAAAAGTCCCTCAAACATTTTTTAATGTACATTTAGTCCAAATCTTTTTATTTTGTTCCAAAAAGCCCCTCAAACACCCATTTAACCAATATTTTTTTTTTTAAGGTCCGCGCTAGCGGTACTTCCGCCCGACCTCCCCTCCCTCCTGGCTGGAGCTCCGGCGACCCTCACCGGAGCTCAATTGTTTGAGTGTTTTTATGTGGTGAGAGACTTTTTGGAACAAAATAAAAAGGCTTGGACTAAATGTGTGAAAAAATATTCGAGGGACTATTTGATACATGCCCTCCCTCCAAAAGGGTTAATTACTGTATAGTCCCCAACATAAATATATATTTTGTAAAAAAGACGACTATTTTTAGCGTAACCCATTTAGTCCCTCAAATACCCATTTACCCAATATTATCTTATTTTTAAAGATACGCGCAAGCGACACCTCCTCCCCACCCCCACGACCCCCACCCCACCCCACCCCACCCCACTACCGAAGCTCCGGCGACCCCCACCGGTTCTTCAGCGGCTACCCAATAATTTCTCATTTTTAAAGGTTCGCGCGAGCGGCATCCCCTCCCCCCCCACCTCTCTGGCAGTAGTGGGGTGGGGGGAAGTGGGGAGGGAGGTGGGTAAATGGATTTGTGTGTATTCTTGTTTCAAGTGTTTTTATGTGGTGAGGGACTTTTTGAAACAAAATAAAAGGTTGATATATTAATATTTGCTTAAGGGACTAAATGGGTTAAAGCCCTTAAAAAATGGTCAAATAAAATGCCATAACCTTAATGAAGATTTTCCATGTAATTGGATATGGAGATTTACTGATTGGATTGTGTTGGTGCTTTTGCAGTTATCATTATCATGTTTGAAGACATTGTGTAAAGATTGTGTCTCAACCCTATATTCGCAAGTTTAATTCTCTCAGTGTGCATTTACTGGTAAGACAAATATTGTAAAGATTACATCAATTAAAATCATATTTCTTTCTCAAATCCAAGTGTGCTTATGTGTTGGGATGTTTCTTTTGAATTTGTAAACAAATTATCCAATCTCAAGTTTTACAGAATAAACGTAGATGACATGGCATCAAGTACAACGGAATGGTGGAAAAAATATGTAATTTAGGCCCAGTTGGTTTGGGATCAAGCAGTTTTCACCTGGGTGAAAACTGAAATGGTGAAAAATATTTTTACCTGTTGAAAGCTAAATTTTCAGTTAGTATAAAATTATAAATAAGCTGACAAGCTACTATTTTGTTAAGAAATTTAACTTTAAACAGGTAAAAAATGTTGTCACCGTTTTACCTTTCATCTACATGAAAATTATTTTACTAGCTTTAGTGTTTTGTCATTTTTTTTGGGTGAAATTTTCATGTGTGGAGATTATTGTCTCATCAGCACAGCTGCTACAGTCAAGAACCCTTCATAGGAGCTTCATTACAATTTACAAGAATATATCTGTATTTTCATGCATATTTTGTTTGTAGAACTTTTATTCTCTGTTGTTTTTAATTATTTGCATTTCTTGGATTTTAAAGGGTGTATTTTTGTGTTTGACTTCGGATTATTTGAAAATTCAAACAAGCTGAAAATGATGAATATTTTTTTTCTTTTTAACTTTGCCTCCTGAGATAATGCTGTAATTAAAACCTGACCTCCCATTTAAAAAAGAATTAGACTTACCCCCCCCCCCCCCCCCCAAAAAAAAAAAAAAATCCCGCTTGTACCATATGCACGTGGGGGTTAAGTCTAATTTTTGAAAAGTGGGGGTTATGTCTAATTACGACATTATCATTTGCCTGAAGTGAAAAAAAAAACATGTTATTCATGTGACCCACTGAGCTTAATCTATTGGAAATTATCATGAATTAATAAATACAATACACATCTCGTGAGAATGGTGACAATGCCAAATTTAATCTCCAAAGTGTGACCAATTGTAAGTGATATTCAATATGAATTGATGGAATGATGATTAGTTATGGTTTATTGAACTTAACTGTAACCATCTAAATAAAAATTGTCCCCGAACATGATCTGCACCTGTCAACAATCCCTTGGATAGGAGCTGTATTACAATGTATTTGCATTTATTTGATTGAAAGGGTATAACTTTATGGATGGACTAGTTGTAAACCCGTGCGATGCGCGGGCGAGACGCAATGTGGAGAACATAAGTAATAATAAAATGTAATAAGAAAAAACACGGATCGAAACTTTAGATCAATTAAATATTTTTTTACCACCATCTTTGAAACATTTATTCAAATAATATATGGATAATTTAACTCTTGACAGATTGTAGAACCATATTTAGAGACACCGTTTTTATATTATTATATAGATTCAACCAAAATAAAAGTAAACCGAAATATAATATTGGGAGGATCTTTGGTGTTCAAGCAAGCCATATGGTCATTACAAGAATCCAACTGTTGCTGATATATAATTTCCAAATAACTATTTCCAATTCATTATAAGCATAGAAACTAAAACCTAATTCAAACCTGCAAAAATGTTCTTATTTAAAAAAATATATCATTGGCATATTTACAAACATTATGTGTGCAAATTTTTGGGAATGGTTTGACTTGCCAGATTGCTTTCTTCCACAAGTAGTACCTCAATAAAAACTTGGGTTTTGATATCAATACACAAACTTGGATTTGAATATATTACACAACTACTGCCAATATCAAAGGTATTAGCCAAAAAAAAATTGCAAATGACAAACGGAGAAAATACCTCGACAAACAGAGAAAAATCATATGTGGCCAAACCACCATGCGCCATATTTCCTAAAAATAAAAAATACAGAGACAATGAGAGATTATACCCGTGCCAATGGAACTATGAAATTTGTTCCTCAATTCACATTACATATGATAAAACTATCAATGTATCTTAAATAAATTAACACAATAAATCAAGTTAAGTTGCTTAGTAAAGCAAATTCAAATTTTGATAATGATCTCTCAATATAAATACTTGAGACTTTTATTTAGATTATAAAAAATACGGGGGAGAGATTTCATTTCTAGTTTGCAAATCTTGACATACTGCAATCAAAAGAACATTAAATGACAAAGGACAATTTAAAAAATTTAATGGGAAAGCAATTGTAAGTGCTGTAATCATATACAATTATCATATTTTCTCTAAATTCCTTGGAAAGAGAAAGAATAAATTACAGTTATATTGATAACATAATAAAATGTTAACAAATTATTATGCATAGAATCCATAAATTCAAGTTAAAGGTGAACCCTTTTCTCTTAATAGAAGGTAACCGTAACTCCTCAAATTGAATTCCAATGATCCATAAAGAGGGTAAAAAAATATCATCCCATATTATGAGTAAAGTACAAATGAATCTTATCACTTCATTGTTTTTTACACGATATAACCTTTAACCACCAAAAAATTGATTCCATACGGTCACTGATTCAAGTAAAGAGAAATCACGGTGTAATTTTTCTCTTGATTGATGTGTTGTGCAAAAGATAGGAGTTTTCGGACCCTCACATCTTCCTTTAGAAATTGAGCATCTATTGTTAGATAACCCTCTTTAACTGCATCTTTGATTCCCTCTCCACTTCTCTTTGTTATTTCATTTATAATGTTTTTGTCCAATTCTTTGTTGCGAATTCGGCAGCGTTTACTCCCCCCATGACCATCAAACATACCAAAGAAAGCCTGTAGCCAATGAATATAATCAATAAAGACCATCCACCATATAGCAACTTTCCCAAAATTTTAGTCAAACTTGATGATGACATAATAATAAAAGTAAAAAAAAAAAATTCAACATACCTGTTTAGAATCTCCTTCAATATCAACAATGGCAGAGTTTCAACCGCCAAAAGAAAACTCAACGGAGCAATCAAAATATTAATCATCGCGGGCCTCTTTCTCTTCAGAATTACTGTCGAAGAAGAAGACGAACAAACCGACCTAGTTCTTTAAGGAAATACAGTGGTCGTTCTCCAACTTTACACAAACGAACCCGATGAAACCCACACAACTGAACCTCGCTCTGATTCACAGACCCACTTTAAAACAACGGCTCATCACGATTATTCAACCAAATATTGAAACACCAATCAAGATCTAAGGATTATCAAATAGAGAGAGGGCTAGGTGAGTAACGAATGATAAAGGATTGGGGTAATTATGGAGTTAAACTTGGGAGGTCACTGGGTAATGGAGGGGTGGGGAGAGGGAATGACAAAGAGAGAGGGGAGTGAGGAAGTGCGATTAATCTTTTAATGTTGGCGTGAGAAAATAAATAAAAAGAGGAGAGTGCCACGTGGCATCTTCAGTGAAAAGGAGAATTAAAAGCTTGTATTGCATTTTAGAGTATAGAATAGATGACTTGGGGTTAGCAGAGAATGTAAACAAATATTAAAAGACGAAAAATATTTTTGTTGATTTTCCTTGACAATAAGTAGGTTATCAGTGTTTATAATGAATAGGGTTAATTATAAACCCCCCCCCCCCCCCCCCCCCCCCCGAAAAAGGCTTCAAGTAATCTCTCAACACTAACACCATTAATTTTTTTAAGGAAAAAGTGATAATGTGCATCGCACATGAGGGTGTTTTCGTCCTAAGAGAATTTTTAGAAAAAAAATTCCTAAAATTACAACAAAAATATTTTAAAAATTAATAAATTACTACAAACCTATTTAAAATCTTGGGAAAACTTTTAAAATATATTTAAAATATTTGAAAACTGCAAATATATATTTATTTTTTTTTGAAAATTAAAGAATAACATTTGAAAAATAAGGAAAATAATAAAAAATATATAAAAACAGAAAAATAGGTAAAACTATAATAAAAAATGATCTGGGAAATAGTGAAAATTATTATAAAAAAATCTAAAAAAATAAAAATAAATAGAAATGACAAATAAAATATTAAAAAATTTAAAGTTATTGAAAAAAACAATTCAGAATTTACTGAAAAATTTTACAAAATATGATTTTTTTTAAAAATACGTTCAAAAATTTCTAGAAATATTTAAAAAACATTAATTTTTTTAATAATTTTGAAAAACCTTTTAAAAATATGAAAAATAATAGAAAAAACATTTTAAAACTTGGGGCATATACCAAATAGTCCCTCGAAAGCCTTTTTATTTTGCACCAAAAAATCTTTCACCATGCCAAAATGGCTTTACCATGTCGCTGGGGCGGAGCTTTAAAGATAAGAGAATAAGGAACTTTTTAGTATAAAATAAAAGGCTTGGACTAAATGTGTATTAAAAAAATATTTGAGGGACTTTTTGGTATTTGATCCTTAAAACTTCTAAAAATTTTGAAAATAATTTTTAGCAAAGAATTGAAGTTTCCAGAATAAAAAACATAGATCTAGAAAAATAGCTTTCAAAAAGAAAAAAAAATCTAGTCAAAGGAAGGACAAAAACAATTTCCAGAAAAAACAAACAAACGAATGTTTGTGAAAAAAAGATTCTAGCAAAAACAGTAGATCTCTAGCAAAAAAAAAAAAAGATTCCACAAAAAAAACTCACCTTTAACATACCCATAAAAACATCCCAAATCAAATTCAAAAAAATCTCATTTCAACAAATCCATGAGCACATCCTTTTCCAAACTCGCCTCATTTTTCAAAACCACCTTCTTCAACCCCAAATTCCTGTGTTGTGTGTGTGTGTTCAGATTCGTGTGTGTGTGTGTGTGTTTGTGTTTGTAGGAGAGGAAGAGAGATAGGCAACCACGAATGCCAATGGCTGCCATGGGAGAAGAAAGAGAAAGTGAGATAACAAGGGTTTTATCCTCAAAATGTTAAAATACAATAATACGCTTTTAAATAAGTCAAATGAGTATCACATGTCATTTTTCGTAAAAAAAAAACTAATGTCGTTAGTGTTAGGGGTTACTTGAAGCCGTTTTGAAAGTTTAGAGGGTTACATTTCAGAAAATAAAAGTTTGGGTGAAAAAGTGAAAAGAGGTGTAAAGTTTAGGGGAGGAAGGTGTAATTAATTCTTATGAATATGTTTTATATGCATATTTTGTAACAACCGTTAGTTTCTCATGTAAAGGTTGGCCAGACACAATACACTGAAGATGGGGCTTGCTTGTCAATTAATAACATTCTCAGCATCAAAATCATATAAGACATATATTAATAAGCTGTAATTGGGTCTAAATTAATATCCCAACGATAATAAAATCCAAGCAAGCACTAAGCGTATGATAAATCCAACATAACAGTAGATGTCTCAAAGTGACATGAAGTAAATAAATTCCGGGCAATCGTGAAAATTAGAGTGTTAACGTTTTTCGTGAGGGAATTTTCATATAATGAGATTCGAAAACGAGAGTTCGTTTAAATAATAAATAACTAAGTGACAAGTTCTATCTTTTCTTTTGCTGGAGGAGTTTTGATATATATGGTTCATCAAAACCACTTAAAATATAACATAAAAATGGAATGTGTAAGAATCCATAGTTTTCTTTTTCTTTTTATTCGAGTAAGGTCATCAAGTAAATAAAAAGGAAGAAAGAATAATAAGAAATTACACTTTTATTTTCTATAATAAGAAAGGAAATAGTTCTTCGTCTTTTTGTTGTTGCTTTAATAGCAAACATTTTTTTTTCAATCGGATAAATTCTAGGATTCGGTGGAACAAAAAGAACGCCCATCTAGGTATTGACCATGCCAGGCCATGGGAATAAAAGGAACAAAATCAAAGTAACGAGGCCCTCTTTATTTTTATTTATATATATTTTTTCTTTCTATTGCTGTCCATACAATAATCCCAAATAAAATAAATAAACTGAAGTGGAGTAGCACCTAAACTAGAATCAATAAGTCGGAAAATCTGATGAGCAAAAGGAGACCACAAAGATGATATGTCCATAGTCGTGCTATCCCTGTCTAGGAGCACCTGGGGGGAGAAAACATTTAAACTTGGGTCAACGCCCTAGAATTGCAAGAATTAACTTACTTAATTTTATGTTGCAAAAGTACAGTTAAATCAAAGGGAGTGTTCCCATCGCTACTCTCACAAATAATACATCTCACCCCTCATCTAGGATCGGTACTATTCAAATACCCATCCATAACCATATATGGATACAAAAATGCAGTGCAACAGGTAACATAATTATGCACCTAACAAGGTAACGTATTGAAATAACATTTAATTACTTTCAAATAATTGCTTCTCAATTTATCCTTGACATACCACCCATGAAGAGATAACATCTACTATCATTCATTATAAGTTGTATTTGGTCTGCGTCTTTAATTCATAATATTAGTCTCAGGAATTCTTCCATTTATTTTGATTACTTTCATATATGTCATTATATATGTGACACTAAGGCATCTACCTAAATTGTCTTGTTCGTGCTCTATCGGTGAGTCTGTAGGAGTCTCTTATCCAAAACGGACAAAACAAAATACAAGCAAGTGGGGCGGTTCCTATGCAGTACACCAATTCACGACCCATACCCAGCAGTGATAAAGGATCCCAACATCTACACCTACCTCTCGTAGATGGCTCTGCTACGCAGTATCTATAAAAATGACCTACACAACGTCTAGACCACCTGTGCCGATGCGTGCTACGGTACCGAACGCGCGAAACCCCAAACCGATAGGACGGTTCATGAACCCCAGTATGTCACACACAGAATACAAATACATATTACCAAATGTAAAGGTAATTGCGGGGGCTTATTTTTTATAAGCCCATGAAAGTAGCCGAAGAAGTCCCAATGGATTAAACACTTGGCCCAACCCAAATCATGACTCACTTTTCATACGAGACTTTTAGTAGTATGAGAACACTCCTGGATATGGTCAAATCAGGTACCAAGAATCTTGGACGAGATAATCAAGTACCTTATGGAAAATCCGCACATTACTTTAGGTTCTTAAAGAACTCAAACTCTGTAATAACATATCTATAAATTGTATACCCCGACCTGGGGTAAAGGGATGAAAACTTGAGACTTTGAGAGACACTTGATAAGACCAAGTAACCTCTCCGAGGATGTAGGCAAGCTGCCTAACCATGTACATCGTTTTTATGTGTGCGATTCCATTTATTTTTTGCCATTTGTGATTGTTTTCATGGAATCTTTTATTGTGAGTTTTTCTGCACTCACAATTGACGCCCTCTGTTGAAAAAGACTTGTATTCCTACGAAAGCATTCATTACCAGAAAGCCCGCAATGTCTCACCACAACAACAACATTCCGCAAGTCGACGATGTTCAAGAAGACCCAGCTCCTAGGGATGGCAATTTTCCACGAATATTCGGATACCCACGGATAACCGAAAAAAAATCTTCGAAAAATCCCGAAAATTCGAGGATCGGGGCGGGTTC
The DNA here is from genome assembly GCA_949130495.1 of Sambucus nigra. Classification (NCBI taxonomy): domain Eukaryota; kingdom Viridiplantae; phylum Streptophyta; class Magnoliopsida; order Dipsacales; family Adoxaceae; genus Sambucus; species Sambucus nigra. The sequence continues at coordinate 433,976,092 of OX422211.1, read as the reverse complement.
GGGGAGTTAAAAAATCCCTAAAAAATTTCGGGTCGATTTTGGGTATACCCTCGGGGCTCCACGGGGATACCCGAAATATTAATATATTATAAAATATGTATTTATATATTAATATTAAAATAAATATATAACTTAAGAATAAATGAGAAAGGGACGAGTAACATCTTATAGCCCTAACTCTCCTTACTATCTTTGCGCCTCACTTGTCTCAAACTCAAAATCCCTCATCTCCCCGACCCCGCCTCCCTACGCTGTGAGTTGTGCCGGTGACCACCTTACGCTTTGAGTTCTTTATTTTTTCCCTCCTTACGATGTGAGTTGGCTACGCTTTGCTACGCTGTGAGTTCCCTCCCTACGCTTTGCTTTCCAGTTGCTATGCTGTGATTTGTAGTTGATTTTGTTTCCACTTGCTTTTTTTTCCAGTTGAAATTTGTAGTTCTTTATTTATTCCAGTTGTCAACATTTTTTCCAGTTCTTTATTTGCAACGCTGTGAGTTCTTTTTTTCCAGTAACCGTGAGTTCTTTTTTTTTTCCAGTTCTTTATTTAGCTGTGAGACTGTGAGCTCTTTTTTTCCAGTTCTTTATTTAGCTTTTTTTTCCAATTGCAGACCCTCTATGTTTTTTTTTCCAATTTCAGTACTACTTTTTATTTTTAAGAGCATAATAGAAGGAAAATATTTAGATGAAATGAATTTTTTATATTTTAAAAAAAAGAAATGGGTTCCCCGCGGGAAACCGATACCAGTTTTAAACGGGGATCCCCGAACCCGTGATAATGGGGCGGGGACGGAGAATGATATTTCTAACGGGGACGGGGATGGGGAGTTAAAACCCGACCCTGACCCATTTCCATCCTTACCAGCTCCTCCTACGGTCAGGTCTGAAATTTGCCAATATACAAACCTAAGGTTTCACCAAGAAAGGCTGCTTTCTGAAGAAATCCATGGTCCACCTAGGTCCACACAAATTTTTAGGCTGGTTGAGGCCCATGAAGCCAGGCTTTGAGAACAAGAAGAGGCAACACGCTGCCAAGAAGAAGAGAATGCTCGCCTTAAGAGGCGACTTGAAAGAATGGATAGAGATCTCCATAGAAACACAAGGCGGTGCTGAGATAGGACTCTTAGCCCTGAGGGGAGTGACTCCCCCAGTCAAGGAAGGAGCACTAGGCGCGACCAGGAGAGAACTGGACATGACATGTCAGAGCGAGCATGATCAGAGTGTGGCCAGTAGGAGAGACGCCACAGGAGCAATGATTGGCCAAATGAAGATTTAAGAATTCTGGTCCGTACGGAGATGGACTAACATACGGCGCACCGATGAGCCAAATTAACCAGAGAGCTAGCCAGAAGAGCTCTCAACTCTCAGATGAAGTCCCCCTTTTCAAGGGAAATCAAACAGGAGGAGACCCCGAAGAAATTCGCTGTCGCCAGGTTCAAGGTCTATGACGGGAAAATAGACTCTATAGACCATGTCAGGCAAAATTGGCAAGCAATGACCTCATGGAGCCATAATGATGCACTTATGTGCAGAATATTCCCTTTTAGCCTACACGATGTAGCACATAAGTAGTTTGACAGGCTTTCCCACAGGTCGATCAAGAATTTTACAGCATTGGTAGAGACTTTCATGGCACGATTCAGAATGAGCAGCTCCCATCCTAAGCGGATGATTGCACTGCTCACTATGAAGAAGAAGCCACAGGAAAACCTCTGAGATTACGCTAAAAGATATTGGGAAGTTTTTAATGAGATTGAGGATTTCTCAGAGCAGGTTACCGTAGCGTCCTTTAAAATCGACTTGCTGACCAACTCTCTACTGCACCAATCCCTCGGCAAGAAGGAAGCCATCAACATCGATGATCTTATGGCTCGTATCGAGAAGTACTCAAAGGTGGAAGACGTAGTTCATCCAGGCGGGGAGACAATGGTCGAGCAAAAGCGAACAAGGGGACGGAGAAGAATGATACCCAGAAGAAGAGAAACAAGAATGGGGGCAAGAATGACTCCAGGAGTGGAAACAAGAATGACCCCTGCAAGGCGTTCCAAGCTGTTAATACAATTTTCAACCCATTTACAAAATTCTTAGAAAAATCAAGGATGAGCCCTTTATCAAATGGCCCAAGAAGATAGGCGACGATCCAACTAAAATGAACAACGCGCTGAGATGCGCGTTCCATAAGGAGGGTGGCCACAGAACTGAGAATTGCAAAGCTCTGAAGTCACATTTGAAAGAGCTAGTTCAGGCAGGACACCTTATCGAGTATGTTGAAAAGCAAACAGAGAAGGTCGCAACCAACGGTGACCAAAAGCCAGACAATGTCCTCGATGATGATATAAGACACGAGTTTGCAGTAATTCATGGGGCGTCAGACCTTAAGCAGAATCAGGGCAACACCGTTAGAATGAAACTCAATAAGGTGACTGCCGTGATGGAAGCTTTTCAGATTGATCCTGCCAAAACCCAGACAGGAAAGCGTCGGCGACCAGAAGACGTTAATTACACCAATCACATCGTGTTCATCGAAGAAGATTTGGTCGGTGTGAGGAACCCACATCATGATGCATTGGTGATCACACTCAGAATTGCTAACTGGGATGTTGACAAGCTAGTTGTGCACCATGGGAGTTCGTCCGAAGTAATGTACCTGGAACTGTTCCATAAACTAAAATTTAATATCGCCGACCTCAAAGAAGCCACTGTTCCACTGGTCGGCTTCGCAGGAAGGATCACCATGCCGTTAGGAAAGATAATATTATCGGTCAAGGCAGGAAACATCTTGAAGTTAATCGATTTTCTAGTGGTGGACATTGAGTCCCCATATCATGCTATTTTGGGCAGATGTTGGCTCCACGTCATAAAGGCCATTTCATCCACATATCATCAAAAGCTGAAGTGAATTACAGATCGAGGAGTGGTCAAGATCCGTGCGACCAGGCTATAGCCAGAAAGTGATTTATTGCATATATCCGCCTATTGAAAGAGAAGAAGGAGCCCGGGAATGCCGAGGAGGGGGATGTTATCTTCAAATAGCAACTACAGTATGGTCGACCAGGGGTGGAAGAGACCAGGGTCCACCCCGCCGACAGGGTCATAGAAAGCCTAGAGTAATTTGTAGCCGATGACAATTTGAAGGAAATAATTTATTTTGATTGGATCTGCTCTCACCGATTAAGAGAAAAGGGAGTTGGTTGCACTGCTCAAAAGCAACATATACGTTTTCTCTTGGGAGCCTTGCGAGTTATCAGGAATTGACCCAAGCGTGGCTTGCCATCGCCTATACATCAATACCAATTTTAATCCCACCACTCAAAAGGCTCACCGAATATCCCCCGAGAAGGCTAAGGCCGTGGAGAAAGAAGTAGGGAAGCTACTGGATGCAGGATCCATCAGGGAAGTTCAGTTCCCCATATTGTTATCCAACCCAGTAGTCGTACCCAAAAGAAATGGCACTGGAGAGTGTGCATCTATTTCACCGACCTCAACCGGGCATGTCCCAAGGAAAGCTTCATTCTCCCAAAGATAGATCAGTTGGTTGATGCCACAGCGACACATGAAAGTGTGGGCTTCCTGGATGCTTACTCAGGCTACCATCAGATCCCCCTATAGGAGCCCGACCATGATAAGACCTCCTTTATAACCTCAATTGGGTTATACTGCTACAAGGTCTTTCCGTTTGGCTTCAAGAACGCAGGGGAACTTATCAAATATTGGTAACCAAGATGTTTAGCAAACAAATGGGAGAAACAATGGAAGTATACATTGACGACATGCTTGTTAAAAGAAAGGACAAGACCGATCACCTCTCAGATCTAGCAACAACCTTTGATATCCTCAGGAAATATCGAATGAAGCTTAACGCAAGTAAGTGTTCATTTGGTGTCCAGTCAAGAAAATTCTTAGGTTACCTAGTAAGTAAAAGAGGAATCGAGGCCAACCCTGATCAAATCGATCCCATCACCAGGATCCCGCGTCCTCAGACATTAAGAGATGTTTAAAAGCTTACTGGGATGCTCGCGGCACTCAATCGCTTCATCTCCAAGTTTTTGGAACCCTACCAACCATTCTTCCAGCTCTTAAAGAAAGGCAAAGGCTTCGTATGGGATGACGACTATTCGCGAGCTCTGGGAGAGATCAAATCTTACCATAGCAAGCCTCTACTGCTGATAATTCCAAATGATGAAAAAAAACTGTATGTTTACCTGGTAGTATCAGACCATGCCATGATATCTACCTTAGTATGTGAAAAGGAGGGGGAACAACACCCGATTTACTACGCCAACAAGATGCTCCTAAATGCTGAACAACGGTACTTGCCTTTGGAAAAGCTCTCCTATGACTTTGTGGTCACTTCAAGGAGGTTGAAGCATTACTTCGAAGCCCACTCCATAACAGTAATCACCTCTTACCCGCTAAAGGACTTTTTACCAAGGGCCGACCTCTCTGGATGTCTTTCAAAGTGGTTGGTCGTGCTCGGGAGATTAGACATCCACTTCCAGCACAGAACGACAATCAAGGGATAGATCCTAGAGATTTTATTACTGAGTTCACAGGGATCGACCAGCAGATCAGCTGAACGAAGAGAAATTGATGACGTGTGAAATTACGTCCAAAGATTGGACACTGTATGTTGATGGAGCCTCAAATTCCAAGGGGGAAGGAGTGGAAATTGTTCTCATCACCCCGAAGACACCATAATTGAGCAAGGAATTAGATTGGGATTCGAAGACTTCAAAAATAAAGCTATGTATGAAGCACTAATCATCGGTGTGCAAAAATCCAAACTACAGGGGGTAAAACGCCTCCATGTATTCGGTGATTCCAAACTGGAGGAGACTTCAACGCCAAAGATGATCGAATGGAAGCATACCTCAACATAGTAAGAGGACTCCTAAGAGACTTTTGAAAAGGTGGAAATTCATCAGTTCCTGTGAGGGCAGAATAATCACCCTGACGCTTTAGCAGCACTAAGCTCGATAATTGAATCTGACCCAAGGAGAATAATTCAGATAGAGTTCCTCGCATAGCCTAATATCGACCATAAAAATATAGCCGAGTAAGTCCTCCTCATTTATAAATCCCCAAGTTGGATGGATCCTATCATCAATTATCTACGGAGTGACATACTTCCTAACGATAGGAGGTCGACCCATCAAATCAGGGTTAAGGCTGCTCGTTTCTATCTCAACCTTGATGAGAAGCTTTATAAGAAATCATTCATAGGCTCTACCTCCAGTGCGTTCACCCACAAGATGTCGAGCAAGTACTTAGTGAAATATATGAGGGCACCCGTGGGAGTCACGAAAGTGGAAGATCATTAACCTTTCGCACGATCAAGGAAGGATATTGGTGGCCTCACATGTAAAAAGACGCTGGCACATACATTCCTAAATGTGAAAAGTGCCAAAAACACTCACCTATGGTTCACTAATCGACCAACGACCTGAAATCACTCACTAGTCCATGACCTTTCGCTCAATGGGGATTATACATCATGGGACCACTACCTATTGCATCTGGAAATCGTAAGTACTTGCTGGTTGCCACAAACTACTTCACCAAATGGGTAGAGGCATAAAAATTGGCAAACATTTGAGATTCTGACATGACAAGGTTCATATGGAGGAACACCATAACTCGCTTTAGGATACCAAGGACCATCGTCACCGACAACGGTACGTAATTTTAAAGTGGTATCTTTCAAGCCTTTTATGACAAGCACAACATCAAGCACCACTTCAGTTCTGTGGTGTATCCCCAAAGCAACGGGCAAGCAAAAGCTTCCAACAAAACCATGATCGATGGAATGAAAAACGGTTGGAAAGGGATAAGGGAGCTTGGGTGGATGAACTCCCTTACATTCTATGGGCTTATCGCACAATGCCCAGGAGACCAATTGGGGAAATACCATTTGCACTAGCTTATGGAATGGAGGTTGTCATCCCTTTGGAAGCATGTCTCCCCACTATGAGAACCACTCTGGTCGACCAAGGCCTCAACGATGGAGCACTATGCACTGAACTTGACCTAGCAGATGAGCGACGAGATCTAGCCTTGATCAAGTTAGCTTCCTACCAACAACAACTTTCCAAACATTACAATAAGAGAGTTAACCCAAAGAAGTTTTTTTATAGGGGACTATGTCCTGTGAAAAGTCCTCGACAGTGTTGTAAAACCATCAGACGACAAACTGGGAAGGACCCTTTAGAATAATCAGAGATGACCTTCAAGGAGTATATCACATGGAAATACTGGAGGGCAGGGAGATACCAAGAGCATGGAACGCAATCAATCTCAATAAGTTCTACTTTTATCTTTTAAGTTAGCAAATTATTTATTTTTGTGTCACTTGATAGATAATTTTCAATAAATAAAGGTCGATTGGCCTTTCTATTCTCGTATTTTTCATTGGCTGCTTAGCTTATCTTGATTATATCTTGTCAATTTGGACCTTTTACAATGAGAACTCCTTTGTGCATATCGAAATGCCTAACAAACAGGGTTAGCAAGTCAACAATAACTACTTCAAACTACCCTCAAGCCCTTGTTGCAAACACAAAAGGCCTTATGAGTTACCTTGGCAATAAAAAAGCCCTACAGGGGATCATTCGTCAACAAATCCAACTCCGGTTGGTCGCCAACTTCTGTTGGTTGAAAAAACCCTGCTCGGGCGGATTGCCTACTATCTAGGTGCATTCTCGCCATCATTTCACTTAGGACTAATAGAGTGTGACGACAAGACCTAAAAGGTAAAGTGAATGGAATAATATCGCTTAGGCATATTAGACCGGGAGAATGTTCAAACCATAAAAGGCAAAGTGCTAATACTTAAATATCATTTAATTGACTAAAAATGCCCAAAATGATTCAAACTAAGTATGAGCCTACCTAAGGCCTAAGGTTGGTCAATTAGTATTGTTTTGGTCAATAAATACAACATATAATCATCAGTATCTCTCAATATCATTTAGTCAAAAAAGTCAGAGGCAAATAGATGCTTCATTGGCTAATTATATAATAATCCAAATGTTTAGTCAGCATGACCTCAAAACATAAACGATTGAAAGGCAATAAGCAATAAATTTTCATTAAAATGAAAAGTTACATTTATAATCAAAACTTAAATATATAAGGAATTTACGATGATCCAAAATGGCGAGCAAGGTAATCTGCTACACGTGCTCTTCGACTATCATCTGGGTGAGGCACAAGCTTTTCTTGAATAGCCTCTAAGTGATGTTTCCGAAGTTGAGAAGGAATAGTATCAATTGGGATCCACTGATCATTCTTGGAGAAGGGATTATGTCGATAGGCCGGGCAATCAATAAGATATTTGTACCATAAGGGGGATTCCTTAGGCATCCTTAGCTCTCTAAGGGCACTAAGCCACCCCGAGAAAAGGCACGGTCTTCTGCCTCCTTCAGCTTCGCTGGGGGCATCAGTCTAGCCTTGGTCATATCCATCTGCCCAGACCTGTCTAGGTACCCTTTTGAACAAATTCCTTAACCTTGTCACATCCTTCTAAAGCCCAACAACGATTACATACGCCAACCGAACATCTCCTTTCATCTCAGCAACCTCCCTTTGTAAAGCTTGGGAATAAGCTCGAGCAACCCCTATGGACGATGATGAGGTTCCTTGCAACGCTAAGGAGGACCCCAATGGGGTGCTCCCCTTCAGATGAGCTATCTCCCTCTTCAAGTCATCATTCTCCTTCTGGATCAACTCGATCGCTTGGTTTACCTCGCTGGCATCCAGGAGTTTGGCCTTTAAGTTATTTACCTCCTCTTGGACTGAAGCCCCAACTTCTTCCATCTCCTGGAGGTTATCTTTCAGCTTAGCGACCAACTCGGATTGGTCCTTGTACTACTAATTTCTCGCTCTCAAAGATTCGCAAATCTTTATAAAGGCCTTGCGAACCTTCAGATCAAGATTCGTCCCAAGCATTTGTCCCAATGGAGAGTTCACAGGAATATATTCATCTATATCAGTGGACTACAAATAATAAACAAGCAATAGATTCGATAAAACATTAGAATCAACACAAGTTAAGTTGTAAAAATCTTCTCTTCATTCAAATTATAGTGGGGACAAACGCCAAAGTACAAGTTTGAAAATCATAAGATACAAGAGACGAAAAATAAAGTAGCAGAAGCCCTAGACTAGCAACAAAAGCCTATACATGCTCAAAAGAAACTGGCCCTTTCCCCTTGTCAACAACTGAGGCAGTCTGATCGCCAGCAACCAAAATCGCACAAGAACCACCTGCGACTTGGCCAGCAGAAGGGTCTTCAATAGTAGGAATAACTGGTTCTATCCTAGCTTGAATCGGAGGTTGGTCAATCAAAGTTTCCCCAACTTCCATTGGGTTTGGACTTGGCTCACGCTGGGAAAGCATAGGGGAGTCAGTTGGAACTTCAGCTACGACCAAAGCTTAGTCCCAGCCTTTATTGAATCCCAAGCGTCGTACATAGGTAATCTGGCACTCAACATCATTATACGCTGCCTCCCAGTCTTCGTTATATGCTCCATCTCGAGCAGTAGCGGCTTCTCTCTCCAACTTGTCCACTTTAGTAGAAAGCTCCTTGTTGGCCTCTGCCACCTTCAGCTTATCAGCGATCACTTGGGCATAGGCCTCCCGAAGCTCGGTGAGCTATTTTTCAAACTCCCCCCTCAGAGAGTCCAAGGCCTTTTGCTTTTACTTATCAAAACTATCCTTAGCATTGGCCAGGGCCTCTTCGAAGCCTTTCAAGGACTTTTATAGCTCGGCATACTTCCAAGACTGGTCATCCCTACCACGAAGCAGCGTGGTGAAATCATAAATAAACTAAGGATCAAGAAAAAGGACTAAGGAACTTAAGAGGAAAGTGATATACCAATGCAAGTCGTTGAGCTGATTTCAGGGCTAACTGGTCGACACCCATATTCATAGATAGCTCGCGATCAGCGGCGATCACAACCCCCTCCATAAGTGTAGGGTAAGAAGGGGAGAGTCAACCACACTCCTCCCTTTAACAGCAGCAAAAGAAGACACAACAGGATCCCTCAATGCCTATGTCCTCTTCTCTTCTCCTCTCTCTCTCTCTCTCTTTTCTCTCCTCTTCCTCTTCTCTGCATCGATCTCCTTAGCTCCTGATTTGGATCTACTCACATTGGGGGAGTCCCCATCCTTCCTCTTCAAAGACTTCATGCGATCAGACAAAAGATCATCATCATCATCGTTATAATCAATCAAACACCTCCTTCCTGGTGGTGCCACTCTCTCTCTCTCTCTTTATTCTTCTTCTTTACTGGTATTTTCTTCGCTAAATTCTCCTCCACCCTCTCCCTCCTCTTCACTCTCTTACTCTTCTTCTTCTTCTAACAAGATGGGTTCAGAAAGGCCACCAACCTCCTCCTCCGAAACCTCTAATTTAGGAATGGAGTCTACTGTCTTGGCTATGAAACTGGAGGTAGTATTCTTATACTCGAGGAGATAAGACGCCAATTGGGGCTTCTCGTCGTTAGCAAGAGTATCCCTAATCCGCCAAGATTTTAGAAGTTTAGAAGCACTAAACTCACTGGAGTCAGGTTTTTGATTCTTTGCCTTAGCTGAAAAAAACCGAGAACAGAAAAGCACAAACATATAAAAAAAACCATGAAGAAGAAATAACGAGTAAAGAATGGAAAAGGGGGACAGTGTTAGCAACCTATATATTCCTCCGCAAAGGTTGGGATCCTAGGTCCCCTGTACCTTACGCCCTCCAATTGGGGAGGATACTGCCAATTTCTAGTAATGAAACCTTAATTCCAGTAATCCTTATAAGTCAGGCAATCCTTAATTTCTAGCATTTGGGGAGGATACGCCCTCCAATCAGGCAAGTTTACAACTAGAATTCGATCAATACTCCTAGCCTTCAAGTACATGAGTCCACCTTTTGTACGTGAAAAGACATAACAAAAACAAAATTCTATAAGCCCTAAGTTGGTCCCATATAACTCATTTATCCTATGTACACCATTTACAATTTTCCAAACATTTGAAGTACAATGGGCAGGAACAATGTCGACGAATTGGAAGAAATGTAAAAACAAGCTATTTGGGGGAAATGTCAAACCCCCTTGAGAGACCAACAAAGTATGAATCCAATGGATGTCGTCTATTGTTCGAACATTCTGAGGGATGGTAACACACTCGATGTTTAGCCAATCATGAATAATATAGCATTTTTTAAATTCAGAAAGAGATTTATTATCAAGCATCGCCATTTTCAAATAAAACCCTAGCTGCAGCTATAAAAACGTAGCAGAAGAGAATAACTAGAGAAGAGTTAGAGCTAAAACTTACTATCGTGGATGAAGTCTTAAGAAATCCCTGAAGGAAGGAAGCTCTAATTTTGGAGTAGAAGATAAAGAGAAGAATCTTAGAGATGAAGTACAAGCAAAAATAACAAAAGACACCGAGCTGCCGGTTAAGTTACACTTGAACGGGTTTCAAAGTATCTCAAATCATGAGTTTCCCAAGATGATCCTAACTATTCAAATTTCTCCTCAAATACAATCGCATCCTCACGAGCTCTCACGAATAACAAAAATTCCATTTTGCCATTTCCGGTCGTGGGCCTATTATCTCGATTAAAATCTATTGGCCCAAAATTGTTGGACCAAAGATTTTAGGGCAATTGTAGGAGCTCATTTTTTATAAGCCCATGAGAGTAGCCGAATAAGTCCGAATCATGACTCACTTTGCACACGCGAGTTTTAGTAGTATGAGAACACTCGTGGATATGGTCAAATCAGGTACCAAGAATCTTGGACGAGATAATCAAGTGCCTTATGGCGAATCCGCGCATTAATTTAGGTTCCTTAAAGAACTAAACTCTGTAACAACATATCTATAAATTGTACACCCTGACCCGGGGAAAAAGGATGGAAACTTGAGACTTTGAGAGACACTCAATAAGAACAAGTAATTGATTCGTATCGAATATTGCATATTTTCACCCTATATCTTTATGCATTCTAGCACTTTTATGATCCTAAATGCCTATATTTATGCTCATTAACAAGACAACCTCGTATTTGGATATATACATGCTTTGTAGGGTTTAATTGTGCTTTTGTAGGTATTGGAATGCTAAAAATGAGAATTCGTTGCATTTCGGAGAAGTTTCGTAACCAGATGCTACTTCAAGGGAATTTTAGTCAATTCACACTTCATCTTCGGCTCATGAAATTTCTACGAATGCGTAGTTCGTTGAGTTAGCATCGCATGGCCGCAAACGGCACATCATTTTGAGTTCGGACAAAGAAGTTATGTCCATTCCCTTTTGCATACTTTTCCTCCCAAGTGAAGAGCAAATAGCAGCAAGAAACAGAGTACCGGTCGACCGCGCTTCTGATGCTGATTGACCGCGAGTTTTGATTTTGCCTTAGCTCAAAGACAGTGTGGCTGAACTTAAAAGCGCGGTCGACCGCGCCTCTGCGACCGGTCGATCGTGATCACCAGATATTTGCCACTTTTGCCTTTTCTTTTCTTTCTTATTTTCTTTTCTTCCAACTTACTATATAAACCAATTTTGGTTTCTATTTTCAGATATCTTACATTTTACATTAGGTTTAGGGTTTGTAAGGAGATTTTGCCCTTAAACCAACTTACTATATAAACCAATTTTGGTTCCTTTGGGTGTTTTACCCATTTTCATGTATGTAAGCTTCATTTCTTTGTCTCTTTTATTTGTTTATTGCTTTCTTTACTTGCCTCCTTTCATTTCCATGCCTAGTTAACATTTATTTCTTGCTATTTCTTTCTTTAATAATTAGGTTTACTTGCTTTCTTTCAATACATGTCATTTACCATGCTTTCTAGCTAATTTAGTCTAGGTTGTGTTGGATTGAACTCACCTATTGACGTGTTGTTTTGCTTTGGTGATGGAGTTTTTACGGGTCTATTTCGAGTGTGTTGGCCTAGTTATTATGCCTAGGAGATTTGACGGGATATGTCATGTATGCTCCGTACTTACGACCTTGCGTGCGTAATTTTTGGGGTATTTGTTGACGCCAAAATCTTATTAGACTTTTATGCGAATTTAGGGGTGTGACAACTCTTGATTTAATTAACTGTCGAAACGAGACTCAATCTGAATAACTCGTGAACCCACGTAACCATTTTATACTAATTAACTCTAGGTGAGGGATATCCGACGCACCCTATAATTTTTATTCGCTTTGTTAATTTAGTTTAAATACACTCTCCTAGTATGACCTTTTTCTTTTTGCATCTTTTCCTTTTTGTTTATAGTTATATTTTTCACTTTTATTTTAGGAATATTAAACTAATTAAATTTCAGCAACTTGTCTTTGTGGATTCGATACTCGGACTAGCCATTATACTCCCTTAAAATATTGTAGTCATAGTTTAGGTTTTTGCATAGAGGAGGTGAGCCGAACAATATAAAACGATCGACGCGCAGGTGACGTTTGCGCCGCGGCGAAACCCAGTTTATCAAATGGCACCGTTACCGGGGATGAGTTTGCTTTAGAATTTATTTGATTTAGTATTTCGTAGTATTTTTTTTCTATTTTTATTTTTTCTAACCTTTTTACAGGACTTCTACATTTGAGCGCCAAGAACCGCTTGAATTTTTCGCGCACGCATCACTTTGTGGATTTTGCCACTTCGAGCCATCTTTGGGGTAAGCATGTCTTATTCCAATCCTTTCGATAATCATTATGATAATTCTCAAAATCTTCGTACTCCTATGACTTTTGGTGAATACTTAGAGTCCCAAAAAATTGTAAAAAATATCTTTGGGCGAGTATTACAAAAGTCAAGTTTTGGAGTGCGTGTATTTTGAGGAAGATGATAACAATTTTGGGCCTCTAATTCCTTATAATAGGAATTTTGAAACAAATTGCAATAGTTTTCAAAATTCTTATAATAATGAGTTTGAGTATAGTTCCGATAATAATTTTCAAACTTCTCATTTCCAAGAATTCGCAGGCCTATGACTTTCGGCGAGGGTTTGCTCATGCTTGAGAATGATAGGTATGAAGATTGTTATCGGGAAGAAAATTGTTTGTTGGAACATGAATTGGATTTATTATTTGATCCGACGACGATTTTTCTTCCAAAGCTTTTGAAGTCGAGGAATGCTTTGAACCAATTGAGGACTTTTTGCCTACTTCGGAACAAACCATTCTTGACTTGGCCCATGGTTTAATAGAGAATGAAAGTGAGGATGAAATGAATGTAGTATCTATTTGTAATAAAATGATTTCGTCTTTGGATCCCAAAGAAGAAAGTTTCATTAAAAATGATCCCATCTCCTTTGAAATTCCAACTTTTAGCAATGATAACTCATCTCTTGAGTTTGAATTTCTTTCCTCCCCCTTTTCATTCTCCGTTATCACACCATCACAAGTACCCGATGAATCGGTGCCAAAATTTAATACGTTCAACCCTTTCACCGACGAGGAGTACTTGCTTGAGTTGCTTTCCATGAAGGCATCGTTGCCTCCTTGTGCGCCCCCTCCCATTCCAATTTTAAAATACTTGGGAGATGATTTATTTTTTCTTGTCCCCCATGTGTATTTGTCACCCGTCTTATCCAAATCCCCCATCCTCCTGCCAAAAATTTTAATTGGGGATGGTTCATTTCTTACGCCTTACACATGACTTCCGTTGTTCAAACGCAATTATTATTTTCTGGGAGGCATGCATGAGTGGGAGGGTCCGCCGTGGATCTTTCAAAGTCAAATCATTTTCATGGTGGACCCTCAACTATTTCGACTTAGTGTATAGTTAGTGTGAAGCCTAAATGGTAGGTTGTATATAGTTAGCTTTTTACTCTTTCTTTCTTTTTATCTTCTCTTTCCTTTTTAATTTAGTCTAGTGTAATTAGTTAACTTTTTGTTATTTGTTTTTGTTATACTTTGGTACTAACATGTTTTGTAGAATCATTGGACTTACGCTCCGGAGATCACTCCATTGTGGGTAATATCGCTCTTTTCCTCTCTTTAACTTGGTTCTTAATTTATATTGTGGACAATGTCAGGTTTTAAGTTAGGGGGTGTGGGATATTCTATCCATTCATTGGTAGTTTCTTTGATTTGATTACATGTTAGTTACTAAGTATGCTTTCTTAGAAAAATTTGAAAAATTTCAAAAACATTTTCTTTCTTTTTCTTCCTTTTTTTGGGCATTTTACTTTTTTTTACTTTTTTTTCGATGATAAATTTTAATAATTGCTCGATCCAATAGACAACTCAACGATGTATATTCTCGATTTTAGAAGTTATTAGACTTTAGTCCTCAATTATTGATATTATGAATAACTTCATGAATTAAACTTTAATCCCATGAGCACATGCATTTTTCTTGTTTTATTGATTTGGTTTAAGATTTTTATAACTCGGTAATTTTTGTTGCATTGTATATACTTACACCGAGTAAGCTTTGTACCTTTCGTCATTTGTGAGTGTATACACTATTCTTTCATCTTTAAAAATGTTACAGTCGTTGGTAATCTCTCTATTCTTTCATTTGATCGTTCATTAATTGAGTTCTTTCTTGAAATGTATTACTTGAGCATCATTTTCAAAGTTTGTTTTGACTCGAGAATTGCGTAAACTTTATGAAATGATCATAGGCCATCTTTGTTATATCACCCATATTAGCCTTGACCTCACCTTATATGTTTTCCCTCGTTAAGCCCTCTGTGCCTAAATATTAGCCTTTCGTTTCATAACCCAAAGTTCCCATAACCAACTCCGAATTGGAGTTATATACCATATATATTACCTTCCATACCTTTGTTTGGAATATTACTTGGGATTGAATGATGTTGCGTTGAGATTGCAATTTAGGCATGTGAGAGTGTGAAAAGTGAAGAAAATAAAAAGTGAAGAATAAGTGAAAAAGTGAAAGAAAGAAAACAAAAGAAAAAGTGACAAAAAGAAGAAAAGAAAAGAAAGAGAAAGATGTATATGTTGTATATAGTGTTCAATAAGCTTTGATTACTCTTCCAATTGTAACATCTAATGCCTTTTATGGATTGTTTTTTCCAATTTTTGAAATTTCTCGCATTTTCCATTATTCCGAGTTTTCATCTCCAAACACTTTGAATCCATACATACACATCCTTCGTTTCGTACCCTAGCCTAGGCTACATTATAACCCTATAAAGTCCTATGTAATCCTAGGGCGAATTTAATTTAAAAGTTTAAATAGTTTTGATAATCTATGAAAATACATTTCGCCTCCTTTAATGTGCGGTATCTTTCATTGAGATTATGGTTTTTAATTTCCTATTTAGCGTTCTTCATTTGTGACATGTGTGCGGCCTAGTTTCCCTTTACATTTACTCTTTATGCCACATGTCCCGTGTGTTACCTCCCTATTTCGAGTGAATTCATTTGATGAGTGTAATACTCGTGAGGATTGAATATATGCTTGCTTTATTTAGTATCCGATTTATTTAAGGTTTTGCCGAATCACACTTTGCATGTGCTTTCTCCCCTCCCACATTTTAAGGTTTCAATTCTATGAGGTGCATTATATAATGTTAATAATACGAACTTTTGTTTGAATTCATTCACTTTGCTAATAACGTGTATAAAATCTTGTTCGTATTGTTGAGCTTATCGCATGTTGGTTTGGGCATAGTTTGAGGAAACCATATGATGTTTGTGGGTTTCATCCCTGAAAACCCTCACGAGACGACACTCGTCGACTGGGATAACCTAGGGGTTTAATGACTTATTGCAAACGCTAAATGCAATCATATTCCGTACGAAACTGGTATTTGTATTTTGATGCATATATACGTCTTGTATTGCCCTCTGTGGATTAGTTTTTTTTGTTTCATCACTAGGGACTAGCAATGTCTAAGTTAGGGTGTGTGATTCGTATCGAATATTACATATTTCTGCCCTATATCTTTATGCATTCTATCACTTTTACGATCCTAAATACCTATATTTATGCTCATTAACCATACAACCTCGTATTTGGATATATACATGCTTTTCAGAGGTTAATTGTGCTTATGTGGGTATTGGAACGCTAAAAGTGAGGAACCGTTACATTTCAGAGAAGTTTCGTCACCGGACTCTACTTCAAGGGAATTTTACTCAATTCCCACTTCATTTTTGGCTCATATAATTTCTACGGATGCGTAGTTCGTTGAGTTAGCATCGCGTGGCCGCAAATGGCACATCATTTTGAGTTCGGACGAAGAAATTATGGCCATTCCCGTTTGCATACTTTTCCTCCCAAGTGAAGAGCAAATAGCAGCAGGAAACCGAGTACCGATCGATCGCGCTTCTGATGCCGATTGACTGCGAGTTTTGATTTTGTCTTGGCTCAAAGACAGTGTGGATGAACTTAAAAGCGCGGTCGACCGCGCCTCTGCGACCGGTCGACCGCAATCACCAGATATTTGCCACTTTTGCCTTTTCTTTTCTTTCTTCTTTTCTTTTCTTCAAACTTACTATATAAACCAATTTTGGTTTCTATTTTCAGATATCTTACATTTTACATTAGGTTTAGGGTTTGTAAGGAGATTTTGCCCTTCTCCATTTCCTTTGGGTGTTTTACCCATTTTCATGTATGTAAGCTTCATTTCTTTGTCTCTTTCATTTGTTTATTGCTTTCTTTACTTGCCTCCTTTCATTTCCATGCCTAGTTAACATTTATTTCTTGCTATTTCTTTCTCTAATAATTAGGTTTACTTGCTTTCTTTCAATGCATGTCATTTACCATGCTTTATAGCTAATTTAGTCTAGGTTGTGTTGGATTGAACTCACCTATGGGTTGACGTGTTGCTTTGCTTTGGGATGGAGTTTTTATGGGTCTATTTCGAGTGTGTTGTCCTAGTTATTATGCCTAGGAGATTTGACGGGATATGTCATGTATGCTACGTGCTTTCGACCTTGCGTGCGTAATTTTCGAGGTATTTGTTGACGCCAAAATCTTATTAGACTTTTATGCGAATTTAGGGATATGACAACTCTTAGTTTAATTAACTGTCGAAACAAGACTCAATTTTAATAACTCGTAAACCCATGTAACCACTTACACTAATTAACTCTAGGTGAGGGATATCCGACGCACCCTATAGTTTTTATTCTCTTTGTTAATTTAGTTTAAATACACTCGCCTAGTATAACCTTTTCCTTTTCGCGTCTTTTCCTTTTTGTTTATAATTATCTTTTTCACTTTTATTTTAAGAATATTAAACCAATTAAATTCTAGAAACTTGTCTTTGTGGATTCGATACCCGGACTGGCTGCTATACTCCCTTAAAAGAGTGTAATCATAGTTTAGGTTTTTGCATAGATGAGGTGAGCCGAACAATATAAAATGACCGGCGTGCAGGTGACGCTCGCGCCGCGGCGAGATCCAATTTATCAGTAATCTCGCGTCGGGGTGAAACCCAATTTATAGATAAACCTAGTTTATCAGTAATCTTTTGCTTATCCTAAAATATTTGTATCTTGGCCTAAATCATCTCTACCTTCTCTGAGGTGTCCTGAATAAAATCTGACCCAAGTAACTTGTTCTTCCCACCTCCAACCAGCATGAGAGTGAATGACAAGATCTCTTGTAAAGCGCCTCGAACGGTGCCATCCTAATCGTTAACTGGTAATTGTTGTTGTACGCAACTGCACCAAAGGCAAATACTGCTCCCAACTCCCTTAAAATCTAATATGCACATTCGTAACATGTCCTCCAACATCAAGTTCACCCTCTCCATCTGCTTTTCGATCTGAGAATGATATGAGGTGCTCAATCTCAACTCTGGACCTAAATGCTGCTGAAAGGTCCTCTAAAAATGGGACACAAATGTCCTATCCCTATCTGGCACAATGTTGGGTGGTACACCATTCAACTTTACAATCTTTATGAGGAAAAGTCTAGCGTACTGCTCTGAGTTGTAATCTGCCCAGACCGATAAAATTGATCCACCTTCGTCAATCTGTCGAACATCACCCAAATGGAATTATGCCCCTTTTGTGATGTAGTAGTCCAGTGATGAAGTCCATGAAGATGCTCTCCCATTTTCATACCAGGATTTCTAAAGGATGTAACACACCTTCAGGACGCTGATGGTCCACCTTCACCAGTTGACACGTACCACACTTGGACATAAAATCTGCTATGTCCCTCTTCATTCTGGCCCACCATTACTGACATTGCATGTCGTGGTACATCTTATCCCCTTCAGGATGTACCATAAAGCATGAAATGTGAGCCTCAAACACCTCAACTCCTCGCCATCTGGGACAACTAGTCGTCCCTGGAATATCAATCCGCCATCCGACTCGATAGAATAATGCCCTTCACTAGAATTTTCATTTTTATTAAAATTTAAAAGAAGGAATTTTCTTGGTATAATCCACGATTTATTTTATATGCATTATAAAGTAACATAAATTTTGGAAAGAACCAAAGTTCCAGATTCGATATGGGACGATTTAGTATTTCTTCATTCATTTCCATCAAATCAATTTTTTTTTTGTAATTGGGTGGCTTAATTTCTGAATCTTGATGAATTGTAAGATAAAAAAGATATTGCTTATCAATTTTATCAATTATTTGGTAATTATGAGTCCTAATCTTAATATTTTGATTACTCTCCCTCGGCTAACAACTTCCATACTAGCTCCTGGCAAAGCTGATCTCCTACTTGAACCTTCACTACCCGAATAATGATTTTGGGTGTGATAGTGAGAACCTCCATGAATGCATGGGTCAAGTCGTCATCCCCACGAAGTGATTCCCACTTCGCCTGCCACACTGTCACTAAATCCAACATCGACTTATGGCTCAAAGCATTTGCTATAACATTCATCTTCCCCGGGTGGTACTGAATGTCGAACTGGTAGTCTTTCACAAATTCTACCCACCTCCTGCCTCATATTCAACTCCCGCTACGTGAAAAAATACCGTAGGATCTTATAGTCAGTGAAAATCTAGAACTTCTCCCCCAGGAGGTAATGCCTCCATACTCGCAGTGCAAATACCACGTCTTATAACTCCAAGTAGTGGGTGGGGTAATGCCACTCGTGAGGCTTTAGGTTCCTTGACGTATAAGCAATCGGCCTATCCTCTTGCATCAAAACTCCTCCAAGTCCCCCCAAGGACGCATTTGTGTAGCACTTATAGTCTATCCCTGCCCGAGGTTGTTCCAGAACCGGTGTTGTAGTCAATCTAGTCTTCGGCTCATTAAACGCCTTCTGACACGCATCATCCCATACAAACGACACTTCCTTCCTAGTCAAATTAGTTAGGGCCCCTATTATCTTGGAGAACCCCTGAATGAATCGATAGTAGTACCCGACTAGTCCCAAAAAGCTATCTCGGTGGGTGTAGTGGGCTGTCCCTAATCCATCACTGCAGAAACCTTACTCGGGTCCACTGATATCCCCTTCTTAGACACAATATTGTCCAAAAAATACACCTCTCGTAACCAAAACCCATATTTCTCGAACTTAGCTTATAACTGGTGGTCTCGTAGTGTCTCTTAGACTACCCATGAATGTTGTCCGTGCTCCTCCGCAGTTCGAGAATAAATTAGAATGTCATTAATAAACACTATGACGAACTGATCTAAATAGTCTCTGAACACCCGATTCATCAAATTATTAAATACCATCGGTGCGTTGGTTAGCCCAAAAGGCAGCACCAAAAACTCATATGGCCCGTATCTCGTAAGAAACGCCATCTTCGAGATATCCTTCTCTCAGACTCTTAACTGATGATAACCCTATCTCAAGTCAATCTTAAAGAAATACGCAACACCCCTCAGCTGGTCAAGCAAATCATCAATGTGGGACAATAGATATTTATTCCGTATGGTGACCTCGTTCAACTCCTTGTAGTCGATACAAAGTCGCAATGATCCATTCTTCTTCTTAATGAATCAATCTGGAGCACCCCACAGCGAAGTACTCATCCTAATGAACCCTTGTCCTAATAACTGCTCAATCTGATCCGAAGCTCCCTCATCTCTAGAGGAGCCATTCGAGACGGTGTACTTTAACACCCCGTATTTCTGAGTATTTAAAAAAATTAAATTAATTTGATTAATTTTCAAATTACACGAGTGACATAATTTAATGGAATTAAATATTATACGTTGATTAAAATATTAATCTGAGAGAAAATGATTAATGTTTATTGAGTATAACTACTAAGTGAATAGTGATTTAATATTTTACGTCATAGTAAGTGATAGTTGTATATCTTAACCGGGTGTCGTGTGTAGACTATATGAGGGTCGAGATAGGAAATTATTTTCGAGTGACTCAGACGATGATTTCGAGGGCACGGTTGTGTAACAACCCAGATTTTTTTAAATGGGAATTTTTAAATTAATTTTGGAAATCGGAGAAAGATGAAATTTTGGATTTTATAAATTTTATAATTTAAAATATTGGGTTTTATATGTAAAAAATAAAATTTCAAACGGAATTGGAATCGGAATTAAAATGGAGTTTTGATTGAATTTTTATTATATAGAAGAGTCCTCAAAACATAAAACTCTCTAGAAAAAAAAATCTTTAAAAATATAGGACCGTTCGATCGAGCTGAATTTTTTTGTGAAGCTTCTTCTCATCTTCAGCTACTAAGTTCCCGAATTTCATCGAATTCCAACGGTTTGATCCTCCAGATTTTTTGTAGTATTTGTATCTAATTCGAACTCTTTTCTTAATCAAACTCTTAATCCTTTATATATCACAACTAATTCGTGGATGAACTTTTCAAATAACTTTTTCTCAAACTTTTCAACTAGAAGACCTCTCCAAAATTACTCCCTTTCATCTACAAACCATAGCCCAAACTTATTCAAGATTTCAACCTTAGATTATAAGGCTTATTTGGTGTTTTCTCGAGTTTGGGTTAGAACGAGATTTGATTATGTTCGGGAGAGAAACGTGATGGTGCGATCTGATTTGTGAGTCTGAATGACACCCCGCCTAATTAAATATCAGGTGATCAGTTATTTATTAATTAATTCAGAATATCCAGTTGGTTCAGATTATGCATCACTGTCGAAAACTTTTTAATTAAAACTAACCACTTAATATTTAAAAAGGTTGATGTCAAAATTTTATCTTTTCAATTAATCAAAAACCATTTAAACAGAATAACTAAATATTCACCATTTAATCCAATCACGTAAGAAATGAAATACTGACATAATAAAAGGGACTGGAGTAAGCACATCCAGCCTAAAGTCAAATACAATAGTCCAACTAAGTAAATCCAAAAACTGAAAAGTAAATAACTAAATTCATAATCTCTGAATAACTGAATAGAAACGAGAAACAAGCCCTAAATGATGAAATAGTTCAAAGGAAGTCAATGGGAGTCATGAAGGCGTCTACTAACAATGCCCTGTAGCTTCCACAACATCTACATCTCGTCGAATGAGTGAATCTCTTATGCTTGGTGTCCTTGTGGCTGGGCACCTGAAAGTGGTTTGACAAGAAAAGAGATTTTGCAGAAAACGGGTCAGAGCCGGAGTTGAAAACAATTTAAAAATCTGGAAGTGCTTAAAATGAATAATTAGCACATATATTTATCATGTTAAATTATCGAACTCACTTGGGAATGCTCACCTCTCATCTAGTGTGCACGCCTAGCGAATATTTAAACCCCATTAGTTCTAATCCCATACTAACTAGTTCTTCCTGTCTAAACCCATCATACTACAATAACGTCCCCGATTATTTCCCTCACAAGTTCACTACATATATTCAATCCCACTTTATCATAAATAAGCGTTTTCAGTTTTTAATCCAATTAAGTGGCCGCTACTTAATTTATTTCGGATTTCATTATAAATTTTTACCTACCAAATGTACACAGTAGATATCAACACAAATGTATAGATATATTCACTCTATCTCGTATATATATATATATATATATATACACACACACACACACACACACACACACACACACAATACTGCACCTCGAGACACAGCTGCGGTGCCTGCATACTCTGCTATCATGTCCTGTTGCATCGCTCATTTGCATAAAGGATTAAAGGTTCAGTCTCTCGCGAATCATCAGAAACATAACACATATATTGGAGGCGAACATAGTCCCAAGACGATGGACTACGCACATACCTACGCACCCATACGACCGTCATCACTATCGTTCTCACAGATAGTCCGTACCTAGGTTCTATGCTCTAGTGATACCAATCAATATCCCACCCGAAGGCTCCTCAAGGCATGATTGTACACAACGCGCAACCTCCGCTCGATAGCAAGCAACGTAGGTATGTTATACACACAACGGGGTAATGGAGCCTTAGAGAAAAGGTATAAATCATCCTTTTATCCCAATAAAGTAATGCTGACATGACTCACACGCACATCCCAACTTTGTGTGTTGCAACTACCGTATATTTCACTCCCGACCAAAATAATATTTTCATATTCATATGTTACTTTACTCGCTAAGTAATATTCCACGTAATTATTTTCGAAAAATACTAACTCTCGTCACGCTAGTAATTATTATAAATTAAATTTTCTCCATTTAAATCAATTAATCCAAATTCCATCATTAAAATAAAATTCTATAAAAATATGGGGTATTACATATATGTGATGATTTTGAGGTACGAGACTTATACAATATCCTCCTAAATTCTCTCGAGAGTATTCCGTTTGTTTTCTGTGTCGATTGCACTCATGTTGAATTGTGATATTCATTGGAATCCTGAAAAATTGTTGGAATCTATAATATTGATTCATTGTGATATATTATATTGTGATTTGAGCATCTTGTCATGAGACTTTAATATGGCACGGAGAATGGGCACCTTCCAATAGTCCAAAATTCGGATATGCTTGAGAATGCATTGGCGCGGTGAGGTGAGGTGTGGTGACTCATTGATGTGTTATTGAGAAATTAATATTGATATAATGCTTGAGAGTTGCATTTGATTTGTATATGCGATTTGTATATGCGATTTGTATATGCGATTTGTATTGTTGCGATATATTCACTGTGCTATTTATTTTTTTGAGCATCTATTCCTGTCATATTGTATACTTTTCTGTATTTTCTTTTAGTGGCACGTTAGCATGGATTTGGGACGCTATGGATTATTTTGAAAAATTATTTAGAACATGGATTGGAAGTTTTGTATTTTTGATATTTAAATTAGTGGTGTAATTTTTAGTTGGGGAATTTTATATTTGAGAGATTATGGTAATCATTATTGTGGAAATAGAAGAATTTTGGATTTGTTATATTTAATTATGGACTTTAGATGCTCTATACTCATTATTGATGGATTTAGTTTAATTTTATCACAGTAGCACGCCATGTGTCTTTTCGAGCGCGTGGGGGTGTTACAAATGGTATCAGAGCTTAGGTATACAACAACCCTCGGGTCTTGGGTTTTGGGTCTAACATGCGGGTTATACATGTTTTTCTTGGAGATAGAAATTTTTGGTGACAAGTTGTGTTAGGCATCAAGGTTAGATGTGAGGTATTTAAAGTTAATTTTTGGAGCCGAGATTTATTTATGGAGATTATTATTGTGGCCTGATTTTTGAGTGTTAGGCTTCGTTGAATTTCGAGGGCGAAATTTCTTGTTCGTGGTGAAGTATGTAACAACCCGGATTTTTTTAAAAAGGGAATTTTTAAATTAATTTTGGAAATCGGAGAAAGATGAAATTTTGGATTTTATAAATTTTACAATTTAAAATGTTGGGTTTTATATTTGAAAAATAAAATTTCAAATGGAATTGGAATTGGAATTGGAATTAAATTGGAGTTTTAATTGAATTTTATTATATAGAAGAGTCCTCAAAACATAAAACTCTCTAAGAGTCCTCAAAACATAAAACTCTTTAGAAAAAAAAATTATTTAAAAATATTGGACCGTTCGATCGAGCCGAATTTTTTTTGCAGCTTACTCTCATCTTCAGCTACTACGTCCCCGAATTTCATCGAATTCCAAAGGTTCGATTCCCCAAAATTTTTTTTTAGCGTTTGTTTCTAATTAGAACTCTTTTCTTAATCAAACTCTTAATCTTTTATATATCACAACTAATTCGTGGATGGACTTTTTAAATCATTTTTTCTCAAACTTTTCAACCAGAAGACCTCTCCAAAATTACTCCATTTCATCTACAAACCATAGACCCAAACTTATTCAAGATTTCAACCTTAGATTATAAGGCTTATTTGGTGTTTTCTCGAGTTTGGGCTAGAACGAGATTTGATTATTTTCGCGAAACGAACGTGATGGTGCGATCTGATTTTTGAGGCTGAATATATGTGATGATTCATGTGATGATTTTGAGGTACATGACTTACACAATATGCTCCTAAATTCTCTCGAGAGTATTCCATTTGTTTTCTGTGTCGATTGCACTCATGTTGAATTGTGATATTCATTGGAATATTGAAAATTTGTTGGAATCTATAATATTGATCCATTGTGATATATTATATTGTGATTTGAGAATCGCGTCATGAGATTTTAATATGGCACGGAGAATGGGCACCCACTAATGGTCCAAAATTCGAATATGCTTGAGAATGCATAGGCGCAGTGAGGTGAGGCCTGGTGACTCATTGATGTGTTATTGAGAAATTAATATTGATATAATGTTGAGTTTTTCATTTTATTTGTATATGCGATTCGTATTGTTGCGATTTATTCATCGTGCTAATTATTGTTTTGAGCATCTATTCCTATCATATTGTGTACTTTCCCGTATTTTCTTTTAGTGGCACGTTAGCATGGATTTGGGATGCTATGGATTATTTTGGAGAATTATTTTAGAGCATGGATTGGAAGTTTTATATTTTTGATATTTAAATTACTAGTGTAATTTTTAGTTGGGGAATTTTATATTTGAGAGATTATTGTAATCATTGTTGTGAAAATAGAAATTTTTTGGATTTGTTATATTTTAATTGTGGAATTAAGATGCCCTATACTCATTATTGATGGATTTAGTTTAGTTTATCACAGTAGCACGCCGCGTTTCTTTTTGGGCGCGCGATCTGTAATATCCCGCACGCCCGGGAAGACACACGACGTGCTACTATGATAAAAAAGAAAGGGAGAATATTCTTGGAGCTTAGGTGGGGGTTCTTGGATATTTCAACTTTGTTCCTACATAACCATCACCTTTTGAGTGTGGATCAGAAGAGAATCATCATCAAGAGAACCAAATCAAATCACTCCCATACAAGGCAAGTATTTATCTTGTAAATTTTTATGAGTTATAATACCCATGTACAGTATGGTCTTATAATTAAGGATAATTAATACTATTCTTATGATTTGATGAATAGAACTCGTAATTTAGAATACGATTGCATGTAAAATGAATCCAATTGAATAATTGAAACAAAATCAGAAGTTATGGGATTAAGATCATGGGATAAATCTGGTTTTTTGATGAACTTATGTGAAGAACACAAAAATGTAGGGTTTAATGATTAATGGAGTTTTAATTTGATCTTGGAAGAAATTCTATGGATTTAATACATGATTTATGTTATAAATCATCCCTACATGTATATTTGATGTTTAGTTATGCTAATTGGGAGTTAAGGATTGTTGTATAAAAGTTTGAGGAATTGGATGGTATAAATATAACCCCGTAACAAGAACTCGAATTTACTATCGAATTGTTACCTAATAAATCCCCCATTTCAATGCTTCATTAGTGTATAACACCATTAAAACTACATAAACATAGAACTCAACTTGACAACTTGTTAAAGAAGGGTTTTATATGACCTAATACATCCACTTGGGGAGCACCAGTCTTGTTTGTAAGAAAGAAGGATGGAACGTTTCGATTATGAATCGACTATCGGAAGATGAATCAAGTAACCATCAAGAATAAATATCCTTTGCCTAGGATAGGAGACCTGTTTGACCAATTGCGAGGGTAAAAAATATTGTCAAAAATTGATTTACGATCTGGGTATCACAACTTCGCATGAAAGAAGAAGAGGATATTGATTGGGCATAAATATTGTATATTTATTCCCCTAATCTCAGTATATTTGTGAACCCAAGTGATGTAACATATACATATTTGATGCACATTTATGCTACTAACCTTCGTTGACGAGTATTTCGTGTTTCGTGCTTGTCTTATTGGTTTTACAGGTTAATTATGCAAACAGTGCAAAAGAGGAAGCAAGACAATGCTAGAAAATCTAAGAAGGCAAGTTCAAGGGCAATTTAGTAATTTTGTAGCCCGATCCGGAAGGAGAAGTCAACTGGAAAGTTGAAGAGCTCGGAACAACGAGAACACCGGAAGAAACGGCACCCAAATCCGAGCTACGGTTGATGAGTTATGCCCAGTTGAAGTTGAAGAAAAATCTAAGAAAGGAAGAAAAGAAAGCAAGAAAAAAAATCTAAGTGTAGCACTCCAGGCCAGCACACATTAGCGAACCCAGGCCGAACCGGTTTGGGGGGCGAACCGGTTCGGGGTACATGCGAATCGGTTCGGGGTCCCTGATGCGCGAATTTGCTCCCCAAATCTGATTGGTTCCCAAGACTCCTTTTAGGTTAAAACTCTAAAAAATAGTAGGGAACGTAGGCAACAACCTAGGGGCAGCCAATAGGGATAGTTTTAGTCAGTTTTTGATAGAGAGAAAAAGATAAGAACATCTAGGAACATCAAGGGAATTAATTGCTTCAAGATTTAATCATTACGGGTTTGTTTTTCAAGTTTTAATTCAAAGTTCAGAATTCTTGTCATTATTCTTGCATGTTTATTTTCTGTATTCGATTCAACTTATTGCTGCGTTCATAATACATATTTACATGCTTCAATCTAGTTTCATCATGAATTCTTCCACATGCAACGTTACTATTTCATGCGTTAGTCAGTTTAACATGTCCGGATAGGGTTTAAAGGTTGGGATGCATGAACCCAACCTGATGTGTTAGTGCATGTGCATAACGTTAACCCAATGAATTTAACGATTGATTTTGATCGTATCGCGTAATTACATAATAATTGTGGATCTTTATATCTCGTTTACCTTTGGGTACTCGTGATGATTTAGAGTACAATTTGAGTGCAATTACCGCGATACCGATTTACTCATCCTCAGATTAGGTATGACGCGGGCTTGAACCTCGTATACATAATGCTTGGGAGTCCTAAATTCCGGGTCTGATTAATCGGATAAATTTATGATTGACGTTGTTACTGCACTACACTAGGGTTGGGGGATTGCATTCCCGTCCTGTTTTCTCATCATTTAAGTTTAAAAAGTTTTGATTCAATTTTTCATTCATAATTTAGGTACTTTAGTTAGTTGCATTTTTCATCATAATTTCATAATTGCAGTTAGCTTAATCAATCCCAAAAACCAAATCAATTTTTCCTTTTCTTCTTAGAGTCGAAGTTAGGATTCCTACGTCTTGTCCCGTCGTCACAACTCCGTTGTCCTTTTTCCCTGAGGATCGATACCCGACTTGTCGGATTATTACTTGAGCGACAGGCTTGCACTTGAGCCTAGAGAGTACGCACTTTAGAGACACATTCTGAGTCGTGTCAAGTTTTTGGCGCCGTTGCCGGGGAATTAGGTAGACTTAGGATTAGATTGAGTCAATCCAAAGCTTTGACCAAAAAAAAAAAAAAAAAAAAATTCACCATCACCTCTCCTAAGCTTTAATGCAAAATTCTGAAATCACTCCCACACCCCATAATAATCCAACCAGCATTCATGAAAATCCAATTGTTAAGTATAACCCTGATAGTCCCCACACTCCAAACGCCCCACAGTTTTGGATCCCACCACCCACACCGTCGCACTCAGTCTCTAGTAACACTCCATTCTCATTCGTAGGACACACTTCGAGAACACCCAGTGAGAGCGCCGAGTCGTCAAGTGAGAGAGAGATGTCGCAACATAGTAATGCACCTACCAGTGAGGACGAGCCTCCGTACCGCCCGTTGAGAGAATTCTTATATCCTGAGCGCACTGTCACTCCGGGATGCATTATACTCCCATATAATGTTGGGCAGTGCCGTTTCAAAAATGGAATGATCCAGATGCTACCACATTACCGCGGTATGGATTTTGAAAAGCCATACCTCCATATAAGGGAATTTGAGGACGTGTGTGATACTCTCAATGATCAAACCTGCACACAAGAGGTAATCCGCCTCAAACTCTTCCCCTTCTCGCTCAAAGATAAAGCTAAAGCCTGGCTATGGTCTTTACCTCCAAGCTCGATTCGATCCTGGAATGAGCTACAGTCTAAATTTCTCAAGAAATTCTTCCCACCACATCGAACAATTTCTATAAAGGCTCAAATTCAAGCATTCAGGCAACATGAAAATGAGCCATTCCATCGATGTTATGAACGTTTCAACGAGTTAGTGGCTTCATGCCCCCATCATGGATTTGATCCATCGCAAATCATCTCCTTTATCTATAATGGGTTAAATCTTAACTCCAAACAACTTGTTGAAACTATGGGAAGCGGTCCGTTTGTCGATCTAGATGCCCACGATGCTGATCTTCACATGAGGTATGTCGCCGAGACTACCCAATCCTGGGATACCTCTGACCCGAACGCTCAAAATCAAAATCGACAATCCACCACTGCTCCATCGGCGTCCGGCCTATTCCACGTAGATAAGAATTCTATGACGGATTATCGATTGGACACCCTTGAGAAAGGATTGCGAGACCTATGCGAGATATATGGAAAAGGACCAGCTGGACCCATTCCGAACCTTGTCGTGAAGGTGTGTGTGATTTGTGAGGCGGGACATTCAACTGAGGAATGCCCGACGATACCCGCCTACAAAGTAATGTTGCAGGAGCAAGTTAGTGGTATAGGAGGCTTTAAGGGTAATTTAGGTGCCCCGCACGGGACTTCATACAACCCTTCGTGGAAAAATCATCCCGGTTTTAGCTACGGGCAACAACATGCCGCAATGAACCGTCCTTCGCATGTTGCCCCTCCTCCACCACAACACTTTCAACAAGCCCCGCCCATGCAAGGACATGCGCAAGCACCGCCACCTCAAGGAAATTATATTCCACCACAGCGGAGAACTCTCGAGGATAACATGAATCAATTCATTGCAAACCAAACCGCAACCAATGCCAAATATGATCGTCTGATTGGCGACATAAATGCGAATCTGTCTAAAATACAATCCTCGTTGAGTGTCCAAGAGAAGGGCAAGTTTCTTGCCCAGGGCCAAAGACCTCTCCAAGGTCAAACTAGTGTTATCTCGACACCCCATGAACATCATGAGCAATGTAGCTCAATTACCACTGTACGTAGTGGGAGGGTAGTTAACTTGTCACCTCCCCCACGAGACGTACTTAAAGACAAGGAGATTTCACCCGGAACGAAAGATGCCGAAGATGTCTCCTTAAATGAGAGTAACAAAGAAGACGCTAGTGAGGCCAAGGTAGTAGTGAAACCACCCTCCACGGCACCGTTTCCTCAAAGGCTAATTCCCGCGCAAAAAGGGAATCCACGTGATGAAGTGCTAGAAGTACTTAAGCAAGTAAAGCTGAATTTACCCTTTCTTGATGCCATCAAGCAAATTCCAGCTTATGGCAAAGTTATCAAAAATTTGTTGACAGTAAAAAGGAAGATGAAGGTAAAAAAGAATGTCTTTCTAGCCCAGAACGTGAGCTCCATTCTACTAAATGATCTCCCGCCTAAATTCAAAGATCCCGGTGCACCCACTATATCCTGCATCATTGGAGATAATAAAACTGAGAAAGCCTTACTTGACTTGGGGGCAAGTGTAAACATACTCCCTTACTCCATTTATAGACAACTTGATTTGGGCGACCTCAAGCCCACAAAGGTCACTCTCCAATTAGCGGATCGATCAGTGAAGATCCCACGAGGCATAGTCGAGGACGTGATCGTCCAAGTTGACACTTTCTACTTCCCGGTAGATTTTGTCATTTGGGACACGGAGCCCTCCTTCAACTCGAGCAATCATGTTCCCATCATCCTTGGGCGCCCTTTATTAGCTACGGCTAACGCAATCATCAATACTCGGAATGGGGGAATGCAACTCACCTTTGGTAACATGACCTTAGAGACAAACATCTTCCATGTCGCCCAACATACGAGGGAAGAAGATGACCTTCACGCGGTGAGCTTCATAGACGAGATCGTAGGGGAGTACTTTGAGGAAAATGATTGTGGAGATTCCCTAGGGTCCTGCTTAGTGTCGAGCCATGAGAATGAGGGGTCCCACAAGAGAGAGCCGTTAGGGGTGTTCCCTATTTCATCAAGTAATAGTGGTAGTTGTGACAATGAGAGAAAAGTGGGGGAGAGGTGTGTAGTGACCACAATTGAAAGAGAGAGAGAGGGGTTAGAAGAGAGAAAACTGGTGGAGTTGGAGATCGAACAAGTAAGAGAGGACGTAGGCACTACTCGAGAGAGAGAACTAGGAGACATGAGCATGGAAGATTTTGAAAGAGAATTCGGGCAGGTGGATGAAAGTATTACTATTGAAGGCCAATCCCTATTGGATTCATGTAGTCACTTAGACGAAAGTGAATTGAAAGCAAAAATTGATGAATTCCTTCGTTGTGACAATCCACCCACAACACTAGAGGCCTCGAAGGCAAGTGAGGAGAAAAGTTGTGGTTCATCTGACTTAGAGCCCGACCCATGCATCTTAAAAATTGAACGAAACCTAGGTGTTCCCTCCGAGTCAGTGCACGCAGATCACACTTTGAGCCAGCATCACGAGGATCCCTTTCCAGTTAGTCACGATGAGTCTCCCGGTCTATCCTTTATCTATGGGGGAGGTCCCAACTTGTTCCGATTGTTAGCTTATAATCCTAAGACGGGAGAGACAAGGAGAACATCAAACCCCGTGAGTGGGGTCGGGTGAGTTTGTGGAGAGATGAGAGGTCGTTGCACCCCCGACGCGTATGGGGTGATTATTGTTGTATTTTTGAGTCATGCATGAGTGTCATATAGTGTCTTGTTGCATTTTAATATTTGTTTGTTTTATTTTTTCGCACTTTTCATTCGCCTTGAGTTAGATTTTCGTCCTTTTTGCTTGAGGACAATGCAAAAGTCTAAGTTAGGGGGGCTTACAAGTGCGTATTTCTAAAACTTCACAAATCTTCAAAATGCCCAAAATTTCCAAAATTTTGAAAAATCCAAAAATATTTTTTGTTCAAAATAAATAAAAATTGAAATTCAAATTTTTCAAAAATATCATTAAAAATCAAATTGGAGTCTCAAATTGTAAACATCCAACATACAAAAAGCCGAAATTGACCAAAGATGGAAATTGAGCGAAAATTGACGACTTAACGAATAAATGTGGAGATTAACAAACCCGGTGAGATTCGAGCCTATCACGTTTTGCGAGTTTTTAAATCAATCCGAGTTAATTGTTAACTCAAAGTTCTTTTTAGCGCTTAATAAGTTGTCAAGGATCTCAATCCTTTCATTTTGATCGATTTTGAAAAATGTGTGCAATATTGCCTTGAAAAACGTGCCAAATTAGTCTCTAAACCTAAATTCACCTCGAAACGCATATGGTAACACAATTGGCATTTTGGACAATGAAGTAGGCCCTCGTTTGTCACCCCAAAAATATTGGCCATAAAAACTCATGAAAAATCACTCTTTTTGCAACCCAAATTGAGCCGAATAATTTTCCTTTTCGTTTGACAACTCGAAAAACCCAAAATAGCCGAAATTGCGAAAAAAACGAGAGAATTTAGAATTCAAGTCTGAAAAGTGCAACAAAAAGGGCAAGAAAAAAGAGAAGTATGCTCAACAAAAATAACAAGAAAAAAAAAGCAGCAAAAAATAGAAAAAGAAAAAAAAATGAGCAATAGCCCAGAAAAAAGCACAAATGGACATCCTAAATAACTTTTCCAATTCCGAATTTCCCGACCATTTCCATGTTACCCAATATACCTTAAACCCCGAAAAAGTCCTAACCGAGTCCAAATTGCGAAATTGATTACCGCGTGGAGAGTTAAGACACCAAAAGATAATATAAGAGGCTAAGTGCGCGAAATAGAGGCAATGTTCCCGTTTTTAAAACTGTAATCCATTGATGAGATCCTATCACCATGAAATTTCCGTCTTTCTATTGTATGCGTGAATTTTCTTCCCTTACATTTACTCTTTATATCACGCATACCGAGAGAATAGCCATAATCCGAGAGATTCGTTTTTGAGAGCGTTCCGTGAGAAATTGAAATCAAAACGAATTTTCGGATAAGTAACGTAATGATCAATCGGTGGAAATTGGCGGTTATATTTTCGGCTTCGCACACACACTACGGTTTGAGACTCGTAAATATGACTTGATGATGACTATTTTCCGGAAAAGTTTGAATTGCGCAATTTTTGCGTATTTTGAATTTTCTTTGAGTCGAATTTTGTGGGTATATTCACTGCAAACCCTCACGAGACACAACTCGTCCTACTAGGGTAACCTAGAGGTTTAAAGGCTTGTTGCATGCGCTAAATGCAATCTCTTGCCCGCGAAAGAGGTGCTCTATCCCAATAAAGTCTTTGAAGGATCCTTAACTCATACTTTCATTCTTTTACATTGCTCGGGATGCGCAAAGTTCTAAGTTAGGGGGGTTTGATTGGGCATAAATATTGTATATTTATTCCCCTAATCTCAGTATATTTGTGAACCCGAGTGATGTAACATATATAGATTTGATGCACATTTATGCTACTAACCTTCGTTGGCGAGTATTTCATGTTTCGTGCTTCTCTTATTGGTTTTACAGGTTAATTATGCAAACAGTGCAAAAGAGGAAGCAAGACAATGCTAGAAAAGCTAAGAAGGCAAGTTCAAGGGCAATTTAGTAATTTTTAGCCCGATCCGGAAGGATAAGTCAACCAAAAAGTTGAAGAGCTCGGAACAACGAGAACACTAGAAGAAACGGCACCCAAATCCGAGCTACGGTTGATGAGTTATGCCCAGTTGAAGTTGAAGAAAAATCAAGAAAGGAAGAAAAGAAAGCAAGAAAAAAAATCTAAGTGTAGCACTCCAGGCCAACACACATTCGCGAACCCAGGACGAACCAGTTTGGGGGGAGAACCGGTTCGGGGTCCCTGATGCGCGAATTTGCTCCCCAAATCTGATTGGTTCCCAAGACTCCTTTTAGGTTAAAACTCTCAAAAATAGTAGGGAACGTAGGCAACAACCTAGGGGCAGCCATTAGGGATAGTTTTAGTCAGTTTTTGATAGAGAGAAAAAGAGAAGAACATCTAGGAACATCAAGGGAATTAATTGCTTCAAGATTTAATCATTACGGGTTTGTTTTTAAAGTTTTAATTCAAAGTTCAGAATTCTTGTCATTATTCTTGCATGTTTATTTTCTGTATTCGATTCAACTTATTGCTGCGTTCATAATACGTATTTACATGCTTCAATCTAGTTTCATCATGAATTCTTCCACATGCAACGTTACTATTTCATGCGTTAGTCAGTTTAACATGTCCGGCTAGGGTTTAAAGGTTGGGATGAATGAACCCAACCTGATGTGTTAGTGCATGTGCATAACGTTAACCCGATGAATTTAACGATTGATTTTGATCGTATCGCGTAATTACATAATAATTGTGGATCTTTATATCTCGTTTACCTTTGGGTACTCGTGATGATTTAGAGTACAATTTGAGTGCAATTACCGCGATACCGATTTACTCATCCTCAGATTAGGTATGACGCGGACTTAAACCTCGTATACATAATGCTTGGGAGTACTAAATTCCGGGTCTGATTAATCGGATAAATTTATAATTGACGTTGTTACTGCACTACACTAGGGTTGGGGGATTGCATTCCCGTCCTGTTTTCTCATCATTTAAGTTTAAAAAGTTTTGATTCAATTTTTCATTCATAATTTAGGTACTTTAGTTAGTTACATTTTTCATCATAATTTCATAATTGCAGTTAGCTTAATCAATCCCAAAAACCAAATCAATTTTTCCTTTTCTTCTTAGAGTCGAAGTTAGGATTCCTCCGTCTTGTCCCGTCGTCACAACTCCGTTGTACTTTTTCTCTGAGGATCGATACCCGACTTGTCGGATTATTACTTGAGCGACAGGCTTGCACTTGAGCCTAGAGAGTACGCACTTTAGAGACACATTCTGAGTCGTGTCAGATATACCCAAAACTTCCTTTCGAACTCGATACTTCCATTTTGAATTCGTGGTCATGTCCTTTGGATTAACCAATGCACCTGCAACATTCACGGACCTAATGCATCGAGTATTTTGACCTTTCTTGGATCAATTCATAATTGTTTTCATATAAGATATCTTAATATACTCTAAGACTAGAAAGAACCACGAAGAACATTTGCATATAGAATTGGAAACCTTACGACAACACCAACTTTACGCAAAGAAAATCAAGTGTGATTTTATTATGAGAGAGGTGAAATTTCTAAGGCACGTGATTATCGAAACAGGTATGCAAGTGGATCCAATAAAAATCGTGGCAGTACTCAAATGGCGGCAACCCACGAACGTTACGGAAATTCGAAGCTTCCTCGGACTCATAGATTATTATCGACGCTTCATGGAAGGATTTAAAAAATTTCCTTACCTTTAATGAAGCTATCCCGAAAGGATGTCCGATTTGTATGGACTAAAGAGTGTGAACAATAATTCCTTACGTTAAAGAAAAAGTTGACCACTAACCCAATTCTTACTATTCCCTCCAGTTATGGCTTATATTCTGACGCCTCGTTACAAGGATTGGGATGTGTGTCAATGCAACAACGAAAGGTGATCAAGTATGCATCTCGATAATTAAAGATTCATGAACGTAATTATCTAATACACGATTTAGAGTTGGCCGCAGTAGTCTTCGCACTAAAGATTTGGAGATATTATTTGTATGGGGAAGAATTGCAATAGTAAAAACAGTAACTATGTTTTATAAAGCTTCCATATTCTACTTTTGGGGAACATTGTTGCTAAATTTAGTTAGGAATTTCCTTATGGATTGGCGTATCTAATTTATGCTCTGATTCTTTAAAGGTTATTCTATGTGTACCGTCACCTATTCGGGTTTGGATTCGGGAGTACTTTTAGAGTGTTTTATGTAGTTCGAAGCGTTTAATGCTAAAAATATTCTATATTTATTAGAAACCTATTGATATCGTAATTTTGTTTTTCTTTTTCTTTATCATACTTAATTTCAATTGCTTTGATTATTTTAAGATTTTTAAGGCGATGTTGTTTTGAAATTTATGTGTGGCATCAGATTACGTGTGCATGCACTTTTAACAACAACAACAACAACAATAACAATAATAATAATAATAATAATAATAACAATAACAATAATAATAATAATAATAATAATAATAATAATAATAATAATAATAATTACCCCCCCCCCCCCGAGCTAAGGTAGCTGCTATGTTTTGCTGTACGATTGATGATTGAGGAATTATATTGAGAAATCCGCTAGTAGGGAAACTTTACTACTTGGGGCCTTGTTTTTGTTGAAAACTTGCATTCTAGCATAGTATAGTTGATTTTGGTGCATCACCTCATCATTGCCGTGAGTGCACATATCATGACAATATGAATTCTAAAAAGAAATGTCAAGAAAAAATCACTAATCACACACACAACACCATATATACGGTTCGACAACTTGCTTATGTCCATGGAGAGGTTACTGTTTTCTTATTAGTATCTCTCAAATGCTCGAGGTTACATTCCTTGGCCCCGGATCAAGGTTTACGTTTTATAATTATGATTCTAAGTGATTATTTTGTAAAAGTAAGTCAACCACTTGTGGATAACTTATAGGTGTCCCTAAATATCTCTCTGAGATTGTTGGAAACCGATTTGAGTCTATCTCCATGCATTTAAGCACATGTTAAATATACGGGTCTTAATTAAATATCTAAGTTGGGTCGGACAGTCCATTTTGCATGTTGGGATGGTCGGCTGTATCCGTGGGCTTGAAATATAATTAAGCCCCCACTATTGACCCTAAAATCTTTAGGCTGAAATAATGGTCCAATAGATTTTAAGTGAGTTCAAGGCCTAAGTCCCGAAATTTTTTTAAAACTGGCATGGCATATCCATGAATTTTGAGAACTGTTGCGAGCACGCTCATCGAGTAGAGTCGGAGGTAACAGAGATGGAAATTTTTTAATAACCTTGAAAC
This sequence comes from Sambucus nigra, assembly GCA_949130495.1. NCBI lineage: Eukaryota > Viridiplantae > Streptophyta > Magnoliopsida > Dipsacales > Adoxaceae > Sambucus > Sambucus nigra. Next base: position 433,939,906 of record OX422211.1, on the reverse strand, counting down.
GACGGGGGCGCACTGGTGCGGACAATGATTTGAAGCGCTAAGATCAACCTAGGGAACACTTACTCATCATTTCTCCCTAGGTTCAGGTGAAGTTCAGCTGGAAGCAATCGCCATTATTGCATCTTACTCCTTCGCGAAGTCTTCTCAGAGCTTTCTTGCTAGTTCTCCACTATTTTAGAGTTCTTTTCGTCTGCTTTCTTCGTATAAGTCATTCACCCTTATTCTTGAATTTTTATCTTCAATGTCCATTATTAATGGTAGAACTATAGAAGAGTTTAAAAAAATGTATTCCATTTTGAACTTAGTGGCGATCGACTGCCCCCATGCTAAAAAACGTTAGAGACATGGATGAGGGGCACTGGATACACACCCTGGTTGTGGTCTAAAGGGGTTTAACCTTTCCCCCAAATGGATTATTCCAGGAATTATTTGATTATTTTGAGGTCGTCCCTGCCCAATGTGCTCCCAATACTTAGGATAGTGAACGGAGTTCATAGAATCAATGAATTGTATGGGACCAATATGAGGGTTTATGAGATCAGATTCTGCTACGCTTGGTCGTATACTTCTCATGGTCTTTTATATTTGAAAGCGATGAAGGCCGACAGAATTCTGGTCGTGAACCTACCTGATTCTAGTAAGGGTTATTGGGATCAAGGTTTTATTGCCAAAAACTAGCAACATCCTCCTTTGCCTGAGGGCTAGAAGTGCAAATGCCTATTTTGCCCTGACCGGGGGGAGGATCACATAGGTTGTTAATTGTTATTTTCCTTTAAACTGTTGAGTTTATGTTTTCACTATTTGCTCTACTCGCTAATGTGTTCATGTTTAATCTTCGTGCAGATCGAAATAGGAACAAGGAGACACTTCTTCATCTCTTCCGAATCGCCGATCTTCGGAAGGCCTGGGGGACAAAGGAAAGATTACCGATGATGATCACCCTAGGTATGTATCTTACTTATTGGAGTATACTAATAATACCATTAGCTTTGTCGCTCAACCTGTAGAGGAAGTTACTGATATTACCCTCTCAAGCGAGGGTGCTGCTTGCTTTCTATGAGCCTATAGTCATTGACTCTTATTCCCCCCCCCCCCCCCCCAAAAGGAGAAGAAGATCGAATGGCCCCTCTTAGAATAAAATTGCAGCTCAGAGGTGATGATGATGAAGATGACCAAGTGCTCTTATTTTTGCCAGGTTTAAAACTCTAAAGAGGTCTGAGGGGGATTCCCCCAGGTCGGGTGGCCCTAACATAAGGGTTGCCGAGAAAGAAGAAAGAGAAAAGAAGAAGAGATTGTAAGAGAGGGGAACGGAGAAAGAGAAGAAGAATGCCTTTGAGGCCTCACCAAAGGTTTCCTCCCTTTCTAGAATTTCCTAGGTAGAGAGTGGTAGTTTATCCATCTCTTGACCCCAACCTGATAAAGGGGGAAATTCTTATTATCTACCGTGAAAGGTCGATGAAGTTGGGTTTAGACATCATCCCGTTTGATCTGCTCATGTTCTTGTCTTGGTAAGTATTTTCTTCTCTCCGTTTATTTTGAAGTTATATTGTGGCTTCTGTTTTCATGTATTTTTTTGCTTTGCAAATACGACATACTTCTCTACTTTCTTGGATGGTCATGCTGACCGGTCCAAGGATAACTCAGAGAAATCTGAGACTATGAAGAAATTTCAGCTGGAAAAGTAAGCCTAAGAGTTGGATAAGAAGTCTACCAATAAAGAGATGACCTTATTGTATATGGTTAACCTCCTGTTAGTCGTAGAGAGAGATGGGCTCACCGAGGCGGTGAAGAAGCTGAATGATTACGTCCCAACCATCAAAGAGGCCAGTTATGAGAAAGGCTGGAATGAGGCATATGACGACGCCAAAATCCAAATCGCCTATGATCAGAAGGAAACCTTTTAAAAAGGATAGGACCAAGCATTAGTTGCTGCGGGAGACCCTTCTGACTCTGAAATCTTTGGGAGGCACGATCCAAGTCCTCCTTTAGTGATTAAAGAAAATGTTACTGCTAGTCATACTACTGGCCAAATTGAGGGTACCTCTGATCATGATGAGGTGTTCACTGACCAGACTGAGGGGATTGCAGACAAAGGGAAAGCTCCTGAATTATCCGAGCAGGGGAAGGAGTGAAGCTTGTAGATTAGGTTTCTCCTTTTTCATTTTTTGTTCACGTGTCAATCTTTTTCTCCCTCTTGCTATAATGGCTCTACCTAACTCTTGGTTATCAATAAAAGTAAACCTTTCTTTCCTTTACTGATGTTCCATATATTTGTTCTTTTCTTTATTACGTGTAGCTTGTGGTATTTTCTTATTCCCAATGTATTGAATATATCTTCGACATTGGTGCGAGCGAGCAAGCTCGCAGTGATATTATGAAGGCTTGTAAAGCGTTGAAGTCTAGAACAAAATCATATAAGGACCAAACTGAGTTGGTCACCAAGTTGAAGGATGACCTCCAAGACTTGGAGGATATTGGCTCCTTAATGGAAGAAGAGATAACCAACCTTAAGGCCCAGCTTGCGGAGAGCAAGGATATACGCAAGCTTAGCAAGTTGATCCCGTTAGATAATGATGAGTTGAAAAAAACTTATTAAAGTAGATGAAGGCTCCCTGAGAAAAAATGCCATTATATCTTGGCTTCAGAGGGACATAGAGAAGCTCAGGTTCCTGTTCAGGAGGGGCCCTAGAGCTGCTTGGTTGACAGGCAATGATGAGGGTTGGTAAGATTCACATGTGAGGATGCAGGAAGCACAAGACGATGTATACAAGCATGGGTGGTTGAATGCCTTTAAAGTGCTGAAGAAACCAAAAGAGTCCCAACTATGGTATGTGTACCAGGTGGACTACCCAGCCTACTACTGACCCCCATTTGGGTAGGACGAGCAGTGGGATCCCCTGAATGCTATTCCTCATTAGCTGTTAAATGACCTTGAGGTGGATCTTGACATCAAGGAAGAGTTTGCCCCCAACCCAGATGATGGTCAAAGCAGGAGGATATCAAAATTTTTGGCTCGCCACCCATTTACAGTTTGTCCTTGTATAGCTCTTATAATATTTTGTATCCATGTACTCTTCAGGCTTTTACCAAATAACTTCGAGTTTGCTTATTAATTGTAGTGTATTTTGGGTAGTTTCTGATTAAATAAAGTTAATAATTATTTATGGGCATTTGCTGACTAAGAGTAGTTGATATCTATTAATCATTTAGGGCTCTTGTCGGCTAAATGAGTTAGGAATTACTATTAATCATTTTGGGCTTTTGCGACTAAACGAGTTAAGAAATACCGTTTAATCATTACGATTACATGAGTTAAGAGTACTGTTAATCATTTTGGGCTTTTTCCGACTAAATGAGTTGGTACTGGTTGTATAAGCATTCTCCAAGTCCAATAGGCATTAGTAGTATCATTCCACCTACCTTACCTTTTAGGTCATGTCGTCACGCTCCCTTAGGCCTAGGAGAGATGATGACAAGAACACACCTGGTTAATGGGTCATCCACCCGATCAGGTTTTTAGCGACCAACATCATTGATGACCAACCTTAGTTGGCTTTTTGCCAAAGGGTCCCCTGTAGGTTTTTATTACCGTGAGGCCCTTTGTGTTTGATATGACAAAGACCTGATGATTTCATTATTTGAAACAAACTCAATCAGTTTATTGTAATCAGCATGAACCCTGCTAGGCGCGAGGAGATTCCATGACTGGAATAAGTTGAATAAACCATTGTAATCCAAATGAGCTCTGTTCCGTGCGAGGAAGTTCCTTGGTTGAAGTAATATAAAATTGAGATAATTAAGACGTAAGAGAAAATGGGCATTTATTCACTAATTAATAACTTAAGAGCAACATAATTCTAAAATGAAAATTTATATAAACTAGATGTTCTAAAGAAAATTAAAAATAGAATTCATCAAGGTTGGCTGCATTCCATACTCTAGGTATCTCTCTGCCCTCCAGTGTTTCCAAGTGATAAGCTCCATGAAGGTTGCTCCTGATTACTTTGAAAGGTCCTTCCCATTTTTGTCCCAATTTTCCATCTTACGGTCTTATTGCACTACCGAGGACTTTCCTTAGGACATAATCTCCTACCTAGAGTTTCCTTAAATATTGTACTGCCTTGACAGTTAAAGCTGATATGAAACCAGCTTAATCATAGATTGCTCTCTTCGTTCATCCGTCGAGTCAAGTTCAGTACACAAGGCATTGTCGTTTAGCCTTTGGTCGACCAAGTTGGTTCTCATGGTAGGGAGACCTACTTTAAGTGGGATGATGGCTTCCATTCCATATGCGAGTGCGAAGGGTGTTTCCCCGGTAGGTCTTGTAGGCATAGTACGTTAGGCCCAAAGGAAGTGAGGGAGTTTGTCCACCCAAGCACCTTTTGCTTTTTCCAGCCTCTTATTTAGACCGTCAAGCATAGTTTTATTGGAAGTTTTTGCCTGACCGTTGCATTATGGGTTCACTACCGAGCTGAAGTGATGTTTAATGCCATGTTTGTTACAAAAGTTTTGAAGGAAACTACTCTTAAACATTGTGCTGTTATCGATAATGATAGCTCTTGGTACCCCAAAGAGTATTATGATGCTCTTCTAGATGAACCTTATCATATCGACATCTCGGATGTTGGCTAGTGGCTCTGCCTCTACCCACTTAGTGAAGTAATATGTGCTGACCAATAGATACTTGCGATTCCCAGGTGTGGTAGGTAGTGGTCCCACGATGTCCAACCCTCATTGCGTAAATGGACAAGGGTTGGTCAAGGATTTCAGGTCGATAGCTGGTTGATGAACTATAGGGGAGATTTTATTGGCATTTTTCATATCTCTGAACATAGATACCTGCATCTTTTTCTGTGTTACCACCAGTAGCCTTATTTGATTACTTAGAATTCCAAGGATATTCCTCCTGCATGACTCCCACATATTTCCTGATAATGTATCATTCTACAAGTAGACAGCGATTGGATCCATCCATCTAGGAGCTCTTTCTACGGAAAGGATCTGTTCGGTGACCATTATTTTTTCAATACTAGGCTGGGGGAGAAACTCCACATGGATAGTTTTTTTGAGCTCAGAGTCCATTGCTGAGCTTTGGGCATCTAAGGCATTAGCATGGATGTTTTGCCCTCGGGGAAACTACTGAACATGGACCTCCTCAAATCTTGCCATAAGCTACCATCGCAAGGTAGGCCGTTATCCTATAATCTTTTGTGTTGAAATCTCTGCTCTCTTATTTATAGATCAGTTTGGAATCGCCGAACACATTGAGGCACTTTGCCCCCTGCAGTTGGGCATTGTGCAGACCAATTATCAGTGCTTCGTACTCGACTTCGTTGTTGGACGCTTCAAATCCCAAGAAGTCATAATCATTTTGACAGTCATCCAAAGAGATCAACTTTTTAAAGAACAACTTTGAGGGGGAATGAAGTGATCAATGTTATTGAGTAGGATTTGAAATAGTGCTTCAGCTTCCTAGAGGCAACTACCAGAGCATTGGTAAGTTTCTTTAAAGGCAAGTAGCATTGTTATGAATTTAGGAGCGTCTTGCTGGCATAAAAGACAAGGTACTATTTACCCTCCTTTTCACATACCAAAGTTAAGCTAAGAGAGTGGTCTGATACTGCGAGGTAGAGGTATAGTGGATCTCTGTCGTTGAGGATTGCTAGAAAGGGTGACTTACTGAGGTAAGACTTGATCTCCTCCAAATATTTTGAGAAATCATCATTCTAGGTGAGGTCCTTATCCTTCTTCAGGAGATGACAAAATGGTCAACAACATTTTGAGGACTTAGAGATTAAACAATTGAGTGTTGCGAGCATTCCAGTAAGGTTTTGAATATCTCGCAACATCCTTGGTGGCTTGACCCTGTTAATCGCTTCGATCTGATCTGGATTGTCCTCAATCCCTCTCTTGCTGACTTGATAACCCAAAAAATTTCCTAACTAGACACCGAATGAGCACTTGCTTACATTGAGTTTCTTCCAGTAATTTTGAAGAATTTTAAAGGTTTCGGACTGATCATTGAGGTAGTCATCTTTGTCCTTGATTTTGACCAACATGTTGTCATTGTAGACTTCAATGGTGTCTCCCATCTACCGCTTGAATATCTTTGTGACCAGCCTCTGATAAGTTACTCCTGTATTTTTTAGGCCCAAGGGCTTAACCTTGTAACAATATAAGCCAACTGGAGTTATGAATGACATCTTATCTTGGTCGGACTTGAATAGTGGAATTTGATGATATCTTGAGTAAGCATCTAGGAAACTCATACATTTGTGTGCTGTCGTTGCATCGACCAACTGGTCTATCTTTAGCAAGGGAAAAATGTCCTTAGGGCAAGCCCTGTTGAGGTCGATGAAGTTAATACATACTCTCTAACTACCATTTCTCTTCCGTACTACCACTGGGTTGGACAACCACTTGGGTAATTGAACCTCCCTAATGGAGCCTGCATCCAAAAGTTTCTCGACTTCATTCTCCCCCGCTTTAGCCTTTTCTAGGGCTTTTCGACGTGCCTTTTGAGTGATCGGTTTGAAGTTGTCATCGACATCAACTTCCTCCAGGATTTCAACGACCCTATCAGTGGGGTAAATCCTAGTCTCCTCCACCCCTGGTCGACCGTGTTGTAGTTTCTATTTAGAAGATATAGCCCCATCCCGGGTTTCCTTTGAAGGCACATTCGATTCCTCTTTCTTCTCCTTCTAGGGGAGAATGGTGATGATGAATAATTTACTTGTAGTGGCTTGGCTGCCACGAATCTCGACCACGCCCCTGTCGGCGACACACTTGATCTTCTAGTGGTATGTCGACGGTATAACTTTCATGGCGTGTAGCCAGCCTCTACCTATAATGGCATGGTATAGTGATTCAATATTTACCACTAAGAATTCAATAAGTTTTGAAATATTCCATGCTATTACTGGAAGGACTATCTTTCCCATTGGCATTGCAATATTCCCTACAAAGCCGACAAGTGTAATGGTCTCCTCTCAAAGATCGGCTAAGTTAAGTTTTAACTTGTAGAATAACTCTAGGTACATCACTTTTGATGAGCTTCCTCGGTCTACCAATAACTTTTTGACATCCTAATTCATGATCCTAAGAGTGATCATGAGTGCATCGTGGTGTGGGATCCTTACTCCAACCAGATCTTCCTTTATAAAGACGATGTCTTTGGTGTAGTAGACATCTCGTGGTCATCGGTGCTTGCCAGTATGGCTTTTTTCAGGGTCAATATGAAATGCCTCCATGACAGCCGTGACCTTTTTCAGTTCCATCCGAACAACGATCTCTTAAATTCGTTTAAGGTCGGATGCTCCATGAATCACCGCGAACTCGTGTCCCTTGTCATCATCAAGACATCGCCAATGGCTGTGACCTTATTATTTTTATTTTCTATATATTCTAATGTCCCTCTTGGTCTAACTCTTCCAAGTGTGACTTCAGTGTGTTGTTCATCTTTATCGGGTCACCGCCATCTTCTTAGGCCACTTGACAAACGAGTAATCCTTGATCTTCTTTAAGATATTATAGATTAGTTCCTTAAAGACTGTAATTACAACCTAGAAAGCCTACAAAGGATCTGCCTTGCTCCTATTCTTGGAGCTGTTCTTGCCCCCGTTCTTTCTCCCTTTCTTTGGAGTATCGCCCCTTTCTCGTCCTTTAGTAGCCTTCACGCGATTGTTATCCCCTGTAGTTGATTGAACCATATCATTAACCTTGGCATATTTTTTAATACGTGCCATGATGTCGTCAATGGTTTTTGCCTCTTTATTTGTTATAGAGATGTGTTCGGCAGACCAATCTTAAAAGATGATACGATGACCTGCTCCGAGCATTCCTTCACCTTATTGAAGACCTCCCAATACCGTTTTGCATAATTGCGAAGGTTCTCTTGTATTTTTTTCTTCACCATGAGCAATGAATCTATCCTTTTGGGGTGGGAGTTACTAGTGATGAAGTGAGCAGTGAATACCTTAATGAGGGCCTTGATGCTTTTGACTGACGTGAGTGGCAGCCACTTGAACCACTTTTGTGCTATGTCATGTAGTCTAGAAGGGAAGATCTGACACATGAGAGGGTCGTTGTGGCTCCATAGGGTCATAGCCTGTCTATACTGTCGGACATGGTCTATGGGGTCAGTTTTGCCATTGTAGGTTTTAAATTTGGGAATAATGAATTTTTTCTGGGGCTCTTCTTCTTCTTCAATTACCATTGAAAAAGGGGATTTCATCTCAGTGTTAAGAGCTCTTATGGCTTAGCTCTTTGGTGGATTTAGCTCCTCGATGGGCTGGATGCTTGTTTATCTCTTCGCGGGCTAAAATTCTAATGTCTTCATCCTGACGATTATTATTTCTATGGTGCCTTTCTGATCGACCATGCTCTGATCGATCAAGTTATGACATGTCGTGCTTGGATTGATCTTGGATGCGCCTGGGACTCCTTTCTTGGCTGCGGGTCTTGCTCGCATGAGGATTAGGAGACTTATTGCGACACTTTTTGGAATCTTTGAGGGGATATCTCTCAAATATTTCAAGTCGCCTTTGAGCATTCTCTTCCATCTGGATGCGTGTTGCCTCCTCCTGATCTTGAAGTCGGGCTTCGTAAGCGTCGACCAACCTGAAGATCTAAGTAGACCTAGGTGGTCCATGACTTTTTTCAGAAGGTTGCCTCTCTTGGCGAAACCTGGGATATGGTGGTTGACGAATCTCAGACCTAACCCTAGGTGGGACTGGATCATCTTTTACATCGCCAACCTGGGGAAGATTGCTATTGTGGTGATACATCACGGGCTTTTCTTTAGATAACTGCTTTTACAGGAAAAATAATCGTTTCCGACAAACGGCGCAAATTGTGAGTGCAATTACTACCACAATAAGAATTTAGGAAATTAATATCATGAAGAAAATAAGTAATCACACACACAACACCAGATGTACGTGGTTCGGTAACTTACCTACATCCACGGAGAGGTTACTATTTTCTTATTAGTGTATCTTAAATGACCAAGGTTACATCCCTTTGCCCTAGGTCATGGTTTATATTTTATAGTTGTGATTCTAAAAAATTGAATTGTAAAAGTAACTCCACCATCTTGTGGATAACTCGTAGGTTTCCTTGAATATCTCTTCGAGATTGTTGGTAATCGATTAGAGTCTATCTCCATGAATTTTAAGAACATATTAAATACATGGGTCTTAATTAAATATCTGAGTTTGACAGGGCAGTCCATTCTGCATGATGGGCGGTTGGTTGTATCAGTGGGCTTGAAGAATAATTAAGCCCCCACAATTGCCATCGTTGTAATTTGTGAACTTATTTATCTTGACAATGCCGTTAATTTTTTTTGGAAGATGAACTTTGAAACTTTTCACTTCTTTTAATTGAAATTTTAGTAATGTAGTTGGATCAAGCCTTAATATGTATTTCTTTTTGTGCTTATTTGTTCTTTCTTATTCCGTGTTTCATATTTTATTCCACCATAATGTATTTGCTAGCGTTGATTACCTAATATATATATATATATATATATATATATATAAATGAATGTTTGTGTGTGTACGTGTGTATATATGATCCATTAATAACCATAATTCTTAACACTGAAATCTGATTAGTAACATATTCAAGTGGTGTATGTATGGGTACTTCTAAATTCTATCCATCTTGGTAATGTTTTCTAAGGTGGTTTGATGTTCCGATAAACGAATGGCATATGATAAGAGTTATGCCATTCCAATGGAATTAAATAATCCCACCTCCTAGGTGGGATGGTTTTATCCTATATTTAATGGGATATTAAATATAAAAACCAATCCTATCCCATCCAATTCTAAACACTAATCTTGCACATCAAATGCGCCTTATTCAATTATTTATTTTTATCTATTTTTAACGGTCGGGTCCGATTGTATAACGGTATTCTAGTCCCATCTTCCTTTTGACAAGGAGTTGTACCGAAAATTTGGCGAGAGGGTCGATAGATATAACTAGATACATGGAGATAGTCATCAACCGACTGTAGGGAGCGCTCTGTCTATAGGTTCTCAAAATGACTTCTCTATCCCTTGTCTTAGCCTAGAAACGCACCATACAACTTATGCTATCATTGTCTCTCATTCTCAGTCCTTTCTCTTCCCCTAATTGGATTTTTATACCTCTTCCCCTCATTGGACTTTTATACCTGTGCTGACACTTTTTCCTCTCCTTGAAAACTCACTGCATCCACTAGGTATTCTTCCAAATTCGACTATTTTGCTCCATTAATGGCGAAACCAAGTACCCGCTTTCAGGTTTCTCTGTCTTCTTTTTTTCGATGATTTTTTCTCTTTCTAATGTTAATATACCAAATTCCACTCTTTTTAGATTTCGTCAATATACCCTACTTTTAGGGTTTGGCTATATTACAATTTCTTTGGATTGTGTCACTCTTCACGAGCGTGCGAGTGCATTATAGTCATGAAGATAAGAACAAAATTTTGAGCTTCAATAACATTTTTATCACACGAATTCATACCTTGTATAAATAATTTAGCTATACCATCCCTTTAAGAAGCACAAATGCGAGTGCGGAGTGCGGGTGCGACTCCGTGCCGGTGCAGTGATTCGAAAGTTCTCATAAAAATAAGATGCGGGTGCGGCAAGAAAAAATAATATAATAATATATAGAATATATTATTCCTTAATTGTTATAGATAGATATTCACCATATAAATAAATTTTCAATCACCAACTATAATAATATTTCATTTTATCATTTTTCACGAGTCAGATAAACAAACATCATTAATTTAAAAATCAAATAGGGAGAGAAATTAAAGCCACAATTGAAAAAGGTAAACTAAAAAGGAGCACTACCAAAGATATAAAAGGTCAAACCTAACAAAATACCTTGAGTGGCTTGGAACATCCTTAGTGGTGAAACCTATGTGGATCGAGCGGGGTCTAGGGTTTCATCGTTAGGGCCGATTATATTTGAGATGATTTAGGATTGTTTGATTTCATTGTTTTAAAAAGTTTTAAGTTTATAAATTAAGCCAAAATTTTCAAATTTCAGCAAAAAAACGAATCGAAAACGAATCCCCACCGAATCAGAATTTCAGATTTAATTGTTTTTCCCCATTCTTCTAGAGTACGAATCGGGGCTACACCCGACTCAAATATGATTCGGATTGGAGGAAATTTTCAAAGAATGAGTGCTTCATAGCTATTCCTAGTTTATCCTAAAAACATATGCAAGGGAGATGGTTTATATTACATTTGTTTTACTAACTAATGCGTTTTTGAGAAAAGCAACTTCGTTACAAGGTAGATAGTCATTTTATTACTCATTACTCAATAAATTTATAGATGAACCCTTATGAGTGTAAGAAGTAATTTTTAGAATGGAATGTCAAAATAATTATAGATATTAAATGCATGATTAATAAGGGACATTAAAATCTTTTTGGGAATTTGGAAATTCACAACGTGTTCTATGTGAAGAAAAAGTCCACCATTGAAAATATATGTTTACATTCTATTTTTCTTACTGAAAAAACTGTCAAATTTGAACACTTTTGGGCTAAACAGGCTTGTCATTGTTCATAGGAGCTAAGTGTGTTCTCTAAATGTTGATCATTATGTATGAAATGTACAATTTTGACTATTTTTTTTCATTTCTTTTCAATTTTCTTATAAGCAATATTTTTGTAAAAACCTACCGATCACGATGTCTGCTTAACCATAATGTAATGACTATGAGGAAAACATGTTTGAGTTTTTGCTTCAGTGATAAACTCGATCTTTACTTAAAGAAATGACTACTATATATAATTTCACTATTTGTAAGTACCATAATGTAGATGCCTACTTAATGATAAGTATAACAAAGTCCAATACGAGTAGCACAGTGGACTAACAGTTTAGTGTGTGGGGCTAAGCTAGTGATTGAACTAGTTAGGCGAGGTAGAATAACTAGGGAATAAAATACATGCGTTATGTGCGCACTGTAGATAGGGGCGAGGATTATCTCATGTGAGTGCGACACTAGTTTAAATATGAACAATTATGCTACATTTGCATTTTTGTATTTTAAATACTTGCAAAATATTTTCAAATGGTTTTGGGCTCTGTCCCGTATCAAAAATATTTTTCAAAGCCTTTTAGGTGCCCAGCCACAGGGACACCAGACATAGCTATCTTTCCAGTCTGACGGTGCTGTAACAGCTGTGGATGACTGCATGCCTCGACTAGATGCATCTATCCTTACTTTCTAGATATGATTTCATTCAGTTATTTATTAGGGCGTGTCGCCTATCATTAGACAATCATTACTTTATGTAGACTTTATTTTATTTCAGTTTCAGTTGGATTATTGTATTGGGATTTTTTTACCCAGAGTTACTCAGTCATATTAAATATTCAGCATTCAGTTTATTATCGTGATGAATGTGTATTTAAACTATTGGATTGGTTTGTTGTATGAATGGAAGTTTATAAGCGGGTTAATAAGTTTTTAAAATTTGACACCCGTCTTAATATGTTGTTAGTAATTAATTTGGCTTTTGACATTGATGATAAGAATGGTCCAGTGTAAAATTCTTGATTTATTTCAGTAGAGAGTTGGCCATCCATTATTTAAATAGGTGGGGTGTCACATACCATTCTACCCTCAAGTCTTTCCCCAAATCCCCCACGAGTCCAAATCAACTTCTAGTGTAAAAATAATTATCGATTATGTCCTAATCTTTTAAAAAATGAAACTTTAGACCATAACTTTATCAAATTATTGAATAAACTCTACAACATTAAACTAACTCATTTTAAATTTGCATATTTTTATAAATGACTTTGAATTCATAGTTTAAATTATCCAATTAATTTGAATTGCCATTTAATTAATTAAATTACTCCTAATTAAATAATTATTAATTATATTAAAAATACGCGATAGTACCCAATCTAAATATTGAGAAAATTGCTATACATTTTAAAATACCTTAGCATGTGATAGAAACACGAGACAATTTAAAACTTTTTCAACAATTATATAAAATGAGATAAGTGACAATATGAATATCCATAAACTACAAAATTTAATAATAAAAAATCTCCTATGTAAAAAATCATCATAAAATCTCAACTAAAACCCCAAACAACCGTGGAACGATAAATGACCCACCAATCCATACAAATGTGTAATCATAAACAATCCACCAATCCATACAACTGTAACATATAAAAGAAAATGATATAAATAAAATCTATGCTAATACATTAATTAAAACTCTAAAAGCTACTCTTGCACTTCCAATCCCACCTGATCCTAACACATTCTAAACCTGGAATGTTAGTCAACAATGAAGAGCCAGACACCGCAAATATACCTGTGAATGCCGTGTGATATTGATTTAAATAAATTCGTAAATTTCTAAGTTAACCTTATTTAATTAGTATCAATTTTTAATCCAATTTTATTCAGCCCTAAAATATGCAACTATGTGTGGATAAATAAAATCAACATAAATAATTACTGACACATAGATTTCAGGAAAAAAACACTTTCTGGTAAAACCTTTTATTTCATTATAATACTTACAATAAAATTTGCAATGAATTAACCTTAGAAAACCCACATAGGTCGCAACCTAAATTAGCAAATAGAATTCCGCAGCAACTCCACACGAATCGCAATTCAGTCAGCCCAGGAACACCCACGAGTACTCCTTATTGACGCGCAATCAGTCAGCCCAGTACCTCCCTCAAGTGGCACTTAGATCAACAGTAGAGATCTTTCCTACAAGATAAACTTCAACAAAGATGTGTTCTTGGGTTCCAAAATAATTCACGTAAACTATTGGGATCTTGTGAATTGAAAACAAAAAGGATTAAAACCCTAAAAATGAGAAGACAATGATTATGCCAAAGCAGTCTTCGAATCTGATAAAAATGCAGGTCTTATTAAGAAAAATGGAGTTGTTTAACACGCTATATATAAAAAATTTAAGGCGGCACGTCGCTCGAATGATAAATAAAAAAAATATTTTTTGTTTCGTTAGAAAATAGTCCGCCTTAACACTTAGTAAAAAATCTTTGACGAAAAACTCTGCTCCAACACTTAGAAAATATTTTGTAAAAAATATCCCAACACTCTAAGTGAACCGTTAAGGTACTTAAATATAACCTTACCAAAATTAATCTTGCAAAGGCTTGAATATTGAAGAACTTTGATATTCGGATCCATCTTGACGTTTGAATAATATTGAATATGTCTTCGACGGCTGTAGCGGTATTCGACATACTCACATGAAGCCGGACAATAAAATAATGTCCTTACAATACCCAATATGTGATCCCAGATAGGGTTACATGAACTCATTCAGAAGTACTAAACGAAGTGAATATCATAATGAAGTCTATTAATTAACATTGAACATTTAATTATAAAATATTAACAACTTTTCGTTTTCGTAACTCATCAATATCAATTATCTCTTAGTTACACCATTATAGCCAGCAAGTCTTCCATATGACCCTACACATACCATGGTGAACCACCTATATCATCATATAAATACTAACAATTTTCCCGTCACTATAGTTTGACAGTCTAGGTCCCGCACATACAAACTCATTATAACCAAATAATAAACCCACTTATATAATGATACACACATAAATTATTGTTATTATAGCCTAACAACATAGGTCCTCAACATATAAACTCACCGTAGCTAGAAGACACTGGACTCGGACATGCAATACTGCCCACATAAATTTCTATTAAGGTAGTCAAAAGGTATAAGTCTCGCACATACAGATGCACCATAACTAGTCAACACTACACCCCGTGCATAGAACGATGTCCACATTATAGAAAACTCAAGTATCTATCACCTCCTAGGCAAAAACCTCAAAACATCATTTCATCATATACAATTATTAACATGCATTTATTTCTATTGTCCCGTATCTCATACTTTAACATACATAACATCCCTAGTCCCATACTTAGAGATCACAAAACAATACATATCCACTATGACCCAACCGACAATATAACTTTCTATAATAGCATACTTAAAGAATCTACACGATCTTTCAAACTCTCATATTGTTACATATCTTGGGCTAATGATATTACTTCTTTAGTAATTTATGATCACATCTCAAGTTGAATACATAAATCCTAACAACAACATGCGTAATCTAAACACAAGCTATATATCCCAAAGATAATGCGTGTAACCCTTTAAATAAACTAAGGCATTGCACCATACGTAGTGTTCGCGTTGTATTAGGGTCGTGATCGTGCTAGCTATCTCCGCCGTTGTGAACCTAAGACCACAGTTGCGGGCCTTCTTCCTGTAGACAATGCTCATTTATTCCTTGTGTTTTAGTTGAATTATACCTCTTACCTTCCTTTTTACCACAACTCTTTCTTAACATCATTGTGTACAAAATCAACTTTATTCAAAACCCTAACATGTTGTCCACGAACGCTTAAAAGACCTCTATACCCCTGTGGGTTTCCATCTAAACTCCAAAATAGTCCCTAATGAAATAAATGTTCATTTTATCTATTTAACTAACATTAAATTTGTGAAAATTCATATAAATTGATCTCCCATCATTTAGTTTAATTTTTGACATAATCATATCAATTCCATATTTTGATTAAATTATCAGAATTACGAAGTATTACATTTGTCGTTTCCAATAACAAAATTATATTTTAATTTATACTAGAATTTAAAAATTTAACAACTTTCTCTCACATTTGTATTTGAAAAAGATCAATATATTTAATTAAAAAAATATTTTCTTGTTCCTTTTTATTTGTTAAAGGAAACAAAATATTATTTTTTCTCCTTTTTGTCCCGGTTTCGTACATAAAAATATATTTTTTTAAAATTTCTGGTCCCAATTTTATTTTTGAAAAACAATTTTTTTCCCTCCTTATGGTCCTTTTTAATTTATTAATGGAAACAAAATATTGTTTTTTCTCGTTTTCGTCCTAGTTTTCATAGACGAAATTTTTTATTCTATGTTCGTCCCATTGATTATTTATTAAAGGAAAAAAACAATTTTTCTTTTTCCTTTTCATTATATTTTTATTTATTAAAAAAATATTTATTTTCTGTCTTTTTTGTCCCTTTTTATTTATTAAAAGAAATAAAATACGATTTTCCTCCTTTATGTCCTAATTTCTTATGTACAAACTATTTTTTATCCCAATTTTTATATATTTAAAAGGAGAGAAATTAGAACTATTTAAAGATAAAGTATTAAATGAAGCAACATGGAATAGTGAAGAAGAAACTAACATAATGTGAAATAAGATGACCACATGCATTAGGAGAATATCAAAAGAAATTCTTGGAGAATCAAAAGGCAAAGGGCCACAGTCTAAAGAAACTTGGTGGTGGAATGAAGAAGTACAGAATATAGTAAAAATGAAAAGGGAGTGCTTTAAAACATGACAAACAAATAGAAATAAAGAGAATTTTGAGAAATATAAATGGGCTTAAAAGGAAGTTAAGAAAGTGGTAAGAGATGCTAAGTTAAAAGCGTATGATGATCTTTATACAAAATTAGGAACACAAGAAGGGGAAAAATGTATTTATAAGCTTGCTAAACTTAGGGATAGGAAAACAAAAGATTTTAATAACGTTAAGTGCATCAAAAGTGATGATTCGAGAGTCCTAGTAAAAGATGATGAAATTATGGAAAGATGGAAAAACTACTTTGAGAGGTTATTAAATGGAGATAATGGGAGTAGATTAGATATAGAGGAACTTAGGGAGACTCGGGAAGATATATTTTTTCGTAGAATTAGGACAACAGAGGTCAGGATTGCTTTAAAAAAGATGAAAACAGGGAAGGCTTTAGGACCAGATGGTATCCCTATTGAGGTTTGGAAGTGCTTAGGGGAGGATGGAGTATCATGGCTTACAAAATTATTTAATAGAATTTTAATGACTAATAGGATGCCCGATGAATGGAGAAAAAGTATTTTAGTACCTATTTATAAAAATAAAGGGGACATACAAAGTTGTTCAAATTATCGTGGTATTAAGTTAATGAGTCATACAATGAAACTTTGGGAGAGAGTGATTGAATATAGATTGAGATTGAAGACAACAATATTTGAGAATCAATTTGGGTTTATGCCTGGGAGGTCAACAATGGAAGCAATCTATTTATTGAGGAGATTAATGGAGAGGTATAGAGAGAAAAAGAAGGATCTTCATATGGTTTTTATAGATTTGGAGAAGGCGTATGATAGGATAAGCAGATATATAATATGGTGGGTTCTACATAAAAGAGGAGTGACTCGCAGATATATTGACGCGATCAAGGATATGTATGATGGTGCGATGACTACAGTAAGAACATCAGCTGGAGAAAGTAGTGAATTTTCAATTACGGTAGGGCTACACCAAGGTTCAGCATTAAGTCCTTATGTCTTTGCTCTTGTTATGGATGAGTTGACTGGACAAATACAAGATGAGGTACCATGGTGTATGCTATTTGCAGATGATATTGTTTTAGTCGATGAGACTAAGATGGGGATAAATGCTAGGTTGGAATTATGGAGAGAAACTTTAGAAACAAGAGGATTTAAAATAAGCAGAACTAAAACAGAATATGTAGAGTGTAATTTTAGTAGTAATAGGAGGACAAATGGAGATGTGGTGAAATTGGAGGGTCAATAAATACCTAGAAATGATCATTTTCGTTATTTAGGATCGATTATACAAAAAGATGGAGATATTAGTGATGATGTTACGCATAGGATTATAGTAGGTTGGGTTAAGTGGAGAAGTGCGACCGGCGTTCTATGTGATAGGCGTATACCTTTGAAGTTAAAAGGAAAATTTTATAGGACGACCATTAGACCCGCCATGTTATATGGGACAGAGTGTTGGGCAACTAAGAAACAAAATGTGCAGAAAATGAGTGTGGCGGAGATGCGAATGCTAAGATGGATTTGTGGTAAAACTCGAAAGGATAAAATTAAAAATGAACAAATTCGTGAAACGGTAAAAGTAGCTCCGATAGAAGATAAATTGAGAGAAAATCGACTTAGATGGTTTGGACACGTCAAACGTAGACCAATGGATGCTCCTGTAAGGAAGATTGATTTAGTTAGTATTGATGGTAACCCAAGGGGTAGAGGTAGGCCTAAATTAACTTGGCGGGATATTATAAAAAAGGACATGATATCATGTGGTTTAACCGAAGATATTGCACTGGACAGAATGGAATGAAAAAATAGGATTCATGTAGCCGACCCCAAATAATTGGGAAAAGGCTTTGTTGAGTTGAGTTGAGTTGAGTAGAGTTCTCGTTTTCCTCCTGATTTTTATTTTTTAAAAAAGTAAAATTTTTCTTCTCTTTTTGATCCCTTTTTTTAATTTATTAATTGAGACAAAAGACTTTTTTTTCTCCTTTTCCCTCCCACTATTTTTTTTATTAAAAAGGGAAAAAATATTTTTTTCCTTTTGTTTACCTTTTTTAATTTATCAAAGGACAGAAAAGACTATTTTTTTCTTCTCATGTTTGTTATAGTTATCATATATAAAAATGATATATTTTTTTTGCGTCCCAAATTTTATTTATTAAAAACAAAACCATCTTTTTCTTATATTTTTTCTCCTTATTTTTATCTACAGTATTTTGGGGTTTAGTCCCATGTCCAAAGTTTTTTCAGGCCCCCATGTATTTTTTAAATTCTATTAAGTCCCATAACCATCCAAAATCACCCTCAACTGCCTTATAAGCGCCCCCTTCCTTTCTGCAGTGAATGACACTTGTCCCGTAGTTGTTACAATGGGATCAACAACTAAAAAAAATAAAAACATGGAAGTGGATACAAATGAATATTTGAAAGTGGGACTAAATACCTGTGATCCCATCTACAAATTAAAAATAAAAAGTTTTTTTTCCTCACAATTTTTTTAAAGAAAATAATTTTTTTCCATCTCAAATTTTATTTATTAGAAAAATAAAAAATTGTTTCTTTTATTATTTTTTTCATCGAGGTTTTTATTTATGAAAAAAATTGATTCTCTTTTTTCCTTCCATATTTTTTTTATTAAAAATAACAAAAACTAGAATGCTTAAGGAAGTCCCTCTTATCAACTTTATATTTTAAGGAAAGTCATTTTTTCAAATACAAATGTAAGAGAAAATTATTATATTTGTTAGATTTCAATAGAAAAAGAGAAGTTTTGTTAGCAAGTTTAAATCAAATGAGACATTTATCAACAAAAAGAAAGTTAGCAAATAAAGTTGAATTTGATTATGTTGAGTTAGAAATTGGTCCCCCAAATTAAATACAATAAAAAATGACATCCATAGATATAAAAAGAAGAAGAAAGTCGAAATGGCAAATAAGGATATTATTTCCGCCTTAGGTTTTGAAAATGACATCATTTTTATTTTTAATTTGGCGATTACGTAGGGCTGTATTTTTTTTTCGAATTTTCGATTTTTCCGAATCCGATCCAATTTTGGAAAGATATTTTTTTGTCGATTTCCGATTTTTTCGAAAAAATGGGATCAAAGAATGATTTTTTTAAATTTCGAATTTCCTTTTTTTTTCGATCCGAATTTTCAAAATTTTTTCTGATATGAATTTCCAATTATAATTGACGAATAATTTGTAAAAAAATGAACATTTTTATAATATCCCCCTAACTTACAGTAGCCCTTGAATATTTACAATTTTGCCACAACCTATAAATAGTCCTGGGATGGTAAGTTTGACAATTTTTGACACGATAATAGTCCGAAATGATCCGAACAAAACACGATTAATTTGTATAGAATTAAGGGTACCCAAAACTTATACTCAAATAAAAATTAACGCAACTCGTATTTTCGGTGAGATTTATTTTTGGTTTAGTTTTATAATTCTTGGTAGTTGCTGTTGTTCGATTTGTCCGAACTCTTAGCTCACGAAATGATGATCACATGATGAATCATATTGTAGTTTTATAATGGTTACCACACGGATTGTTGAATGGTATACTAGAGTTGTGTTTGAGAGGTAGCAAGCACCATCTGAACCACTGGTAATTTTCTACCTCTCTATTCTAGGGTTTCACGTTAATTCACTAATTTCCCTATGGAAAACTATTTTATCAACTGATTGCCTTACATACCTTATTCCACTAGTATTTTCTTCTTGGTACTGGTTACTTTATTCCATCAACTCTAAATCTATCTAATATGTTTTTGTTTTTAATTTTTATTACCTTCTTCTTTGCAGATTTTCTACTGTCACTTGTGTTTATTTCACCTCTTAATGTAATACCCAACATAATACTTAACACTCTGGTATTTTATTTTTGTTATTAACGTAGTAGGGACTTCTAAGTTTACGAATTCTACAATTAAAAGTATAAATTGCTAGATTCTCTTCTAATTTTAATTTTTAATTTTATGTTTTCATTTACCATTACTTTCATATTGCTTTGGTGTATTATTGATTTATTCTAGCATACTTCCATTCAAATTTGGTTGAGTTTTAGGTAATTTAAACTACTTGTATCAAACTTCTGTATAAAAATAATCTTGATGCATATTTGGTGACTGAGTCTTGTAACATATAGAATGATATTTAGGTTTTATTAAAAGTCACGCTTCTCAAGATTTGACTATAAAATCTGATTTTTGTTTGGGTTTGATTAAAAGCAGTTTTCTTCTTGGATTTGGATCCGTAATTTCCATATATATAATATGTATCTTTATAAAATATTTTTGCAAATCCTTGTTAAAAAAACTATTTCATCTTTTTCGAATGCAATGCTTGTGCCTACAGATTGTGGGAAATATAGTGGGATTGTTTCAGTTTTTGATGTGTTCCGATAGTAAAAATAGTAACTATGTTTTTTAAAGCTTCCGTCTTCTACTTTTGGGGTACATGGTTGCTAAATTTAGTTAGGCATTTTCTTTATGGATTGGCGTATCTGATTTATGTAATGATATTTGGGAGTACTTTCTGAGTATTTTGTGCAGTTCGAAGCATTGTATGCTAAAAATATTGTAGATTTATTAGATGTCTATTTATATCGTATTTTTTTTTCTTTTTCTTTGTCATACTTAATTTCAATTGCTTTGATTATTGTAAGTTTTTTTAAGGTGACATTGTTTTGAAATATATGCGTGGCATCAGATTACGCGTGCATGCACTTTTAATTACAATAATAATAATAATTGAAACCCCCCGACTAAGGTAGCTGCTGTGTTTTGACATTTGTTTTTGTACGTATAGATGACCGTAGAATTATCTTGAGAAATCCGTTAGTAGGGAAACTTTACTACAAGGGGCCTTATTTTTGTTGAAAACTTGCATTCTAGCATAGTATAGTTGATTTTAGCGCATCACCTCGTCATTGTTGTGAGTGCAATTACTACCACAATAAGAATTTAGGAAAGCAATATCAAGAAAAAAATAACTAATCACACACACAACACCAGATATACATGATTCGGTAACTTGCCTACGTTCACGAAGAGGTTACTGTTTTCTTATTAGCGTCTCTAAAATGATCGAGGTTATATCCCTTTACCCTGGATCAAGAGTTTACATTTTATAGTTATGATTATAAGTGATTGAATTGTACAAGTAACTTAACCAGCTTATGGATAACTCATAGGTGTCCCTGAATATCTCTCCGAGATTGTTGGTAAATGATTTGAGTCTATCTCCATGCATTTAAGCACATGTTAAATATACAGGTCTTAATTAAATACCTGGGTTTGTCCTGACAGTCTATTTTGCATGTTGAACTGGTCAGTTGTATCAGTGGGCTTGAAGAATAATTAAGCCCCCATAATTGCCCCTAAAATCTTTAGGCTAAAATGATGGGCCAATAGATTTTAAGTGAGTTCAAGGTCCAAGGCTCGGTACTATTTTAAAACCAACATGGAATATTTGTAAATTTTGAGAACTATTAAGGGTACGCTCATCTGAGTAGAGTTGGAGGTGATAAAAATGGAAAACTCGTAATAACCTTGAAAGAACGGGGAACGCTAGTGCGGGCAGTGATTTGAAGTGCCAAGATCAACCTAAGGAACTGTTTCTCAACATTTCACACAAGGTTCAAGTGAAGTTTCACTGTAATCAACCACCATTCTTGCAACCTACTCCTTCAGAAGTCTTCTCAGAGATTTCCTGCTAGTTCTCCACTCTTTCAGAGTTCTTTTCGTCTGCATTCTTCATGCAAGTCCTTCACCCTTGTTCCTCATTTGAATTTTTGTTTTCAATGGCCACTATTGACGGTTGAACTGTAGAAGAGTTTAGAAAAAGGTATGCTATTCTAAACTGAGTGAAGACCGACTGCCCCCATGCCAAAAAAGTCAGAGACATGGATGAGGGGCACTGGATACACACCCTGGCCGTGGTCCAAGGGGGTTTAACCTTTCCCCCAAATTGCTTATTCCTAGAATTATTTGATTATTTTGAGGTCGTCCTTGGCCAATGTGCTCCCAATACTTGGAGGATAGTGAATGGAGTTCATAGAATCAATGAACTATATAAGACCAATTTGAGGGTTCATGAGACCAGATTCTGTTACGCCTGGTCGCATACTTCTCATGGTATTTTATATTTGACTGCGAGGAAGGCCGACATAATTCTAGTCGTGAACCTACCTGATTCCAGTAAGGGTTATTGGTGGCAACATCCACCTCTTCCTGAGGGAAAGAAGCACATACCCCTATTTTTCCTTGACCGGGGGGAGGATCACATAGGTTATTAATTGTTCTTTTTCTACAAGCTGTTGAATTTCAGTTTCTACTATTTGCTTTGCTTGATAACGTGTTCATGCTTAATCTTTGTGCAGCTTGAGATAAGAACAGGGAACCACTTCTTCATCTCATTCGAATCGTCGATCATCGAAAGGCATGGGGGACAAAGGAAATATTGACCGACGACGAGCACTATAGGTCTTCAGCTTACTTGTTGGAGTATACCAATAATACCTCTGGCTTCATCGCTCGCCTTGTAGACGAAGTTACTAAATTACCCTCTCAGGCGAGGGTGCTTCTTTCTTGATATGAGCCCATAGTCATTGACTCTTATTCCCTAGAAAAGGAGAAGAATATCGAATTTCCCCTCCTAGGATAAGACTTCTCCTCGAAGATGATGATGATAAAGATGACCAGGCACTCCTGTCTGCCAGGTTTAAGACCCTAAAGAGGTCTGAGGGGGATTCCCCCAGGTCGGGTGACCCTAGCACAAGTGCTGTCGAGAAAGAAAAAAGAGAAAAGAAGAAGAGAGTGGAAGAAAACGGAAAGGAGAAAGAGAAGAAAAAGGCCGTTGGGGCCTCACCAAAGGTCCCCTCCCTTTCTAGCATTTCCTCGGCAGAGAGTGGCCATCAATCCATCTCTTGCCCCAACTGATATAGGGGGAAATTATTGTTACCGACTGTGAAAGGTCGATGAAGTTAGGTCTAGACCAACTTCCCGATCGATCTGCTCAGGCTCTTGTTTTGGTAAGTATTTTCCTATTCTTTTAAAGTTATAATATGGATTTTTTGCTCGAATCTTTCTTTATTTTGTAGTTCTTGGCAGACTTCTCTACTTTCTTAGATGGTCATGCGACCTGTCCAAGGAGAACTCGAAGATATCTGAGACTGTGAAGAAATTTCAACAAGAAAAGGAAGCCTACGAGTTGGATAAAAAGTCCACCAATGAGGCGATGACCTCATTGCAGATAATTAATATCTTATTAGCCATAGAGAGAGATGGGCTCGCCGAGAAGGTGTAGAACCTGATTGATGATGTCCCCACCATCAAAGCGACCAGTTATAAGAAAGGCTAGAATGAGGCGTATGACGACGCCGAAGTCAAAATTGCCTATGCTCAGAAGGAGAGCTTTAAAAAAGGATGGGAACAAGCATTAGTTGTTTCGGGATCCCCTTCTGACGCTGAACTATTTGGGAGGTACGATCTAGGTCCTCCTCCACTGATTAAAGAAGAGGCCATTGTTGGTCATGCTGTCGACCATACTAAGGGTACCTCTGATCATCCAGAGGTGTTTGCCGACCATACTGAGGGGATTGCAGACAAAGGGAAAGCTCCTGAGTCATATGAGCAGGTGGAGGAGTGAAGCATGTAGATTAGGCTCCTCCTTTTTCATTTTTTATTCAAGTGTTGTACTTTTTCTTTCCCTTATTGTAATGGCTCTGCCTACCTCTTGGTTATCAATAAAAGAAAACTTTTCTTTCCTTTACTGATTTTTTTATATATTTGTTCTTTGATTTATTGCATATAGCTTATTGTAGTTTCTTCTTCCCAATATATTGAACAGATCCTGGACCCAGGTGTGAGCAAGCAAGCTTGCCCGACTTTCAAAAAGTCTTGCAAAGTGCTAAAGATCAAAACAGAATCATTTAAGGACCAAACTGAGTTGGTCGCCAAATTGAAGTAAAACTTCCAAGACTTGGAGGATATTGGCTCCTTAATGGAAGAAGAGATAACCAACCTGAAGGGCCCGCTTATGAATAGCAAGGATATAGGCAAGGTTGGCGATCTGATCCAGTTGGAGAATGACGAGTTGGAAAAAAAAATCTGAAGCAGAGGAAGGCTCCTTGAGAAAAAAAATCCATTATATATGAGATTCTAAGGGACATAGAGAAGCTCAAGTTCCTGTTCAGGAAGGGCCCTAGAGTCGGTTGGTCGACAGGCTATGATGAGGGTTTGCAGGATGCACCTGCGAGGCTGCAGGAAGCCTAAGACATTGTATACAAGCATGGGTGTTTGAACACCTTTAAAGTGATGAAGGAACCAAAAGAGTACCAACTATGGTATATGTATCAAGTGGACTGCCCAGCCTACTATCGATCCCCATTTGGGTAGGTCGAATAGTGGGTTCCCCTGGATGCCATTCCTTATCAACTGTTAAACAATGTTGAGGTGGATCTTGAAATCAAGGAAGATTTTTCCCCTTATCCATATGATGGTCGAAGAAGGCAGATAGAAAAATTTCTAGCTCGCCGCCCATTTACAGTTTGTCCCTATATAGCTCTTGTAATATTTTATATCTATATACTCTTCAGGCTTTTGCCGAATAACTTAGAGTTTGTTTACTAATTGTAGTGTATTTTGGGTAGTTGCCGATTAAATAAAGTTAATAATTATTAATGGGCATTTGCCGACTAGGAATAGTTGATATCTATTAATCATTTAGGGCTCTTGCCGGGTAAATGAGCTAGGAATTACTGCTACATTTTGGACTTTTACTGATAAACGAGTTAAGAACTACTGTTTAATCATTACGATTAAATGAGTTAAGAGTACTGTTAATCATTTTGGGCTTTTACCGACTAAATGAGTTGGTACTGGTTGTATAAGCATTCTCCCAGTCCAATAGGCATTAGTAGTATCATTCTACCTACCTTACCTTTTAGGTCATGTCGTCACACTCTCTTAGGCCTAGGAGAGATGATGACAAGAACACACCTGGTTAATGGTCCATCCACCCGATCAGGTTTTTAGCGACCAACATTGTTGGTGACCAACCGTAGTTGGCTTTTTGCCTAAAAGTTCCCTTTAGGGCTTTTATTGCTATCAGGGCAACTTATGAGGCACTTTGTGTTTGATATGACAAAGACCTGATGATTTTATTATTTGAAGCAAACTTAATCAGTTTATTGTAATCAGTATGTACCCTTCTCGGCGCGAGGATATTCCTTAACTGGAATAAGTTTAATTACCCATTGTAATCCAAAGGAGCTCTGTTCCGCGCAAGGAAGTTCCTTGGTTGAAGTAATATAAAATTGAGACAATTGAGACGTTGGATAAAATGGGCCTTTATTCACTAAGTAATAATTTAAGAGCAACATAAGTTTGAAATGAAAATTTGCATAAACTAGATGTGTTAAAGAAGATTGAAAATAGAATTTCTTGGGGTTAGCCGCATTCCATGCTTTAGGTATCTCTCTATCCTCCAGTGTTTCCAAGTGATAAGATCCTTGAAGGTCGTCCCTGATTACTTTGAAACTTCATTCCCTGTTTGATCCTAATTTTCCATCTTACGTTCTTACTACACTACCGA
Organism: Sambucus nigra; assembly: GCA_949130495.1. Classification (NCBI taxonomy): domain Eukaryota; kingdom Viridiplantae; phylum Streptophyta; class Magnoliopsida; order Dipsacales; family Adoxaceae; genus Sambucus; species Sambucus nigra. The sequence goes on along the minus strand of OX422211.1, from coordinate 433,913,853 downwards.
GGACTTTCCTTAGGACGTAATCGCCTACCTGGAATTTCCTCGAATATTATACTGCCTTTTAAGTTAATACTAATATGGACCCAGCTTAATTATGGATTTATCTCTTTGTTCATCCACCAGGTCAAGTTTAGTACGCAAGGCATTGTCGTTTAGCCCTTGGTCGACCAAGTTGGTTCTCATGGTAGGGAAACCTGCTTCAAGTGGGATGATGGCTTCCTTTCCATATGCGAGTGTGAAGGGTGTTTCCTCGATAGGTCTTGTAGGCATAGTACGATAGGCCCAAAGGATGTGAGGGAGTTCGTCCACCCAATCACCCTTTTCTCTTTTCAGCCTCTTCTTTAGACCATCGAGCATAGTTTTATTAGAATTTTTTGCCTGACTGTTGCTCTGTGGGTACACTATCGAGCATAGTTTTATTAGTATTTTAAGCTCGTTTGACTCGAATTAACGTTTCCGAGTCATTTAAAGTGTGTATTATCATTTAAATTGTATATCTTGGGAGATAAGGCTTAAAAGCCTACGGGAAACCAATTCTCCTTAGAGAGAGAGAGAGAAATAGAAAGAAAGAAGAAAGAAGAAGAGAAAGAAGGAGAAAAGTGAGAGAAAGAGGATTTTCCGGTCATAACGCGATCTCGAGGACGGATCAGACCCTACGAACACGAGGTAAGTGATTAAACTTGCTAAATAATTGTTGTGTACAATTTATTGCATGATTTGTGGATTAAATCTTTGGGTTTTAGGTTTAGTTTATCAAAACCTAACTTTTGGCTAAAATCTTAGATTTGTATTTAGATCTTGGATTTGATGATAAAAATTAGTTCATATGTGTTCTTGGATGAATATTAAGGTTATGTATGTGATTGGGTTGAAGATAAATGAAGATAAGATGATAAAAATCATTTTTGAGACTTTTGGCTTACTAAAAATTAGCCATTTTCGAGCCTTCTGAAGGTCCGAATCGATTCGGCTCCTTACCGAATCGATTCGAAAATTTGCAGGTGCCCAGGTCTGAGTGATCGAATCGATTCGGACCCCAGCCGAATCGATTCGGCCTGAGACAGAATCCCAGGTCTGATGACCCGAATCGATTCGCCTTGGAGGCCGAATCGATTCGCAGGGCCGAATCGATTCGGAATTGGCCCGAATCGATTCGAAAATAGGGCTTTTTGAGGGATTTTTTTCTAGGGAGAATTTCATTCCGTTTCGTTCGAGGTTATCGATTGGGAACCTCTATAGGAGTTATGTGAGTATGTTTTGGAGACTTTTAGAGAGTTTCCCTTATAAGAAATTATTGGAGTCTTATTGGCTTAAATTGAGGAATACCGATTAGAGATTACGGTATAATCTAAGTGGGGAAGCCCAAAATTATTGGGAATTCTATTTGGAGATATTTATTAAATTTATATTTAAGAATGAGAATGAGTTTAGACATATTGGATCTTAGGATCAAATCCCAAATGGGATAACTATAAAGGTTAATAAAATTAATTTAACCCTATCATGGATGGAGAATCTTAGATGCTAATTGATGGGCATACGGATATAGAAATATCCTTAACGATCATTAAATTGGGAGATGTCTCACACAATGAGAAATGATAATCGAGGTGCATTAGGATAGAGAATATCCTTAACTTAAATAGAATTGAGAGACAATTCATAATTAAAAGCGACGTGTGAGCTTCAAGTGAGAAATATTATAGCGTATACTAAGTGGGGAAGATGTGTGAGAACTGACGGATAGTATGTAAAAAGAGAGATATATACTAAATAATGATATTAATTCAACTACGCCTAAGTGCGTAATACGAATATGTAAATGATGTGGTAGGTATACCTTATATGATGGTATACCTTTATATGATGTGATGATGTATGTATACCTTATGTGATGGTATATATATATATATATATATATATATATATATATATATATATATATATAGTGAAGCATACCCCCTCCTTGCTATCATTGGGAAGTTTCGCGCGTTGAGGGTGAGCATCCTGGCTCGATGAGCAGGGTGTGGATATTCTCCAGGTCATAGTCGTCCATGGTGATTATTATGTGATATACATTTATTATTTTGGGGCTGAGAAGTCGTGGGTATTTGTCGTTCTCACTTTCCGGTTAGGAGCTATGACCGCTTCCCGGGACGTTGTGTGGGTGAGTTGATCACGAGGTGGGTGCCGTTGAACCCCACCAGGTGATTCCCAGTATGCTACGTGGTATGGGAAAGTGGAAGATGATAGCATTGTGAGCCTGCGTCCTCGAGTTATAGCTCGTTTGGATGGTTATATTATGGATGTGGTTGGTTACTTGGGTATCGAGGGCATAATGGACCTCAACGACCAACGTTGCTAATAAGTAGTGTATCGGGGGGGTTCCTTATTTGGATTTCGCTTTTCGAGACGTCCCACGCAAGAAGCTCAGTGTAATGTTGGAAAGTGAGGAGAAGTTACTCCTTAATGCTCATATATATAATGTATATACTTCTCGACGATCGATAGTGTCAGAAGTAGTGTATCGGGGGGGTTCCTTATTTGGATTTCGCTTTGCGAGACGTCCCACGCATGAACCGCAGTGCACTGTTGAGAATTGGGAATAATTAATTAATTAAAATGGAATAATGAGAATTTGGGTTACATGCATCATGCATTGAGGTCATAATGAATCTTGATGATCAATACTGCTAGAAGTAGTGTAACGGGGGGGTTCCTTGTTTGGATTTCGCCTCGGCGAGACGTCCCACGCCCGAAACGTAGTGCAGTATTGAGAATTGGAAGAAGTTTAGTCCTTAACACTTAGATGATAATAACTCATATATAATAATATGTATATTGATGGCATAACTAGAATATGAGAAATTCTAGTAAAAGAGGAATTTTTATGAAATGTGAATATGTTGGTATGAGAATGGTTATGTAAACTCTATATGTTGAGTAAATGAAATAAATGAATAAAAGAGAACTATAACATTAAAAGTTAAAGTATATGATTTAAATGGAATTCAGATAAGTGTAGATTGGGAGATAGCTAGATTTATTTACCTATTTAGAATTGGGCATTCATTTGGAGATCATGTGCATACGTTTAGTTGCGCGCTTTAGTTGAGAGGTGAGTCTGATTATTACGGAGAGTGCGACTCCATTAAATCATGTAATAATGCATTTATAATTATTATGCATTTTAATGCACTTGCTATAAAATATTTTCAACTCTAGCTCTGACCCGTTTATATTTTCTCCTGCTATGTATGTATTGTATTACTTTAGGTGTCCCTCCGCAAGGATGCCATTGATGTTCTCCCATCCAGTGTATTCGTGGAGCTGTGGAAGTAACGAAATGTTGCGGCACTTTGCCTTAGTCGGTTCCTATCTTTTGTATATCTAGATTAGGATTCAGTTTGTATGATCGGGTTTATACTCTAGTGTTGTAGATTAACACTTTTATATTCTCTCTCTCAGATTATTGTATTGCCTGTGACCCGACAATATATTCGGGTAATTTACTTTGTACATTTTGTTGTACTCTTCCATTCATTTCTTTACATATTGTAAAGTTTGTTGCATTACTCATCATAGTTAGATGTTATGTTGTTGGTTTGATTGGTGTTAAATAAAAGTTTAAAATTTTTGACATTTCGCTTTTAATGGTTTCAGGTAGTTAGCCTTATATTATTGCGTTGTCAGTTGATGTTGAGACCGTGCCATCTGAGATACCTGATTTAATATAGTATAGGGCTTGCCACCCGTTATTACTTTGAGCGGGTTGTCACAGATGGTATCAGAGCATCAGGTTCTAACATCTTTAGGATTTGTGTGGGTTACTACGATCGTCCGTAAGCGTTCTTGATGTAGAGTCTTGTTCTTAGGACTGTTGTAATCACATGTCCATATTTCTTCTCTGATTTAAAAATATTTGTAATGCGTTCTGATACAATTGTTCTTGTTTCAGATGCCACCGAAGAGAGGTTATTCAGTCAGGGAAAATAAAGGGGATGTGGAACCCCAAACGCCTCAAAGGAACATGACTACAGATGAAGTTGCCAAAATTGTGGCACAAGCAGTAACTGCTGCCATTTCTACGGTGGCGCAACAATCTGCCGTTCAAGCAGCCCAAACCCATTTAGGACTGTCTTTGTGGGAGAGAGTGAAGGAAGATTTTAGTAAGGGTCATCCTCCAGAGTTCTCGGGGGGAGTTGATGCAATGGCTGCAAGTCAATGGAAGAACAGTATGCGGAGGCACCTCCGTATGGTTGAGTGTGGTGAGGTGCAAAAGTAATTTTTAGCCACCTTTAAGTTGAAGGGTGCAGCTCTCCAATGGTGGGAGTCTGTCACCACATCAGAACAAAGAGATACTTTACCTATAACAGATTTTTGGGAACTTTTTGATCGAAGTTATTTTCCTTCCCCAATTCAGGAAATGAGGAGACTGAGGGATGTGTTTCAAGGAAACCGAACGGTGGCAGAATATGAAGAAGATTTTTCTAGAAGGGCGAAATTAGTACCTGATGAGGTAAATACAGAAGAGAAGCGTATATCGAAGTTTGTTCGAGGTTTAGATTGGAAAATTCTGCAACATTTGTTAGAGAGTCCCACGTTAGTGGCTTTCATTGAGGTAGTGAACATGACACTGTTAAAATGTCATGAATGTCGTCTTCGTTCGCAAGAGGGTAAGAACTTTGGAGATTCGAGTTCATCAAGTGGGTTTGGCTAAGAGAATGCCAGTAATACCAGTAGGTATAAGTCAGACTATAGAGAGTCGCAACAGAATTTTGTTCCCCAGGATGGGCAGAGAGGATTTGTGGGTAGATGTTTCTTTTGTAAAGAAATAGGTCATAGAAAGAAAGATTATCCTAAAAGAGGTAAAGGACCACGTTTTGATGAAGTTTTGGATATCGTATGAGAGATGTTTTTGAGAGGGTAGCGCTATGACCCTATTATGTATGGAATGACCCTAAAAGTGGGGATTTTGAGCAAGTTAGCCTCTTATGTTATTATCTTTCGATAGAATAGATAATTGTGTAATGTGCTCAAAGAGAGCTATAAACCTTGTTATGAATGTAAGAATGGTTATTGTGTGATAAGTAGTAATGATAAAGCTACTTATTTTTATATAGTCATGTTAGACTTATGTAACTGTTGTATTCCAGATATGGATGAGCCAAATAAATGGCAATATGTTAATATGATATAAGATATCATTATTGAAAAGAGTTCAAAATTTGTGGATGATTGGGACGCAGGAAAGTTTAGCTCATAATTATGCTAATTTTTATGAGCTACATGATGTTATATGTACAATGATTGTTAAGACCTTGTGTTGGGAACATAAGGCATCTTATATGAATATTGTGAGGCATAAACAAAATATTGTTATAAACTGTTTTCAAAATAAAACATTTTATCGGCCTTTAGGCCATATTAAAATGATTTTTCACCAAAATATTTTCAAACTCTAGTCCGGATTTAACAAACTCTCAATCCCCAACGCCGCCACATAGTAGTGTATTGGGAGGGTTTCTTGTTTGGATTTCTCTTTTGCGAGACGTCCCCCGCACGAAAGTGACGAATGTCAGGAATTGAGAGGAGTTATTTCTTTGGACCATTCAAAATTTTTATACTATTGATATTGCTGGTAATATATATATATATATATATATATATATATATATATATATATATATATATATATATATATATATATATATCTATGGGATTATGGAACTTTGGAGGCAAATGAAGACTCATTATGTTTGGTTTGAGTAAAGCTCAATTAAAGGGTGTATGGGCACCCTAGTTGTTGTAATTGGTTTTATAAAACTTAAAATCAACTTAAATAAATTCGTCGTGGGAAGTTAGAAGTTTGGGTATAGGATTAGTGAGGATGAGTGTAGTAGGAACTAGTTGAGCTTTGGAGTATTAGGCTTAGCTAAATTTCGAGGACGAAATTTTTGTAAGTGGGGAAGTTTGTAACAACCCGAGGTTTTGAAGACGATAATTTATTTATTTTGAAAGAAATAAATATTATTTTATTTGGAGAATTATTGAATTGGCAATTGAGGTCAAAATTTAAAGTTGCTAGAAAGTGTTTCGAATGGGAATTCTGAGGGTGTAGTTGTTTTCGGAAGGGCCGAGAAAGTCAAAATGACTGTACTTGGGGTCTATTTAAGTTCCGAAATATTTTAAGCTCGTTTGACACGAATTAACGTTACCGAGTCATTTAAAGTGTGTATTATTATTTAAGGTGTGTATCTTGGGAGATAAGGCTTAAAATCCTACAGGAGACCAATTCTCCTTAGTGAGAAAGAGATAAATAGAAAGAAAGAAGAAAGAAGAAGAGAAAGAAGGAGAAAAGAGAGAGAAAGAGGATTTTCTGGCCATAACGCGATCTCGAGGACTGATCAGACCCTACGAACCCGAGGCAAGTGATTAAACTTGATAAATAATTATTATGTACCATTTATTGCTTGATTTGTGGATTAAATCTTTGGGTTTTAGGTTTAGTTTATCAAAACTTAATTTTTGGGTAAAATCTTAGATTTGTATTTAGATCTTGGATTTGATGATAGAAATTAGTTCATATGTGTTCTTGGATGAATATTAAGGTTATATATGTGATTGGGTTGAAGAGAAATCAAGAGAAGATGATAAAAATGATTTTTGAGATTTTTGGCTTACTAAAAAGTAGCCATTTTCGAGCCTTCTGAAGGTCCGAATCGATTCGGCCCCTTACCGAATCGATTCGGAAAATTGCAGGTGCCCAGGTTTGAGTGATCGAATCGATTTGGACCCCAGCTGAATAGCTTCGGCGGGAGACAGAATCCCAGGTCTGATGACCCGAATCGATTCGCCTTAGAGGCCGAATCGATTCGCAGGGCCGAATCGATTCGAAATTGGCCCGAATCGATTCGAAAACATGGGTTTTTGAGGGATGTTTTTCTAAGGAGAATTTCATTCCGTTTCGTTCGAGGTTATCGATTGGGAACCTCTATAGGAGTTATGCGGAGTATGTTTTGGAGACTTTTAGCGAGTTTCCCTTATAAGAAATTATTGGAGTCTTATTGGCTTAAATTGAGGAATACCGATTAGAGATTACGGTATAATCTAAGTGGGGAAGCCCACAATTATTGGGAATTCTATTTGGAGATAATTATTAAATTTATATGAAAGAATGAGAATGAGTTTAGAGATATTGGATCTTAGGATAAAATCCCAAATGGGATAACTTTAAAGGTTCATAAAATTAATTGAACCCTATCATGGATGGAGAATCTTAGATGCTAATTGATGTTCATACGGATATAGAAATATCCTTAACGATGATTGAATTGGGAGATGTCTCACACAATGATAAATGCTAATCGAGGTGCATTAGGATAGGGAATATCCTAAACTTAAATAGAATTGAGAGACAATTCATAATTAGAAGCGACGTGTGAGCTTCAAGCGAGAAATATTATAGCGTATACTAAGTGGGGATGATGTGTGAGAATTGACGGATAGTATTTCAAAAGAGAGATATATACTAAATAATGATATTAATTCAACTACGCCTAAGTGCGTAATATGAATATGTAAATGATGTGGTAGGTATACCTTATATGATGGTATACCTTTATATGATGTGAAGATGTATGTATACCTTATGTGATGGTATATATATATATAGTGAAGCATACCCCCTCCTTGATATCATTGTGAAGTTGCGCGCATTGAGGGTGAGCATCCTGGCTCGATGAGCAGGGTGTGGATATTCCCCAGGTCATAGTCGTCCAGGGTGATTATTATGTGATATATATTTATTCTTTTGGGGGTGAGAAGTCGTGAGTATATGTCATTTTCACTTGCCGGTTAGAAGCTATGACCGCTTCCCGGGACGTTGTGTGCGTGAGTTGATCACGAGGTGGGTGCCGTTGAACCCCACCAGGTGGTTCCCAGTATGCTACGTGGTATGGGCAACTGGAAGATGATAGAATTGTGAGCCTGAGTCCTCGAGTTATAGCTCGTTTGGATGGTTATATTATGGATGTGATTGGTTACTTGGGTATCGAAGGCATAATGGACCTCAACGACCAACATTGCCAATAACTAGTGTATCGGGGGGTTCCTTGTTTGGATTTCGCCTTGAGAGACGTCCCACTCACGAAGCTCAGTGTAATGTTGGAAGGTGAGGAGAAGTTAGTCCTTAATGCTCATCTGTATAATGGATATACTTCTCGACGATCGACAGTGCCAGAAGTAGTGTATCGGGGGGGTTCCTTGTTTGGATTTCGCTTTGCGAGACGTCCCACGTACGAACCGCAGTGCACTGTTGAGAATTGGGAATAATTAATTAATTAAAATAGAATAATGAGAATTTGGGTTACATGCATCATGCATTGAGGGCATAATGAATCTTGATGATCAATACTGCCAGAAGTAGTGTAACGGGGGGGAGGGGGGTCCTACGCACGAAACGTAGTGCAGTATTGAGAATTGGGAGAATTTTAGTCCTTAGCACTTAGATGCTAATAACTCATATATAATAATATGTATATTGATGGCATAACTAGAATATGAGAAATTCTAGTAAAATAGGAATGTTTATGAAATTTGAATATGTTGGTATGAGAATGGTTATGTAAACTCTATATGTAGAGTAAATGAAAGAAATGAATAAAAGAGAACTATAACATTAAAAGTTAAATTATATTATTTAGATGGAATTCAGATAATGGTAGATTGGGAGATAGCTAGATTTATTTACCTATTTAGAATTGGTCATTCACTTGGAGATAACGTGTGTACGTTTAGTTGCGCGCTTTAGTTGAGAGGTGAGTCGGATTATTACGGAGAGTGCGACTCCATTAAATCATGTAATAATGCATTTATAATTATTATGCATTTTAATGCACTTGCTATAAAATGTTTTTAACTCGGGCTTTGACCCGTTTATATTTTCTCCTGCTATTTATATATTGTATTACTTTAGGTGTCCCTCCGCAAGGACGCCATTGATGTTCTCCCATCCAATGTATTCGTGGACCTGTGGCAGTAGCGGACTGTTGCTGCACTTTGCCTTAGTTGGTTCCCATATTTTGTATATCTAGATTAGGATTTAGTTTGTATGATCGGGTTTATACTCTAGTGTTGTAGATTAACACTTTTATATTCTCTCTCTCAGATTATTGTATTGTCTCTGACCCGACAGTATATTCGGGTAATTTACTTTGTATATTTTGTTATACTCTTGCATTCATTTCTTTACATATTTTAAAGTTTGTTGCACTACTCATCATAGTTAGATGTTATGTTGTTGGTTTGATTGGTGTTAAATAAAAGTTTAAAATTTTTGACATTCCGCTTTTAATGGTTTCGGTTAGTTAGCCTTATATTATTGTGTTGTCAGTTGATGTCGAGACTGTGCCATCTGAGATACCTGATTTAATGTAGTATAAGGCTGGCCACCCGTTATTATTTTGAGCGGGTTGTCACAGATGGTATCATAACATCAGGTTCTAGCGTCTTTAGGATCTGTGTGGGTTACTACGATCTTCCGTAAGCGTTCTTGATGTAGAGCCTTATTCTTAGGACTGTTGTAATCACACGTCAATATTTCTTCTGTGATTTAAAAATATTTGAAAGGCGTTCTGATACAATTGCTCTTGTTTCAGATGCCACCGAAGAGAGGTCATTCAGTCAGGGCAAATAAAGGGGATGTGGAACCCCAAACGCCTCAAAGGAACATGACTACAGATGAAGTTGCCAAAATTGTGGGACAAGCAGTAACTGCTGCCATTTCTACGATGGCGCAGGAATCTGCCATTCAAGCAGCCTAAACCCATTTAGGACTGTCTTTGTGGGAGAGAGTGAAAGAATATTTTACTAAGGGGCAACCTCCAGAGTTCTCGGGGGGAGTTGAAGCAATAGCTGGAAGTCAATGGAAGAATAGTATGCAGAGGCACCTTCGTATAGTTAAGTGTAGTGAGGTGCAAAAGCAATTTTTAGCCACCTTTAAGTTGAAGGGTGCAACTCTCCAATGGTGGGAGTATGTCACCACATCAGAACAAAGAGATACTTTACCTATAACAGATTTTTGGGAACTTTTTAATCAAAGTTATTTTCCTTCCCCAATTCAGGAAATGAGGAGACCGAGGGATGTGTTTCAAGGAAATCGAACGGTGGCAGAATATGAAGAAGATTTTTCAACACGGGTGAAATTAGTACCTGATGAGGTAAATACGGAAGATAAGCGTATATCGAAGTTTGTTCGAGGTTTAGATTGGAAAATTCGACAACATTTTGTAGAGAGTCCCACGTTAGTGACTTTCGTTGAAGTAGTGAACGCGGCACCGTTTAAATGTCATGAATGTCATCTTCGTTCGCAAGAGGGTAAGAACTTTGAAGATTCGAGTTCATCAAGTGGATTTGGCGAAGAGAATGCCAGTAATACTAGTAGGTATAAGTCGGACTATAGATATTCGCAACAGCATTTTGTTCCCCAGGATGGGCAGAGAGGATTTATGGGTAGATGTTTCTTTTGTAAAGAAATAGGTCATAGAAAGAAAGATTGTCCTAAAAGAGGTAAATGACCATGTTTTGATGAAGTTTTGGATATCGTATGAGAGATATTTTTGAGAGGGTAGCGCTATGACCCTATTATGTATGGAATGACCCTAAAAGGGGGGATTTTGAGCAAGTTAGCCTCTTATGTTATTATCTTTCGATAGAATAGATAATTGTGTAATGTGCTCAAAGAGAGCTATAAACCTTGTTATGAATGTAAGAATGGTTAATGTGTGATAAGTAGTAATGATAAAGCTACTATTTTTTATATAGTCATGTTAGACTTATGTAACTGTTGTATTCCAGATATAGATGAGCCAAATAAATGACAATATGTTAATATGATATAAGATATCATTATTGAAAAGAGTTCAAAATTTGTGGATGATTGGGACGCAGGAAAGTTTAACTCACAATTACGCTAATTTTTATGAGCTACATGATGTTATATGTACAATGATTATTAAGACCTTGTGTTGGGAACATAAGGCACCCTATATGTGTATTGTAAGACATAACCAAATAATTTTATAAACTGTTTTTAAATTCAAACTTTTTATCGGCCTTTAGACCATATTAAAATGATTGTTCACCAAAATATTTTAAAAACTCTAGTTCGGATTTAACAAACTCTCGATCCCCGCCGCCGCCACATAGTAGTGTATTGGGAGGGTTCCTTATTTGGATCAGATTGGGAGATAGCAAGATTTATTTGCCTATTTAGAATTGGGCATTCACTTGGAGATCACGTGCATACGTTTAGCTGCGCGCTTTAGTTGTGAGGTGAGTCGGATTATTACGGAGAGTGCGACTCCATTAAATCATGTAATAATGCATTTATAATTATTATGCATTTTAATGTACTTGCTATAAAATGTTTTCAACTCGGGCTATGACCCGTTTATATTTTCTCCGGCTATGTATATATTGTATTACTTTAGGTGTCCCTCCGTAAGGACGCCATTGATGTTCTCCCATCCAGTGTATTCGTGGAACTGTGGCAGTAGCGGACTGTTGCGGCACTTTGCCTTAGTCGGTTCCTATCTTTTGTATATCTAGATTAGGATTCAGTTTGTATGATCAGGTTTATACTCTAGTGTTGTAGATTAACACTTTTATATTCTCACTCTCAGATTATTGTATTGTCTGTGACCCGACAGCATATTCGGGTAATTTACTTTGTACATTTTGTTGTACTCTTGCATTCATTTCTTTACATATTGTAAAGTTTATTGCATTACTCATCATAGTTAGATGTTATGTTGGTGGTTTGATTGGTGTTAAATAAAATTTTTAAATTTTTGACATTCCGCTTTTAATGGTTTCGGGTAGTTAGCCTTATATTATTGTGTTGTCAGTTGATGTTGAGACTGTGCCATTTGAGATACCTGATTTAAGGTTGTATAGGGCTAGCCACCCGTTATTATTTTGAGCGTGTTGTCACAGATGGTATCATAGCATCAGGTTCTAGCGTCTTTAGGATCTGTGTGAGTTACTACGATCTTCCGTAAGCATTCTTGATGTAGAGCCTTATTCTTAGGACTATTGTAATCACACAACCATATTTCTTCTGTGATTTAAAAATATTTGAAAGGCGTTCTGATACAATTGCTCTTGTTTCAGATGCCACCGAAGAGAGGTCATTCAGTAAGGGCAAATAAAGTGGATGTGGAACCCCAAACGCCTCAAAGGAATATGACTACATATGAAGTTGCCAAAATTGTGGCACAAGCAGTAACTGCTGCCATTTCTATGATGGCGCAGCAATTTGCCGGTCAAGCAGCCCAAACCCATTTAGGACTGTCTTTGTGGGAGAGAGTGAAGGAAGATTTTAGTAAGGGGCATCCTCCAGAGTTCTCGGGGGGAGTTGATGCAATGGCTGCAAGTCAATGGATGAACAGTATGCAGAGGCACCTCCGTATGGTTGAGTGTAGTGAGGTGCAAAAGCAATTTTTAGCCACCTTTAAGTTGAAGGGTGCAACTCTCCAATGGTGGGAGTCTGTCACCACATCAGAACAGAGAGATACTTTGCCTATAACAGATTTTTGAGAACTTTTTGATCAAAGTTATTTTCCTTCCCCAATTCAGGAAATGAGGAGACCGAGGGATGTGTTTCAAGGAAATCGAACGGTGGCAGAATATGAAGAAGATTTTTTTACACGGGTGAAATTAGTACCTGATGAGGTAAATACGTAAGAGAAGCGTATATCGAAGTTTGTTTGAGGTTTAGATTGGAAAATTCGACAACATTTGTTAGAGAGTCCCACGTTAGTGAGTTTCGTTGAGGTAGTGAACGCGACACCGTTTAAATGTCATGAATGTCATCTTCGTTCGCAAGAGGGTAAGAACTTTGGAGATTCGAGTTCATCAAGTGGATTTGGCGAAGAGAATGCCAGTAATACTAGTAGGTATAAGTCGGACTATAGATATTCGCAATAGCATTTTGTTCCCCAGTATGGTCAGAGAGGATTTATAAGTAGATGTTTCTTTTGTACAGAAATAGGTCATAGAAAGAAAGATTGTCCTAAAAGAGGTAAAGGACCACGTTTTGATGAAGTTTTGGATATCGTATGAGAGATATTTTTGAGAGGGTAGCGCTATCACCCTATTATGTATGGAATGACCCTAAAATGGGGGATTTTGAGCAAGTTAGCCTCTTATGTTATTATCTTTCGATAGAATAGATAATTGTGTAATGTTCTCAAAGAGAGCTATAAACCTTTTTATGAATGTAAGAATGGTTATTGTGTGATAAGTAGTAATGATAAAGCTACTTCTTTTTATATAGTCATGTTAGACTTATGTAACTGTTGTATTCCAGATATAGATGAGCCAAATAAATGACAATATGTTAATATGATATAAGATATCATTATTGAAAAGAGTTCAAAATTTGTGGATGATTGGGACGCAGGAAAGTTTAACTCATAATTACGCTAATTTTTATGAGCTACATGATGTTATATGTACAATGATTATTAAGACCTTGTGTTGGGAACATAAGGCACCTTATATGAGTATTGTAAGACATAAACCAAATATTTTTATAAACTGTTTTCAAAATAAAACTTTTTATCGGCCTTTAGACCATACTAAAATGATTTTTCTCCAAAATATTTTCAAACTCTTGTTCGGATTTGACAATTCTCGATCCCCGACGCTGCCACATAGTAGTGTATTGGGAGGGTTCCTTATTTGGATTTCGCTTTTGCGAGACGTCCCCCGCACGAAGGTGGCAAATGTCTGGAATTGAGAGGAGTTATTTCTTTGGACCATTCAAAATTTTTATACTATTGATATTACTGGTATGATATATATATATATATATGATTATTTAACTTTGGAGGCAAATGAAGCCTCGTTATGTTTGGTTTGAGTAAAGCTCAATTAAAGGGTGTATGGGTGCCCTAGTTGTTGTAATTGGTTTTATAAAACTTAAAATCAGCTTAAAATAAATTCGTCGTGGGAAGTTAGAAGTTTGGGTATAGGATTAGTGAGGATAAGTGTAGTAAGAACTTGTTGAGCTTTGGAGTATTAGGCTTAGCTAAATTTCGAGGACGAAATTTTTTCAAGTGGGGAACTTTGTAACAACCCGAGGTTTTAGAGATGATAATTTATTTATTTTGGGAGAAATAAATATTATTTTATTTGGAGAATTATTAAATTGGCAATTGAGGTCAAAATTTGTAGTTGCTAGAAAGTGTTTCGAATGGTAATTATGAGGGTGTAGTTGTTTCCGGAAGGGTCGAGATTGTCAAAATGACTGTACTTGGGGTCTATTTAGGTTCCGAAATATTTTAATCTCGTTTGACTCGAATTAACGTTACCGAGTCATTTAAAGTGTGTATTATCATTTAAAGTGTGTATCTTGGGAGATAAGTCTTAAAAGCCTAGGGGAGACCAATTCTCCTTAGAGAGAAAGAGAGAAATAGAAAGAAAGAAGTAAGATGAAGAGAAAGAAGGAGAAAAGATAGAGAAAGAGGATTTTCCGGCCATAACGCGATCTCAAGGACGGATCAGACCCTACGAACCCGAGGCAAGTGATTAAACTTGCTCAATATTTGTTATGTACCATTTATTGCTTGATTTGTGAATTAAATCTTTGGGTTTTAGGTTTAGTTAATCAAAACCTAACTTTTGGGTAAAATCTTAGATTTGTATTTAGATCTTGGATTCGATGATAGAAATTAGTTCATATGTGTTCTTGGATGAATATTAAGGTTATATATGTGATTGGGTTGAAGAGAAGATGATAAAAATGATTTTTGAGATTTTTGGCTTACTAAAAAGTAGCCATTTTTGAGCCTTCTGAAGATCCGAATCGATTCGGCCCCTTACCGAATCGATTCGAAAATTTGCAGGTGCCCAGGTCTGAGTGATCGAATCGATTCGGACCCCAGCCGAATCGATTCGGCCTGAGACAGAATCCCAGGTCTGATGACCCGAATCGATTCACCTTAGAGGCCGAATCGATTCGCAGGGCCGAATCGATTCAGAATTGGCCCGAATCGATTCGAAAACAAGGGTTTTTGAGGGATGTTTTTCTAGGGAGAATTTTACTCCGTTTCGTTCGAGGTTATCGATTGGGAACCTCTATAGGAGTTATGTGGAGTATGTTTTGGAGACTTTTAGAGAGTTTCCCTTATAAAACATTATTGGAGTCTTATTGGCTTAAATTGAGGAATACCGATTATAGATTATGGTATAATCTAAGTGGGGAAGACCACTATCATTGGGAATTCTATTTGGAGATAATTATTAAATTTATATGAAAGAATGAGAATGAGTTTAGAGATATTGGATCTTAGGATCAAATCCCAAATGGGATAACTTTAAAGGTTCATAAAATTAATTGAACCCTATCATGGATGGAGAATCTTAGATGCTAATTGATGTGCATACGGATATAGAAATATCCTTAACGATGATTGAATTTGGAGATGTCTCACACAATGAGAAATGCTAATCAAAGTGCTTAGGATAGAAAATATCCTTAACTTAAATAAAATTGAGAGACAATTCATAATTAGAAGCTACGTATGAGCTTCAAGCGAGAAATATTATAGCGTATACTAAGTGGGGATGATGTGTGAGAATTGACGGATATTATATCAAAAGAGAGATATATACTAAATAAATATATTAATTCAACTACGCCTAAGTGCTTAATACGAATATGTAAATGATGTGGTAGGTATACCTTATATGATGGTATACCTTTATATGATGTGATGATGTATGTATACCTTATGTGATGGTATATATATATATATATATATATATATATATATATATAGTGAAGCATACCCCCTCCTTGATATCATTGGGAAGTTGCGCGCGTTGAGGGTGAGCATCCTGGCTCGATGAGCAGGGTGTGGATATTCCCCAGATCATAATCGTCCATGGTGATTATTATGTGATATACATTTATTATTTTGGGGGTGAGAAGTCGTGGGTATGTGTCGTTATGACTTGCCATTTAGGAGCTATGACCTCTTCCCGGGACGTTGTGTGCGTGAGTTGATCACGAGGTGGGTGCCGTTGAACCCCACCAGGTGGCTCCCAGTATGCTACGTGGTATGGGCAACTGGAAGATGATAGCATTGTGAGCCTGCGTCCTCGAGTTATAGCTCGTTTGGATGGTTATATTATGGATGTGATTGGTTACTTGGGTATCGAGGGTATAATGGACCTCAACGACCAACATTGCCAATAAGTAGTATATCGCGGGGGGGTTCCTTGTTTGGATTTTGCTTTGCGAGACGTCCCACGCAAGAAGCTCAGTGTAATGTTGGAAAGTGAAGAGAAGTTAGTCCTTAATGCTCATATATATAATGTATATACTTCTCGACGATCGACAGTGCCAGAAGTAGCGTATCGGGGGGGGGGGGGGGGTTCCTTATTCGGATTTCGCTTTGCGAGACATCCCACACACAAATCGCAGTGCACTGTTGAGAATTGGGAATAATTAATTAATTAAAATAAGAATTTGGGTTACATGCATCATGCATTGAGGTAGTAATGAATCTTGATGATAAATACTGTCAGAAGTAGTGTAACGGGGGGTTCCTGTAATACCCCGTAATTTTAAATGACTTTTAAAATGGGTTATATTTTAAATTAATGGATTAATTGGATTTTATTATTAATTAATTCATTTGGGTTTTATCCGGACTGTGGATATTAAAATGGATGATTCTGAATATTACTTAAAGATATTTAGGTAATATATGAATGTGATGTCATTGATATGACTGTATGATATAAATTCGGTAATTTATATTTTTAATCAGACACTGTATGGGACGTGTCGGGACTAGTTTATTAAATTAAAAAGGAAATTTATTTTCTATCGACCTTATAGTCATTTCGACTGGGTAGTTGCGTCCGGAAGGGTAGAAATAGTCAGAAAAGTCTATTTGGATGTTAATTTTGAGTCTCGGGTCATTTGGAAATGAATAGACAACCCGAAAGGGCATTTTGGTCATTTTTCTAGGGGGGATGAATAGTGATTTCGGGTTTTGTCTTATTATAAGTATTTGGAGATTAGTGTATGTAGGTTCATTTCATCTCTTCTACACAAAATTGAAAAGTCATCTTCTTAGAGAGAGTGGAAGGTTGCTTGGAAAGAAAAAGAAGTTTGCTTGGGAAGGAGGAGAACCAAAGGTCAAAGGTCACCACCACCATCACCACCTGTGTTATTCAACTCCAAAGGATCAGATCTTCATTAGAGGCAAGTGTTTGATATTTGCAATTTAAGTTCGTATATTGTCCATGTTAGGATAGTTATAAAAAGAGATGATTTTCATGCTTGGAAGATGAAATGATATAGTTGTTAATGGATTTTTGGAATCTAAAAATATATAGGAATTAAACTCATGTTGTAGGTAGTTAGTAATCCAATAAATATTCTTCAATCTGTGGAAGAAATTCTGAAAATAATTTAGTGTTCTTGAAGATAATATGTTGATAATTTTCTGGAAAAAGAGGCAAAAACGAGTGGAATGAGAAGAGCCAATTTGGAATGTTTAGATCTTCTTTTTGAGTGCATTTGGATGAGATTTAAGAAAAACTCAAAACACATACATGACTCAATTTTTCGTGTAGAATCCAAATCTGAAGTCGGATTGATGATTTGAATAATTTTTGGATCTGATTTTTCTGAGTATTTAAAATATGAGAATTCATGATGTTGTTTCTTTTTAATGTTGGTTCTTATTCCAAAACTTTTGTAGATCTTCGATGATTATTAATTGGATATTATGGGACTTAGAGAAGATCAGTAAGCCCTAGTTAAGATTTGAATTAATTTGATTGGGATTTAATTGATTAGAATTATGATAATTAAAGTTAAAGAGATTTCGGTTGCTAGATTCATGTGTTGGATTTTAATCTGTTTGTATGAGGATTAAGGATAGTTCAAGTAGGGGAGATTTAATATAACACCTGGGTAGCCTTAGGGTTACAATTTAAACATCAAGGACTGAGTTTAAGCTCATTATTGATTTCGCAAGGGCTGAGTGTAGTACAAGAGCGTAGTGGTATGGCTCCTGGATAGAGATGGGAGTTTAGAACACATTTGGTTGAAAGAGGGTATGAGGTTATCCCAATCACGTATTTAAAGTTGATGGACCTCCTCGATCGACAAAGTTAAGTAGTAGTGTATTGGAGGGGTTCCTTGTTTGGATTTCGCTTTGCGAGACGCTCCGCGCATGAACCTTAACGACGTCGGGAGTGGAGAGATGTTATAGGATGCGAGGATAATTAAATTATGAAGTAAAGATATGATATTTTAATACGTGGAATTTAAAAGAGATATAATGCTACGTATGCGAAATATCTTAGGGTAGTGATAATTACCTTATTGATATTATATTATAGGTATGATAATACCTCTTTGATTGATTGATGATTTATGTGTATGACATACCTAGCTTACTTGCTATCGGTGGGAGGTTTGCGCGTGAGGGCAGTCATATCCTGATGAATCCATGGGATCTTTGATTTGTCGCTCGAGAACATAGGTCTATGAAAGACTTATCGGGGAGTTGATACGTCCGCTGACCGTGGGTACGTAGGTATGTGCGTGACCCATGGATACGAGAACTATGTTCGCCTCCAATGATTGTGTTGTTGTTAATGGTTCGAGGTATCCTCACCGAACCTTTTGTCCCCTTTTTGGAGACCAGCGATATTGGGACATGATAGCAGAGTAATGCATTGCACCGCAGCTGTGACTCAGGGTGCCGTATTTTATATGAATATATATATATATATATATATATATATATATAATGGATTAAATGAATGAATGGATATTTATTATGGTTAAATCTATCTACGGTGATAATTGTAGATAACGGTGAATAGAGAAAGATAATTGAATTAAGTTAATGAATGTTGATTGAAAAACTTAATTCATATTAATGAGAAATGATTCATGTTAATTAGAAACGATGAGAAATGTAAATGAATAATAATGTGACGTATGGATGGGACATATGGGGATTATGATATTGGGATGGAATTATAATATGGAGACTAGAAAAGAGGAACCATTAACTAGGAGGTTAATAGGAAACGTTAAGTGTGCACTCTAGTTGAGAGGTGAGAATGGCAAGTGAGAGTTGGGTCTAACATGTACATAATAAAAGATTTATTGCACTTGTTAAATACTTGCTATTTTAAAAATCATTTTTACAATCGGGTTCTGACCCGTTTCCTTGCATATTTTCTCTTCTATTGTATCTCTATATTAGGTGTCCAGCAACAGGGACGCCAACCATAGTTGATTGTGACGAGCTATGGAGCTATGGAAGTTTTGCTTAGACGCTTATCATCCTTTTGATTCACAGTATTCTTATTTAGGGCATCTCGCCCAAAGGATTCAATTATCTTCTTCTATCGGGGTCAAATACTATGGTATTCGTGTCATTTTAATACATTTGATATTGTTGGGATTACTGTAATGGATTAATATTATTTGGAAATGTTTATTCCAATTGCATTTAAATTCCTTTGTGTTATTTATTGTGTTACCAGTTTTGTAGAATAAAATGTATAGTGTTATTCTTAAACTAAAAATGGTTTTGTTGAAATTAAAAATTTGGAAAGTTTTTAACACCAGCTTTATTGGGTATTGGGTGAGTTGTAAATATTTTCTACAGTGATGCTAAGAATGAGCCAACTGTATATTCTGTTTTAATTTGGTATGGGACTGGCCACCCGGTATTTAATTAGGCAGGGTGTTACAGATGGTATCAGAGCATCAGGTTCTAGTGTCCTTTAGGATCTGTATGGCTTACTGTGTTTTCAACTTAGCGTTCTTTGATGTAGAGCCCTATGAGTAGGATTATTGCTTTTCTATTTACGCCTACAAAGGTACGATGACTGCGGCCGAAGTTGCTGAAATTGTCGCTCAGGCAGTCAATGCTGCTGTAGCTGCTCTTCAGCAGGCTCCCGCACCGGCACCGGTTGTGCCACCCGCGCAAGGGCAAGTGTCTCCTACTGCATGGGAACGAGCGAGGGATGCCTTTCAGAAAGCGCACCCACCTGAGTTTCAGGGAGGATCAGATGTTGTGACTGCTAGCCAATGGAAGAAAGATATCCAACGGCACTTGAGAATGATCGAATGCACTGAGGTTCAAAGTCAAATACTAGCTATATTCAAGATAGTAGGGGCAGCTTTGCAATGGTGGGAAGCTACGACCACTATGGAGGAGAGGGACACAATGACTATCCAAGACTTTTGGATATGGTTTGATGGGAAGTATTTTCCTTCCGCCATCCAGACAGAGATGAGGCGGAAGCTACTTGATTTGAAACAGGAAGAGAAAACTGTGGCGGAATATGAGGAAGAGTTTACGAGATTAACTAATTTGGTACCAGCTGAATTACCTACTGAGGAGAGGAGTGTCCTAATGTTCACTGATGGGTTGAACTATAAAATTCGCCAACATTTATTGGGGAATCTTTCATTACATACGTATGGCAGATGAGGGCCATTGGACGGATAGCGGAGATCGTACTTAGGAGGTTATGAAGTATGTTCGAGTATGATGACCGTAGTCGAGGTCACCCCTATTATGGAAAAATTGAGGAGAGTCATCAGTAGCAGTTCTTGAAATGCGTGAATTGTGTATGTTCCCTAACGAAGGCAATATATTGAAAGGCTTGGGTATATAGTGGAGTGTGGTTAACTAGAACTGAAAATTTGGGGTAAAATTTTTCTTGACTCATCGGAGAAAAGTTATAATATTGGGATTCAATAACCATCACCCGCAAATGAGGGTATGTTTCCTATCTAAGGAAGTATGAGGCATATTGATTTTTGTAGCGATTAATATTATATGGGAAAATGGGTTGCTAAACTTTGTCAATGTCACTGTTATTTACGTAGACTCACCGACGGGTGTAGGATACCTATATTTTCATGTCATCACGTGGGTTTGATTTTTATCCCGGAATTACTTACTTTGGGCATGTCCGAGCATGATATGACTATCGGCATGCATTGACTTGTGGTATAGGAGAGCGTATGTACTACTACTATAGCTAGCATATTGTCTTTTATAAGAGAGTAGATGAGTAGACTTTATTCGAATTAATAAAACCTATAGAGAGGTTATAAACTATTGACTAAAGACCTGAGGAGTTTCGATGACCGATTACTTTAGGTAGTAGTGTATCGGGGGGGTTCCTTGTTTGGATTTCGCTTGCGAGACACCCCACGCATGAAACTAATAACCGTTGGGAGTCGAAATAAGATAGGTCTTTAGGATATGAGTTTATAACCTTTGCTATTATAATGAAAGTTGTACGATAGGGTGTATGGGCGCCCTGGATGATTGGATTGTAGTAGTTTTTAAAATTGTGAAACAGTAAGTAGTTGTGACTTCAGGATTTATTTGTTTAATAAGTGAGGATCATTTTTCCCAAACTTTGTCACGAGGACGGTCTAGGGAAGATTAGGTAAAGTCTAAATTTGATTCAGTTGAAACTATATGGTGAGGCTTGGCATATAACATCGATAGGGATTTTGTTAATGTATTGTATGGGCGGTACATCCTGGATTTCTTGCGATGTGCGATTTATACTCGGAGTTGACCTTACCAGTATGACTTATATTCCTGAATTTCGGGACGAAATTCTGTTATAAGGGTGGAAGTATGTAATACCCCGTAATTTTAAATGACTTTTAAAATGAGTTATATTTTAAATTAATGGATTAATTGGATTTTATTATTAATTAATTCATTTGGGTTTTATCCGGACTGTGGATATTAAAATGGATGATTATGAATATTACTTAAAGATATTTAGGTAATATATGAATGTGATGTCATTGATATGACTGTATGATATAAATTCGGTAATTTATATTTTTAATCAGACACGGTATGGGACGTGTCGGGACTAGTTTATTAAATTAAAAAGGAAATTTATTTTCTATCGACCTTATAGTCATTTCGACTGGGTAGTTGCGTCCGAAAGGGTCGAAATAGTCAGAAAAGTCTATTTGGATGTTAATTTTGAGTCTCGGGTCATTTGAAAATGAATAGACAACCCGAAAGGGCATTTTGGTCATTTTTCTAGGGGGGATGAATAGTGATTTCGGGTTTTGTCTTATTATAAGTATTTGGAGATTAGTGTATGTAGGTTCATTTCATCTCTTCTACACAAAATTGAAAAGTCATCTTCTAAGAGAGAGTGGAAGGTTGGTTGGAAAGAAAAAGAAGTTTGCTTGGGAAGGAGGAGAACCAAAGGTCAAAGGTCACCACCACCATCACCACCTGTGTTATTCAACTCCAAAGGATCAGATCTTCATTAGAGGCAAGTGTTTGATATTTGCAATTTAAGTTCGTATATTGTCCATGTTAGGATAGTTATAAAAAGAGATGATTTTCATGCTTGGAAGATGAAAGGATATAATTGTTAATGGATTTTTGGAATCTAAAAATATATGGGAATTAAACTCATGTTGTAGGTAGTTAGTAATCCAATAAATATTCATCAATCTGTGGAAGAAATTCTGAAAATAATTTAGTGTTCTTGAAGATAATATGTTGATAATTTTCTGGAAAAAGAGGCAAAAACGAGTGGAATGAGAAGAGCCAATTTGGAATGTTTAGATCTTCTTTTTGAGTGCATTTGGATGAGATTTAAGAAAAACTCAAAACACATACCTGACTCAATTTTTCGTGTAGAATCCAAATCTGAAGTCGGATTGATGATTTGAATAATTTTTGGATCTGATTTTTCTGAGTATTTAAAATATGAGAATTCATGATGTTGTTTCTTTTTAATGTTGGTTCTTATCCCAAAACTTTTGTAGATCTTCGATGATTATTAATTGGATATTATGGGACTTAGAGAAGATCAGTAAGCCCTAGTTAAGATTTGAATTAATTTGATTGGGATTTAATTGATTAGAATTATGATAATTAAAGTTAAAGAGATTTCGGTTGCTAGATTCATGTGTTGGATTCTAATCTGTTTGTATGAGGATTAAGGATAGTTCAAGTAGGGGAGATTTAATATAACACCTGGGTAGCCTTAGGGTTACAATTTAAACATCAAGGACTGAGTTTAAGCTCATTATTGATTTTGCAAGGGCTGAGTATAGTACAAGAGCGTAGTGGTATGGCTCCTGGATAGAGATGGGAGTTTAGAACACATTTGGTTGAAAGAGGGTATGAGGTTATCCCAATCACGTATTTAAAGTTGACGGACCTCCTCGATCGACAAAGTTAAGTAGTAGTGTATTGGAGGGGTTCCTTGTTTGGATTTCGCTTTGCGAGACGCTCCGCGCATGAACCTTAACGACGTCGGGAGTGGAGAGATGTTATAGGATGCGAGGATAATTAAATTATGAAGTAAAGATATGATATTTTAATACGTGGAATTTAAAAGAGATATAATGCTACGTATGCGAAATATCTTAGGGTAGTGATAATTACCTTATTGATATTATATTATAGGTATGATAATACCTCTTTGATTGATTGATGATTTATGTGTATGACATACCTAGCTTACTTGCTATCGGTGGGAGGTTTGCGCGTGAGGGCAGTCATATCCTGATGAATCCATGGGATCTTTGATTTGTCGCTCGAGAACATAGGTCTATGAAAGACTTATCGGGGAGTTGATAAGTCCGCTGACTGTGGGTACGTAGGTATGTGCGTGACCCATGGATATGAGAACTATGTTCGCCTCCAATGATTGTGTTGTTGTTAATGGTTCGAGGTATCCTCACCGAACCTTTTGTCCCCTTTTTGGAGACCAGCGATATTGGGACATGATAGCAGAGTAATGCATTGCACCGCAGCTGTGACTCAGGGTGCCGTATTATATATGAATATATATATATAATGGATTAAATGAATGAATGGATATTTATTATGGTTAAATTTATCTACGGTGATAATTGTAGATAACGGTGAATAGAGAAAGATAATTGAATTAAATTAATGAATGTTGATTGAAAAATTTAATTCATATTAATGAGAAATGATTCATGTTAATGAGAAACGATGAAAAATGTAAATGAATAATAATGTGACGTATGGTGTGAGACATATGGGGATTATGATATTGGGATGGAATTATAATATGGAGACTAGAAAAGAGGAACCATTAACTAGGAGGTTAATAGGAAACGATAAGTGTGCACTCTAGTTGAGAGGTGAGAATGGCAAGTGAGAGTTGGGTCTAACATGTACATAATAAAAGATTTATTGCACTTATTAAATACTTGCTATTTTAAAAATCATTTTCACAATCGGGCTCTGACCCATTTCCTTGCATATTTTCTCTTCTATTGTATCTCTATATCAGGTGTCCAGCAACAGGGACGCCAACCATAGTTGATTGTGACGAGCTATGGAGCTATGGAAGTTTTGCTTAGACGCTTATCATCCTTTTGATTCACAGTATTCTTATTTAGGGCATGTCGCCCAAAGGATTCAATTATCTTCTTCTATCGGGGTCAAATACTATGGTATTCGTGTCATTTTAATACATTTGATATTGTTGGGATTACTGTAATGGATTAATGTTATTTGGGAATGTTTATTCCAATTGTATTTAAATTCTTTTGTGTTATTTATTGTGTTACCAGTTTTGTAGAATAAAATGTATAGTGTTATTCTTAAACTAAAAATGGTTTTGTTGAAATTAAAAATTTGGAAAGTTTTTAACACCAGCTTAATTGGGTATTGGGTGAGTTGTAAATGTTTTCTACAGTGATGCTAAGAATGAGCCAACTGTATATTCTGTTTTAATTTGGTATGGAACTGGCCACCCGGTATTTAATTAGGCGGGGTGTTACCGTTCCTTGTTTGGATTTCGCCTCGGCGGGACGTTCCACGCACGAAACGTAGTGCAGTATTGAGAATTGGGAGAAGTTTAGTCCTTAGCACTTAGATGCTAATAACTCATATATAATAATGTATATATTGATGGCATAACTAGAATATGATAAATTCTAGTAAAAGAGGAATTTTTATGAAATGTGAATATGTTGGTATGAGAATGGTTATGTAAACTCTATATGTTGAGTAAATGAAATAAACGAATAAAAGAGAACTATAACATTAAAAGTTTAAGTATATGATTTAGATGGAATTCAGATAAGTGTAGATTGGGGGATAGCTAGATTTATTTACCTATTTAGAATTGGGAATTCACTTGGAGATCACGTGCATACGTTTAGTTGCGCGCTTTAGTTGAGAGGTGAGTCGGATTATTACGGAGAGCGCGACTCCATTAAATCATGTAATAATGCATTTATAATTATTATGCATTTTAATGTACTTGCAATAAAATGTTTTCAACTCAGGCTTTGACCCGTTTATATTTTCTCCGGCTATGTATATATTGTATTACATTAGGTGTCCCTCCGCAAGGACGCCATTGATGTTCTCCCATCCAGTGTATTCGTGGAGCTGTGGCAGTAGCGTACTGTTGCGGCACTTTGCCTTAGTCGGTTCCTATCTTTTGTATATCTAGATTAGGATTCAGTTTGTATGATCGGGTTTATACTCTAGTGTTGTAGATTAACACTTTTGTATTCTCTCTCTCAGATTATTGTA
Organism: Sambucus nigra; assembly: GCA_949130495.1. Taxonomy (NCBI): domain Eukaryota; kingdom Viridiplantae; phylum Streptophyta; class Magnoliopsida; order Dipsacales; family Adoxaceae; genus Sambucus; species Sambucus nigra. Next base: position 433,888,210 of record OX422211.1, on the reverse strand, counting down.
TTGTCTGTGACCCGACAACATATTCGGGTAATTTACTTTGTACATTTTGTTGTACTCTTGCATTCATTTCTTTACATATTATAAAGTTTGTTGCATTACTCATCATATTTAGATGTTATGTTGTTGGTTTGATTGGTGTTAAATAAAAGTTTAAAATTTTTGACATTCCGCTTTTAATGGTTTCGGGTAGTTAGCCTTATATTATTGTGTTGTCAGTTAATGTTGAGACTGTGCCATCTGAGATACCTAATTTAATATAGTATAGGGCTGGCCACCCGTTATTATTTTCAGCGGGTTGTCACATTAGCCTATTTAACCAACTATCATTTCATCAAGGAACCGCCCGTCGAAACGGTTGACTAACCGCCTTGTCACTTGTCAAAGTGTGGTTTAGAGTGACGCCGCTTGTATGGTTGCTTCTTTACTATGAGAGAATATTCCCTACAAGTACATGGCTTTAATGTGAGGTGGCGATTGGTTAAAGCAATAATCTAGTGACCTTCTTGCTCCCCATGCCATTTTAACTTCTAATAAAGAGGGAACAAGGCCTCAGCTTACTGCTCCTCAAGCTGATGAATCAAAATTGGGTCGTAATGAAGCTAAGGTGGTTAGGGACGCGTCGATTAAAGAATTGATTGACCCAAAAGTTAGGCATTTAACTTTCTTTATATAGTTAAAATATGCTAGGTATATTCATTTGTTACTTTTTTATATCTTTGCCCCTAATTGGGTTAGACATATTACAAATAGAGATAATATGATATTGCGAGATTTAGAAATTATCACATTTCTTGTGTATTAATTTTCACCATGTATGTCAAATTGGTATCACGACAACGTTCTCTCCTGCTCCTAATGTGATTGACACAGTCTAAGTACGCCCACTAGCCCAGCATGTCACCTCCCCAGCTGGAATCGTCGGCCTCGAGTGACATAGAGCATTTTGAACAATACCGAAGCTCTAATATGCTCGTTGTCAGAGCATTTTGAACACTACCGGAGTACCTAGCCATAGACACGGGCCTCAAGTGAACCCTACATGTCACTCAATCTGCAAACTTGATTTCTCAAGTTAATTCCAAACCTACCCCCATATTTTTAATACAATTCTATCTCAAACCTTAAGTTCCAAGATTTATAAAAAGCCACCCCTAAGACTTTTAAGCCATAACCTCCTTTAGAAAATTACACTTCAACCTCGCTGCACTTCCAATAAAATTATCCAACCCCTTGAGAAAATTTCACTCTTACCCCCTCAAAGTTTCAAAATTTATGTTTCAGCTCCCAACTTTTTGAAATTCCTGAAACAGTCGGCTTACTTGTTTCGGACAGTTCACCAACTACCGTACATCCAATTTGGAGGATAAATATAGCGAGTTAGGCCATGTTGAACAACTTGAGGATGAGTACATGGAGTTTAACCATGGGAAAGGTTGAGGATGAGTATAACGATTTGGGCCAAATATAGAAATACTATGGGAAAGGTTGAATAATGGGAAAATGATGGCTCTTAATAATACAGTAAGGCATTAGGAAAACTGTACGAACATACTAGCCCATTTACAAGTCTAGGAATGTGGCAATGAGAAAATTTATGGGAAATTCGAGTACGAGAAAATTGAGCTCTAGTGCAAGATGAAATTGTCCGCGGTTCGTGCATTCGCCACTGATGACGTTTGTTATTTTCTTTTGGGTGAGAAAGGCTCGTGACACAATCCTTATAAGTTTTTACGTATTGGGAGCCCTTATCCGCGGATTATTGGTTGTTTAGGTATAGGTCTTTGACGGGCCAAAATTGGACTCGACTCAATCCTGGAGACGAGAACTGATTTTGGAGTTCGAAGCGTTAAGGTCTTTGTGGAGGCTATCGTAATCTGAATACATAAGAAAATTAATGAACAGTTACGTAGACCAATCATATTATGAAAAAATTTCATTCTTTATAAAATGATTAATCGAACCAATTAAATTATGACTTAGGTAGAAAAATTTGGGTGCTACTAAAGGATTCTAAGTCGGGGGCATTTGGGTAATGAGACAGAAAATTAAAAACCATAAAACCAACCTTAACACTATAAATAGAAATAATGGGTTTCAATTTTTGAGCTTGCTAGAATTATAGAGTTCAGAGAGAGCGTGGGATCCTTCTGCACTGGGTACAACGAGCGAGAGTGAGAGTGAGAGAGAGAGAGAGAGAGAGAGAGAGAGAGAGAAGAATTATTTCGTGCATGAGGAAGCCACAGATCTTTCGACAAGAGAGACTACCCAAGGACATTATTTGGACTTAGGTCCTAGAGATAAGCTACCGTTTATCATCTTCTTCTTTGATTAAGCACTTAAAATCAGAATTTCTATTTCTAAGATGAGTTCTCATTACTAGTATGAAATTTGCTCATGCTTTTATTGTTCATTTTCTTGCATTGGATAGCCTAGGCCTAGTTCATTGATTAGGTCTCTCTTTTTCATGCCATTTATAATAGATTCTAACGGATTTCGATGACGTTTTTTTTCTATGTTCTTTATGTTCTTAGGGGTTTTGCGCTAGGGTTTGGATGTTGTATACTTGAAACCCACTTTTCCAATTTGTTTGTTGTAAAATTATCCCTTTTACAACAATCGTCCATCATAACACTATCGCTAACACTAAGCCAAACATGAGCTTTCTTTTCAATATCTTTTGTACTTCGAAGAGTGTCATGGTTGAGGCCCCTGTGGAGCTAATTTTATAGTGTGACACTTCAGGCTTGCTTTCTGCTTCGTGCGTAAGCCTGGGAAATAAAATTTACGGGTTTGCTCAGATCGTCACTTGCTTCATTCTTAGGGCTGGAAACTAAACTAATTTTGGGGGTGGAGTGCGTCATGTGCAGAGCTCGGTAAAAGCCTAGGAAGGTTGTCATGGTTTATTGGATCGCAAAAGAATAGATCGTTAAATAAGGTTGCAGAGGTGAGGAGGTCCTAATAATGTCCAAAGAAGTCCGCAGACAGGTGGTTTTGAAAGCGCGAGCTTTTCAAAATCAAAGCTCTGATACCAATTTGAAAAAGCTTATTATCTCCTTTTATTTAAAATTCAAGACGATGCGGAAGCGTTAGGATGATAGTTCAACTTTAACAACAACAACCAATTTTAATTTCCTGAAACAAATTAAAATTCCACCTAGTGAAGTAAAAATAATCAATTAATATAATCACTTAAACCAATTAATTAATCCAAGTCCTAGAATTTGCCTAAGTCATATTTATCAATATTAGCAAATTAGGCGAAACCAAATTTTAGCAAATGACTTGAATTAAATAAATTTTACCCAATATTTAATATAAGTCCCAATTAAAATGAGTGTGATAATTTAAACCGAATTTTATCTTGAATTATGCTAAGCATGCGTTCTATGTTATTTAAGCAAGATAAAATAAATCAATCACACTACGCCGCGATGTACGAGGAAAAACCCAAGACGGGAAACAACCTTGGACGGCCCTAGCTACAAATCCACTAGATACGGAATTACAATTACAAGACAGATAGACTTACAACACACGACTCGATCCCTCTCAAGACCGGATGCTTCTTCTTGTAGACACCTCTTCCTAGCGGATAACCTTGGAATACCACCGCGGTCTCGGAATCCACCGATGGGACTTTATATGGTCACCGTCACCCGTATATGGAGCCTTTCTCCAAGTGGGTATAATTGCAACAAAACGTCTTCTTCTTTGATGGATGTAGAAGCAAACCAAAACTTCTCTTTGAAACGGAAGAGATAAACTGGTGCCCAACTCCAAGCAATTTGATATATATATAAGAACTTGGATAAACAATATGGGTGTAAAACTAGAGTGATAAAATATTTTTCTCTAAAAATCTCACTCAAAACATGATCTTTTTCCCTCTTTGAATTTTCTCTCAAAACACTCTCTAGGAGTTAGAAGGTTGTGAAAAAGATGAATTATCAAAAGTGATTCCCGCACATATTAAAGACTGAAAAAGTTGGTTAAAAACCAAGTGGGGAAGTGGGTGCAAAACTGCCAAAAACTGTTCCCGCCTGGCATCTCGTTCGAACGACATTTCGTTCGAACGAAATCTCATTCGAACGAGACTTCTAATGACGTTCCAGATTGAACTCGTTAGAATCTCGTTGGATATCTCGTTCGAACGACAATCTCGTTCGAACAACATATCGAACGACATGTCAGTGGCCTATACTGGAACCTCGTTGGCAAACTCGTTCGAACGACATCTGGTTCGAACGAAAAAACTCGTTCGAACGACATATCTAACGAACCACCAGAAAGTTTGAAAAATTCATTTTTAGCCCAGAAAACTTTATAAACATTTATTTAAAGTTTTAATTAATTCATTCTTAAAACAAAACGCAGTTTTTATAAACCTAACACCCAATAAACTTTGTTCCAAGCTCCTATATATATATAATTGCATTCATACCTTGGGAGCATGGAACTATGGTTGATGACGTAGAAACGAGGCACACAAACCGGCATATTTGATGAGGCTTTATACTCTTTGCCGCTACGTCTTCAACAAACACTTCATAGGCTTGAGAATATTACAATTAAATACTATCCTATGAATAAATGTTTTTGTCCGGAATTGAGCCAAAACTATATATGGACTCAATTGGAAATTTGTGTCCTTACAAATTTCCCCCTTTGGCTATTCCGGGACAAAAACCAAACAAAAATCCTAAAGGGCCATCAAGCTCACTAGACTCAAAACATAACCCACCCAAACTTGACTCAACCCAAGGATCAAACGCTTTGCCGTTTAAACAATACCGCTTTAGAAGAAATCCTGCACACTTTAGCAAACTCATCAAATGCATAGGGAATATCAAAGTATTAAATACACTTAATTAATTACTCCCCCTAAATTAATTATCCCCTTTTGTCAAACACATGACCTACTTAGAAAGACGTCTCCCCCTAAGATAAATCTCCCCCAAACTAAGATACGATAATAATAGGATTAGATACCATTTCGCCCCCTATCATCATTCTCCCCCTTTTTGTTCAGGAATAGGCAAAGGATAAAGAACTAATAAACATAAAAGCATGTTTAAGCTTAAAGTGATAAGACATGAAAGCATATGGGCAATAAAAGCAAGGCAAAGACAAACAAATATCATATATATATATATACTATAAATATACCAATAAGTACTCGCATATATTGATAGATATAAACACACACATGACACAAAATACAATAAGTTTGCACACTCGTATGGCAAAAATGTGTCATATGGAAACGGAAGTGTAGGGGTGTGAACTAGCAACAATTAAATTTAGACCCAAACACTTAATAAACATTCACGGAGTTCTCATTTGATTGCAAACTTTATCACATTTAAATATAACCTCATGTGACAATATGAAGATTGAACTCAATGAACAAACATACACAATGCATACAAGCCTAGCATGATGATGATTCTACAAACCAAATAGAGTCATGACATTAAAGATAACTAGGATAAACGGACATTGTGCAAACCGTTGATATACCATCCAATTCTCCCTCAATAAGCATATATATTCTTTTGCTTTTGAATGAATATATCAAACAAACACAGGCCTTGCAATTGTATTCTTTTTAATGCCAAATATTCTGTTTTTAGGCCTTTGGATCACGTATTTCTTTTAGATCCAATAAACGGTGGCTTACTATCGCCAATGATTTAAATCATCCTTTCGGAGCCCTTCCCCGTGCATATTTATTTTTATCGTGTTTTCATTTTTCACACAAATCTCACATGCAACGGATTTTGACATGCACTAGTCCTCCTAGGTCATAGATATGTAGATGACTAGATTGGTAGGAGAACACCTCAAAAAGCTTAAATATAACATGTGACATTAAGATTTCAAAAGAGCTCGTGCATGTGTGAAAAGAGGCATATAGAAATAGAATCCATTTAAACAATACAAAATCCAACTACTCCATATAAAACATAGTAAAGAACATTTTAAGGATTGAAAATCTAAACCAAAAGTTCTAGCCATGTGGGAGCGTAAAAGATGGGATTCAAACACAAGTATATGCCACTTAAAGTGTGTCAAACGGAAATACACACATAAAAAAAATCTTTTTGAGTTTTTGACATTTTTAACCAAAAATAAAGATATATACTCAAAAGGATAAACAAAAATCATTTGTATTTTTCATTAAGCTTAAATGAAATAAATAAAACACAAATGATAAACAAAAATCTTTTTATATTTTTCAATTAATTCAAACACAAAATATAATACAAAAAGATAAACCTGTCATAATTTCTAGCATGTGATATGAAATAAGGCAATGACTAGAAAACGACTAAACAAGCATACATTTAGCATGTGAATATAGCATGAAGTACAAACGCTAAAGTATGCAAACAACACTAACACATTCAACCTTTAAATTTAGCAAGGGAGGTTTCATGTGATAGTAAATGAGAATCAACAAATCTTGTATCTAGCGCGTTTAATAATGACTTCCTAACCCATATAGATTTATATTTAAAATGATGGGGATTGGGAAATAATGAAATGCTAAATAAAACGAGATGGTTCAACTTTAAAACAACAACAAATTTTAATTGCTTAAACAAATTAAAATTGCAACCAAGTGAAGTAAATATAATCAATTAATATAATCACTTAAACCAATTAATTAATCCAAGTCCTAGAATTTGCCTAAGTCATATTTATCAATATTAGCAAATTAGGAAACCAAATTTTAGCAAATGACTTGAATTAAATAAATTTTACCCAATATTTAATATAAGTCCCAATTAAAATGAGTGTGATAATTTAAACCGAATTTTATCTTGAATTATGCTAAGCATGCGTTCTACGTTATTTAAGCAAGATAAAATAAATCAATCACACTACGCCGCGATGTACGAGGAAAAACCCAAGACGGGAAACAACCTCGGACAGCCCTAGCTACAAATCCACTAGATACGGAATTACAATTACAAGACAGATAGACTTACAACACACGACTCGATCCCTCTCAAGCCCCGCTGCTTCTTCTTGTAGACACCTCTTCCTAGCGGATAACCTTGGAATACCACCACGGTCTCGGAATCCACCGATGGGACTTTATATGGTCACCGTCACCCGTATATGGAGCCTTTCTCCAAATGGGTAGAATTGCAACAAAACGTCTTCTTCTTTGATGGATGTAGAAGCAAACCAAAACTTCTCTTTGAAACGGAAGAGATAAACCGGTGCCAAACTCCAAGCAATTTGATATGTATATAAGAACTTGGATAAACAATATGGGTGTAAAACTAGAGTGATAAAATATTTTTCTCTAAAAATCTCACTCAAAACATGATCTTTTTCCCTCTTTAAATTTTCTCTCAAAACACTCTCTAGGAGTTAGAAGGTTGTGAAAAAGATGAATTATCAAAAGTGATTCCCGCACATATTAAAGACTGAAAAAGTTGGTTAAAAACCAAGTGGGGAAGTGGGTGCAAAACTGCCAAAAAACTGCCAAAAACTGTTCCCGCCTGGCATCTCGTTCGAACGACATTTCGTTCGAACGAAATCTCGTTCGAACGAGACTTCTAACGACGTTCCAGATTGAACTCGTTAGAATCTCGTTGGATATCTCGTTCGAACGACAATCTCGCTCGAACGACATATCGAACGACATGTCCGTGGCCTATACTGGAACCTCGTTGGCAAACTCGTTCGAACGACATCTGGTTCGAACGAAAAAACTCGTTTGAACGACATATCTAACGAACCACCAGAAAGTTTGAAAAATTCATTTTTAGCCCAGAAAACTTTATAAACATTTATTTAAAGTTTTAATTAATTCTTTCTTAAAACAAAACGCAGTTTTTATAAACCTAACACCCAATAAACTTTGTTCCAAGCTCCTATATATATATAATTGCATTCATACCTTGGGAGCATGGAACTATGGTTGATGACGTAGAAACGAGGCACACAAACCGGCATATTTGATGAGGCTTTATACTCTTTGCCGCTACGTCTTCAACAAACACTTCATAGGTCGAGAATATTACAATTAAATACTATCCTATCAATAAATGTTTTTGTTCGGAATTGAGCCAAAACTATATATGGACTCAATTGGAAATTTGTGTCCTTACAGGTTTCGTTGTCGAGGTTGGAAAGGCTTGTTTAATACTAAGGAGGTCTTTCTAGCATACCTATCCTTTGGGTCGACAAATGCCTGTTGTTGTGATTTCTTTGGTTGGCGTTGATGATTTTGAGTAGTGGGTTTGGGATTTCCTATTCGCTGTATCTTGTTTTCACCTTATTCATTTAATTTCTTTTATTAAAAATACACTATTATAGTTGTGTTATTCATATCCATTGTTGATTCAGTTATCATTAAGGTTAATGGATATATGTTATATTAATTCTTGTTGTAAATATCGAATATTGAAGGTTAGTTATTACCTTACTTAGCTATTTGCGTGTTCAATCTTTTACTTCCCTTATTTCCTCAAAGCAGCTAAAGGCCGCGATGCCTATAGGCAAGGCCTTAAAGGTTTAATTGAGATACAAGGCCTTAAAGGTTTAATTATGATGCCTATAGGCAAGGACTTAAAGGTTTATTTGGAATCAATTTGAGTAGATTTTCTTTAAAAATTACTTTTTCGAATCAGTGAGAGATCAAAAGATGACAGTGGAATTCCTAAATTTGCAGCAGCAACAAATGACCATAGCATAATACGAGGCCAAGTTTACAGAACTTTCTCGGTATACCCAAAATTATGTGGATACAGAAGGCAAAAAGGGTAAACACTTTAAACGTGGCTTGCGAACCAATATTAAATCTTATATTATCCCATCGTATATTCGTGAGTTTAATCAAATAATAGAGGTATCCTCCTTTATAGAAAGGAATTCAGCATCTGGAGGAATTAACCAAATCACAAATCCACCTCCAGAAACTCATGTCATAATAAACCAACATAATCAGAGAGACCACCCTTATGCCAAACCAAAAAAAAGTCGAGTTTTCAGTCAAATCAATCATAGCAAAAGTGGATCTATAATGCGATGTCATGGGTGTAACATATTAGGGCACATAAGGCCGCAATGCCTAAACCTGCAATAATCATTTCCTAGGAACTTACTTCCTCGTAAACAGTTAAACCCACAAATTTATCAAACCCCCGTTTATGACACCAACTGGTAAATGTGACAATCACCCACCTTGACGAAGGTTTCGTGGAAAGAGGCAACAACCGATGAATAAAACTCGAGGCCGGAATTTTTCCATTCTTCCAACCAAAGATCCAAATAATTACAACGTGTTAGAAGGTAACATATTTTTTCACAACGTTTCGGCTCATATATTATTTTATTCTGTCTCAACACATTCTTTCATTAGTTATGACTTCATGACTCTGTTGCAATTATCTACTAGTCCTTTAGAACATCTGTTATCCATATGAATGCCAATCGGAGAAATCACTTGTAACTAATCGAGTTTGTAAACAGATACCCTACAGATCGGGACTGGAATTTTGATAATAGATTTAATATTCTTAGACCTGAAGGAATTCGACTTAAACATAGGAATGGATATTTTATCACCCAATGTTGCTCGTATTAACTTCCACAACAAAAACTGAAATAATCCCCATTATTTTTTCCCTATAATTTGTAGGCACAAGCATTGCATTCGAAAAAGATGAAACAGTTTTTTTAACAAGGATTTGCAAAAATATTTAATAAGATACATAATATATATATGGAAATTACAGATCCAAATCCAAGAAGCACAACTGTTTTTCATCAAACCCAAACCAATATCAAATTTCGTAGTCAAATCTTGAGAAGCATGACTCATAATAAAACCCGAATATCATTCTATATGTTAAAAGAATCAGTCACAAAATATGCATCAAGATTGTTTTTATATAGAATTTTGACACAAGAAGTTTAAGTAACCTGAAACTCAACCAAATTTGAATAGAAGTATGCTAGAATAAATCAATAATACACCAAATCAATATGAAAGGAATGATAATTTTAAACCTAAAATTAAAAATTAAAATTAGAAGAGAAGCTAGCAAATTATAATTTTAATTGTAAAATTTGCAAACTTTGAAGTCATTACTACTTTAATAACAAAAATAAAATATCAGAGTGTTAAGTTTTATGTTGGGTATTACATAAAGAGGTGAAATAAACTCAAGTGACAGTAGAAAATCTGCAAAGAAGAAGGTAATGAAATTAAAAACAAAAACATATTAGATAGATTTAGAGTTGATGGAATAAGGTACCCAATACCAAAAAGAAAAGACCAGTGGAATAAGGTATGTACGACAATGGGTTGATAAAATTATTTTCCTAAGGGAAATTAGTGAATTAACGTGAAACTGTAGAACAGAGAGCGGTAAAAAATTACCAGTGGTTCAGAATGTGCTTGCTATCTCTCAAATACAACTCTAGTATACCATTAAACAATCCTTGTGGTAACCATTACCACGCAGATTGTTAAATGGTATACTAGAGTTGTGATTGAGAGGTAGCATTACCACACGAATTCAGGGACACATTCGAATAACTCAAGACAGGCATAATAGTTGTAGCGATGAAGACCGGAGACACGTTGAGTTGGAGATTGGTGATCAGGTGTTGGTACGGGTGCCTCCCATGAAGAGGGTCATGAGATTCGGGAAGAAAGGAAAGTTGGCACCAAGACATGTGGGAAATTTATCTATCATAGAGAGAGTGGGACCAATAGCTTATAAACTGGGCTTACCGGAGAACCTACATCGAATTCACGACGTGCTCCACATGACGTCGTTGGAGAGGTACCGGAGGAGTGAGAGAGTTTTAGGAAAGTTCCATTAGAGGAGATCGACTTACAACCTGACATCCTGTATAAGGAGAGACCCGTGACTATTCTGGATCGTAGTGAGAGTAATCTGCGATCTAAGGTGGTACCATTAGTTCGAGTTTAGTGGGGACATCACTACATTAACAAGTCGACGTAGGAGTGGGAGGATGACTTGCAAGAGCAGTATCGAGAGTTATTCACCGCAGGTACGTCCTAATTTCGAGGACAAAATTCTTTTATAAGGGGGAAGTATGTAATACCCCGTATTTCTGAGTATATAGAATTTAATTAATTCGATTTATTTTAAATTACACTTGTGCCGTAATTTAATTGAATTAAATAATTATATGTTCATTTAAATATTAATCAGGAGAGATGATGATTAATATTATGGAAAAATATTTACTAAGTGTGTAGTAAATAAATTGTGTAAATTAATATACATCGTAGCGTGTGATATTGACGTGACCGTATTATATTTCAACCGGGAGTCGTATGTAGATTATTTTGAGGTCGAGATAGGAAATTTGTATAGAGTGACTTGGATGACGGTTTTGAGGTCACGGTTGATTCCTAAAGGGTCAATATAGTCAGAATAGTATACTCGAATGTATTGTTTGGGTCCCGGGGCAATTTTAGACCAACCCGGCACCATGTGAGGGAGTTTCGGTCATTTGAGAGACTAGGGTAGAAAGAACTCCGAGAAGTGAAGTGTTATATCATCCCCTTTGAGTTGGAGGCTAGGTATACAACTGTCTTGAGAGAGGAGAGGCCGTAGGAGATAAAAAAGAGAAGAACCTAGGTTATTCCACATCAATTCTCACTACCGACGTGCCGAAATCGAAATTGGATCTAGGGAAGAACAACCTTATCAGCCTAAAATGAAAATCAGACTTTCTGAACCAATACAAGTGTTTATCTTACATTACTTTAAGCATGTTATAATACCCATGTAGTGTAGTGTTTTAAAGTTTATGATTTAAATGATGTTTTGGGGATTTAGATGATTAAAACTATTAATTCAGGGTAGGAATGATTTATAAAATGAATCCCTATAGGTAGATAACACAAAATCAGAATATATATGATGATTTACATGAGAGAAATCTAGTTAAATTGATGAGTATGCATGAAGAACACATAAACTAGGGTTTTGGTGATTTGTGGGTTTTGATCTGTTCTTGGGCAGATTTCTCATAGCCTTGAGGTGTTATTTACCTTCAAAATTGTCCCTACATATAAATAAATGATTTGTTATGTTGGATGGGAGTTTGGTGAAGTGTCATGGAGTTTTGATAAGATTTTAAGGGCTAAAACTCGTAACAGGACGAAGATGACAATCCTAACCATTTCGAATCCGTAGAGGGGTGATCATTCATTTGCCCAAACAAATGGGCGAGTAGGCCCATATGGAGAGGGAGCCTCACCACGAGAAAACCCCCAAAGAGTGCCCTGGCCAAGAAAAAAGAGGATTCAATTGGATGAGGAGGCCCACTACAAGGAGCTCCTCGTCCCCAAATCTTGAGCAATCACAGAAAGGAAGTCTGGGCGAGGAGGCCCTCCACAAGGATATCCTTGTCCCCAAATGTTCAAAGAACACAAAATTGAAGTTTGGGCGAGGAGGCCTACCATGAGGAGCTCATCGTCCCAAAATGCTCAAAAATCACATAAAGGAAGTTTGGGCGAGGAGGCCCACCATGAGGAGCTCCCCGTCCCCAAAAGTTCAAAGAACACAGAAATGAAGTTTGGATGAGGAATCCCACCATGAGGAGCTCCTCGTTCCAAAATGCTCAGAAAATCACAGAAAGAAATTTTAGACGAGAAGGCCCACCATGAGGAGATCCTCATCCCCAAAATCTTTAAAGAATACATAAATGAGGTTTGGGAGAGGAGACCCACCCTGAGGATCTCCTCGTCCCCACAAAGTCCAAAAATCACAGGAATGAAGTTGGGATGAGGAGACCCACCATGAGAGCTCCTCATACTCAAAGCCCAAAACACAAAGAAAATGAATGCAAAAATGAGGAGGACCTTAGGGAGAAGCTCCTTGTCTTGCACTCAATCCACATAAAAAGGCCAAGGCAAGGGGACTCATTGCAAGCAGCCCCTTCTGCCCCATTTAGTATTTCACAAGAAATATATCTTGGGTGAAGGGGTTTACCCATAATGATCCCTCTACTCCAAAATGATTTACTCAAAACAACTAGTGGGTGAGGAGGTCCACCTAGAGTGACCTCTTCCCTAAAACTTGTTACTCAGAAATATATTAAGAGTACTGATATTTTACTTTCTTGTACAGGTAGCCTAGTTGAACAAGCAGGGCTCAAAATGGAATGTTGGGATCTGTTGGGAGTTTTGGCTTAGTGACTGAGGAACAAGGTTTGTTGAGGAAGCTCAACCACTTAACACTTTAAGATTGAGAGAATATTAGTATAAAGACCCTAGGGGTTACCCAGTCCTTACAAAGTCACACCCAGTCATAACTAAAGTAAGCAACCAAGAGGTTGCTTGCAAGAAATAAATAGTTTATAAAATGATTTTAGAGAAAGGGGGTCCTCAAGTCCACACTCAAATGACAAATATTTTAGAGGAGGTGGTCATTAAGTCCTCCCATCAAGTTTATAAAAGATTTTAGAGGAGGTGGTCCTTGAGACCTTTTTCAAGTTTACAAAGATTGTACAACAAGTTACCGTTTCAAAATATATTTACCAAATCAGATATTTTGTCATTCAGCGTAGATATGTTTGCCTTTTGACTTTGATTTACGCCAGGTGACACCTGTAAGAGGGGACATGCTACTGCACACTGACAGGGACAAATGGTACATTGCAGACCTTGCCCCTCGCTAACCCCGTCAAATTTGGTACCCAAAAATGTCAACTCAACCCTAATGCCCAAGTATAAATAGGACCCTTGGGCAAGGGTAAGTCACGATCATAAACTCAAGTCACATCGTTACTCTATCAAAATCACGCCAGACCACCTAGTATTCTCTCCCTGCTCTCTTTTTAGTTCTAAGTGCTTTGTTCCTTCACTCCACACTAACAACCATTATTCTCAGGAGATCCTCTTGAGAAGACTTACTATTATTATTGTGAAGTGTATCTTCTTGTAGGGAGTAGTTTTTTCTTTGGTTCCATTTTTACCAAAAGGAGAAGGTTTTACCAGGTGCTGCTCTAGAAGTGCTTGAAAACCTCTAAGGTAGAGTTCATTAAAGTGGGTCAAGCCTCACCCGTTTAAGTTTCTTACTAGACTCCAGTCACGTTACCCTCCTACATTTGGCGACTCCACTGGGGAGGTATCCTCACTTTCATGGACAAAGAAGTTTTAATGTTTCTAAGCAACTAGTTTTTAAAGACATTCCACCTAGGAATGGAACTCAAAGTGATCAAACCACTCAAGAGGATGTGGTGGTGACAGGAGCTAAGACACTTGCTCCTTAGGGAGGGTAGACTTGCTCACCAGCAGTAGCTCTGATGACATGTATGAACCTTATGGGCATGTTTTTTGAGTTTTTGAAATAAAATAATGTGGACCTGGAAAGTTTGGGTCAAGGTTGTGTCACACTAGCAACTGCCTCCTCCAAAGGGGCAGCCACTCCAGCAGTGATTCCAGTGGAAGTGGCTCCGTCATGAAAGGTGGTGCCGGAGTAAGTTGTGGCACCATTAAGTTCACCCGCAGCAAAGGGCATGAGTTTGGTCTCCCTCCAAAATTGTTACTACAGAGGAGGTGAGGAAACTTATTTCCTTCTCTCAGAGAGAAGCACCTCAAATATATAATGAGCTACAGGACCCTTACCCATAAGTTGTAAAGAAGAAGCCATACCCGGAGGGGTACATTCCACCAAAATTTATCAAGTTCAATTGCAAAGGGTAGAATCCAAGAGAGCGCGTGAAGAGATTTCTCGAGTGCCTAGGAGTGCATGGAAATGACAAAAAATTAAGGTTGAGGGAGATCTCCAAGATCCTTACAGGGAAGTCTTGCACGTGGTATCCCATTTAGCACCGAACAGCATCCCCACGTGGGAAGAAATGCACAAATTTTTCCTCCAAAAGTTATTTATAACGGAGGATGAGTTCAAGTTGATACACCTATTGTAGGAGATACAAAATCCTGGTGAGGAGTTAATGTAATATATCAAGCATTTTTGCAAGAGGGCACTGGATGTCCATGAGGAGGTAGTAAAGTCAAGGCTGGTTCAAACATCTATCGAGGGGCTCTTGGAGGAATACAAGATCCATTTGGTCAATGAGATCAAAGATGGAACTTTTAGAGAGTTTACCAGGGTTGGCAGCAATATAGCCCTGATAATCAAGCCTAGGTCCTCAAGTTGGAGGACACAAGTGTCGCTGATTTCTGAAAGATTTTAAGTCTCGAGGAGGCAAGCTATAAATTATATGGATGGAGGTTTAAAAGGAAATAAGGGAGGACCCAGATCTAAAAATAACAACCCAGGTAACAAGATAAAGTTTTGAGAGGATGCCCCATAACTGCTACCCTGCAGCGTAGCGGAAGCAATGGATTATTATCGTACATTGGTAGGAGAGGGGGTAGCAGGTCCCCCTTATTTGAATGGGAACATCCCAAAAGCAACAGACAAAGCTAATCCTAAGTATTGTGAGATACATCTGAGGGTGCAACACTCCACTAAAGACTGCTACTATCTGAGGAGGATCATTAGTGAGAAGGTGGCCAATGGTACATTACAAATACATCTGGTAGATGTTAATGAGAATCCACTCCCAGCACATCACTTTGGCACTGATAGTACGGTAGTAGCGTATGATGAAGAAGCAAATCTAGATCTGATGGAGTGGGAGGGTAGCGAGAAAATATACGAAGCACTAGAAGGGCTAGCATTGAACAGTGAACATAAAACTGAGCAGGAGAGGAGGTGCGAGGAGTGGTTCTTCACTACTGACCAAGAAGAGGTTGGAGGTGAGGTGGTCGAGCAAGTGAACCTCCTAGAAGGAAAAGTGGATGTCATCCCTGCTCTAGTTGAAGGAGGGACATCTGAGGTGGAGTGTGTCTATAATGCCCAAACATATGAAGTGGACTTATAGTCTGAATGTGAAGATATATTGAGGAGTCCTAAGTTCAAGGGGTTCTTTAACCAATTATGAGTCAAATATGACACCAAAGTAGTCATAATAAGAAAGTTTTTGGAAGCTATACAGCAATGTGAAGACCCATCACTAAATTAGCAGGTATCAATTTGGAGGTTGATCAAAAGATACACTTCTGAAGTGGTCTTCTCTGAGGAAAACAGGAAGTTGCCTTATTTCCACAACCGCTCGTTGTACATTATAGCTATGATTAATGTAATCTCCTTATCTAAGGCATTGATGGATGGAGGGGTGTCTATTAATATTATGCCAATCAGTACGTTGTATGAAACGAGGATTGATCAAGAAAAGATAGTACATGTGCCATTGGTGATTTCAGGATTCGACAACACTAGTATGCAATCCCTAGGATATGTGAACATGGGTATCAAGTTGGTAAATTTCACTTCCCACATCAAGTTTCACATCATCAACACCAATACCAGTTACCAGTTGCTCATCAAAAGGGCGTGGATGCATATCCATGGCATAATACCCTCCACATACCACCAATGTGTAAAAGCCAATATTCGAGGAACAAAGATCATAATCAAAGCAACACAGAAGCCCTTTTATTTTGATGAGGCCCACCTGGTGAATGCAACATTTTACACAAAACTGGACAAAGAATGGAAGAGTTATGCAGAAAGTTAGAGGAAATGAAAGTGGTTGGAGGAGGTGCCCAGCCAAAGAAGTCTATCCACGATCGTTTAGGGGAGAGGGTGATCCCCCACACAACAAAAGGTAAGATGAAGGTAAAGGAGGTAGCCAAACCTCCTCGAACTTACAAGAAGGTGGTCCTACCTGATGGGAAAGTCATATACCACTTATAATGGTCTACGCGGGTGGCATTATGGGATGAGAGCGCTGACCCGACACCAGAATGCTTTGTGGTAGATGAATCCCACATCATTGAACATATCGAAGAACTGGAAGAGGCTCCAGAGTGCATGCAAGATGGACCCAAGGAGTAACTGCAAGAACTAAAGGAAATCAACATGGGAGTAGAAGGGGGTAAAAGTAGACCCATTATAATTTCCAAGAGTCTGAACCCAAAGCCGTAGGGAGAGCTCATTAACCTGCTCAAAGAGTTCACTGACGTATTTTCCTAGAAATACACGGAGATGCCAGGGATAGATCCAAAACTTAGCTCCCACAAATTAAATGTTCTTCCTAATGCTCTTCCAATAAGGCAAGCAATCCATACGTACAAAGAAAACCTCAACCTAAAGATAAAAGCAGAAGTAGAGAAACTTTTGGCGACGGGGTTTATTAAGCCTATCCAGAATCTTGTGTGACTCTCCAGCATTGTACTTGTGATGAAGAATGTCAAGAGTCAAATCCAAATTTGTATGGAATTTCATAACCTAAATCGAGTATGTCCCAAGGATGAGTTTCCTCTACCCACTATAGATATCCTGGTTGATGCTATCGCAGGCCATGAAATGTATAAAAGATAAGACTGCCTTCCGCACGCTATTGGGAAACTTCCACTATACAGTCATGCCATTTGGATTGAAGAACGTTGGGGCCACCTATCGGCGGACCATGATGGAGATCTTCCACGATTTATTTCATGATAAACTAGAATTTCATGTGGATGATCTAGTGGTGAAGTCCAAAAAATAAAAGCAAGCATAAACAAGACCTACGGAGAGTGTTTGAGAGACGCCGTAGGTATAAGATGCGGATGAACCCCTCAAAGTGTGCCTTCGAGGTCATAACGGGGAGGTTTTTGGGATTTGTTGTGAATAGGCGGGGGTACAGGTTGATGCAGAAAAGAAAATGGCCATCAAGATGATGCCACCTCCGAAGAGTTAGAGGCAACTCAGTAGCTTCTTAGGGAAGGTGTCCTACTTAAGAAGGTTTATACCTGCGCTAGCGGAGGTGACCCACCCATTCACACCCCAGTTGAAAGACAAATCCAAGTGGACCTGGGGAGATGAATAGAAGAAATACTTTGAGAAGATCAAATAAATTTTAGCCTCTTTATCCACGATGATCCCGTCGAAAGCTGGAGCACCATTGCTACTCTACCTCACTTGAATAGAAAGTTCTATAGGAGCACTGCTGGCTCAAGAAAAAGGAGTAGAGAAGCCGGTATATTACTTGTCAGGGGTGATCTCAGGTACAAAATCAAAATATACCAATGTGGAGAGACATTTTCTTGCCCTAGTCTCCATGTCTCAAAAGTTGAGGCACTATCTACTAGCCTTCACAGTCCATATAGTTACTAGGTGTGACCCTATCAAGTACCTCTTGGCACGAACGGTCCTGGTAGGAAGAGCAGTGAGATGGTTTTTAATTTTGTCGGAATACGATTTGAAGTTCATAGTGACCAAAGCCATTAAAAGACAAGCAATAGCGGATTTTTTGGGCCACTTCCCAAGTGAGAATTTTGAGCCCCTAGTGAAGAGTTACCGGGGGATAATTTTTAGGCATGCATGGAAGAAGAGATGGAGAAATAGGAGATGGAGTTTAATGGCTCTAGTGCTGAAGGAATAGGAGGTGAGGGATTTACACTCTCAAATAGTAAGGAGAAGATCACCCTCTCCTTCAAGCTAGACTTAAATGCTCAAACTATGAGGCTGAGTATAAGGCCCTCATTTTGGGAATGTTGGAAGCACTCCGAATAGGCATCAGGGTGTTGTGCATACAAGGACTCTAACCTGGTGGTGAAATAGGTTAACGAGGAGTTCTCCCTCAAACAAGCTAACTTGGTACCCTACAAATACATCATCCAGAAGTTACTGGGGCAGCTCCTGGAACTAATGGTTAAGTGACATGCACGGACACTAAACAGGCATCCCGATGCGCTAGCCACAATAGCCCAAAAATTAGATATGGATGGGCCAGAAGCAACAATCAAAGTACGACAGAGAACAATGCCTACTACAATGATGTCCCTGTTGCCAAGTGATAAGTCAGAAGATTCGAGGTACCAAGTTGTGAAGCAGCTAAAAATAAGAGAAGAAGTAATGAAGATGTTAAAATTGAATAACTACCACCTATTGTAAGGAACACTTTCCTTTAAGAGCCCTGGAGGGTTCTTAACAAGGTGTGTTAGAGAAAAGGAAGGTACAAAGAGGTTGGCAGAGATGTATGAAAATCATTGTGGGGACACTGATATCCCTTTTTATCGCCGGTTGTAGCGGGGGGGCTACTATTGGCTTACTATGAGCGCAGAGATTGCTCGTTTGCAACACGGCTGTTTAAAGTGCCAGACCCAATTTGACCAGCCAACATAAGATAATTTTGTGGAAGCCTTTGAATATCGTAGGCAATTATACGTAGCCTATCTGAAAGATGGTGAGTTGCCAACAGGGATAGCAGAAGAAATTTATCTCCGAAAGAGAACAACCAATTTCTACCTAGTAGAAGGAGAGCTTTATAGGAAAGGCTACAATGCGAATGCGCTAAAACGTATAGCCAAAGAGGATATAGGGAGAGTGTTGAAGAAACTCATGAGCCCTCTCACATAGAAGGTGCCAAATGTACAATCAATTGATGACGTTGGGGTACTACTGGCTAATCATGGACGTTGACTCCATTGATTATGTGAAGAAATGCATAGCTTGTCAAGTGCATGGAAACATAGTACATGCCCTTTTATTTATCTTATAAAGCCTAGCATCTCCCTACCCTTTCCACACATGGGCATTCCACTTATCACCTTCGTAGTATGTCAGCATCAAAGTTCAAACCCAATTGGGAAGGACCCTTTGTGGTGAGGTGTATAGGCAAGTAAGGGTACTGTCAAATCTCGAAGCCGAAGAGTGACCGTCTCTAATCCATCAACTGCAAATGGCTGAAGAGGTACAATGCCTACTTTTTGTTAAAATTCATTTTTGTAAACGAAATTGATTGGCTTGCTCTAATACCATAAAAGTTACTTTTTGTAAAAAATGATAGAGCAACACCATATTGTAAACAGTACACAGTATGAACATAAATGAATAGCAATAATTTTTTTTGCTCGCTATATAGATGATTTTTTTATCTTACTTACATACCGTCCATATGAGATAGATACACCAGATAAATTTAGAACCACTATCTACTAGGCTAGAAGAGAGTTCATGACAAAATAAACTTTCATCATCACACATGGGGGTACATATATTCCAAAGGATAAGTGTATTGAGCGAAGTCTCTATAGATAAATCTAGCTTACATCACTAGACCAGCAGGAGGTTATCCTCCTAATAATAAAATGAAAAAAAGAACATGTTTACCTTTTTTTTTATTTACTCATCTTACAACAAGATTTATAGCTTGGAGAACAAGTTCTAACCTCTATTCTCGATTTTTTTTTAGCTTTAACCAGTTCACAGGAATTGTGGAGAAGGGGGTCTACACCCTCCCGCTCTAATTTTTTTTTAAAAAAAGAGGTCCCTACAATACTTGTTTGGAACAAGGACCCCACAGACCAGGGGCAAGTTTTCAACGGAAAATAGCCATTTTTTTAAAGTTATATTCAAAGCTTGCGGGAAGGAGAAAAGCTAGCCCTTTTCCCACGGTTGTTCCCTAAGAAATGTATGTAAATGCAAGTACCCCACAGTTGGAAGGGGCAGTTCTAAAAAATATTAACTTGCTTAGATAACATGCAAGTACCCCACATTTAGAGGGGCACTTCTAAAAAATATATTAACTTGCTCAGATAATATGCAAGTACCCCCACAGTTAGAAGGGGCATTTCTAAATTATCAATTCACTCATATAGTATGCAAGTACCCCATAGTCAGAAGGGGGAACAACTCTAAAAGTTTAACTTACTCAGATTAATGCAAGTACCCCACAATATACGGGAAAGTTCAAATAGACTATATGCTCGCAGAAAATTAGAGAAAGTCATAGTAAGAAGATACCAAAATATAAATAGAAGTAGAGAATGAACAGTATAATGGAAGCCAACAGAGGTCGTTTCATTAATAATGCCAGCAGTTATTTACATGTGAAAAAGTATACAAAATAAGGTTTACATAACAAGACTATCTACCCACTAGACAAGATAAAAATTAAATCCCGCCGGGAGCGCATGTTTGTGTAAGAAGGACCGGTATCCTCAACAAGTTGCTCCTCTAACCTAACCAGCCAGGCCTCATCCTCCGCATCACCAACCTCTAGCTTGGCCAGCTTGGCCTGGAGGTACTGAATCTGAACCTTGATCCGAGCTTCCTTCGCCTGACGCTGCTGCACCCTGGCCTGCTTGGAAGTATGAAGCTTCATCATCTTCCTAAAAGTAGCCCCAAGAAAATAATTAACAAAAGCGTTAATCCAGTCCAGCTAAAAGTGATAGCATCGCTACAGATTGTGAAGAGCCTAGAGGAACAATGTGGTCCTCTGAGTGGTCATATCAGCAAGAGAAGTATATAAAAAGTTGTAGAGATGGCTGGCCAGGGCTTTTATGTTAAAAATCGTGAGACTGTCAGTATTCAGGACGCTCTGAGACATAAAGGTCTTAGGATGGTGCTCGAGAGCCATCTCTAACACCTCTCGGTCATGCCTACGAAACCTCGAGGGTAGCTTTGAGTGCCACAGCGTGCTCATAAAATCTCCTTGATCCTCTACCTCGATATCATCATAGCCTTTATTCTGAGACTCGAGGTCAAAAAGAGTAAGAGAGGAGTCCTCGTCAGAATCGACATCACCGGTAGCATCAGAGCTCTACTCAGCTTCACCCGTTACCTTAGCAGGCTCACCGATAGGATCCTATAAATGTACAAACAAAAAAAGATAAGTCATAAAGAGGGGAAGGATCAGGTGGTAGAATACCCATGCTCAAATTGAAACAAAGATTATGAAAGCCTCACCCCGTAGCCTAGAGTGGTCAGTATGCTGCCACCAAATCAAGGCGGCACTATGAGGCCCTGAACACCAAGCTAACAGAATATAGACATGAGTTAGCATTTCTCTTGTTAAGAAAATAAGAGAACAGATAGTAACTTTAACATACAAAAATTAATTGGGTATGATAGTTTAATACCCGGGGAGTGCTCAGTACAACACTCTCTGTATGCCCCACAGAATCAGGGATGACCATCTCACTAACGTGAAACAGGGGAGTGAGGATGAGCCTACCTACACAGTTAAAAGCATGAAGCAAGGGGAAATAAAAAAGAGAGTAGGGTATGATAGCATAATACCTCTCTCGTAGCAGCTTCTCCTGGATGTTCCATAGTCATAGGAACAACTATAGCGTTAACCTGAAAACAAGGAATCATGTTAGTGTTAGCAAAGAACTTGCATTGAAAATGCAGGTTCAATAAGTCTAAGTAGACCAAGTACTTCTCCAGGAACTCTCCTCTGAGAACATGGCAAGAGGCCCCGCAACAATATGAACATGAACAACATTGACCTACAAGATAACAAAGTAAGAGGGTGTCAATGGACCCTTGTGCAGATAACGTGAGTCAATAAAAATAAAAATAGACATAGTATCACACGTACTGGGGTAGTCTCCTCCGGGACTCTAGCCAAAACCTCCTCAGACACGGAAACTGGCGCAGTGCGAACCTTAGAGCTCAAATATAGGCCCCGCAGATAAAAGGACCACAGTTACAGACACGTTAGAAGAAACTCCGAAATGTTCAGATATGCAACAAACATAGCAAACCAGTGTGCAATGACTAACGTACAATGGAAGTTGTTCCTGCTGAGCTAAGAACAGGTCCCTCAGGCAACGGGACTTCAGCTAGGCTGGCTAAGGTAGCATTTCCTGCAGAAGTTGAGGTAAAACTCATGGGTGGTGCCTCAAGAGCTGTCTCTGTAGCCCTCATCATAGACGCCACGAATGAAGGGGCCTCACTGGCACCGACCTACGCATAGAAAAAGAATATGAATGATGACAAGTTGTTCATAATAGCAAAGAAAAATATGTAGAAAAGAAACAAAGGAAGGTTAGAGTAACTACTGGGAGAGGTGATATGATAATACCTCCCGCAGAGATAATAGCGGTCGAAATTCCTTCACTAGCTGGAGGAGCTATTGGAGGCGCAACTGAAGAAGTAACATGTGAAGCAGTGACACTGGCTAACAAAAATGTAAACGGATGGAAATAGGGTATGGAAATGAAATAATAACGACAAAAGAAAAAAAATGAGTCAAGAAACGGAAGATTTGAAACAAGCGTACCTAAATTCCTTCTAAGGAAGAGGGATGAAATATGACTGGTGGAGTGGCCGCACCAAAAGTAGTGCCTTGATCATTACAGGGTTGTTAAAGAACTGAACATGGATAAAGAAAGAAACTAAGCCTAACAAGAGTACGCAATACCTGAGTGGTTGAGCTATCCTGTGTAACATGATCACTAGAAGAAATCGTGAAGACTGGATGAGAAGGTACATGATGGATATGGGGCATATTTTCCATAGGCACGAAGACCCGGGAGATGGGAATCCTCCCTGAAGGTGACAGACTTGGAGCAGTGCCTCCAATAAGCTGTGTCCCCCCCCCCCCCCCCCCCCCAAGTAGAAAAAGGGCCACTGGAGGAAAATCCCTGCAATGAAGAGAGACAAAGACAATACAATTATATATATTAAAGATATAATTAAATCGAGAAAGACAATAGAGGTGACAAGGTCAAAGTACCCCAGAAAGCTTGATAGAAGAACCACTAGCCACAGAGGATGTGGGAAGTGAGGAAGTGCTGCTAAAAGAAACGGTCACCTGTGTATACAAAAGAGGAATACTTCAAAAAGATCTTCTTGAAAATGTGAAAAGTCAAAGAAGAGATTCAGAATAGCTGATGATTACTTGGACCAAAGAGGATGACATAGAAGAAGTCCTCGCGGTAATCGAGAACACAGAAGATAGCTGCAAAAGTTAAATGAAAGAACAAACTATATCAATAAAGCCAAAAAGAAAAAAGAATAATAACTGAGAAGGGAGGGAGTGACAAACCTCTATAGACAGGCTCAAAGATGAGACCAATATGGAGCTCCTTTCTCTAGAAAAGGGTGCCCGACCAAGAGGCGGAGGCGAAAGGTCACTCACAGCAATAGAAACACCCTGAAAATGCCACAAAGATAAAGATAACTTATATATGAACTACATAAAGTATAGGCAGACAATAAGTGGTGCAAAAGAAGTCAAGAAAAAATACTTAGAGCGATCGAGCGGGTAGTCTGCCCATATGGTAGATGCCCAATAGTGGGGCTGCTGGCAGATGGGGAATCTATCATGATATCCTCACTGGAAGACTCCCCCAAAACTGGTAGCAAAGAATAAGCATGAGGGTTTTAATCATTGTAAGGATCAGGGACACTCATCTCATTTGAAGAAGAACCGTCATTATCATAGGGGGGTGATTCTATAATCGACTAGTTCCTCTTCAATTGATAGAGAAGGGGAACCAGTGAGTGAAACCCCTAGAAGCTCAATATCACTAAGTAAAGAGGAGTAAGGTGTAGTACCTTCACTAATGGGAATGGATGTAATAGCAGGCTCCACAGTAGTTAATCATAGGGCTTCATAGTCCTGCTCTCGTATAGTTTGGTATGTTTCCTCCACTCCAAGGTCATCGGTGTCAGATCCCTGGTCTGGTGCAGCAAAATGAACATTAACCTCAACACTAGTTCTCTTCTTCTTACTGCTTGCCCTAGTTCTTACTGGCGAGGGAGGGGGGGGGGAGAAGCAGGGGTAGTAGTAGTAACAGCAGTGGCAATGGAGCAGTAGTAACTGGTATAAAATTAGAAACATTCACATCAGGATGTTTCCTTTTAGATGCAGCAGAGGCTCTTGCCTTGCCTTTTGATGTAGGCTTGGAAGGTTGGGGCTCAGGTTGTTTAGAATAAATAGATTCATTGAGCAAGCGCCTCACCAAGATTGGGGTGACCTGCTTGATACGACGCAAATATTGCGTATTTCACCCGTTAACCTACGCGTTATTAGCCCCCTCGGGTATCTTAATCCCTATATTTATGCTCGTTAACCAGACAACCTCGGATTTCTATGTTAACATGTTTTGCAGGGGTTTATTGAGCTTTTGTAGGTATTTGGATGCTTAGTATGAAGTTCGGATGCATTCCGGCGAAGTTCCGTACGCAACCGCACGCGCAAGGGAATTTTAGTCTTTTCACAGCTTGGGTAATTGGACCGACATCTCACGGAAGTTGTAGCCCTCCTCGCTAGCTTCGCGTGGCCGCGAACGGTGCGCGATTCGGATTCATAACGAAGAAGTTACGGCGATTTCGGCGGAGGAAAAACAAGGAAAGCAAAAGAGGAGAAGAGAAGAGGAAGAGAGGAATGCAGTAGGATGCTGCATTCTGCCCTGCTTGATCGATCGATCGACCCATTTGGTCGATCGATCGAACATTCTGGATTTGCCGAATTTTTGCCTAGGTCGATCGATCGACCAAAGGGGTCGATCGATCGATGCTCTGTTTTCTGTAGATATTTTGCCTTCTTTTCTTTCTTCTTTATTTTTATTCCAACTTACTATATAAGCCAAATTTTGTTGTAATAGACCACATATCTGTAGATACACGATTTTAGGTTAGAATAGTTAGGGTTTTGAGGGTTTTGGATGGTTCTTCTTCATTTCTCTTTGGATTGACAATCTAATTGGTTTGTAAGTTGACTATTCATCTCCTCTACCATTAATATAGCTTATTTTCCATTAATTCTTGCTTTCTAGTGTAATTTTCATGCTTTCATAATTAGGTTTTCTTGCTTTAATTCTTGCTTTCTTAGTTTAATTAGTTTAATTTAGTTTAATTCATGTATTGCCCTTAGATAAATAGGGTCGGGATTGCGTTTCCGCCATTTACGGGTTTGGACCTCGAAAGTTAGGGTTTCGTGTAAAATTGCATTTAATTGAAACCGCGTGTATTAAAGTCGGATTGTTATGCGTTTAACTTTCTTTGTCACGCAACGTTAGTGTTTATAGCGATAATCCGAATTTAATCCGCGTGTGATCATTTTCCGTTAAATGTTTAATCTCGCAACTTTGGGTTAAATTCCTTATTGTGTGATGTTTATGCTTAATTGAAAATGCTCGACTAAATTGCTTTCGAGCCTTAACTCTAATTAGTAGTTGTTTCGATCCGTGTGGTAGAATGCGATCCCGATCCTCGCTTTCCTTTTGTGTAGCGTAACTTATTCTTTTCTTTTGTCACCATAACCAACCATCACCTTTTCATTTATTTATTTTACACCATTTTTATTCTTGAAGTTTTAAAACAATTAACATCTAAAATTTAATCACTCCCTGTGGATTTCTTACGATACCCGACTTACCGCTGTGCTTGCTTGTCAAGTGTGGTAGTAGCTTAGGTTCTTTTGTATCGCGGCGGCGAAACACACAACGATTGTGTCCTCACACGAACACACTTTTTCCGTCCGGTCACAAAATGGCGCCGTTGCCGGGGAGTGTGTTTTAGATAGTAATTGTTTTATTATTTTCATAGTATTTTTCCTTTTGTATTTGTATTCTTTGTTTTAACCTTTTTTGCAGGATAGCATACTTGAGCGCTAAGAAACTTTGATTCGCGGTTTCTCACTTTCTTGCTCGGATTCTCCATCTACAAACAACGAGGTAATCATGTCCTACTATTATAGTTATAGCGGTTATTCTAATGATTCATACTTTGGGGATAGTTTTCAAGTTTTCCATTTTCAAGATTTTCTTGAAAATGAAAGACTTGAAAACATTTATCGGAATGAAAATCGTTATTGGGAGCTTGAGTTGGATTCATTATTCGAATCCAATGACGATTCTTATTTCATTACTTTCGAAGACGAGTTTCAACCAAATGAGGAGTCCGAGGCTCTTGAACCGAGGAAGCCTACTTTGGAAGAGACTTTG
Organism: Sambucus nigra; assembly: GCA_949130495.1. Lineage (NCBI taxonomy): Eukaryota > Viridiplantae > Streptophyta > Magnoliopsida > Dipsacales > Adoxaceae > Sambucus > Sambucus nigra. The sequence goes on along the minus strand of OX422211.1, from coordinate 433,861,458 downwards.
CTTCTTTACTCCCAAGGTTTGGAAAGCCTAAATGATGCTGGAATGAGACTTGGTGCACTTTGCGATGAGATGAATTCTTATGCACAAAACAACGAGGCGGTGGAAACATGTGTTTCACCTAAATTTTTTGAAGAATTTCTCATCGAATGTGAATCTTTCTCCCCGAAATTCAATCTCCTTCCGACGATGAGTCGATTGAGATTGAATTTGTTTCATCACCATATTCGTTTTCCGTGATTGAACCATTAGAATTACCGGTTGATTCCTATGAGTTGGTAGAAACTTTTAAAACTTCTACACTTTTTGCCGATGAGGACTCCTTACCGAATTTGTTTTCGATGGATGTTATCCCCACGTGTGCACCATCTCCCATTCCATTTGAAAAATCTTTGGTTGATGAGTCGATTTTTCTTGGACCTCAAGTGTACCTTTCCCCCTTGTTATCCAAATCCCCCATCGTCCGCCCAAAATTTCAAATTGGCGATGGTTCACTTTTTTCACCACCCACATGCCTTCCGTTGTTCAAACAAAATTCATATCTTCCGGGAGGCATGTTGACTTTGGAGGGTCCACCGTTGATCTTTCAAAGTCAAATCCTTTTTTGGGTGGACCCTCAACTATTTAGACTTCTAGTGTATAGTTAGTGTGAAGCCTAAATAGTAGGTTGTAAATAGTTAGCTTTTTAATTTTCTTTCTTTCCTTTTTTTTCTTTTCTTTTTAATTTAGTCTAGTGTAATTAGTTAACTTTTTGTTATTTGTTTTTGCTATGCTCGGTACTAACTTGTTTTGTAGATTTCATTGGACTCGTGCTTATGGAGATCTCTCCAATTTTGGGTAATATCGTTCTTTTCCTCTCTTTGTGTTGTGTTCTTAATGCGCATTGAGGACAATGCAACATTTAAGTTAGGGGGTGTAGGATATTCTATCCATTTCATGTGTAGTGCATGGATTTGCTTACTTGTTAGTTACTAAGTGTGCCTTTTTGTGAAAAATTTGAAAAATTTGAAAAATATTTTCTTTCTTTTTTCTCCTTTGTTGGGCATTTTGCCTTGTTTCCAGTGATAAATTTCAATAATTGCCCGATCCAATAGACAACTCAATGATGCATGTTCTCGATTTTTGAAGTTATTGGACTTTAGTCCTCAAATCATTGATATTGTGAATAACTTCATGAATTAAACTTTATCCCATGAGCATATGCACTTTCCTTGTTATATTGATTTGGTTTAAGATTTTTATAACTCGGTAATCTTTTGTTGCATTGTATATACTTACACCGAGTAAGCTTCGTACCTTTCGTCGTTTGTGAGTGTTATACACTATTCTTTCCTCTTTGAAAACGTTGAATTCGTTGGTAATCTCTCTATTCTTTCATTTGACCGTTCATTAATTGAGTTCATACTCGAAATGTTTTACTTGAGCATGATTTTCATATATTATTTTGACTTGAGAATTGCGTAAACTTTTGGAAATGATCATAGGCCCTCTTTGTTATATCACCCACATTAGCCTTGACCTCACCTTATATGTTTCCCTAGTCAACCCCTTTGAGCCTAAATATAGCCTTTCGTTTCATACCCCCCTTACCATAACTAACTCTAAATTGGAGTTTTAGCCCATACATACACTTTTCATACCTTTGTTTGGAATGTTACTTGGGATTGAATGATGTTGTTATGATGCCGGTTGCAATTTAGGCGTATGAAAAGAGTAATAAGTAAAGAAAAGAAAGTAGTGAAAAAAAAAGTGAAGAAAAAGAGAAAGCAAAAAGCAAAAGAAAACAAAAGAGAAAAATGAGAAAAAGAAGAAAAGAAAAGAAAGAGAAAGTTGTAAATGTTGTGTATAGTGTTCAATAAGATTTGATTACTCTCCCCGATGATATATCTAATGCTTGTTTTGGAACTTGTTTTCCAATTTTTGATATTGCCCGCATTTTTCCATTACCCCGAGTTTTCATCTTCGAACACTTTGAATTCGTATATACATTCCTTCATTTCGTACCCTAGCCTATCCTACATTACAACCCTATAAAGTCCTATGTGATCTTAGGTTGATGTAATTTAAAAGTCATAATAGTTTTGATAATATGTGAAAATGCATTTCGCCTCTTTTGGTGTGCGGTATCCTTTCATTGAGATTACAATTTTTCATTTTATATATAGCGTTCTTCTTTTATGACATGTGTGCGGCCTAGTTTCCATTTACATTTACTCTTTATGCCCGCATGTTCCGTGTGTTACCTCCCTTTTCATAGTGAATTCATTTGTTGAGCGTAATGCCCGTGAGGATTGAATATATGCTTACTTTAATGTTTATCCGGTTTATTTAAGTTTTTACCAAATCATATTGTGCATTTGCTCTCCCCCCTCCCACTTTTAAAGTTTCAATTCTATGAGGTGCATTCAACCTGTTAATAACAACGGACTTTAGCTTGAATTCGTTCAATATGCTAATAACATGTTTGAAATCTTTTTCGTTGTTGTTGAGTTTGTCGCATGTTGGGTTGGGCATATTTTGAGGAAACCATATGATGTTTGTGGGTTTCATCCCTGAAAACCCTCACGAGACGACACTCGTCCACTAGGGTAACCTAGGGGTTTAACGGCTTATTGCATACGCTAAATGCAATCGAATCGCCCGCGAAAGTGGCCTTATCTTTTTATTGCTTTTATACCATACTTTTGTCCTTCTCCTACTTTTGGTTTTCTTGTAGTTCTTGTTGTTTCCTATTTCATTGCTAGGGACTAGCAATGTGTAAGTTAGGGGGTGTGATACGACGCAAATATTGCGTATTTCACCCGTTAACCTACGCGTTATTAGCCCCCTCGGGTATCTTAATCCCTATATTTATGCTCGTTAACCATACAACCTCGGATTTCTATGTTAACATGTTTTGCAGGGGTTAATTGAGCTTTTGTAGGTATTTGGATGCTTAGTATGAAGTTCGGATGCATTCCGGCGAAGTCCCGTACGCAACCGCACGCACAAGGGCATTTTAGTCTTTTCACAGCTTGGGTACCTGGACCGACATCTCACGGAAGTTATAGCTCTCCTCGCTAGCTTCGCGTGGCCGCGAACGGTGCGCGATTCGGATTCATAACGAAGAAGTTACGGCGATTTCGGCGGAGGAAAAACAAGGAAAGCAAAAGAGGAGAAGAGAAGAGGAAGAGAGGAATGCAGTAGGCTGCTGCATTCTGCCCTGCTTTATCGATCGATCGACCCATTTGGTCGATCGATCGACCATTCTGGATTTGCCGAATTTTTGCCTAGGTCGATCGATCGACCAAAGGGGTCGATCGATCGATGCTCTGTTTTCTGCAGATATTTTGCCTTCTTTTCTTTCTTCTTTATTTTTATTCCAACTTACTATATAAGCCAAATTTTGTTGTAATAGACCACATATCTGTAGATACGCGATTTTAGGTTAGAATAGTTAGGGTTTTGAGGGTTTTGGATGGTTCTTCTTCATTTCTCTTTGGATTGACAATCTAATTGGTTTGTAAGTTGACTATTCATCTCCTCTACCATTAATATAGCTTGTTTTCCATTAATTCTTGCTTTCTAGTGTAATTTTCATGCTTTCATAATTAGGTTTTCTTGCTTTAATTCTTGCTTTCTTAGTTTAATTAGTTTTATTTAGTTTAATTCATGTATTGCCCTTAGATAAATAGGGCCGGGATTGCATTTCCGCCATTTACGGGTTTGGACCTCGAAAGTTAGGGTTTCGTGTAAAATTGCATTTAATTGAAACCGCGTGTATTAAAGTCAGATTGTTATGCGTTTAGCTTTCTTTGTCACGCAACGTTAGTGTTTATAGCGATAATCCGAATTTAATCCGCGTGTGATCATTTTCCGTTAAATGTTTAATCTCGCAACTTTGGGTTAAATTCCTTATTGTGTGATGTTTATGCTTAATTGAAAATGCTCGATTAAATTGATTTCGAGCCTTAACTCTAATTAGTAGTTGTTTCGATACGTGTGGTAGAATGCGATCCCGATCCTCGCTTTCCTTTTGTGTAGCGTAACTTATTCTTTTCTTTTGTCACCATAACCAACCATCACCTTTTCATTTATTTATTTTACACCATTTTTATTCTTGAAGTTTTAAAACAATTAACATCTAAAATTTAATCACTCCCTGTGGATTTCTTACGATACCCGACTTACCGCTGTGCTTGCTTGTCAAGTGTGGTAGTAGCTTAGGTTCTTTTGTATCGCGGCGGCGAAACACACAACGATTGTGTCCTCACACGAACACACTTTTTCCGCCCGGTCACTGCTCGAGGAGGCCTTGGAGATAGTGCTTTGGTACCACAATAACCTTTGGGTTCTGTTGCCTAAGTTCCTATCATTGTTGGGAATCTTCATGAAAATAGTTTTGTGGGGGATATCCTTCACATAATTGTGAATGAGGAGGACATGCCTCTGGCAAAGAGTGAACCATGAACGAGTAAAGTCGAGCAAGTAGTCTCGAGAAGGCACAAATAGACCTCCTGGATGGATAACCCTGTGAACAATCCCCTCGAATGTAAAATTGGCAAAGGCCTCAAGGTAGAGCTCGAAGGGGGAGGTTCTCGAAGGATAAGTAGGAGTGTGAACCCCTGATCATAGGCCTAGGTAAGTCAATGAAGGTAAGGTGCAGGGGAGAAGCATGACAACTACAGAGATGTGAGGACAAGCGGAGACAGACTCAGCATCAGCAGGGTAATAGAAGGTTCCCCCAAAAGTAAAAAAAGAGCTCCAAGTAAAAATACCACCAATCGTCTTGTAGTAAGGCCTAAAGGATAACTTATCAATGTTATCTATCAAAGACCCTATAGAGGCCTTAGGAGTCTTTTTATGCTATCTCGCAGCACGAACAGCCCTGCTGTGACAAGCCCTAGCCTCTCGGGCAAAGTTAGGAAATCTCTCGAACAAAAAAGATGTGATTATGAAAGTGTTGGTAAAATTAATGGCATCATGATGCCCATAAGAGATCCCAACTTCTATATGAGATCTATCTATCCAAGTGTATAATGATATTAGTATCAGAGCAGCCAAGGGGATTGTCCTCCCTCGAGCAAGTCTCACAACCAGGTTGAAAAGAAGTTCACAAGGAGTGTCATTTGGCCTTCCTGGAAGTAAGAACCTACTGATAAAAGTAATAAAGAAAGTTGCCAAGTGTGAGGGGAGTTAATTGATAGGCCTTCTTTACTCCTCAAGCCCTGCTTAAGCTCTCACCTTTGGGCACCTACTCGAAATCCTTGAACCAATACCTTTTCCAGTTGGTGAAAGAATGCTTAGTGGCCAGAATTTGGTTAATAGAAACATATTTTGAGCACTCACCTAAAGCTGAGTGGAGATCTCCCACCAAGTTTTCTTCAGTCTTATCCTCGAAGCCATCAGTGAGTATATGGTCTCCTAAGTAAGGAAGGGCAAGTAGCTCGTAGACATCTTCTAAAGTAATAGTAAACTCCCCTTAACCAGTAACAAAAGTATGTGAGTCTCTACTCCAGGTAGAAGCTAGCAAAGTAAAGGCAAGGGATTGTTTGGTAATAAAGCGAGACTTGAGGCTGATGATAATGGTCAGAAGACCTAGCCCCTCGATGACAGACTTGTGTGAAGGGGTAGATAAAATATAATCTACCCAAAGACCCCATTCCTCTATGGCACCCCCACAAGTCTTGTCCTCCATATTGGAATGGGGAAAATCACCCCATGTCCACTTACACCCTAAGAATCAAATCAGGCAACACAATAGGAAGGTCAGAAGACTCACCTAGACCCACATGGGGTTGCTTGTTTATTTTTGCCACAAACTCCTACTCAAAATTTATGAGGGAGGTCATGAAGGTGTCCTCCTCTCCAACGTAAGGTGCCAAAAGATAAAGACCAAAATCCCTCTTTGTGCGAGCAGCCAAGTATTCCTTTTAAGATTTTGGGTAGACCGTGGATGAGGAACCCCTACTCACAAGAAGATTAACAGATGCCCCGCCTAGCACAAAGGTGGTGGGTTCCAAGATAACAGAAGAGACAGTGGTGACTTCGGTGCGTACAACCATTGAAACAGTGACAGAAATGGGTATCATCCCCACTAGCACCTTGCTAATGGAGGTGGTGACAGTGGAAATGGGGTTCAAAGAAAAAGAAGAGGCCATTTTTTGGTTAAAATGGAGAGAAGAAGATGACAACTTTAGTGATTGCTAATGGAGGTTCTCAACTTTTCTCTCTCTCTAGAAGAAAACCAAGTCTAAAAACAAATGCTAAGGTGAAAAGAAAGAAGAAGTTTAAAAGGGGCTTTTATACCCTATTATGCCACGCGCACCCTGCCAATAAAAAAGGGACCAAATTATTTCCCTAATGATGAGATGTGTGTTCCCTATTTGACACGCGTCACCTCGAGGCCCTAAATGTAGGCTGATGTGACATGCCTAATTCATGCGATAGTATCATTATAATATTGAGTTAGACTATTCATATTCCAAGAAATAGTGAATCATTGTGTACAAAAACCTTTGGTATACCCAACACATGGATTTTTTTACAAGGGGACTAATGTAGAGGGGTTCTCACACATTTGCCCAAACATTAGGGGAGCAAGTCCATATGGCGAGGGGCGCCTCACCACGAGCAGCCCCCCAAAGAGTGCCCTGGCCAAGACAAAAGAGGACTCAATTGGACAGGGGGGCCACCACTAGGATCTTCTCATCCCCAAATCTTTAGAAATTACAGAAAGGAATTCTAGGCGAGGAGGCCCTCCACAAGGAGCTCCTTATCCCCAAATGTTCAAAGAACACATAAACGAAGTTTGGGTGAGAAGGTCCACCACGAGGAGATCCTCATCCCAAAATGCTCAAAAATCACATAAAGGAAGTTTGGTCAAGGAGTCCCACCACGAGGAGCTCCCCGTCCCCAAAATTTTAAAGAACATAGAAATGAAGTTTGGGCGAGGAGGCCCACCATGAGGAGCTCCTCGTCCAAATATTGCTCAGAAAATCACAAAAAGGAAGTTTGAGCAAGGAGGCCCACCATGAGGAGCTATTCATCCCTAAAAAGTTTAAAGAACATATAAATGAGGTTTGGTCGAGGAGACCCACCATGAGGAGCTCCTCATCCCCCCAAACCGAAAAATCACAGGAATGAATTTGGGACGAGAAGACCTACTACGAGGAGCCCCTCGTCCTTAAATCCCAGAACATAGAGGGAATGAATAAAAATGAGGAGGACCTTGGAGAGAAGCTCCTTGTCCTACACTTAAGCCACAAAAAAAGTCCAAGGGAAGGGGACTCATTACGAGCAGACCCCCCTGCCCCCAGTTAGCATGTCACAAGAAATGTATCCTGGGTGAAGGGGTTTACCCAGAGTGATACCTCTACTCCCAAATGAGTTACTCAAAAGAACTAGTGGGCTAGGAAGTCCACCTAGAGTGACCTCCTCCCCAAAACTTGTTACTCATAAATACATTAAAAGTACTGATATTTTAGTTTTTTATACATGTAGCCTAGTTGAGCAAGTAAGGCTTAAAATTGCAAGTTGGGATCTCTTGGGAGTTTTGGCTTGGTGGCTGAGGATGAAGGATTGTTGAGCAAGCTTAACCACTTAGCACTTTAAGATTGAGATAATACTAGTATAAAGACCCTAGGAGTTACCCAGTCCTTGTACAGTCACTCTCAGTCATAACTAAAGTAAGAAATCAAGAGGTATTTTACAAGAAATAACAGTTTATAAAATAATTTTAGAGAAAGGTCATCCTTAAGACCCCACTCAAGTTACAAATATTTTAGAGGAGGTGGTCCTTGAGACCCCCCCTCAAGTTTATAAAAGATTTTTAGAGGAGGTGGTCCTTGAGACCCTCCTCAAGTTTACAAAGATTTTAGAGGAGGTGGTCCTTGATACCCCTATCAAGTTTACATAGTTTGTACAACGAGTTACCGTTTCAAAATATAGTTACCAAATCAGATATTTTGTCATTCAGTGTAGACATATTTTCTTTTTGACTTTGGTTTACACCAGGTGGTACCTGTCAGAGGGGAGAGGTGGCTGCACACAGACAGGGACAAATGGTACATTTCAGACCTTGTCCCTCACCAACCCCCTCAATTTTGGCACCCAGAAGTTTCAACTCAACCCTAATGCCCAAGTATAAATAGGACCCCTAGACAAGGTCAAGTCACGATCAGAAACTTAAGTCACACTGTTACTCTGTCAAAATCACACCAGACTAATTATGTTCTCTCCCTTCTCTCTCTAGTGATAAGTGCTTCGTTACTTCACTATACACTAACAACCATTATTCTCAGGAGATCCTCTTGAGAAGACTTACAATTAATGTTGTGAAGTTCATCTTCTTGTAGGGGGTAGTTCTTACTTTGGTTCCATTTTTACCAAAAGGAGAAGGTCTTACCAGGTGCTGCTCTAAGTGTGCTTAAAAACCTTGAAGGTAGAGTTCATTAAAGTGGGTCACGCCTCACCCATTTTAGTTTCTTACCAAACCCCAGTCACACTACGTTCCTACCTAATTGATTCGGCTCAAATAGCGAATCGATTTGGTCTCTTCACTAAATAGTTTCAGTTACCCTAATTTCACCAGTTTCTTTTGTTTATGACCCAAATTTGTGAATAATTAATGGGTGGGCGGGTATTTGGGACATTCTTAAACTATAGAGGGGGCATAGTGAATTACAGTAGGCCTATGGTAGGGTTGAGGCTTAGTCAAAATGAGATAATTAAGCCTAGGACTTATCGGGCATAATTGGATATTTAATGAATCGTCGAGAATTAGAACGAGTCAGGGAGAGTACAAGTGACCTTATGATTTAGACTAGTAGTGTATGAGTTTATTGGCTACTGAGATAACTTAAGGGAGTAACTAGGTCCCTTAGGGTACAGAATAATACTCGGGAAAATATGATAAGTAGTTATAACTGTGAATTGATAGTACGATGAGTATTCGAGAGATATATACTACATCCAAATTATAATATGGGTTGTGTGTATACTTATACTGAGGATATGTATATATAGGTTGCGTGAATGCCTATTATATGATTTGTGATGTGTTAGAATACCTTCGCTGCCTGTTATCACTTAGGTCCCGCGCAGTGGGTGATCTCTCGCTGGCAATTCCAGTGACGTTTGGATAAGTGCCCCAGAACGTAGAACTTAACTAAGATCACTATTTGTGTGTACATAGTGATACTAGCATGTCATTTGGATATGTTAGGTATGTGCATAGCCAACGTCTTAGAATCAATAGTGATTGATTTGATTTCTGGTTCGAGGTGACATTCCAAATCGATAGTCCTTGATATGGTACAAGAGGTACATGGACTGATACCAGAGTATGCATTAATCACGGTGGTCATTCCGTGAGATTCTGTAGTTGTATATATTAGTGTGTTAAATATATAAAAGTGTTATTAATCTACTTATGTGTGATGGTAGAAAGATATATAGTGTATATCTAGAACGTAAATTAAGTAGAGGAACTTAATGTAATGGTTTAATGATAACATGCGTGAAATGTTAACTATGGTTAAATAATAACATACGAGAAATGTTAATTATTGGTTTTACGATAACAAACTATATGGGTGGGTACGGGGGAGACAAACCTATGATGGTTAGTTATATGCTTATGTCTAGTTAGCATGGGTAGTATAGCTAGGTTAGCTAAGTAAAAGATGTTATGTGTGCACTATAGTGGAGAGGTGAGGAACTCAAGGGAGTGTACGCTGGAATAACAGTGTATCTAATAACTGCATTTAAACTGTGATAAATACTTGATAAATATTTTTAAAGGTTTTGGGCTTTGACCCCCAGAGGGACACCCAACTTGATAATTCTTTTCAGGGATGCGTAGTGGAGGTATGCAGGATTTGTGTAGACACTTCATTTATTCATTTCTAGATTAGGATTTTGATTCATCATTGCATTTGGGCGTGTTACCCCTTCAGTTAAACATTTATTCAGTCTTATTTATCAAACTATGTATTTGGATTCAGTTTCCTTTCAGTGGACGGTATTTGGCTTGGAGCCGATGGGTTATTCGATATTTATTTATATTATATCTTGTGATGTTTTAGAGTTAGTTATTGTGTGAATGTTTTAAATTGTTTTACTTTCGCATCTTTTTGGATATTAATGAAAGATAAAACTTGGCATTGGTTTATATAATTAATAGGTGGTTAGTAACTTAAAAAAATTTTTGACAGTAATGCTAAGAATGAACCAAATGAGATTCCTATTATAACAATCTAATCAGGTGTGATAAACGAACTATATGCAAAAAAAACAATTTGAACCAATTAAAACCTGCATATAAACCAGTCAGTCCAAAAAAAATCCTTCCAGCAGTACCAAAAATAACAATTCAACCCAGTGGGCTACAAACTAATCAGAAGGCGAATTCAGCCTGTTGTTCGAACGAGATGGACTTCGCTCAAACGAGATGCGAAGTCGCTCGAATGAGGTACTGAGGTTGTTCGCGCGACATGGGATGTCGTTTGAACGTCTTCTCGCGACCTGCCAAAGTTTCACATTTTCCCAGAAATATATTATTTTTTGTCCAGTGAAAAAATTTCCACAAAAAAATTCCAGGAAGGGCCTGACATAAGCAAAACAGTGTTAAAATAGTAGGCTTTTAACACAAAACGCAAAAACTCATAAAAATTAAAAATGTGAGTTACATGCAAACATATACTGATGTGCTCAAACATGGACATGGAATGAAGGGCGTGAAACTACAACAAATGAGTCATAATTCCAACACATCGAAATGATCAAGAAGCTCTAATTTATAGTGATAAATCATCAAACTTTATCATAGCCATATGACAATAAAAGTGTGATCTTAATGAACTAAACATACTACATGCACACAAATCCAGAATTTTGACGATTCTACAAACAATAACGTCAAATTGCAATGTTTCAACATTAGGATTAGTTGTGCAAACCCTTTTAAATTTTTAATCCATCCAAACTCCCTCAATAATAACATGTTTTCTTTGGAATGAACTAAACTTATTTAGCCCTTTTCAACGAGTTATTTTGAACTCTTGCAGACCTTTCCCGTGAATCACTCATCATTTTTACCAATTTAAATCCTCACGGTAAACGGTTCTTAGATCCACACTTCTCCTTAAGTCTACTTACGCATAGATGACAAGATTGAGATAAGAACGCCTCACCAAATTCAAATATGCAAGAGAAGTCAAACATCCATATAAACTCGTGCATGTGTGCAATGTTGGCATATATACAAAGTCAAATCAAAATGCATATCAACTTCGAAACAACCCCATATAAACAATGGTTAAGATCATTCTAAGCACCGATAATAATGACCAAATGTCCTAGCCACATGGATAATGAAATGAGGGGGGGGGGGGTCCAAGCACACCAATATGACACATCAAACATGTAAACTCAAAAACAAAAATCGAAAATCTTTTTGGCGTTTTCATATTTTGACTCAAATAAAAGAAAAATCTTTTTGGGTTTTCAAAAGCTTTTTAAAAAACAAAATCTTTTTGTATTTTTCAAATAAGACTCAAACAAGTGAAAAATAAAATACAAAAAAGATACACATGTCATTATACTAGCAATGAAGAAATCATAAAACAAACTAGCATATGACAAACATGGCAACACTATCATCCTTTAGATTTAGCATGGGAAGAATCAAGTGCACCCAAACGAGAATCATGAAGTTTAATTACTAAATCCACTAAATCTGATTTCCTAACCTGAGTAGGAGTAAAACGACGCATGGGGGTTTGGGGAATTAGGGCAACTTTATTCCTAAACTTCCTAGGAGCTTGTCTAAGGTCATAACAATAACGCCTAAGGTGACCTTTCCTACCACAAAACGTACAAGAGTAGCGGTGGTGGGAATGATTACCTTTATGTGGACCTTTTCTAACCTTCCTAGTGTTTCTCACATGTGCGGGGGGAATGGGAACAACTCTCTCATCAAAACCTATACCTCCCCTATCTCCCTTAATTTGGACGATACCTAGGATCTTATCTAACTTCTCCGACCTATCCTCCAAATCAAACTTGACTCTAGACGAGTCTCTCAATCTCTCCTCTAACTCATGAATCCTAGACTCGAGCAAACGCCTAGTCCTCAAACTCTAAAATCTCCTTTTTCAAGGACTCCACCAAACCACGAAGATTGTCTCTCTCTTTATCCACAAACTCTAGTTTCTCCTTAAACTTCTTCTCTTGTGCCCTAAGATCCTCAATCAAACTATCATTATTTTCTATGCACGCTCATTCAACTTAGCTTGCAATTTAGAGTTAGCCTTTTTCACTTTCACTGTTTCGGCATACAACTCATTAAACGCGTTTTGCAACTCTTTCACATCTACCTCCTCCTCGTCAATCTCTTCACCCTCACTAACATGGGATACACTCAAAACCTCCTCAGAAGTGTCATGCACATGAGAATCGTCGTCGCTCACATGACATGCCATAAACGCAATAAATTTACGATCAATGGGGGAACTCTCTCCCTCTTCCGGATCACTATCACTTAAGGTGGCATTATAAACAATGGGTTGCTTGCCCTCTTTCTTAAGTCTAGTGGGACACTCCTTAACTTTGTGACCGTACCCCTCACACCCAAAACACTTATCCGACTCATCTCTCTTAGTCTTCTCAAACTTATCCGTAGAGGTGGGATCTACTTTATTGTTCTTGAATTTTTCAAATTCTTGACATCTTTCGATTGCTTTTGAAACTTAATAAATTTTTTAAATTTCTTTGCCAATAAAGCAACATCCTCAAAATCGGAATTCGAAACTTTAATTTCCTCCTTTTGGGTTTTCAAAGCAATACACTTTTCTTTCTTAGGCACTTGCTTGGAGGTAATCATGCCGATTTCATAGGTTTGTAACTCACTTACAATCTCTTCTAGTTTCGTTGACTCTAACCTACCCAAGGAGTTTAAAATGGTCACTTTCGCATCAAACCTACTAGGCAATGACCTAAGGATTTTCTTAATGACACGGTTGTCGGGAATTCTCTCACCTAGGTTAAACGATGAGTTGACAATATTGGACAACCTAGCATAAAACTCATCAAAGGTCTCACTTTCTAACATCTTAATGGTCTCAAACTATGTAGTGAGATTTTGAAGTTTTTACGCCCTAACCGTGCTAGTGCCCTCGTGAGTGAGTGCCAAAATATCCCAAGCCTCTTTTTATGTTTCACAAGTCATAATTCCATTATATTCTTCCTGTATGACATGTGAAGAAATAACATGCAGACCCTTAGAATTATATTGTGCAAGTCTTTGTTCAGTTTCGATCCATGACTCAACAGGCTTTAAACTAGTGACCTCACCTACAATAGTGACAGGGGGTGTCCAACCTTTTTCAACTGCTATCCAAACACGCTCATCAATTGATTTTAATGCACATCTCATTCTCATCTTCCAATAAGTGTAATTAGTGCCATAAAATACAGGAGTTCGAGAAAATTCATTATATCCAGAATTCATCTTTGAAAACACACGAGATCACAAAACAAATAAAAAATATCTATTGATGAGTGCGGCCCAATATGTGTGTTTCAAATCAAACCAAATTTTATTGCCAAAAATTATCCAACTTTTAATTATGCACAAAACCAAGTTGTGAAAACCCAATTCTTACTTTAAACCAATTTTATCTTGATTAATCCTAAACATGCATCTAATGATTAAAGCAAGTAAAGTAAATTAAAGAATACTCACAACACCGGATGTATGAGGAAAAAACCCAAAACGGGAAAACAACCTCGGACGGCCCAAGCCAGATAATCACTATGAATATGGTTTTACAAAGACAGACAAAGTCTCACTCAACGACTCGATCCCCACTGGTCTTGACGCTCTTTTTATCTTCAACCACTCCTCTCACAGTGCCCACGCAGAAAGTCCTTCCACGATACCTATCCACAACACACGCATCCACATATGTCTCGGTGTCCACATAATGGCTTTTATTCGTCTACGATGTCGAACAAGAAGTCCTTCTCTTTTCTTCACCGCAAAACCCTTTGATGTTCAATGTGTAGAACAAACAAATTTGGTGCAGCAAGATCACTTAAACATATAAGAATGATAACTCATATCTTTGCAAACTCTAAGGATGTTTTTAATCTTTGTAAACCTTAGAAAACATGTGCAAACAAGTTTCTGGTTCGTAAACAGTTTTTCAAAATGCACACTTACGAAACTCTGATAGAAACACGCTTTAAATAACATTAAAACTCCACCTCAAAAAATGTGTCATTCGAACGACTTAAGGATCTCGATCGAGCGACATAGATATCTTGTTCGCGCGAGATCTAATGTCGTTCGAGCGAAAAGTTTGACTTTTTAATTAAAACGTTTCTTTAAAGAGACCCATTAAAGTCAAACTCCTTTTTTGAGCTTAAAAACACTTTAAAAATATTTTAAAATACATTTCTTTAAAAAATACATCCTTATCTTTTATAAAAACAATTTCGAGCATCATTAATTATACGCATTCATACCTGAGTGATCTCGGAATGCAATTACCTTTGAAGATGATTAAACATGCACCAGTTAAACATCGGCATGATTAAATATTTGAAGCTTTGCCGCAATGTCCTCACCTAGAATGTGAAAAGTCGTACAGATCCTAAGGACACTTGAACTTGATGCTCTGTTACCATCTGCGATACCCCGCCTAATTAAATATCGGGTGATCAGGCCCTTATTAAATTAAAACATGATTTCCATTTGATTCATTTTAGAATCACTGTCGAAAACTTTTTAAAACTTACTAACCACCTAGTATTCCAAAATGTCGGTGCCAAATTTTATCTATTTTATCAAACAACAACAACATTGAATATATATAATTTAAACCATTCACACAATCACTGAGTCAATCAATACTGAAAATGAATAAATAAATTCCTTGTCGAATAAACTATCAGCTACAAATCCCAAGTCCAAAATAATAAACCAACCGAAATAAACTGAATACATCATCTGAATGAAATAAATGAAATAACTAGGGCGACATGCCCAAATGAAATAATAACTGCATCCTACTCTTAGAATGAAATAACTGAAGCGACTAAGTCTAAATCCTGTAAGCATCCACACCTACTGTAGCTACGCATCCTGGAATAGAAATATCAATACTGGCGTCCCAATTGCTGGACACCAAAAAGGTTTAGAAATATTTTATAGCAAGGGTTGGAATCCAAAATATTTTGAAAATATTTAGCAAGTGATTAAATTGCAGTAATTTAAAATGTATGAATTCTCTACATATTTAACCTAGTGTCGTACTTCCATGAGGACCTGTTCACCCCTTAACTATTGTGCACACCTAACGCTTTGTTTTATAACTCACCTAGTCATCACCCCATAAGTAGTTCTTGTTATAACTCCTTCTTGTCACACTACTCTAGCCCGATTAAGTTTAATATATGATTTGTAAGTTATTTAACACATTAACTTAACTAATCAATTTTCATTTAAGACCATATAACATTCTCACGAGTTATATATAATTAAATACATTTCACTACATGTATTTTACCCGCATATAATTATTCACTCCATTATATACATAGAACTATAATACAACATTCACACATATGTCGTATATATATATACTAGTGTATGTCTGTGCCTGAAGGCATAGCGAAATTTTCTTAAGTGCGTAATCGCAAAACGGTAAAAAATTAGTTCTCTAACAAAATAAAGTGTAATTTTAAAAAAAATTATCATAATTTCCAAAGTCATGCGCGTCATGATTCAAACAGTTTTTGATTTAACTATTAAATAAAATTGTTTTATATAAAATAAAAACATTTCACGCCATCAAGGTTCTAAAAAACGCGGGGCGTGATTGAGGCGTGGAGGCCAAGCCTTAAGCCTTAGAAGCTTAGGCGGGCCTAGGCGTAAAAAGACGTAAAAAGGCGTTTAGGCCTTCTTAATATAATTTAATATTTTTTAACCATAACAAGGCTATTAAAATACAAAAATTGCACATATCATAAAAATATGTCAATATATGCAAATTAAAATACTATTTGATTATTTTGGATGAGATAATGGTCGGTTTGTAAACAAATTCTTTAAAAGGTGACATTGTTTCACTAAAGCATTGTTGTTTTTAGAAAAAAGTGCGCCTTAAGGGTTTCACCAAGAATAAGGCGTGAAAAGCGTAAGGCGAGGCGTTTCTCCCAAGACTTAAGCCTAGGCGGGTTTTTTAAAACAGTGCACGCCATATATATGTTTTACTTCGATCGTGAAATGTATATATTTTACTTCGATCATGAAATGTATATATAAAATCATTTCACGAATGTGAAATTTATATAAAAAAAATTTCAAACACAAATAATAATTTTTTTTCCAAACACAAAAAAAGATTTCCCAACTTGATTTTAATTTGGTCCCATTGTGAATTTTTTTTTACAAAAATAGAAACACGGCCAAATTAAAATGCCATACAAAACGAAATTATTTTCTTTTATTCGGTCGTATTTCAAGTCATGTCATGTCTCTTTTATTTGGATTGTGTTAGTGTTCGGTTAAAAAACAATTTCGTGATGTATCCAATTTTCATTGGGTCGTGTTTGCATTTGATAAAAAAAATTATATTGTGTCGCCATTACTTGGATCTAGGGCTGTGTTTTTTTTCCGAACTTTCCGATTTTTCCGATTTCCGATCCGATTTTTTCCGAATTTGGAATGAAATTTTAGTTTGCCGATTTCCGATTTTCCGATTTCCGATTTTTCCGAAAAAAATCGGATCGGAAATCGAAAATAATTCTGAATTTCCGATTTTCCGATCCGATTTTTCCGAAACTATGCCGATACGATTTTTCCGATTTTTTTCCGAATTATTTCCGATTTTTTCGGAATTATTTTCCGATTTCCGATTTTTCCGATTTCTTTTCCGATTTTTTGAAAGTTTCTCATATCCCACATCGGTTGGGAGAGGGAGAGGGCTCCAAAATATGCTCTATAAAAGGAGAGTATCCTCCTAACTTCTACACAAATGAAAAATGAGCCAAATCCTCATGTGTTTACATGTTGGGTTAAGCTATTTTCATTGTTTCTTTAAAATGAGAATTTCGAGTAATCGAAAATCCATAATTTGTTTCTTTGAAATTTTGGAATTTCCGAAATTTCTGGATTTTTAATATATTTTGTGAATTTCCGATTTTTTCCGATTTTTGCCGATTTTC
Source organism: Sambucus nigra (assembly GCA_949130495.1). Lineage (NCBI taxonomy): Eukaryota > Viridiplantae > Streptophyta > Magnoliopsida > Dipsacales > Adoxaceae > Sambucus > Sambucus nigra. The sequence continues at coordinate 433,844,247 of OX422211.1, read as the reverse complement.
CGATTTTTCCGAATTCGGAAATTTTTTTAATTTTCCGAAAAAATCGGATCGGAAATCAGAATAGTTATTTTATTTCCGAAAAATTCGGAATTTTTTCCGAATAGGCATTTTCCGATCCGATCCGGCCGAAACACAGCCCTACTTGGATCGTATTCGTGTCAAGTTAAAAAAAAATCGTGTCGTTTCATATTTTAATTTGGTGATGTTCTTATTTGGTTATAAAAGAATTTTTATTTATTCATTTTAATATATATATATATGTATTAAAATATAAAGTTAGAGCCATAATATTATCACAGTTTTTTTTTGTTAGTGTTGGAGAAAGTTGGAGAGTTTCCTTTTCTAAGCTTTAAGGTTAGTTTTGTCATTTAAAAAAGTTTTTGGAGCACCGGGGGGTTTTAGTGGAGCGGGCATATCTATAGCCTTAGTTTATGTGTCAACTTGCACGCTTATATAATCGGTTTATTACAATTCCGTAGACATAATCTAAATTTAGTCATTATTAGTAGTAGTAACTATCAATACAAAGATGCTCTCAAACATAAATAAGAAGTTACACTATGAAGTTAGTAAATACATTGGACGTATATGCACTCAGTATAAATTTCACCACATGAAGAACCTTAAAATGAAGCATAGATTTGAAAAGTATAAGGACCACCATTTCAAATAAAAATGGGGTAGTGGGCATTAATCTTGGTGAAATCCATAAAGATTTAAGAAAAACAAACTAAAATCCAACTTTCTATGTCTCGTATGTAACGTGTTATATCCCCTTTAATATATTGCCATAAGACCCAATAATCCCAATTTGACGCCTCCTTATGGATGTTTCTTCCAAATACTTTGTATCTGCTATCGCCACCCGAAATTAATGGAAATCTGAAAATCCTATTAGAATGAAAAAAACATGAGTGAAAAAGTAAGTAAGCAGTAAAAAATAGCATATTTGTTGAAAAACAAAAATAGAAATCCAAATCATATTAACAATGATAAATTCAAATGTTCCTAAGAAAGCCCAAATCATCGAGATGAAAAATAATCAAAAACTTGTACCCGAAAAAAAGGAATACTTGAACTCCCTGTTCAAAAATGCCTTTGAACAGGTCTGCAACTGCAGCTATTTTTGTTCAGCAACCGACCTCAAGAAAAAAATAAGGCTTACTCACCATCCGTTCCTTTGATATCTTTCATTCTTTTAAAATTAAAAAAAATATATAGTATATCAAACAACCTCACTAAACTAAAAACTACAAATATATTGGAGTTAAATTGATTTCCGGTGCATTCGGTATCAGTCTTTGCATATTACAGAAATGCTCCTATTACGTGAGCAATTGCATTAAAGTTTTGAGGGAGGATCAGAGAGTGTAAACCAACAAATGCTTTCGCCTCTTTGGTTTCCCCCCCTCCTTTCAGTTTATTGATTAACATTTGTGTAAACTCAAAATTAAATATACATATTATTGATGAAACAAAAGAAAACTTATTGGAAAAAGGAGTGGTACTCGTATTCTTCATCATCTCCATCTCACTCCTTATCTAAACCTCCTTCAGGACCCAAATCCCGAAACCATAACGAAACAAAATAACACATTATTTCCAAACAGTGGTAACAAACCTTGGCCAAATAAACTCAAGGGAGCTTGTCTCTATACCCGATTTCGTCGTGCCACAGGAATAGCGTGTCATTGTTTGGGAGTGGGCTTAACATACTTGCATCCCCTAATGTTGTCATTCAAACCTCCCCTAAATCGATGGCTTCAAACTATATGCAGAACAAACGCTTTTAAGATTTGAAAGTTTAAGATCTCAAAATTTGAAAATCCCAAAACGCAATGTGTTCAAATGGTCAAAGCCTTGTGCCTTGTGCTTTTTAGTGGTCAGAAAAACTGTAAGGAGAGAGAGGAAGCATTGAAGAACCTCGAGGCATGTGCTTTTAATGGGTACAAATGGCCAGAGCAGCACAATTAGTTTTGGCCGTGAGATGAGTTAGCGTGGCGTGGCATCTCTGTAGAAATAAGTGACGATAAAAATTAGTGTAAAATCATGTACAAATATATAGTGATACAAACAACCATCGATAAAGGGAGACGAATAGAAAAATTAACTCAGCAAATCCTACCAAAATACCCAATCAAACATAGAAACACACAATAGAGGGGAAACTATGTCAACGGTCAAACCTGACGAAAGTTAGGTAGAAATATTTAGAAATTAAGGGATCTCAAACCATAAGAGAGAGAGAAATGTATATTACCTATAAAAAAAAGTCGATCTTCTAAGTTACCACCTTCTCCAACACAAATGTAGTCTCTTTCTCTCTGTACTTACCTTTGCGAGAAGATATCTGATATGACCCCTATCTTAAGTTAGTTACTCTAGCTAGTGTCCGAAGGTTTTTAAAATTGTCCAATGAAATATCCACAAACATTCGCAGTTTTCACAGTCGGCTAAAAAAATTCTAAGCGGGTTGGAGGTCCCATGATATTTTTTTGACATATTAATAATATAGCCTCTATATTTGAATTATAGTAAAATTTTAGAAGAAAAAAGAGGGGGAATAAATTTTAGTAGGGTAAAAATTGTAACTATCATATAAACTATAAAATAAGGTGTGGTGAGTTAAAGAGCTTATGGTGTAGATTACAATTTCACTCTCAATTTAGTGCATTGTTGGTTTCGATCTGAACCGTGAAGTGTCTTTCCAACTTATGAATAGTGAAAACACCATTGTTCCTTATATATATATATATATATATCCTACCTCACCGGATACTTCTCTAAAGTGCTATCATCCCAGGTCTACTCAGTCCCACCTGGATTCCCGAGATAGCTAAATACCATCGAGTCAGAAGATAAAAATATAAGCATAGAGGAGGCGGTTATATTTCCCCGAGTGTGAAAACAATCATCTCACATGCCTCACCTCTATTGGATGCTATGACCTGGGGATTATACTCTCCCTACTCTTCAAGATAAAGGGATTCACCCACATTGCGCAATCTCCTGTGATAGCATTAGAGGGGTATGTATTCTTATAAATATTATTCACACCAATATTTATAAAGCCACAAGAGAGCCTTCACGACTACGCCAAGAGGTACTAGGATTTTTTAATGAAGTGGAGGACTACCCGGAGCAAGTTGCAGTCGCGTCCTTCAAATTGGCCTGCTGACCACGTCACTGCTGTACCAATCCCTAACTAAGAAAGAGGACATTACCATCGACAATCTTATGGCCCGTATCGATAAATATGCCAAAGTCGAAGACATGGTCAATCCTAATGCAAGGGAGAATGGCCGAGAAAAAGTGAATAAGGGAGGAAATAAGAATAATACTCCTAAGAAAGTAAGAAAAAATAGGGGCAAGAATGGTTCCAAGAATAGAAATAAAGATGATCCAGCAAAGGGTTTCCACGCCGTTAACACGGTCTTCAAAGAGACGATCTAAAAAATTCTAAGTAAGATCATGGATCAACCGTTCATCAAGTGGCACAGAAAGATGGGAGGCGACCCAACCAAAAGGAATAACGCGCTGCGATGCGCATTTCACAAGTAGAGTGGTCATAGAACACAGAGTTGTAAAGACCCTAAAATCACACCTAGAAGAGTAGGCCCAAGCGGGGCATATCGCCGAATACATAGACAAAAAAGCAGAGAAGGTTACAACCAATGGCGATCGAAATCTAGAAAATGTCTTTGATGACGACATGGGATAGGAGTTCACAGTGATCCATGGGGCGTCCGACCTGATAAAATCTAGGGGAACACCGTAAGGATGGAGCTAAAAAAGGTTACGATCATAATTAAGGCTTTTTAAATTGATCTCGCCAAAATCCAAGATGGAAAATGTCGGCGACCAGAAGAAGTCGACTATACCAAACACATAGTCTTCACTGATCAGAGTGAGGACCCCACATCATGATGCACTCATGATAACCCCCAGGATTGCTAATTGGGACATCGACAAGTTGTTGGTGGACCAAGGGAGCTCGTCTAAAGCGATGTACTTGGAACTCTTTCACAAAATAAAGCTTAACTTAACCGATCTCAAGGATGCCATGGTCCCGTTCGTTGGCTTCTCAGGAAAGATAACAATGCCTATGGGTAAGATAGTCCTGCCTGTGATGGTAAGCAACATCTTAAAACTCATAGAATTCTTAGTAGTGGATATAGAGTCCCGGTATCATTCCATCCTTGGTAGGGGTGGTTGCACGCGATGATAGCTGTGTCGTCCACTTACCACCAGAAGTTGAAGTGTATTACTGATCATGGAGTGGTCGAAATTCATGGAAACTAAGCAACAACAAGAAAATACTTCATCGCTATCATCCGCCTAAAGAAGGAAGAGAATAATCAACCAAAAGATGACTCGGAGGAGACCCAAGAAGGGGTTGTGCCCTCCAAATAGCAACTACAATTTGGCCGACCAAGGGTAGAGGAGACCAGGGTCCAACCCATTGATAGGGTCGGTGAAAGCCTGGAGGAAGTGGTAGCTAATGACAACATGTCGGAAAGGAAGTTTTTAGTCATAACCACCTTGCCGATTAAGAAAAAAGAGAATTAATTAGTCTCCTGAGAAGTAACCAGACGTTTTTTCTTAGGAATCATATGATTTTCCCAGGAATGATCCCGACGTGGCCTAGAATTACTTACATGTTGATCCTTCCTACAAGTTGATCACACAGAAGGCTCACCGAACAGCTCCAAAAAAAGCTAAAGCGGAGAAAAAAAAGTAGGGAAACTCCTGAATGCGGGATCCTTTAGGTAAGTCCAGTTCCCTAAATGGCTATCCAATCCAGTAGTGGTTTGTAAGAACAATGGCAGCTAGAGTATGTATCGACTTCACATATCTCAATAAAATTTGCCCCAAAGATAGCTTTCCACTACCTAAATTGGTGGATGCCACAGCAATGCAGGGGCTACTTATCAGAGGTTGGTCCTAAGATGTTCAAAAGACATATGGGAGATATGATATAGGTTTATATCAAAGACATGCTGGTTAAGAGAAAAAAGAAGGGCGACCACCTCATAAACTCTTCCAAGATATTTGAGATCCTCAGGAAATATCAAATGAAACTTAATGCAAATAAGTGATCATTCGGTGTCCAAACAAGAAAATTATCAGGCTACTTAGTTAGTAAAAGAGGGATCGAGGCTAACCCAGACTAGATAGACACCATCACTAAGGTCCAGACCCCACACTCTCTGCAAAATGTTCAAAAGCTCACTGGAATGCTTGCGACACTAAACCGTTTCATCTCCAAGTCCTCACAATGCTGCCGACCATTCTTCTAGCTCGTAAAGAGGACAAAGGCCTCATATGGAATAACTATTGTTCAAGAGCTTTGGAGGAAATCAAATCCTACCTTAGCAAAACCCCTTACTAATAATTCCTGAAGATGAAGACCCGTTGTATCTCTACCTCACAGTATCAGACCACGTTGTAAGTTTGACCTTGGTGTGCAAAAAAGAAGAGGGGAAGCGCCCCATCTATTATGATAGAAAAACTCTACTAGATGCTGAGCAACATTATTTGCCCTTGGAAAAACTTGCCTATGCATTGATGGTCACCTTAAAGAAGCTAAAACATAATTTCTATACCCACTCAATCACATTGATCACTTCTTATCTCTTAAAAGCTGTTGTTCAGAAGGCTGACCTCTCTGGAAGACTCTCCAAGTGGTTGGTGGACCTTAGCAGTTTTGATATCCACTTTCAACCAAGAACAATGATCAAAGGGAAAGTTCTTGCAGACTTCCTTGCATAATTTATAGGCGAACACCTTGTTATCCCACCGAAAGCAGAGCAAACAATAAATGAGGATGCACAGCCTAAAGGTTGGACCCTATACGTTAATGGAGCCTCCAATTCCAAGGGGGCAAGAGTAGGAATGATCCTTATCATAATAAAAAACACTATCATTGAGCAAGGGATCAGGTTGGGATTTGAAGCCTCCAACAACGAAGCTGAGTACGAAGCACTGATTGATGGCTTGCGCAAGGCCTAATTGTTAGGGGCAAAACGCATTTATTTATTCGGTGACTACAAATTGGTCTCCAAGAAAGTGAGCGGAGACTTCAATGCCAAAGATGATAGAATGGGAGTCTACCTCCATGTGGTAAGAGGACTTATGGCATACTTTGAGAAAGTAGACATTCAATAGTTTCCCTAGGGCAGAACAGTCACGTCGACGCCTTAGCGAACCTAAGTTCAGTAATTGAGTCTGAGCTAAGAAGAACCATTCAGATAGAGTTCCTTGAGTAACTAAGTATTGACCAGACAATCGTAGTTGAGCAAATCTTCCTCATAGAAAAGTCACCCGATTAGATGGATCCCATCATGACCTATCTATAGAGCAATATACTGCCAGACAATAGGAGGTTGACCCACCAGGTCAGGGTCAAGGTTGTTCATTTTTACCTTGCCCCTAGAGAAAAGCTTGACAAGAGGTCATTCACAGGACCCTATCTCCATTGCATCCATCCACAGGATGCTCAGCAAGTACTTAATGAGATTCATGAGGGAATTTGTGGAAGTCATGCATGTGGGAGATCATTGTCCTTTCGAGCAGTTAAGGAAGGTTACTAGTGCCCTCATATGCATAAGGATGCAAGCGCTTACGTTCGCAAGTGCAAAAAATGTTAGAAACTCTCTCCTATGGTTTACCAGCCTGCTAGCGACCTAAAATCCCTGATAAGCCCATGGCCATTCGCACAATGGGGATTGGATATAGTGGGACCACTACCTGCCACATCTCGAAACCGTAAGTATCTATTAGTTGGCGCAGATTACTTCACCAAATGGGTAGAGGCAGAACCACTGGCAAACATTTGCAATTCTAATATGACCAGGTTCATCTGGAGGAACATTATAACAAACTTTGGGATACCAAAGACCATCATCACCAATAACGACACACCATTTGAGAGTGGTTTCTTTCAAGCTTTTATGATGAACACGACATCGAACACTACTTCAGCTTTGTGGCATATCCCCCAAGTAATGATCAGGTAGAGGCTTCCAATAAAAACATGCTAGATGGACTGAGAAAACGGTTAGAAAGAGCCAATGGTGCTTGGGAGGATGAGCTCCTTTATATTCTATGGGCTTACCGTACCACTCCTAGGAGACCAACTAGGGAAACCCCCTTTACACTCACTTATAGAATGAAAGATATCATCCTTTTGGAAGCAGGTCTCCATATTATGAGAACCACCTTGGTCGACCAAGTACTTAATGATGATGCATTATGCAATGAACTTGACTCAACAAACGAGTGAAGAAAATTGACCTTGATCAAGTTGGCCTTCTACCAACAACAACTAGCTAAGTAATACAACAAGAAAATCAATCCAAGGAAAATTCTGATAGGTGACTATGTCCTAAGAAAAGTCCTCAGTAGTGTTGTGAAACAATCAGGTGGTAAGCTTGGACCAAACTGGGAAGGACCTTTTAGAGTAATAATGGTGACCTTCAAGGAGCATATCACTTAGAAACGCTAAAGGGCAGGGAGATACCAAGATCCTGGAATGCTGCCAATCTCAAGAAGTTCTAATTTTAATCTTCTTTATCTTTCGATTAGCACATGTAGTTTAAGAAAATTTTCATTTTCAAACTTATGTTTATTCCTAGTTATTATTCAATAAATAAAGGTCGGTTGGCCCTTGAATTTTGATATGATACATTAGATGTTTAGTGTTTCTTTATCACATCTCGGTAATACGCACCTTTTCCAAATGATAAACTCCCCCGAGCATAGAAAAATTCCTCTGTATTACAACAAGTTGTTCAACTTGTTTCAATCAGGGAATATCACATGCCGAGCAGGGCTAGCAGTGATTATAAAAAATCAATGAAAAGGTTTCAATTGATTCAACCTTCAAGTTCTTATCGAAAACACAACAAACCTCATGAGTTGCCCCGATAATAGCAAAAGCCTTACACGAGATCCTTAGACAAAGGAAAGCCAACCTAGGTTTGTTGCCAATTATGATTTATCGTAAAATGCCTACTCAGGCGGATGGCTCATCGACCCAGTACATTCGTTCCATTATATTACTTAGTCCTATGGGAGTGTGACGACATGACCTAAAAGGTAAAGTACATGGAATGATATTGTTAAGGCATATTAGGCTGGGAGAATGTTCAAACACATAATAGTAAAGAACTAACACTTAACATCATTTGGTCGATCAAAATTCCCAAAAAATTTAAGCCTAAGTATTAGTTTGTTCAAATAAGCAAATGGTATAGGAGGATCAATCAGTATCGTTTGGTCGTTAAAGATCTTGGGTAATTGGCAAACAACAGCTCTTTCTCATGCATGACCTAAGCAACAATTATTAACACATGTTTAGTCAGCATATACTCAAAATTTAGACAATGTTAATAACTGAAAATCTTTATTAATAAAATAATAATGTTACAATTACAAGAAGACCAAAAAATCCACAAGGATCTAAGCTGGCCTAGGATAGCAAACAAGGTATACTGCAATAAGTGCTCTTTGACCATCATCTAGTTTGGGGGTGAGTTCCTCTACATCTTCATCAAGGTTTTGGTCTTGATCCAAAAACTGAATAAGGATGGTGTCAGCCATAATCCACTCAACATCCTTTGAGAAGGGTTTGTGGCGACAGGCCGCGCACTCAACTTGGTACTTATACCATAGTCTGGATTCATTGGGCGTCTTCGCCTTTTTAAGGGCACTTAGCCATCCTCGACTAAAGGATATATCATCTGCCTCCATGAGACTTACAGGGGAATCTGCCAAACCATCATTATAACCATATCCCCAGGCTTTCTTAGGCCCCATCTTGAATAGATGCCTCAGTCTCTTAACATCCCCTTTGAGCACAGCCACAAATGCTTTTAGCCCAGTGACCTCCTTCCTCAGAGCATTATTTTCGGTTTGAAGGACTTCTCCCACTTGGCTGAGTTTGGTGTTCCATAAGAGTTTTGCCCTCAAAGAATTTACTTCTTCCTGGACTGAGGCACTTATCTTCTTCACCTCTCGAAAACAATCCTTCAACCTTGCAACCAGCTTAGATTTGTTCTTATATTGCTCATTTATCACCTTTAAAGACTTGTAAATCTTTACAAAGGCTTTACGAGCCTTCAAGATAATATTTGGACCAAGAATTTACCCCAGCTGGGATTTAGGAGGAATGTGTCGGTCTTAATCAACAGACTACAAATAGCACACACCATACCATGAGCAAAGTATTATCACATAACGATTGGGCAAACACATGTATAAAAATAAGGGTCTCATTTTCATTAACGTGCAAAAAAGAGGGGACCAAGGGCCAATACATTGGTATTTCCAGGAAGATTACAAATTTTTAAGAAAGAGAATCGTACAAGGAAAAAAGATAAATTCCTAGTCTACGAGCCTTAATCCTTCGCCTAATTAGCCTTAGTAATAGTTTTCCCCTTATCGATGATAGGTGGATCCTTACCAACATCACCATCAACACCAACCTCAATAGGAGTGACCTCAATATGGCCAGCAGGTTGACCACCACCCTCTTCATCCTCCTCGAAAGGGTCAAGTTCGGGGGAATGAAGGTCGAATAGCTCAAATTCATCAGGAGTCTTAACACCCCCCAAGGCTTGGTCCCAAACTTTATTAAAGGCCACCTTGCACCCTAAGCTAGCTACTACTCGACATCATCGTAAGCTTTGTTAAATCCCTCGCGATAGCTAGCATCCTTCTTCTGGATAAGTTCCCCCTCCAACTTAATAACTTTACCGGACAAAGCTTCATTTGCCTCAGCCAACTTTAGTTTCTCGGTGACCACCACCTTCTGGGAGGCCCCAAGTGCATCATAGGCTTTGGTCATATTCCCCTTCTCGTGTTCCCACGCCTGACGAGCTTCAGTAAAATCCTTCTTCTCAACTTTAAGAGCATTCTTCAGCTCATCCTCCTTTTTGGATTTCTCATCATGGTCGTCAAGAAGAGTAGTAAAATCATATATTTACTATAGAAAGAGAAAATAACAACAGGTCAATACAGAGATGGGAAAAATAAGAAAAAGATAAACAACGAAAAAGTCTTACCAAGGCCATTCCCTGAGCAGTTTTAAGGGCAAGATGTGGTGATCCCAAAATAGAAGATCGCTTATGATCAGCAGCAAGCACTGCCCTCTTTAGTAGATCAGGGGAAAGGGAAGGTACATCACCCACTCTAGCCCCTTAGCATCTGAATAAGAAGGAACCACATAGGCTTTCAAGACCATTTTCCTCTTGGTATCCACCCTCTCTCCTCTTCTTTCTTCTTTTCTTTCTCCCTTCTTCCTCTCCCTTCTTCTCTTTGTCCTTTTCTCTCCCCTTATCCGATGGGATAGAACCACTAACCCTTGGGGAATTAGCCTCAGACGTCTTTAGATACTCAATCTGATCAAATAAGATGGTTTGATCGTCATCATCAAGAAGCTTTAAATTCCTTTTCTTCATCAGAGGATCCATGTCTTCTTAATCTTCTTCTTCTGACTCTTTTTGTTCTCCCTCTTTTGAACTTTCTTCCTCCTTTCTTAGCATAATTGGTTCAGAAGGACCAACTTCATAAGCTTTCAAGTTTGGAACCTTGTCAATCAGACGAGCAATAAAACTGGTAGTCGTATTCTTGTATTCAAGTAGATAGGTTACCGACCTTGGGTGTTAGTCGTCAGAAAGCCTCTCTTTGATATCTAGACCTTCCAAAGTTCATTAATATCGATCTCACTTATGTCAGGCTCCAAATTTTTAACTCAAGCTGCAAGAAACAGAAGGAAGAAGAACATTAGCCCAAAGGACAGGAATCAGAAACAACATAGTAAAAAAGAAGAAAGAAGAAAGCAACCTATATGGTCCTCCCCAAATTCTAAAATCATAGGGCCCCGGTGCCTCTCACCCTCATGAGCAGGAGGACGTTGCCAATTCCTAAAAATGAAATCATGGTCCCAGTAATCTATATGGGAGTCTGGGAGGTTAACCACTAGGGCCCTTTCAGACTTCCTGGTCTTCAAGTACATAAGACCATCATTGGTTCACGACAATACATAATAGTAGCAAATCTCAGTAAGGCCCAGTTTTATCCCATATAAGGTATTTAATATATATACCCTATTGACTATTTTCCAGAAGTTAGGGGCACATTGAGCAATCACAAATCCAAAATACTCAAAGAATCTAAGAAAGACGTGATTTAGGGAAAATGTCAGACCCCCAATGATATCAGAAGGGCGTAAATCCAGTGCTGATTTACCTTGAACTTATATAAAATCTATTGGCCCAAAGATTTTAGAGGAAATTATGGCACCCATTTATTGTGATCCACGTGAGTAGCCAACCAGCCCAACCTGAAGAGCTGCGCAGACCAAATCAGATGATTAATAAGCGCACGAGTATTTCACATATATTAGAACACTTACGGATATTGTCAAATCAGTTACCAATAATCTCATAAGAGATATTCAGGGGCTCCTTGATATATTCATGTGTTAATTAAGTTTCTTGTACAACTCAATTTCTACTACATAACATCTATAAATTGTAAACCCTGACCCAGGGAAAATGGATGTAACCTGTAACGTCGAGAGAGATTATAATAATACAAGAACCTCTCCATGGACATAGGCCAGTTGTCGAACCACATATATCGTTGTTGTGTGTGATCTTTATTTTCTGTTATTTGTGATTATTTCGTGGATTTCTCTATTATGATATTTCTTGCACTCACAATAGTGATGTGATTTGGGGGGAGTCTTCAATTGATATATATTACTCTCATGTTATTTTATATTTGTATTTTTTGGAGGATTCCCGAACAGGGGGAATTACTCGTTGTGCAGTAATACCTACGTGATTGTTTGGTGTTGTTAATTTTTGTAGGTATTGACACAAGATTGCGATTCAGCCCATCCCTATACTTAACTTTGGTTATGTTGTCGGTATTTTGGATTGTATGTATATTAAAGCATTCTTCCCTCATTAATGATTAATGAGGAGTGATTTTTGTTTGTCATAACCGAGTACTTTGGTTTTGTAATACTCCGCCCCTTGAATATATTATTACGTAGCACATTACGATATTTTTATGTAATATATTATGAGATGTTCATTCGCAAGGGTTTTTAAGTGTATTGCGAGCATTAAGTGCTTGTTGCACGGGCATGCATGACGTTGCATCGCACTCACACATTTTTCATGGATTTGCATGAAAAAGATAATGATATTTTTACAAAACTTTTACACCAAACGTTACTTTGTAAAATATTAATTAGCGTGTACTAATTAATGAACAAGTTTATAAAGCTCCATTAATATAAAAAAGTGTTTTAGATATAAGATGGTATTCGGATAATAAGAATATTTTCAAACAAAGAATCATTTCGATAAGGGTTATTTTTATTCATGAGGTGCAAGTATTATTTTATTAACCTGTATTTTGTGGGGGTTTTATGATATTTTTACAAAACTTTTACACCAAATGTTACTTTGTAAAATATTAATTAGCGTGTACTAATTAATGAATAAGTTTATAAAACTCCATTAATATAAAAAAGTGTTTTAGATAAAAGATGGTATTCGGATAAAAAGAATATTTTCAAACAAAGAATCATTTCGATAAGGGTTATTTTTATTCATGAAGTGCAAGTATTATTTTATTATCCTGTATTTTGTGTGGGTTTTATAATATGGTTGGAGGTTAGTAGTTGTTGTTGTTATTATTATTATTATTATTATTATTATTATTATTATTATTATTATTATTATTATTATTATTATTATTATTATTATTATTGTTGTTGTTGTTGTTGTTGTTGTTGTTGTTGTTGTTGTTATGAGAGTTTTTATATATGTACATAATGGTGCTAAGTGGGGCTATGGTCGTACAAGTTAAATGCAATGGAGAAGGAAGGTAGATTAAGTTGCGGATCCAGGATTTTAGGTCAGGGGAGCAAAAATTAGGAGATGTGCCGGGGGTTCAGGGGCGGGGTCCCCTGAGGCGATTTTTTTTGGGTTAATTCTTAGTTTTATACAACCTTTTGGTTAGGAGGAGTGTTGGATTTTAAAATTTTTAAACTTATTACGTTTTTTACTCGGTATATAATTATGACATTAGTTGTTTATAATATTAGCCCTAAATTAATATTATTTCAATTTGTTAACAATTGTAAAGTCTTAAGATGTTTACATGATAGGTCATTAACCAAAAAAATGTATACTCTAAACATTGTATATAATTAACCCATCGCACTAAAATGCCAAAATACTACAAAATGAAAAGGGGAAAGCATTAGTTAAAACTTTAACAAAATCAAATAACGGATATGAATACTTCTTTATAACCCTATGTACATGATTAAAAATGTAAATAAAAGAAAATGAATCAGTAAAACGTTTCTAGAATACTTAAAAACCCCAGACACTGATACGAGTCTCTTACCAAAATACCGGAGTCGGAGAAGAACAACGAGACTCGAAGATGGCTGAAACGGAACCTAAGGTCGGAGTTTGTAACATCTCATTTATGTGTTAATGGAGAAGAGATGAGAGAGAAGAGAGAAGAAATAAAAAGAGGCAAAAGAAAATGACGAGAGTTACTAGGTTTAACATAATAGAAACAAGATTATGACGTTTTTATCCTTTCAGTTTTGAAAATCTCTATATATTTACCTTTACCTTTTTGTTTTTACACTTAACACCCGAACTTTTTTTCTCGGTAAATTTTTTTGAAAATTTCAGGGGGAGCCTCTGCACCCCCTCGACCCTCAAATGGGAAATTAAATGGGTTACATTAGTAGCCTTCATGAATGGAGAATAAAAAAGGGAAATTTGTATGGAACCATAAGTTTTTGCGTGCCTTTATTAGCATTACCAATAGTAATCAGTATTGGACTTACCAGTTTACACCTATGAGATGATACGAGAATTTATGTTGATATGGGGGGTCCTTTCATTATACAATGCCATATAAAATTAAGGAGATACCTATTACCTACACGTGTCTCGCGTGGGAATGAAAAAAAAGTCCCCATTATCGTCTAAAATTAGTAAATGAATTTTTGGTCCTTACCTATAATGTACTAATAATAAACAATAACAAATAAAGAAATTACCACTACCAACTTGCCAATTTGGGATGAATAGATAGAGATACAAGATACATAAGGGAACCGGAAATTGACGTGGTTCGACCTATTGCAGTGCCTACATCCATGGGTGAAGTGTTGATTGTATGTATTGCAATGGACAATAGCCATGAAAGAAATGATTACAAGCTCTCGAAGTTCTCTTAATGGTTTTGCATATGGCCATTTGGTGGAATATTTTTGAATCTTTTATTTTATGGGATTGAGTGCTATTTATAGTTAGTTATTAGAGAGAGAGAGAGAGGTAGGACAGGTGGAGTGCCTTTATAGGTCAGGGAATTATACCTTTTACATGGCACGAGGTGAATCATCATGGGTGGGTTATAACAAATTAAAGGTAGACTATTGTGTATATTACCCCACTTGTGCAACTATGTGAGTGGGAATATTCCACTACACCAAAATGACCAAATTGTCACCTTTCAGCCGGCCACCCTTGTCAAGGTCATTGACCATGACAAAAAACCAATGTTCTAAAAAACGCGGGGCGTGATCGAGGCGTGGAGGTCAAGCCTTAAGCCTTAGAAGCCTAGGCGGGCCTTAGGCGTGAAAAAGCGTGAAAAGTCGTTTAGCCTTTTTAATACATTTTAATATTTTTTAACCTTAACAAGGCTATTAAAATACTAAAATTGTACATATCATAAAAATATGTTTAAATATTTGTAAATTAAAATACTATTTGATTATTTTGGTTGAGATATTGGTCCGGTTTGTAAAAGAATCTTTAAAAGGCGATATCATTTCACTAAAGCATTGTTGTTTTAAGAGAAAAAGTGCGCCTTAAGGGTTTTACCAAGCATAAGGCGTCAAAATCTTAAGGTGAGGCGTTTCTCCCAAGCCTCAAGCCTAGGCGTGCCTAGGCGGAGCTTAGGCGGGTTTTTTAGAACAGTGCAAAAAACACGCATTTTTTATCACTGTCATTGACCTTGACACGACCGTGACAATAAATTGTCACGGTCATTGACCGTGACAAATTCTTTAAATAATTATCACGGTCAATGACCGTGACAAATTCTTTAAATAATTATCACGGTCAATGACCTTGACACGACCGTGACAATGTTAACAGCAAAAACCCTTTCCCCCTTCTTTTTTCCCTCCCGCGCCGTTCCCTCCCTCTCTCTCTCTCTCAACGATGCTCTCTCTCTCTCTACTTTCAGGTTTAATTCTCTCTCTCTCTCTTCCATTTATATATATGTTTGTGTGTATATATATGTGTGTATGTGTGTATATATGTGCGTGTGTGTGCATGTGTGGGGGGTGGGGTAGGGTGGGGTAGGGGGTGGGGGCAGGGTGGGGCAGGGTGGGGGCAGGGTGAGGGTAGGGGGTTAAAAATGTAAATAAATAAGTAATTTTCTATAAATTTCCAAAAATAATATCCAAAAATATAAATGTAAATAATATCCAAAAATAATATCCAAAAATGTAAATTTGTAGTAATTGTCATCCGAAGTTGCTAAAAGCATCCGAAGTTTAAAAAGCATGAAAAATAAAATATTTTTTAAGATTTGTGGTGAATAACTAAAGTTAAAAAAAGTATTACTTTAGTCATTAAATTACTTTTTGAATTCGGGCGATGCGCGTAAATTTGTAGTAATTGTCTTATAATAAAGATCAATTAGTCTATGTTGTTGAAAATTTTGATCAAATTGGTGAGCCCCTCATATTTTAAAAATGTTGTTTTTATTCCTACAGAACAGCTTAGATAGTGTGTGTGTGTGTGTGTGTATGTGGTCAATACATGAATTTATTTTTGTATTTCAATTAACCCATGAATTTATTTTTGTATTTGAATTAACCCATGAATTTATTTTTGTATTTGAATTAACCCATTATATGAAACATACTTGAAATTAAATATAGTGCGCATAGATACTAGCATTCTAGTTCTTATGCGTACGCATTCAATAGCCCTTAGACCCGTTCGAGAGTCATTACCCCTGTAATGAGATTTCTCGAATTGTCCCGTTTGGACAGTTTGAGAATGTATAATTTCTGTATAATATTCTTATTGGCTTAAAGTTGTTACTTTTGGAGGAAGTTCTGCAGTCGTATCTTAATGTTCTCTGGGTACATACTAGATTGACAAGTGTGACTGTTATTTCAATTGACCAATTGAAATAACACTCACACCTGCCAATCTACGTCGTGTACTTGGAGAACTAAGGGGATATGCTGTCGAATTTTTTTCAAATCGTAACAATGTGCATGAGTTGTTAAGTATATTACAGAAAAATGCATTCTTGAATGGGATAGGACCACTTACCCTTTAATAGGATAATTAAATGATGGGATAATTAAATAAAACATACTATAAATCTAAGTTTTGTTTACCTTTAATAGGTGTTTAGTTATGGTAGCTGTGATGGGATATCCGAAATACAAAGAGTGGATGGGTGAGACTAATAGAATGGGGGATGTGTTTCGCAGAGGTGCTAACGAATTTGTGAAATATGCAAAGAGATGTCGTAATGATGAAGAGTTTCCGTGTCCATGTGCTAGGTGTAAGAATGGTAAGGTGTTTGAGTGGAAAACAATTGAACTACATTTGTTAAGATCGGGTATGCAAGATAGTTATCGATTTTGGAGTTTTCACGATGAATTAAAAGTTCCTTTTATCCCCGACCAACCTTCACAACAACCTTCAACAAGTAGAATAGATGTAGAAGGGGACGACGTAGATCATAATATGTTAGAGGATTTAGTTGATGATGCGTACGGAGTTTATGAAGCTGAGGAGAATGAGGTTACTGATGATGTAGAAGATTCAAGTGCTCGTGAAGATAACACGATAAAACTTGACGATGACTACCAAAGTTTAAAATTTAAGGCGACCCAACCGTTATACTCTGGCTGTGAGAAAGATCAAACAACTTTACATGCCATGGTTGGTTTGCACAGTTTGAAGACGCAGTACGGTTTGTCTGGCAATAGCGTGACGGGAATTCTAAAATGGGTGAAGGGCTTATTACCCAAGGTGAATACACTTCTAAATAGCTATCCTGTTATGAAGAACAGTTTGAAAGGTTTGGGAATGAAGTATAAATCGATTCATGCTTGTGTGTATGACTGCATACTATACCGAAAGGAGTATGAAAATCTCGATCGTTGTCCGGTATGCGATGAACCTAGATATGTCCAATCTACTAGTAAGGAAGTCACAAGCTCAAAAGTGCCTCAAAAAGTATTGAAATATTTTCCCGTTGGGCTTAGATTAAAGCGATTTTTCACAGTACCATGGATTGAAGAGGCAATAACTTGGCATGCTAGGGCAGAAGTAGGGGGTAATATCATGCGTCATCCTATTGATTCTACTGCCTGGCGGAGGATGAATTTTGAGTATCCCGATTTTGCTCGAGAACAACGCAACATTCGTTTGGCTATATCAACAGATGGTTTCAATCCATTTGGAAATCTAAGCACCAATCAGAGTGTATGGCCAGTGATCCTAGCCCCACTCAACCTCCCTCCTTCACAGTGTATGAGACCTGAATTTTCGATGATGGCTTTATTGATACCTGGGCCAAAGGCACCAAGTGAAGACACTGATATCTACCTGGCTCCTTTGGTAGAAGAATTAAATGAGTTGTGGGAAGAGGTTGTGCAATCATTTGACTCTTTTAGAAAAGAAGAGTTTACGCTGAAAGCTATGTTTATGTGGGCAATTCATGATTTTTCAGCTTATGGGACATTATCCGGATGTGTAGTACATGGTTATTTGGGGTGTCCTATTTGTGGAGAGGAGACTGAATCTCTTCGTCTATCCTCTAGATTAAAAAATGTATACCATTGCCACAGGAGGTTTTTACCCCCAGCTCATAGTTTCAGATTTGAGAAAGGTTCCAATTTTTTATTGGGCGGAGTTGAACATAGGCTACCGCCGAGACAACTTTCGGGTTCAGAAATTGAAAGTAAATCTTCTGAATGTGGCCCAAATATGCCAGGTAAGAATCCCAAATTTAAGAATGTCAAGCATAAGAAGACCCCAACTGGGAATGAAATTGAGATAAGAAAGGCATGGTCTCGGAGGTCAATTTTATTTGACTTGCCTTATTGGAAGAAAAACCCGGTGCGCCATGTATTGGATGTGATGCATGCAGAGAAGAAATTCGCTGAACATATTGTGGGTACTTGCCTTGGGGGGAGTCATTCGAAGGATGGAGAAAATGCACGAAAAGACCTTAAAACGTTAAAACTTAAACCACAACTATGGTTGAAATAAGATAGTAGGGGAAGGACAATAATTCCCCCTGGTGCGTTTACTTTGACGAGTGAGGAAAGGAAGGTGCTTCTAGACACAATATATAATTTGAAGGGCCCATATACTTTTTCGTCCAACTTGCAAAGGATTGTGAATTATGTTACTCATGATTTACATAAGTGTAAGTCCCACGATTGGCATGTGATCATGCAATCGGTTCCTCTATTGTTTAAGCACTGTATCTCTAAGCACAAGGATTTGCGTAGGGCTATTATGCAAATTAGTATTACCTTCTCCCTCTTGTGTGAGAATGTAGTGAATCGAGAACACATAGTGGCCGCAAAATTGGCTGTGAACGAAGCGATTTGTGTATTGGAGAAGTACTTTCCCCCAACATTCTTTGACGTAAGTGTTCACTTGTTGGTACACCTATGCGACGAGGCACTTCTTTGTGGTCCAGTTAGATATCGGTGGATGTATCCGTTTGAAAGATTGATGAAAGTTTTTAAAGATTACGTCAAGAATACGCGATATATTGCAGGATCAATTGCAGAGGAATACATCACCGTGGAGTCATCAATATATACTCGGGAATATATGCCTGACTCGACCAACGTTGATGACACTGATGAATTCCTCGATGATGGTGGTAATGTGATGGGAAAATGAGTGAAATTAACGAGTTTGCAACATGAACAAGTAGCTCGTTATCTATTTGACACACATGAAGATGTCGAAGAATGGAAAAAGTAAGTTTCGAATATTATAATGGTTAACATTATTTTAGATTATTTTATACATGATTAATTGTGTAATATGCAGTAAATATGAAGCCTGTGAGAACAATAAAAAACGAAAAATAATGGTACAATCAGACAGCGAATTTAGGCTATGGTTGACACAAGAGGTAATTATAATGAAAACAGTCGTTATATAACGTTACATTACACTAAAATTTTACCACTAATATAATTAATTTATCTATATTCTCAGCTCCTAAAGATGGGTGATGCGACATCAAGGCTTGCTCATCTAGCCACTGGACCCTTGTTCGTGGCACAAGAGTACAAAAAGTATCGATTGAACAGTTACATTTTCGGCGCTAAAGTGTACGAGGAAAGTACAAATGTACAGAACTCGGGAATTTCATACAAGGCTCTTACTTTCTTTCGAGCGAGCGCAAAAGATAAAAACCTCGTTGAAGCTGAAATGACTTACTATGGTGTAATCCAAAATATATTTGAATTGGATTATATAAGCTTCAAAGAGGTTGTATTTTACTGTGAATGGGTAAGAGTTGAGGATAAAAATGCTTGTAAAGTTGATCATGTCACCAATTTGATCATGGTTGACTTGTCCAAGTTGAAGAGCAATGACCACGTGAGCGATGAGCCGTTTGTTTGTGCATTTCAAAAGGTTAAGCAAGTGTTTTACTCGGAGTATATCAACAACGAGCCGTGGTCAATTGTCCAACACGCGCCAAGGCGTCTAAATAGTAGTGTGGATGACTTGGCTGCTCCTACCGAATATCAATCCATTTTTTATGATAACCCGAATTTGAAACAATTTTTCAATTTGTAATAAATATTTCAATTTGTACCGAAACATCCATTTTTAATGCTTTTACTTGATCTGCACTTTATCATTTTCACTTTTATGTAGTGTGCGTGTGTGGAGAGGAGATTAATACATAAATATTCCAACTACATCTAAGTTTTGTTTATACTAATCCATGAATATACGCTTCTTACCTTTAATAGGTGATTAGTACATAGTTATGTGGGGTGTCCTATTTGTGGAGAGGAGACTGAATCTCTTCGTCTATCCGAACACTAAGAAATGCCATAATCCTATGGAGCGATGCTCTGCAAATTCCTCCCAACCGTTATGTAGCCAAACATCACCAGTTGAAGTTGTCAATTCCACTTTCCATACCCCACCACTTGGAACTTCTAGCAAAACATGGGAGACCATTGAAAGGTGGAATTGACAACTTCAACTGCTGATTTTTGGCTACACAACGGTTGGAAGGAATTTGCAACGCATAACTCCATAGGATTATGGTATTTCTTAGTGTTTAGATATGAAGAGAATTATAATTGACACGATTGCCCGGGGTACATTAGTTAGAAGGAGGTGCCATATGAGCTCAAGTTAGCTGTTTGAGTGACACTACAGGTAATGTATTTATATTTATATGTCAATTTCGATTTCGATTTCAATTACGATTTATATTTATCTATATTTGAGGGGCGGATACTAATTTTACTTTATTTCAATTCAGGGGACAAGGAGTGGCCCTAAGGGTAGGCCACATATGCTCTATACTTATGTGGCTATTCGGACGAGAAGGGAAGGATAAGGAGGTGTTCCCGAGCGTCGCGGTACAAAATCTCTTTTCCATGCAAATAGTTTGTAGATTTGAGATAAAATGATGGTGATGTTGTTTCTTTTTAAATAGTTTCTTATTTGAATATATATTTATATTATCTTTAGTTTGTTCGGATATATGATGTTTAGAACAGGTACAACGTTACTATAACAGGTACAAATATACTGCTGGGCAGTGGCAGTGGCCATACTGCCCAGCAGATTTTTTTTAAATTCTGCCCATAATTGTCACGGTCAATGACCGTGACAATTTTTTTAAAAAGGGTCACGGCTTTGTCACGGTTATAAACCGTGACAAACGTGTCACGATCATTGACCGCGACACGACCGTGACACAACGCGAGTTTTGTGTCAAGGTCAATGACCGTGACACGACCGTGATAAAAAAAGTTGTCTCGCCTCGAAATGTCACAGTCATTGACCTTGACAAGTTGGATTTGTCAAGGTCAATGACCTTGACAAATGGGCAGATTTGGTGTAGTGTTCATATTCCCTCATGTGATATATGTATATCTTGATAGAATAAACTAACAGTGTCCACTGATGCCCTCATTGTCCAGTCGAGTAAAATCATCATTGAGCCAGCCTAATTGATATGCTTGACCGAGTTTAATGGACAAGTAGAGCTCCATTCAGTATCTTTTGATGACATGTGTCACTACCTGATTGGTCTATTCAATGGCTTATATTTATGGTATAACAAAAGCCCCAAATACTTCACTCATGGATGGAACTTATAGAAGATTCTCTAAAGTTTTGGATCTTTTGAGCATTTGGTAGGTGGTCTAAATGAGTGAAGTGTTAAATATAAGAATGTCATCGACCTATGGATTTCAGATCGTATTTAAATCTCTTTGGCGCGTGCTGACCATATTAACTTGGGCTTTCCTGCGAGGGTTATCTAGGACGCGTGTTAAGTTTAGGAAACATACCAGGTGTCATTATGATGCGCGCGCTTCGACGACGTGTGTTAGCGCCAACCGTTACTTATCACTCTAACCCATGACGTCATCTGCAGCCTTTCCAAAAGTAATGATTGTTGCCTATTTAAAAATACATATTCAAATTTTAGTTGTCCCTTCACCTTTTTCCTAATCGTTTCCCTCACTATATAAGCATTTTAGAGAGAGAAACTAAGCCTTCTTCACCCTTTCGTCTCCTTTATCGAAAAACTTTCTCATTTCTGCCATTGTTAGTGATCTTCATCAGCTTTTTTCGCTCTCCTTCAAAGCTAAGGTGCTTTAAGTCCATCTTCAATTCTTATTAGAGCTTTCAGGTACGCCTTCTTATTTTTTCTACTTGCTTTCTAGAAATTTCTTCATTCTTAGTCATTTTCGTCTTTGTTTCTATGTTGTGGTTGTTGTGTTGGCTAGTGATTAGTGATTAAATCGAAGGAGATGCAGTATTTAGGCAGCCATTGAGTTGATTGGCTTAGGATTCCATAATTTTTTAGGGTTTTTAATCGAGATTAACGTCATTTACCCAAATTGTCCTTTTTTTTCTCTTAAATTATCTCCAATTGATGAGTTACAAACCTCACATCAGGGGGTGGTTGGCTTAATAGGCTAATTTAGAATAATCTTGCCCAGGTATAGCTGAAAGGAAGTTCTCTAGGCTTGTTCAGGTTGTTCGACCTGATGACAAATTAGGACATCCCAAATTGAAGAGTTCGCGTATGTTCAAATAAAGAAATTATTTAATTAAACTCAGTTTTTCAATTAAATCCTAAAACATGCATTTAGGTGTGATTGAAATCAATATGATCATGCAAGAGTAATTAATCACACACAAAACACACAAATGAGGAAAAATCCCCCAAAGGGGCAAAACCTTTTTATTTTCACTATAATTTTGTAAGATACGGTTACACAGATTACAATGAAAATAAGTGAGACACAAAAATACCCACTGGTGTCAGTTCTGATGTCGTCAGCTGGAATCTCCCGCAGGAACTCTAGTTGAGCAGTAATGAAGAAGAGAGCGGCTTCTCCACAAGTATGAACAAAAGCAAAGCAATCTTCTTGGGTTTCAAAAGGATTCACAAAAGTATGAGAATGATGTGTGAATCAAAACATGAGTTTTGAGACTCAAAAATATGAAGACTTGGGCTAATAGAACTCTCAAAATCGTCTCTTCAAGTCTTGAAAAATAACTCCCCCGAAGTTGGCTTTTATAAGAAAATCAAAAAGAATTTTAAGTCATTGGGACTCTTACCAGCGACAGGTAGCTCGAACCGGTTCGACTTGTGCCTCGAACCGGTTCACCCCCGAATCGGTTCACTGCTTGGTTCTCGGAACTTTGCTGGATTTGGGGCTTAAAATACACAACATTCTCCATAAGGATTTTTCTCCATTTTCAAAGGTCCATAACTCCTTCACCGTAGCTCAGATTGAGGTGCCGTTTCTTTCAGTATCTTCGTGAAGTCGAGATTTTCAAATTTCCAGTTGACCGGTCCTTCGGACTACGGTTGTAAAATTACCAAAATACCCTTGAACTTTCCTATCTTTCCTTTCTTTTATTATTTTGGCTTATCTTGCGTACCACTTGCATAAGATCCATAAAATCGTGGAACGTGAAGTCGATGAAGCAGTTGTGGGACACTTAATGGAGATGTTGAATACTTGATTCCTAGAATTCGGATAGAAGTCGTCATGTGATATCGTGAAGTGACGTGCCTTTTGTAGCGGCGTACAACATACACAAATGTAAGATATCGAACTTGAGAAAAATGTCCTTACAAATCCCCCCCTATGTCTATGCCGGTACAAAATAAAAAATTCGAATTATTATCATTCAATTGAACTATAAAAATCTACCCACCCATGAACCCAAAACTGGAAAGATACAAATTAATAAGTCTTCATCGTTTGTTCTTCAGATCTTCAAGATCTCAAATCTTTTCTTATCATGGTATGCAATCCAATGATCATCAATGTAGTACCTACACACATGAGATAAAGAAAAATAACAAGTGACGTATCGAGTTTGAAATGAGATAAACACAGATACCAATGTATGAGAAAAGCATAAGTTAAATCTCAAAAACTCCCCCAAAATTCAAACTCCCCCATAAAATGATAATTCTTTCTCCCCCTTTTTATCATGTCCCCAAATAAACAAATGAGAAGAATAAATCAAACAAGCAAAGTCGGGGTGTCACCGTATTCAAAACAAGGCATCAATCAAATGGCAAATGTGCTCTTGTAAAGAGATGCTAAAAAAAAATCTTCACAAACTATTTTTTGAATTTTTCAAAACTTTCATACAAAAATAAGATACTAAAAATCACACCATGGATTTAAACTAAAACAACCAAGTCAAGGAAATGGAATGTATGGGTGTGAACACATTCGATAGGTAAATAAGCTCAATCAATCATATGTTCACGATGAATACGTGTACTCCTAACGAATGAACATCAAAAGTATCCTTAGGTGTAAAAATTGTTGAATTTAGATGACATCGTCTTATGCAAATCTACAAATCAAAGTCAAAGTGATTTTCACACCAATAACGTCCAAAACTATTTATCGCTTTTTTAAAATTTTCAAGGACGTGCAAACCTGTTTTAATTCTCCATCCAAACACCCTCATATGTAGTTTCTTTTAGAGGTGGATAAACTAAATTCTCGAACTTTGAAGAATTGGTGCAAAAAACTAATTGGCCTATAATTGGCATGAATTTCTTTTTATTGCCTTTAAATTTTTTTGGGTTCTTTTAAACCTCTTTGGACCCCGGATAATAGATTCCTCAATTTTTTAGGTCCAATTTAAACGGCGGCTTAATCACAAAGGATAAAAAAATAATCTTTCGTAGCCCTTCACCGTTTTCAAACAAAGCACACAAACGCACAAACGGCTCTTACATGCACAACTTTCTTATCAAGTTTTATCGCGCTTGGTTCATTTTAAGGACGGGATTGAAGTGAAAACACGCAACCAACATGATATCAGACAAGTACAATAATCAAACAAATCCGTGCACGTGTGCAATAAAGGAAATCATGAGTCAAACATGTAGGAAGTAACACTCAATTACATATTAATGACTCCAAACATTATAAAGCACATGGATGAATTGACCTATTGTCTCAAAACACTATCAAATAGTCACATAAAAAAACCGGAATGGTGTTGTGATTCGGTCATCCTAAATGTCCATCCATAAACGGTGCAAATAAAAAACAACACTTTTTTTGGATTTTTTCAAAAGTTTTATCAAAATAAAATCTTTTTGTATTTTTCAAAATATTTCCAGAAAAATAAAACATATAAAAATGATGCATACTAGCAATAGGCAAATAATGATAGGATGAAAAACATCATATGCTAGTAAACAAGTCAAACCTCAATCGTTAGGTGCAGAGGGTTTTTCCAAAGGTGGTGTCAACTTATGAAAAACCTCCATCAATTCTTGTGAAGTTTTGACTAAAAACTTAACTTGCTCACCTAGATGTGCAAACTCTCTCATGTAGTTTTCAGGAGCATGTAAAGTATCATGAGTGGGTGCATGTGTAGCAAAAACACGTGTAGATGCAAAACGTGACACATAACCCAACTTAAAGCAAAATTCCCTAAGGTGTCCTCTCCTTTTGCAATGTGAACAAACATATATAGGCCTAGGAACACCTCTCTCAAAAACTCTAGGACGTGCTCTCCTAATAGGAATGGGATGCCTAGGTGGATTGGTGAGACTCATGTGAATCTGTCACTAAAGTGGGAACTAGCTCGGGTGCTAATTGGGAAGAAGAAGCACCTTCATGACTTATTCCTAACTTCTCACCTTTACCCTTAAGAACCACATTTTCAACCTTCTTAGGTGCGTTCTCAAAATTGACTTTGACCTACATATCACGTTCGAGATCACTCTCGAGTTGGGATACACGTGTCGTCAGACTAGACAACGTGTTGGTCAAATCACACTTCTCCTTTCTTAAAACCTCTTTTTCTTTCTCCAAATCTAAAACCCGACGACCTAAATCTCTATTATAATTCTTTGTTTTCAAGGTATCGATGTACAAATCTCTAAACTCTTTTTGGAGCTCGATTTCATCTCCACTTTCACTCTCGCTTTCCCCCTCACTCGAAGAATACAAATCACTATCATCGCTCTCGTGTGCACTCTTCTGAGACAAAGTGGGTGTGCTCACATGACTATAAAAAGAGACAACCATCCCATGTGCTAAATCACCTCCAGACTCATCTTCCTCATTTCCCTCACTATCACTAAGTGTGGTTGGCATGAATACTTTCTTCCCTTTCTTTCTAAGCCACATAGGACACTCAAACGACTTATGCCCCTTACCCCCACATTCAAAACAAGTCACACTCTCAAAATCTTCCTCACACTCCTCGTCTGAGTCATTCTCTTTTTCCCTCTCACCACTTTCTTTGGCCTTTCCTTTCTTTTTATTTTTCTCAAAAACTTTCTTTTTATTGGAAGAATTATTTTTGTTCATGTTGAGAATTTTTTTTAATTTTTTTTTCAAACAAGGCCATATCATTAAAATCAAAGTCTCCCTCAGAATCGGACTCACAAACTTTTTCTTTCTTTTTCATACAATGAGTCTTTAAAGCAATTCCATTGTCCTTAGCCTTAATGGTTTTGGGAAACATGTCAATTTCATAGGTTTCTACAAGTTTTTCCAACTTAAGTGATTTCAAATTTCCCAAGGAGTTCAAAACAGTGACTTTAGGAATAAAGCGTTTTGGGAGAGATCTCAAAATCTTTTTAACGACACGCGTGTTATCAATCACCTCACCCAAATTAAAATATGTGTTAACAATGTCCGACAAACGTGCATCAAAATCATCAAAGCATTCAGACTCAGACATGGTGATAGTCTCAAATTGGGTGGCCATATTTTATAATTTTAATTCTTTAACCGCGTTCGTACCCTCATGTGTCAATTTTAAAACATCCCAAGCCTCTTTAGACTTGGTGCACGTCATAATTCGGCGGAACTCATCAGAAGTGACAGCTCCAGAAATAGCACTCAGACCAAGGGAATTAAAATTAGACATTTTATAATCATCTTCAGTCCAGGCTGACACGGGTTTCAAAGAGGTGATGTTATTAACAGTGACCGTGAGAGGAGTCCACCCATTTTCACAAAGCAACCAAACACGCTAGTCAATAGATTTTAAACTAGATTTCATGCGAGCTTTTCACTAGGCATAATTATTCCCATTAAAAATAGGCACCTTATTAAATGAACGTTCCATTGGAAAAAATGCGATTTTTCACAAAACTTATTTTAAAAAAAAATCAATATCACACAATTTTGCGGAAAAAGGAATACGCGATAAATTAGCGCAACCTGCTCTCATAACAATTTGACGACGTGAAAAGTTAAATTGTATCAAAAAAATAAATCCTTGAAAAATAAGGTCACGCGATAAATTAGCGTAACCCGCTCTGATACCAATTTGAAGAGTGTGCGTATGTTCAAATAAAGAAATTATTTAATTAAACTCAGTTTTTCAATTAAATCCTAAAACATGCATCTAGGTGTGATTGAAATCAATATGATCATGTAAGAATAATTAATCACACACAAAACACACAAATGAGGAAAAATCCCCCAAAGGGGCAAAACTTTTTATTTTCATTATAATTTTGTAAGATACGGTTACAAGGATTACAATGAAAATAAGTGAGACACATAAATACCCGCATGTGTCGGTTATGATGTCGTCGGCTGGAATCTCCCGTAGGAACTCCAGGTGAGCAGCAATGAAGAAGAGACCGACTTCTCCACAAGTATGAACAAAAGCAAAGCAGTGTTATTGGGTTTCAAAAGGATTCACAAAAGTATGAGAATGATGTGTGAATCAAAACATGAGTTTTGGGACTAAAAAATATGAAGACTTGAGCTAATAGAACTCTCAAAATTGTCTCTCCAAGTCTTAAAAATAACTCCCCCGAAGTTGGCTTTTATAAGGAAACCAAAAAGAATTTTAAGTCATTGGGACTCTTACCAGCGTTAGTTACCTCGAACCGGTTCATCTTGTACCTCGAACCAGTTCGCCCCCCGAACCGGTTCACTGCTTGGTTCGTGGAACTTCGCTGGATTTGGGGCTTAAAATGCACAACATTCTCTATGAGTATTTTTCTCCATTTTCAAAGGGCCATAACTCCTACACCGTAGCTCGGATTGAGGTGTCGTTTCTTCGAGTATCTTCGTGACGTTGAGTTTTCAACTTTTCAATTGACCAGACCTCCAGACTATGGCTGTAAAATTACCAAAATGCCCTTAAACTTTCCTATCTTGCCTTTCTTTTATTGTTTTGGTTTCTCTTGCGTACCACTTGCATAAGATCCATAAAATCGTGGAACGTGAAGTCGATGAGGCAGATGTGGGACACTTGATGGAGATGTTGAATGCTTAATTTCTAGAATTCGAATAGAAGCCGTCATGTGATATCGTGAAGTGACGTGCCTTTTATAACGGCATACGACATACACAAATATAAGATATCGGGCTTGAGAAAAATATCCTTACACAATTACACTCTTATTATTAGTTCATCCAGAGGGTCTGCTCCACAGCTCCCAATTGTTGGGCTTAAAACTTCGATTATTGCATATACCACTGTGGTGGACCAATTAATTGGCGGAGAGAAGGGTGTTAACACCGTGTCCATATGTGTTATTAATTTGGATTCTTCCCCTCCTCGTATAGTTCCTGTTGACCAAATGGCCTCCACATTTCTTGTTGTGGTACCCGTCATTGAGAAAGGCACTTCTAAAACCTCTAATTCTTGGGATCCATCGACCAATGACAATTTAAACCATGGTTGTGATATTCTGAAGGATGAGCTGGAGGACTTAAAGGACAGGTATGAAATCCCCATAGGCATCTCTATGTGAGTCCCAAACTGTGATAAAAGGGTTTATGATCGGCCTATTGTCAACAAGATATGTTTCTCAGTTTGGGAATTATAAGTGGGAGTTGGGATTCCCCTTTACCCCATCATCAGATCTATTTCGAGGGGTTATGGATTGGGTCCCACTCAGCTTCCACTAAATGCCTATAGAACCATCTTGGGATCTATGGTATACTAGAATCTCCATCCCAATTTTGACCTGATCGGAGACATTTTCAGGTTTGTTTTTGGCGTTAAATACAACGCTAAAGCCAACGACTATTATAATTTTTCTCTTAAGAAATGTGACCATAAAATGATGAAGGTCATGCAAACAAGTAACCACAGCAGGAAAAACCAATTCATCTTCATAAAAGGTAACTAAAATTTTTATTCTAATGAGAGGGATAAGTCTTTCAGTATCCCTTGCGATTGGTGTCCCCTATTATATTGGTATAGTCCTAACACTTTTCTTTATCCAATTTTCTTTCATTTATTCTTACTGACCTCTTTTTATGATCGACTCATTTGCAGTGAAGTGAGTCCCAAAGATTCTTTTTGTTCTGAGAGATCTAATCAGAATCAGTCGTACTTTCAACCCAATTGATTTTAAGAAGATATTCTCAATTAACAAGTTTATTGAATTGGGGTATTACCTTCCGTAGGAGGTGCTCTTCTAGAAGACGAGCAGATTGACTTAGGCCCTTTTTGGCTGTCCCAAAATTATAAATTATATCATTAATAAATTGCCCCATTTACAAATTGACTCATTAATTGTGTTTGGTTTCATTAATGAAATGATTCATTAATTGTCTCATTTTAGCTCATGTGCAAAATCTGAAATTGGATCATTTCACAAAAAATGTGAAATGAATCCATTTGAAATAGAAGTCACATTAAGTGCATGTCCCCTCTCCCCCTTCCTCTTCCCCTCCCCCTCTCCCTCTCTCTTTCCCTCCCCCTCTCTCTTGATTTGTTTTTTTATTTTTTTCATAGAACCTTAACATCAATTTCAAATTACCAAACATCGTGTAAAATTGGATTTAACTCATTTCAAATTCACTCATTTATAATTCACTAATTCACAATGAAACAATTTACATAATCAAACAATTTGCGCAACCAAACTGGGCCTTAGTAACTAAAGTTTAATTTTTAGCTGATCAGGAAGTCCAGAAAGGCTTTAACAAAGAGGAGGTTAAAGAAGGTATGTTGTTGTACTTGTGATCATGACCTACTGTTCATACCATATTTTGTCTTGTGAAGCTTATTTTCCTAGTACATTCACTCTAGCAATAATAATGGAACCTCCATCTCTCGATCGCGCAACAATGGAGATTGTCAGGAAGAGAAAATTAGGCGTTAAGGCCAAGAAGATGAGGGATTCTGCCAATGCTGAATTTAGGGTGTTGAAGAAGGATGGGGTGGAAAAGAAGGGTGCTACTGAAGCCAAAAAGAATGTTGAATATGCAAAAAGTAGGCAAGTCAATGTTGAGGCTGCTGATGCAGTAAAATCTAAGGGCAAGGGTAAAGTTTTTTCCTCCGATGATGGGCATGTGCTTCGCAAGAAGAGGCTAATAGAGTTCCCCCTCCTTAGTCCAACCCCAAACAGTAAAAAACTAAGGCTAGGGGAGAGAGGGTCCAAATTATGAGAGATCATTATTGGTGTCTGGTACGACATGCTCGATCCTCATCCCCCTATGGAGAGGTGGACCCCATTAGTTAGGACCCCGAGCATCCTGTCACTCAAGAATAACTCAAGAGTGATAAGGACTCCATCTTTTACCATCAGGAGAATGCTGTTGATATCCTTGGGTATCATGGCTATACTAGGGACTTCTAATACTTATGGCAGTTCAACCTTGACGAGATCTATAATATGGTGCAACACAGAATCATGGTGGTTAGATTCCAACTTATATTTCTCTTTATATTTTTTTAGTTTTTAGAGCACGAGTGATGAGATCTTTAGGGAGCTATAAGTGCCACCATTATGAGGGAACAAATTGCATCATTCCATAAGTCCAACAATGATCTGAAGGACGAGCATAACGAACTCCTCGATCAAAATGAGAATCTCTTTAAGGAGATGAAAACAACCAATGTTGATTATAAAAAGGTTTGCATGGAGCTTAAAGAGAAGGACGACTAGTTGCTGGCCAATATGAGCGTCCTGAGCCAAGTAGAGGAGGAGAAGAAAAAGATAAAGGAGAAGGCTGGGACGATGGTGGTCAATCTCATATCCTCTGATGAGTTAATCGCCAAAGGAGGAAAGATTTAAAAAATTCAAATAAAGCCCTTAAGTCGGCTAAGAATCCTTGGAGAAGGCCACTGCTGCCTCTGCACATGCTGAAGAGGAAGGGGTCAAAAAGTTCAAAAAATTCGGGGAGTACAATATTGACTGGTCACTTTGTTCATGGAAGGCTATGATGAGCTCTAGAAGAGGGTCGTCCAGCACTTTTAATACATTGCTAAAACAGTTCAGGGTTAAGAGGGCGATGATGAAAAAGCTAAAGCCCTAGCAGCTGAACATGAAGCCTTAGTCAAAGAAGTTAATGATGATGAAGATGTACCCGCATAGATTGAAGCTCATGCTGATCAGACTAGTGTTACTAATCACTACACCAAAATGGGCAAATTGTCACCTTTCAGCCGGCCAGCCTTGTCAAGGTCATTGACCGTGACAAAAAAACACGCGTTTTATGTCACGGTCATTGACCTTGACACGACCGTGACAACGAATTGTCACGGCCAATGACCGTGACAAGTCCGTGATAAATTTAATTGTCACGGTCTTGTCACGGTCATTGACCGTGACAATTCGTGTCACGGTCAATGACCTTGACACGACCGTGACAACTTTTCCAGCAAAAACCCTATCCCCCTTCTTTTTTCCCTCCCGCGCCGTTCCCTCCATTTCTCTCTCTCTCTCTCTCTCTCTCTCTCTCTCGACGCTGCTCTCTCTCTCTCTCTACTTTCAGGTCCATTTTCTCTCTCTCTCTCTCTTTCATTTATATATATATTTGTGTGTATATTTGTGTGTATGTGTATATATATATATGTGTGTATGTGTGTGCGTGGAGGGGGGCAGGGGGTGGGGGGGTGGGGCGGGGTGGGGCAGGGTGGGGGAGGGGGTGGTGGAGGGGGGCAGGGGGTGGGGCAGGGTGGGGCGGGGTGGGGCAGGGTGGGGGAGGGGGTGGTGGAGGGTGGGGTGGGGTGTGTGTGTGTGTGTGTGTGTGTGGTGGTGTGTGGTGGGGGAGGGGGTGGGGTGGGGTGGGGTGTGTGTGTGTGTGTGTGGTGGTGTGTGGTGGGGGAGGGGGTGGTGGAGGGGTGGGGCAGGGGGAGGTTAGGGGTGGGGTGTGTGTGTGTGTGTGGTGGTGTGTGGTGGGGGAGGGGGTGGGGTGGGGTGGGGTGGTGTGTGTGTGTGTGTGTGTGGTGGTGGTGGTGGAGGGGGGCAGGGGGTGGGGTGGGGTGGGGTGTGTGTGTGTGTGGTGGTGTGTGGTGGGGGAGGGGGTGGTGGAGGGGTGGGGTGGGGTGGGAATTGATATCCAAGACATGTATTTGAATTGATATCAATTTATTTGAATTGATAGAATTGTTTCTAGGATAATAATCCTACTATAAGATAATTGCTCAAAATAAATATTAAATAATAATTACTAAGATATCAATTGAAATAAAGTCTTAATAACCTAACCAAAAGAAATAAAATAAAATATCAAATAAATTATCATCCACCTCATAGACATTCCCTACCAATCATTTTAAGATAATTTTATCCTTATAAAGATAATAGATTATGTAATTTTAGGACTTAAAATAATATTGATTATGGATATAGGACAACAAACATTTTGTTTTCATTTTTAGTCCCTATTTTCAAATTAAAGGGACACGTGGCATGTTATGATTGGTTAACGTTTTATGAATATGGGTCCGCACCAGCGGTTTTATTCAAAAATAGGGACTAAAATCATAAATAAAATGTTTGTTGTCCTATTTTCAAAATACATATTACAATAAATCCTAAATTTACAAACCCCTAAAGATAAATACCTTTGATTGCAAAGCATGCACTTGTATTATTATTACACAACACTAAAAGTAGACATCAATTTTATAAATAATTGATATTTTCATTCAAAATATGTGTGTGTGCGTGTGTGTGTGTGCGTGTGGCGGGGGTGGGGGTGGGCTGGGGTGGTGTGTGTGTGTGTGTGTGTGTGCGTGTGGCGGGGGTGGTATTGACGGAACTTACACATACGTTATAATATAGACGAAACATTTTTTTATCTGTACTAATAACATTTTTTTTATCTGTACTAATAACATTTTTTTACAGCAAAAATGTCTCCTTCAGATGTTAGGGCGAAGATGATGATGCTGTTTATGATGATGTCGTCGTCTGGGTTCGGTGGTAGCGGAGGCGACGAGGGCTCCTCCGCCCCTAGGCTCCCCAAATATGGAAAATTTGGGATTACCGTCGAAAACAAGTCGGAGCTTTTAGCGAGATCCCTCGAGCTGCTAAAGACGGTCATCGGCCCGGGGTTTATGAGTTGGAAGGAGGTGCCGTATGAGCTCAAGTTAGCTGTTTGGGCGGCACTACAGGTAATATTTATATGAATATTTCAATTTCAATTTCAATTTATATTTATATTTATATTTATATTTATATTTATATTTATATTTATATTTATATTTATATTTATATTTATATTTATATTTATATTTATATTTATATTTATATTTATATTTATATTTATATTTATATTTATTCGCAACTAACGTTGTATTTGTTGGACAGGAACAATTCAACTTGGATCCAAAGCTACGCGATTCCGTCTTGGAGCAGTTGAGGGAGCAACACAAGACGTGGAAAAAAAATATGCGGACACGGTACTTTGGAAAAACACGAGAGACCATTTTACAATGGCGCGGATCCGTCCCGCCCAAGGAGCCTATCTCATTGGCACAATGGCAAAAGTTCATTGACAATGAGATCGAGGATCGACAATTGGCATCTCGCCAATCGGGGAGGGAAAATCGGGCTAAAAAGACGGACGTGCACTACTCCGGCCGGACCTCTTACGCTGAGGTGGAGCATAGGATGAAGGTAATATTTAATTTATCTATAACTACAAAAATATCTTATTGGATATTATTTTACTTTGCGGGGACGATACTAATTTTACTTTACTTTATTTTATTTCAGGGGGTAGGGAGTGGGCCAGGGGGTAAGCCACATAGGCTCGATACTTATGTGGCTCTTCGGACGAAGAAGGGGAAGGACAAGGAGGTGTCCCCGAGCGTCGCGGCCACGATTGTAAGTAATCCGACAGTTTAATTATTGTTAATTACGTTATAATTTTTTAGTTTACTTATTTTACTAATCATGTGCTTTTTGTCGTTTCAGGCAAAGCTTAAGGAAGTGCATGAGTCGCAGTCTGATGCCGACAAGGCATCTTTGTCCACAGACGCACTCAGCCAAGTGCTTGGCTCTGATCGCAAGGGGAGGACAAGGGGAGTGAGCTCGCGGGTGGCCAAATCTAGGATCATCGGATTGGAGACGAGAGACACCGGGTTGGCTCGAACGGTGGATTCACACGACGCGAAGCTGTCCCGTTTGGAGGCGACGGTCCAAGATATGTACGCATTCATGAAGCGTACGTTGGGTGGAAACCGTAAAGAGAAAGGTAAAGGGAAAGGGAAGGAGAAGGCGGTGGAGGAGGAGGTGCGGGAGGACGAGGAGGTGCGGGATGACGAGGATGTGGACCTCGCTGCTTCATCACCGACACGTTCGTACTTCGACGATCCACTTCCCTATTTGACGCCCTCCAACAGACCATTATCGACGATTGGTTGGCCGAGCGTGTTCATATTGGACATATTTGATGGCCAGCGGATAGGGCGGGGGTTGAGGGACCCGAACATCGTCGAGGGTGGAATAGTCCATGGACGTGTGCTTCAAGAGATGGAGTCCAGGGTGCTCGTCACGCATGTCATACCCGGGAAGGAGAACTCCCTATTGTGGTTGCGCGAACAATGCGGCACGACGTATATTAGTGGGTGCGTCAATTCGTATGTCGTGTGGCCTACTCACCTCCTCAGTTTTATCTAAGACATGTAGTAACATTATTTTTAAGTTTGTCCATTTTAATTATATTTGGATTATATCGTCATGTATATTATTTTTACTTTGAAGATTTGGATTATACTGTCATGAATATATATTTGCATTATCTTTAGTTTGTGTTGGATATATGATGTTTGGAACAGGTACAACGTTGCTATAACAGGTACAAATATACTGCTGGGCAGTGGCGGTGGCCATACTGCCCAGCAGATTTTTTTTAAATTCTGCCCAGAATTGTCACGGTCAATGACCGTGACAAGACCATGACAA
The DNA here is from genome assembly GCA_949130495.1 of Sambucus nigra. Lineage (NCBI taxonomy): Eukaryota > Viridiplantae > Streptophyta > Magnoliopsida > Dipsacales > Adoxaceae > Sambucus > Sambucus nigra. The sequence continues at coordinate 433,809,240 of OX422211.1, read as the reverse complement.
TTTTTTTTTAAAAGGGTCACGGCTTTGTCACGGTTATAAACCGTGACAAACGTGTCACGGTCATTGACCTTGACACGATCGTGACACAAAACGCGAGTTTTGTGTCAAGGTCAATGACCGTGACACGACCGTGACAAAAAAAGTTGTCTCGCCTCGAAATGTCACGGTCATTGACCTTGACAAGGTGAATTTGTCAAGGTCAATGACCTTGACAAATGGGCAGATTTGGTGTAGTGAATGTTCCTCCTCCTGGGCCTGAGGATGTTCAAATGAAGTAACCGACTATCGACCAAACCGCTGACATTGAAGTAAGTCATGTCCCTGAGGCTTAGACCTTTTGTGAAGCTTTTTTGTATTCCTCCTTTTGTTAAAAACACTTTAACTTCTTATTTTATAATGAACGAATCTTCACATGGTTTGTAGTGAATAATTTTTGTTGTCATATATGTTGTCTTCTTTGTTCATGCATGTTTATTTGAGTTTAAGCCAACGTTTTTTGCTTGTTTGGATTCCTAAACACCTGTGCTTGTGATCCATTTTCCTTCAAAATATTTTAGTTCAAATAAATGTGATTGGACCTAAATCTAATTAGTTTTAGTCTTATGGACTTACTATAACATTAATTTTGCTGACTATGTCAACTTACTAAATGTTATGTGTTTGATATGGGCCTGGTAGTAGTTTAGTCTCATGATCATGTGGTCGGCTACTGCCTAACTAATCTATCTTACTAGCTACCTATTATGGACAAACCTGGGTTGTTCGGTCCTCTGTAACAACCCGCCTAATGGGATACCGGGCGATCACTCCTATATCATATTAAAACAGGACTCACATATGGATCATTCTTAGCATCACTGTCGAAAATTCATTTAATTACTAATATCCTATTAGGCGAGCGTTAAAAACTTTTACTTAACTACTCTTTTTAAACAGTTATAATAAAACATACACACAGTTTAAGCGTAAATGAAACTGAAAGGAAAATGAAGTGAAATAAAATAACCGAATACTCGGTTCAAATTATACAACCATATCGAATGCTGCTAAAAGAATAATTAAATGCAATTGAGCCATTGGCTCGAAAGTTTATACAATACCTCTTATCTAGAGTACAAGGAAAGAAGCGTCTACCGAGAACCCGCAAGCATCCACAGCTGCTGCAGCAGACGTCTGACTAAAAAAAAATTCCATCCAGGCGTCCCTGTGTCTGGACACACACACACACACACATATATATATATATATATATATAATATACAACAAGAGAGAAAAAGTAGATAAACGGGTCAGAGCCCGAATTTTGAAAATATTTTGCAAGTGCATAGATGCTTTATTTTAGAAAAATAGTTTTATCTCATATTTAAATTGGTATCACACTCCCATGAGATACCCCTCACCTCTCCTCTAATAGTGCACACCTAACGCACCCTAACAACACACCCTAGTCAAGCCATCCCTGCCTAACTAGTCTATCACCAAACTACTATCTACCCTAGATAGTCCAAGTGCTAAGGGCTAAACTTCCCTCCATTCTCAACACTGCACTAAGTTCGTGCGTGGGGTGTCTCGCAAAGCGAAATCCAAAATAGGACCCCCCCCCCGATACACTACTACTTGGCAGGGTTAATGGTAGAGATCCATTAGGCCCGTAGCACACACAAATGTATAAATACATATATATATATATACATACATCTACAATATACGTCCGGATAATATCTCCCGGACTGAGGTTTACCGATTCAATTATATCTTTATAATGCATATCCGGATCTACCTCCCGGACTGAGAATTCATATACAAAGTATTTATCAATACTTATCATTTTTATTTCAAAACCTTCCATTTCCCTTCTCATATCTTGGAAATGCATTTAAAAGCCAACTCATTAGCATGAATTGCTTTTAACATATCATGTACCTTTTTAAAAGCCAATTTTATTAACATAAAAATGCTTTTCCGTTTTATATCATCCCATTTCCCTTTTTATACTCACTCGGGAAATGTACCCAAAGTCATTTTTATTATCATGAAAATACTTTGATTATATCATATGCTTCCACATCCCTTCTTCCATCCGGGAGTGTTACCGAAGCCAAACCTTTATCCCATTTCCCTTCTTCCATCCGGGAAATGTATTTAAAGCCAATTTATTATCATAAATTGCTTTAACATATCTAAGACCGTCCCTCCGAGTTTCCCCACTGGACGCGCCCCTAAATGGCTATCATCTTCCAGGGCCTATCTATACAAGACAACCTGGGAACCTACCAACGTCGGGAAGCGGCCATATGCCTGCGGGAAAGTCAAGACCACACCCAGAATCTCCTAACCAGCGCAGTAAACATATATAATCGCCCATATGGCCTAGGGACTATATCCACCCTGCTAAATAGCCAGGGGGCTTCACCACAACGCTCGCAACTTCCCTTATGATAGCGATTTAGGGAGGTGTGTAACCATAATTTATCAATTATGAAAATCATTTATCTTTCCATTTTGAAAATATTCATTTTTATATTTTCAAAATCATTTACATCATATCATATATATATACTTTAATCACATAGTATATACATATACCATATATTCCTCCTAGAATATATAAACGGCCATAATAGCCTATAGCATCTAGCGATGACCAATATTCCCAAAGATTCCCTCAAGGAACCATAATCATGCATTCTTATAAGCATGATACTAAACCCAAAGTATTTCTTACTTTAATATACAATACTTAACTTAATCCCCTCTAGGGATTTACTTGGATAACTCCAATTATACCATTTCTCACTAGGCGAATATATATTTATATTCCCCAAATTATCCTAATTATCTCCTAGGATACACTCAACAATATTCGATATAATTATGCTTTCTCTACGCATAATTATATGGGCCTATATGCCTACTAGAAATACCCTCGGGATTTATCTCACCCAATCAACCTTAAATTTAGTGGGCCATGGATTTCATTTCCATGAACCCAAGGGCAACATCTTGTTCATAATCATTTAAAGGTCCCCACTATAAATTAGGAACCCTAAGCCATTAAATTCCACAATTATACTATTTTCCTATAAAATAAAGTTTAAGGGTTATACATTTAAATCCTCACTTAATCCTCCTATATCCCTTTAATTAGAGGACCATATAGTCCTAAAAGGTCCCTTAGGTTATCACCTAATTAACCTCGAAGCAATTAGAAATGGAATTTATCCCATCCAATTCACCCTAAAGAAATTGTCCATTTTCAGAAGGGGTCGATCGATCGACCCTTGGCCGTCGATCGATCGACCCTTGGCCGTCGATCGATCGAGCCCCCATGATCGATCGATCGATCGATCATGTCGGGCAGCTTCTTCTCCGAGAAGTTGTTTCGACCATGGAAGCTTCCCCCAAGTGTAACAACCCGCGTAATTTTGGGCTATTTTAATTAATTTCTGGAAAATGGAGGAAAATAAAGTTTTTGATAAAATTATTTTTATTGCTCAAATATGTTGGTTATTATTTTTAAAGGCGATAATTTCAAACGGTTTCGAAAACGGAGTTAAAACGGATTTTAAAATGATTTTAAAATGTTTTTAACTCTTGGAGTTGTTTGACTTCCAACTCTTCATTTCTTTGTCTTATTTAAATGAGTCTTTTGGATTCCAACTCTTCATTTCTTTGCATTATAAAAGGAAGTCGTGGGCAACCCTTTTTAACCTACTTTTGGCACAAATTTTGGCAGCAAATATATTTTATATTCCTCTTCTTTTTATATACACATTGGCCCTTGAGATTTGTGAGTTCCAACCTTAGATTAGAGGTGTTCTTGGGGCTGTTTTGTTAGAGGTTCTTGGAGGAGCTTTTGTAGATCTTTTGTGTTGATCTTGAGGATGTGATCATTGGTTTCTCATCATGGTTTGAGGTATGGAATTTTACACAATATGCTCCTTAAATCTCGCGAGTGTCATTCTCTTTGAATTCTTGTTAATTGAACTCATATTTGAATTGATAAATTCATTGAAATATGAAAATAATTGTTGAAATTATTTTGATTCATGTGGTATCATTATATTATTGATGAGCACGTTGTCATGAGATTTTAATATGGCACGGAGGTTGGGCACCCGCCAAAATTCCTGTTTCCCGGACTATGGCTTGATAAAGCATATACGGATGTGGTGAGGCCTGGTGACTCGGTTAAAGTGTTGTTGAGAAATTATAATGATGAAATGCTATTGAGATTTGCATTTTGATTTGAATATTCGTACTCGTGTTGTTACGCTTTGTTCATCGCTAACATATATTTGTTGAGCATCTTTCTTGTCGTATTGTGTACTTCCCCATATTTTCTTTTAGTTGGCAGGTTAGCGTGCATTGGGACGCTATGGACCAATTGGGATTATTTTAGCGTGGATTATTTTGGGAAGAATATTTTTGGAAGATTTGTATTATTTATTTTGTTGTATAGAGCATTGGAGATTTGTATTTTATTTTCGAGTTAGTTGTTGTATGTAATTCGAGAGACTTGGTATTTATTTGAAGAAATTGAGATTTGTAGTTTCTCTTTTGTTGTTGTGGGACTTAGATGCTCTATACCTTGTCACTTGTGGATTTGGATTTATTTTATCGCATTAGCGCTCCGTTCGCTCTCCCCGGGCGGGCGGAGTGTTACACCAATCTTCCATCTCCTCACCCAACGGCCTACAACTTCTACCGACAACAAATACACTTATAATACGGGTTCTAAACATCCTAGAACCCGAAATCTCCAATTAATTTAGGTCAAAACCTAAGTTTCTCCAATTTACCAATTTTAGGGGTTTATTCGTTTTGACTCCCAAAAACCCGTTTTATCCACGAATACCCAATCCAAAATCATTAGGGTTTGTTATACCAACAATGATATGAGATATTTATGCTTAAAAATAAATAAAGCAAGTAAACACTTGCCTCGTGGATAAAATCCGATGTCCTCGAGCCGAATCCCGCGGAGGCTGGCCGGAATCACCCCATTTTCTCTTCTTTTCTTCCTCCTCTCTCTCTTCCCTCTCTTCTTTCTTCTTTCTTCTTTCTTTCTCCTTTTCTCCCGCTCTTCCTCCTTTTATAAGGAGAAAAGGGTTTAACCCCTTAATATCCAAAAACGACTCGTTTACTCAATTACGAGCCTATTTAACTTCGAAATTCCCCGAAACTCAATTTCGACCATCGGACACTCTTTTTCGACTATCTCGGACATTCCGAGACTCATAGCGCAGTCGAAATTTCCATCCGAGGCACTTGACCGCAAATCACTATTCTAACCCATAAAAGTAAATGCGGGTTTTCTCATTTAAAAATCTTACCTCGTGTCGCTTTACTCAACAACGACCTATCATTAAAATACCTCGGCATATTTACTTAACCCCAATAGTAAATATCTCAACTAGCGATAATCATTAAATCCTTAAAAATCCCAAAATAACTATTTTGAGAAATTCTCCAAATTCCAATTTATACTCAATTATGGAATTTAATTATCTCCAAAAGGGCGGGTTGTTACATCCACTGACACTTATTCCAACTTACTAGTCGTATGTACAGATCTTGTTGTCTTGACCAAGTGTTAGTGTCAGTTACCTGAGACGATCAAATATGATAAGATCTATCCCTGTATTAGTCAGTTATGGTCAGATCTTATCGTCCATATGACTGTAACATATTTTTTAGATTTGGTAAACTTATCATTCGTGATCTATCCTGAGGCGAGGTCATACATGAAGTTTGTTTATTTTTTATTATGCATGTTGAGATGTCTTCAGACTTGGCTTTTAGCACAATTCTCACTCCCACAAAAAGGTTGAAAGGATTTGAAATGACAATATTCGTGGGGTAATCAAAGGTTTTATTTATTACAGAACTAGATTACAAAGAATGAAAAGACATTAATTTTTATCCATTACTGATAATACTTCCTTAGATGCGACATTCCAAGGGTTCTTAAACTGCTCTCCTTCCAATGTTTTAATTTTATAAGTTCTTGGTCGGATAATAACAGATACTCTGTGCGGACCATGCCAGTTAGGCTCTAACTTGTTCCCTTTCTGGATAACTTTCTTCAGTACATAGTCTCCCTCCTTTAAAGTTCTCAATTTTAATCTTTTATTATTAAATTGTCCAATTCGTTGTTGGTATGATGCCACCCGAAGTGCTGCATATTCTCTGAATTCCTTTACTTGATTTAAATCCAGTCTTCTCATTACGTCACTCTGTGGTGAGTTAAAATTAAAATCACGGTGACGGACAAACCAATTTCTATTAGGACCAGTGCTTCTATTCCGGAGGCCAGCATATAAGGTGTTTCTTCTATTGTTGTTATTGACATTGTTCGATATACCTAAAGGACACTTTGGAGTTCATTGATCTAGTTCCCCTTTGCATCGTCTAACCTCTTTTTCCTTCTGTCTAATAAGGTTTTATTGGTCACCTATGTTTGTCCATTACACTGAGGATAACTGGGTGTTAAGTGTAATTTTTGGAGTTTAGAGTGTGTGCCGTAGTCTTTAAACTCCTGATTATCAAATTGAGTATTGTGGTTAGTGATGAAGGCATATGGCATCCCGTACTAGTAAATAATGTTCTTCCAAATAAAGTGGAATATTTTCTCTTATAGTATTTCTACCAAAGGTTCGACCTCCACCCATTTGGTTAAGGAACCAATTTCTACCACTAGATACTTAAATCTGCCACTGGTCTTTGGTAGAGGGCCGACCAAATCTATTCGCCACTCGCAAAAGGCCAAAGGGACTTGATCGATGTGAGTGATGCCCCTGGAGTCTTTATGGATCATGGCGTATTTCAATAACTTCTCACATTTCCTCGCATGGTCTGCGCATTCTGACTCTAATGGTGGGCCAGTAATAGCCTTGGGTGCCCACTCGTTGCACTTGTGATTTACCTGTTGAATGCGCCTACAAGAGCCTTTGTGCACCTCTTTTATTAAGTCATTGACTTCGATTGGGTGGACACATTTGAGCAATAAAATGATAAAACCTCTTCTGAATAGTATTCCTCCTTCAAGCACATATCTAGCTACTTTGTACCAGAGTTTCCTTACTTCTTTAAGGTCTGCCAAAGCTGCGACGATGTCTAAATATTCTCCTATTTGATCTATCCTAGATGGCCCGAAATCCAGCTCTATCACATTCATATTTTCCTCATTAGTACTAAAATGCATGAGGATTTTCACCGAAGCCGTTCTTCTTAACTTTGTTCTTATAGGGGATACCAGTTGGACGAGCGCGTCTGCTTTTGCGTTTTCCAACTCTTAGAATTCTAATCATTCTGACCACGAAGAATTTTGACAACAGTCCCTTGGATTTGGCCAAGTATAATGCCTTAGATTATTCTCCTGCCTCGCAAATACCCATCTCTTGGTTCACTATGAGCTAAGAGTCACTATGTGCCAGTATATATTCGGAGCCAAGAGACAATGGCAGCCCAAATCCTACAATGACCACCTCGTACTTGGCCTCATTATTGGAGGCCTCAAATTGAAACATGAGGTCATTGCGAATAATCGCCAAACGGGAGGTTTCTCTTTAAATTTCCGCCAGTCAAGCTTCCATACTTGAATAACTTGTTCACTTGCTTCAAATCACGAGAAATTTCTTCTTATCTCGTTAATAACTCCAGCACATCAGTAATTTGATCGGTCAGTTGACGACTGAGCTCTCTCACCTAGGATCCTTCTCGTCTGGTTGAACCGGCGAGCTCTCTTCGAAAGAATTCTGTTCAACCTGCTTTGGGGATGATATCTCTTTCACATAAGTTTACTTTTTGACTTTTTCCATTAAGCTCTCTTCCGTAGAAGTCTGCTCGATGGGCTTCTCTTCGTATGTGAAATCAATAATGAAATATGGTCCTACGTTGCTCTTAATCGACGTTCTTGGTTCATACTGGATGTCGTACTCTCCTAATTATATGGCCCAAGCCACGAGTCTTCTTGATTTTTTAGGTTTATGAACGGCTTGGCGCAGAGGCAGGACTGTATGTACGATAATGGTATGAACCTATAAGTATGGTTTCATCCTTTTGAAAGCGTCAATTAGGGCTAACGCTAGATTCTCTAACCTAGGATACTAGATTTTTTCTCTATGGTATGCCTTGCTTGTGTAATAAATAAGACTTTGTACTTCATCTTCTTATTGAACTACAACTGAACTGATTGTAGATTCAGACACGACCAAATATGGATAAAGATTTTCACCCAAAACTGGTCCTGAAAGGAATGGTGCAAACCCCAAATATCATTTTTATTCCAGGAATAAATCTTTGCTTTCATCATTCCATTCGAAGGTTTTTTGCAACACCTTAAAAAATGGAAGGCATTTGTCAGTGTCTCTTGAATTGAGTTCAGCACAACTATGTGTCCAGTTATCCTTTGAACTTCCTTCTTGTTCATTGAGGATTAAACATTAATCAATGCCTGAATCTTATCGGGGTTGGCCTCTATACCTCTTTGATTCTATACGAAGCCGAGGAACGTCCTTTTCTTTACCCTAAAGATACACTTTGTCGAGTTGAGCTTCATCTGGTGTTTCTCTAACTCATTGAATGTCTATGCCAAGTCTTGGATGTAGTCGGCATCCTTTTTGCTCTTTGTGAGCTTGTTTTCAACATACACCTCCATGTTTTTACCAATCTGGTCTTCCAATACTTTGTTTACTAGCCTTTAGTACGTTGCTCCAATATTTTTTAGCCCAACAGGCATGATGTTGTAGTAGTAGGTACCTCGATTGGTGATAAATGAAGTCTTCTTCTGATCTTATGGCTTCATCTTAATCTGATTGTAACCTGGATAAGCATCCTTAAAACTGACCAGCTCGTGCCTAAAAGTAGCATTGACCAGCTGGTTAATCCTCAGAAGTTTGCTCGGCTCTGGACGATCCTCTCATGCTCATCTTAGATTTGGCCGAGCATTTTTTTCTTCTAGTTACAGACCTCCTTGGATCTTATATGTATTCTACAGTCCCCTAGACTTTTCGTGATGTTTCCCTCTTGCTACTTGTGGGCCCAAATGATCAATTATAGAGCATGTGCTCCGCCTTTCCAACACACTTAGCCCACGGAGTGTTCGGCATCGTAACCAGTTATTTCGAGGGTCGAGGTGGCCCCTGGGATATATGACAGACATATCATGTTTTGATCAAAAGTACCTAGATTTACTTCTTTTATCTTACGAACCCAAACTTAGCCTTCTTAGGTTTTATAGTGCTCAGTCATAACAAGCTTATCACCTCTAGGGGAAGGAGGCGGCATTTCATCCCTCATGTCAAAATGTTCACCCCCAGCTGGGGTGATTGGATTTATTCCTAACCTGCCTTGCCCAATTCGAAACGTTTGTATTAGTTGCTTCACACTCTCCTGTATATCCTTCTGGCCCTTGTCTAGGCTTATTATAATTCCCTATATATCCTCCTGGCCCTTGTCGAGGAGATGCAACAATCATGCTGATGCCTTTGGCCTCAACTATCGACATCGACCTAAAGAGGATAATAAAAGTGGTATACATTGAGAGGGTGAAACATAAAGTAGTTGGATTCGGAGATTTAGCTTTGGATATTGACCAAGAACCCAGGTGGATGGATCCAATTGTGATCTATCTCAATGATAGTGAGCTTTCCAAACAAGAAAGAAGTTCAAATCATCCAAGTTATTATTGAATTCTACATGAAACCTCTACAAACGATCATTCGTGGCCTCTACCCGAGCGCGTTCACTTACATAAAGTGGAAAAGATCATAAGAGAGATGCGTGAAAGAAGTTATAGCTCCCCACTATGGTGGATGATCACTGATAGGCAGGGCGCTTTCGCAAGGCTACTTATGTCCCATCATGCTAAAGGAAACCATGAAATTTATTTATAAGTGTTCCAAGTGCGAGGGAGTTTTCCCCAGGTATAGGGCTGAGGACTTAAACCCAATAAAACTTCCTTGGTTGTTGCTCAGTTGGTCATGTATATCGTTGTTCTACTTCTAACGGCACCAGGATACTATAAGCTCCTCATTATAACAATCGACTATTTATAGATAGAGGCCTCAACACACATTAGATAAGAAGACACTGGTAGGTTTATATGAAGGTATATCATCACCAAATTTGGGATCCCAAGAAATTTAGGACAATTTTTTTATCAAATATTGTATTCATAACCAATATATTTTATTGGTCTTCCCCTAGAGTAACAAGAAGGCCGAGATATTCAACAAGATCATTCTTGTAAAAAATCGAGAAGTGATTATAGAAAACCAAAGGAATGTGGGTTAAAGAACTCAAAAATGCCCTTTGGGCATATCGTACAATTCCAAGGCAATCAACCAGAGAGAACCCGTACACACTTTCTTACATAATGGAGGCATCCATTTCCTCGGCAATGATTTTACCTATGTTGAGATTTGAAATCTAAGAGAACGGCCAAAATAAAGACCACTTATCCCATGAACTGGACTTAGTTGAAGAAAGAAAAGAGTCAGCTCATATTCCCCTGGAATCCTATCGATCGGAGCTTTTCAAGAATGAGAGAGTAGCTACAGCGGAAATATTGCGACTTCTCAAATAAAAACCAATTTTAATTAATCCCAAATTTTAGTTAAACCCTAAGACATGCATCTAGATGATTTATCAAATAAAATATAGCATGCAGGATAAAAACAAACAATTTCAGGAAAAATCCCCCAAAGGGGCAAAACCTTTTATTTTCATTATAATATTGTAACATACAATTTTCGATTACAATGAAAATACAGTGACTAAGAATTACCCTCAGGTATCGAATTCTGTAGTCGGCGGCTGGAAATATCCCTTTCCAGGAGGGCTGCAATGAAGAAGAGAAACGGCTTCTCCACAAGTGTGTGACACAGAAATACCCGCAGGTGTCGGTTCCTATGTCGGCGGCTGGAATTTTCCCTTTCCAGAAGGGCAGCAATGAAGAAGAGAACGGCTTCTCCACAAGGGTTGAACAGCAAAAGTTGTGTTCTTGGGTTACCAAAAAGATTCACAAAGGATTGGCAATTGTGTGAATCAAAAACCTAGAGTCTTGGGCTCAATAGGTGAAGACTTAGAGTATTTGGGACTCTGAAATTCGTCTTGAAAAGTCTTAAAAAAACAACTCCCCGAAGAAGTCTTTAAATAAGAAAACTTTGAGCCTAAAAAATCTCAGCAGATCTGGCGAAGTTTATCCCAGGAGGACCGGTCCGGATCTGAGGTGGATCGGTCCGATTGACCGGGTCGGTTCTTTTACTCTGAGGCGGATCGGTCCGGTTGTGACCGGATCGGTTCGGTTGATCCTGCTTCATCGGTTTGCTTGCGGTCCGGGGTATACTGGATCTGCAGCAAGCGGATCGGTCCGGTTGAGGGGAGGACCGGTCCGTTGGCAGATCGGTCCGGTAGGGAGGCGGACCGGTCCGGCTGTCAGACTTTGATTCCTCCTCTTCATTTGATATTCGGATCCGTTGATGAATGTATGAATCTTGAATTTTTTCAACAGTGTAACGGCGTGCGACATAATAAATTGTTAATGGACAAAAATGTCCTTACAAATCTCCCCCTATGTCTATGCCGGTACATACATAAAAACAAAACATCCGAATTATCAAACAACTAAAAATGTCTATACAAATCTACCCTTCCATGAACCCAAAACTGGAAAGATACAATTGAATAAGACTACAGCGTTTGTTCTTCAACTCTTTCAGGAATCTCAACACTTTTCTCATCAGGGTGTGCAATCCAATGATAATCCATGTAGTACCTACACACATGAGAAAAAGCAAAATACCAAGTGACATATCGAGTTTGAAAAGAGATAATATATGATAAAACCATAAGCAACATCTCAAAAACTCCCCCAAAATTCAAACTCCCCCATAATATGATAATTCTTTCTCCCCCTTTTTATGATGTCCCCAAATAGACAGATGAGAAGAATGAATCAAATAAGCAAAATTGGGGTGTCACGGTATACAAAAAAATACACAAACTATTTTTGATTTTCAAATTTTTCATACAAAGATAGGATACCAATATGAACAAATATGATACAAAAATCACACCATGGATTTAGACTCATACAACCAAGTCATGGAAATGGAATGAATGGGTGTGAACACATTCGATAGGAAAATCAACTCAATCAATCATATGTGCACGATGCATACGTGTACTCCTAACGAATGAACATCAAAGGTATCCTTAGGTGAAAAGATTGTTGAATTTAGATGACATCGTCTTATGCAAATCAACAAATCAAAGTCAAAATGATTTCCACACCAATAACGTCCAAAACTATGTAGCGCATTGTCAAGTATTTCAAGGACGTGCAAACCCGTTTTAAATTCTCCAACCAAACTCCCTCATATATATTTTCTTTTAGAGGTAATCTAAATTCTCAAACTTTGGAGAATTGGTGCAAAAACCTAAATGGCCCCTTTTTGGCATGAATATCTTTTTATTGCCTTTCAATTTTTCGGGCTCTTTTAACCTCTTTGGACCTCGGATAATAAAATTCCTCAATTTTTTAGGTCCTTTTTAACGGTGGCTTTTGCGCAAAGGATAGATGATTACCTTTCGCAGCCCCTCCCCGTTATCAAACAAATCACACAAACTCACAAAACGGTTTTTATATGCACAATTTCCTTATCAAAAAAAATTATCGCGCTTGGTTCGTTTTAAGGACAGGATTGAAGTGAAAACACCCAACCAACATGTGATAAGGCAAGCACAATAATCAAACAAATCCGTGCATGTGTGCAATAAAGGAAACATGAGTCAAACATGTAGGAAGAAACACTTAATTACATCTTAATGACTCCAAACATTATAAAGCACATGGATGAATTGACCTATTGTCTCAAAACACTACCAAATAGTCACATGAAAAAAAATGGAATGATGTTGTGACTCGGTCATCCTAAGTGTTCATCCATAAACGGTGTAAACAAAAAAACAAAAATCTTTTTGGATTTTTCAAAATTTTATCAAAATAAAATCTTTTTGGATTTTTCAAAATTTTATCAAAATAAAATCTTTTTGTATTTTTCAGAATTTTTCAAAAACAAAAATTTATACAAAAAGTATAAGTCATCACACTAGAAAAAATATATCATGAAACCACAACTAGTGTATGACAAACATGCAATCACAATCAACCAAAAGATTTCACATGGGGTGAATTACGTGCAAGCAAACGGGAATCGTGGACAAATAAACCATAAGCCTCTAAATCCGATTTTCTAACCCAAATTGATGTATAACGAAGTGTGGGGGTTTTGGGAATCGAATTTATTCTTTCATTAACCTTCCTAGGTCCATTTAAAAGCTTATAAGAAAAGTGCCTAAGATGATCTTGCCTACCACAATGTGTGCAAGAGTAAATCGGGCGGTTTGTGTTCCCTAAAGGTGGCCCTCTCCTCAAATTTATCGGTTGCTCTCTCCGAATTTGCCTAGGTGGGTTTCTCCTAATGATCCTAGGAGGTTCTCTTACGATGTTCCTGTGAGGCGCCTTTTTAACAAACTTAGGTGCCTCTTTCTTAACAATCCTAGGAGGCTCTCTCACACGTGTGGGAATGGGTGCAACATATTTTTCAAGACCAATCCCACCCTTATCAGTTTTGATCTCGACTGTGCCTAAAATCTTATCAAGTTTTTCAGACCTAGACTCCAAATCAAATTTCACTTTACTTGAATCTTTCAATTTCACCTCAAGTTCACCTATCCTAGATTCAAGTACTCGTTTAGAATCCTCAAACTCTAAAAGCTCCTTTTTCATAGTCTTCATCAACCCTCGAAGACTATCTCTCTCACCCTCGACGTACTCAAGCTTCTCTTTCAACATTTTCACATGAGCCCTAAGTTCTTCAACTAAAAAATCATTATTTTTATGGCACACTCTTTCAACTGAGCTTTCAATTTCAAATTTTCTTTCTTTGTTTTCAAAGTTTCAGCATAAAGTTCATTGAAAGAAGTTTGCAAGTCATGCTCATCTACACTTTCCTCCTCACTTTCATCCACACTCCCATCACCTTCACTATCATCACTAATCACATGGATGGGAAACTCTCGCCTAGAAGCATAAAAAACTTCTTCTTCCGAATCACAATCACTAAGGGTAGAAACATGAGAAATCGGTTTATTCAATTTCTTCTTTAAATTTGTGATACACTCATGTAACGTGTGACCAACACCCTCACAACAAGCACACCCCTCAGATTCGTTTTCAACAGAAGATTTAAAACAAGAGTTCGTGTGAATTTTCCAATTAATTTTTTCAAAAATTTGACATCGAAGATCATCAAAACCATCAAAAGCCATTTTTGTGCAAAATCAGGATCAAAACACAATAACTTAGTGCAACAGGCTCTGATACCAATTTGAAAACGTGAGTAGACAAATTGTATCAGAAAGTAAATCCTCGAAAAATCAGGATCACGCGATAAATTAGCGTAACCCGCTCTGATACCAATTTGACGACGTGAGAGGTCAAATTGTATCAAAAAATAAATCTTTTAAAAAACAGGACCACGCGATAAATTAGCGTAACCCGCTCTGATACCAATTTGAGAGAGTAGCTACAGCGAAAATATTGCGACTTCTCAAATAAAAACCAATTTTAATTAATCCCAAATTTTAGTTAAACCCTAAGACATGCATCTAGATGATTTATCAAATAAAATATAGCATGCAGGATAAAAACAAACAATTTCAGGAAAAATCCCCCAAAGGGGCAAAACCTTTTATTTTCATTATAATATTGTAACATACAATTTCCGATTACAATGAAAATACAGTGACTAAGAATTACCCTCAGGTATCGGATTCTGTAGTCGGCGGCTGGAAATATCCCTTTCCAGGAGGGCTGCAATGAAGAAGAGAACGGCTTCTCCACAAGGGTTGAACAGCAAAAGTTGTGTTCTTGGGTTACCAAAAAGATTCACAAAGGATTGGCAATTGTGTGAATCAAAAACCTAGAGTCTTGGGCTCAATAGGTGAAGACTTAGAGTATTTGGGACTCTGAAATTCGTCTTGAAAAGTCTTAAAAAAACAACTCCCCGAAGAAGGCTTTAAATAAGAAAACTTTTAGCCTAAAAAATCTCAGCAGATCTGGCGAAGTTTATCCCAGGCGGACCGGTCCGGATCTGAGGCGGATCGGTCCGATTGACCGGGTCGGTTCTTTTATTCTGAGGCGGATCGGTCCGGTTGTGACCGGATCGGTTCGGTTGATCCTGCTTCATCGGTTTGCTTGCGATCCGGGGTATACTAGATCTGCAGCAAGCGGATCGGTCCGGTTGAGGGGCGGACCGGTCTGTTGGCGGATCGGTCCGGTAGGGAGGCGGACCGGTCCGACTGTCAGACTTTGATTCCTCCTCTTCTTTTGATATTCGGATCCGTTGATGAATGTATGAATCTTGAATTTCTTCAACGGTGTAACGGCGTGCGACATAATAAATTGTTAATGGACAAAAATGTCCTTACAAAGAAATATAACAAGAAGGTATAAAACTAAGGGTGTGTTTGATAAATAAGATGAAAAATAAGCGCTTAAGAGTCAATTTTCATGGAATTGAAACTTGAAATATTTTTCATGGAAAAAATTTGTTGGTGTTGTTTGATAGCAATTATTTTCCAGGTAGAAAATATTCTATTTTCCATCTTTTATGTGTTTGATTCCTAATATTTTCATGGGAAAAGAACTACTGGTGGCCAGATCGGTCTAGGATCATCTTTTATGTGTTTGTAAATTATATTTGACCCCAAATAATTAAGGGGCATATACCAAACAGACCCTCGAATATTTTTTAATAGACGTTTAGTCCAAGCATTTTTATTTTATTCAAAAAAGTCATTTACCACATATTTGGGGGAAGAGTGTCACTGGCTCAGACCTTTAAAAATAAAAGAATAATGAGTAAATGGGTGTTTGATTAAACTAAAAATAGGTGTCATTTTTAAAAAATATGTATGTATGCTAGAGACTATTCGGGAATTGACCCAAAAAATAAAACACTCCGAAAATAAAAATTAAAAACAGAAAATGTAAAAAAAAACAGAAAATTAATTAAAAAAGCTAGAAAATGGGTAAAAATAAACAAACAAAATCCAAAAAAAGGAATAAACAACCAGAAAATTATTTTAAAACCCGAAAATGAAAAAAATATAGAAAATTCAATAAAAATAGAATATAAAAGTTATAAATTAAAACATGCAGATAATATTTAAAAATAGGAAATAAATAAAAAAAAGTGGAAAATAAATATAAAGAACAGAAAAATAATAAAAATCGCACAAAATTAATAAAAATCACATAAAATTAATTAAAGTAACCAGAAAATTTAAAAAAAACAAAAAATGAATTAAAAAACCAAAAAAAAATAGTAGTCCCAGAATGAATATAAAAAATAAAAATAAAACCAGAAAAAAAATGTATTAACAGTATTAAGAAAAAACAGAAAATGAATAAAAACCAAACCCCCACCTAGGCCTGTAAACGGATCGGATTCGGACCGGATCAGGCAAATCCAAATCCATATCCGTTTATGTTAAACGGATTCGGATCTGATCCGTTTATTAATCGGATCGGATCAGGAAAATCCAAATCCATATCCGTTAATATTAAACGGATTCGGATCGGATCCGATTATCCGATTATCCATTTATCTTAAACTTGATTTGCAACATTTTTATTTTCAACTCTTATTTCATAAATTTATTTTGCAAATGTTCCATAAAAATAGATAATGAAATAGAGAACTATTATAATAAATATGTAAAATATGTATATAAAATATTATTAAATACAATATATATTAATGAAAAATATATTATATATAATTTATATATGTATATTAAAAATATTAATCGGATCGGATTATTAACGGATCGGAGCATATGAATTCAAATCCGCTCCATTTAATAAACGGATAATCGGGTAATCGGGTAATCGGATAATCGGATTTTAGGCATGATCCATATCCGCTTAAACGGATCGGATTCGGATTCGGATTCGGATAAAATCCGATCCATTGACAGGCCTACCCCCACCCCCCTCCCGCACCTCTATCCCAACCCCCAACTCTTTTGTCCCCCCCCCCCCCCCCCCCCCCAGTCACCAGATCTGTTCTTATTCTCTTTTTCTGTTTCTTTTTCTGTTTTATCTTGTTTTTTATTTTTTTTCAAATATTTGTTTTTTTATTAGTTTTGTAGGGATTTTATTCATTTCCATTTTTTTTCTAAGATTTGCATTTTATTTTATTTTATTTTATTATTAAATAATAGATTTATAGCTCTTTAATTAATTTCTAGGTGTTTTTTTAAGTTAATTCTGGGGATAATATTTATTTTCCATTTTTTATTCCTTTTCTGTATTTTTTTCATTCTTTTGGGGTTTTTATTGTTTTTTTCTAATTTTTTTATTTTTTAAATTTTTTGTTATTTGTTTTTTAATTAATAAATTTCTAACTATTTAATAAATTTATGGGTATTTTTTTTAAATTAATTATGGGGTTAATATTTACTTTTTATTTTTTATTCATTTTTTGTATTTTTTTCTCATTATTTTTGAGTTTTTATTGATTTCTTTTTTTTATTTTCTTAGTTTTTTTTAATTTTCTGTTATTTTTTTTCTTAATCAATAATTTTTTGACTTTCTGATAAATTTATGGGTTTTTTAAAATTAATTATGGGGTTAATATTTATTTTTTATTTTTTATTCATTTTCTGTATTTTTTTCATTATTTTTGGTTTTTATTGATTTATGTTTTTTTTATTTTCTGAGCATTTTTTTTAATTACCTGTTATTTGTTTTCTTAATTAATAAATTTGTGACTTCTTAATAAATTTTTGGTTGTTTTTTTAAATTGATTTTGGGGTTAATATTTATTTTCTATTTATTAATTAATTTTTGTATTTTTTCATTATTTTTTGTTTTTTTCTTTTTTTTCGTACATTTTTTTTAATTTTCTGTTATTTTTTTCTTAATTAATAAATTTCTGACTTTTTAATAAATTTTTGGGAGTTTTTTTAAATTTATTCTAGGTTTAATATTTATTTTCTATTTTTTTATTCATTTTCTGTATAGTTTTCATTAATTTTTTTCTGTTTTTTTAATTTTCTGTTATTTGTTTTCTTAATTAATACATTTGTGAGTTTTTCATAATTTTTTGGGTTTTTTTTAAATTAATTCTAAGGTTAATATTTATTTTCTATTTTTTATTCACTTTCTGTATTTTTTTCGTTATTTTCGGGTTTTTATTAATTTTCTGGACTTTTTACCAATTTTTTTGGTGCGGGAATTCGTTTCCCTAAAAATTGAATAACAAGGTGTGAAGAGGTTTTTTAATTCCAACTTCTTGTAAAAAAAAGTGGTTATGTGATTTGTTTTAAAGAAATCAATTTTATAAAAAAATTGTTTATAAAACATTCAAACGATGGAAAATGACTCCATATATTGTATTTTTCATGAAAAATTAGTGTTTGCACAATTTAAGAGTTTGTAATCAGTGACTTAGTGCTCATAAAATTTCTACATGGGGTAAATAAACCCTCTGCGAGTTGGCCCCAAATTGGGAAGGAAGGATCCTACAAGATTGATTCAGCGGGAAGACCAGGTTTTTATCACTGGGAGAAGTTACAAGGAACTCTGTCATGGAATTCCATGAGGCTGAGGAGGTTTTATAATTGAAATTTGAATAGTTTTAGTTTTAGTTTTAGTGTTATTTGAACAAAGATATTCTAGTTTAGACTAGAAATAAAATGTCAGAATCCTCACTTGAGTATTATTGTTTCACTATTTTCTAAGTACATTTAGGCGGTGATGTTTTAAATTTATTGTTCATTAAGTTGGCCTAGAATGTGCAAGACGAATCTATAATGATCAAAGAAGCCCAAAAGGGGACAATTCAACCTAAAATAGGCAGAATTGTTCTAGAATTATCAAAGAATCCCAAACAGGGTCAAACTGTCCTAAGATAGGCATGGTGACAATTTTAGAAACGACGCAGAACGATTCGAAATTGACATGATATGTCGTGTTCGCGGCATGTTTTTTTACACGAAGTCGTGTCGTGTTTATGTCAGAATTATGAATAGTGTCATTTCGTGTTATCGTATTTTTTAGGAGTGAAATTTAAAAAATTCTGATATTTGTGTCGTGTCGTGCCTTGTTGTTTTTTATTTGGATCATGTTCCTGTCAACTAAAAAACATGAATTTGTGTCGTATTTGTATATGAAAAAATCGTATCAAGTCGTATCGATCCAAAACACAATCTGTTGATTCGAATTGTCACCCTTAAGCTGGACCGATCTAGAATCATCAAATAATCCCAAAGATGATCAAGTCAGTCTAGGATAGGATGGTCTAATCTATAAGCATTAAATAAGCCCAAAGAGGTCAAAGTCGTCCTAGAATAGGCAGGGTTAATCTAGAATAATCAACTAAAATTGTAACCCCAAAAAAAAACTATACCTAAAGATGTTTTTTTTTTTTTAAGTATATTATGCGGTGTTCGAATCAATTTACGCTCATTTTGATTAATCTTCATTCGCGATTCGTGATTTTCGTTGGGCAAACATTATTTTGACAGTGTCAAGAATCCAACTGAGACCAAACCCAATCTGCTTTCAAAATTATTTCAATGGTACTCTTATACCACTGGGTCTAAAAAAGGGTCTAAGACTATCACAATTAAAGGGGTCTAAAAAATATCTAACATGATCAAACTAACCAAATATAAGTGGATTGGGTCGTCCCAAGAAGGCTAACTCCATGTCTAGAAGTATCAAACCAACTTAAATGGGCAAGACTAGATATGGAAGGCCTATAATAAGTCCATAAAGATCAGTGAATTGTAATAAACAAATTGGTTTCGGGGTTTCTCAAGTAAAAAAAATTATTAAGTTTGTTTTAAGCATAGTATTCGTGAATTCAAGATATTGTGTGGTTTACAAAATCCACAATCCAAGATAAAGGTTGAGCAAGTTAATTTGAAACATTGACTTGTTTAATTATTAAAAAAAATCGTAGGTGTGTGATGTCGGTCACAGGCCTTCTCTTCACTAACTTGGCAATATTAATGATTCGTGGGGGTTTGCTTTGGTTATTATTAGGACTGTTTTTTTTTCGAACATTCCGATTTTTTCGATATTCGATTCGATATTTTTCGATTTTGGAACGTATATAAGGTTTCCGATATCCGATTTTCCGATTTCCGATTTTTCCGAAAAAAATCGGATCGAAAATTGGAAATAATTCTGAATTTCCGAATTTTCGATTTTTCCGATCCGATTTTTCCAAAACTATGCCGATCCGATTTTTTAGAATTATTTTCGATTTTTTCCGAAATATTTTTCGATTTCTAATTTTTCTAATTTTTTTAAACATTATCGTGTGTCCCACATCGGCGAGGAGAGGAAGAGAGGCCCAAAAAATTCCTCTATAAAAGGAGAATATCCCTCTATCCTCTACACAAATGAAAAAATGGTTAAATCCTTACATATTTACATGTTGGGTTAAATCGTTTTTTCGATTTCTTTAAAATGAGAATTTCGAGTAATCAAAAATCATATATTAATTTTTTTGGAATTTCCAAAATTTCTAAATTTTCAGTATATGTTTTGAATTTCCGAATTTTTCCGATTTTTTCGAATTTGAAAACTTTTTTGATTTTCCGAAAAAATTGGATAGAAAATTGGAACAAATATTTTATTTTCGAAAAAATTGGAATTTTTTCCGAAAAGTCATTTTCCGATTCGATCCGGCCGAAACACAGCCCTAGTTATTATGGTATTATAACAATCCAAAAAATAATAAAGTAAACAAAAAAAGCTAACAAATTTGACATGTTTAATAATAAGTCAAATGGACGGAGGCAAGGCCAATCCTGAGATTGATAAAAATTAACAACGCCCCGTACAAAAATTATAAAATAGACTTCTTTTATATTTATTGATATAAAAATGAACATATAAGTGATAATAAATAGACCAACAGGTAGGGACGGCGATAGGCCGGGCCTAGGCAGGCCCGGTCGGGCTCGGGCTCGGGCCGGGCTTATAAAATTATGAGGTATCCCAAGTTCGCTCGGACCTGGATCGGACCTTATTATCTAATCTCAAGCCCGCACAGATTTAAAAGTTTTTTACCATACCCTGTTGGCCAAGCCCGGTCACTATTTTTTTTAAATAAAAATATATAGTTTTTCTTAATCAAATACCTATTTTTTTAATTAAAAACATGTTTTAAACTTTATATATTACAGGGTCTATATATAAAGTTCCCCACTTTATATATTTATTTATAACTTTGTAGTCTTAAACTTTAATAATAAATTAATACACACACACACACACACACACACACACACACACACATATATATATATATATATATATATATATATATAATTCTCGGGCCTCGCGCTGGGCCGGGCCTCATCGGGCTTAAGAATTCACGCCCAAGCCCGCCCAAAAAAAATCGGGCCTATGAAATTTTGCCAAGCCCGCTTTGCGGGCCTATTCACCTTACCCAAGCCCTATTTTTTTTTATTGGGCGGGCTTCAAGCCTATGGCCACCCCTACCAGTAGGTGCCCCTGTGCGATCGCCCACTTTGCACATACTCAGGACCGCCCCTGGGACCAATGATTCTTGTTTTTGTTCATCCCCACCCGAGCAACCATTAAGTCCACATTACGGTGACCCTAATTTTCGTCCATCATATATTTAGTTACAGTGACAAGAATGGTCTCGTGCGAGTTTACTTATTCTTCTTCAACCTATTCTCAATATCATCCTGAAATTAAAGGTTGAACCCTTTCAAATGAGAACAAGGGCTTAAGGTCATCCTGGTGATGATCAGATTATGTAGCCTTTTAGTTATTTGAGATAACTTGGTGGGTGGGTGATTCGCTCACATCAAAAAAAGTTACACTAGTGCCGACATCTAATATTTTTTTTTTGGGTGATAACAGGAATTAGACAAAACAGCAAAACAGCAGCTCCAGCAGGAACTAGACAAAATAGAAACCCTCCTCCTCCATCTCCGCGTCAATCATCTTTAGGAATTCCTCCGGTTCCTGGATATATTCTTTGTATAGGTCATCCGACTTTCTCCCAATCTTCACCATGATATCAGCCATGAAGTTGCTTGCTCTAGGAATGTGAACGATGTTGATTTTTAGCTCTTTCACAAGCCCCTTACAGTCCTCGATGGTATTTGCTAACGGGTGGTTTTGGATGTTATCCTGCTTGATGAGATTGATTGCATCAAGACAGTCATTTTTCAGACAGGCGTTCATCCATTTCTTTCTGAGTGCGAGGTTTAGCCCATGAAAAATTCCTTCAAGTTCCGCACGTAGAGGGCTTGCCGCACCCTGCATTCTTCCGGTAAAGCCCATGATCCATTCTCCATCTTGATTTCTTACCACTCCACCAAAGGATCCCATACCACATCCATGATCAAAACCACCGTCAGTGTGAATGATGATCCTTCCTGCAGAAAGGCACGGTTCAGGAATTAATACAATTTTTTCTCCCCCATTAACCTTTGCTCGCTTGGTGTTTTGAGCTTCAAAAACATAATTTGTGTAAATCATAACCAAGCGGGCAACTGTTGATGGGGACTCATCAGTGTTATTAAAAATGAAATTGTTTCTGGATTTCCAAATATGCCATAAGGTAATAATAAAGCAATTGTACCTTTCTTTCTTCGACTCACCCCAAATGTTTAGAGCAATCCACTCATTTATACAACCTGATAAATTGAGGTCAAGGTTGTGGTCGAAGCCAAGTGTATTCCAAATTTCTCTAGTGTGATTGCAATCCCTAAATAAATGCTCAATGTCTTGGAGGAGCCCACACCGTGGGCAGTCACCACTATTCGTGAGCCCTCTACGCATACGATGTTCATTTGTGAGGATTTTACCATGTAGTAATGTCCACAGAAAGGTGCAAATTTTAGGTGGGACGTTTAACTTCCATAACTTTTTCCAAACCTCCCATGGTTGGTGTTCATTATTTTTGGTAACAAGGTAGTGATAGCATGAACTAATAGTGAATTTCCCTTTAGTACTTAGCGACCAGGATGGGTTATCCTCACAACGGCGAATACGGGAAAGTGGGATGTTAACAATATCATTCAAGGTGTTCAAGTTGAAGTAATTTTCAATAGTTTTAGTATCCCATTTCCCGTTCTTGTCGATAAGGGCCTCAACATTAACATTTTCAAAGTTCCCCGGGTGTTCCATAGGGTTGATCACTTTATTCCCCACCCACCAGTCTTTTAAGATGCTTATGTTCTTGCCATTACCCACATTCCATTTAATATTTTTTTCAAGGTTTCCTCTACATTTTAGGATACTTCTCCACGTGTGAGACGCCTTATTACATTTCTCCCACATTCTCGGATTTTGACCCGCTTTATATTTTTTCCTTAAAACGTCCGTCCATAAAGACTTATCCTTATTAACAATTTTCCATCCTAGTTTAGTGACACTAGCTTGATTATTTTGCTCACTCTTTCTTAATCCCAAGCCACCATTCACTTTGGGACAACAAACTTTATTCCATTTAACAAGATGGATTTTTCCCTTACCATTGTTTTCTCCCCATAGGAAATTTCTATTAAGTCTATCAATTTCATTACATATCTTAACCGGGACCATGACATTTTGCATGCAATAGTTTGGTATGGTGGAGGTTACCGCCTGGATAAGTGTTTTCCTTCCCGCAAGGGAAAGGAGTTTAGATTTCCATCCGGTTAATCTTTTTTGGATTTTTTCAATAATGTCATTAAAATGAGAGGCATTTACCCTACCATGTATAAGTCTATTGCCAAGGTAAATGCCAAGATCGTTAGTAAGACTCATACCAAACAAATGACCCGCCTTTAAAGCCTCTCGTTTAGGAATATTAGGGGACGCAAACAATTTTGATTTAGAGTAGTTAATTTTTTGCCCAGAGATGTGGCAAAACTCCTCAAGGGTATCAATGATAGCTTTACACGAAAAAGTATCATTTTCCGTGAAAAGAATAAGGTCATCAGCAAAAAAGAGGTGGGTGATGCGGGGACCCCTAGGAGAGGCCTTAATACCTTTCCACTCCTTACATTTAACTCTATCCGAGATCATAGCAGATAAGTAATCCATACACATAACGAAAAGATAAGGGGATAGAGGGTCTCCCTGTCGGAGGCCCCTGGATGGTTTAAAGTTGGGGAGGGGGGCACCATTCCAAAGAATAGAAGTAGTGGTGAATTTAACACAACTCAATATAAGGCTGCAAAAATCCTTATCAATATTAAACCAATTTAAAACTCCCTCAAGGAAGTCCCAATCCACTCTGTCGTAAGCTTTTTCTAAATCAATTTTGAGGATATAGCCCCCTATTTTACTTTTAGTATTCATAAGGGTGTGTATAATTTCCTGAGTAATAATAACATTATCAGAAGCTTGTCTCCCAGGGAGAAAACTAGCCTGGTGGGGGCTAATATTCCGGCACAGTATAGGCCTAAGTCTATCCACAATAATTTTCGCCAGAATCTTATAAGAAACATTGCAAAGAGTAATAGGTCTAAACTGCGAAATGTTCTCAGGGTTGTCCACTTTAGGGATGAGCGTTATAAAACTTTTATTAAGATCACTAGGGAAGCACTTTTCACGAAAACATTTTTGGCAAAAGGTAAAAAGGTTAGTAGCGATGGTTTTCCAAAAGTGTTGGTAAAATATCGGTTGGACACCATCCGGTCCAGGAGCTTTGAGAGCTTTCATACTTAAAGTAGCTTTCCTCACTTCCCCCATAGTAATAGGGGTAGTTAAGAAAAGGTTATCATCTTCCACAAGTTTCAAATTATCTAAATTTCTAAGTTGGCTTTCAATATTATAATTAAAGTCAGCTTTGAATAAATCCATATAGTAATTATTAATGTGGTTAGAGATGATCAAACCATTATCGGTCCATTCCCCGTTAATCAGAAGTTTTTTTATACAGTTTCTCCTTCGTCTTATTATAGTGGTAGTATGGAAGAATTTTGTGTTACGATCACCCTCGTTAACCCATTGGATTCTCGATTTTTGTTTCCACAAACTTTCTTCGTAACAAAGAATCGTGTTGAACTCGTTACGTAGCTTAATTTCAAGGTTGGCGAGATTTTGGGAATACCATGTTTCTTGAGCTTTTTGTATGCCACTTAAACGTCTAAGGATACGCTTTTTATTTTTAAATATATTACCGAAAGTAGTGTTGTTCCAACTTTTAATTTTTTTCGTACAAACCTGAATGTTAGTATCAAGATTTGAGACATTTTTCCAATTTAAATTAACAATATCGTTGAAATCAGTTCTATCAAACCAACAGGCCAAAAGTCTGAAAGGTTTAGCAAAGTTTGGATGTTTGGACGTACCTTCCATTCTGATAATTATAGGACAGTGATCCGATGCAGTCCGTGGAATGTTCTCCACATTTGTTTCCGGGTATTTTAGATTCCACTCCGCATTGACCAGTCCTCTATCTAATCTGACAAGCGTATTTGCCATGCCCTTCCTGCTGACACTGACTAGGGTATTTTCATTACCGACAACTGTGCGATTGACTTTTGTAGCTAATGCGATGGTTATGAAGTTGTTGGTCAACAAAATCATTAGTTCGTAGCCCAATAATATGTGGGTTTCCTCTAAGAGAACTCAAGACTAGGTGGGGTCCTTCTCGGTCAAACCTTCTTGAGATTTTCCAAATTCACTTGGAGGTCCTTGGTCTTTTTTTCTACATTGAGGATTTGCACAAATGAAAAAAGGTCGATCACAAGATGACAACCTAACATCCAAGTTAGTCTAACGATCAGTTAAATTAATCCTTTCCCTCTTCACATAATTCATTTTAACTCAACATATATTGAGAAATTTTTATTGGGATGAATCATGGCCACCAAGGTTCTTGATTATTATCCTTCTCCCATCAAAGGATACTCTAGGCAAATGGTCAAGGTGGAGGCAAAACGAATTTTATATTAAACAGGTGACACCTCGATTTGCAATCGGGGTGTGGGTCATGTTATCCCCTTTATTAAATACCCTTAACCACGCAAAAAACCTCAAAAAACAAAAGAACAAAACTCTGAGGGGCAAAAATATAATAAGAGAAAACGAAAAAAAGAGCCAAAAACCCTCTGGAGGGGTCCTTTAACTAATCAGTTAAAGGTTCCCAATCGTTCTTTGACCGATTGGTCACCCCTCCCCTGATAATCATTACAAGATCTTCACAGGTCTTTCTCAGTCCATACACGTGTCTTTTAAACCCCATCCACCGTACATGTGCCTTAAATGATTGATCGATCAAAGGTCATGGATGATCGATCGGTCAAACTATCCAAATCATACCCTATATAGAGAGGTCCCCACCAACCTTGAAAAATAACCCCAAACCCAACATTAATTTGATTTTCTAATTTTCTTTAATCCCGAGATAATTGATCTCATTATGAAAAGTCCCGAAGTAGTTCATCCTTTCAAAAAAGTCTCTTTACATGACGAAATCTCATACTTTCAAGAAGTCACTTCTCCCAAGTGAAGTTTGTACATCTTAAAAATATCTTCCTCCAAAGACAGAGGCAAACTCTTGTGCGCATTCTGTGAAAGTCGACGCTTCTAAACAAAGCTCGATCTGACTAAATGAAGCTCTGCCAGACTGAGCACCTCAAGTTGGGACACCCCTCCAAGGAAAAATTAAGCTCACTCTATAAGGGTAATGCATGAATCTAGAGTCAAAAACCCCATATATATTATGATAAACTGTCCAAATTTGTTTATCTCATTTAGCCTGGCCCCGATTAGGGAACCGGGTATGTGTGACTCCCTGATTTTTTAGGGTCATTGAAGAAAACCTTTAATTATGAAATTATATACAAAGAATATTTATACATATAAAGTATATATTAGAAATTAGGAAATCATCAATCATTTGATTAAGTTTTCTCATGCAAAATACAATGTGATATGCAATTGACGTTTTGACTATGTAACCCAGGCGATAAGCCCACTCACACTTAATATTTCTTTTAACAATACCCATATCTCGTTAATTTAACCATTAACGTACTTTCACATTTTTCCAAGTTGTTCATAAACTTGCATTTGCATTAATGAGCGTTGTGATCAAAATTTTATTTTCACATTTTTTAATCTGGGTACCAATGCATAAGTGTTGTACGGCCTTTCACCGACTCCCACCATGCCGAAATATGTTACTGATTAGTTTTTTAGGTCTAAGCATTAAGTCGCACCCTAGGGCTTTGGACCCTTCTTAAATTTTTTGATTACCTCCGAGTGCCTTTTATTTGTTAAATATTTGTAACCATTTTTTTCTTTCTTTCTTTCTTATTCACTTTTAAATATTTTTTCCTATATTTCTTTTTTACCGGTCGATGAGACCAAATACCTCGGAGGAGACAAGTTCCAACACTCTTTATTTCCAATTTTCACACTTTATAAAAAGTTCGTTTTCATTTTACCGTAGACTCGGTAGTTCATCTTATAAAAAAACATTAATTACCATTTCTTGTGAAACGTAACCTTGGCATTCAAATACCCATTTATAGAGTTTAATGTCCTTTTCACTATTCACGCACACTTGTGAAACTTGCATTTTATACATTTTGCCAAAAATACTTATTTTCATCTTTACTTTACAAAATAAGAGTTTTTACTATGCAAAATCCAACTTTTTAACTAAAGTCCTCTTGGTTTGGTAAAGCATTCTTAAGTCCACATTTTACATAAAATGACATTTTTGTGCTAAAACATTCATTTTGTCATTTCAAGACCTTATCTTTCAAAACATTTAGTTTTCATTTTCTACCTTGTTTCTCATCATTTTACCTTGTCATTTTCTTCCTCTAAAATCAACTTTCCAAACAATATTCATTTTTGCAAATGTTATTATTTAATCCAAACTTTTCATAAAATTTTACTTTTGGTCCAAAAATCATATTTTTGACATTTTAAGACTTGTCTTCCAAATTTATAACTTTTTATTGTTACCCTTGTTCCTTGTTTTACCGTGAGCCTTAACTTTTTAATATTATACAATTGAACATCCAAACTTCTATTACTTTTACACTTAGCACCCATTTACTTTCTTTTCTTCAAGTTTCTCAAACTTTGTTCACATAAATTGTATCATTTATGTGATTAGTTTTCTAAAATTTTCAAATTTATCATTTTTTTTCAAAAGCTCAATTTAATACATTGTCAACATACTTGACCCATTTATCCGAACTACATGAGTTTATGTTAATGAAAGTAAGGTTTTATGCCAATAAAACCCAACAAACACATCCTATTATTTCTTCATAAGTTCAATATCACGTTTTATTAAGAAATTAACAAGTTTAACTTGATTTATGCAAGAAATAATTAGCTTAAACATTTTGAAAATTTTCTTCATTCAAACTTTAATGTTTGTCCAATTTTGTCATTAATTCTTAAACATATATTCATATGTAATGATAATAAGAATAAGGAGCTATATATATATATATATACACTAACGGAATGCCCATGCCTAAAGGCATGACGAAAATTTCAAAGTACGTAATCACAAACCGGTAAAAATTTCAAAAGGAAAATTTAATGTTCCCCAATAACATTCAAATAGTATAAATTTACCCCAAATATTACTACTTGGACTTACGACAAAACGCCATCGCCAAGTACCACAAGCACACCAATGTGCATAATTGAAGTAAAAAACAATTGATAACACAAATGTGTAAATAATTTTAAAAATTTAGGCAAACTATCCATCATATTTAAGAAATTTAAAATCATCTAACAACAATACTCAACTACCTCTAACCACAATGCAAACATATTTAAAATGTTCTACAATATTTCATGCAAAAAACATATATAATAGAATAAGTGTAATGTGTACATTTATAATGTGCATGTGTTCCTTAGTCAACATATATAATCGAATGAAATACAAACCTTAAGAGTGAATTTGTATTTATGAAGATAATAAAAATTGAAATAAGTTAAATGTACATGTAGCAAAAAATGACTGAATAGAAATTCAGTTAAATTCCACATAATTTCAGCACTTGATCCACGTCTCAGATTTTTGTTCACCCTTTATATAACATATATCTCCCCACATCTCCCCCCATATACCTGAGTAAAAAATGTTAGGAACTTTATTTTCGGAAACCAAACTTCCACTGTAAAATAAACCGATGACATCAATAACAAATATACATAGCAGTCTAAATTGATTTTTTTTTATAGTAGTCTACTACTCGATTGAAATGTATAAGCATTGCTTTAACAGTCCATATTGAATTTTTGTTAATAGTAATATGCTGACCATCATTACTTATAAGAAAAGGCATGAATGTTTTTAAATAATAAAAAACCATAAATTTGTTAATAAATTATCTCTATCATTAACAATGATAAGTTTCATACCCATAGATCTCTCAAAGTAATGGGGAATAGAAGAAAAACTTTTCATGGGTTCAACTAAGCATAAGAAATCCGGTCTATGAATAGCACATAGACTTTTAATGGCCAATTAAGTGGGGGAATTGGAAATCCTTCTTAACATTTCAATATGTAACTAACATTAAGAAGTGTGAGAACTTCTTAGATAATAACATGCCTGTCTTGAATGAAAACATTCAAACATTCAAAGGAAAGATAAGATCTCTATCTAAAAACTAAAATTATATCATAAGCAGTCTAGTAAAACTAGAAACCCTTTACAATAAACTAAATGATAAGAGACTTTCGAATATAGTGCTTCATACCGAACCATAAGTGCATATAGATTAGTCTAAGAGACTAAATAAACCACTGAAGCTTAATTCTCTTCCTTTTTCTCTTCTTTCTTGGGCTCAGATATAGCAGGTACAGCTGCACCACCCCCATCGGCAGTTGCAGCCACCGTAACACCACCACCACCAGAAGAAATGGAAGCCAATTTCTCCATTCCAATTGCAATCAACTCAGCTATGTCCTTCCCCTTGATTCCACAAAAGAATGTCCCTGCGCTAAAACCAAAAAAAACATATTCAAATTTAGTACCGACTTAAACAACTTTAAAAAGCATAAAGTAATTTGAGATTTGGAGAAAAACGAACGAATAAATATAATTAAAAAGTTTGTAAAAAATTCTTCATGTTAATAATGATATATTAGAACAAATAGACTCCCATTATCTAGCTTTAACACCTACTATTTGAAAACGAACGCAGTTCAACAGCTTTTATTTGGGCTTCAATTCCACTTTAGCATCGCAGCACGGAGAGCCTTTTTCGGGGACAGCTGAAGATCATCAATAAGCGGAGTCCAACCTTCCCCAGATTCAGCAGTTGTAGCAGGACTTGATGTCTGAGCCATAAAACAATCATTTTCTTCATCCAAAGTACTACAAGTTCTGTCAAAATTTGGATCTGACTTGCTAGAACAAGATTTTAGTATGTTTTTTACCTCGCTATTCATTTTGGAAGCACCACAGTCATGTCCCAATGGTTTTTCTGAAGATAAATCTGTAAGGACACAAATTTTCAATTGAGTCCTTTGTAGTTTTGGCTCAATTCTGGACAAAAATATTTGAGTCATAGGACAGAGTTAATTGATCATCCTCCAAGCCTATGACGTGTTTGTTGAAGACGTAGCGGCCAAGAGTATAAAGCTTCATGATATTATCGAGTTTAATTTGCCTCGTTTCTACGTCATCAACATGGTTCCATTGCTCCTAAGGTATGAATGCATTTTAATATATATATATATATATATATATATATATATATATATATATATAGGAGCTTGGAACATTTTATATTGGGTGAACATTTATTTAAAACTGTTGTTTAATTTCAGAAAGATTTCATTTAAACTTTAAAATAAAGTATATAAAGTTTCTGGGAAAAAATCAAAATTTTCAAACTTCCTGGAAGTTCATTCGAAATGTCGTTCGAACGAGATTTTCATTCGAACAATAAGTCGTTCGAACGAGTTTGCCAACGAGTTTCCCAAAAGGCCACTGGAATGTCGTTTGAATGAACATAATGTTCGAACGAGCTTCCAACGAGATTTATCACGAGTTCACATTGGAACTTCATTAGAAGTATCGTTCGAATGAGATTTCGTTCGAATGAAAATGTCGTTCGAACGAGATTTGACGGGAACAGGTATTTGGCAGTTTTGAACAGTTTTTGACCCACCTTCCCACTTCTTTTCCCACTATCTTTTGACAGAACTTCTTAAGTGCGGAAATGAACTTTTTCTAATTAACTTTTTCACTATCCTACAACTCCTAGAGAGAGTTTTGAGATTTCATCTTTCCTTAGAAAAAGTTCAAGTTTAAGTGTTCATTTTTCCAAGAAAAATCCTTTAAACACTTTGTTTACACCCAATTGTTGTTTATCCAAGCTTCCATATATATATACACTACTTGGAGTTTTGGCACTGATTTTTCATCTCTACCGTTTGAAGAGACGTTTGGGTTTGCTTCTAAATCCCACAAAGAATAAGAGGTTTACGTTGATTTACCCACTTGGAGAAAGGCTCCTAGTTCGGGTGACGGTGACCATATAAAGTCCGATCGGTAGATTCCGAGATCGCGGTGGAGCTCTGTGGTTATTCGCTAGGCAGAGGTTGATACAAGAAGACGCGTCGGGGCTTGAGAGGGATCGAGTCGAGTGTTGTAAGTCATCTTGCTTGTATTTGTAAATTACGTACTTAGTGGATTTGAGGCTAGGGCCGTCCGAAATTTTTTCCCATTGTGGGTTTTTCCTCGTACATCGCAGCATAGTGGTTTCATTGTTTATTTTATCTTGTTATACTCACCTAGAACGCATGCTTAGGTAATTCTAGATAAAATTTGGTTTTAATCACTACATGTTTAATTTGGTGTTAAATTAAATATTGGGTAATGTGTAATTAATTCAAGTCTTTAATTTAATGTGTTAAAATTTGGTTTCGTATAATTTGATTAAATGGAAAATATGATTTAGGGAAATTTCTAGGACTTGGGTTAATTAACTTCGTTTAAGTGAAATTTAAATTGTGTGTGTGTTTTCATCATATTTCACTTTGTTTAATTTTAATTTGAAAAAGAAATTAAAATTTATGAATTTGTTTTATTTGAACCATCATTTATATCGCTTCCGCATTTATAAAAGGAAATTACGTTTGAATTTTAGAATCGGGGGCCTATTGTTCCAACTAGTGGTATCAGAGCGTTGACTCAGAAACGCTACCTCTTTTCAAATTGGTATCAGAGCTTTGATTGAGAAAATCTCTCGCTTTCAAATTGGTATCAGAGTCGGACCACTAATTTATTGAGTCAAAGATTCGTTTTTCGGCTTTTATTATTTTTGTTCTCCTTGCATTTTTAGGTGGTTCAATTTTTACTCACTCTCATTTTTTATCTCTCGGTGGGACGCCTTAATGATAATTTGTCCATTTCTAATGATAATGATATTTTTGCTATTCGAGAGAAATTTAATGAGCTTAATAAGTGTAATGAAAAATTAAGAGAATTAAATTTGAGATTTGCAAAAAGAATTAAATTTCTTGAAGATGAAAATTCTTGTTTTAAAGCTAAAGTTGAATTTTTGCAAACCTCGCTATCTCAAAAAGATATTTTTCGTGAAAAGCTCATGGACATAAATCACAATTATAATATTTTAGAAATGTCCAAGAAAAAGAGTGATAGTCGTGAAAAGACTCTTAAGGACAAGTTTGTTCACATTGAGGGGGAGCGTGATAACCTTCTAGGTGTTATAGAAAATTTAAAGAAGGAGTCCCGTAAAATTGAGGAGTCTAATTTTTTACTTGAGTCCAATATTTTAAAAATAAAAAATTAATTACAAGACTCGAGTAGTTGTGATAATGGTTCTAGCTCATCTAATTCAAATACTTCCGTTACTAAAGCTAAAACCATTGTTTGTTTTAGAGGATCTACTTTATCCAAAGACTTTAGAAAAGGTCACACCTTAGGTAACATTTCTCGTGTTTTCACATGCTTGCATTGTGGTAGGAAAAGTCACCTTAGATCATTTTGTTTTGATTTTGAAAGAAGTCCTAGGAAGTCTATGTCTAGCAATTCATTAGTTTCTAAATCCCATCATTTTAAATATACAACTATATGGATTCGAAAATGATTTTTAGACGTGCTAGATATTAGATTTGTTGATTCTCATTTACTTTCACATGAAACCTCCCTTGCTAAATTTAAAGGTTAAATGTGTTAGTTTGGTTTTCATACTCTAGCTTTTTGTGCTTCATATTATATCTCCTTGCTAGGTGTATGCATGTTAAGTCATTTTCTAGTCATTGCTTTATTTCATATCCTATGCTAGAAATCATGACTTGTTTATCTTTTGTATTTTATTCTTTCATTTTAGTTTGCATTAAATGAAAAAATACAAAAAAAAATTTGTTTATCATTTGGGTTTTTATCTCTTGGTAATTTAAGCTTAATGAAAAATTCAAATGATTTTTGTTTGTCTTTTGAGTATATATTTTTATTTTTGGTTAAAATTTTTGAAAAACTCAAAAAGATTTTTATTTTTGTATGTATTTTAGTTTGACACACTTTATGTGGTATACACTTGTGTTAGAATCCCATCTTTTACGCTCCCATGTGGCTAGAACTTTTGGTTTAGATTGTCAATCCTTATTATGTTCTTTACCATGCTTACATGGAGTAGTTGGATTTTGTGTTGCTTAAATGGATTCTATTTTTATATGCCTCAATTCACACATGCACGACCTCATTTGAAACTTAACTTCATATGTATATTTGAGCTTTGTGAGGTGTTCTCTTACCAATTTTTGTCATCTATATATTTGTGACCTAGGAGGACTAGTGCATGTCAAAATCCGTTGCACGTGAGATTTGTGAGAAATAAAAATTGATAAATATAAAAGTGAACGGGGAAGGGCTCCGAAAGGATTTATTATCCTTTGTGAATAGTAAGCCACCGTTTGTTTGGACATAAAAGAAATACGTGGTCCAAAGGCCTAAAAGAAAATATGGCATTAAAAAGAAAAATAATTGCCAAGGCCTAATTTGTTTGTTTGATATTATCATTCAAAATATATATATGCTTATTGAGGGAGATTGGATGATATATCAACGGTTTGCACAATGTCCGTTTACCCTAGTCGTACTTTCAATGTCATGACTCTATTGGTTTGTAGAATCATCAATATGCTAGGCTTGTATGCATTGTGTTTGTTTGTTCATTAAGTTCAATCTATATTGTCACATGAGGTTATATTCAAATGTGATGAAGTTTGCAATCAATTGAGAACTCCGTGAACATGTTTTAAGTGATTCGGTCTAAATTTAATTATTACTGGTTCACACCCCAACACTTTCGTTTCCATATGACACATTTTTGCCATACGAGTGTGAAAAGCTTATCTTACTTTGTGTCATTTGTGTGTTTATATCTATATATATGTGCGTGTGCATCTTTGGTGTATATATATATATATATATATGATATGTTTGTTTAGTCTTTGTCTTACTTTCTAGTCCATATATGCTTTAATTAATAATTGGTATCTATCTTGTTGCATTCTTTATTGATATCACATGCTTAATACTTTATGTATCTTATTGGTATCATTTTCTTGCATTCTAGTTGGTATCCGTCATTATTTGTTGGATTAGTTATGCTTTTGTTGTCCATATGCTTTAATGATCTCATCACTTTTGCACATTTGCATGTTTAGCTTGTTATCCCATTTTATTTATCCCTTGTTTAGTTTAAGGGTAATATGCTTTAACTGGTGGAGAAAATTTAATGTTTTTAGTTCTTTATCCTTTTTCTATTCCTGAACAAAAAGGGGGAGAATGATAGGGGGAGAACTGGTATCTATTCCTATTATAATCGTATCTTAGTTTGGGGGAGATTTATCTTTGGGGGAGACGTCTTTCTAAGTTGGTCATTTGTTTGATAAAGGGGAGAATTAATTTAGGGGGAGTAATTATGTAATTGCATTTAATATTTTGATATTCCCTATGCATTTAATGTGTTTGCTTAAGTGTGCAGGAATTATATTCTAAGTGGCAACTTTCACCAGCAAAGATTGTGATCCTTGGGTTGTTTTGAGTCAAGCTTTGTATTTTTATTTTGGGTGGGACTTTTTGTCAGTCTAGTAGAGCTTGACGGCCCTTTAGGATTTTTGGTTTGGTTTTTGTCCCGGAATAGCCAAAGGGGGAGATTTGTAAGGACACAAATTTCCAATTGAGTCCTTTGTAGTTTTGGCTCAATTTCGGACAAAAACGTTTGAGTCATAGGATAGAGTTAATTGATCATCCTTCAAGCCTATGACGTATTTGTTGAAGACGTAGCGGCCAAGAGTATAAAGCTTCATCAAATTACAGAGTTTAATGTGCCTCGTTTCTACGTCATCAACATGGTTCCATTGCTCCTAAGGTATGAATGCATTTTAATATATATATAGGAGCTTGGAACATTTTATATTGGGTGAACGTTTATTTAAAACTGTAGTTTAATTTCAGAAAGATTTCATTTAAACTTTAAAATAAAGTATATAAAGTTTGTGGGCAAAAATCAAAATTTTCAAACTTTCTGGAAATTCGTTCGAAATGTCGTTCGAACGAGAGAATGATAGGGGGAGAAATGGTATTTATTCCTATTATAATCGTATCTTAGTTTGGGGGAGATTTATCTTAGGGGGAGACGTCTTTCTAAGTTGGTCATTTTTTTTATAAAGGGGAGAATTAATTTAGGGGGAGTAATTATTTAATTGCATTTAATATTTTGATATTCCCTATGCGATTAATGTGTTTGCTTAAGTGTGTAGGAATTATATTCTAAGTGGAAACTTCCACCGGCAAAGATTGTGATCCTTAGGTTGTTTTGATTCAAGCTTTGTATTTTTATTTTGGGTGGGACTTTTTGTCAGTCTAGTAGAGCTTGACGGCCCATTAGGATTTTTGGTTTGGTTTTTGTCCCTCAATAGCCAAAGGGGGAGATTTGTAAGGACACAAATTTCCAATTGAGTTCTTTGTAGTTTTGGCTCAATTCCGAACAAAAACGTTTGATTCATAGGATAGAGTTAATTGATCATCCTTCAAGCCTATGACGTGTTTGTTGAAGACGTAGCGGCCAAGAGTATAAAGCTTCATCAAATTTCCGAGTTTAATGTGCCTCGTTTCTACGTCATCAACCTCCATTGCTCCTAAGGTATGAATGCATTTTAATATATATATAAGAGATTGGATCATTTTATATTAGGTGAACGTTTATTTAAAACTGTTGTTAAATTTCAGAAAGATTTCATTTAAACTGTAAAATAAATTATATAAAGTTTGTGGGCAAAAATCAAAATTTTCAAACTTCCTGGAAGTTCATTCGAAATGTCGTTCAAACAAGATTTTCGTTCGACCAATAAGCCGTTCGAACGAGTTTGCCAACGAGTTCCCCAAAAGGCCACTGGAATGTCGTTCGAAGTGTCGTTCGAACGAACATGATGTTCGAACGAGCTTCCAACGAGATTTCTAACGAGTTCACACTGGAACTTCGTTAGAAGTCTCATTCGAACGAGATTTCGTTCGAATGAAAATGTCGTTCGAAGGAGATTTGGCGGGAACAGATATTTGGCAGTTTTTGACCCACCTTTCCACTTCTTTTCCCACCATCTTTTAACAGAACTTCTTAAGTGCGGAAATGAACTTTTTCTAATTAACTTTTTCACTATCCTACAACTCCTAGAGAGAGTTTTGAGAGTTCATATTTCCTAAGAAAAAGTTCAAGTTTAACTGTTCATTTTTCCAAGAAAAATCCTTTAAACATTTTGTTTACACCCAATTGTTTTTTATCCAAGCTTCCATATATATATACATTGCTTGGAGTTTTGGCACCGATTTTTCATCTCTACCATTTGAAGAGACATTTGGGTTTGCTTCTAAATCCCATAAAGAACAAGGGGTTTACGTTGATTTACCCACTTGGAGAAAGGCTCCTAGTTCGGGTGACGGTGACCATATAAAGTCCGATCGGTGGATTTCGATACCGCGATGGAGCTCCGTGGTTATTCGCTAGGCAGAAGTTGATACAAGAAGATGCGTCGGGGATTGAGAGGGATCGAGTCGAGTGTTGTAAGTCATCTTGCTTGTATTTGTAAATTTTGTACTTAGTGGATTTGAGGCTAGGGTCGTCCGAGTTTTTTTCCCGTTGTGAGTTTTTCCTCGTACATCGTGGCGTAGTGGTTTCATTGTTTATTTTATCTTGTTATACTCACCTAGAATGCATGCTTAGGTAATTCAAGATAAAATTTGGTTTTAATCACTACATGTTTAATTTGGTGCTAAATTAAATATTGGGTAATGTGTAATTAATTCAAGTCTTTAATTTAATGTGTTAAAATTTGGTTTGGCCTAATTTGATTAAATGGAAAATATGATTTTGGCAAATTTCTAGGACTTGGGTTAATTAAATTCTTTTAAGTGAAATTTAAATTGTGTGTGTGTTTTCATCATATTTCACTTTGTTTAATTTTAATTTGAAAAAGAAATTAAAATTTGTGAATTTGTTTTGATTGAACCATCATTCCTATCGCTTTCGCATTTATAAAAGGAAATTACGTTTGAATTTTAGAATCGGGGGCCTATTGTTCCAACAAGTGGTATCAGAGCGTTGACTCAGAAACGCTAACGCTTTTCAAATTGGTATCAGAGCTTTGATTGAGAAAAGTTCTCGCTTTCAAAATCACTTGAGGATGCAAGGGCATAAACATTTTGAAGGTTGCGTTGGCATGTCACATTGCCACATTAACCACATTTGAAGGCGACCACATATGTTTACACATGAACATTTGTGATGAAATCTCATGTGCGTAGTGGTGTGAGAACATGTATAGCTCCAACTACAATAGTAACCAAAAGAAAGAAAGAAATAAAAATAAATAAACATTCCAATAAAATCTAAGATGCAAATAGGTCAGTACCAATCTTATGTTGTTATTTCAACCTCCACATTTATTCCGTGAAAAATTATACAATTTATCGCTTCATAGCCTGTAATGTTTTATCAGTCATATAGAACTCTTAAATGATCATTTTCTACATCTGACCAATGCAATTTATTACTTGATCAGTCATTGCTACAAGTCATGTTCAAGCCTGCAATTAATCGCTTCAAAGCCTGCAATGTTTGACCAATGAAACTTCCGGGGCCAATGTTGTAGAACCCTTATGTGAATAATTTTTCATGTAATTGCTATAAGTTTCAAAGACTGCAATTTTATAGTGACCAAGAACTGAGAAAGGAGTATTGTTATAAGTTTCAAAGCCTGCAATTAATAAAACTCAATGAGTGCAACACAATATGTGTGTATCTTCCCCTGAATAAACCAAGTAACACAAATTCATTTATAAACTAAAAAGTCGTTGAATAAAAAGAGTACCTGAATAAAATTATAATGAACATAAGAGATTGTGTTTCTTCAAAAGAACGTATTGAAAACCTGAATAAAAAGTAAGAGAGTACCATAACAAATTCATTTCTAGACATAAGGAACATAGTACGTGAATACAAATCACATTTCTAGATATAAGAAACAAATTTATTTCTAGACATAAGGACATCTTGGAATGCAACACCGATGTCAACAACCATTTAAAGTCAGAAAACTCCCTCTAGTTATCACATGAAGACCATCTATAACTAGTTAACGGTAGTCAAAAATAGAGAGAGAAACAAAATCGTGAAAGATAAGCTATGGGTTTAACATTCAACATATTCATTTACCTCTAAGCTACATTAAACATTCACCATATTTCACCTCGAAGCTTTGTTCGTACAGAGGGTCGGAGTGGCACAAACCAGAATAGATTCAACAACAAAACATCATAAAGTATATAACTGATGGTTGATGTTGAAATCGGGTAAAACAATGAGGAGATTTGTAAAGGTGCCTATGTGCAGAACTTCTGTTGGATTCTCAAATTAGAATTTTGGGTGTTTCTTTATTCAATGATTTTCTTTTCATGTTCAATTCATGTTGTTGCCCTTTTTGTTCTTCCTAAAATGTTGTTTAGCCTCAGATTATGTTCTGAAAGCTCACAATAGCAGAAAGCTCAACCCTCATTGAAAAACATCATGAGGTGTGTCGTATGAAAGGTTATAAATCTACATGTATATATAAGTTACAATTCTATTCTCGTCCAAATGTTGCATTCTAGCTCATTCACGGAATATAATTGTCGCAAAAATCATATTTGAAACTGCACAAAAAATTGTGGAAGGAAGTTACAATTGGGTAGTGTTTGTTAGTTATACACTTATGCAACTGTCACACCCCACGATTTTGGGACTGAGAAATAAAATTTTGGGAAAAATAAAATTCATTTAAATCGAAGAATTTTAGAATTTGGAAATTGAAGTCCAACTATAGAGGACGTTTTAAAGTATTCCGGATGATGATTTTGAGTGTACCATCGATCCCGGATGGGTCGAGATAGTCAAAATGACTGTCATTGGGATTTATTTCGATCCCGAATTATTTTTAAGTATGTTTGACTAGAATTGGAGTAAACGAGTCATTTAAAGTGTGTATTAACATTTAAAACTGGGTTTATTGTTTTAAGGGATTTAAAGGCTTACGAATCAAGCCATCTCATTTATAGAAAGAGAGAAAGAGAAAGGGAGAAGGAAAGAAGAAGAAAAGGAGAGAGAGAGGAAGAAAAGCTTGGAGATTCCGGCCCAAACGCGATCTCGAGGACGATCCAACCTCTACAAATCTTAGGCAAGTGTTTAATCTTGCTAAATATTTCATTTGTGTAATTCGTTTCATAATTTGTGGATAAAAGAAATGGATTTTTGGGTATTAATATCAAAACCTGAATTTTTGGGTTTAAATCTTGAAATCAATGTTTAAATATGGGTTTGATGGTGTAGAAAGGGTTGGGATCAGATTCGGGTTGAATTATTGGCTTAGAATCAGGTTTTGATGAAGGTTTAGGGGTTAGAAGTGAAATTTTAGGGTTTTAATTTCGTGGGTTTCATGAAGAAGAAGAAGAGAAATTTTTGAGTCTGCAGACCCGAATCGATTCGCCCCCTAAGCGAATCGATTCGGCTTAGGCAAAAGTGGCAGGTCCTTTGGACCGAATCGATTCGCAGTTGGAGCGAATCAATTTTCCCTTGAGACCGAATCGATTCGGGCCAGGCCGAATTGATTCGGAAACAGGGCTGTTTTATGGAGTTTTTCTAGGATGATTTCTAACCCTTTTTGGTTGGGTTTATTGACTTGGGACATGATTATATGATGTAAGGAATATGATTTGGAGATTTATTTGGAGTTTCTCTCATGATGAGATCGCGGGTATGTATCGAGTCATTTTGGGGACGTATATACATATGTATTGGAGATTATTGTACTGGTATAGTATGGGAATTTCTTTACGAATGGTAGTTCTATTCAGAGGTCATAAGTGAGCTTATATACGACGTACGGTTTAGAACTCTTTGAGAGAGAGTGGTGAGAGCATGGCATGAAATTGTAGGCCAAGGTTTGTGTCAAATCCTTATAGCGATAGGATTCTATTAAGATACAATTTCGAGACCAATGAGAGAGAGTGGTGGCGTATCCTGAGTAATGATAAATTCAAGGAATAAATCGTAAAGGCGTTAGACTAGGGGATTCACAAGAGTGATTGAACTGCAGTCAAAATTGAGAACGATGGGGTCATATTACCAACTAAAATAGCATGTGTAAATATCGTCGGGATAGTTGTTATATATCGGAGTGTGATTTACAAAGGGTATTTTCCCTAAGTGATGGGACCATGAGATTAATTTAAGATTTAACTTGAGGTTTATAGGCTATTAGTTATGTGTATACCAATGGTCGAATTAGTACTAAAGATATTGATGTACTTTCGGATATAGATGTGATGTGTAGTGATGGTTTCCTACACTAAACTTTGGGTGATAACCTTAATGTTGGATATATATATATATATATATATATATATATATATATATATATATATATATATGTATGTGTGTTGGAAGACTATTCATATCATAGGAGAAATGGATGAATATGCTTAAAGTGATGGATCGTATTCACATATCGAGGCAAATTAAATGTGTTGGGATGACGGCTAGTATATTGAGGATTATGTATACTTATAGCCGAGTTTATAAATCTTATACATACGGATGAGAGAAAGTGTGTATATTTATCTGGATATGTGGATATATATATATATATATATATACATAAGATCACATCATATAATTAAACCATCACATACGGTTTAGATACTTTACAACATGAGTATACACATATAACCATATTTATACCATTATATATATAACATATATATGTAACATATATATATGTTATATATATAATGGTATAAATATGGTTATATGTGTATACTCATGTTGTAAAGTATCTAAACCGTATGTGATGGTTTAATTATATGATGTGATCTTATGTATATATATATATATATATATATATATATATATGTGTGTGTGTGATGATATGTATGCATTTAGATTGGCTACTTTCCACGGACTTTCCTTTGGTGTAGGGATGGGACAGCCCCAGTTATATATTAATCTAGTGCGATCTAGGGAGGTTGCGTGATGTGGGTGAATTCCTTGGATCGAGGAGCAGGGAGAGTATAGTCTCCATGTCATTTACGTCCCGCGTTCGAGTGCGATTTGTGAGATCTACCACTCGCAGGGGGAACTTGACCACCTCCACCGTTGTGTACTTTACCAGGACTGTTGAGGATTCCGACTGGTACCGTGGTATATGAGTAAACTCGGATTTCTGGATCGGCACTATGAGACCTCATCCTCGAGTTATAGCTCGGTGGGATAGTTTGTATGCATGTGTGCATGATATATTACTTGTGTATAAGAACAATGTAATATATATATCTCTAATGAGATGAAAGAGATAAAAATGAGTATAGAATACACCTCAATCCGGGAGTTAGATCCGGATGTGTATAGAATACCTCTCAGTCCGGGAGATTGATCCGGATGTATATTATAAAGATGAAAAATAGAATAATCCTCTGCCCGGGAGATATTATTCGGATGTATATTATAAGATGTCTATAAGAATAGATACAACATGTATATTCGTATATCTGTATGTATTTATATAATAGATGGTAGTACGGGCCTAATGGATCTCTACCATTAACCCTGCCAAGCAGTAGTGTATCGGGGGGGTTCCTTGTTTGGATTTCGCTTTGCGAGATGCCCCATGCACGAAACGCAGCGCAAGGCTGAGGGTAGAGAGAAGTCTTTTCCTTTTTAAATTCTGCATGTTATTTAGAGTAGAGACTCTTAATTTGAAGCTAAATGTTAAAATGTGAAGTAATAAAATTGATAGTTGTTTAGGTTATAAATTGAACTCATTAAAGCCTAGTATGGCATATATGCGTATGTACATTTAAGTTTGATTAGATGGGAAGGATTCTTAGGTCATATTAGGAAGGCAGGTCTCGTGGGTATAGGCCGTGCCTATGGTAAGTTAGGTTGTCCTTATGGGTGGGGTGACTTAAATTAAGATTTCAGGACGCGAGTAGGTGCCTGCTGCTAGATGAGAGGTGAGTTGGGGTTTCACGAGAGTGCGATTCCACTTTAATTATGAAATAAGTGCATTGATATTTATTATGCATGGTTAACACACTTGTTAAACATTTTTACACATCGGGCTCTGACCCGTTTATATTTCTCTCTTGCTATATATATATATATATATTATTATTACAGGTGTCCTACCGCATGGATGCCGGATGCCCTTCTATCCAGGGTCTTGGGAGCCGTGACAGGTGCGGATTGTTGCGGGATTTAGTTGTAGTCGCTTCCTATCTCTTTGTATATCTAGATAGGACACTTGTTGTATATCGGGTTTATACCCAAGGGATATTTAGAGATGTTTATATTTTTCCATTTCAATTATTGTACTGTCTGTGACCCGACAACTTATTCGGGTATATTTATTTGCATACACTCATTTCATTTTATTCTAGCATTTCATTTATCAAGTACTCGTGTATGTTTTACCTTCGTTAGTAGTTCTATAGTGTTGGTTTGTGGTTTGTAGTGTGTTTTATTTAATTTTAACATCTCGCTTATATAATTTCGAGTAGTTAGTCTTATGTGTTGTTATGTAATTTATTGATGTTGAGACTGAGCCATCTGAGACTCCTGATTTAAGGTAGTATAGGGTTGGCCACCCGTTATTATTTTAAGCGGGTTGTTACAGATGGTATCAGAGCATCAGGTTCTAGATTCTTTATGATCTGTGCGGGCTTTCTGCATTCTTCCGTTAGCGTTCTTGATATAGATCCCTACTGTTAGGATTGTTGTGTTCACTGCATTTATCTTCTCTGGCGAAGTGTACTCACTTGATTGACGTTCTGACAGCAGTTGCTCTCGTTTCAGACGTCGCCTAGAATAAGTCGGTTAAGAAAGGGGCAAAATGAGAGATGCAATGCCCATAACAGATTTTGGGTACGCTTTGACTGGAGGTATTCTTTTTCTGTGATTCAGCGGAGATAAGAAGGAGGCTTCTAGAGGTGATTCAAGGTGATCTATCAGTAGTTGAGTGAGAGGGAAATTTACTCGAATGGTGAATCTTGGACTTATTAAGGTAAGTTTTGAGGAGAGGCATGTAGTGAATTCCTTGGGAGGTTTAGATTGAGAAACCTGTCAACCTTTTTTAGGAAGCCTGGTGATGCTGACTTTTACCGATGGAAGGTAGGTGGCATTATCCTATTGTTAGGAGTATCGTCTTTATTTAAGAAGGGAGTAAGAAATTGGAGACTCAGGTTCGTTGAGTAGGACCTAAGCAGTCATTGCGGGTCGCAATCGCGTTTGGTCCTTCAAAATGGTTAGGAAGAAATTTTCTGGAAGATGTTTCTCTTTGAGGAGAATTAAGCTTTAGGAAGAAGGATTGTCCTGGAAGGAGTAGAGGATTTTGAATAGGGATTCAAGGATGAAGTAAAGCAATTGGGTTATGGAAGTATAAGGAATAATACCTTTCTTCGAGTTTAAGTCACTCTTTATGCGATATCAGGGACGTCGCGCGTAAGGTATAAGGAGTGGTTAGCCGCTACACCTCTAGGGTGTATAAAATTTCCTTAGAGAAAGGAGTGGGAAAGTACGGCCTTTTTATGGCATCCTTTGAGATAACGGACCATCTCGTGAGGAGATAGTAGAGAGTTGTGCTATTGATTTTCGGAAGTCTGGATTGTTTAGGATGTTGGGTAGTGGTTATTATGTTATTGTTTTATTGATATGCTAGGGCATACACTTGTGGTATTCCAATGAGAGGAGGACTTACCTTGTGGCAAATGCTTTGATGTAATATATAGGAATTGTATAACTGAGAGGTTTAGAGTTTAGTGGATTTATTTTGAGCGGAGAATTTAGCTCATAGTTGTGCTAGTTTTGAGAACTAAGTAGTGGTGAGAGTATTGTATTTGTTGAAGCCTTGTGTCCCAAACATAAGGTGTTTATTTGGCGTGTCGAAAGACATGGAATTGTTTTATATTATGTGTTGTATAGACCTTCGGGCAATATCTAAAATATGAAAATCTTTTTATAACCCTGGTGCAACTGATTTCATTCCCCGACATAGCTACCCAGTAGTGTATTGGGAGGGTTC
This sequence comes from Sambucus nigra, assembly GCA_949130495.1. Classification (NCBI taxonomy): domain Eukaryota; kingdom Viridiplantae; phylum Streptophyta; class Magnoliopsida; order Dipsacales; family Adoxaceae; genus Sambucus; species Sambucus nigra. The sequence goes on along the minus strand of OX422211.1, from coordinate 433,764,533 downwards.
CTTGTTTGGATTTCGCTTGCGAGACCTCCCCCGCATGAAGGTAGCTAGCGTCAGGAATTGAGAAAAGTTCAACCATTGGGAATTTCAAACTTGTATATACACTTAACATGTTGCTATAGATTATATTGCTGAGAGCTATATTACGAATTGAGGCTAGTGGAGCCTGATTATGTTTCTACGAGTTGAGCTCAGGTACGAGGTGTATGGGCGCCCTGGGTAGTTAGTTTAGATTTAAAAAAAAATTATATGGTTCGATATGAGAACTAGTTGAGATCAGTATAGTGATTAAGAGGGTAGATGTAAGGACTAGATGAGATTGAAGTCCTAGGCATATCCTAAATTTTGCGGGCAAAATTTTTGTAAGGGGGGAAGAGTGTAACACCCCATGATTTTGGGACCGAGAAATAAAATTTTGGGAAAAATAAAATTCATTTAAATCGGAGAGTTTTAGAATTTGGAAATTGAAGTCCAAATATTGAGGACGTTTAAAGTATTCCGGATGATGATTTTGAGTGTACCATCGATCCCGGATGGGTCGAGATAGTCAAAATGACTGTCATTGGGCTTTATTTCGGTCCCGGATTATTTTTAAGTATATTTGACACGAATTGGAGTCAACGAGTCATTTAAAGTGTGTATTAACATTTAAAACTGGGTTTATTATTTTAAGGGATTTAAAGGCTTACGGATCAAGCCATCTCATTTAGAGAAAGAGAGAAAGAGAAAGGGAGAAGGAAAGAAGAAGAAAAGGAGAGAGAGAGAGAGGAAGAAAAGCTTGGAGATTCCGGCCCAAACGCGATCTCGAGGACAATCCAACCTCTACAAATCTGAGGCAAGTGTTTAATCTTGCTAAATATTTCATTTGTGTAATTCGTTTCATAATTTGTGGATAAAAGAAATGGATTTTTGGGTATTAATATCAAAACCTGGATTTTTGGGTTTAAATTTTGAAATCAATGTTTAAATATGGGTTTGATGGTGTAGAAAGGGTTGGGATCAGATTCGGGTTGAATTATTGGCTTAGAATCAGGTTTTGATGAAGGTTTAGGGGTTAGAAGTGAAATTTTAGGGTTTTAATTTCGTGGGTTTCATGAAGAAGAAGAGAACTTTTTGAGTCTGCAGATCCGAATCGATTCGCCCCCTAAGCGAATCGATTCGGCTTAGGCAAAAGTGGCAGGTCTGCATGACCGAATTGATTCGGTTTGAGACAGAGTTCCAGGTCCTTTGGATCGAATTGTTCACAGTTGGAGCGAATCGATTCTCCCTTGAGACCGAATCGATTCGGGCCAGGCCGAATCGATTCTGAAACAGGGTTGTTTTATGGAGTTTTTCTATAATGATTTCTAACCCTTTTTGGTTGGGTTTATTGACTTGGGACATGATTATATGATGTAAGGAATATTATTTAGAGATTTATTTAGAGTTTTTCTCATGATGAGATCGCGGGTATGTATCGAGTCATTTTGGGGACGTATATACATATGTATTGGAGATTATTATATTGGTATAGTATGGGAATTTCTTTACGAATGGTAGTTCTATTCATAGGTCATAAGTGAGCTTATATACGACGTACAGTTTAAAACTCTTTAAGAGAGAGTGGTGAAAGCATGGCATGAAATCGTAGGCTGAGGTTTGTGTCAAATCCTTATAGCGATAGGATTCTATTAAGATACAATTTGGAGACCAATGAGAGAGAGTGGTCACGTATCCTTAGTAATGATAAATTCAAGGAATAAATCGGAAAGGCATTAGACTAGGGGATTCACAAGAGTGATTGAACCGTAGTCAAAATTGAGAGCGATGGGGGTCATATTACCAACTAGAATAGCGTGTGTAAATCTCGTCGGGATAGTTGTTATATATCGGAGTGTGATTTACAAAGGGTATTTTCCCTAAGTGATGGGACCATGAGATTAATTTAAGATTTAACTTGAGGTTTATATGCTATTAGTTATGTGTATACCAATGGTCGAATTAGTACTAGATATATTGATGTACTTTCGGATATAGATGTGATGTGTAGTGATGGTTTCCTACACTAAACTTTGGGTGATAACCTTAATGTTGGATATATATATATATATATATATATATATATATATATATATATATATATATATATATATATATATATATATATATATATATATATATATGTTGGAAGACTATTCATATCATAGGAGAAATGGATGAATATGCTTCAAGTGAGAGATCGTATTCACATATCGAGGCAAATTAAATGTGTTGGAATGACGGCTAGTATATTGAGGATTATGTATACTTATAGACGAGTTTATAAATCTTATACATACGGACGAGAGAAAGTGTGTATATTTATGTGGATATGTGGATATATATATATATATATAGGAGAAGGCTCACCTACATCATGCTCTATACATCATCCATGCATCACGCTTAATTACAGGCCCTAAAAACTTTTTTTTTCAAATTTAATATTTTTCTCTTGAAATTAACCTTCTAATCAACCCATATGCAAAAAATTACGTCAAAATACATTTTGTAACTATTTTTAAAAAAATCCACAAAAACTGCTAAAAATACCTTATTTATAAGGGTCTGCGCCAGCAGTTTTTTGTGGATTTTGTAAAAATAGTTAGAAAATGTATTTTGACATAATTTTTTTGTATATGGGTTGATTGGAAGGTTAATTTCAAGGGAAAATATAAAATTTGAAAAAAAAGTTTTCTAGGGCCTAGAATTAAGTGTGATGTACGGTGTGATGTATAGTACATGATGTAGGTGAGCCTTCCTCTCTCTCTCTCTCTCTCTCTCTATATATATATATATATATATATATATATATATATATATATATATATATATTGGTATAGATATGGTTATATGTGTATTTTCATGTTGTAAAGTATCTAAACCGTATGTGATGGTTTAATTATATGATGGGATCTTATGTATGTATATATATCTATATGTGATGATATGTATGCATTTATATTGGCTGCTTTCCATGGAGTTTCCTTTGGTGTAGGGATGGGACAACCGCAGTTATATATTACTCTAGTACGATCCAGGGAGGTTGCGCGATTTGAGTGAATCCCCTGGCTCGAGGAGCAGGGAGAGTATAGTCCCCAGGTCATTTGCATCCCTCGTTCGAGTGCGATTTGTGAGATCTCCCATTCGCAGGGGGAACTTGACCGCCTCCACCATTGTGTATTTTACCAGGACTGTTGAGGATTCCGGCTAGTACCGTGGTATATGAGTAAACTCGGATTTTTCGATAGGCACTATGAGACCGCATCCTCGAGTTATAGCTCGGTGGGATGGTTTGTATGCATGTGTGCATGATATATTACTTGTGTATAAGAACAATGTAATATATATCTCTAATGAGAGGACAGAGATAAAAATGTGTATAGAATACACCTCAGTCCGGGAGTTAGATCCGGATGTGTATAGAATACCCCTCAGTCCGGGAGATAGATCCGGATGTATATTATAAAGATGAAAAATAGAATAAACCTCTGTCCGGGAGATATTATCCGGATGTATATTGTAAGATGTATATAAGAATAGATACAACATGTATATTCGTATATCCGTATGTATTTATATAATAGATGGTAGTACGGGCCTAATGGATCTCTACCATTAACCCTGCCAAGCAGTAGTGTATCGGGGGGTTCCTTGTTTGGATTTCGCTTTGCGAGATGCCCCACGCACGAAACGCAGAGCAAGGCTGAGGGTAGAGAGAAGTTTTGTCCTTATTAAATTCTGCATGTTATTTAGAGTAGAGACCCTTAATTTGAAGCTAAATGTTAAAATGTGAAGTAATAAAATTGATAGCTGTTTAGGTTATAAATTGAACTCATTAAAGTCTAGTATGGCATATATGAGTATGTACATTTAATTTTGATTAGATGCGAAGGATTCTTGGGTCATATTAGGAAGGCAGGTCTCGTGGGTATAGGCCGTGCTTATGGTAAGTTAGGTTGTCCTTATGGGTGGGGTGACTTAAGTTAAGATTTCAGGACGCGAGTAGGTGCGCGCTTCTAGATGAGAGGTGAGTTGGGGTTTCACGAGAGTGCGATTCCACTTTAATTATGAAATAAGTGCATTGATATTTATTATGCACGGTTAACACACTTGCTAAACATTTTTACACATCGGCCTTTGACTCGTTTATATTTCTCTCTTACTATATATATATATATATATTTATATATATATATATATATATACATATTATTACAGGTGTTCTACCGCATGGATGTCGGATGCCCTTCTATCCAGAGTCGTGGGAGCCGTGATAGGTGCGGATTGTTGCGGGATTTAGTTGTAGTTGCTTCCTATCTCTTTGTATATCTAGATAGGAATCTTGTTGTATATCGGGTTTGTACCCAAGGGATATTTAGAGATGTTTATATTTTTCCATTTCAGTTATTGTACTGTCTGTGACCCGACAGCTTATTCGGGTATATTTATTTGTATACACTCATTTCATTTTATTCTAGAATTTCATTTATCAAGTACTCGTGTATGTTTTACCTTCGTTAGTAGTTCTATAGTGTTGGTTTGTGGTTTGTAGTGTGTTTTATTCAATTTTAACATCTCGCTTATATGATTTCGGGTAGTTAGTCTTATGTGTTGTTATGTAATTTGTTGATGTTGAGACTAAGCCATCTGAGACTCCTGATTTAAGGTAGAATAGGGCTAGCCACCCATTATTATTTTAAGCGGGTTGTTACAGCAACCCTTCCTTCTTTTGAAATTGACAATTTCTGCTACATTTATGCAGATCATAATTTATTTTCTGTGCAAAAAAAATGTTGACATGTGCTTATGGGTATTTATAAATCCAATGTTGAACAATTTATACAGATACTCACTTGAAAAGGTACGATCCAATAGCTAGAGTAATTAAAATCTTTAATTTGAATAAGTTCAGTCCAAGTTTTAAAATTATAAAAATACCACAAACTCATACTCGGATATTATTAGTATACTAGCGTTTGACATTATTTTGGAAAATCCGATTCCATGATGTTGAGTAGCAGTTCAATTAGGAAAATTCCATACTCAACACCCAATGAAAGTAGACAGATAAATTTTATGTCGAAAAGTAGTACCTTAAGCTGGTGCACGAATTTAGGCAGAGAAATGGGCTAGTGTCGCTTGCGACAATACAGGTCACCTGCTACACAAATTAGGCATAGATTATGGCTAAATCAGCATTGGCATGTAAAGTAGTTGTTGTGTTCGAGGATTGCAATGTTGCATAGTCTTTTGCTCTTGGGAATAATGTGATAGAAAGCCATAACTCACTGCATAATATCAGATATCAGAAGTTTAATTGATACATGGGACATTGACATGTTATGGGCTAGAAGGTCATCTAACAAAGCATCCCATTGGCTTGCGTCTAAGAGGTGTTTTTCCTATGGGGGTAGTGTTTTAGATGCATTAAGTTCTAGGGATTTTCAGTCGATTATTGTATCTGAGTTTTGTTAGGGATGTGCCCTTTGTTTTGATCGAAAAAAATAAAAAGTACATTCATTCTCTTATTAGCAATCCCACACCAAAACTCAATCTGTTTTTACTTTAACTAAATCAGTTTTGACAATGGACAATTTTAGTCATCAAATTATTACTTTTAGTCATCAAATAAACAAACATATTCTCAGCAAAATTTAACAACGGTGAAAGAGGCTTTTTCTTTGATAAGTTCTGATGAGAGATCAATAATGTATTTTTCTAGATCCACTGACACATCCACCTCAGAATGGAATTTTTCAACATTTGATTTGGTTTTCTCACTTGCCATTGATGACTCTGCCTTTGTAGTGAATAGAAGCATTAGCAGAAAAATTATGTAAATTATAAAGTGAAATCTATTACAATAGCAACACGTAATAATCTGATCAAAATAAAAAAGAGAACATAATATCTGGGAGAGAAAAGATAAGAAACAAAAAAATCTTTCACCATCTACTATATATTTCACAATTTGCTAAATAAGCAAATTAATAATGGACATTGAATGTTCTTTTATAGAGTAGGACATTAAATGATGAAATTATAAAGGGATGAAAATTAAAGGGATAGTTCAACAAAAAATAACTGGACATTAAATGTTCTTTTATAGAGCTGAAAAATAATGAAAATCCTAAAAATTAAAAATAAGAATGGTCTGAACTTTCTAAAGTCCCGAATCTATAACCCCCAAATAATTTTTTAATAACAAAAATAGATATTATTTCGAAACAGTTACTCATTTTTTGTGTGCTAAAATTAAATCTAAGAACACCACATACCAAGTTAAAGGTGAGACATAAATAATTACTTGATGAACAATTGCATCGCACTGCGGTCTTAAACCTGAGAGTACAAACATTCAGAGATCAAAACCTTTATTTCCAAAAACCCAAATCAAAACAAAAGATCTTCATATGAATGAAAACCCATATACATCTAGCTATGGTTTAACCCCTGTAAATAACAAATCTTGGTATACCCGATGGTATCGAAATCCACAAAAATAAATCAAAAAATAAATTTAAAAAAGGAGAACCGATAGTATACCTGATGGTGTTGATGAATAAAAACTTGGTAAAAACGTTTGCAATACATAAATCAAGAAACTATGTCAAACTAACACAATTTTTAAATATCAAACCCTAACCCCCATATTTAAAATCAATGCCTAAAAGTCTAAAATTCTTAACAAAAAACACAAATTAGAGAGTTTACCTTAAAGATCGGAGATTCCAAAGTAAAAGTAGGTCAAAAACCGTCAGCTTGGAACAAAGAACCATGAACTCGTAACCAAAATCCCCAAAGTTTTTAAGTCGTCGCTGGATAGGGAGAGCGGGGGGGGAGCGGGGGTGAGAAATGAGAGAAGGGAAGATGTCAGATAGGGATGGTGTGTACGAATATTAAAGTGGTCTATCAGAATTAGAGGATGTTACCAAAATACCCGTATGTTTAAATTAAAGTGAAAGTTTGTAAGGATAAAAAGGGGGGAAATCAAAGAATAAAGGTGTAAGTTTGTAAAAGAAAAAGAGGTAACAATATACAAATCTCAAATTTTGCCTTGTCATAATCCTCAAATTAAGACGTGGCACAATGTCAAACCATTAGATTGTAGTTGATGGATTAATCTCAGCCGTTGACATTTTGGAATAGTAAAACACCCTCCTCTCATATTATATATATATATATATATATGCAAACTCTCATGCACACCAAGTTTGCACACTGATTTTTTTACCTATTTTTCAAATTGTAAAAAATATTTAAACATTTCAATGGACTCATACAAAAAAAATCAGCTCAAAATAACTTTTTTGTGATTTTTAAAAAATAAGTCAAACTTTCACAGCTTTTAGAGTGTTTTAAAAGGTGCGAAAGTTTGACCGATTTATTAAAAATAGCATAAAAACGTTATTTTGATCTGATTTTTTTCATATAGGTCCCCTTGAAATGTTTAAATGCCATATAAAAAAATTCAACTCAAAATTATTATTTTTTTTACTATTTCAAAAAATCAGTGTGCAAACTTGGTGTGAAAGAGATCATCTCTCTCTCTCTCTCTCTCTCTATATATATATATATATATATATATATATATATATATATATAGAAAGCCTCAAATAAGGTCCTTAAATGAGGTCCATAATAAGACAAAAATAGTGCTTTAATGTAAAATTCTACTTTAAGACCAAATATATCATAGATTCATTTTTTAAACCACGCACGTTGTGTACCTTGGTGCAAATGGTATCAGAATTTTAGAACCCGATCAAATTCCGACCCAATTGCAATTCTGGTATCATAGCTAAGACGTTCCATTCAGACCTACATTAATAAAAGACTTTAATGCCATTAGTTTATCCCACGCATTTACAAAGATATTTTTGGAACCGATCCAGACTACCAACCCATACCCATAACTGATTTAGAACCAAAAGGTTGCTTAACCTCACACATAGACGGTTGTTTACATGTTGAACACATTCTAGCCAGACACACATACAATGGGCAAGTTATTGTTACTGCTATTAATATCATACTAGACCAAAATAAGTGTATCCTATATATTTTAAGACAATTATTCAAAGACTTCCAATACTTAGAAGTAGAGATAAAAAAATCTCAAAGAAAATACAAGAAATAGGCAGTTAAATCCCAATAAACCTTGTACAAAGTATTACAAGATATAAATACCAAGACCAATCACATAGAAGTCCTTAACAAGGAAATTTCAGAACTTAAGATTCTAACTAGAAACCAAAAAAGTGAGTTAATCAAACTCATAAAATAATAATCTAAGCTTATCCCTAGATTAGACAATCAGCTTCCTAATTGAAATAGTTAGATCAGACTGGAACGAGGTACTTGAAAACCTCTCTATTCAGACTCTAGGAAATTTTTAACAAAGAATTCTAGAAAAGATTAATGATGAAAGATTTTCTTACTAGATAAATGAAAAGTAGATTACTAATACTGCTAAAGTATGAAGACTTATACTTGAAAGATTAAATTTAATCACAACGTCTATAGAAGCTTCACAAGACTACAATAGTAACTTTGTTAAAGACTAACAATTAGATTTAAAAGATAAGACAGAATGATAAACTACCTTCTATACAGACTTTGTTAAATTTCAGCAGAATGTTATCAAGTTATCTTAAAAATATTGAAAGCCATAACCTATCCAGAATGGATGGTATTGTTAATGAAGTGAGACTTAATATAGCTCAACTATAAGCTAAGCATGACGTAATTATGAAGGGAATTAAGTTTATATATGATAAACCTTCCCAAGCAGAATTAGACTCCCCCTTTATTCTACTCGTTAGATAAAATAGAAAAAACTATAGAATCTATAGAATCTATAGAAGCAAGAATGACACAAGAAATTATGTAACAACAAGAAAAATAAAATGATTTTAAAGACTATATTGGAAAGAATATTAATTCTCTTACCAAACATAATGAAGACATTACGGAAAATGCAAGAAGAGAAAATAAGTTCATTAAAGGAGAAATTTGTAGTCAGATAAAAAGACAAAAGGATTATTCAGACTCTTTAGAAAGAATTGAAAAAAGACTTGAACAAAAATAGATAATCACCTGTAAATTTAGATAACCTCCTTGTATAGAAATTAAAGAAAGAAAAATCATATCTAGAAGAATCATAAATCATGGATTAGATAAGACTAGTAAGATAGTTATCCATATCCCAAATATTGGACATAATAACCTTATGATCCAAAGACTTCAAGACTCATCCTCTAATATTAGAACTTGGTGGAAAGAAATAAATTTCACCAGCCCTCTTTAATGGAAAGAATGGGGTGAAGTTGACGACAAGATAGTAGAAGACTCCATACATAATGGACAACTTCCAGCAATTAGACACATATACTTGTTTAAGGAAGGAGCCATTCCTAAGACTCTTAGTTATAACATGACTTACCATTGTAGAAATCATATGCTAGAAAAGTCCTACACTGAGCTTCAAGTTTTTTACTCAGAGTGGCTAAGATCAAGAGGAATTGATAGATTGTTCCATTTTTTAACCTTTGGACTCTTTCAAGCAAGAATCAAAGGTCTCCATAGACCTCAAAATAATATTAACATATTATGTTTCCTAGTAGATAAAATATGGAAATATTTTGAGAAAAGTCTCATTGGGATAGCCCAATTAGAAATGTCAGATAATATTAGATAGTTTAATGTTAGTCCGATAATCATAGTAACCATAGACACAACCAAACATTTTAAGCTAATCTTATATGCTAGTGGTTATAAAAACTATACTATCCCAGATGCTAATATCAATATAAAATTCTAGAGCTATGTGAAATTTTCCCAATTCCCCTATGAAGGAATACAATCGAGAATTCCAAGCGGTAGATTTAATGAAGAAATATTGGTTAGAAACAATAACTCAGACTACAACCATACTTACAGTATTAGAAATACTGAAAGAAAAAGCTAAGACTCTTTGGCATTTGCCAGAATTTAAAAAAACTAAGACTATACAGAATAAACCGTTGTTTATGATGATACAATTGGAAATGTTACCATCCAATTTGGTCCTCCTAAGACTACTAGTAAAAGTCTCCATACTGAAGAAATTATATTTAGAAATATGGGAGAAGCCATACTTAGTGATCTCTCAGAAGGAGATCGTAGTAATAAGGCTAGTTTTAGCTTATTAAGACAAGCTCAAGTAATTAAACTTAGAAGATCATTTGAACAAAAAGACAGTTAGATAAAAGGCTAGAATCCAAAACTTTGGGCTTGAACGCTCAGAATTGGACATGAAGACATTTAAAGAACATCATAACAGAAGTCATGTTATTAGATTCCAAGATAAGGGTATATTCAATATGATATCCCAAGACCATATAATAAAATTAAGAGAATCTAAAAATACCAAAGAACTTCTTAGAAACCTTAGATTAATGGAAGAAGGAGAAGAAGATTAATGCCTGCTACACAGGTAGGTCCTGATAAGAAAGAAATAGGAACCAGTAGTAGGCTAAATGATGCTCCTAGACTCTTTAGTAAACCAATAAGAATAAATAATCCCATATAATCAAATACTTTAGTAAAGACCAGACCAGAGTATATAAAAGAAACTTTCCAACTAGTGACAAGAGTTTTACTCCTGTTAAGACCATGGCAAGTCAAGCCATAAATCCAGTTAGGATATAACTTAATTTAGATAATATCCAAGATAAAAAGAAATCTTTAGATGAATGGCGTAACTAAATGAATATATGTTTTGCATCTAATGAACAATGGGATGCAAGTTCATGTAAACAATACGTTGACCAATATATTAGAGGAATTGCAAAAGATTATTTAGATAGTCTAAGACAAGCTACAGATTCAAATTCCATAGCTAAAGTTGAGAAAATGAAACAACATCTAGTTAAAAGATCAATTGAAGAATATGTTCAATTATTTACGACAAAATTCATTAGATCTGGACATTTAGTTCAAATCAATGAACAAGACTTAGAAAAATTAAGTTAGCTATTCTTAGTATTTGCAAACTAGATAAGATTAATGAATATAGCAATTGTAGACACCCCATTCTATTACCCCCTAACTCTCCTTATGTCCCTAGTACCTCCCTTCATCACCGTAAACCCAGATCATGTCCCGAGTACTGACCTAGAGGCCATCGGGCACTCCCCGACTCAGTTTGATCCAAAAGTCAAACTCTTCATCTCGATCGAGACTGAATGAATCTTCAAATGTCATTGAATACCCTTTCCAATGGTCTGCCCCGTGCACGATTCTGACTTACCATGCGGACGAACGATCCGTTTGCGTTCGAAACCTGACCTAAAGGCTACCGGGCGCTCCCGGGCTCTATTTGACCTAAGTCAGCTCTTCATCTCGACCGAGGCTGAATGAATCTTCTAAGGTCATTTAATACCCTTTCCAACGGTCCATCCTGTGCACGATTTTGACTTTCCATACGGACGAACGATCCGTTTGACTTCGGGAGGCCACTGAGCGCTTCCCGGGCCCGATTGACCAAAGTTAACTCTTCAAACCGGGTCAAACTCTTTGGAATGTCAAAGTACATCTCCTAAAATTTCCAACGGTCTGCCCCGTGCACGATTCGAACTTACCATGCAGACGAACGATCCGTTTGCGTCCGAGCGATTCCCCGTCCAATGGACCAACAAATTATTCCGAGCTATATTTGACCTAAAGTCAACTCCCGAACTTGGGAGCGGTCAGGTACTTTCAAAGGTCTATGAATTACCTTTCCAACGGTATCCCCCGTGCACGATTCTGACCAACGGTTTACCCTCGGCGGCCGATTTTCCGAAAAAGCTTGAAACACACTGCCAAATGGCAGGTTCCAGACCCTACCTATCGGCACCTGCCGATAGGCAGGAACAGGTCTATGCCGATTGGCACTCACCTGGGCCTATAAAAGGAGGCCTTCACCTCATTTTCAAAGGGATCCCAGATCTGATAAAAATCTCTCTCAACGAATCCCAGAAACCTCTCTCGAAGGCAGGGTGATTTCAACTCCCAAATCCCTTTTTTACTTCCACTTTTCATCATCCTTTTCATCAAACTTGGTGAATTAACCACTCTCCATCATCATCCAAGCTCAAGGGCTGCTATTCAACACTCAAGATCAAGCTCAAGATCTTCAAGAAGGTCCAACTTTCTCACCTTTCTCTTCAAATACTCTTGAGTTCTCAATAACTTGCTTTATTACTTAGCACTTTTTATTACCTCATCTCACACATCCTAATATACTTTTTATTTAGTATTATCGCACATCTCTTATTTTTATATAAATAAAACCCAAAAAAAATAAGAAAAAGAGGGTTTGCTCATAAATTCCAAATTGGGATTCTCACACTTTTTTCACACTTTTCTCACAACTAAAACACTTTTCCTACACACACACACACATTCACAAATAAGAGATCCCCCATTTGGATTTATGGGATAAACCCCACCCCTCGTTTTGTATACGAACTACGTGGACTTTGATTCCTTTATAGGCTACGTAGGCGTCTCGGGGTAAAACCAGAGACTCGAGTCCTTCTCACCTTTTCTCTTATTTTCTATTTTCTCTAAATCCATTTTTCTTATATTATATATATACTTGTTCTTAGTGACGTATTACTCCATACGCGTTATCGTTCCCTTATAACGATTAACGTAGGGGTAATCGTGTAAATCTTACTTTGTAATATTATTCTTATATCTTCCTACGGATGACTCGCTTTTTCTTTTCCATGATATAAGTCGAGGATTCCTACCTCCATTCTATATATACACATGCACACATATCACGGGGGGAAACAAAAGGAAAATAGAAAATATCCGTGAGAGACCAAAAGGGCGGAATGGGTGCCTAACACCTTCCCATTTCATAACTAAGCCTCCGAACCCTTCTCGAATCATTTTGGTTTCGCACGCACCGGTATGTCTTTGGATGCCATCCTTCGGGGTGGCTTCCCCTTTTTCTTTTGTCTGTTTTAAGTAAAATAGACTGGCGACTCTGAATCTCTCTACATTTTTACACCACATCTCAAACGACGCCGGCCGAAGCGCTTCCGAGAGGGACGCGCGGGACCCTAAGGTTTCTTCTCCTCCGCGGTGGGGATCGGGGATGGACACAGCAACAATTATGAACAACTATATTACCATATTAAAGAATTTAGTGAGACCTTAAAAGATAAATATTTTAGAAAATTACCAGCAATTGGACAAATCCTAATTAATGAATATAGGAATTGGCTAGGAGTTGCTAGAGTTAAGAATAACTCCCTTGGTGAAAGAATTAATTTTACCAAAGATTATATCGTATCTATAAGACGAGATATAACTCAAGGAAAGCTAACTGAAGAAACTTTCAAATAGATTCCTCCAATTAAAGAGGAAAGAGACATTTCTCCAATCCAATGGGGATGTCGTAGTGAATCTAAAGATAAGAAATCCAAAAAGAATAAGCTAGATTGGAAACAAATAAGATAAATGCTAGGCCTTTAGGTTTTTCAAACAAATATAGATTCAAACCATCTACTACCTTTAGAGAAAGGAATTTTAGAGCTAAGAAAAATAGATTTAACCAAAAAATTATATTTTAAGAAGAATACCAACAAACATAAAAATGTTCCTAATTATAGGAAAGAAAAAAAGTAGCTCAATCTAAGACTTCTATAAAAGAATGTTGAACTTGTGTCAAAGAAGGACATTTTTCTAAAGATTGTCCTAACAAGAAAGATAAAGAGAGTATTAAGATGATTAATACAACATTAGATTTTGCATATCAATAAGGATTAGATATTTTATATGCTATAGAAATATCAGACATAGAAAATGATGACAATGCTAGTATCTATAGTGCATATACAGATAGTGATTCAGAAGATTCTAGTAGTAATACTGATGAGTATGAAGACACCCAAGATACTCTAGACTTATATATGATGCAAATTGATCAAGAAGATGATTATGTAGATTTTAAAGAAGCTTGGTATAAGTGTATATTAAGCCTATTTCTAAATAAGAGATGAACAGTTAGTAATCCTGAGTTGCTAACATATATACCTAGACGTTACTATGATGAAGAAAATTATTCCACATTCGAAATGAAATGTAGCAAGAAAGACTTTAATTGTGTAGAATGTTTTGAGACTATACAAACATAATTATTTATGGTTTGTGTTATTTGTCAATTACACTACCATGAAAGATGTTGGAGAACTATATTTCGAGCAATCTATACTACCCAATATGATGCTCAAATAAACCAAGATATTAAAATATATTATCAAGACATTGATAGAAACATAGCTAAAAGACTATAAGAAAATGAAGACCTAAAAAGAAAGGGAATTTCCTATGATCTAGAAGATAAATACTCAGAAAATAATACATAAGACTTAACACTAATAGATATTATAGATAAACCTCATAAAGGAATATCTATTCTAGAAAAGAATAATTTAAGAAATTTTACTAAACCTAATGCTTGTTTTGTAAAATTATTTATACAAAATAAAGATTATACTAAAGGACTTTCAGCCTTTATAGATACAGGATGATCACAGAGTATTTGTAAGGATAATGCCTTCCCTGAAGACTATTTTCTAGATAGTAATTAAGAGATCCATGGTAAGGTAGATAATAGAGAACCATTTACCTTATATTTTTAGACTATTACTATTTATTTTAAATTAGAAAATTAGGCAAACAAAACTGTAAATCATCAGTTTTGGATTATGGATCCCCGTCCTAGTTTCATGGGAAACGTTATTTTAGGACAAGACTTTATTAGTAAATACCATCCTTATAGTCAGTGTAATGATAAGATATTACTTAGTGATAAAAAGTAATTTAATATTAAAGCTCCTCTAATTTATCACAAGACTGCTTTTGACATTATGCATGTCAAACTCAATTATAGACCAATAAATCATTAGAGTTCTTCAGCTGAGCATGGTGGACTTAAACATACAAACCAACAAGAATCCCGAAAAATAACTAAACCTTTACAAAAATAATGTAAGTGTCGAGACAAAAGTGTTATAAGCGAATAACGCTTGTACAATAAGAAATTTTATATCAAGACCAACAAACCTTATTAAAGGCCCAAGCTATATCCAAGAAAAAGAAGATGGACATAGAAGTAGAAAAATAAAATATTAGGCAATTAGCAGAGCCTACTTTAGGAGAAAATCTCATTGATAAGTGGGACAAAGATTAAAGTTATTGTGAAATTATCCTATAAACCAAGATGTCACTATTAATGGTGGAACCTATATGAAAGGATACACACAAGAAGATAGAAAAGAATTCAAAAAAAGACATAGATGAAATTCTTAAGCTAGGCATTATTAGAGAAAGAAAAAGTAGACATAATAACCTTGCCTTTTACGTTCAAAATGAGTCTGAACGAAAGATAGAAAAAAGACGTATGATCATAGACTATAGATACCTTAATAAGAATTGTGACTTTGATTCTTATAATATGCCGAACAAGAAGAATTTAATTAACTTAATTGAAGACATAATTATATTCAGTAAGTATGATTGCAAGTCAAGCTTCTAGCAAATAAAGATGCATCCAAACAGTATTACTTGGATGCTCTTTAGTGTGCCCTAAGGAAAATATGAATGGTTAGTAATGCCATTTGGATATTTGAATGTCCCCCCAAGTATTACAAAGACGTATGGATAATATTTTTAGACCCTACTCAGAATTTTGTCTTGCTTACATAGATGTTATTATTATAGGTAGCAAGACTAAAGTAGAACATGTAGACCATATTAAAAAGATTATCTTAAAATTAGATAAACATGGAATTGTTCATTTGAGAAGAAAATGCAATTATTCCAGATTGAAATAGACTTTGTGGGAATGTATATTAATTAAGGAAAAATATCCTTAGCAGAACACAAAACGAAGAAGATTCTTGATTTCCCAGATGAACTTATAGATAGAAAATAATTACAATCATTTTTAAGATTGCTTAATTGTGTTGTAGACATTATTAAAAACCTTGCTTCAAAAAGACAAAGCTTAACATCCAAATTAAAAGGAACAGATAAGAATAATCCTTTTAAATGGATTAAAGATGATTCTGAAGTTATAAGACAGATCAAATAAGCAGTCAAGAATATTCATTTACTTGAACTACCTAATATTGAAGACTAGTTTATAGTAGAAACATGTGCCTCTAATAAATAATGGGGAGTAATATACTTTACCATTGACCATCAGACTAAAAGAAGAAACTTTGTAGATATAATTCTGGAACTTTTTCTGATCCAAAAACAAGATATACAACCCATAAAAAAGACGTTTTACCCATAGTAAGGGCTATAGAAAATATATGCTTTTTCTTAGGCCTATGCATTTTACTGTTTATACTAATTCATGTTATGCAGAAAAATTCAGAGACTTAGGCTTATCGAAATCAAGAACTAATAGATTAATTATATAGAAGAAATTGCTTAATGAATATGACTTCTTTGTTATACATATTAAGGGAAGTAAAAACACCATTCCATACATCGTATCTACAGAACCCATGTTGCTAATAGTAATATTATTTCTTGTTTTATGATGCAAATAGAAGATTTAGACATCATGAGTTCCTCTGGAACAAATAGACTGAACAAAGAAGACGTTGCAGACTATCTTAGACGCGTAAGACCAGATATTGGTGTAATGCAAAGACGGACTCATACCCATATTCAAGACTCTCAAGAAAAACCAATTCTGGAAAACTTTGATGATATTTTAGTTCCGCCTAGAAAATCTAGAAATGAAATTGTGGCACAAAATAGATTCATAAAAAAAATGTATTTTCTCCAATGTAGACCAGACCAAAGATACCCTGACTTAATAAAATATATATGAGAATTTTTGGATGACGAAAGAACTCTTATAGACTCCCTATGGTGGAACGTAAAGAACAAACTATGGGTAAAATTCAAACCAAATTTGGTAGTTATTGCTAGAATCATGCTAACTCAAAGTCATTCCTAGACCTCAAACATACGTTCAGATGCTTGGACAATTCTTCAAAACTAGACCTGTTGATAATTTTTATTAGTAGCAAAAGACTGAGATTGCTATACCATTTGGTAATAATAATCTTCCATTTTCATAAGACTGTCAAAAAGAGGGTGATAAAATTATTGAGAATTTCAATATGTTATTATCTGAGATCGATGGAGATGCCTTAATAATTAACGGATTCTTCAAAGAAGTTCCAAAATTTTATCTTTTTAGAAAAGCAGAAATGGCACACATAATTCTTGCAGACTATGGGTTTATTAGACTCATCCAGATACAGACAGTAGAAGACTTTATTGCTCTTGGAAAATAAATCCATGAGTATGCCAACAAGATAGAAGAATTTTTTCTCCTGTTTTCTAGAATTTACCAGATTGCTCCAAGTTCCAGTAGCGGAAAAGATTTGACGGTTTTTAACTCATTAGATTTTCCACTTTTGCATTTTGAAAATTTTGAAATTCTTTCTGAAGACGAGACAAAAGACTTAACTGTTAAACTCCAAATTTCCCAATCCATGGAAATAATAGAAATTATGGAGCTCTTTACAAGTCAAGAAAGATGGTATACTGTATACCATAAGGCAGACTTAATCATCTAAGTTCATGAGCCATTAAATGTAAGGCTCAAAAAATATTCCAAAGAAGTGGTAGTGGTAGCTTTACCAGACAACATTAGAGTGGTGAGTCTCATTAACAGGAGTAAAACTCTTGTCACAAGTTGGAAAGTCTTTTATATAATCTGGTATGGTCTTTATCAAAGTATTTGAATATATGGGAATAATTATTCCTATTGGTTTATTAAAGAGTCTAGGAGCATCATTTAGCCTACTACTGGTTCCTATTTCTTACTTATCATGACTTACCTGTGTAGTTGGAATTAATCTTTCTTCCCCTTCTTCCATTAATCTAAGGTTTCTTAGAAGTTCTTTAGTATTTTTAGATTCTCTTAATTTTACTATATGGTCTTAGGATATCATACTAAATCTATTCTTGTCTTGGAATCTAACATAATGACATATGTTAAGATATTCTTTAAATGTCTTCATGTCCAATTTTGAGGGTTCATTCCAAAAGGTTTGCATTCTAGCAAATTCTCTAACTAAGTCTTTTTGTTCAAATGATCTTGTAGGCCTAATTACTAGAGCTTGTCTTAATAAGCTAAAACTAGCCTTATTACTACATTATCCTTCTGAGGGATCACTAAGTATGGATTCTCCCATATTTCTAAATCTAATTTCTTCAGTATAGAGATTTTTATTAGTAGTCTTAAGAGGACCAAACTGGATAATAACATTTCCAGTTATAATATCTTGATTAATAAACAACGGTTTATTTTATATAGTCTTAATTTTTTGAAATTCTGGCAAATGCCAAAGAGTCTTAGCTTTTTCTTTCATAGGTCTAGTATTTATAATACTATAAGTATAATTGTGGTCTGAGTTATTGGTTTTAACCAATATTTCTTCGTTAAGTCTACTTCTAAGAATTCCCGATTGTATTCCTTCAGAGAGGAATTAGAAAAATTTCACATAGCTCTGGAATTCTATATTGATATTAGCATGTAGGACAATATAGTCTTCATACCCACTAGCATATAAGGTTAACTTAAAATGTTTGGTTGTGTCTACGGTTACTGTGAATCCTGGAATGACATTAAAGTATCCAATATTATTTGACATTTCTAATTATGTTATCCCAATGAGGCTTTTCTCAAAATCTTTTCATCTTTTATCTACTAGGTAACATAATATGTTGATATTATTTTAAGGTAAACCTTAAATTCTTGCTTGAAAGAGTCCAATGGTTAGGAACTGTAACTTTCTATCAGTTCCTCTTTATCTTAGCCACTCTGATTCAAAAAGTTGAAGCTCGGTGTAGGACCTTTTTAGCACATGATTTTTACAATGGTAAGTTGTGTTATAACTAGGAGCCTTAGGAACGACTCCTTCCTTAAGAAAGTCTATGTTTCTAATTGTTGGAAGTTGTCCATTATGTATGGAGTCTTCTACCATCTTTTGGTCAACTTCACCCCATTCTTTCCACCAAGTTCTAATATTAGAGGACGATTCTTTAAGTCGTTGGATCATAAGGTTATTATGTCCAATATTTGGAATAGGGATAACTATCTTACTAGTCTTATCTAATATATCATTGATGATTCTTCTAGTTATGGTTTTTCTTTCTTTAGTTTCTATACAAGGAGGTACTCTAAATTTAGAGGTGATTACCTATTTTCGTTCAAGTCTTTTTTTAATTCTTTCTAAAGAGTCTAAATAATCTTTTTGTCTTTTTATCTGGATAAGAATTTCTCCTTTAATGAACTTATTTTCTTTTCTTGCATTTTCAGTAATATCTTCATTATGTTTGGCAAGATAATTAATAATCTTTGCAATTTAGCCTTTTACGTCACAACTTTTTTCTTATTGTTGCATAATTTCTTGTGTTTTTCTTGCTTCTATAGATTCTATAGATTTTTCTATTTTATCTAAATGTGTTTGAATAAAGGTGGAGTCTAATTATTCTTGAGAAGGTTTATCATATATAAACTTAATTTCCTTCATAATTTCTTTATGTTTAGCTTCTGGTTTAGCTATATTAAGTCTTAGTTCATTAACAATACCATTTATTCTGTATAGGTTATGGCTTTCCATATTGTTAATATAACTTGTTAAATTCTGTTAAAAGTTAACAAAGTCTATAGAGAATGTGGTTAATCATTTCATCTTAGATTTTAAATCTTATTGTAAGTCTTTAACAAAACTACTATTGTAGTCTTGTGCAGATGCTATAGATGATGATATTAAATTTAATCTTTCAAGTATAATTCTTGATGCTTTAGCAGTATTAGTAATCCCATTTTCATTTATCTGGTAATAAAATCTTTCTTCATTAATCTTTTCTGGAATTCTTTGGTAAAAACCTAGTAGAGTCTGAATAAAGAGGTTTCCAGGTACTTTGTTCCAGTCTGATCTAACTATTCCATTAGGAAGACAATTGTCTAATCTTGGGATAAGCTTAGCTTGTTCTTTAATGAGTTTGACTAACTCCATTTCTTGTTTCTAGTTATAATCTTAGGTTATAAAATTTCCTTGTTAAGAACTTCTATGTGATTGGTCTTGGTTTTATATTATTTAATACTTGTACAAGGTCTAATAGGATTTGGCTGTCCATTTCTTGTATTTTCTTTGAGATATTTTTTATCTTTGCTTTTAAGTATCAGAAGTCTTTGAATAACTGTTTTAAAATAAGTAGGATATATTTATTTTGGTTAAGTATGTTATTAATAGCATTAGCAGTAACTTGCCTACTGTCTGCGTGTTTGGCTGGGATGCGTTCAATATGTGAACAGCCATCTATGTGTGAGGTTAAGCAACATTCTAGGTCTAAATCAGTTATGGGTATGGGTTGTAGTCTGGATGGGTTCCAAAAATATCTTTGTAAATACGTGGGATAAACCAAGGGCTTTAAAGTCTTTTATTAATGTAGGTCTGAAAGGAACGTCTTGGCTCTGATATTCGATCGGGTCTTTAAGTTCTAATACCAACTAAAGTCGTGATACCATTTTGCACCAGGGTACTGAGAACACACTATATATTGACTTACTTGAGTCTACATATATAGTAGTTCCAACTAGTTTGGATATCTAGACAAAATAGGTTAGATTTTTTTAGTACTCCATCTCCTCAAAGGTTCAAGAATAGTGAAGAAATCATGTTCAAGAAAATCCTCAAGATCAACATATAGGGAAGGGATTTCTATCTTATAACCACTATAGGATACCTGCACTGCATAATATTTTATTTATATTTGCATTGGTGGTCTTTTAAAACACTTCAAGTCTTTTAAAATCAAGTTAATTCTTTTACAACATTTTAAAATCATTTTATATAATAATTCTTGAATTAATTAAAACATATTTTAAAAAGTGTTGTGGTTGAAATTTGGATTTCAGAAAGTTAGTTTGTTTGCCTGGGTAGAATACAAAAGCACTATAGACTTCAGGGTGCACTTCGTAATTACTTTTCAATACGCATTTTTATTGCATCTTGTTCATACACGTGTTAGCGTCTCGTCGGCTAAGATTGTGTTTTTTGTAAGACACAAACCGTGTGTGTCTTCTCAGCCCTTGGATCAACTTTATCAATGATCTGCATGCGTTGAGAGTCAATCCTAGTGAAACTAGTGTAAACCAATCAATAATCATTTAATCTAGTGCTTGTGATAAACCGTTGGATTATAAGTCAATTGGTCAAAATCAATCCCAGCCATTGGAATGATTTAGGCGTTTTGGATCCTTCTTAATTTACTATAAATAGGACCAGTCTCAACATTTACAGACTTTTTCCATTTCATCAAACTAGAGAGAGTAGAGAGAGAAGGGGGCAGAGAGGGAAAGAAAAGAGAGAGAAAATAAAGAAGAAACCCTAGGTTCTTCGTAGTTCAACCTCTGAGTGATTTCTCCCAAACCAAACACCAAAAAAAAAACTCAAAGTTTCATACACCAGAAAACCTATTACTGAGAGTTAGATATTTTTAGGGTTTCTATTATTTTGGTGTTGGAGTTATTCTTCGTATGAAGACCTCTTCAATTTCTTAGTTCTCTCAGAACTTATCTCTAAGAGAAACTTAAGTTTCATTGTTGAAACTGAGTTTTTCTAAAAAGAGAACATCACACGATTTGTTTTCAATTTCTCTTTTTTAGATCTGGTATTTTAGATCCGCTCTATTTCAATAAATTTTGAAATAGAAACTTCTAAGTCTCACAATATTTTCAGATCTAGTGACTTGTTTGTGTTTCTGGTTTTATATTTCATATTTTATGAAATACGTGTGTACAAAAATAAAAAGAACACAAAGAACTTTAGTTAAAGATTTAATATCATAACCATAGATCTGAGAAAAGAAGTTTTATGTCAAAATATGTTGAATCATTCTCTGCATGTTAAGTTTGAATATGTTTTAACAAAATAGACTTCTAGTCTAGTTTGGATCTCAATTGGAGGTTTAGAATTTCAAATATATTTTCAAAATACTAAAATTGTTTAAGAACTTGACCGTCTTCTGAGCTAGGTATCCTTGAGATCTGTGGTTTTATAGAAAGATCAAGATGTCTTGATTTGAAAATACAAATTCAAAAATAACCTAATCATTTTAGAACTATTATAATTGTTTAGGAATGTTTGTATAATCTTGAGAGGGTGAGTAGCATGTTTGCATGTAGTATCACATCACAAACACTATCTCACACGAACACTTAGACACTATGGTTATGTCTAAGAATCTTGGATTTTGAACGAGTTACTGGAATCATAATTCAAAGAGAAGGAGATCAAGGAAAAAGCAAAGACGCAGTAAGAAAAGATCAATCCAATTGAGAATACCTTTGGAGTGGAGAATCTCAAGTAGGCATATTCTAAACTTAGGTTAGGATCTTTGTGGTTTGCTTAAGTGTTGTAACTTGATTCTTTACTCTAGTGAATTTTTGTTTTGTGCCGTAGAGGGCACCGTGGGTGTTTCCCTTTATTAAGGATTTTACCACGTTAAAAATTCATGTGTCTATTTCTTTGAATATTCTTAACTGTTGTTGTGATTGGAACTGCATGGTAACTTTAGTAGATGTTTATTAAAATTTAAAAAGAAGGTTACCAACTATCAAATCTAAACCATAGATTCAGAAAAGTTTTCACAACACATCTTGTGTTTTTCGAAAAGTGTTTTGCCCAAAAAGTTTATTCGGAGTTTACACAATTTATAACATTTAGTTATCAACCTTGTAAACAAGCTTTTAGCATTA
This sequence comes from Sambucus nigra, assembly GCA_949130495.1. Taxonomy (NCBI): domain Eukaryota; kingdom Viridiplantae; phylum Streptophyta; class Magnoliopsida; order Dipsacales; family Adoxaceae; genus Sambucus; species Sambucus nigra. The sequence goes on along the minus strand of OX422211.1, from coordinate 433,741,669 downwards.
AAACTTTTCTTCAACTGGTATCAGAGCTGGAACACCTTTTGTGATCCTGAAACTTGAGAAATTATTTTCGAAACTTCTTTCTGAAAATTTCTGAATATGGAAGAAAAAATTGGGAAGTTAGGTAACCTATCCAGACAACCACTCTTTGATGGAAATAATTTTTCATACTGGAAAGTGCGAATGACTGCTTTCATTCAAGGACCTCTGGGTGATGAAGTCTGGGAAATGATTGAAACAGGGTTTGAACATCCTACTAAACCTACTTCAGCCACTGATCCAACAAGAATTAAGAAACTTATCAGTGAATTTACTAAGGAAGAGAAAAAAGCATATCTAGATAATAACAAAGGAAAGAATGCCATTTTTATGTCCATTAATGAACATGAATTCAAAAGAATATCCATATGTTCTACTTCCAAAGAGGTATGGGACATGTTAATCATTTCTTATGAGGGTGATGAACGTGTCAAAGCTGCAAAAACTCAAATGCTCATCCAACAATATAACACCCTTATTATGAATGACAATGAATCCTTTGACAATTTCTACATAAGGTTAACTGATATCTTTACAAAACTTCATGTTAATGGTATAACCTATAGTAGAAAGGAAATTGTTTCAAAGATTCTTGGGTCATTTCCTTCTAAATTTGACAACAAGAGATATGCTATTGAAGAAATGAATGATCCTAATATGACTCGTGAATTACTTAGCAGTAAACTGAGGACTGTAGAATTGGAACTAAACTTCAAAAAGCAATTGACCAGATAGACTAATAAAGCCTCTAGTTCAAATGTTGTGTTTTCTTCTAAATTGTCAGTGCCTAAATTAAACACTCTAGATTTTGACACTAACTGTCTTAAAAATTGTGATTTGGAAAACCTTGACAATGAAATAGCTCTTATGAGTAAGCATTTCAAAAAGATTTTAAAACAAGGCAAATCAAATTATCAAGGTAATCAATTCACAGAGCTCATGACAGAGACAATACAAACACACTTATGACAATAGGAGGAATTATGACCCCAACAGACCTAAACTTGACATAAAAGATGTGAAGTGTCACCGTTGTGGTAAACTAGGTCACTATGCTAGTAAATGTCCAACAAGTTTTAATAATAATAACAAGCCCAATATGTGTAAGACATGGGACGACTCTAGTGATTCTGATGAGGATGAAACTGAGTCAACCCAGATAAATGAGTACTGCATGTCTTTTTTTGCTAAGATAATATATAATGATGTCGCATGCTTATCTGCTCATGAACCTGCTATGCCTGTTAATGTTGTTAATGATATTGTTGATAATTTGGTTCCTACTACTACTGAAAGACTATGTGTGAGTCAAAGTGATAATGACGATGATGAATTGAACACGTGCATGAGTAAACAACCTATCAAAAACATAGGGTACACTTCACACAATGCACATAGCGAGTCTGATGATGATCTGCTGTGACAACCCGCTCAAAATAATAACGGGTGGCCAGCCCAATACTAAAATAATTAGGAATCACAAGTGGATCATTCTCAGCATCAACTGACGATTCGAAAATAAACACGGCTGACAACCCATTACCACAAAAAGAGGGTGTCAAAAATTATTTTAAAACATTATTAAAACAAATCATGCCACAACTAACTAACGACATAACATTTAAACATGATAAGAGATACACACAAGCTCTAATAATATAAAGGAGATTACTATAAGAGTACAACAAAATGTACAATATATAATACCTGAATATGCTGTCGGGTCACAGACAATACAACAATCTGAGAAATAAAATATAAAAGTGCCACACTACAACACTTGGGTATAAACCCGATATACAGACTGAGTCCTAATCTAGATATATGAAAGATAGGAATCGACTGTATCAAAATACCACAACAGTCCGCTACTGCCACAGCTCCACAAATATATTAGATGGATAACATCAATGGCGTCCTTGCGGGGGAACACCTAAATAATACAACATATATACATAGCAGGAGAAAAATATAAACGGGTCAGATCCCGAGGTGTGAAAACATTTTATAGCAAGTGCATTAAAATGCATAATAATTATAAATGCATTATAACATGATTAAAGTGGAGTCGCACTCTCCATAAAATTCATCTCACCTCTCAAAAAAAGCGCGCACTAAACGTATGCACATGATCTCCAAATAAGTGCCCAAATCTATCTAGGCAAAGTAATGTAACTTACTCCCAAATTCATACTCAATTAAAAATCCATCTAAATCATATCCCTCCACTTCTAATGCTACTCATCTTAATTATTCGCCAACCTACCAACATATAAATTATACATAAACATTCTCTTTTACTAGAATTTCTCATATTTTAGTTATGACATCAATATATATATATATATAAATAAATATGTGAGTTATTAGCAATCAAGTGCTAAGGACTAAACTTCTCCTAATTCTCAATACTGCACTGCGTTTCGTGCGTGGGACGTCTCGCAAGCGAAATCCAAACAAGGAACCCCCCTGATACACTACTCCTTGGCAGTATTGATTATCAAGATTCATTATTCCCTCAATGCATGACGCATATAACCCAAATTCTTATTACTCCATTAATTAATTAATTATATTATTCCCAATTCTCAATAGTTCACGGCGTTTCGTGCGTGGGACTTCTCGCAAGCGAAATCCAAACAAGGACTAACTTGGCACTGTCGATTGTCGAGATATGCTAATATATAAATATGAGTACTAAGGACTAACTTCTCCTCACTCCCAACATTGCACTGCGTTTCGTGTGTGGGACGTTTCGCAAGCGAAATCCAAACAAGGAACCCCCCGATACACTACTCCTTGGCAGTGTTGGTCGTTGAGGTCCATTATGCCCTCGATACCCAAAGTACTATATACTCATACAATTACTACTTTTCGTTTTCTCATAATTGATTCATCGCAATTTAAGCCCGGATAAAATCTCTCGGAATGAGATTCAAGCAATCTTCTTATGTCTCTTTACTCTAGAGACAAATATGATATCACATAATCATATTCAATTAATATACTATTCGAACAAGTATAATAATAACCACCCCAACGAGCTATAACTCAAGGATGCAGGTTCTCAATGTTATCATCTACCAGGGAATTACTCACATATCATCATAAGTACCAACGGTCGGAATCTCACATCGCCTTGGTAAAAACCATATCACAACGTACGGGAAGCGGTCATAGTTCCTCCCCGAAAATGAGACGAAACATACCCACCACGTCTCACCCATAATAAAAACAATCACAGAATAATAATGGATGCTATGACCTGAGGAATATCCACACCCTGCTCCTCAATCCAGGGAGCTCACCCTCATCGCGCAACTTCCCATGATAGAAAGGAGGGGGTATGCTTCACTTATATAGATATCATACACACAAGATATACATACATCCTCACATCATATAATTTTATACCATCACGCAAGGTATATATATCACACTATTTACATACTCATAATACGCGCTTAGGCGTAAGTGAAATAATCTCATTATTTAGTATATTTTACTCTCGATATACTATTCGCCAATAACTCACATTACTTCCCCACTTAGTATACACTATACTATTTCTCACTTGAAGTTCACACCTCACTTCTATTTATATGAATCATCTCTCAATTCCGTTTACAATGAGGATATTCTCTATATCCTAATGCACCTCGATCAGCATTTATTATCTATACGATTCATCTCCTAATTCAATTTACATTAAGGATATTCTCTATATCCGTAAGCACATCAATCAGCCTTTATAATTCTCAATCCACAATATGGTTCAATCGATCATATGAACCTTTAAAGTTATCCCATTTGGGGTTAAATACTAAAATCCATTATCATTAAACGTTATCTAACTCTCTCTTATAAACCCATTGAGAAACCGAATAGGTTCGGTGTGTGATAATGATTTAAATTAAATTCGCAAGTTTCCAAGAACCCTTATTTAATTAGCGTCTACTTTTAAACCAAATAAAATCAACCCTTAAACATGCATCTAAATCAACCCATCAAATATAAAGCATGCGACACAAAGTTAAGGAAAAATCCCCGAAGGGCAAAACCTTTTATTTCTAGAACTTTAAATAATTTACAAGACCATTGACTTACATACAACCTGATAATCGCCCACAAGTGTAACGCACGGTGTCTTCGGTAAACCTTCAAAGCAACGGCTAGAAACAGTGTGACACAGAAATACCCGCAGGTGTCGGTTCCTATGTCGGCGGCTGGAAGTTTCCCTTTCCAGGAGGACAGCAATGAAGAAGAGAACGGCTTCTCCACAAGGGTTGAACAAACTCAAAGTTGTGTTCTTGGTTTACCAAAAAGATTCACAAAAGGTTTAGAAATTTGTGTGAATAAAAAACCTAGAGTCTTGGGCTCAATAGGTGAAGACTTAGAGTATTTAGGACTCTGAAAATCGTCTTGAAAAGTCTTAGAAAACCACTTCCCGTAGTGGGTTTTAAATAGGAAAACTTTGAGCCTAAAAAATCTCTAACAGATCTGGTCGAATTTATCCCAGGCGGACCGGTCCGGCTTGGGAGCGGATCGGTCCGGTTGACCGGATCGGTTCTTTTATTCCAAGCTTCATCGGTTCGCTTGCGGTCCGGGGTATACTGGCCTTCAGCAAACGGATCGGTCCGGGTCTGAGACGGATCGGTCCGGGTCTGAGGCGGACCGGTCCGGTTAGCCAGATCGGTTCTTTTATTGCAGGTGGACCGGTTCGGTTTGTCAGACTTTGATTCCTCTTCTTCTTTTGATATTCGGATCCGTTGATGAATGTATGAATCTTGAATTTCTTCAACGGTGTAACGGCGTGCGACATAATAAATTGTTAATGGACAAAAATGTCCTTACAAATCTCCCCCTATGTCTATGCCGGTACATACATAAAAACAAAACATCCGAATTATCAAACAACTAAAAAATGCCTATACAAATCTACCCTTCCATGAACCCAAAACTGGAAAGATACAATTGAATAAGACTACAACGTTTGCTCTTCAATTCTTCAGGAATCTCAACACTTTTCTCATCAGGGTGTGCAATCCAATGATAATCCATGTAGTACCTACACACATGAGACAAAGCAAAATACCAAGTGACGTATCGAGTTTGAAATGAGATAAACATATATACCAATTTATGAGCAAACTCAAACTTTTAAATCTCCCTCATAATAAGATAATTCTTTCTCCCCCTTTTTATGATGTCTCCAAATAGACAAATGAGAAGAATGAATCAAATAAGCAAAATCGGGGTGTCACGGTACACAAAACAGGCATCAAACAATATGGTAAACGTGCTCTTCCAAGGAGATGCTCAAACAAATCTTCACAAACTATTTTTGAATTTTTCAAATTTTTCGTACAAAAAAAAAGATACCAATATGAACAAATATGATACAAAAAAAACACACCATGGATTTAGAGTCAAACAACCAAGTCATGGAAATGGAATGAATGGGTGTGAACACATTCGATAGGTAAATTAACTCAATCAATCATATGTGCACGATGCATACGTGTACTCCTAACGAATGAACATCAAAGGTATCCTTAGGTGTAAAAAAATTTTGTTGAATTTAAATGACATCGTCTTATGCAAATCAACAAATCAAAGTCAAAATGATTTCCACACCAATAACGTCCAAAACTATGTAGCGCATTTTCAAGCATTTCAAGGACGTGCAAACCCGTTTTAAATTCTCCAACCAAACTCCCTCATATATATATTCTTTTAGAGGTGTATAAACTAAATTCTCAAACATTGGAGAATTGGTGCAAAAACCTAAATGGCCCATAATTGGCATGAATTTCTTTTTATTGCCTTTAAATTTTTTCGGGGCTCTTTTAAACCTCTTTGGACCTCGGATAATAAAATTCCTCCATTTTTTAGGTCCAATTTAACGGTGTCTTAGTATTCGCAAAGGCAAAAAGAACCTTTCGCAACCCTTCCCCGTTCTTAAACAAAGCACACAATCTCACAAAACGGTTTTTATATGCACAGTTTCCTTATAAAAATTTATCGTGCTTGGTTCGTTTTAAGGACAGGATTGAAGTGAAAACACCCAACCAACATGTGATAAGACAAGCACAATAATCAAACAAATCCGTGCATGTGTGCAATAAAGGAAACATGAGTCAAACATGTAGGAAGTAACACTTAATTACATCTTAATGACTCCAAACATTATAAAGCACATGGATGAATTGACCTATTGTCTCAAAACACTATCAAATAGTCACATGAAAATAATGGAATGATGTAGTGACTTGGTCATCCAAAGTGTTCATCCATAAACGGTGCAACCAAAAAAAAATGTTTTTGTATTTTTCAAAATTTTTCAAAAAAATATATACAAAAAGTACATGTCACAACGCTAGCAAAAATATATCAAAAATCATAAATAGCGTATGACAAACATGCAAACACAATCATCTATATGATATGGCAAGAGAAGAATCATGTGCAAGCAAACGGGAATCAACTATTCTAAAATCAAGTGTATCCAAAAGTGATTTCCTAACCCAAATGGATGAAACACGTCGACAAGGGGTTTTGGGAACCAACAAAACACTAGACTTCGAATTACTAGGACCTCTTCCAAGATCAAAACAAAATCGCCTAAGGTGACCATTCCTACCACAATATGAGCATGTGTAAACGGGTGGGATGACACCTAAAGTGTGATCTTTTCTAGCGTCCTTGGAATTAGTTGACCCTCTAAAACAAATAATGGTTTTGGCTTTAGCATTAGAAGCATGAGAACACGATGAGCCATTACCATCACTATCAAACCTACTTGAGTCTGTCAAATCATTTTTTAACTTCAAAATTTTTTACTCAATCAAAGAATTAGACTCTTCCAATCTGAGGGATTTCTTTTTCAAATTATCAATTAAACTTAACAGTTTATTACGCTCCCCCTCAATTAAAACAAACTTATCCCTAAGAGTCTTTTCACGTGCCGTAAAATCATCGATTAATTTTTTATCCTCGACGGCACAAACGGGAACCCTAGAATTTTTTAAGTCCTCCAATTTCTTCTCTAAAACTAGGACTCTCTCATCACTCTTCTTCTTGGACAATTTTAAAGAAACAAAGTCATGGTCCAAGGAAACAAGTTTTTCACGATAAAAATCTCTTTGATTTTGAACCGTTTGCAAAAGATCCATCGCGGATTTAAAACGGGAATTTTCTTTTTCCAAAACTTTAATTCTTTTGCAAAGTTTCAAATTCAAACTTTTTAAATTTTCAGTATGGTCGTGAACTTTTTCAAAAATAGGCTCCTCATTAAATGGGCGTACCATTGACAAATTGCGATTTTTCACAAAACTGATTTTAAAAAAAATCAATATCACACAGTTTTGCAGAAAATAGGAATACGCGATAAATTAACGCAACCCGCTCTGATACCAATTTGAAAACCTGAGTAGAAAAATTGTATCAGAACGTAAATCCTCAAAAAATCAGGATTACATGATAAATTAGCGTAACCCGCTCTGATACCAATTTGAGAAACCGAATAGGTTCGGTGTGTGATAATGATTTAAATTAAATTCGCAAGTTTCCAAGAACCCTTATTTAATTAGCGTCTACTTTTAAACCAAATAAAATCAACCCTTAAACATGCATCTAAATCAACCCATCAAATATAAAGCATGCGACACAAAGTTAAGGAAAAATCCCCGAAGGGCAAAACCTTTTATTTCTAGAACTTTAAAGAATTTACAAGACCATTGACTTACATACAACCTGATAATCGCCCACAAGTGTGACGCACGGTGTCTTCGGTAAACCTTCAAAGCAACGGCTAGAAACAGTGTGACACAGAAATACCCGCAGGTGTCGGTTCCTATGTCGGCGGCTGGAAGTTTCCCTTTCTAGGAGGGCAGCAATGAAGAAGAGAACAGCTACTCCACAAGGGTTGAACAAACTCAAAGTTGTGTTCTTGGGTTACCAAAAAGATTCACAAAAGGTTTGGAAATTTGTGTGAATCAAAAACCTAGAGTCTTGGGCTCAATAGGTGAAGACTTAGAGTATTTAGGACTCTGAAAATCGCCTTGAAAAGTCTTAGAAAACCACTTCCCGTAGTGGGTTTTAAATAGGAAAACTTTGAGCCTAAAAAATCTCTAACAGATCTGGTCGAATTTATCCCAGGCGGACCGATCCGGCTTGGGAGCGGATCGGTCCAGTTGACCGAATCGGTTCTTTTATTCCAGGCTTCATCGGTTCGCTTGCGGTCCGGGGTATACTGGCCTTCAGCAAACGGATCGGTCCGGGTCTGAGGCGGACCGGTCCGGTTAGCCGGATCGGTTCTTTTATTGCAGGCGGACCGGTCCGGTTTGTCAGACTTTGATTCCTCTTCTTCTTTTGATATTCGGATCCGTTGATGAATGTATGAATCTTGAATTTCTTCAACGGTGTAACGGCGTGCGACATAATAAATTGTTAATGGACAAAAATGTCCTTACACCCATAATTATCTCCACACAAAATTCTCAATGATAGTGGGCTTCCCCACTTAGTCGATATTATACTCTCTAATAGGTATTCTCTCAATTTAAGTCAATACAACTCCAATAATTTTTCATATGGGAAATTCCCTAAAAGTCTCCAAAACACACTTCTCATAACTCATATAGAGATTCCCAATAAATAAACTCAAGCGAAACCGGAGGAAACTCACTCCAGAAAAACCTCTAAAACAACCTCATTTTCGAATTGATTCGGCCCCTCCGAATGGATTCGGTCTCACAGCGAATCGATTCAGACACAGCGAATCGATTCATACCAAAGGACCTGTAAGTATTCTTCCTTCCGAATCGATTCGGAAGGGGCGAATCGATTCGGTTTGGTCAGCAAGATACAAAATGGGTTACTTTCTTCAAAACCCAAAATTCCCAAAAAATAATTTAATCATCTTCCAACCATTTTTCTTTAATCCAACCATATATATAACTCTAATATTCATCAAATAACACACCTCAACTAATTTCTAACCTCAAATCCATTATATACACACCAAATCTAAGATTTTACCCAAAATTTAGGTTTTAGCAATTTATCCCAAAACTCAAAATTATATCCACAAATCATGAAATAAATGGTACACAACAATTATTTAGCGAGTTTAATCACTTGCCTCAAATTCGTAGAGTCTGAATATTGCTCGAGATCGCGTAATGGCCGAAAATCCCAATTTTCTCCTCTTTTTCTTCTTCTTTCCTTCTTCTCTCTATTTCTCTCTTTATTTCTCTTTCTCTCTAAGGAGATTTCTATCTCCCGTAGGCTTAATAAGCCTTATCTCCAAAACACACAACTTTAAATGATAATAGACACTTTAAATGACTTGGTCACTCTAATTCGAGTCAAACAAACTTAAAATATTTCGGAACCCAAATAGACCCCAAGTACAGTCATTTCGACTTTCTCGACCCTTCTGAAAATAATGGCACACTCAGAATCGTCATTCGAATCACTTTCTAACATCTTCAAATTTTGGCCTCAAATGCCAATTTAATTATTCTCCAAATAAAATAATATTTATTTCTCCCAAAAATAAATAAATCATTGTCCCAAAAATCTCGGGGTATTACAGACTTCCCCACTTACAAGAATTTCATCCTCGAAATTAAGCTAAGCCTAATACTCCAAAGCTCAACTAGTTCCCACTATACTTATCCTTACTAACCCTATACCCAAACCTCTAACTTCCCACGACGAGTTATTTTAGTTTTATAAAATCAATTATAACTACTAGGGCGCCCATACACCCTTTATTCGAGCTTTACTCGTATAAACATAATTAGGCTTCACTTGCCTCAAATAGTACCATAACTAGAAATATATTAAATTATACTAATAATATAATAATTTTGAAAGGTCCAAAGATTTAACTCCTCTCAATTCCTGACATTCGCTACTTTCATGCGGGTGAGGTCCTGCAAGCGAAATCCAAACAAGGAACCCTCCCAATACACTAATTTGTAGCGACGTCGGGGATTGAGAGTTTTTTAGATCGGGACTAGAGTAAAAAAAATATTTTTGTGAAAATCATTTTTGATATGGCCCAATGGCCCATAAAAAGTTTTATTTTGAAAACAGTTTATTTTAAAAACGGTTTATGTCTTTCAACATTTATATAAAATACCTTATGCCCATGACACAAGGTTTTAACAATCATCATACTCATACTAATATATAGTTCTCAAAATTTGCATAATTATGAGCTAAAATCTCATACTCATCAATAACCCACTAAATTCTGAATTTCTTTCAGTAATAATCTCTCTCATCATATTAATATATATTGCCATTCACTAGGCTCTTCCTAACTGGAATACAACAATTATGTAAGTCTAACACGACTATAAAAATAAGTAGCTTTATCATTACTACTCAATATATAATAACAATTCTTACATTCATAACAAGATTATAGCTCTCTTTCTAGCACATCACAACATAATCTATTCTCTCAAAAGATATAAACATAAGAGCCTCACTTGCTCAATATTCCCTTCTTGATTTATTTCATACATAATAGGGCTATAGCACTTCCCTCTCATAACTATCTTACACATAATACTCTCAAAGCTCCATATAGCATAATCCTAATCACAAAAGAATATAACTTACATCATCCATCTCTAGTCCGATTTCATCTCCTCATTATTGGGTTCCCACACAAAGTCCCCCTAGCCTAAAATGACCTCGAATCTGCTGTAAGGGTTGCACCTCCAAAACTTATTTAAAACATGGTCCTTTACTTCTTTTAGGACAATCTCTATTCCTATGACCAAATTCCTTACAAAAGAAACATCTACCCGCAAATCCTCTCTGCCCATCTTGAGGAACATAACGTTGTTGCGACCCTCTAAAATTTTGCTTATACTCTCTGTCACTACTGGTATTCTCTTCACCAGACCTACTTTATGAACCCAAATCTCTTAAGTTCTTACCCCCTTGCGAATAAAAACGATATTCATGATACTGCAACAGTGCCGCATTCACTTCCTCGACGAAAGTCACTAATGTTGGTTTCCCCAACAAATGCTGTCAAATTTTCCCATTTAAACCTCGTATGAACTTCGATATACGCTTCTCTTCAGTATTTACCTCATCAGGTAATCGAGTAAATTCCTCTTCATACTTGGCCACCGTTCTATTTCCTTGAAACACATCCATCAGTTTCCTCCTCATCTCCTTCTGAATCGCGGAAGGAAAATACCTTCGGTCAAAGAGTTCCCAAAATCTATTATGGGTAATGTATCTCTCTGTTCAGATGTGGTGACAGACTCCCACGATTGGATAGCTGCACCCTTCAACTTAAAGGTGACTAAAAACTACTTATGCACCTCACTACACTCAACCATACGAAGGTGCCTTTGCATACTATTCTTCCATCGACTTGCAGCCATCGCATCAACTCCCCCTGAAAACTATGGAGAATGTCCCTTCCTAAAATCTTCCCTCACTCTTTCCCATAAAGATGGTACTGAATGAAATTGGGCTGCTTGAACTGCAGGTTGCTGCGCCATTGCAGAAATGGCAGCAGTTACTGCTTGTGCCACAATACTGGCAACTTCATCTATAGTCATAGTCCTTTGAGGCATTTGGGGTTCCGCACTCTCGGCCTCTTTATCTTCCCTGCCTGAACGACTTCTCTTCGGTGGCATCTGAAACAGAAATAATTGTATCAGAATGCCTTTCAAATGTTTTCTCATCATAGAAGAAATATGGACGTATGAACACAACAGTCCTAATAATAGGGCTCTATATCATGAACGCTTACGGAAGATCACAGTAACCCACACAGACCCTAAGGACACTAGAACCTGATGCTCTGATACCATCTATGACAACCCGCTCAAAATAATAACGGGTGGCCAGCCCAATACTAAAATAATTAGGAATCACAAGTGGATCATTCTCAGCATCAACTGACGATTCGAAAATAAACACGGCTGACAACCCATTACCACAAAAAGAGGGTGTCAAAAATTATTTTAAAACATTATTAAAACAAATCATGCCATAACTAACTAACGACATAACATTTAAACATGATAAGAGATACACACAAGCTCGACTAATATAAAGGAGATTACTATAAGAGTGCAACAAAATGTACAATATATAATACCCGAATATGCTGTCGGGTCACAGACAATACAACAATCTGAGAAATAAAATATAAAAGTTCCACACTACAACACTTGGGTATAAACTCGATATACAGACTGAGTCCTAATCTAGATACATGAAAGATAGGAATCGACTGTATCAAAATACCGCAACAGTCCGCTACTGCCACAACTCCACAAATAGATTGGGTGGATAACATCAATGGCGTCCTTGCGAAGGAACATCTAAATAATACAACATATATACATAGCAGGAGAAAAATATAAACGGGTCAGAGCCCGAGGTGTGAAAATATTTTATAGCAAGTGCATTAAAATGCATAATAATTATAAATGCATTATAACATGATTAAAGTGGAGTCGCACTCTCCATAAAATTCAACTCGCCTCTCAACTAAAGCACGCACTAAACGTATGCACATGATCTCCAAATAAGTGCCCAAAAATATCTAGGCAAAGTAATCTAACTTACTCCCAAATTCATACTCAATTAAAAATCCATCAAAATCATATCCCTCCACTTCTAATGCTACTCATCTTAATTATTCGCCAACCTACCAACATATAAATTATATATAAACATTCTCTTTTACTAGAATTTCTCATATTCTAGTTATGACATCAATATATATATATATATATATATATATATATATATATATATATATATATATATATATATGTGTGTGTGTGTGTGTGTGTGTGTGTGTGTGTGTGTGTGTGTGTGAGAGAGAGAGAGAGAGAGAGTTATTAGCATCTAAGTGCTAAGGACTAAACGTCTCCTAATTCTCAATACTGCACTGCGTTTCGTGCGTGGGACGTCTCGCAAGCGAAATTCAAACAAGGAACCCCCCGATACACTACTCCTTGGCAGTATTGATTATCAAGATTCATTATGCCCTCAATGCATGACGCATATAATCCAAATTCTTATTTCTCCATTAATTAATTAATTATGTTATTCCTAATTCTCAACAGTGCATGAAGTTTCATGCGTAGGACGTCTCGTAAGCGAAATCCAAACAAAGAAGCCCCCCAATACACTACTCCTTGGCACTGTCGATTGTCGAGATATGCTAATATATAAATATGAGTACTAAGGACTGACTTCTCCTAACACCCAAAATTGCACTGTGTTTCGTGCGTGGGACGTCTCGCAAACGAAATCAGAACAAGGAACCCCTCGATACACTACTCCTTGGCAATGTTGGTCGTTGAGGTCCATTATGCCCTCGATACCCAAAGTACTATATACTCATATAATTACTACTTTTCGTTTTCTCATAATTGATTCATCGCAATTTAAGCCCGGATAAAATCTCTCGGAATGAGATTCAAGCAATCTTCTTATGTCTCTTTACTCTAGAGACAAATATGATATCACATAATCATATTCAATTAATATACTATTCGAACAAGTATAATAATAACCACCCCAACGAGCTATAACTCAAGGATGTAGGTTCTCAATGATATCATCTACCAAGGAATTACTCACATATCATACTGGGTACCAACGGTCGGAATCTCACACCGCCTTGGTAAAAACCATATCACAACGTACGGGAAGCGGTCATAGTTCCTCCCCGAAAATGAGACGAAACATACCCACCACATCTCACCCCTAATAAAAACAATCACACAATAAGAATGGACGCTATGACCTGGGGAATATCCACACCCTGCTCCTCAATCCAGGGCGCTCACCCTCATCGCGCAACTTCCCATGATAGCAAGGAGGGGGTATGTTTCACTTATATAGATATCATACACACAAGATATACATACATCATCACATCATATAATTTTATACCATCACGCAAGGTATATATATCACACTATTTACATACTCATAATATGCGCTTAGGCGTAAGTGAAATAATCTCATTATTTAGTATATTTTACTCTCGATATACTATTCGCCAATAACTCACATTACTTCCCCACTTAGTATACACTATACTATTTCTCACTTGAAGTTCACACCTCACTTATATTTATATGAATCATCTCTCAATTCCGTTTACAATGAGGATATTCTCTATATCCTAATGCACCTCGATCAGCATTTATTATCTATACGAATCATCTCCTAATTCAATTTACATTAAGGATATTCTCTATATCTGTAAGCACATCAATCAGCCTTTATAATTCTCAATCCACAATATGGTTCAATCGATCATATGAACCTTTAAAGTTATCCCATTTGGGGTTAAATACTAAAATACATTATCGTTAAACGCATCCTAACTCTCTCTTATAAACCCATAATTATCTCCACACAAAATTCTCAATGATAGTGGGCTTCCCCACTTAGTCGATATTATACTCTCTTATAGGTATTCCCTCAATTTAAGTAAATACGACTCCAATAATTTTTCATATGGGAAAATCCCTAAAAGTATCAAAAACACACTTCTCATAACTCATATAGAGATTCCCAATCGATAAACTCAAGCAAAATCGGACGAAACTCACTCCAGAAAAACCTCTCAAAATAGCCTCATTTTTTAATCGATTCGGTCTCACAGCGAATCGATTCGGCCGTAGTGAATCAATTCGGACCAAAGGACCTGTAAGTCTACTTCCTACCGAATCGATTCGAAAGGGGCGATCGGTTTGGTCAGCAAGCTACGAAATGGGTTAATTTCTTCAAAACCCAAAATTCCCAAAACTTAATTTAATCATCTTCCAACCATTTTTCTTCAATCCAACCATATATATAACTCTTATATTCATCAAATAACACACCTCAACTAATTTCTAACCTCAAATCCATTATATACACACCAAATCTAAGATTTTACCCAAAATTTAGGTTTTAGCAATTTATCCCAAAACTCATAATTATATCCACAAATCATGAAATAAATGGTACACAACAATTATTTAGCGATTTTAATCACTTGCCTCAAATTCATAGAGTCTGAATCTTGCTCGAGATCGCGTAATGGCCGAAAATCCCACTTTTCTCCTCTTTTTCTTCTTCTTTCCTTCTTCTCTCTATTTCTCTCTTTATTTCTCTTTCTCTGTAAGGAGATTTCTATCTCCCGTAGGCTTAATAAGCCTTATCTCCAAAACACACAACTTTATATGATAATAGACACTTTAAATGACTCGCTCACTCTAATTCGAGTCAAATAAACTTAAAATATTTCGGAACCCAAATACACCCCAAGTACAGTCATTTCGACTTTCTCGACCCTTCCGAAAATAATAGCACACTCAAAATTGTCATTCGAATCATTTTCTAACATCTTCAAATTTTGGCCTCAAATGCCAATTTAATTATTCTCCAAATAAAATAATATTTATTTCTTCCAAAAATAAATAAATCATTGTCCCAAAAATCTCGGGGTATTACATCTGCCTGATTTACATGAGTTATACACTAAAACGGTTAAGAAGAGTGCTCGCTTAGAAAAAATGATAAAAATCTTAAGTGAGCGTATCGATTTTCTTAACCAGGCCATTACGAAGAACACTGAAGATTATACTGCTCATTGTGTTGCTCATGAGAATGAGATTGAGGACTATACCTTGAAAATAAAAGATATGACTCAAAAAAACCATGCATTTGAAAAAAAATACAAGGCAACCCTTGTTGAACTAGAAGAGTCAAAGCAAAAGGTTTCAAATGTGTTTAAAAAATTCCAACACTTTGAAACACAAACTAAGTCTTATGAAAAAATTGTTACTCGAAGCAAATTTGACTCTGAAGATAAGTTTGGCCTAGGTTTTGAAGAAATAGTGCACACGAGTAAGACTAAAGTTTCTCCTGAAAATGTTACTTTTGTAAAATGGGGCCAAACTTGTCAAAATGTTCCAAAAGGTGAATCTAGTCTCAATGTCTCTCAAGCATCACATAATCAGTACAATCAACAGACGAGTCCTAACAGTCAGACGAAATATGTTTATCGTTCTGCCAGAGACCAAAGACAGAAACCTAAACCTAATGACAATTGGACTACTGTACCCAATAGATCCAAGCCAATTTTCAAAGACTTTAGCAAGAAAGTCAAGTCCTATAGTCATCAGTACTGTTCCTACTGTGATATTTTCAGTCGCACTCTTGATGAATGTTTCTAGAAAAGGTTGTACACCCCAACCTACCTAAACTTTAACTATTCTATGAAATCAAGAAATACTTATCTACTTTGTAGATAGGCCACAAATAACTCTAACTCTAAAAAGAAAATGGGAGGGTCCAAGACCAAGAAAAAATTATTTAGAAAGACCACTCAAACCTTTCTATAAGTCAAAAGGCAACAAATCTTTTAAAACTAGGCATATTTGGATTAGAAAAGATGATCTATTACCCCAGCTCAAGTGCAACATTGTCATTTCTACTTTAAAGGCACAAAGCACTTCAACTGGATGGTATTTAGACTCCGGATGTTTTAAACATATGACCGGGGATGAAACCAAATTGAAAAATAAGACAGACTTCCTTTGAGGTAGTGTCATATTTGGAGATGGTGTTTCATCTCAGATCATAGGTAAGGGAACATTGAGTGAGCATTGGCTTCCTGAACTGAATGATGTTTTCTTAGTTAAAGGCCTTAAAGCTAATATCTTACATATATCACAATTTTGTGACTCCAATTATTCAGTTACTTTTTCAAAAAATGATTGCCAAATTATTAATGAAAAAGGTAATTGTATTTTAACAGGAAACAGAACCCCGAAAAACTGTTATACAGTAATCCCCAACTATGAATCTTGCAATGTTGCTAGATTAGAAGATTCTGATCTATGGCACAATAGATTAGCACACACAAATTATGATAACCTTACAAGATTGAATTCACAAGAGATAGTTAGAGGTTTACCTAAAATTAAAAATTCTTTTAATCATGTATGTGGACCTTGTCAAGAAGGTAAAATAAGTAAATCTCCACACAAGAAAGTTAAAGATGTCCTTACCACTAAGCCTCTCGAACTTATCCATATGGACCTCATGTGTCCCTCAAGAACTGTTAGTTTCTGTGGAAACTCTTACATCCTAGTTATAGTGGACGACTGTACGAGATATACTTGGGTAGATTTTATGAAATAGAAATTAGATACCTTCAATGAATTCTTAAGAATCATCTTGAAAATTGAGAATGAGAAGGATACCCAGGTGTGTCGAATTAGGAGTGATAGAGGTGGAGAGTTCAAGGACTCTGGTATTTCTGAGTATTGTATAGCTAATGGCTATAAACATGAGTTTAGCGCTCCAAAAACCCCGCAGCAAAATGGTATAGCTAAACATAAGAATAGGACTTTACAAGAAATGGCTAGGGTTATGCTACATGTTAAGAATCTCCCTAGATATTTTTGGGTAGAAGCTGTCCAAACCGCGTGTCCCATTATTAATCGTATCTACCTCAGAAAAAATTCCAAAGAAACCTCTTATGAGTTATTGTTCCACAAAAAGCCAAACTTAAAATATTTTAAAACCTTCGAAAATATCTGCTACATCTACAGAGAGAGAGAGAGCAACTTTCAAAATCTGATACCCGAGAAGAAAAGGGAATTTTTCTTGGTTATTCCCAAAATAGTAGGGCTTTGTGTATTTTCAACTATCGAACCAAAACTATTATGGAATCAATTAATGTGATTGTAGATGACACGAGTGTAAGGAGAACTGACATTCAACTAGTAGCATTTGATGAGGACGAACCTAATTTATCCTCTGATCCTCCAAATGACACTGATTCATTGCCACCTGAGAGTCCTTCTGTACCCATTTGGGTTTCTAAAGATCATCCCTCTGAAACCATTGCTGGTAATCCTTCGGAACCTGTTCGAACTGGATCCCAACTTCGAGAAGTGGCATAATTTTCTTATTTTGTTTCTCTTGAGGAACCTAAAAATGTTAATGATGCCCTTACTGACTCATTTTGGATAAATGCTATGCAATAAGAGCTAGTCCAATTTAGGTGTCATGATGTGTGGAATCTTGTTCCTAGACCAAAAGATTCGAAGGTTATTGGCACAAGATGGATCTTTAAAAATAAAACTGATCAAAATGGGGAGGTCATTAGAAATAAAGCTAGGTTGGTTGCACAGGGATACTCCCAAATTGAGTAAATTGATTTCGAAGAAACTTTTTCACCTGTTACTCGTCTAGAATCAGTTCGTCTCCTTCTGACCATAACTTGTCATATGCAATTCAAAGTATTCCAAATGGATGTTAAATCCGCCTTTTTAAATGAAATTTTATCTGAAGAAGTTTACATAGAACAACCGAAAGTATTTGTTGATCCTGTACACCCGGATTACATCTTTAGAATTAAAAAAACCTTATATGGTTTGAAGCAAGCCCCTAGAGCTTGGTATGAGCGATTGTCTACCTTTTTAGTGTCTCATAAATTTGTCCATGACGGAAACGATCAAACATTGTTTGTTAGAAAGTAAAATCAACATGTCTTAATCGCGCAAGTATATGTGGACGGTATTATTTTCGGTTCCACCTGTCCTAAACAAGTAGAGAATTTTTCTGATATCATGCATACCGAATTTCAGATGTCTCTAATGGGTGAACTATAATATTTTTTTGGGTTTACAAGTAAAACAATGTAGTGATGGTCTTTTTATCTCTCAATCCAAATATGCTGCAGATTTAGTTAAAAACTTCGGCTTAGAAAATGCTAAAACTTCTAGAACCCCCATGAGTACTTCAACTAAACTTTCTAAGGATGACAATGGGAAAAGTGTTGATCCCGCTCTTTATAGAAGTATGATAGGGAGTTTGTTGTATCTTACCGCATCTCGACCCGACATATCCTTCGTATCTGTACTAGATATCAAAGTAACCCTAAGGAATCCCACTTATTAAGTGTGAAAAGAATTATTAAATATATTAAGGGTACTCTTAAATTTGGTATTTAGTACATAAATGATACGACTAGTTATATTATAGGATACACCGATGCCGACTGGGCTGGTTGTTCGGATGATAGTAAGAGCACTTCTGGTGCTTGCTACTACTAGGCAATAATCTTGTAGGTTGGTCGTGTAAGAAACAGAATTGTATTTCATTGTCTAGCGCTGAATCTGAATATATAGTAGCTGGTAGTTGTTGTTCACAATTACTATGGATTAAACAAATGCTTAGTGATTATGGTCTCACCGAAAAATAATTAACTATGTTTTTTTATAACCAAAGTGCTATTAATATTGCCAAAAATCCTGTCATGCACTCCCGAACTAAGCACATTAAGATCAGACATGATTTTATCTGTGACCTTGTTGAATTCAAAGATCTCATAATTGAATATCTGAGCACTCAAAAGCAGCTTGCAGATCTCTTTACCAAACCATTAGATAACATATGATTTGAGTATTTACGAACATCTATAGGAATGGTAACTCTCAATTAATCTCTATTTTTTTGTGATTTCTACCCCTTGTATATTTGAGAAAAATTAGGGGAGAAGATCTTCAGTATTACTAAGTGATTTTTCTATCTATTCCTAATTCTAACTCAACCTATATGCCATTTAGTGTTTATTTTGTCACATGCATTTAAGACCCGTTGTTTAGCTTGTTACTACTTTATAGGGTATTGGTCTGTATATAGTTGAGTAATGTATTTTTTTCACCTTATTCTCGGTTTTAGGATTGGAATGGGTAGTTAGAACTTTTGTATAGGTCAAATAGGATTTTTCAATTTTGATCGACGAATTCTGAATACTCAAGGGAATTTTGTCTCTAATATACAAAGGGGGAGATTGATAACACACTGTATATTGACTTAAATGAGTCTACATATATAGGAATTCCAACTAGTTTGGATATCAAGACAAAATAGGTTAGATTTTTTTAGTACTCCATCTCCTCAAAGGTTCAAGTATAGCGAAGAAATCCTGTCCAAGAAAATCCACAAGACGAACATATAGGGAAGTGATTTCTATGTTATAACCACTACATGACACCCGCACTACATATTATTTTATTTATATTTGCATTGGTGGTCTTTTAAAACACTTCAAGTCTTTTAAAATAAATTTAATTATTTTACAACATTTTTAAATCATTTTATATAATTTTCAAATAATTTTTGAATTAATTAAAACATATTTTTAATAGTGTTGTGGTTGAAATTTGGATTTCAGAAAGTTAGTTTGTTTGCTGATTGTTTTCCTGGGTAGAATACAAAAGCGCTAGAGACTTTAGGGTGCGCTTTGTAATTACTTTTCAACACGCGTTTTTGTTGTATCTTGTTCGTAAACGTGTTAATGTCTCGTCGGCTAAGAATGTGTTTTCTGTAAGACACAAACCATGTGTGTCTTCTCAGCCCTTGGATCAACTTTATCAATGATCTGCATGCGTTGAGAGTCAATCCTAGTGAAACTAGTGTAAACCAATCAATAATCATTTAATCCACTGCTTGTGATAAACCGTTGGATTATAAGTCAATTGGTCAAAATCAATCCCAGCCATTGGATTGATTTAGACGTTTTGGATCCTTCTTAATTTACTATAAATAGGACCCGTCTCAACATTTACAGACTTTTGCCATTTCATCAAACTAGAGAGAGTTGAGAGAGAAGGGGGCAGAGAGGGAAAGAAAAGAGAGAGAAAAGAAAGAAGAAACCCTAGGTTCTTCGTAGTTCAACCTCTGAGTGATTTCTCCCAAACCAAACACCAAAAAAAAAAACTCAAAGTTTCATACACCAGAAAACCTATTCTTGAGAGTTAGATATTTTTAGGGTTTCTGTTATTTTGGTGTTGGAGTTATTCTTCGTATGAAGACCTCTTCAATTTCTTGGTTCTCTCAGAACTCATCTCTAAGAGAAACTTAAGTTTCATTGTTGAAACTGAGTTTTTCTAAAAAGAGAACATCACACGATTTGTTTTCAGTTTCTCTTTTTTAGATCTGGTATTTTAGATCCGCTCTATTTCAATAAATTTTGAAATAGAAACTTCTAAGTCTCACAATATTTTCAGATCTAGTGACTTGTTTGTGTTTCTGGTTTTATATTTCATGTTTTATGAAATACGTGTGTACAAAAATAAAAACAACACAAAGAACTTTAATTAAAGATTTAATAGCATAACCTTAGATCTGAGAAAAGAAGTTTTATGTCAAAATATGTTGAATCATTCTCTGCATGTTAAGTTTGAATATGTTTTAACAAAATAGACTTATAGTCTAGTTTGGATCTCAATAGGAGGTTTAGAATTTCAAATATATTTTCAAAATACTAAAATTGTTTAAGAACTTGACCGTCTTCTGAGCAAGGTATCCTTGAGATCTGTGGTTTTATAGAAAGATCAAGATGTCTTGATTTGAAAATACAGATTCAAAAATAACCTAATCATTTTAGAACTATTATAATTGTTTAGGAATGTTTGTATAATCTTGAGAGGGTGAGTAGCATGTTTGCATGTAGTAGCACATCACAAACACTATCTCACACGAACACTTAGACGCTATGGTTATGTCTAAGAATCTTGGATTTTGAACGAGTTACTGGAATCAGAATTCAAAGATAAGGAGATCAAGGAAAAATCAAAGACGCAGTAAGAAAAGATCAATCCAATTGAGAATACCTTTGGAGTGGAGAATCTCAAGTAGGCATATTCTAAACTTAGGTTAGGATCTTTGTGGTTTGCTTAAGTGTTGTAACTTGATTCTTTACTCTAGTGAATTTTTGTTTTGTGCCGTAGAGGGCACCGTGGGTGTTTCCCTTGATTAAGGATTTTACCACGTTAAAAATTCATGTGTCTATTTCTTTGAATATTCTTAACTGTTGTTGTGATTGGGACTGCATGGTAACTTTAGTAGATGTTTATTAAAATTTAAAAAGAAGGTAACCAACTATCAAATCTAAACCATACATTCAGAAAAGTTTTCACAACACATGTTGTGTTTTTCGAAAAGTGTTTTGCCTAAAAAGTTTATTTGGAGTTTACACAATTTATAACATTTAGTTATCAACCTTGTAAACAAGCTTTTAGCATTAAAGCTTTTCTTCAGGTACACAACGTACGGCGTGCGTGGTCTAAAAATATAAATCTATAATATATTTAGTCTTAAAATAGAATTTTATTACAAAGCACTATTTTTTTCTTATTATGGTCCTCATTTAGGGACCTCGTTTAATCATTTCTGTATATATATATACAGACAGTCTCCTGTAAGGACTCCTTATGGTGCAGACCCCGGTTCATACCATTTTTTAAAATAGTAAAAAATGAATTATTTGATGAAACTTCATGGATATGATTTCCACGGTTAGAAGATCATCTCAAATTTTTTTCATCAAATAATTCAATGAAAAAAACGGTTGAGACGAGGTGATATGTAAAAAAACTGTATAAATATTCATTTTCAACTGTTGAAGTGTTGGGTCGGCGCCAGCCACTTTACTGAATGAATGTTTTTACAAAACTTCATGGATATGATCTTCTCACTGTCGAGATCATGTCCATGAAGTTTCATCAAAAAATTCAATAAGAGAATGGGTGAGATAATCATCAACATTTCAACGGTCTAAAATGAATATTTATACCATTTTTTTATATATCACCTCATCTCAATGGTTTTTTATTGAATTTTTTAATGAAAAATATTGGAGATGATATTCTCACCGTGGGGATCATATCTATGAAGTTTCATCAAAAAATTATTTTTTTTACTATTTTAAAAAAATAGTATGTATCGGGGTCTGTTCCATAAGGAGTCCTTACAAGAGGAGTCTCTCTCTCTCTCTCTCTCTCTCTCTATATATATATATATATATATATATATATATATATATATATAACCTGAAAATAGTGTAGAACCCTTACCTCTTAAAGATAATAACTTTGATGAAGAGGTAGAAAAGAAAATCCAATATGCTCCAAACTTCAAGTTCTTCTAGAAATCATTTTCCACACCCAAAATAACAAATCTATATAACTTGAAAACTCTTAATAATGGAAGGATAATTGTGTGGGATAGTAAGGTTGTAGTAAAGAGCGTATAAGCAAGTTGTTGATAAGTTAAAATGGTGGACAGAATGAGTATTTTCGAATTTGACAAAATGCACATTTTCATTCTCCATAAATGAAAGAAAATGGGGTAGGTAACCCCCTACAAGCCACCCTATATGACCCCTACCCATATAAAATGGCTCCTAAACATGTAGTGATAATACCTTATGCCAAATGGGGTAGAAAAGACTCAAGGATTGCATGAAAATCGTCCAAAGTTAGCAGCCCACCCAGCTCAAATTGCTACATTTCTTCTTCTTTTTTTGTTAATAACTTCGGACAGAAAATACCCTCAATATGGGTCTAAACAATTTTTTTACGTCGTCGAAGAGAAAGTTGTCCAGAATTTAATTTTATATCTCGAGATTTTTTAAATTTTATGAGCATTTTTTATTTTTTTAACAAAAAAAAAAAACCATTATTTTTTTCTTTGAATTTCCTTATTTTATCCTTATGATATTATAATATATAAAAAATGTAATTATATAATTCATTTCATTTAATTTTCTTTCATTCGATGTAAAATGAGTAACTTAATTTAACACGCGTAATGTCGTACACGACAATTTTAAATTTTTCTCCTTGACCTTAATTTCAATTAAAAATAACTTATTTATATTAATCCCATTAATTTCTCATAAATCCAATTCCATATAATTTGCGAATCACACGAGTTCAAATGACTTTATTTACTCAACAGAATTTGGGCGTTACAGTATGAACTTTACACCGGTTATATTTTAAATTCTGCTTTCTAGTCTAACACATCTTTACTGAATTCACATGCTCATATGTTAAATAAATGCTAATCAAACGCCATAACGACTAAATACGAACATGAAAACATACTTCTAAAAATCATTCTCAGGAAAGTGTCCGTGAGTTGAGTCATACCGATATTTTTCCCAAGCCAAAGTCTAAAATTGGACTACTCCCACCACTTATCCGAGCGAACAAAGCTCATCACTATGACGGCACCCCCGGATATGTGTTTTCATACAAATAATTATCGAGCATCGGTGATTAATTGAACGTATTTTTAACATATAAATATATGAATTGAATAGAGCAAAAATGTTATATTATGGACTAGGCTTTATAAATACTGTAATATTGTATATTGTATTACGAGTATCCTGTCGCCTACACTCGTAAAGATGCCCCATTTGTTGGAACTACGTTGGCTTTTATCCCAAGTCCTATGGGGTACGTAAGAGCTATACCGAGCCAATATCGTGAAGCCCAAACCTTATAATATGTATCTTTACATATTATCTATTAGGGATGCTTCCATCTCTAGTTCAAATGATGGAGAACCAACCCGAGGACTATGATACCTCTAGGATTTTAGTCATGTCGATAAGGGATATTTAGATCTCTATTGATAGATTCTGGTGATCTCACCTCTCCCTATACACCTCCAAACTGTCCCGAAGGTTCAACAACACCTTCTACTTAGTGGTCGCACGATAGACATGAATATCTTTGTAGGCAATTTTTAGGGTCAACTCCCACTCTGAACATCCACCGAAACAACCCTTTTCCTACAGATTGTTTATCCCCCTCTCAAAAACAAGTCCTACACTTTCTCACACATCATGTTGGAACACGTGAACAAGAAAAATACGTAGGCTTTGATATCGTGGCTAGGCTAGTGCGTAGGCTCAATATCGAGTCCTTCTCGTGAGCACAAGTCTCAATAATATGGCTCATGATATATTGTTCCCGTGGATATGCAACCATATATCAATTCTCTTATCCCTTTCTAAATCAAATGATATATCGAACTATCTCCAGGTCGCGACCTCTCGTGTACCTCCATACAAACGTTCAAATATGTATACACTGATCACAAGAAAACTACATAAGCTTTGATCTCGTGGCTACACGAGTATGTAGGCGCAATACCGAGTCCTTCTCATGAGAATAATCCTAAACAATATATCTCTCGATATGTTGTCACAATAGAGATGCACCCATATCTTATATTAGCTTTTTATTTCTCCTCGAATATCGAATTATCTATCAAAATCTCTCAAGCCGCGACTTATCACGCACATATTTGCATATATTAACGGCCACCCGTCACCTAAGTCATTATTTCTCACATACTCACATACATATTAACAGCCACTCGTTAACCCAAATGTAGAGTCATGAACAGGAACCCATACCCTTGTGTACCCACAACGAATTAAGTGGCATTTATACACCTCCCACTTATACCGTTTTCATACCTAAGCACCTATCTACATTTTAAGGGATTCTCAAACTATGGTCTCTAAGCATGTTCTAAAATAAACTAAATAGTATTCACGTAATATTAAGAGCGATAATAAGCATATAATTAAGGAAGCATGAAGAACAAGTGGGGTGCCTAACACCTTCCCCACTCGTAACCCGGTTCCGGAACCCCACAATATAAATCTCTCGACGATCTCATACTTAAACCTTCCCTCAGATTAGCTCAAAAGGGCTAACCTGAACCTTTTGTTTATTTTTATATAAAACAAATTAGCGATTCTGAACAACCGACAACCCCTATCACATAATAAACTTAGATCTAGGCTTAAGTGTCCATATGATTCTTTCTAACGATGTTTAATATCGCTCCCCAATATAACTACTTTGTGCAAATTTTTAAAATAATTTAGCGACCTTAGTTTTAGAGTCCCTCAAAATGTAGATACATGCTTAGGTCCCCATGTACACCATTACAAATTTTTCCAAACGTATAAGTACGCGCGAAGGACCTTGCGATAAAAAAATATATATCAAAGTATGTAAAAATAAAAGCTTACTTGTTTTTTTATTACGCATTGCATAGTCTCTATTTTCATATTATTAAACCATATACTCTTGAGGCCAAAAGCGATCAGTTGAAAGGTTAGTCGCCTATGAATATTCTCACTCATTTAGCCCACCCGTTTGGTACATCGGACAACTTCTCTCTCGATCTCAAAGTCTTAGTGATATGGAATGTTTGAAGTTGGTTCAGTACTGGGGTATATTGAATATGCTTTCACAGCTATTCACTACTAGGGTAAGGTGGTTTCACATGTACCTTAAAGTTTTCGCAGTTCAAGCATCCTAGTATATAGTGATACATGGTAATTAAAAGTAATCCACCGATCACCGGGTCACATTTCATTTTTTATAGAGAGAAAAATCTCTAGGAACACACCTTGCAGCAAAAAAAGAACAGGTACTCACGGCCAATCGCTTTGACAAAAAAAAATTAAAAATAATCGGTCGGAGGCTGGTCCAAAATCCCTCAGATTACATGTTAGTACTGATAGACAACGTGTCCACATTTAATGTTCACCCCTACACACCGCCACCGGTCTAAGATACACCGCCTCGGAGTTAACACCATCTTTTATAGCCATCGGGTTATATGATAAGAATCATCGAGAGGTCCTATGAGCTATCGTCTTTCCTCTTATAATCGGGCATATCAAATGTGAAGTTGATTTTTAGGTACTCGATGTCGCATCCAGTTTCAAACTCTTGATCGGGAGGGCGTGGATACACCCTATGGGATCATTACCCTCATTACTTCACAAAAATTTAGGTCTATGTTCAATAGGGAGGTCTTCACAATCCAAGGGAAGGACGGTTAGGCCACTGTTGCCAGCACTAGTACTATTCCTCACCTGGATACCCACCACAACAGTAGCAACATCTGCCTCAATGGATTTAAAATCATCCCACTCTCTCATATGATAGAGGATCCGATTATTCACAATATAGCCCCCCCAATAATTTACAATATGGGATGCGTGATGGGTTCGGACTTGGAAGAAATCAACAGGGTACCTTGAAGCAGTCACAGACACGGAAGACAAGGGAAAGACCAGTCTCAGGTATACTCCCAACAGTAAAAACACCAATCCCGAGTCCCAAAGACCTCCATCAAGGGGGGACTTACCACTTTTGTCTCCAAGGAGAAGGTTTCCCATATCAAGGACTTCCATAACCATGGTGGGATAAACCAAAGACATCGTTACAACCCATAATGGTGATCCTCTATGAGGAGGGACTAAACGTAGATTATGGGAAATCCATAAAGTCATCCAGAATGAGATCAACGTGTCGTGGGTTATTGAGGAAGACATAAAAATCGTCGAGCCAAAAATTGAATGGGGGTTACCCGCGTTGTTTCCTGGTGAAGTTTCCCGAGTATCCATGTTGCGGTCCGTAGAGTTACGCCCTGCAGAATGCTTCCACAATAGGTACACCACCTCAGTATCCCGTGGAATCACAACTGAAAAAGGATGGTATGTTAGCATCCATGAACTTAACCTTTACCTCTGTGTGCCAGACACAACAGCCCCACCCCCAAAAGCACCGCCTTCGGTGAACCTCAGGATACAACCTGTCGACTCCAGTGGGATTATCAGTGGAACAAATAGATCCACCAACACTTACTATAATCCCTCTTCGAGGCACTCCCCTACATTGACCCCATGGTAGGACCAACGGAGGGTCCTGCTACAAACTCTGAGGGAAAAACAATCCAGCTCGAGGAATACTGCCTACCTCAGACGGCATTCTGTGCCTAAGTTACAGAACACCCGAATACCACTCCAAATTCACTCATCACCTATCATTTGGGAGCCCTTTGAGTTTGTAATGTTGATTAAAGAGTCCCCTCTCATCCCCTCTCCCAATGTATTCCTCTATAAATTAAACTTTTCTACTATTATCAATGATGCCCTTCCTCCTTTTGATGGCGTAATAAACAATGATTTCCAATATTTGTCTGCATGTATTGCATGTGTTGATTATGAATCCAACAATGGATTATAACTCACACCTAATAATGATAACTCTGCAGATCTAAAATACAATTAAAAACTTTCAAAGACTTGACCAAAGTCAAAATATACACATGTCTCCACATGAGGAGGATACGATAACTATAAACTTGGGCACTCCCCAAAACCCCAAACAATTAAAAATATGGTCCTCCCTAAACGAGAACGGAAAAAATGAGCTCATTTATCTCCTCGCCATCTTCGTAGACATATTCACTTGGTCTTACATCGCCATGCCCATCATCGACCCCACTATCGTCATGCATGAGATACCCACTCTCCCTTACACCAAACCCATAAAACAAAGACTCCGTAAATTGATACCCGAATAGTCCTTGAAAGTTAGGGAGGAAGTGTAAATAACTTAGCACCAATTTTATCCGAGTAATTGAATACCCCACGTGGTTAGCCAAGGTCATATGAATACCTAAAACCAATGGCAAAGTCCAAATGTGCGTGGATTACAGGGATTTCAATCGATCATGTCCCAAAGATGGTTTTCCTCTACCCCACATCGACTTAGTGGTAGATAGTACAACACACAATGCGCTTAAATCCTTCGAAGATGAATTCACATACTACAATCAGATAAAAATGCACCCTTATCACCAAGAGAAAATCGAGTCCATTACCCCCTAGGGGACGTACTGTTATACAAATATGCCCTTGGGCCTCAAGAACATCGACGTAACTTACCAAAGAGCGGCCACAGCCATCCTACACCACCTCATACACAAGGAAGTGAAAGTCTACATAGACGACATAATCATCAGATCCAAGGACTGTGAGGGACAGATTCTGGCACTCCAAAAATTCTACCAAAGATTATGCCTCTTCAGATGAGGCCAAATCCACATAAATGTGTCTTTGGAGTCACTAAGGGGAAGGTACTCGGGTTCATTGTCAGCAAAGATGGAATCGAAGTAGGCCTCGCTAATGTCAAAGCCATGCGGGAAATAGCGCCACCAAAAATAGAGAAATAAGTTAAAGGGTTCCTAGGTCAGGTACAATTAAAAAGTCAGCTCATCAACCAACTTACCACCATATGCAAACCCATCTTCCAAATACTTAAGAAATACTCGCCCAAAGAGTGGAACACTCAATGCCAGGAAGCGTTCAAGAAAATATAGGAGTACCTCACTCACCCACTAATATTGGTACCTCCTCAACGAGGGAAACCTCTCCTGCTCTACATGACCATAACTGAAACGGTTGTCGAAGCCATTTTGGCCCAATACGTAGAAAGTTCTCAAAAGGATTCTTCCATCTACCATGTCTGCAAGAAGCTAGTATCCTATTAGATCAAATATACCTCCTTAGAAAAGGCTTGTGTATCTCTCGTATGGATCACTTGCAAACTATGCCATTACATGATGTCCTTCAGCATACGGCTCATCTCTAGGATGGATCCCCTAAAATATCTATTTGAGAAACCCCTTCTCTCTAGCCGAGTGGAAAAATGGTTGCTGATGTTGTCCAAATTTGAAATCACAAACGTCACACATAAATCCACCAAAGGATGGTCCATCTCTGACCTTATCATAGAGCAACCCCTGTCAGACAAGGAATAACAAAACGAGGTAGAGTTTCATGAAGAAGATATCTCCCCTTAAACGTTAGAGAAACTTGGGAACTCTACTTTAGGGATGGAAATTCGTGTGTGTCATGTCGTGTTCGAGTCGTGTCATGTCGGGTTCATGTTAAGTATTAGTCAACCCTAACCCGACCCATTTAACTAATCGTGTCAGATGAACTAACACTAACCGGACTTGTTTATTATTGTGTCGTGTTCGGGATGACCCGCATAACCCACTAAGTAAAACCTAAAACCAAATTTTTCTTCCCTCTTAACCAATCATACCACTCATAGGCCTATGATAACTTACAATTTTATTAATTTCAACTTCTTGTGACATATAAATAATTTATCATCCAACTCCCCAAGAGTTTCACACAATTTTAATCAAGATATATAAATCATCTAGTATATTCTCTATAAAATATGAATTAAACGGGTCTATTCGTGTCATTTTCAAGTTATACGTTGTAATACCCCGTACTTTATGGATAATTAAATTAAATGAGTGTGTGTAATTTAATAATTTGAGAATTTAAAGTAAATATGATGGATTATTTTAGAGAGTGCTACAGCGGAATAAATGCGACTTCTCAAATAAATCAATTTTAATTGTGTGTCAACCAAACCATTTTTAATGAAACCCAAGTTTTAATTCAATCCTAACACATGCATCTAAGTGATATGAATCATAACGCAATAAGCATGCAAAGGAAAACAAATAACATGATAGCCACAATATGAGAAAAAATCCCCCTCATGAGCAAAACCTTTTATTCCACTATAATTGTAAATCATAACTTACACGGTTATAATGAAATAGGTTTTTGTGACACGCGAATACCCGCAGGTGTCGTTCGCTGTCATTAGTAGTAAGTCCACACGCAGCGAATCCACATGAACCGCAGTCATATCTTCAGCCCACGAATACCACAGTACTCCTTAATTGGCCTTAGTCCGGTGTAGGTTTATTCTCTCTACAAAGAGTAAGATCAGTAAGATCGTATTTTGGGTTCCAAAACGATTCTTTAAAGGAATGGGATGTTTTGTGAATTGAAAAATAAGGTTTTAGACCCTAAAATTGAAGAAGACGAAGTGTTCTGCTATTAGTAGATTACTGGTATCGAAAATCGTCAGGTCTCCTTTACTAAAACGGAATGATTTAACGCGCTTTATATAAAAGAAATTGAGTCCACGCGTCGTTTGAACGCGATCCTATGTCATTTGAACCAGATCTGATGTCATTCGAACCAGAAAATTCGTGAAAAATAAATGTAATTTTTTATTTCAAAAAGTCTTCTTTTAATCTTGGAAAATTCATTTTGACGAAAAACAACGCCACAACACTTAGAAAATATTTTAGAAAAATATTCAAACCTCTTTTTAAAAATTATCCCAACACTTTTAAGTGAACCATAAAGGGACTTAAATACTTTATCACCAAAATTAACCTTGCAGAAACTTGAATGTTGAAGAAGCTTGATATTCGGATCCGTCTCGATGCATGTATAATCTTGAACAATCTTCGACGATTTTAGCGGTATACGACACACTTAATTGATAACGGACATTTATAAAATCATGTCCTTACAAATCTCCCCCAATGTCTATGCCGATACAAAATAAAAATAATCCGAATTATCAAATCAAAATGTCTATACAAATCTAATTCCCTCCCATGAACCCAAAAGTGAAAAGGTACTCAAAATGTAAGTCTTCAATCTTTTTTTCAAAAATCTTCATCAAGCTTCCTTGTCATTATCAGGATCTTCAACATGATCTTAAATTATTCCTACACACATGGGACAAGAAACAAATACCTTCGTGACGCATCGAGTTTGAAATTATATTAGAGTAAATCAATCAATATAATCAAATCTCCCCCATAATGCAAAACTCCCCCATAATTTGTTCTCTCCCTTTTTATTTGACCGAAATAGACAAGGAAATGAATAAACAAAATACGCATGGAGTTGCTATGATAAGCAAAGCAAATAGGGATCAAACTACGTGCATGCAGAGGAAATACTCAAAAGATTCACAAACTATTTTTGAATTTTTTCAATTTTTAACAAAAAATGCAGAAATGTTTTACAAAAATCACACATCATGAATTTCCCCTAAGATAATCAAATTATGTATATGGAATGAATGGGAGTGAACAAATTCAATAGGTAATAAAACTCAATCAAGCATATGTGCAATATGCATAAGTTTACTCCTATCGATTGAACATCAAAAATATCCTTATGCGTAAAATTGTTGAATTTAGAAGATATCGACTAAATCAAATCAACAAATCAAAGCTTAAGTGATTTTCACACCAATAACGTCCAAAGCTTTTTAGTGTTGTTTCGAAAACTTTTCAAAGGACGTGCAAACCCATTTATTACTTTCCAACCAAACTCCCTCATATATAATAAAGCAATTTTTATATCTAATGAGGTACTAAATTCTCAACTTAGAGAAAACCTATTGGCCCAAATTTTGGCATATATTATCTTTTTATTGCCTTAATTTTTTCGAGCGGACTCTTGTCAAACGGTGGCTTTCATGCAGAGTCAATTTTACACTCTCGTAGCCCTTTCCCGTGCACTCATCATTTTTTTTAAATAAACAAATTCCTCACGGGCAATGATTTTGAATGCACTACTTTTATTACTCTCGTATTATTGCACTTCCTTCGCTTTAAGGACGGGATTGAGATGAAAACACTCGACCAACATGTGATATACAAGTACAATAATCAAATAAATTCGTGCACGTGTGCAGTAAAGGACAAATGCGTCAAGCATGTAGGAAGTATCAACTAATAACATCTCAATGGCTCCAAAAATTGTAAAGCACATGAATGACATGATATATTGTCTCAAAACACTATCAAATAGTCAGATGGATAAATGGAATGAAGTTGTGACTCGATCCTCCTAAGTTATTCATATATGGTGTAAAACAAAATACAAAACTCTTTTTATCTTTTTTAATTTTTCAATAAAATGTAAATCTTTTTATATTTTTTTAACTTTTTCAAAAAATAAAAACCATAAATACAAACATGGTACACACTAGCAATAGGCATAATATCGGCATGAGCATCATCCTATGCTAGAAAATAGTAAATCACACAAAGAATCATCAATCTAAGCAGGTGTGATTAAACGAACAATGCAATATAAGCAATTAAGCATGATTACTAAGAATGACTGCATATAAATCTGTCAGAAGCATCCCAGTAATACCAAATAATGTAACCAAAGAACATAGGGTACTGCAAACAGAATGGTCGAAGTCAACCAGGTCGCTCGGACGAGATCGCCAGTCATTCAAACGACATAGCATCTCATGAGAAGGCTTTGCACGAGAGCAAAAATCACTCGAACGAAGACTTATCTCGTTTGAACGAGAAAAGTAAATTTTTGCAAATTCCCCAGAAGACTAAATGCATTTCCCAGTGCAAAAATTACATGAAAACAATACCTGGAAGGGGCAAAGAGTTCCAAATTAGTGCCAAAACAGTAGCATATTCATAAAACAATGTAAGCTACTACAAAGTGAGTCATAACACTAGTAAGAGTATAGCATGGAGCACAACTAGTGTATGACAAATAACAAACACAATCAACCAAACGATCTCACATGGGGTGAATCACGTGCAAGGAAAAGAGAATCATGAACAATTAGACCATAAGCCTCTAAATCCGATTTCTTAACCCAAATCGATGTGTAAGGAGGTGTGGGGGTTTGAGGAATCGAATTTACTTTTCTATTAAACTTCCTAGGTTCTTTTAAAAGCTTGTAACAGAAGCGCCTAAGATGGCCTTGCCTACCGCAATGTGTGCAAGTGTAAAGCGGGCGGTGAATGTTACCTAAAGGTGGTCCTCTCCTCAAATTTCTAAGTGGCGCTCTCCTAATGATCCTAGGTGGCTCTCGCTTGACAACCCTCGAAGGCTCTCTCACACTTGTGGGGATGGCTTTGGGTATGGGAGCAACCTATTTTTCAAAACCAATCCCACCCCTATCTTTTTTTATTTCGACAGTGCCTAAAATCTTATCAAGTTTTTCAGACCTAGACTCCAAATCAAATTTCTTTTTAGTCGAATCTCTCAAACTTTTCTCAAGTTCACATATCTTATATTCAAGTACGCGCCTAGAATCCTTAAACTCAAGAAGCTCCTTTTTCATAGCCCCCATCACCCCTTAAAGACTATATCTCTCTCCCTCGACGTACTCAAGCCTCTCTCTCAAAATTTTCTCACGTGCCCTAAACTCTTCAACTAAAACATTATTATTTTTTAAGGTACGCTCTTTCAATTGAGCTTTTAATTTCAAATTTTCTTTCTATAGTTTCAAAGCTTTAGCATAAAGTTCACTGAAAGCCGTTTGCAAGTTACACTCATCTACGCTTCCATCCTCACTCCCATCACCCTCACTTTCATGGGATACAATACCAGTGGCTGCGAAAGAAGTATCATCGTCATTCTCATGAGTATCCACACAGTTGGGAAGGACACGCTTACTTGCATAAAAAATTTCTTCACTCGGATCACTCTTACTAATGGTGGCAACATAAGCAATTGGTTTATTAAAACACTCCCTAACTTTGGTGGGGCACTCATCTATTCTATGGCTAATCCCCTTACAACAACAACATCTCTCAGATTCTTTCTTTTTAATGAGAGTTTTAAAAGCAGATTTCAACCGAGATTTTCAAATAGTTTCGTCAGACAAGTGACATCTAAAATTGTCAAATCCTCCAAAAGGCATACTTAAAGAAAATCGGGATTTCAAAAACAGATTTGGAAAAATCAGGATCAAAACACAATAACTCAGTGCAACAAACTCTGATACCAATTTGAGAGTGCTACACCGGAATAAATGTGACTTCTCAAATAAATCTGTCAACCAAACCAATTTTAATGAAACCCAAGTTTTAATTCAGTCCTAACACATGAATCTAAGTGATATGAAATCATAATGCAATAAGCATGCGGAGGAAACCAAATAACAGGATAGTCACTGATTGGGCATAAATATTGTATATTTATTCCCCTAATTTCGGTACATTTATGAACCCGAGCGGTGCAATTGATATGGATTTAACTCACATTTGTGCTACTAACCTTCATTGGCTAGTGTTTCGTGTTTTGTGTTTCTTCGATGTGTTTTAAAGGTTAATTACGCAAGCGGAGCAAAAGAGAAATCGAAACAATGAAAGAAAGGCTAGGAAGGCAAGTTCAAGGGCATTTTGGTAATTTTGCAACCGGATCCCGGAGGAAGAGTCAACTGGAAAGTTGAAAATCTCGGAACAACGAGAATGATGGAAGAAACGGCATCCAAATCTGAGTTATGGTTGAAGAGTTATGATCAATTGAAGTTGAGAAAAAAATCCAAGAAGAAAACATGAGAAAAATTCGAAGTATTGAAAAGAGGAAAAAGAGGCCAAAACCAGCGAAAATTCCCAAACTCGTGTCGAACCGGTTTGGGGTCGAACCGGTTCTGGATCCCTACGAACCGGTTCGAGGGTCCTGATGCGCGAAAATGCTCCTTTATTCTGATTGGTCCAAAGAGTTCCATTAGGTTACAACTCATTCCAAAACGTATTTTTACGAAGCTAATGACTTACGAAAGACAGTTCTTGATAGTTTTTCATAGTTTTTTATAGAGAAAAAGGTAAAAGATCATCTAGGAACACAGTTTGAATTTTTTGCTTCAAGATTGATTCATTCCGGGTTTGTTTTCAAGTTTTAATCCCAGTTTCATTATTATTATTGTTATTGCATGATTATTTTTTCTACTTGATTCAAATAATTTTTGGGTTCATAATACGTATTTGCATGTTTCAATATAGTTTCATCATGAGTTCTTTCACATGCAACGTAATTATTTTATGCATAGTTAGGTTTAACATGTGTGGCTAGTTTTAAAAAGGTCGGGATGCATGAACTCAACCTGATGTGTTAGTTGCATGTGTATAAAATTAAACCTCTGAATTTAATGATTTATTACAATCGTATTGCGTAGCAACACAACTATTGTAGATCTTGGGATCTCGTTTGCTTCCGGGTAAGCAGGATGCTTTAGAATGCAATGCGAGTGTCACTATCCCGTATACCGATTTACTCATCCTCTGATTAAGTATGGTGTGGGCTTGAACCTCATATACATAATGCTTGGGAGTACTAAATTATGGGTCTAATTAATCACTTAAATTTCGATTAGTTTTATACCTGCAATACACTAGGGTTGAGGGATTGTATTCCCGTCCTGTTTCCTTCATCATATAGTTTAAATTTTAAGTCATTCATCATCAGTATTTTAGGTAATTTAGAATAGTCGCGTTCAATTTATACTTTAGTTCATTAGTTAATTATTTTCCAAATTGCATTTAGTTGTAGTCCATTCCCAAAACTAATCATCTTTTCTTTTTCCTTAGAGTCGGAGTTAGGATTCCTTCGTCTGTCCAATGTCGTCACAACCCTGTTGTCCTATTTCCCTTAGGATCGATACCCGACTTATCGAATTATTACTTGAGTGACAGGCTTGCACTTGAGCCTAGAGAGTACGCACTTCTGAGACACATTCTTAGTCGCGTTAAGTTTTTGGCGCCGTTGCCGGGCAATTAGGTAGGCTTAGGATTAGATCAAGTCAATCTCAAACTTTGACCAAATATTTCCAAAAATTCAAAAACATAAAAAAAAATTAAAAGCACAAAAATATTCCTCATCATCTCTCATCAGCCCGTTAATGCAAAATTCTGAACTCACTCCAACTCCCCATAATACTCCAACCCACATTCACAAAAACTCGATAATTGAGTACGACCCTGATAGCCCTCACACTCCAAACGCTCCATAATTCTGGGTTCCACCTCCCACACCGACACACTCAATCGCAAATAACACTTTGTTTTCCCTATTAGGACACACTTGAGAGCGCGCTCCGAGTATACCAAGTGAGGACACAGAGTCTTTGAGTGAGAGAAATATGCCACAATACGGTAGTGCAGCCGTCGATGAGGGAGAGGGCCCATATCACCCTTTGAGAGACATCTTATATCCCGAGCGCACTGTCACTCCGGGATACATTTTACTCCCGTATAATGCAGGGAAATTTCTCTTTAGGAATGGGATGATCCAGAAACTTCCCACTTACCATGGAATGGATTCAGAAAAGCCATATGCCCACATCATGGAATTCGAGGAGGCGTGCGAGACTCTCAGTGATCAAACTTGCACAAAAAATGTGCTCCACCTTAAACTCTTCCCATTATCGCAAAAGGATAAGGCTAAGACCTGGCTTTGGTCTTTACCTCCAAATTCGATTTCATCTTGGAACGAGCTACAATCTAAATTTCTCAAGAAATTATTTCCTCCACATCGAACGAATTCCATCAAGGCTCAAATTCAAACTTTATGATAATTAGAAAATGAGTCGTTCGATCGATGCTATGAGTGTTTCAATGAGTTAATTACTTCGTGTCCCCATCATGGTTTTGATAAAACGCAAATCATTTCCTTCATCCATAATGGGATGAACATTAATTCCAAGCAACTCGTTGAAATCATGTGCGATGGTCCATTTATTGACTTAGACGCCAACGATGTTGAGCTTCACCTGAAGTATGTCGCCGAGACTACCCAATCATGGGATACATCTGACCCTAATGCTCAAAATCGAAATCACCAAGTGACCATCACTCCTTCGGCGTCTGACCTATTTCACGTAGGCAAGAATTCTATGACGAACTGTCGACTCGATCTATTTGAGAAACGAATGAGAGACCTAATTGAAGTGTATGGAATGGGATTAACTGGATCCATCCCAAACCTCATCGAGAAGGTGTGTGCGATTTGTGAGGCGGGTCATTCAACTGAGGAATGCCCGACTATACCCGTCTCCAAAGTTATGTTTCAAGAACAAATAAGTGGTATAGGAGGATTCAAGGGTAATTTCGGTGCACCGCACGGAAATTCTTACAACCCTTCATGGAAAAACCATACTGGTTTTAGATATGGGGAACAACATGCTGCGATGAATCCTAATTCACATGTTGCCCCTCCTCCACCACCGCACTTTCAATATGCTCCACACATACAAGGACATGTGTAAGCACCACCACCTCAAGGAGCATATTGACACGACTCAGAATGTGTCTCTAAAGTGTGTGCTCTCTAGGCTCAAGTGCAAGCCTGTCGTTCAAGTAATAATCCGACAAGTCGGGTATCGATCCTCAGGGAAAAAGGACAACGAAGTTGTGACGACGGGATAAGACGGAAGAATCCTAACGATGACTCTAAGAAGGAATGAAAAGATTGATTTTTGGTTTTTGGGATTGATTAAACTAAATGCAATTATGAAATTATGATGAAATATGCAACTACTAAATTATCTAAATGAAGAATGAAGAGTTAAATTGAAACTTTTTGAACCTAAATGATGAGAAAACAGGATGGGAATACAATCCCCCAACCCTAGTGTAGTGTAGTGACAACATTGATCATGAATTTATCCGATTAATTCAAACCCGGAATTTAGTACTCCCAAGCATTATGTATACGAGGTTCAAGCCCGCGTCATACCTAATCTGAGGATGAGTAAATCGGTATCGCGGTAATTACACTCAAATTGTACTCCAAATCATCACGAGTACCCAAAGGCAAACGAGATATAAAGATCTACAATTCTTATGAAATTACGCGATACGATTTAAATTAATCATTAAATTTAGCGGATCGACGTTATACACATGCACTAACACATCAGGTTGGGTTCATGCATCCCAACCTTGATAAACCTAGCCGGACATGTTAACTTGACTAACGCATGAAATAATGAC
The DNA here is from genome assembly GCA_949130495.1 of Sambucus nigra. NCBI lineage: Eukaryota > Viridiplantae > Streptophyta > Magnoliopsida > Dipsacales > Adoxaceae > Sambucus > Sambucus nigra. The sequence continues at coordinate 433,703,275 of OX422211.1, read as the reverse complement.
GTTGCATGAGTAGGAATTCATGATGAAACTAGTTATAAACATGTAACTACGTATTGTAAATGCAAAACAAGTTGAATCAATTAGGAAAACTAAGCATGCAAGAACAATAATGAGGAACAAGAATTTTGAATTAAAACTGATAAAAACAAACCCGAAACAATGAATTCTTCAAGTAAATTGTACCCTTGATGTTCCTAGATATTTCTCCCTTTGTTCTCTATCAAAAATTCTCTCCAAATAACCCTAAAAGCTGCTCCTAGGTTAGTGCCCTCGTTCCCCACAAGTTTTTGGAGTATATTAAACCTAATGGAAGACTTGGAGACCAATCAGAATGAAATACAAAATTCGCGTGTCAGGTACAGCGAACCGATTCGGAGGTACAGCGAACCGGTTCGCCCCCCCCGAACCGGTTCGGGGTGGGGTTCGCATGTACCAGCCTGGCCTTGCTCTCAACACTTAGTTTTTTTCTGGTTTTTCTCTTCTTTTCTTGGATTTTTCTTCAACTTCCACTGAGCATAACTTTTCAACCGTAGCTCGGATTTGGGTGCCGTTTCTTCCAGTGTTCTCGTTGTTCCGAGCTCTTCAACTTCCCAGTTGACTTCTTCTTCCGGATCGGGCTACAAAATTACCGACATGCCCTTGAACTTGCCTTCTTAGCTTTTCTTGCACAGTCTTGTTTCCTCCTTTGCACTGTTTGCATAATTAACCTGTAAAATCAATAGGAGAAGCACGAAACACGCAATACTCGCCAAGAAGGTTAGAAGCATAAAAGTGAATCAAATCCATATATGTTACATCATTCGGGTTCACAAAAGTACTGAAATTAGGGGGATAAATATACAATATTTATGCCCAATCAAACCCCCCTAACTTAGAACTTTGCGCGTCCCGAGCAATGTAAAAGAATGAAAGTAAGAGTTAAGGACACTTCAAGGACTTTATTTGGATAGACTACCACTTTCGCGGGCAAGCGATTGCATTTAGCGTATGCAACAAGCCTTTAAACCTCTAGGTTACCCTAGTAGGACGAGTTGTGTCTCGTGAGGGTTTGCAGTGAATATACCCACAAAATTCGACTCAAAGAAAATTCAAAATACGCAAAAATTGTACAATTCAAACTTTTCCATAAAATAGTCATCATCAAGTCATATTTACAAGTCTCAAATCGTAGTGTGTGTGTGTACGAAGCCGGAAATATAACCGCCAATTTTCATCGATTGATCATTACGTTACTTATCCAAAAATTCGTTTTGATTTCAATTTCTCACGGAATGCACTCACAAACGAATCTCTCGGATTATGGCTATTCTCTCGGCATGCGTGATATAAGGAGTAAATGTAATGGAAGCAAATACACGCATGCAATTAGAAAGACGGAAATTTTATGGTGAAAGGATCTCTTCAACGGATTACGGTTTTAAAAACGGGAACATCGCCTCTATTTCACGCATTTAGCCTCTTATATTATCTTTTGGTGTATTAATTCTCCACGCGGTACTCAATTTTCGCAATTTGGACTCGGTTAGGACTTTTTCGGGTTAAAGGTTGCATTGGGTAAAATGAAAATGGTAGGGAAGGTTGGAATTGGAAAAGTTATTCGTGATGTCCGTTTGTGCATTTTCCGGGCTATTGCTCATTTGTTCTTCTTTTGCTATTTTTTTTTTTTTTTTTTTTTTCTTTGCCCCTTTTTGTTGCACTTTTCGGACTTAAATTCTGAATTTTTTTCATTTTTCGCAATTCCGGGCTATTTTGGGTTTTTCGGGTTGTCAAACGAAAGGGAAAATTATTTGGCTCAATTTGGGTTGCAAAGAGTAATTTTTCGCTACTTTTTCTGGCCAATATTTTTGGGGTGACAAACGAGGGCCTACTTCATTGTCCAAAATGCCAATTGCGTTACCATATGCGTTTCGAGGTGAATTTAAGTTTAGAGACTAATTTGGCACGATTTTCAAGGCAACATTGCACACATTTTTCAAAACCGATCAAATGAAAAAAAAAATTGAGATCCTTGACAACTTATTAAGCGCTAAAAAGAACTTTGAGTTAACCATTAACTCGGATTGATTTAAAATCTCGCAAAACGTGATAGGCTCGAATCTCACCGGGTTTGTTAATCTCCACATTTATTCGTTAAGTCGTCAATTTTTCGCACAATTTCCATCTTTGGTCAATTTCGGCTTTGTGTATGTTGGGTATTTACAATTTGAGACTCCAATTTGACTTTTAATGATATTTTTGAAAATTTTGAATTCCAATTTTTATTTATTTTGAACAAAAATATTTTTGGATTTTTCAAAATTTTATGATTTTTTTGGAAATTTTGGGCATTTTTGAAAATTTGTGAAGTTTTAGAAATACGCACTTGTGACCCCCCCCTAACTTAGACTTTTGCATTGTCCTCAAGCAAAAAGGACTAAAATCTAACTTAAGGCAAATAAAAAGTGCGGAAAAATAAAACAAACAAATATGAAAAAATGCAAGATTGTATTATAACCATGAGAAGCCTGTGTTACATAAGAAATGGGTAAACAACTGTGAACAATGTGCAATCCCTACCACCACTAACAATTAAACCAAAAGATAAAAACAATAAAAGCTCATGGGGGAGGTGGGAAGGAGGAGCTTGGTGCATTCGGGTCATATGGGTCATAAAAGAAGGGGGGAGGAGGACCGCCAAAGTTGAGCTGGTGAAGATGGACTTGAAGTTGATACATCATCCGGGTGTCCCTTCGGTAGTCCGCTTGGTCTTGATTGTATTGGTTGATGAACCCGTCGAGACGGGCCTCAACCGCTGAAATGCGCCTATCGAAGTTTGCCCCCGGGGGTTCGAAATCAGAATCATCCTCCTCATCCTCGAATTCTTCCTCGTCGACATCCATCATCGGGTCATCGGGAGCTTCCTCGGCCACGTCCTCCTCGTGAATAGGACGGTCGGGGTGAGCCACGCGCATTTGGCGCTCACTTCGAGTTGTGGACGTGCCGCCTACGGGGCGAGGAAGTCAAGTTTGGTTTCTGGGTTCATCCACTCCCGCATCCATCAAGAGCTCTGTAATGAAACGGGCGTATGGGAGTGCCACCTTGCCATTCTCGTCATAGGCGGCATTGATGATATCCGCGTAGAAGACTTGGGCAAGGTTGATGGTGCTCTCGGGGTCCAAAAAATAGTAGAGGAAATTGGCGTGACGGGACCGGACCACCGAGTCATTGGTGGTTTGGTGGATGGCACCACAAACGATGATGTGAGTGAAGCGGACCGTGGCGGCCAATCCACCAATGGGGAAGGATTCGCGTGTCCATTCCGCCCCGGGTGCCATGCGGGCAACGCATTCGTCTTTTGAGTGTGGGGCACCATTGTTGGGGTATTGGAAGGGCACGGGGAGGATCACCCCTTTGGCACGCATTTTGCGTGCAATGAGAGCTGTCGAGAAGGGAATGGTGATACCGTCGAGATACGCCTCGTGAAGTGTGGAAAACTTGCGAACCAAGGTCGCATAGAATTGACGAATGGCGGTATCAAAAATATTATTGCACGTCGGGGCGAGGAAAGAGCACCATCCACGGCGGTCAAAAAGGGCGGTGACTTCGCCCGGAAGGGTGTCCCAATCCACGAAGCGCTCGATGTGAATGGCGCACGTGGAGGAGAAGTAGATTTCAGACCAATGGCGTTCTTGGACGCATCGGAAGACCCCCCTACCCGGGTCATCAAGTATGGTGGTCTCATCATATTTCCTTGGGCGGGGAGCGGGGCGGCGCGGCATTTTTATGGAAAAGAGGGAGAAAGAGGGAGAAAATATGGGAGAAAATAGAGTGAGGGAGAATGTTTTGGTGTGAAAAATGGAGGAGGGGTGGAGTGTATTTATAGGAGTGAAGGGGTGTGTTTTTGGTGAGAAATGTGAAAGGTTGGGAAGGAGAAGGTGGAGGGAATGAATTGGGATGAATTTGGGAAGGAGGGAAGGATTTGGAGGGAAGAAAAACGTAGGGGGAAGAAGGGGAAAAGAATGGAGGGAAAGGGAATGAACTAGGAGAAAAGGGGGGAAGAATCTGGCAGGTACATGCGAACCGGTTCGGGGGTACAGCGAACCGGTTCGCCCCTCCGAACCGGTTCGGAGGTACAGCGAACCGGTTCGGGGGTACCAGGCTGGTCCAATCGAGGAAATTCACTCTTCTCTCCATTTCTAAGTGTTCTCTCATCCCCTAACTTGTGCATAATGCCCCTAAAGACCTTTTAGACCCTCGGCTCTCAAAAACTTCCTCGAATACGACCTCGAAAAGCGTACTAGCACCCTCGAAAAACGTGCTAACCTATCTCTCATGCAACGCAGGCTCCGGACTCCTAACCAACCTATTTACACACGACTATTTTACACACAAGATCACCCCATACGCGTCGGGGGTGCGACGACCTCACTCGCTTAGCTCAATTGACCCCGTAAACAGGGTCCGACAACCAAATCGTGTCGACCTCATCCACAGACGCCTCTAGGTATGGTTTTAGGCGTTGTCCATTTACCTTGAATGTGTTTTCCCCTTTTAAATCGTGTAGTTCAACAGCTCCATGGGGAAAAACATTCTTTACCACGAACGGGCCAGACCATCGTGACCGCAACTTGCCTGGGAAGAGGTGAAGCCGAGAGTTGTATAGAAGAACTTTTTGCCCGGGATGAAACTCTTTTCTTCGAATGATGCTATCATGAGCAAGTTTCATCCTCTCCTTTGAAATTTTGGCATTCTCATACGCATCATTGCGTAGTTCTTCTAACTCAATCAATTGTAGCTTACGGGCTTCACCGGCTTTGTCCAAGGCATAGTTCAATTGCTTAATTGCCCAATACGCTTTGTGTTCGAGTTCAACAGGGAGATGACAAGGTTTGCCATACACAAAACGGAAAGGGGACATTCCAAGCTGATTTTTAAATGCGGTGCGATAGGCCCAAAGTGCATCGATCAATCTAAGGGACCAATCTTTCCGGGTAGGATTGACGGTCTTTTCAAGAATGTTTTTGATCTCCCGATTCGCTAGCTCGGCCTGCCCATTCGTTTGTGGGTGATAGGTCGTCCCAACCTTGTGGACGACCCCATACTTTCTCATGAGCTTCTCAAATGGCCTATTGCAAAAGTGCGTGCCATTATCGCTAATTATCGCTTTCGGTGCTCCGAAGCGAGAAAGTATGTGTTCCTGTAAAAACTTTATCACCACTTTGTTGTCATTAGTCCTAGAAGCTATAGCTTCTACCCATTTAGAAACGTAGTCTACCGCGACTAGGATGTATAGGAAACCAAAGGATGGGGGGAAGGGACCCATGAAGTCAATACCCCAACAATCGAATATCTCAATGATGAGTATGGGGGTAAGGGGCATCATGTCGCGTCGAGAAATGGCTCCCATTCGTTGGCACCTATTACATGACTTACAAGCGTCATTTGCATCCCAGAAGATTGTGGGCCAATAGAGGCCGCATTGCAGAATTTTTGCGGCCGTCTTTTTCGCTGAGAAGTGGCCTCCACATGCTTCCGAATGACAAAACTGGATGACCTTTGGAATCTCGTCATCCGGTACACATCGTCGGATGATTTGGTCGGCGCAATATTTAAAAAGGAAGGGATCATCGTAAAAGAACATGCGCGACCAAGTAAGGAACCTCTTCTTATCTTGCGGTGTCCAATCGGGAGGGACGGCTCCTGTGACTAGATAGTTTACTATGTCCGCAAACCAGGGACAGGAAGAGGTGGCAAATAATTGCTCATCCGGAAAGTGCTCGTCTATGGGTATGGGATCACTAGGTACGTCGGACGAGAGCCGAGATAAGTGGTCGGCCACGACGTTTTCTACTCCTTTCTTGTCTTTGATGGAGAGATTAAACTCTTGTAGGAGTAGGATCCACCTTATGAGGCGCGGCTTGGCGTCTTTCTTTGTGAGTAGATATTTTAAAGCCGCGTGGTCGGTGAAGACAGTGATAGGAGAACCAATGAGATATGATCTGAACTTATCAAGGGCAAAGACTACCGCTAGCAACTCCTTCTCCGTGGTAGAGTAGTTGAGTTGAGGTCCGGCAAGGGTCCGGCTAGCGTAGTAGATGACATGAGCTTGCTTCTCTTTACGTTGGCCCAAAACGGCCCCAATTGCGTAATCGCTTGCATCACACATAAGTTCGAACGGTAAGGACCAATCCGAAACTTGCATGATGGGAGCGGACACGAGCATGTTCTTTAATTTATCAAAGGAGCTTTGGCATGCCTCGGTCCACTCAAACGGGTTATCCTTCATGAGAAGGTTGCTTAAGGGTCTAGCGATAGCGCTAAATTCCTTAATGAACCTTCGATAAAACCCGGCGTGACCCAAGAATGAGCGCACGTCTTTAAGCGATCTCGGTGGGGGAAGGTCAGCTATGACATCTATCTTAGCCCTATCAACTTCTATGCCCTTGGATGATACTATGTGACCAAGAACTATTCCCTCAGTGACCATGAAATGGCACTTCTCCCAATTCAGCACTAAGTTCTTGTCCACACACCGGGTAAGTACTTTTTCCAATTTTTCTAAACAATGATCGAAAGAGGTGCCAAAAACGCTGAAATCGTCCATGAACACCTCAAGTCCTCTCTCGACCATGTCGCTAAATAAGCTCAACATGCACCTTTGAAAGGTCGCGGGTGCATTACACAAGCCAAATGGCATACGTTTGTAGGCAAACGTACCAAAAGGGCAAGTGAAAGTCGTCTTCTCTTGGTCAAGTACATCTACCTCAATTTGGTTATATCCGGAATAACCATCAAGGAAGCAATAATAAGGGTGGCCCGCAACTCTCTCAAGCATTTGATCGATGAATGGCAAGGGGAAATGGTCTTTTCTTGTTCCCGCATTGAGTTTCCGGTAATCAATGCAAACACGCCAACCTGTGGTGGTGCGTTGGGGAACAAGCTCTCCCTTGGTATTCTCGATCACAGTCATGCCCGACTTCTTCGGGACGACTTGAATAGGGCTCACCCATTTGCTATCCGAGATTGGGTAGATAATCCCGGCATCCAATAGTTTGATGATCTCGGTTCTCACAACTTCTTTCATATTGGGATTCAGTCTTCTTTGCATTTCTCTAGAGGGCTTGACATCCTCTTCGAGATGTATCTTGTGGGTGCAAATCAAAGGACTTATCCCCTTCAAATCAGCTATACACCAACCAAAAGCACTCTGGTGATTCCTCAGAATTCTCATCAATTTGCCCTCCTGCCCTTCGTCTAGGCTAGAGGAGATAACAACAGGGAATGTCTCATCCTCTCCTAGGTATGCATATTTGATATGGGAGGGGAGTTTCTTTAATTCGAGGGTTGGAAAATTTTCACTGGAAGGAGCCATATGTGTATCCCTCGGAGGTAGTTCCTCGAATCTAGAAACCCAATCAATCTTTCTCACGTCCTCGTCCGACGCACTCTCATCGAGTAATTCTCTCAACCTTCCAACATCCCTCTCGAAGTGGGTAGACGTCCCCTCACACTCATAGCTCGTCGCTAAACATAACTCTAAGGCGTCTCCACAAAAAGTTTCCTCGAAGTACTCTTCTACTACCTCATCTATGAGGCTCACCGCGTGAAGATCATCTTCCTCCCCTGCATTTTGGGCTACGTGGAAGATGTTGGTTTCCAATGTCATGTTCCCAAAGGTGAGCTGCATTCGCCCATTCCTTGTGTTGATGATTGCATTAGCTGTAGCTAAGAAAGGGCGACCAAGGATGATGGGAACATGGTTGCTTGAGTTAAAGGAGGGCTCCGTGTCCCAAATGACAAAGTCTACCGGGAAGTAGAAAGTGTCCACTTGGACGATCACGTCCTCGACTATGCCTCGTGGAATTTTCACTGATCGATCCGCCAATTGGAGAGTGACCTTTGTGGGCTTGAGGTCGCCCAAGTCAAGTTGCCTATAAATGGAGTAAGGAAGTATGTTTACACTTGCTCCCAAGTCAAGTAAGGCTTTCTCAATTTTATTATCTCCAATGATGCATGATATGGTGGGTGCACCGGGATCTTTAAATTTAGGCGGGAGATCATTAAGCAGAATGGAACTCACGTTCTGAGCTAGAAAAACGTTCTTTTTAACTTTCATCCTCCTTTTCACCGTCAACAAATCTTTGATAACTTTGCCGTAGGCTGGAATTTGTTTGATGGCATCAAGGAAGGGTAGAATCAGCTTCACTTGCTTTAGTACTTCTAGCACTTCATCACGTGGAGTCCCTTTTTGAGTAGGAATCAATCTTCGGGGAAATGGTGCTGCGGAGGGTGGTTTCACTACCACCTCAGGCTCACTAGTGGCTTCCTTATCACTCTCGTCCAAGGGGACATCTTCGGCCTCTTTCGTGCCGGGCGAAATCTCCTTGTCTTTTGTTGTGTCGTGTGGAGGAGGTGATAAATCAACGACTCTTCCACTACGAAGAGTGGTCACTGCTTGACATTGCTCCTGATGTTCAGTGGATGTGGAGCTAACACTAGTTTGACCTTGGGGAGGTCGTTGGCCTTGGGCAGGGAATTTGCCCTTCTCTTGAACACTCAACGATGATTGTATCTTAGACAGGTTTGCATTTAGGTCGCCAATGAGACGATCGTACTTGGCATTGGTTGCGGCCTGGCTATTGATGAATTGATTCACAGTATCCTCAAGAGTTCTCCGCTGTGGCGGGATATAATTTCCATGATGTGGTGGTGCTTGCACATGTCCTTGCATGTGTGGAGCTTGTTGAAATTGTTGTGGAGGAGGAGGGGCAACATGCGAAGGAGGGTTCATTGCGGCATGTTGTTGCCCGTAGCTAAATCCGGGATGATTTTTCCACGAAGGGTTGTATGAATTCCCGTGCGGGGCACCGAAATTTCCCTTAAATCCTCCTATACCATTAACTTGCTCCTGTAATATTACTTTGCAGGCGGGTATCGTCGGGCATTCTTCAGTTGAATGTCCCGCCTCACAAATTGTACACACCTTTTCGATGGGATTCTTGATGGATCCAACTACCTCACATAAATCTCGCAGTCCTCTCTCAATGGTGTCCAACCGACAGTCCGACATAGAATTCTTATCTACGTGGAATAGACCGGATGTCGACGGAGCGGTGGTAGATTGTCGATTTCAGTTTTGAGCGTTCGGATCAGAGGTATCCCAGGATTGGGTAGTCTCGGCGACATACCTCATGTGAAGATCAGCGTCATGGGCATCTAGATCGACAAATGGACCACTTCCCATAGTTTCAACAAGCTGTTTAGAATTAAGATTTAACCCATTATAGATAAAGGAGATGATTTGCGATGGATCAAATCCATGATGGGGGCACGAAGCCACTAACTCGTTGAAACGTTCATAACATCGATGGAAAGGCTCATTTTCTTGTTGCCTGAATGCTTGAATTTGAGCCTTTATAGAGATTGTTCGATGTGTTGGGAAGAATTTCTTGAGAAATTTATACTGTAGCTCATTCCAGGATGGAATCGAGCTTGGAGGTAAAGACCATAGCCAAGCTTTAGCTTTATCTTTAAGCGAGAATGGGAAGAGTTTGAGGCGGATTACCTCTTGTGTGCAGGTTTGATCGTTGAGAGTATCACACACGTCCTCAAATTCCCTTATGTGGAGGTATGGCTTTTCAGAATCCATACCGTGATAATGTGGTAGTGTCTGGATCATCCCATTTTTGAAACGAAACTGCCCGGCATTATACGGGAGTATAATGCATCCCGGAGTGACAGTGCGCTCGGGATATAAGAATTCTCTCAACGGGCGATACGGAGGCTCTTCCTCACCGGTAGTTGCATTACTGTGCTGCGACATCTCTCTCTCACTCGACGATTCGGCGTTCTCACTGGGTGTGCACGACGTGTGTCCTACGAAGGAGAAGGGAGTGTTGCTAGAGATGGAGTGTGACGGTGTGGGAGGTGGGATCCAGAACTGTGGGGCCTGTGGAGTGTGGGGACTGTCAGGATTATACTCAACAAGTGGATTTTTGTGAATGCTGGTTGGAGTATTATGGGGTGTGGGAGTGGCTTCAGAATTTTGCATTAAGTTCAGGAGAGATGATGATTGTGAATCTTTTTGGAATTTTATTTATTTTTTATTTTATTTTTTTTATTTTTTTTTTTTGAATTTTTGGTCAAAGTTTTGGATTAACTCGATCTAATCCTAAGTCTACCTAATTCCCCGGCAACGGCGCCAAAAACTTGACACGACTCAGAATGTGTCTCTAAAGTGTGTGCTCTCTAGGCTCAAGTGCAAGCTTGTCGTTCAAGTAATAATCCGACAAGTCGGGTATCGATCCTCAGGGAAAAAGGACAACGAAGTTGTGACGACGGGATAAGACGGAAGAATCCTAACGATGACTCTAAGAAGGAATGAAAAGATTGATTTTTGGTTTTTGGGATTGATTAAACTAAATGCAATTATGAAATTATGATGAAATATGCAACTACTAAATTATCTAAATGAAGAATGAAGAGTTAAATTGAAACTTTTTGAACCTAAATGATGAGAAAACAGGATGGGAATACAATCCCCCAACCCTAGTGTAGTGTAGTGACAACATTGATCATGAATTTATCCGATTAATTCAAACCCGGAATTTAGTACTCCCAAGCATTATGTATACGAGGTTCAAGCCCACGTCATACCTAATCTGAGGATGAGTAAATCGGTATCGCGGTAATTACACTCAAATTGTACTCCAAATCATCACGAGTACCCAAAGGCAAACGAGATATAAAGATCTACAATTCTTATGAAATTACGCGATACGATTTAAATTAATCATTAAATTTAGCGGATCGACGTTATACACATGCACTAACACATCAGGTTGGGTTCATGCATCCCAACCTTGATAAACCTAGCCGGACATGTTAACTTGACTAACGCATGAAATAATGACGTTGCATGAGTAGGAATTCATGATGAAACTAGTTATAAACATGTAACTACGTATTGTAAATGCAAAACAAGTTGAATCAATTAGGAAAACTAAGCATGCAAGAACAATAATGAGGAACAAGAATTTTGAATTAAAACTGATAAAAACAAACCCGAAACAATGAATTCTTCAAGTAAATTGTACCCTTGATGTTCCTAGATATTTCTCCCTTTGTTCTCTATCAAAAATTCTCTCCAAATAACCCTAAAAGCTGCTCCTAGGTTAGTGCCCTCGTTCCCCACAAGTTTTTGGAGTATATTAAACCTAATGGAAGACTTGGAGACCAATCAGAATGAAATACAAAATTCGCGTGTCAGGTACAGCGAACCGATTCGGAGGTACAGCGAACCGGTTCGCCCCCCCCCCCCGAACCGGTTCGGGGTGGGGTTCGCATGTACCAGCCTGGCCTTGCTCTCAACACTTAGTTTTTTTCTGGTTTTTCTCTTCTTTTCTTGGATTTTTCTTCAACTTCCACTGAGCATAACTTTTCAACCGTAGCTCGGATTTGGGTGCCGTTTCTTCCAGTGTTCTCGTTGTTCCGAGCTCTTCAACTTCCCAGTTGACTTCTTCTTCCGGATCGGGCTGCAAAATTACCGACATGCCCTTGAACTTGCCTTCTTAGCTTTTCTTGCACAGTCTTGTTTCCTCCTTTGCACTGCTTGCATAATTAACCTGTAAAATCAATAGGAGAAGCACGAAACACGCAATACTCGCCAAGAAGGTTAGAAGCATAAAAGTGAATCAAATCCATATATGTTACATCATTCGGGTTCACAAAAGTACTGAAATTAGGGGGATAAATATACAATATTTATGCCCAATCACATATATCACTCCACCGCGAAGAAATCTCGAGGATACGATCAACCACTTTATCAATACCCATAATGCAACTAATTCTAGGCATGAACGCATGATCAACGACATGAATACGAACATTTCAAAGTTGCAATCATCGTTGAGTATCCAAGAGAAAGGCAAGTTTCCTGCCCAGGGCCAAAGACCGCCCCAAGGTCAAACTAGTGTTAGCTCCACCTCGACAGAACATTAGGAGCAATGCCAAGCTGTGACAACTATTCGTAGTGGGAGAGTCATTGATTTATCACCTCCCCCACACGACGCAACCAAAGATAAGGAGATTTTGCCCAGCACGAAAGAGGCCGAAGATGTCCCCTTGAATGAGAGTGACAAAGAAGACACTAGTGAGCCCGAGGTAGTATTGAAACCACCCACCGCGGCACCGTTTCCTCAAAGGTTGGTTCCTTCCCACAAAGGAAACCCCCATGATGAAGTGCTAGACGTGCTTAAGCAAGTAAAATTAAATTTACCTTTCCTCGATGCCATTAAGCAAATTCCATCTTATGCGAAAGTCCTCGAGGACTTGTTAACTGTGAAGAGGAAGATGAAGGTAAAGAAAAATGTCTTTCTAGCACAGAACGTGAGCTCCATCCTAATCAATGATCTCCCACCCAAATTCAAAGATCCCGGTGCACCCACCATTTCCTGCATCATTGGAGAAAATAAAATTGATAAAGCCTTACTTGACTTGGGAGAAAGTGTAAATATCCTCCCTTACTCCATCTATAGGCAACATGATCTGGGCAACCTCAAGCCCACAAATATCACTCTCCAGTTAGCAGAACCAACCGTGAAGATCCCAAGAGGTATAGTTGAGGACGTGATCGTCCAAGTTGACACTTTCTACTTCCCGGTAGACTTTGTCATTTGGGACACGGAGCCCTCCTTCGCCTCGAGCAATCATGTTCCCATCATTTTTTGGGTGCCCATTCTTAGCTACGGCTAACGCTATTATCAATACTCAAAATGGGCAGATTCAACTCACCTTTGGGAACATGACCTTAGAGACTAACATCTTTCATATAGCCCAACATACAGGGGAAGAAGATGATCTTCACGCGGTGAGGTTCATCGACGTGATCGTAGAGGAGTATTTTGGGGAAAATTATTGTGGAAATGCCCTAGGGTCCTGTTTAGTATCGAGCCATGAGCGTGAGTGAACGTACATCGAATTCGATAGGGAAGTTGAGGAGTTGAGAGAGTTACTCGATGAGAGAGAGTCGGACGAGGACGTGAGAGATGTGAATTAGGTTTCTCGATTCGAGGAGTTACCGCCGAGGGAGACACGCATTGTTCCCTCCAACGGCAAATTTCTGACCCTTGAATTGAAGAAACTACCCTCCCATATTAAATATGCATACCTAGGAGAGGATGAGACATTTCCTGTTATTGTCTCCTCTAGCGTAGACGAAGAGCAAGAGGGTAAATTGTTAAAGATTCTGAGGAAGCACCAAAGTGCTTTCAATTGGTGTATTGCTGATTTGAAGGGGATAAGTCCTTTGATTTGCACCCACAAGATTCACCTCGAAGAGGATGTCAAGCCCTCGAGAGAAATGCAAAGAAGGCTAAACCCCAATATGAAGGAAGTGGTGAGAACCGAAATAATTAAGCTATTGGATGTCGGGATTATCTACCCGATCTCGGATCGCAAGTGGGTGAGCCCTATTCAAGTTGTCCCGAAAAAATTGGGAATGATAGTGATTGAAAATTCTAAGGGGGAGCTAGTTCCCCAACGTACCACCATCAGGTGGCGCATTTGCATTGATTACCGAAAACTCTATACGAGAACTAGGAAAGACCATTTCCCCCTTGCCATTTATTGATCAGATACTTGAGAGAGTAGTGGGACACCCTTACTATTGCTTCCTTGATGGTTATTCCGAATATAACCAAATTAAGGTAGATGAACTTGACCAGGAGAAAACGACTTTCACTTGCCCCTTTGGTACATTTGCCTATAAACGTATGCCCTTCGGCTTGTGTAATGCACCCGCGACCTTTCAAAGGTGCATGTTGACTTTATTTAGCGACATAGTTGAGAGAGGACTTGAAGTGTTCATGGACGACTTTAGCGTTTTTGGAACCTCTTTCAATCTTTGTCTGGAAAAATTGGAAAAAGTACTTGCCCGGTGTGTGGAAAAGAACTTAGTGCTAAATTGGGAGAAATTCCATTTTATGGTCACTGAGGGAATAGTTCTTGGCCACATAGTTTTATCCAAGGGGATAGAAGTTGATAGAGATAAGATAGATGTCATAGCCGATCAACCCCCACCAAAATCGCTCAAAGACGTGCGCTCCTTCTTGGGCCACGCGGGGTTTTATCGAAGGTTCATTAAGGACTTTAGTGCCATTGCTAGACCCTTAAGCAACCTACTAATGAAGGACACCCCATTTGAATGGACAGAAGCATGTCATAGCGCTTTTGAAAAACTAAAAACTATGCTTGTGTCCGCTCCCATCATACAAGTTCCGGATTGGTCCTTACCATTTGAACTCATGTGTGATGCTAGTGATTATGCGATAGGGGATATTTTGGGCCAAAGAAAATACAAACAGGCTCATGTCATCTACTACGCTAGTCGGACTCTTACTGGACCACAACTCAATTACTCCACCACGGAGAAGGAGTTGCTAGCGGTAGTCTTTTCTCTTGACAAATTTCGATCCTACCTTATCGGTTCTCCCATAACTTGCTTCACCGACCACGCGGCATTGAAATACTTACTTGCGAAGAAAGACGCAAAGACGCGCCACATAAGGTGGATCCTACTCCTACAAGAGTTTAATCTCTCCATTAAGGATAAGAAAGGAGTAGAAAACGTCGTTACCGACCACTTATCACGGATTTCGTCCGACGTACCTAGTGATCCAATACCCATAGACGAATATTTCTCGGATGAGCAACTCTATGCTACCTCTTCTTTACCCTGGTTTACTGATATCATGAACTATCTTGTCACGGGAGCCATCCCTCCCGATTGGACACCACAAGATAAGAAGAGGTTTATTACTCGGTCACGCATGTTTTTCTATGATCATCCTTTCCTGTTTAAATATTGCGCCGACCAAATCATCCGACGTTGTGTACCGGATGACGAGATCCCCAAAGTCATCCAATTATGTCATTCGAAAGCTTGTGGAGGTCACTTTTCGACGAAAAAGATGGTCTCTAATATTCTTCAATGCGGCCTCTATTGGCCTACAATATTCCGGGATGTGAATAATTGTTGCAAATCATGCGATAGGTGTCAAAGGATGGGAGCGATCACCCGACGAGACATGATCCCATTGACCCCAATACTCATTATTGAGACTTTCGACTGCTGGGGTATTGACTTCATGGGCCCTTTTCCCCCATCTTTTGGTTTCCTATACATCCTTGTCGCGGTAGACTACTTTTCTAAATGGGTAGAAGCCATAGCTACCAAGACGAATGACAGTAAAGTGGTGATTAGGTTCCTACAGGAACATATACTTTCCCGCTTCGGTGCTCCAAAAGCAATAATCAGTGATAATGGCACGCACTTTTGCAACAGGTCATTCGAGAAGCTCATGAGAAAGTATGGCATCGTTCACAAAGTTGGAACGACCTATCACCCACAAACGAACGGGCGGGATGAACTAGCGAATCAGGAGATCAATAACATTCTCGAGAAGACCGCTAATCCCACCCAGAAAGATTGGTCACTTCGATTGAACGATTCACTATGGGCCTATCGTACCACATACAAAAATCCGCTCGGCATGTCCCTATTCCGCTTTGTGTATGGCAAACCTTGTCATCTTCCCGTGAAATTAGAGCACAAGGCGTATTGGGCGATTAAGAAGTTGAATTATGATATGGATCAAGTCGGTGAACCTCACAAGCTTCAATTGAGTGAATTAGAAGAGATACGCGATGATGCGTATGAGAACGCAAAAATTTTCAAAGAAAGGATGAAACTCGCTCACGATAACATCATTCGACGCAAAGAGTTTCTTCTTTGACAAAAAGTGCTTCTCTATAACTCTAGGCTTCATTTATTTCTGGGCAAGTTGTCGTCATGATGGAGTGGCCCATTCGTTGTAAGGAATGTTTTCCCTCATGGAGCTGTGGAATTAAACGATTTAAAAGGGGGAAATACGTTCAAGGTAAATGGACAACGCCTAAAGACATATCTAGAGGCGTGTGTGGAAGGAGTCAGCACCGTTTGGTTATCGGACCCCGTTTACGGGGTAGAGTGAGCTTAAATTGAGAGGTCGTCGCACCCCCGACGCGTATGGAGTGAATTCTTGTGTATAGTGGCCATGTGTGAGTTAGGGTATTTTTGAGTCCGGAGCATGGTTTACGAGAAGGATTGAGTTAGCACACTTTTTGGGAGAGTTTGCACGTATTGCTAGGCCTTGGTCTAGGCAATTTTAGGGCACCCGAGTATCTAGAATTTTTTTAGGGGCAATACGCATGGGAGGAAATCGGCGAGAACACTTAGATTTTGAGATAAGATGGAACCACACCTTTATGGTAGCAAATTTCCACGAACCCAGGTCGAACCGGTTCGGGGGGCGAACCGGTTCGGGGTACCAGCAAACCAGTTCGGGTTACCTGGCAGATTCCCCCACCCCCCCTATTTTCCAAATTCATTCTCTTCCCTCCTCTTTTCCCTCCACTCATTTCCCTACGATTTCTCACCCTCCAAAACCATTCCCCCTTCCACTTTCAATCCCAATTCCTTTCCTCCTTCCACTCCCTCCAAGCCCATTCCCCTTTCCCACCAAAAAAAAAACATCCCTAACACCTATAAATTCACCCCCATCCCTCATCCATTCCTCACACCAAAATTCACTCTCCCTTTCCTCCATCCCATATCCTTCTTCCCTACATATCTCTCTCTCTCAACATGTCGCGTCCCCACCGAGCCAACTTCCGCCCTAAGAAATATGATGACACCACCGGCCTTGACGAAGAGGGTAGGGGCGTGTTTCGAAGCATCCAAGAATGCCATTGGGCCGAGCAATACTTCTCGGCCACGCTCCCCATCCACATTGAGCGTTTTGTTACTTGGGAGAAACTTCCCGGAGACGTCACCGCCCTATTCGACCACCGGGGGTGGTGCCCTTTTCTCGCTCGTACGAGCAATCACGTGTTTGAAGCTACCATCCGCCAATTTTATGCAACACTCATTCGAAAATTCTCCACGCTTCACGAGGCATACCTTGACGGTAACCAAATTCCATTTTCGGCGGCCATCATCGCGCGCAAAATGCGTGCCAAAGGGGTTGTCCTCCCCGTGCCTTTCCAATACCCAACAAATGGTGCCATTTGCACCAAAGAAGAATGCATTGCTCGAATGGCACCCGGGGAGGAATGGGTGCAGGATTCTTTTCCCATTGGAAGTCTTTCGGATAAGGTGCGATTCACACACCTAATTTCTTGTGGAGCAATCCACCAAACCACCAATGACTCGGTGGTCCGGTTATGTCATGCTAACTTCCTCTATCACTTCCTCGACCCCAAGAGCACAATTAATCTAGCCCAACTCTTCTACGCGGATATCATTAATGTCTCCTACGATGAGTGGGGCAAGGCCGCACTCCCTTACGCTCGCTTCATTACGGAACTATTGATGGATGCCGGGGTAGAAGACCCTGAGCAGCAATCCGACTCCCCCGCACAATTGGCGCCACCTCCACCACTCGGAGTGAACGTCAAATGCGGGTGGCTCACCCTGACCATCCCGTTCTCGATGAGGGCGCGGGGGAGGAAGGACATGATGACCCCATGATGGATGTGGGGGAAGAAGTATAGGAGTATAAAGACAAAGAGGATGATTCTGATTTTGAGCCCCCGGGGGTAAATTTTGATAGGCGCCTTTCGGTGGTGGAATCCTGCCTTGATGGGTTCATCACCCAATACAATCAAGATCAAGCCGCCTATCAAAGGGGTAAAGAGGCATAACGGAGAGACACAAGTATGATGCACCAACTTCAATCCCACCTTTACGAGCTCAACTTCGGCGGACCCCCGCCATCTTTCTTTTATGATCCCTATGATCCGCGCGCACCCGGGCGCTCCCATCCTCCTCCCCAATGAAGCCCATGACTGTTTTTGATATGTTTGTTAGTTGTGTTTTGTTTTCGGTGGTTAAAAATTGTTAGACACATGCTCGCTAACCTCTTTTGTAAAACATGCTCCTCCGTTGTTATAAGAAAATTATGCATTTATGTTTTAATTTGTTTGTTTTATTTTTTCGCACTTTTCATTCGCTTTGAGTTAGATTTTAGTCCTTTTTGCTTGAGGACAATGCAAAAGTCTAAGTTGGGGGGGTCACAAGTGTGTATTTCTAAAATTTCACAAATTTTCAAAAATGCCCAAAAATTTCAAAAAAATCATACAATTTTGAAAAATCCAAAAATATTTTTCTTCAAAATAAATAAAAATTGGAATTCAAATTTTTCAAAAATATCAGTAAAAGTTAGTTTAAAGTCTCAAATTGTAAAAACACAATACACAAAGCCGAAATTGACCAAAGATGGAAATTGTGTGAAAATTGACGACTTAACGAATAAGTGTGGAGATTAACAACCCATGTGAGATTCGAGCCTTTCATTTTTGTGAAATTTATAAATCAATCCGAGTTAATTGTTAACTCAAAGTTCTTTTTAGCGGTCTAATAAGTCGTCGAGGATCGCAAGTCTTTCACTTTGATCAATTTTGAGAAATGTGTGTGATATTGCCTGAAAAATGTGCCAAAATTGATCTCTAAACTTAATTCATCTCGAAAAGCATATGGTAACTAAATTAGTATTGTGGACAATGAGGTAGGCCATCGTTGTTACCCAAAAAGATTAGCCATAAAAAGTTGTGAAAAATTCATCCCTTTGCAACCCAATTTGAGCCTAATAAATTTTTTCCGTTTCTTTTGATAACCCGAAAAAACCAATTAGCCCAGAATTGTGAAAATTGAATATTCATCAAATAAAGTTCGAAAACTTCATAAGAAGGGGCAAGAAAAAAATAAATAAATGCTCAACAAAAATAGCAAGAAAAGAAAAGCATGAAAATTAATAAAAAAAAAAAAAAAGAAAATGAGCAAAAGCCCGGAAAAGCACTAACGGACATCATAAGCAAAATTTTCCAATTCTGAAATTCTTAACCTTTTCCAATTTTACCAAATACACCTTTTACCCGTAAAAGTCCTAACCGAGTCCAAAATTAAAAAATTAGTTACCGCATGGAGAGTTAAAACATCAACAGATAATAAAAGAGGTCAAAAATGTGAATTAGAGGCAATGTTCCCGTTTCTTATATCCGTAATCCTTTGATGAGATCCGATTACCCAAAAAATTTTGTCTTTCAATTTGTGTGTGTGACCTTGCGTCCAATACATTTACTCTTATAAATCACGCACACCGAGAGTATAGCCACTTTTCGAGTGATTCGTTTGTGAGAGCATCCCCTGAGATTTTGAAATCAAAACGAATTTTCGGATAAGTAACGTAATGATCAATCGGTGGAAATTCGCGGTTAAATTTACGGCTTCGCACTCACGCACTATGATTTGAGACTCTTGAACATGATTCGATGATGATTATTTTCGAGAAAAGTTTGAATTATACAATTTTTAAGTATATTGATTTTTTTAGTCGAATTTTGTGGGTACATTCACTACAAACCCTCACGAGACAACACTCGTCCTACTAGGGTAACCTAGGGGTTTAACGGCTTGTTGCATACGCTAAATGCAATCGCTTGCCCGCGAAAAAGGTTTTCTTTCCCAATAATATGTTTAAAAGAGTTGTGACTTTATTCTTTCTCTTTTACATTGCTCGGGACGCGCAATGTTCTAAGTTAGGGGGGTTTGATTGGGCATAAATATTGTATATTTATTCACCTAATTTCGGTACATTTGTGAACCCGAGCGGTGCAATTGATATGGATTTAACTCACATTTGTGCAACTAACCTTCATTGGCAAGTATTTCGTGTTTTGTGTTTCTCCAATGTGTTTTACAGGTTAATTATGCAAGCGGAGCAAAAGAGAAATTGAAGCAATGAAAGAAAGGCTAGGAAGGCAAGTTCAAGGGTATTTTGGTAATTTCACAGTCAAATCCCGGAGGAAGAGTCAACTGGAAAGTTGAAAATCTCGTAACAATGAGAACGATGGAAGAAACAGCATCCAAATCCGAGTTACGGTTGAAGAGTTATGATCAATTGAAGTTGAGAAAAAAATCTAAGAAGAAAACATGAGAAAAATTCTAAGTGTTGAAAAGAGGAAAAAGAGGCCAAAACAGCGAAAATTCCCAAACCCAGGTCGAACGGGTTTGGGGGTCGAACCGGTTCGGGATCCTTGCGAACCGGTTCGAGGGTCCGAATGCACAAAAATGCTCATTTATTCTGATTGGTCCAAAGAGTTCCATTAGGTTACAACTCATTCCAAAACGTATTTTTACAAAGCTAATGACTTGGGAAAGATAGTTCTTGATAGTTTTTCATAGTTTTTGATAGAGAAAAAGGTAGAAGATCATCTAGTAACATAGTTTGAATTATTTGCTTCATGATTGATTCATTCCGGGTTTGTTTTCAAGTTTTAATCCAAGTTTCATTCTTATTATTATTGTTATTACATGATTATTTTTTATACTTGATTCAAACAATTTCTGGGTTCATAATACGTATTTGCATGTTTTAATATAGTTTCATTATGAGTTCTTTCACATGCAACGTAATTATTTCATGCATAGTCAGGTTTAACATGTCCGGATAGTTTTAAAAGGGTCGGGATGCATGAACTCAACCTGATGTGTTAGTTGCATGTGTATAAAATTAATCCTCTGAATTTAATGATTTATTACGACTGTATTGCGTAGCAACACAACCATTGTGGATCTTGGGATCTCATTTGCTTCTGGGTAACCGGGATGCTTTAGAATGCAATGTGAGTATCACTATCGCGTATACCGATTTATTCGTCCTCTGATTAATTATGGTGCGGGCTTGAACCTTATAGGAGTACTAAATTATGGGTTTAATTAATCACTTAAATTTACGATTAGTTTTATACCTGCAATGCACTAAGGTTGAGGGATTGTATTCCCGTCCTATTTCCTTCATCATATAGTTTAAATTTTAAGTCATCCATTATCAGTATTTTAAGTAATTTAGAATAGTCCCGTTAAATTCATACTTTAGTTCATTAGTTAATTATTTTCCAAATTGCATTTAGTTGTAGTCCATTCCCAAAACCAATCATCTTTTCTTTTTCTTTAGAGTCAGAGTTAGGATTCATTTGTCTGTCCAACGTCGTCACAACCCTGTTGTCCTATTTCCCTGAGGATCGATACCCGACTTATCGGATTATTACTTGAGCGATAGGCTTGCACTTGAGCCTAGAGAGTACGCACTTTTGAGACACATTCTTAGTCGCGTCAGTCACAATATGAGGAAAAATCCCCCACAGGGGCAAAACCTTTTATTCCACTATAATTGTAAATAACAACTTACACGGTTATAATGAAATAGCTTTTTGTGACACAAATACCCGCATGTGTCAGTCGGTGTCGTCAGCCGTAAGTCCACACGCAGCGAACCCATAAGAACCGCAGTCCTATCTTCAGCCCACGAATACCGCAGAACTCCTTAATTGACCCCAATCCGGTGTAGGTTTATCCTCTCTACTAAGAGTAAGATCAGCAAGATCGTATTTTGGGTTCCAAAATAATTCATTAAAGGATTGGGATGTTTTGTGAATTGAAAAATAAGGATTTAAACCCTAAAATTGAAGAAGACGAAGTGTTCTATTGTTAGCAGATTACTGGTATCGAAAATCGTCAGGTCTCCTTAACCAAAACAGAATGATTTAACGCGCTTTATATAAAAAAAATTGAGTTTGCGCGTCGTTCGAACATTATCCTATGTCATTCGAACGAGATCTGATGTCGTTCGAACCAGATCCCATGTCATTTGAACCAGAAAATTCGCGAAAAATAAATTTAATTTTTTATTTCAAAAATTGTTCTTTTAATCTTGGAAAATTCATTTTGACGAAAAACAATGCCTCAACACTTAGAAAATATTTTAGGAAAATATTCAAACCTCTTTTTAAAAATTATCCCCACACTTTTAAGTGAGCCGTAAAGGGACTTAAATTCTCACCAAAATTAACCTTGTAGAGGATTAAAGGAGCTTGATATTCGGATCCGTCTCGATGCATGTATGATCTTGAACAATCTTCGACGGTTCAAGCGGTATACGACATACTTAATTGATAATGGACATTTATAAAACCTTGTCCTTGCAATTTTTATTTCATGTCGGAGGTGAATAAAACCGACAAGTGATGTTATTTTATTCGAAAAATACGTGTGAAGTTGTATTGGATATAAAAAGGTGATTTTTTGACAAGTGGTTCAGATGGAAATTTCACGGTTGGTCTCAGATGGGCTCAAATAGTCAGAATAGAGTACCCGGGAGTAGCATTTGAGTTCTGGGGACTTTTTGGATCAGTAGGGACTCGCATTTGGGTATAAGAGTCAATTTTGGGTTTAATAAGGGATAACCCTTATTTCTATCTAATAAGATCATGGGAGAAAGAGAGAAAAGAGAGAAAAGAAGAAAGGAAGAAGAAAATGGGAGAAAGAGAAGGCTTGGGCCAAGCTCCGACGGATTTTTGGCACGAGGTCGTCGGATTTATCCAACCAGGCAAGTGTTTAACTTGTTTTAATGATTTAAGTGTGTTTATTTTTTTCATATTATAGTTGGTGATGAAAACTATATGATTTGGGTGTGATTCTTGTACAAAAATGGGTTTTTGGAAGAAGATGTCATAAGAACTTGATGTGATGTTAATGCTAGATAAAAACTAAGCTTGAATCCATGTAAATGGTGTAAAATTTGGTGAGGTATTTGAAGAATTGAATAATTAAGAATTAGGGTTTAATTCTTAAGAAATTGATGAATCCCATGAGTAAAAGGGTGTGTTTGGGTGCATCTAATAGTGTAGATTAGTGTATTGATGGTTAGAGATGTTAGAAACCATAGACTTTGGGATGGAATAGAGTTGAAATCGATTTTTGGAGTTGGAGCAGATGAACTCCCGAACTGAGGTCGCCAGACCGGTTCATTTTTGGAGATTGTCGGATCGGTTTGTTTTTTACCGGATCGGTTCGTTTATTAGTCACCGAATCGATTTGTTTTCAGGAATCGGATCGGTTCGTTTATGGAACCTCCAGTTCGGTCCGATTATAACAGTTCAGATTTGAAAGTTTTCTTAGACAAATAGGATTGGAGAAGAATTCATGTTTGGACACAAACATTAGGGGATCCTAGATAGAGTGCGAGGACCTCTATAAGATCATGTGAGTGATGTATGAGTCTTGGGTTAGTGGGAATAAGATCTGGGTTATGAAATTTAGGAGTGTTTGGGATGAACAACACTCGGGAAAGTATTTCGGCGGGTATATATGTATATTATGCGTGTAGAATATATATATCGATAGCACTGTTCTAAAAAACCCGCCTAGGCACACCTAGGCTTGAGGCTTGGGAGAAACCCCCCGCCTTACGCTTTTTACTCCTTATTCTTGGTAAAATCCTTAAGGCGCACTTTTTTTTAAAAACAACAATGCTTTAGTGAAACGATATCGCTTTTTAAAGAATTTTTTTTACAAACCGGACATTTATCTCATCCAAAATAATCAAATAGTATTTTAATTTGCATATATTCAGACATATGTTTATGATATGTACAATTTTAGTATTTTAATAGCCTTGTTATGGTTAAAAATATTAAAATATATTAAGAAGTCCTAAACGCATTTTCACGTCTTTTTACGCGTAAGGCCCGCCTAGGCTTCTAAGGCTTAAGGCTTGGCCTCCACGCCTCGATCACGCCCCGCGTTTTTTAGAACCTTGATCGATAGTATATGAGTAAATCTGAACGTGCGAGTAGGATGAAATTAGAATATTAGTTAGTGGTGATAATCTAATATTCGGGAATTTAAGTATGAAACAATTATATCATAAGTGAGTGTATACTTATGGGATTAAAATAAGTTGCGTGAATACTTATAAATTAATATGAATTGTGATATTTGGATTTTAGGCTAATTCCATGAGAGATAGGCATGAATAGACGAATTTGCTTATATATATATATATATACAGTACTGATCTTGTGCATACCAGTTCACATTTTAAGAGTGCGGACCGTACATGTGTCACCTGACGGTGAGCCCAAAAAAGAGAGAGTGTGCCTATAATTTAGCCTCTCTTTTCTGGACTCACCGCCAAGTAGTATTGTATATATATAGACATATTTGTGTGTGTGTGATTGATATATTTATGTTAAGAATACCCCTCTAGTGCTATCATGGGAAGTTGCGCGATGTGGGTGAGGCCCCTGGCTTGAGGAGCAGGGAGCGTATAGTCCCCAAGTCATAGTCGTCCACTATTTATACTGTGCGGTTTTATTCTGGGTGAGATGTCTTGGATATGATTCGATCTCACTTTCAGGTGAGGAGCTATGATCGTTTCCCGTACGTTGTGATTTTAGTTTTTACCAAGTCGGTGTGAGAGTCTGATCGCTGGTTACCAAGATGATATGTGAGAAATTCCTTGGAAGATGATAGCATTGTAGAGACTGCATCCATTGAGTTATATCTCCGAGGGATGGTTGTTATACTTATAGCGTGTGATATATAAGTATAGATATACTTGATGTGTGTGTGTATATATATATATATATATATATATATATATATATATATATATATATATATATATATAGAGAGAGAGAGAGAGAGAGAGAGAGGAAGGCTCACCTACATCATGTACTATACATCACACCGTATATCACAAGTAATTCTAGGCCTTAGAAAACTTTTTTTTCAAATTTTATATTTTTCCCTTGAAATTAACCTTCCAATAAACCCATATGCAAAAAATTAGGTCAAAATACATTTTGTAACTATTTTTAAAAAATCCACAAAAAACTGTTGGCGCAGACCCTTATAAATAAGGTATTTTTAGTAGTTTTTGTGAATTTTTTAAAAATAGCTACAAAATGTATTTTGACCTAATTTTTTGCATATAGGTTTATTGGAAGGTTAATTTTAAAGGAAAAATATAAAATTTTAAAAAAAATGTAGGGCCTAGAATTAGGTGTGATGCACGGGTGATGTATAGAGCATGATGTACTATAGTTTGGCTCTCTCTCTCTCTCTCTCTCTCTCTATATATATATATATATATATATATATATATATATATATATATATATATACACACACACACACACACACACATGGATCAAGATAAAGAATCAAATGTGAGTTAATTTTTGGATCATCCGGGAGTATAAAATCCGAAATAAAATATGTGATATACGTATATATGATGAGATTACTATTTACGAGATAAATAACACTAAGACGTGGGTAGTGTAATAACTAGTGGAAGTTATTCTAGATGAATCAAGTAATACACTTAGGTCCTGGACCGACAGATCTCAATAACTGACGGAGCTACGTAGTAGTGTATCGGGAGGGTTCCTTGTTTGGATTTTGCTCTGCAAGACGTCCCACGCACGAAAGTAGAAAAGGTCAAGAGCTGAGAGATTTTAGACCCTGGGATATTTTGGATGATTGTTTTTAGTATAACTACATGAATAATTTGATGGGATTTAATGTATCCCTTCGACGATATGAAACTTAAATTGATAATAAAAAGAGTTGGAATTTTTATGAGTATACTTTTATGATGAGAGACGGGAATTTAGGGGTACATACTATGGACAGGGGGACAAATGAATCTCAACGACCATAAACGTTAAGTAATAGTGTATCAGTAGGGTTCCTTGTTCGTATTCTGCTTTGCGAGACGTCCCACACACGAAGCTTAACGCACGTTGGAAGTGGGGAGATGTTTGGTCTTTAGTACATGGATGGGTGCCCTAGTTAACTAATTATGTGAGAGTTATTTATGATCAGAAGAAGTATAAGCAGGCGAAAGCTTAGGATATTACATACACGGGTTGTTGCGATCGCGTGTGATGTTAGATGGTTTGGTGAGATACTAGTTAGGCTGCGTAGCGTAACTATGGCGTTTAAAATACATGCGTTATGTGTGCACTATTAGACGAAAGGTGAGGGGTATCTCATGGGAGTGCGACACCAGTTTAAATATGGAGAATAGCATATTTTTAAAGATTAAAGTATTTTAAGCACTTGATAAAATTATTTTTAAACCTCAGGCTCTGACCCACTTGTATACTTTCTCTCTCTTCTTCAAAATCTTTTTAGGTGTCCAAACACAGGGATGACTGTTCTTTCGAGTCAGACGTTGCTGCCACAGTTGGGGATGTTGGCAGGAAATTGTTTAGATGCTTCTATCCTTGTGATCTAGATAGGAGGTACTGTTGTAATATTCAGGCATATTGCCCAACTGTTGTCTTTTATTTTATTTTTCGCATTTTATTTACGCCTATTAGATATGGATGTATATGTTGTTTTACCGAGAGTTATCGATTATTTATTTATTCATTCTTATTGTTATTTACATTCCTGTGTGAATGGATTTACTTGTGTTTTTTAGTTAAAAATATTACGAAGTTTAAAATTTGACGCCAGGCCTAATAAGTTATTAGTAATCAAATGGTTTTCGACAGTGATGCTGAGAATGAAACCATATGAGACTGTTGTTTTAATTTGATATAGGAATGATCACCCAGTATTTTATTAGGCGGAGTGTCACATATGTGTTTGACACTAACCTAACATGTTTATTATTCGTGGTGGCGGGTCGTTTCATATTCAGGTTCGTGTCAAAAAATCGCCAACCCTAACCCGCTAAGTTCGTGTCGGGTTATCGTATTGTGTCAAAAAATTTCACCCCTACTCTACTTCGATGGGCCCTCTATCAAAAGGAGATTTGGCATAAGAATGCTCCTTATATCCCCCGACTCACAATAACTTCCCACGGTCGTCAAACTCACTTACGAATGTACCGATAACATGAACGAGTATGAAAGCCTGCATCACGGGTGTCGAAATCGCCTTAGAAATGGGAATCGCCGACTTGAAAGCCTACGGAGATTCAGGTCTAGTCATCAGCTAGATATTGGGCACATGAAAAATCTGAGACGATAAACTAAAACCGCACCATGCCTACTTAGAGGAGTTTGCTTCGTGATTCGAGCATCTCGAATTTGACTTCCTCCAAAGGGTTAAAAACAATTTTGCAGACGCATTTGACACCATAGCCTCCCTGATTAACATGACAAAGGGAACTACGAAAATCATGTTTACCATAACCAACCGAAGCATCCCTTCTTATTGCTTTGATATCGATGCCATTGAAGAGATAACGGTAGACACCATAATGTGGTATTACAACATATGGAACTTGATCGATAAGAACCATTACCCACTCGGTGCCTCCCCAAATGACTGACTCATCTTAAGACGATTGGCAACCCAGTTCATCATTTGTAAGTGTCAGCTTTACAAAACGAAATACGTTTGCACTGCTTCACAAAAGGCGAGACCCTCGAGATCATGGACAAAAACCATAGCGGCGAATGTGTATCACACATGAGTGCACATACCCTTTCCAGGAAAATCCTCAGGAAATCGTACTACTGAACTATCGCACAAAAGGATTGCACGGATTACATCAAGAGATGCCTCAAATGTCAACTTTATGCCCCACGAAAACATATGCCTCTCTGAGAGCCTTATTGCATGACCTCACCCTGGCCTTTCTCCACCTGGGGGATAGATATCATAGGGAAGGTAACGTCTAAGGCCTCCACCGAGCACAAGTTCATCCTAGTCACCATCGACTACTTCACCAAATGGGTCTAAGCCAAATCTTATGCAGAGTTGAATGCTAAGAAGGTGGCCAAGTTCATACGTCGAAACATCATTTGTTGCTTCGACTTACCCCGCGAGTTGGTATCAGACAATGGATCTCACTTCAATAAAGAGGCCTCAAACTCACTACACGAATGCGAGATTACTCGGTAGAAGTCATCCCCATGCAAACCGCAAACCAACAGAGCAGTGGAAGCCGGGAATAAAATGTCAAAAACATCATCAGCAAGATGACTGAGACCTATGGCGATTGGTCCGATAAACTCTCATATGCCCTATGGGGCTACCATACGACATAACATAATTCGGTAGGAGCCAACCCTTCTCATTGTTTTAGGGCATGGTGGCAGTCATACCCATAGCTCGAAATACCATCATTACGGGTCATGCTCGAAAGCCAGTAGCTCAAACCGACTAGGATCACTCCCTTTACGACAAATTAGCTCTCCTAAAGGAAAGGAGAATAAAGTTATCTTATCGCAATCATGGCTACCAGTAGAATATCGCCCAAGTGTTCAATAAATGGATCAAGAAGCATAACATACAAGAGGGAGATCTAGTCCTAAAAGAAAATCTCAAACCTATCCGGACTCCCGAAGGAAAATATTCACCCAACTAAGGAGGAGCCTACCTCATTACCAAAATAAATTCTGGCAAGGCAGCTACCTTAGTTGATCTCGACAAAGTCACATTTTCCCCACCCTTCAATCTCGACCGATTTAATAAGTTTTTTCCTTAAACCTGCATGTGGTGAAAAGGGAAAGGCCGATTTAACACAAGAGCAATCGGTCGTAATGTAAAGCGCAGATTGTGAAAACCCATACACATTCCAAACCATACATCAAAAAGCCCACTTGAGTCACCGACCTTTCGCTTAAAGTCAGCCAAAACACTTTGAGACCAAAACACTTTGAGACCCCAATATTTCAATTCAATAGAACTACGTAGACATGATTCTCCACTATATTTTTATCGTAGACATTTAAAATTAGACACGTCGTTGTCTTTGAATCAGAGATACATAGGCAACCTTTGATATTAGTTTCGGCCTGGTCTAAATAAACACCAAAAAACCCTATTCTTCGAAAAAAACTGATTATGGCCATTGTGCCCTTGCTCCCAAAGAGTCGGCACGGTCTAAATAAACTAAGCACAAAGTAATAAAACAATGCTCTAAGGCATTTTAAGACTCCGCGGGGTCATCCTTATTTAATAAACAACACATAAGGGCTAATGTTACAAAATTAGCAGTCAAAATAAGCGTAAACAGGAAAATACAATACCCATTCCCAAAAAAATAAGCACCCTCACAAAAAACACAACTCATCTCGGGACAAAACATCAACAGACAGACTCACTAAAAGATCCCCAAAAAATGACAACTTATCCTGGCTAAGGAGAAGTATTTTGATTCCAAAGCCACATCAAAAAGGCTCTTGCCCAATCACCCAGCAAAGAAAGAGGAGCTCCCTTCCCTCACATTTCGGTGTCACTAAAAACGGACGACACACTAGCAAGCAAATAAAAATTCTCTCTCCAAAAGAAAAGTCTCAAAAAGACGGGGCACTTGGTTTCCATATATATATATAGAGAGAGAGAGAGAGAGGCCTTATCTTAAAAGGACTCAATAAAAACGGACTAGGAAGGGATTTATTTTTAAAAAATAGTAACATACATTATTTTGAGTTGATTTTTATTTCTGAAATATATAGACATCCATGGGTACCCCTAAAAAATCAGCTCAAAATTATTTCTTTTGCTATTTTATAGAAATTTGTCAATATATGTCAATTTTTTGCTGATGCAAATCCAACATATATTCACATATATTGACAATTGTTTTTAAATAGTCAAAAAATTCATTTTGAGCTGATGTTTTTAGGGGTACTCATGGATGTCTAGATTTCTCAGGAAAAAAAATCAACTCAATAAAATGTATTTTACTATTTTTTAAAAATAAATCCGTCTTTAGTCCATTTTTTGGAGGTCCTCTTAAGAGAATTCATGTGTATATATATATACTTCTTTGGTTATGTTGTTTTACTCTTGAAGAAAGTGTATATATATGTGTGTTACAACCATTTTAAATAAAAGAGCTTAGGCTCATTCTATCCATATGCGCATTACATTGATGCATGAATACTCTAAATTAAATAAGAAGCCGAATGAAACTTACAAGTACAAACCATTCATCATCCAAAGAGAAAGTGTTGTTATTTATAAGCATGATGCATGACGAGAATCCCCAGACACGCCAAAAAGTGTATTAAGGATTCCTTGCGTTCCTCCTAAAGGAACGTACTACATAGTTATCCAGAGCTTTACCCCAGCCAATCCCAGAGAAAAACACAAAAAATGCCTTTTCGGGAGATTACATCAAATCCCACCCCCAAGGTCCACTA
This sequence comes from Sambucus nigra, assembly GCA_949130495.1. Lineage (NCBI taxonomy): Eukaryota > Viridiplantae > Streptophyta > Magnoliopsida > Dipsacales > Adoxaceae > Sambucus > Sambucus nigra. The sequence goes on along the minus strand of OX422211.1, from coordinate 433,673,236 downwards.
AAAATATTAGCCCGTAACTAATCGGATCCGAGGACTCTTCCTCGAATGACCACCAAACTGGGCGTCATCAGAAGCTCCCGAGCTCATCATCTTAGGCCTCGCACCAGATACGGAGGCGCTCGACGGATTATAAAAAATTGCCTATCCCTATGCTCAATCTCGGTGAGGAACCTACGTAGTCCGTAGTCTATATAGTCCTATCAGCAACCACTTCTAATGCCATTTGGCAAAGGGATAAATGTGCAGAAAACCAGCGCGTCAACACTTCCCGTAACTGGGCCACATCCACTACCACATGTTGCAAATCCAAGAGCCCTACGATGAAATATTAATATACAAAAAAAAATTATAAAATGTGCCAAGACACGAATAAACAAGTTATTATTCTAAAAATACTCACATCATTTGAAAATAATATCAAGTCAAACAACGGTGCCACCATCCCGAAGGCAGACCCTCGATGACATATATGGACTACGTGATCCTCTTCATAGAGGACCGTGGAAAAAAATATATGGGAGCAAAGGTAATGGAAAGCGGTCAATGTGCCTCGCCAGTGGGGACGTCATAGAGCGCCTAATAGACAGAGAGGTGACCTCACCAACACTAACCGGGACCAAGGGCGTGGAAGAGGAAGACCTTCCCCCTATCGGGAAACTCCGACAACGAATAAATAAAAGGACCATACCCCATCCCAAAACTCTCCCCACTACCCATATACATATCAAGAACAAATGCAAAAGTGAGATAACGATTAAACTAATGAAATACGAACCTTGGTTTAGAGACAAGCAACGTTAAATAGATTGAGTAATGACTTGCCAAATATAGAAAGAGGGATATGCATTGAATAGATTTCGGACTTTTGGATATGGATACCGATCGGTCAATCGTTCCTCCTTGGATAACTGAATGGTTAAAGCAAGTGGTTAACCATCTGCCCAATTTTACCCCCACTCTTTCGAACTATTACAACCATAACTCATAATTCCTAGGGAAAAAATAGGCAATCCAACTTTTAACCCTTGCAATTTCAATGAAGAGTATCCGCACACGCACACTTTTAGACGACCGCCTCTTTGGACACCCAGATGTGCAATTGGGGTGTGGGTTATGTTATACCCTTCACTAAGTACCCTTAACTGAAAACCCACCCCAAAAACCACAAGAAAAAAACTATGATGGGACAAAATACAAACAAGAGGAAAAAAAGTCCCAAAACCCCTTTGGAGGGGTCCTATAACCAATCGGTTAAAGGCCCTTAATCGGGCTTTGACCTATCGGTCATCCCTTCCCGAGTAATCATTACAAGATCTTCACGGATCTTTTTCTGGCCATATATGTGTCCCTTAAACCCCATCCACCGTACATATGGCGCCTTAGATGACCCATCGATCAAAGGTTATAGGTGAACGAACGATCAAACGACCTAAATCAAACCCGATAAAAAAAGGACCCCACCAAACTTGAAAAGAACCCCAAAACCCAACATTGATTCTATTTTCTAACTTTCTACAACCCCGAGCGCCCAAAATACTCGAGCTCATTCTGAAAAGACCCGAAGAAGTTCGTACTTCAGAAAAGTCAATTGTTCCCCAGAAAGATCGTACTTTTAAGAAGTCACCTCCCCCCGAGTGAAGTTCGTATTTCTAAAAATTCGCTTCCTCTGAAAAACAGAGGCAAATCTCTGCGCGCATTCCACAAAAGTCGGTGCTTCTAAATTAAACTATGTCCGACTAAACGGAGCTCTACCCGACTAGGAACCTCAAGTGGGGACACTCCCCTGGGGGTAATGAAACAATGTACGAATCTCGGGTCAAAAAGCCCATATATATATATATATATATATATATATATTGTGATAAACTGTCCATATTTGTTTATCTCATTTAGCCCACCCCCGTTTAGGAAACCAGGTTTGCACCTTACAGCAATAATATTTTAAAGCTTGTATTCTAACCTAGCAACTTTGATTATTGAATTGACATGCTCTTATGTTAAAAAAATGATAACCAAATACCATAGCGACTAAATACAAACATGAGGACATATTTTTCAAAAACATCATCGGGAAAATGTCAATGAGCCGAGTTATTCCAAAATTTTGCCCAAACCAAAGTCTAAAATTAGGCTGCTCCCATCGCTTGTCCGAACCAACAAAGCCTGTCGCTACAACAACACTCCTGAATATGTTTTTTCATATAAATGCTCATCAAGCATAGGGCTTTGACTAAACATATTTTTAACATATAAATATATCAATTGAACAAAATGAAAATGTTATATTAAGGACTAGGGTCCATAAAAACGAGATTAGAACCTCGTTCAAACGAAAAAGCCTTTTCGTATGATCTTTGCTTCGAATGAACATCTAACGAGATTGGAATTGTTTGATAGAGAATTCTCGTTAGAAGCTCGATAGATACACGCTTCAAACGAAATGGATTTTTTGTTAGAACAAGATGCGTCCTCGTTCGAACGAACCCCTGTTCTCGCTCGAACAACCTGTATTTTCATTTCACAGACCTGTATTTTCTTTCGAACGATTTATATTTTCGTTCAAATGAGCCGTCGCCTCGAAAATTATGTCAAGTCTATAAATACCTGTTTTGAACCCTTTTTGCATGGGACTTTGGAAAAAAACGTGAATAGAAAATCTAAACAAAAAAATTTCATCTTTTGTGTTTCCAAACACTTCTAATTCACAAACTTTACATCCCCAATTATTTTGTGAATCCTTTTGAAACCTTAGAAAGTTTGTGTATCTTGCATACACCTTGTAGAGAGGACTCTCTACGGCTGATATATTGACCCAAGGGATCACGGCTGAAGAAGAAAGAAGGTTGATCGGTAGATACCGAGGGTGAATTGTGAATTGCTACCTGTGGACGACTCTGGACTGAGTCGTTTTCTTTAAAAGGTTTTGAAGACTGTTTCCATTATACTTAATCGATATAAGTAGTATGTAAGTCGATTATCTGTAAAACATTCTAAAGTGTCGAATATAGGTTTTGCCCTGTAAAGGGATTTTTCCTCATTCATTGTGTTAATTGCATGCTTAGTTTGTTAATTGAAAATTGGATCATAACTTGTATGCAAACCCAATAAAAATTTGATAGAATTAATTTTGTTTGTTTGGGACATTTAATTAGATAAATCGATCCAAGTTCGCATTGCGCAATCTCAAATTGGTAGCGGAGCGGGTTACACTAAAATACTGTGTGATCCCTTTTCGCAAAAAAAATTGATATAATTTTTTTTTAATTTTGATCTTTAAAAGGGACAAAATTTAATGGATAATTTGTATGATCGGATGCCTGTTTTTTATGATTCAAACTATGCATATTGGAAAACTAGAATGAGGTCTGTTTTAAAAGCTATTGATGAAAAGGTTTTAGTTGTTATCTGAAAGAGGTGGACACCACGCACAGTGACTATCGACAACGTTGAAAGTCTAAAACATGTCTCTGCGTGGACGGATGATGATTATAAGTGGAGCAATTTTAAATCGAACTGTCACCCCTAATGAGTTTTGCCGCATTACTACGTGCAGCACGTCTAAAGAAGCTTGGGATACCCTCCAGCTCACTCACAAGGGTACCAACGTTGTGAAAGGCTCTAAGCTTCAAAATTCGACCACCCAATTTGAGACTATTACCATGCTAGAGTTTGAGCCTTTTGATGAGTTTTATGCATGTTTTTCGGAAATAGTTAATTCTAGTTTTAATTTGGGTGAGAAAATTCCTGAGATGAGAGTTGTTAAGAAAATTTTGAGGTCGTTCCCTGTCCGCTTAAAGGTTATAGTGCTTAATTCGTTAGGAATCCCAGATACTCTAAGGTTAGAATAACTTGTAGGAGATCTTCATACATATGAGATTGATATGTTTTCTAAAGCTATTAAAATGAAGGAAACAAGGATTGCTTTGAAAACTCAAACTAAGAAAAATAAGAAAGAGAAAGCTTGTGAGTCCAAATCTGAAGTTGATTTTGATTTTGATGACTTGGCCCTATTTGCGAAAAATTTCAAAAAGTTTCTCAAATTTTCTAAAGAAAATTCTTCCAAAGAAAAGATTTTTGAGAAAAATAAAAATAAAAATGAGGGTGAGAAGGTTTGTGAGAAAGAAGAGATTAGATGTTTTGAGTGCGAGGGTAAAGGGCATAAGGCACATGAGTGTCCCACTAGGCTTAAGAGAAGGGACAAGAAAGTTGTGAATAAATCCACTCTTAACGATAGCAACGTCGAGTCGGTTGATTCAGGGGGAGAATCACCACATGAGCCATGTGTTGCGTTCATGGCTAGTCACGTTAGTTCTTCTAGTTTGTCTCGCGCAAATGAGAACGAATCTAAACGTGAAAGCCTCGGTGATGTTTTGAGTCATTCTAAGGTGACTGAGGATGAGATTGTGAGTGAGGGAGAGGGTGATCTCCGAAAGGCGTTCACTGATCTTTACACCGAGACCTTGAAAATGAAAAGGCTTAATAAAGACTTGTTTCTTAGGGGGTGAGATTTAGAGAAGGAGGTGAAAATTTTGAGAGAGTGTGAGGTGTCGGTGAGTCAATTCGAGAAGGTGAAGATTTCTTTATGTGAGCAATTGATTGTTTTAGGTAGGGAAAATGTCGATTTGACCAACATTGTGGCTAGTCTTACGGGATATCTTCATTGGAGACTCGTAAGAAACTTGAAGCCCGTGTATCCGAACTCGAGAGTTATCTCGAACGTGTCCAGGAGGTCAAGGTCACTTTAGAGGACACATTTAAGAAGGATGAAAAGATGCTCCTTGATCCTTCATTAGGTAACATCGAGAGGAAATGAATAGGTTATGATGATGCATCCACTTTCAAAGTCGCACCCGAGATGGTTCTCGAGTTTGTTATGGATCCTTATGGCCCTCGTCCTAACCACCCTAGGAGAGCTAGTCCTAGACGTTTTGAGAAAGGTGGGCCCAAGCCCATTTATGTTTGTACCCATTGCAAACAAAGAGGTCACCTTAAAGGGTTTTATTTTAAGTTATGGAGAGTTTCTCGTGTTCCCCGCCCCGGTATGCTTCCACACATGTTCCCGCACACACTCTCACACGTGTTACTCCACATGCTCTCGCACCTCACCGTAGTAACTTCGAGAGTTTTCAAGAGCAGGTAGAGTATTTAGTCAAAACTTCACAAAGTTTGATGGAGGAATTTATTAGGATGTCATCTCCTTTTGAGAACTCACTTGGGCCTAATGATTGAAATTTAGACTTATTTCTTGAATAGAGTGATTTTCATGATCGTATCTTATATTCTTATTGCTAGATTATATTATCATTGTATTTATCTTTTTCATTTTGATATTTTTTTGAAAAAATACAAAAAGATTTTCAATTTAAAAAAAAGGTGAAAAAGGCAAAAAGATTTTATTTTTCTAAAATTCTAGAACAAACAAAAAGAGTTTTGTATCACACATTCATTCCATATCCACGTTACTTTTTCGAAGTGCTTTGAGCATGACGTCATTTCTATTGTGTGCTTAATAATGTGTGGAGTCATTACGTTGTGACTTGATGCTTACTTGTTACATGTTTGACTCGTTATCTCCTTTAATGCACACGAGTACGAACTTGTTTGAACATTGCACTTTCCTGTCACTTGTCGAACATAATGTTCTCATCTCAATTTTGCTTTAAAACGAACCAAATGTAAAAAAGAGATAAAAAGTTGTTCATGTAAGAACCTTTGCCCGGATTACCTTTATTTTTTCCAGAATATATGTTAAATGTCAAGTAATGAAAAGGGGCTACGAAAGATCAATGGTCTTTGCGTTAAAAGCCACAATTTGCAATGAAAAGAGCCAAAAATATTAACAGCACATAAAAACAGAAGTGTCATGCCAATTTTGGAATCATTGATGCTTCGCTACATATGAGCATTAATTTCTTCAAAAATAATTGAGAATGTTCTTAGTTATGTGAGATTTTGAGAGAGTTAAGTTGAAAATCAGTGGCTTTTCACAAACTATATAAATCTTGAACAAAATTAAGTAGTTTTGGCGTCACTGGTGTGAGAATCACTTACGCTCTTAATTTGTTGATTAGGTTAAATCAATTTCACATGAGTTCGCCATGTTTACACTTAAGGTAGACTTTGAAATATCTCGTTAGTAGTATCTCAAACCTTCGTGCACATGTGTTATGATTGTCTATGTTGAGTTGATTAACCCAAGGAATATGTCCACCCCCTACATTATGCTTTCATGATTTGGGTATTTTTATGTTAATTCATTGTGTGTTGTTAATGTAAAATTTATACTTGAAAACTTCAAAAAGCGCTGGTCGCCTTTGAGATTATCATTACGTGTGCGTTATTTACATATCTTTATGATGTTATCTTACTTCTTATTTGTGATGTTTTTTTCTTCATTTTTAGCTTCTACTCATTTGTATATTTCGGACAAAAAGGTGAAGAACAAATTACATAGGAGTTTGTTTGTTTGTTGATGGAGTTTTTATTTCAAACTATATGCATCACGGTATTTCTTGCCTTCATGTGTGTAGGTCTCTAAGAGTAAGAACAAATGACATCGAATGAAGACAAAGTTGCCCCCAATGGAAGAACAAGATGAGATTAAAGATAAAAGTTTCACTATGTCATTCCATTTCTAGAGTTTTGGAGGGTATTAGGATTTTTTTGTCATATAGGGTTGCCATAGATGGTTTTTAATGTAATTTTTATTTCGATTTAGTTTCGTATAGTTTTGTATCAGAATAGCCAAATGGGGAGATTTGTACGAGCAAATTTTCTGAGTTGCTCATAGAGTAGGCCTTAATTTGTACTTTGGAGTATTTACCGACATGTCGAATTGAACTCCAACATCTCCACGTTCAAGGCTCCTCTACATCTCATGAAGGTATAAAACTTTCAGGAGTTCATATTTATTCATAATTATATTTGCGATGTGTTTTTAGAAAAACCGAGGCCGTAATTTTTAAAAGATTTTAAAATTATTTTCAGCCTCATTCAAACGAGATTAGAACCTTGTTCGAGAGAAAAGGCCTTTTTGTTTGATCTTACTTCAAATGAACATCTAACAAGATTGGGACTGCTTGACAGAGAATTCTCGTTAGAAGCTCGTTAGATACAGGGTTCGAACGAAATGGAATTTTCGTTATGCTTCCTCATTCGAACGAACTCATGTTCTCGTTCGAATAAGCCACTGCCTCAAAAATTGTTAGGTCTATAAATACCTGTTTTGAACCCTTTTTGCAGGGACTTTGGAAAAAATGTGAACGAAAACTCTGAACCAAAGTTTTTCATCTTTTGTGCTTCCAAACACTTTTGATTCACAAACTTTACATTCCCGAATATTGTGTGAATCATTTTGAAACCCTATAAAGTTTTGTATCTTGCATACACCTTGTAGAGAGGATACTCTACGGTTGATCTTGTGACCCGAGAGATCACGGTTGAAGAGGGAAGAAGGTTGATCGGTGGATATCGATGGTGGATTGCTACATGTGGATGACTCTGGACTGAACTGTTTTCTTTAGAAGATTTTGAAGACACTGCGCGTTATACTTAGTCTGTCTAAGTAGTTTGTAAGTCGATTGTTTGTAAAACATTCTAAAGTGTTGAATATAGGTTTTTCCCTGTAAAGGGATTTCTCCTCATCCACTGTGTTGATTGCATGCTTAGTTTGTTAATTGAAAATTGGATCACATCTTGTATGCAAACTTAATTTAATCAAAGACAAAAATTTGTTAAAATTGGTTTTGTGTGTTTGGGACATTTAATTATATAAATCGTTCCATTAAGTTCGCATTGTGCACTCTCATTGTGAATCCCAACCCTTATAATACATCTCTTGACGTATTATCTATTAGGGATGCCTCCATCTCTAGTCCAAATAATGGAGTAACCAACCCGAGGATTACTCCACCTCTAGTATTTTTACCACGTCGATAAGGGATATTTAGATCTCTGTCAGTAAATTCTTATCCACTCCAATACTAAATATGATCTCCCATCTCCCTATAAACCTCCAAACTAGCCTGAAGGTTCAACAACACCTTCCATTTAGTGATCGCCCGGTAGACATAAATATATTTATCGACGATTTTTAAGGTCAACTCCCATTCTGAACCTCCACTGAAACTACTATCTCCCTATAAACCTCCAAACTAGCCTGAAGGTTCAACAACACCTTCCATTTAGTGATCCCCCGGTAGACATAAATATCTTTATCGACGATTTTTAGGGTCAACTCTCATTCTGAACCTCCACTGAAACTACCCTCTCTCCTACAAATAGCTTATCCACCTCTCCAAGCCAAGTCGTACACTTTCACACACATCATGTTAGAACACGTGAACAACCAAACTACGTAGGCTTTGAACTTGTGGCTATGTGAGTATGTAGGCGCAATATTGAGTCCTTCTCGTGAGCACAAGTATCAACAATATGTCTCATGATATATTGTCTCCATGGAGATGCAACCATCTTTCATCACTCTTATCACTTTCTGACTCAAACGAAACATCGAATTATCTCAAAGTCGCGACCTCTCGCGCACCTCCATACAAATGTTCAAACACATATACACTAATCACAACCGAACTACGTAGGCTTTGATCTCGTGGCTACACGAGTACGTAGGCATAATACCGAGTCATTCTCGTGAGCACACACCTCGATAATATATCTCTCGATATGTACCTTTCGATCAATCCTCAAATCTCGAATGAGATATCAAACTATCTCAAGATGCGACTTATCGCGCACACATCTACATACATTGACGGCCACCGTCGCCTAAGTCGAGCTTCCTCACACACTCACATACATATTAACGGTCACTCATTAACCCAGATACATAGGCATGCACAAGCACCCTTGTGTACCCACATTGGTTTAAGAGACGTTCATTTACCTCCCACTTAAACTGTTTTCATACCTAAGCACCTATCTACATTTTAAGGGATTCTCAAACTAAGGTCTCTGAGCATTTTTTAAAATACACTAAAAAGCAATCACATAATGTTCAGAGCAATAATAAGCATATAATTAAGGAAGCATAAAAACAAGTGGGTGCCTAAAACCTTCTTCACTCGTAACTCAGTTCTCTAACCCCACAACAAGAATCTCTGGATAATTGCAGACCTAAACCTGTCTTAGGATTAACCCAAAAGGGTTACCCGATCCTTTTGTTTGTTTTTATATAAAACAGACTAGCGGCTCTGAACAATCGACAACCTCTCGCCCAAAATACACTTAGGCTCAAGCTTAAACCAAGGACGGGCTTGCATCAAAAACTGGATATGGTGTCAAACAGCTTCCAGATCAAGCCCATTGAACCGCCCAACCTCAGGGGCGGACAAGGAGACGAGCACTCCCGCGTCCATCGTCATATGAAAAGTTCCCCCCCCCCCCCCCCCGGGGGGACGCACACCATTTGAGGCCCATACCACTATAGCGGGCAGTCCCCATTCAAAGGGATTCTATTTAGTTTGGGCAGACTAGAACAAAAAAAAAAGTGTAGTTAACACTACCAGGAGAGCCAACCCTTGGAGGGACAACACATATCTTGTAGTTAATATCCTCCCCACTGATTCAGAGCACCCAGGAATGCTTAGACAACGTTTTTCTTCCTGAGTTGTAGTAAGTAGATGAGAGGTCGTTCCACCCCTTGTCCCTAATCCACCCTTCCTAGTTTTGCTAATGAATCTTATATAAAGAATGAGAGGTCAGCCACCACCCATCTGGAGGTGCACACCCATTTAGGAACATATGCAAAGGGGTAAAGAGAGAAGTTTATGGAGAATTACCAAATCTAATGACTAGGACTCATTCATATCGTTTAGTTGGATCACTACTAGTGATCCAACTAAAGATTTTAATTCCAGTGAGGACAACTATTATCATGGTAACTAAGTTGAAGTAGGCATTAATATCAACATTTAACCCAACATTTTTATTTGACACCACACAGATTTCGCATTGATTCCTATATTTATTTGTGCATCCAAAGAAAACAAAAACGTCGAATTTTGTATTTATGTGGGAAATCGTCAGCCATTCAATCAATCTTAGAATACCCTTGCGGGATTTTAAGTGGTAGAATTAGTTCCACTTGTTGGTAGAGATACCATAGCAATACCTAATTTCATCAATTATTCTCATAACTATACAGAATAGTGTGATACCCGGACTAATTAAATACCGGGTAGCTACTCCTTTATTCAGATTAATACAAAATGTCAAGTTGGTTCAGTTTATAGCATCACTGTCGAAAGCATTTTAAACAATTACTAGCCACCTAATATTTAAAAAGTGAGTTGCCAAATTTTATTAAATTAAATTAACATGCAACCAATTAAATTATAAGCTAAATATACCACATCCACATCACAATCGCAATAGAATAATAATGGAATAAATAAATAGAGTCTGGAGTAACACCCCCACTGAATAATCCAAATACTGAATAAATCCCAATACAAAAGTCTGAATAAATAAATAAATCCAAAACTGAAATGAAACTGAAAGTCTGAGAATTGTTATCTTTAAACGGAAATGGACGACATGCCCTAACTGATGAATGACCCTGAATAGAATCAAATGCAGAATGTGGAGGCGTCTAATACCGAGATCCTGTAACTTCCACAACAGCTGCAGCACGTCAATGTAATGGAACTCCTACGCTTGGCGTCCCTGTGACTGGGCACCTAAAAGGTTTTACAAAAAAAATAGATTTGAAAGCAAACCGGTCAGAGCCCGAGGTGAAAACAGTTTAAAAATATAGAAAAGTGTTTAATTTCATTAAACAGTAAATATTGTACACATGTTAGTTACATGCTCTCATATGAGTTCCTCACCCCTCAACTAATGTGCACGCCTAACGTATATCCTTAACCCGTCCTAGTTTTGTCGTTAACTAACTAGTCAGTACCACTTCATGTCTTCACAATATAATATATGGGTCTATTCATATCATTCTAATATATCCTGCGTGTAACTCGCCTTTTCATTAATCAGATTAATTTATAACAATTACGATAAGAAAGACTCATCTTTAATCCCATTTAAAATGTCTCAATTATTCGTATTCACACTTTAACAAAGAGTCCATTATAATCACAAGTATATTATTCTCAGCATAAATATACAAATATGGCACCCCTAGGCTAAGTTGCGGTGCACGCATACTCTGCTATCGAATCCCAGTACATCACGTACATAAGGACTACGTGTTCTGAATCACTCAGGAACCGTTTCAATAAACAAAATCACACATATTAGAGGCGAACATAGTTCACATACCCATGGGTCATGCACATACCTACGCTCCCATGGTCAGCTGACTTATTACTCACAAATAAACCATTCACAGCCATATGTCCTTAATGTACCAATCTAAATCCCCCCGTAGACACAAAGATCAGATGGTCCTATTCCGAAAGTCGACCTCTCGTGATAGCAAGTATGGTAGGTATGTCATACACACAATAGTCCAACTACTAAGCATTCACACAACTTAGGTAATTATTTCACTAACAACGGTATATTTTCAGCCCTATACCATCGGTCATGCCCGTACGCCATTATCATTCCAACTTATATATAATATGTTTTGCCAATAAATCTCACATCGTATCGTTTCGAGTATTTAAATATATCCCAAAAAGGTTACTAAATCTCCTACGTATCCCACATGTCAATTCAGTACTCCTAAGTCCATATTTCTGTCTCAAACCCTAACTCATCTCTCATACGAACTTAAGTCATGCTCTCGCATTTTAAGATGATAAATTACTCGTCGGACACTTGTAAGTTCAACACTACGTTCCAAACCAATTCTAATATGTTACAGGCTTTAGTTACCTCCCTACTGGTCTCCCTAAAGTCCTAATGCATTCACATAATCCCCACTTTCAACTTTCAATGGCCGGAATCGATTAAATCCAAAAATAAAAAAAAGTTCACAGTTTATGGGGAGGTCGGTCGATCGACCTATGACTGTCGATCGATCGATCAAGTAGGTGCAGGTCTCGAATTTCTGCGTTTTCAGCCCTAGTTTTGTCCCAATTTCTCATTACAAGATGTTAAATCCTAAAGTAAACATATTGGGTAATTATATAACCTAATTACATTAATCTTAACGTTCCCTAAGTCTTAGATCATCATCAAATAGACCTTTCTTGGATCAAATCATCATATTATCGTGAAAAATCCTATTTTTTCTATTTTCTTCAAGAATCATCATACATCTCTTTATAAATTCATTTTTAACTAAGCATGGATTATGGTTTCATTAATAGAATACTTCCAGAATCAAACTACATACAAATCCTAACCAGAATTAAGGTTTCAAAGTTTCATGACTTTTCAATATTATCATGGATATCATCAAATCCTAAACTATCATGGATAGATTATTCGCTGAATCTTAATGAATTAAATCACTTCCTGGAAATTCGATGTTCTGATCCGTTGATGACGATAAGGGTTGGTTCTCTTTCTCTCTCCGATCACAAATTCGGCGATAGTGGTGGTGTGTGGTGGTTATGGCCTTGAAAACACCTTTGGAACCTCTCATCTCTTCTCACGTTGCCCACTACTTGATTTTTGACAGATAATGGCCTTAATATTGGCTGATAAATAAAGCCTAAATTTCGTGGGTCAAAATTCCCTAAAAATCAAAATGACTAAAATACCTTCTCAGATTGCCGGTTTGGCCTAAAAATGCCCCAGGACCCAAACTAAACCCCCGGTTAGTGTTTTCTGACTATCTCGACCCTTCCGGATACGTTAGCGCACTCGAAATGACTATACGAATGATAAAAATATAATTCACTTTTAAATCCATTTAAATTGATTCTTGACACGACTGACACGCGCGTCCCAACTTAATTTCTGAATTGTCGTATTTATGACTCGTGACAATTTTAATAAATTTAATACTCATATATTACCATATTCACTCAGTAATATCCAACATTATTATCATAATCAAATACCAACTCACGTCTCGCTAGTATTTAAATCCGGATTAATTTTCAAATAATTATCCCATTTAATTTAATTACTCCCATTAAATAAAATCAATAAAATTACGGAGTATTACAAATAGGTTGTCATTAACTTAGATGGGCATAACCCCGTAGAAGTGAAGAAATTCTACCAGTAAGCAATGTAGGGGGAAACGTACTCCTCCCTCTATGATTTAGATTAAGGGTTTTTGTAGAAGATGAATAAGAGAAAAACTCACAGAAGAGGTTTTAAAGAACAAAAATGGTGTATATAAGAAGAGAGAATACCCGAGTTAAAAATTAAATAAATAAAAGGAAGTGAAAGGGTTCATACCCTTAAAAACAAGTGCCAAGTATGACGGGACATCCCCTCGTTTCTAGTGTTGCCCTCTCACGCACCCTAGGTCACGCGTTGAAAGCATCAGGCTTTGGGACACATCAAAGACGAAACACGTAACCTAATGTCTTAGGGATTAAGTGAAACGGTACATCATTGTGCACCCCATGCATCAACTTCGTGGAGCACCACGATAACACGTGGCTTCAGTCAATTACGGAATAAGGCTAAGCACGACCTAAGTATGACACATTTCAAAAAGCTTCCCAGATTGCTTGAACGACCATCGACTCAGTGTTTCACCATAATACGACCGACCACACGCAATGTGACCGATTAGGAGCAGATTAAGCTAAATCCCTAGAATCTTAGGCAGATTCTTAGGGATAAACATCGTGGAAGTTACAATCCTGTTACAACTAAACAATAATAGCATGATAAACACCATAAAGGTGGATTATCGAGAGAATTGCAACTTACGATAATTGTAAATGAATAGGCAACATTTATATTATAAATAAGATCCTCATTATGAGAAAGGGTCATGCATCATACACACGAAATATGTGTACATAGCATTTTAGCACTCCAGCATTTTCATCTCAATCAAAAAATACTTTATTTTTACCCATTGACTTCGCAACGAAAACTTGTTGTACCACATAAATCATTTTATCGATTTACTCTTTTCTTATATTACACTTGGGGCAAATGGGTCCATCATTATATTGCAAAATCAAACACCCTACATGACACCATAACATGTTTTTCCTGACCCCCAAAAAAACAGAAGTAAATAATATATGATTTAATAGTTATTTGCCCAACACAAAATCAATGATCGAGATTTATACTTCTTTATTATTATGTAATTAGGTCCATTGATTATGTTCAAAAAAAGAAAAATAGACTATTAATTTGGGATGTCTTGAAAGGGAAAGCGGGACTATTAATTTAAAAAAGAAGGGGGGGGGGGGGGGGGGGGGTATATCAAATGCATGAATTCGCACACATGTATGCACATAAGCCTTTTATGATTACTTGTAACCTTTTAGGAAAGGAAACTCAATTTTTTAAGGGTAAATGTATTATTCACAGACGCCCTATGATCAATGGAGTTTCAAATTATTACTAGCGTTTTAAAATAAAGAGAAAAAAAAAAGCGCTTTCTTGAATTGTTATCGTATTTGCAAGCTTTAAGGCAATTTCATTACTTCGAAACAATTACGCAATTGTTCATTTTACTTTTCTTTTTTATCCTTGAATGAATCCATTGATTTTACATTTATAGTAGAAAAAAATGCATAAGATTTTTAACTATTCTACAACATAATAACTTCAAAATCATATGTTAACTACATTAATCCTTCATAGGAATAACCTTGCAATTCATGAACTTTAAATGTATCGAAAGAAATAGCATGCTCATCAAATGTTTCTTTAGAAAAAGCATATATCGTCTTTGTGTGTAAATTTTAAATAATAGATCTGAGATCTAAAAACCAATTCCCATGTCATTTCTAAATTGTTTCAACAAACTAAAACCCTAAATCTAGAAGAGAAAAAAAAATAGCATCAAAGATTAGTTATATTTGATGAGGGAAAAATATCCCTCGATCCCAAACGGGATGAACACTCGACCAAAGGGATAAACATATGAACACGTGGCCGAAAGGATGAACACTTGAGCTGAACAGATTAACAGGACGAATGAGACGAACGGGATGAATAGGACGAAAGCTTGGTCGAACATATCGAAGACGAGGGACTCCAAGGCCGAACGTCGTGGCAGATGATTTTAGTCACATGTTACATATATGTGTGGACTCGGTCAGATAATAGGAGCAGGTGAACTCCTAATGTTGTATTGACTTATATAAAGGCACATAATCATTGTAAAAGAGGCAATTGACTTATATAAAGGCACATAATCATTGTAAAAGAGGCAATCAAGCTCAGCCCTCACAAGAGCTCCTTTGTAAACACAAGAGATTATAGTGAAGAGTAGGGATAAACCCCGCCGTGGACGTCAGCCACTCACGATCGAACCACGTAAAATTCGATGTTCTTGTGTGCTTGATTCATTTATTATTTCTTTATTTTGTGTTTAAATTATATTTTTGCCCCAACAATATTTATGGATGCAAACCTAAAAGTCTAAGATTCACTTTACAATTCAAAAATCTCCCGGATAAAAATTAGGAATATGTCTCAAATTATGAAGCCAACGATAGACTATAGTCGAAAACACCTCATGGACTTCAAATTCAAAGAATAGATAACCAAATAGTTCCAACTTCCTATGTTGTAGTTCTGTAGAATCGTAATTGCAGAATATAGAATACTTACATAATATACTATAGATAGAGAGAGATGGAAGAAGTGAAGAACAGGGAAAGACTACCTTCCCAGAATCAAGAATACATACACATATACATACACACGTTTTAATGAGAATTGATACATTGAGAAAATGATGTAGCAAAGGTCCGCGTGAAAGATGAGACGCTACGTTTAGTTGGAATGAGAAGCAGCAGCCAAAGGATATATGAAAAAATAGTTGGTAGTAACTCAATCTTCCTTTTTCCTCCTCGTCTTTTCTAGCTTCCATTATGGGCCCCGTAGAAATAAATTCAAACTAGTTCTTTGATACCATTATTTCAAGCTTTTACGTTATTCTCGGTTACTCTGTCCAATGTCTCCATAATTTAGTATTATTACTTGGTGAACAAAGACAAACAAAAGGAGGTAGAAAACGTGTTCTTACCATCTCCCCCATTGTCAATAACGTGTCAAAAATACAAAACAAACAAATATAAAATGCCCGCAACACCTATGACATACACATAAACCCAACAAACGGTAAGACACGAGTAAAAGGTACATTACATCTGCGGGGGGAGGGACTCAAAAGACTCTCAAGGATAAAATTAAGCTCTTTTAAATTCTTGTTTTCTTGTAGACATTAAAAGCATTTTGTAGGAAAACAACATAGACATGATGAACCAAGATATAATCAATCGTCATTCATCTTACATGTGATGCTCCATTATACCCAAGTTGTGAAAAACACTGAATATAAGGAGCGGAAAGAAGCACCAAAAGTAGTTTCTAATTAGCATAATGACAAAGCGCGCACACAACATACTTGCACATTTTTCAATTTAGTTATTAAAATATTTCCTTGTCCAGAAACACCAACGAACTAGTTTTTGCGTTTCACTTAAGTTCAAAAGCCTTGCTAAAAGTTCTATGTTAAATGCCTAGAGGAACCCCTATAAAGCAAAACATAAAAGTGAGTTCAATGGTGTTTACGAAAACAAAGTTCAATAACTAAAATGAAAAAACGGGTAAAGTTGATTATGCTTGTATGTATGCAATAGAACGTTTCTAATTTCAAAGACATACACTTGAACAGCAGGTCAGGTCCTTATTTTGTAGCAGCTCTTTCACTCATTGATGTATGATAATTGGAGCTTCTCTGCTTCCTATAAGACGAATAAACATCATCATACTGACTTGCCTCGTTGGGATTGGCGGTGGCCCCCAGTCCCAAATGTCCTGAGCCACTGGATCCAACTACTTCATCATTAGCTGTCTCTGTGGAGTCCACGTGTAGTAGGTTAGGGGGTGGAGGGATACAAGCTCCTCCCTTTCTAACTGGAGGCTCACGTTCATACTCATCATCATCATAGTCACCGTCTTTTGATTGCATAGGTCCCTCCGATGGATTAATCTCTTTAATGTCCCTAAAGAATTTTGACACTCTTTCGAGAATTTCAGATGGGGACACGTTTGAGGGCGGTATTGCAGTAGGGATGTCCAAAGGACTCATGGGAGAGTAAGGCACCCCACTCCCGATTTGCATCTTTCTCACCATTCCAGGGATAAGACCAGGTGGGAACAAAGGATATGGAGGTAATTTATCAGTAGCATTTGGTTTTGGTAGTTGAACAGAAGACCCCACAAACCCGCCTGAACTCGAAAGGCCTAAATTTGGAAGAAATTGCTGTTGCTGGGTCAGTGGCATTGTTCGAATGGGAAGAACTTGTTTATCGAGATGTTCTTGATCCAGTAAATTTGCTATCGAGCTTTGCTTCTCCGCCTGCCACTGTAGGCCACCATGGTTTGATGATGCTTGATGTGGATGTCCTTTATGAACAGAAGAAAAAAAATAGAGAAAAATAATGTTTAGTCCATTGAAAATAGTCGCATTTTATTTTCAACCCACGTTACTATCATAAGTAACAAAAAAATAATAGTAACACAGAAGTGACTTTAACAGTGACTTGTGGCAGATTGTGTGACAATTACTTAAATTTGAGAAATCAGTCGTTAGGCCTAATGTTACTAATTTGTGCAACAATAACATCACTATTATACATAATATTATTTTTAGAAGCTTAATAACCAAAAAGCACAATAAACTTTATTCTCTCAATTGAGTCACTAAACTTCTTTTTTGCCAGAAAAGCCACAAAACTATTTTAAACTTTCATTTTAGCCTAGTAAGGCTTTAAGTGACACTATTGTTAGACTCGGTGACATTTTTCAACAAAAAATGGGAAGTTTAAATGAAGTTTAGTGGATTCTTCTTCAAAAAGTAAGCAAATTGAAATGTGCAAGGTTTGTTGTGTTTTTTTATCATTAAACTTTATAAAAATGTTGGACTATATACTATTATTATTTAGGCTATGGGCTAAAAGTCAAATTCCCCAAAAAATAAGTCAAAGATGTTGACTAGAAGGAACCGTCAATTTTGAGGGTTAAAATTATATTGACGTAAACTTTGGACCCAAGTTATAATACGGCCAAAAAGTGGGGAGTCAAAGTCTGATCACGCTCTATATTTTTTCACAGAAATTTTTTTTTGCCGATATAAGACAATATGGTTTTGGAGGAGGCTTGCTTCTCCATACCTTCTATTTCGTATTGTCTAAAAGGGATGTCGTCTTCAGAATATACCTTAACACGTGCACATGAGCGTATATATTTGTGTGTGTGTGTGTGTGAGAGAGAGAGAGAGAGAGGTCACCTGAAATAGAAGAAGGATCTGCTGAAACAGCAGATAAGTCCCGTAGCGACCCAGGAAAAGAATTTGTTAGGGGGCCACCCATCATCTCATTCTCAAACCCACAGATAGTGTCGTGATCATAAACTTCCTTGGAGGCCCAAAACTGTAAGATCTTCTGCAATCGTGACTGGTTATCCTCCTTGTTTTGAGGGTTGTGGTATATCCTCACAAGCATGGAACCTAAAACAGGTTTAAATGCCAGTGCCTCGTTATCAAGGTCGTGAGGGTTGATCCGTCTTTGCAAGCTGCACCACATTCAAGAAGTTTAAAGGTAAGTATGGGCTAGTATCACGATTATGATACACTCCAGAAAAAAAAGGTGCACCTTGAAATAGATGTATTGTTAGTTCAATGCATCTAACTAAAACAAATATCGATTTCTATGCAAATAATGCCCCCCCCCCCCTACCCCCCCGCGTACACGCAGCATCTCACCTACCAGCTGTCCCCCCACTATAAACACTATCATCCAAAGATTCGGCTAAGAAACGTAGGCAATGTAAGTGTGACTTATTGACATAGTTGATCATTTGGGTTTAACTTTGGTAAAATAATTTTACAAAGGGTCCTGATAATGTATGTCCAAGAACAAACGTTAAGAGACTGAAAATAATAAGTTAGTAGGACACATACTTATTGTGTTGCGTTTTGGTTTGCCAGTCGCATCGTATAAAGAGTGTCGCGTTTCGTTGATTTTATAATTAAATATATATAAAGGAAAAAATATAGTAAATTAAGAAATGCCAGTGTACCACATCCTCCAATATAAAGGAAAAAATATAGTAAATTAAGCAATGACATAGTACCACATCCTTCAAAAATAAAGTCATAGACTCGTGGAATAAATCCATTGAAGCTGATCGGGCATAAATATCGTATATTTATCTCCTTAATTTCGGTACCTTTGTGAACCCGAGCGGTGCAATTGATATGGATTTAACTCGTAATTATGCTACTAACCTTCGTTGGCAAGTATTTCGTGTTTTGTGTTTCTCTTATGTGTTTTACAGGTAAATTATGCAAGCGGTGCGAAAGAGAAATCGAAACAATGAAGGAAAGGATAGGAAGGCAAGTTCAAGGGCATTTTCATAATTCTGCAGCCTGATCCCGGAGGTGGAGCCTACTAAAAAGTTAAAGAGCTCGGAACAACGATAACACTGAAAAAGACGACTCCCAAATCCGAGCTACGGTGAAAGAGTTATGACTCCTTGAAGTTGAAGAAAAATCGAAGAAAACATGAAAATTTTGTAAGTGTTGGAAATGAAAAGAAGAAGGCTCAAACGAGCAAGTTTTCCCGAACCACAGGGTGAACCGGTTCGGGGTACCTGCAAACCGGTTCGAGGTGCCTGAGACGCGAAATTCTCGTCAAATGTTGATTGGTCCAAAGAGTCCTATTATGTTACAAACTCTTCTAAAACGTATTTGTGTCTTTGTATTGACTTAGAAAACACATTTTTGAATAGTTTTTTATAGAGAGAAAAGTAGGAGATTACCCTAGGAACATAGTTTTGATTTGGTGCTTCAAGATAAATTAATTCCGGGTTTGATTGCAAGTTTTAATTTAATTTTTATTCTCTCTATTATTGTCCTTGCATGTTTCAGCATACTTTCGTCATGATTTCTTTCA
Organism: Sambucus nigra; assembly: GCA_949130495.1. Taxonomy (NCBI): domain Eukaryota; kingdom Viridiplantae; phylum Streptophyta; class Magnoliopsida; order Dipsacales; family Adoxaceae; genus Sambucus; species Sambucus nigra. The sequence continues at coordinate 433,653,197 of OX422211.1, read as the reverse complement.
CATGCAACGTAGTTAATTTATGCATAGTTAGGTTCAGTATGTCCAGCTAGATTTTTTAGGGTTGGGATGCATGAACTCAACCCGATGTGAGTGTTGCATGTGTATAAAATTAATCCTCTAAAATTAAGAATTTATTAGACCGTATTGCATAGCGAACACAACCATTGTAGAACTTTGGATCTCGTTTGCTTCAGGGTAATCGGGATGCTTTAGAATGCAATTCGAGTGTAGCTATCGCGTTACCGCTTTACTCATCCTCTGATTACGTATGGTGCGGGCTTGAACCTCATATACGTAATGCTTGGGAGTACTAAAGACTGGGTCTGATTAATCACTTAAATTTACGATTAGTTTTATACTAGCAATACACTAGGGATGAGGGATTGTATTCCCAGCCTGTTTTTCTCTTCAGACTTATTACTTCATTCTTAGTTATTAATCCTTGCTTAATTCATTAGTTCCATAGTCTTAATCTAGTTTCCTTTTACTGAGTAGGATTAATTGCAAACCAATCATCTTTTCGTTATTCTTAGAGTTGAATTTAGGTTGACCGTCTGTCCTTCCGTCGTCACGATTTTCTCGTCCTATTTCCGAGATGATCCCGACTTACCGGGTTTATTACTAACGCAACAGGCTTGCACTTGAGCCTAGAGAGCACATTCTTAGTCGCGTCAGAAGCATCCCAAAAACCTGAAGTTCCCAAATATATGTATAATAATATATATTAACAACAATGTCGTCTCTTCTTTTACACTTCTCCCTCTTAGTTTAAGGTAAAATTCACATCAACCAAAGCACTCAGCCTTTCATGTTCAATCCTGATCCTCTTTTTCGTATGTATCTTAAAAAGCAAAAGAGTATAAATATTAGATATAAATAAGTTATCAACCAAGAACAGAAATACTAGAAGCATGTGAAATTGTTCAGCGATTTTCTCTTCCGTGAGTTGGTTTTTAAAATGTTGATGTCTAGGGTTTTGTCTGTTTGTTTGATACCAGTGCCATGTATTTTCTATATGCTCTTTAACCACATAAACATCATTGCTTTATAGGGACAGGGAACGAAAACATTAACAGCGTCTTAATAGCCACATTTTTTAAAAATTGGGCACTTTTGTGTCCAAATAATATGCCACGTCACCGATACCCCAAGCTATTGGAGACTTCTGTTAATATAAATGGGCTATAATGCGTTTTTTGGCCAAAGTTCCACAATAGCAGGTCACTTAGCTCGCAATAGAGCAATTTAAGGCTCAAACATGTGCCTAAGAGCACATGCTATAATTGTCCTTTATAAATGGCACTTCTTAAGCTTGGATATGTTCATGTGTCTCACTACTTGACAGTAATTTTTATCCAAATTTTCAAAAGAAAAGAAAAAGGCACGTAAGAAAATTATGTTTGGACTGCCCATACTACTGTTCAAATGATCAGCCAATTGTAGTGAATTCCCGTTTGATAACCACTCAATTCGCCCTTCTCGCGTCATTTAATTGGTGGAACAAATCAATGCGCATCTTTTGATGCTTGTTTATGTGGCGGAGTGCTTTAGCTAATAAGGTTGTTCACCAAAATTATGATGACTAAAAGGATGCCCGATGAATGGAGAAAGAGTGTTTTAGTACCGAAAAAATAAAGGAGATATACAGTGTTAATGAGTCATAAAATGAAACTTTCTGAGAGTGATAGAATATAGATTGAGATTAACAACGGTATTTGAGAATTAGTTTAGGTTTATGCTTAGGAGGTCAACAATAGAAGCTATTTATTTAGTGAGGAGATTAATAGAAAGATATAAAGAGAGAAGGAAATATCTCCACATTGTTTTTATACATTTGGAGAAGGGAGAAGGTAGTAAATTTTTTATTACACTAGGTATGCACCTAGATTCTGCACTCAGGCCTTATCTTTTTTATCTTGGTATGGTTGAATTGACTGGAAAAATACAAGATGATGTGCCACAGTGTATTTATTTGCATATGATATTGTTTTAGTGGATGAAACTAAGACAGGGGTTAATGCTAGATTGGAAGTGTGAAGAGAAACTCTAGATACAATAGAGTTTGAAATAAGTATAACTAAAATAGAGTGTGTAGAGTGCAATTTTAGTAATAGGAGGAGAAATGGGGATGTTGTAAACTTGAGGATCAAGAGAAACCTAAAAGTGATCATTTCCGTTATTTAGGCTTGATTGTTCAAAGAGACAGAGATATTAGTGATGATGTTACCCATAATATTAAAGCATCGACGGCGCGTATTCCTTTCAAGTTAAAGGGACCATTGGGTAAACAAGGAACAAAATATGCAAAAAATGAGTAGCGGAGATGCGGATGTTAAGATGAATGTGTGGAAAAACTCGAAAAGATAAAATTAGGAATGAACATATTCGTGAAAGGATAGAAATAGTTCCTATGGAAGATAAATTGACAAAGAATCGGCTTCGAGGGTACAGACACATCAAAGGAAGACTTCGAGGGTACAGACACATCAAAGGAAGACCAATAAGTGTCGAGGAAAAGGATTTAATTGTTGTTGATGGTGATGCTAAAGGTATTGACTTAGTTAGATATTGTAAAAAAAAAGGACATAATATCATTTAATTTAACCGAGAACATTGCGCTGAATCGAACGGAATAGAAATATAGGAAGGAAATGTAGTTTAGTTGAGTGGAGTAATTTATATGATTTGGATTTAGGTTGAAGTTTTTCGTGAATGCACAAATTTTGGAGGCTTTTTAAAGAGTTTTATCCCTTCGCTGTACTAATTATCTTGGGCATAAAATACCATTTTAGGGGTTACTTTAATTATCATTGGACCAAAATATCATTTTTACCTTCTAATTCCGTTAAAGTTAACGGTCAATATGGATGAAAGGGTCAAACTGACACCATACAGATACTTTAGGAGCTTGATATGAACAAAAAATACTTCAAGCTTAATAGAAATGATATGTATACTTTAGGGGTCGCATAGGTAATTCACTCTCAAAGTTTAGTGGTTACAAAGAGACACCGACGGTATTATTTAAAGGCCACACAATTAAAGTCCTAAATCTACCAAATAACTAATACGTAATTATCTAGATTGATAAAATAATTAAAAGATAAACCCTAAATAAATTTAATTAATAATAATTATCCTAATTAACTAATAATAATAACCAAAATTACAAGATAATCCCCTTTTCCTAGCCGGCCACTATTCACACCATAGACTATTGAAGGTCCTCTTTTCCAAATCTTTTAGAATGGACCAAAATCGGAAGGGATGGGGAATCGATTAAAATATCAAGATAGGATTTGCACGAAACATCCCCGGGGAATTATTCATCCCTTCCCTCATCTCGGAAGAAATTTTCAAGATGAGTACGAGCCACCGAATGAGGTCCGCGATGATGCCAGGACAGTCTCTAAGCGCTTAGTATGCGACTGGGTTCCAACGATTTTTTTTCTACAATGACACCCCAACATGCGGTCAGCAACATCGGCAGTCATTCGCCCTTGGTGTCATAAATGCTACGCAGACAACGCTAAGGACCATTGCCACAGCAACCTGGATTATTTCAACCGAGAAAAGGCGTTAGGTGGAGGCGAGGCGTTAGGTTCAGGCGAGCTGTAATGAGGTGTAAACCTCCAGTTGAAAAAACAAATCAACAAAAAAATAATATTTTAAAAATACTAATAAAATCATAAAAAATAATGTACGATAATTCAATAAATATAATCAAAAAAATAGTGTATTGTCATCACATTATCGTAGGCCTAAAATCAACATTAACACGAATGGGGTGTCTGTGTGTATAATATTATGTAAAGGAATCTTTATGTAGATCATTACAGTATATGTCCCCCCAAAGAACAAAAAAAAATGTTCGACGGAACTCGCTTAATATAAAAAATGAAAACAAAAATATCAAACAAACTACTTCAGTCATATCTCTCTTCACCCCAAATATTTATAATCAATTTTTGGAAAAATCACTTCACACTCATTTGATCTCTACATGTTATTGGCCCAAAAAGAAGATGAGGTTGCCAAAAAAGAAAATTCAGAGATAAACAACTATGGAAAGAGAACGAACACATGAGAGGAAAATTGTTTTGTTTTACATTTTGCGCCTCAACGCCTCGCCTCAAGGCATAAGCCTCTACTTTGGCTCTTGAGGCTTAAGCCTCAAAACGAAATTTTCTCACCTTAAGGCAAGTGATTTTTTAAATATTGTCGATAAACACATGAACCCTGATTATTTGTTGATTGGTTGGATTCTATCGAGAAGGTATTTCAATACAAAAAGTGTGTGCGCCTTGTAACCACCAACTTACAAGGTCTAGCCAACGCGTGGTGGAATAACATTCTCCAAAATAAAGCACGAGACTTGAGGCCCATCCAAACTTGGCCCAAAATGAGAAAGCTTATGACGTAAATCACACCCGCCAATGGCAATACTGAAAATCACTCACTGAGAGAGAGAAATCCTCAATTTGGAAAGAAGCGAGTACAAGGGTATTTATAGGGGAGAAGTAAAGATTCTATAAGGAGTCTCCTAAGTTCCTATTGGTTGAAAGAGTCTTAACCTATGTGATGTCACATGGATCTTTAACTACCTTCAATGACATCACATGCTAAAATATAACCTTCTAGAAACTTCCCTCCCAACCCTTGCTACAATTATACAAGTTCTGCAAAAATAAAAGAGACAATTACAAAATAATGCTAAAAATGTAGAAAAATGCTGAGAAAATTCCATGATTTCCAGCATTCTCCCCTCCTTGAAAAGAGTTCGTCCACAAACTCAAAGGGGCATGCTATAGGAATCTGAATCAATGGGGACAACTGCTGCAATCAATGCTTGACGATGGGTCTCCTCTAGCTCCACATCCGCACCAATGGGTGACGACTCATCTGCCACAAGCAAGCACCTCTTTTGAGCTCCAGTGCATTCGGCCTCCCGATGACCTATCACTCCACAATTGAAACACTTTATAGTAGGTGTGGGAGCATCCATGCTCGAGGTGGAGTGGGTATCAGGGTTGCGAAGCATGGAACCGAAACAACTGAAGTGCGATGATAAGCTTCAACCTTCGTGGCATACTCGATGGCTTTGACAAATGATGGGATCTCTCTCAAGCCAAGGTCCTATTGGCTATAGGGTTGTAACCCTTAAATGTAACGGCTTATCATTTGCGTCTCGGACTCCCCTAGTGGTGCGCGTGTGCAAATAAGCTGGAATTGTTCAGTGTAGGAGGAGACGGAAGAGGTACCTTAGCGGAGGGCTTATACTCGCACATAAAGATCGCGCTCATAAGTAGGTGGGATAAAAATGGAGTTTTTTGGGCTTAGTCCCATGTTTAAAGTTTTGTTAGGCTCCCCTTCCATGCATTTTTTAAATTGTATAAGTCTCATAACCACTCAAAACCGCCTTTAACGGCTATGTAACCGCCTATTCTTTTCCACAGAGAATGACACCTGTCTCATAGTTGTTAAAACAGGACCAACAACTAAAAATACAAAAATACGGGAGTGGATACAAATGAATCTTTAAAAGTGAGACTAACTATCTGTGATCCCTAAAAAAATGCAAAGATTCTCTGTTCAGTTGATCCCATGTATGAATAGGTGAAAGATCTGAGGTGGCTCGTCGTTAGACGGTGTCATTCCACCAAACTCACGCAAAACCTTGAGACTTTGTAGCTGCCAATTGGACGCACTTGCGGCCCTCGATGCATTTGTAGTCAAAAACCGTTTCCTATGAGGCTTTTGGAGAGCAGTTGGAGTGCTAGGGGGAGTGGATCTTCTCCGTATGGTAAATTCACGGGATTCTCATCATCAACAACATCAATGATTTTATTTTGAGCATGTTGGGCACGAGATCGGGGTCTATGCATTGGTGGACGCTCAACCAAAGTAGGAGCATCTTCAAGAATTAGATCTTCCTCCGATGGATAATTTGGACCATTATTCATCAAGTGTACTTTCTCTTAGCAAAGAAAACGATGTCGGTTCTCCACCGCAACGAATGGAGTAACTTTGGGACTAAGAGATTCAAATGGTGATATGTCGGTGCGCCACTCTCATTTTTCGAAGCCCGTTCATCATTGTACAAAGAAGTGGGTTTAGGAGGAGGTGGTATTTCATCATCTTCAAAACTCCCAAACGAAATTCGGGGTTGATTGGAGTTCAAAGGTTGGTGTAGCCAATTTTTCACCCTTCTTTGACAATCACGTAAGTAGTCTTGAGGGTTTATGAGAGCCAGTGTATTGCGAGAAGGCAAGTGCCCTAGTCGGAAACATATGAAAAAAGTCAAATTAAATTTGGGGGAGTTTGAAAGAAAAACAAAACTTCAAGGTTGACAATGTAACTGTATTAAGTTTTTGGGTGTTAAGCTGCAAGTTAAAAAAAGGCAGAAACCTTTTCTAAACCACAAATCTCAACAAAACCTTCTTACTTCATGCAAACCCTTCCCATTCCTATCCTCACTCTCTCTTTAAGGTAAATGTTCAAACCACTTTTTTGTTTACATTTTAAAATTGAATTTTGTTTCTTTTATTGTCTGATTTTATATTTGTTAGGTATTTATTTCTTGTTGATTAATTTAGTGTATTTGTTCTTGATTAATTAAGTGTTTGATTCAATTTATTCTAACTGTTTGATTAATATAATTTGATTTGGTATTTTAGTTCTTGTTTCTGGTTTGATTCAAATTGTTAAGTACTTTTTTGGTTCATGTTAATATTGACTGAGATGTTAAAATTAATTTTCGTAAATAGTTTTGGAATATGAAGTATTATTTTTCAAATTTCATAATATTGTGGTTCTTTTTATTGAGGTATTTTACCAGTTTCACATTTTAGTTTAATTTGAATTATATAGTTGCCTATATTGGACATGCCAAATTTGATTTTTTTTAAAAATAGCTCTTAAAAAAATCGACTCGGGGGCTCCTGCACCTACAATTTATTCAAGTGCCCCACCCAAACCATAATCCTAGCTCCGCCACAGGTATGATGTCATCTAGGTCATGCGGAAGCGTTGTGGGTTCATAATTGATGTGGTTTGTAGGGTATCTTGGATGGGATGATGAATTGGGCGGGTGTTGATCAAATTGTGTTGAATTAGGCAAGTCAAGTGTAAGAGTATGGATCGGAGGATTCTTGAGTAGTATTAGGGTTTTTTCTAGGGATTGGGTTAGGGTGGGAATAAAAAATGTGGTTGGTTATTGATTTATGGGGTGGGGGTCTGGGGGATATTGCCAGGAGGTTGAGATGGGTAGGGATTGAGTCTGGGTGGGATGGGGTGGAGAGGGTAGATACGCGGCTAGAAGTGTACAGGGTTGGGTTCAGTCAACGGGGTAATCGGGCCATGGGGTGGGGATTTTGATAGGTACATGTGGGGTTTTCAGGTTTCCGGGTATTGTGGGTGGTGGTTGTGGCTGCGTAGGGCGGCTGGGGTGAACAGGTGGGGTGGGCTAGAAGGGGTAGGATTTGCTCAGGCGGCCAGGCAGCCCTGGGCGGCAGCAAGTGGAGGATTCGGGTTGGGTGGATTTAGGGTGAGGTTCTTGGGGTGTTTTTAGGGTTAGGATTTCATGGTGGAATTGTGGTGGTCTCTTGGGTTTGTTTTTCTTGTAGTAATTGGTTGACTATTTGAGTAAAAATGGCTACGGCTTCTTCCGAACAAACGTTCCTCCAATCCGTGTTAGTGGGTTTCCTCGGTGCCATTATTAATAGTATTTTTTTTTACGATTTTTTTTTTACACAGCAACTACTAGTGGAGCGAACCTCGCTCTGATACCAAATTGACATCAATCACACCGCCAATGGCAATACAGAAAACCACTCACTTAGAGAGAGAAATCCTCAATTTGAAAATAAGCCAAGAATGAATTTTATTCATGAGAGTATATGGGTATTTATTTGGGAGAAGTGAAGATTCTAGAAGGGGTTTCCTAAAGCAACTACCGGTTGAAAGAGTCTTGACCTATGTGATGTCAAATGGTCTTTAACTACCTTCAATTACATCACATGCTAAAATATAACCTTCTAGAAGATTTCCTCTCAACCCTTGCTACAATTATATAAGTAATGCAAAATTAGAAGAGACTTTTACAAAAGAATGCTAAAAATTGCAAAAAAAATGTAGATAAATGATTTAGAATGCCGAGAAAATTCCATGATTTCTATCAGCTTACCTCATGTCCACCTTCTTGCCTTCCTCCTACAAGCGTGATATTTTTTGCCCATGTTGAGGACGTCTGATAGTCAGTGTCATTCGTGTGCGCCTACACATCATCGATGTGCAACAACATAGTGCAGTTTTAGTTGTTCAGCACGAATTACAATACATGACACCTAAGAAGGCTATTGAGTACATGATTCGAGTAAAGGACTATATTTGCTAAGAGCGAGCTGCGAGACCACACACACTACTCTGAACTTGAATATTGCCATATTGAACAAAAGGTAGCCAAGTGCTCCAGACGCAAGAAAAGGACTGTGAGGATGAGGCATTCAAGGACAAACCTATTCAGCATGAGACCCTAATCATTGAAACTGTTCACATGCATGGAGAATCGCTTTAAGTTCGTGGACAATTAATTTCTTGGGGGAGTGTGGTTTGAATGATAGGAGTAGATTTAAAATTACCTTTGTGATTTGTATTATGGAATTTGTCCCTCAAAGACCGAAGTATAACCCGTCTAGAAACGATCTTGACCAAAGGAGTGGAGGTGAGGATGAACAGTTAATGACAATTAAAGGACCCCCGCGAGTGCTAGGATGGAGGGTGAGAAAGCAAGCACCCTTTTTAGAGAGTAAAATCAGGAGACAACCTAAACACCATGAGTTTGTGGGACAGGTATTATGATTCTAAAAAGTATTCTAGTCACTTGTGAGTATATACCAAGGTATTATAGGTATCATGGTGGGGTTGTGAGAATGATCGCTAATATGAATATCTGATGTGGGCAAGGGGAATATTTTGCTAGGAGTGCGATTCTCAAGGAGGATAATTTAGAGCTACTAGGTAGGTGTAGCGAAAAGTCAACCAACTGAAGTAAGTACGAGTAGGTGGTCTTATACAGTGGGTTTTAGGAGGATCTCACCCCTTGATTTTGTTTTGACAAAAGTCAATTTGCATTATTAAGGCGTGGGAGAAATTAAATGGATTAATATGCTATCAAGCAGCACATCGGATAAAGCTAGCTTGTTGGTTGGCTTATACGGGCAATCGTCAGAGTTATTTTGAGAAAGTAACTTTGATTTAAAGAAAGAGGTCATACCTTGGTCCGATGGCAAGTGCCCTCGCCCAAGCTAGGATTTGTCTTGAGTTTGAGACATGGGAGCAGCCTCTCTATGTATGGGGCGACTGGGATTGGTCTCGAGTTCGAGACATGGGAGCAGCCTCTCCATATATGGGGGGTAAGGTCAGCCGACATCTGCCTCTCCAAGACCCTGCAATTAAGCAGGAGTCTTGTGCATTGGATAGGACCTTTTTTTCTTTATCTTTGGTTTAAAGAGGAGTATGTTGGGCCCAAAAATGGTAAGTTGTCATGTGTGGAAATCACACTTATCGAGGTCGATGGTGCCTTTAGCTCTCTTATTAGATGTGGTTGGCATGTGAAAGCCCAACAACCTCTCTCCAGCCTCCAAGCCAAAAAAATATTGAGTTAGTAACATACCTCGGCTATCGATGTGCTTCTTACCTTGGTCTTCCGATTAAGAGTGGCCCTTGAATTCCAGGTGGCATCTTAGTCTCAATCGATCCTGGTGTTATCTCCATCGATTGTGGTGGTGGTGTCAACATCGGTTCTGGTGAGAACGTATCTTTGGTTTAAAGAAGAGTATGTTGGGTTCAAAAATGGTAAGTTGTCGTTGTGTGTGGAAATCACACTTATCGAGGTCAATGGTGCGTTTAGCTCTCTTATTAGAATGGTTGGCATGTGAAAGCCCAGCAACCTCTCTCCAGCCTTTGAGCCAATAGTCAATAACATACCTTGGCTATCGATGTGCTTCTTACCTTGCTCTTTCGATTAAGAGTGGCCCTTGAATTTCAGGTGGCCTCTTAATCTCAATCGATGTTATGTCTGTCGATCGTGGTGGTGTCAACATCGGTTCTGGTGAATCGAGGGGATGTGACTTTCAGTTGTGTGGTCAGTGTAAATTATGTGAGTCATTAGCATCGACAATGATCATCAATTTGTGAGTAGTGTTCAAACTTGTACCACCCCAACAATCATATTTCCCACCTTTAGTAGTAGTTATTATCTTATATATAGTTAACAAAAGAATCTAGACCATTTCATTGTGATGTCATAGCTCATCACTCTTATAATAACATTACCCATGATGAGACCTAGAACGTACTCCATTTAGTTAGAATGTGCAGGCAATATTTCCTTCTCTTATCACTATAAATTGTAACCTCCCCTTTCAAAGAAAAGCATTTAATATAATATCAAGAGTTTTTCTTTTGGTACCATTAACGCGTGCGCGTCAACCTTACTGGGATAAACTTCACTTTCTCATTCACAAAAATCTCCATGAAAAAGAAAACTATAGCATTTATGGAGGCATAATTGTAGAGAAAGATGGCGAGCAAGTCTTCGCTAATCCAAATTATGACACCAGGTCAATAGACATAGATCATGGATCCACTATATTAAAATTTCAGTATTCTAAAAGGCGCATCTAGGGGTCGCCTAGGCGCGAGGTGCGGAGGCCCTAGGCAGCTCCTAGGAGCGAGGCGCTACGCGAGCGCCTCGCCAAGGGGCTAGGCGGCAAGAAAGAGGAACAAGGAAAAAAATTGTCATTATTTATAAAAAATCCCAGTTATACATAAAAAGTACATAGTACTACAATTGTATAGAAATACAAATAAAAATATCTATCTATATATATGAATCTTGCTTCATATATATACAATCAATACAAATGCAATTCTTTATGTGTGCAATATTTCTATTTCTTGTTTAAGAATGAAATATCAATTGCACAAAATATTTCCGTATGGACTATTTTTATAATTTGTCATAGTCTTAGCAATCTTTTATTTATGTATGGGACTTCAAAGAAATGTTAGTATGTTAAAAGTGTAGGGCTTTAAAGTATCGTTACCAATGTTCATATGTAAATCAATTTGGATATATATGATATTTATGAATTGTTGTGATTAGCTAATTTATTAGTATTTTATATATCATAATGAACTTTGATTGAAATATTTTTATTTATATATGAGAATTTAAAGAAATGTTAGTAATGTCAGTAAATCAATATTAATTAGTAACTTAAATTTCAAAGAATACTTGGTTTGTATAAGAAAAACAAAAGAAAAAACACCTAGCCCGCCTAAGTGTACCTCACGCCCGCCTCGCACCTCGCGCTTTTTAGAATCTTGTCAAATTTGAAATTAATTATTTCTTAACTTGAAACCGAACTCTCTGGTTACATATCTAAATGTGACATCGCTGGCTTCTCCGAAGCTTTCAAGTTAATATAACTATATATAAGCAAAGTTGTTAATCCTAGCACATATCTACTAAAAAAAATGTTAAGTCTACTTCCTTAGAATGGAGACAACCATTTGAATCCCCTCCTGCTCATTGGCGCCTCCATATGAAAATTTAATTCTATTTGAGGATAATATCAACACAAGGTACCTGCATTGAACAAGCAAAACTACACTTTGGGGAACTGAATATTAGCATTATCCATTTAGTTTGTACGTTTAGTCTTTGGCTCATACATTGTTACCAAGAAATGCTAATACCCTAACAATATATGAACTAAAATTAGCGATCTGACAAATTCTTTTATTTTCTTCCCTCAGGTTTGTCTTTTACGAGAAAAATAAAATAAAATTGTGAATTTATAATTTGCCCTTTAAGAGGTCGTACCTTGGTGCGATGGCAAGTGCCCTCGCCCAAGCTACGGTTGGTCTTGAATTGGGTGGGAGAGAGAGTAATTGATGCGGTAGTACAGAAGTGTGGGTGGGTGCACGGTACATTGCTTTAGTTGTTACGAATGTGCAGTGGGGTGATACTAAATTCACTATTTTCGGATCATGTATAGTTCAAAACTCTTATTGCGGTTAGATCGATACAACAACATACATTTTCCAGTGTTCTAAACATCCCCGTCTAGGCGTTAGGCCCTACATTGCCGCCTCGCCTAGACCCTAGGCATCTAGGCGGCAAGTTGTCGTCTCGCCTAGACACTAGTTCGACTCCTTCCACCCACTTTGTGACCATCGCCTAATAGAACATTGCACATTTCAGTTTTTACCATATTTCAACCTTACTTTAAATTCTTGTATTGGCTTTCCATTTTTTGAACTGTAATGACATCACATTTTTCTTCAAGTGAGAGTTATACATAACCAACTTCTATTTTATCCTTTTCAATTATTTACCCCATCTTTTACATGCATGAACTTTTCTCTTTTCGAATTGTGTGAAGTTACTTGGGAAGCTGTTATACATTTGAAATACATATATCATATAGCTTTATAGTGAAGTATATGATAAATAAATAACCACTTAGGCCCCCGTCTAGCGTCTACTACCTTTTAGAACACTGATAGTTTCATGCACAGGTATACTCCCCAATAAGGATGAGGTGTATAAGAATTAACCTACATACTAGTCAATGTAAATATACAAAAACAATCTTGTGTATTTCTATCTCTTTATGTTGTTTTTATTTTTATGATGAACTCTTTATGTTTTCAATTTTTGATTTGCTCAAAATTAAAAGTTACATCATTATTAATTATATCGAAAAAGAGTAAGAGGTAATGGGGACGCGTAGTGAGATTCAAATTGTAATGCGTAGGGTAGTGGAGAGATCCTGGTAACTATGATGAAGTCAAAAGTAATATTAAAACATAAAAAATATGATCTGCACAAGAATAAAACAATCAAATGAAAGCATCAATATAATGTTAGTTTTTGCGCACAACTCTCTTTCTATAGGAACAAGAAGCAATGAAAAATTACCTGTCAAATAGGATGTCATTGGCTAGGTAAATTATGTGCAGCTGTCTCTCAGAATCATCCAGAGAAACTACTCGGTCCCGGAGTGATTCAGCCAGAGCTGGTGCAAATGGTGACCTCTGCATGAACCATATCTTGGCACCTTTAATCGATTCCTTAGTACCGGTTAGATTGTTGAGCACGTTATTCAGCTCCATCGCAACATCAGAAGGAAGTGGACCGGAAAGGCCTTTAAAAGACCTTGAAGGCTGATCATAATCTGGACGTCCATGACCCACAAAAGACTGAGAATGCTGATGGTGTTGCTGATCATAAAATGGTGGGAAAGGAGATTGGTGTATTTGAGGTCCAGGAGCAGCGACAGAGGCATTTAACTGAGGTGATGGATTCATCATGGGATTCGAAGGATGCAATGCCGACATAGAAGAGGAGGGGAAAGGGGGATTGAATGGGCCCCCACCGGGAGGGCGTGTAGATAACCAAAGCTTGTACCGGTAATAATTATGACCGTCCCCACCAAAGAGGAAACTATAAGCAGGATTGTCTTGCTGCTTCTCACGGATCATAGCCTCAAATTCGGGGCCGTTCTTGGCAGAGTACTCAACAAGTTTATCGATACACTTTTGGAGTTCAGGGTCAGATGGAGGCGGAGGAGGAGGTTGGGAATCATATGGACTAAGGAAAGGTGAAGGAACATGGTGAGGGGGTAAATGTGGAGGAAAAGACGGGGGTGGCTGCTGTTGCTGAAGATGAAGGAGGTGGGGGTGGGGAGGAGGATGCAGATGGAGCTGTGGTTGCTGCATTTGCCGCTGATGGAAAGGGAACTGAGGGAGAGAAGGGTGGGGAGGTAGAAAAGGAGGACCGTGAGCTGATGGAGGGAACTGTTGATGTTGGGGATGAAAACCACCAAATTGCTGTTGCTGCTGAATATTAGCGGCTTGTTGCTGCTGCTGGGCAAATGCCATAGCAGCAGCTGCTGCGGCATAATCATGACCCTGTCTATCCATCAACCTTCCAGAAGAAATGAACCTGCAGCTTTTCGAAAAACCTTGGAGTAACCTACTCAATAAATAAAATATGATAAAGATAAGTATCATAATTGGAACTGTTGATAGCACCTGCACCTTTTCAACTAGTATTTATAGTGACAATTAACTCAGACAAAGTCATTGATGTAGTTAGGAGTTGAATGTCAGGTTGGAGTTAATTACAGATGCATTGCAATAATGACGATAACGTATTCAATAACATGAATGTGAAGAGCTAATATTTTTCCTTGATGAGGCCATTGAATTGTACTGCCCCTGCCCGTCTCAAATTAAGAGTAAGAGTCATGTTCTAGAAATCAATATACCAAATTCCAAAATAGTTGGAAGAGGTTCTGATCTTGGTCACTGATTACATTAAAATTAGTATTTTCATAAAAGTTTAAATTTTGGAGGAAGTATATCTAGGGTAGAGTTCAGACTCGCTTTGGCAAGTAACTATATCATATTGGTATCCCAGGATTCCCGAGAGGTTACCACATACCCAATTATTTCATCCCAAACACCCCCACTGTCCCCAATCAAAAGAAAGAACATTAAAGTTGTAATACGACTGGTGTGAATGTGAGAACCGATATAAATAATGGATTTCGAGATATTGTTGTATGGGCAGCTTAATTAATAGGAATTAGTTAACACTATTGCAGAAGTAACCATCACCAAAAAAAATTGCATTGTTCAAAACTTCAAATACATACCACGAAAACAGTTAGGTTGTGCAAGACCTAAACCAAACTGATGAAACCAACCGATCCAATCCAATCCAATTAAAAAAACGACCTAAATTAGATCGGATTGGATTTGGTTTTTTTTAAAAAAAGACCTCGATTGGATCGGTTTCAGTTTTGCATATGTATGAACCGATGAAACTGATCCAAACCAGCTATATATATAATACAAAAAAAAAGAAACATGTGTCATAGTTTTACTGGTTATAATATTTTATTAGTTTGTTGTCTTATACACCTTATTAATTATATTACGTTAAATGACCAATATTGAATTTTACTGTATTAAATTTGATGGATTCCATTGGATATATTTTATTGGATTAGATACAAAACCAATCCATTCTTTTTTAATTATGTCTACATTAGAGGAATTGAATATGATCCTGACTTTAGTTCGGACTGGATTGGATTCTAAAATTGAAAAAACAACTTCAATAGGATTGGGTGCGGTTCTCTTCGAATAGGTCAATATCAAACCAATCCACACCCCTAAAAACAGCCGCGTTTGCTTTAATATATCTATTTACTTTCTCGTTGATAAACAATTCCTTTGATGTTGATTCTGTGCTAAATGTAAATGTCCTCTCATATTTCTCATTTTATTAGGAGTTGGCGACTGTTGCGGAAATATTTAACCCCCACCCAAAAATTGCAACATCAAAAAACTCAGATTGTTTGCTTGCTGTAAATGTAAAGGTCTCTCTCTCTCTCTCACACGCACAAAAGCACGTACAAACGCACATACAAATATGTGCTGGCATAAACTTCGTACTGCAAATTAATCACCAACTCCTTAATAATTGAGTTACTAGAGATGTTTCAACTTATGCATTTATGTCATGCGTACCAAATATGGAGGCAGATGGAGATACCTAACAGTAGACCCGACAAACAGGCAGAAATGGTCAGATGTGGACGGGTCAAAAATGGATTGGGTTAAATGCAGGCAGGTTAAAATTGGTGCAGCGCTGATTTTGGGTCGGATTTTGGTCGGTCCAGAACCGGTCGGATTGGGTCAAATCGCTTTTTTTAAACAAAAAACGAACCTGCGATGCTATAGTCAATCTATAAAATAAAAATAGATACGAAACAATATCAGAACATCTGGTCTAGCAAGCCAAATGCAGACCCAGAGAGAGAGAGACCTTGAAAACAACAAATGTTTCCAAACACTTGATTAGTCAATTCGCCCAGACTAGAGGAAATCTGTTATTGATTTCTCTATGCCAAAGATGAATATGATGACATTAGAGAGAGATCGAGAAAGAGAGGTGATGGTTCCAGCGTGAGAAATGGTTCGAGAGAGAAGATAGAGAGAGAGAGAGGTCGTCGTTCTGTAGTAATAGAGAAATGGTTCCAGCGTAATAAGTTTAGGTTTAGGATTCTAGAGGTTCAGTTACCGCAAATGACCCGTTAGTGAACCGGTTTCTTGGGTTACTCAAACCGTTTTGATCCACAAACAAAACCAATGGGTCTCATACACGTTATTCTGAGCAGGTTCATCCTTAAAAAGCCATAATGTCGGGTCTGCTAACAGTGAGAGGAAACCAGAAAATAAAGTTTAAAAGAAAAAAGTTCATACTTTGTATATCATCCATTTAGTTCAACAAACGGCGTGATTTTCTTTGGTGGTGCATGGGCGGCACTACTTTTTATAGCCCTTGCATTGAAAAGCATCAGGCTTAGCGGGGTGTTGACCCGTCAATAGATCAAGTTAACGCTAAGGCCACCCACAATGACTCAATGAGTGGAGTAACAGCTTGAAGTTAGCCCATTATGCTAAACGGCTACAGACATTGTAGAAAAGGGTAGGAAAAGAGTAACTTTGCTCCCCTAATTGTCTTTATGCAAATGGGCCCCACCATTTGGCGCGAGGAATAATCGACCGTCCATAGCTTGGGATGGTAAACGATTCAATGTTTCAAATGGCAACTACAATCTCACGCCCAAAAACGGGCAACTGTTCACCACGCCAAACCATGCCACCTTGGGACGGAAACAATTCGCCATCCCAAGCCATTTTTACCCCTTCCCACTGTCAAAGCCAGAGCAAACAACTCCAACAGTACCTAACAATGGGAAGCCTATAGGGAGTGGATGCAGACTAGATGAAAGTCAATTCATATTCCTTCATTAATAAAATTGTCACACCAATTGTTACCTGTACGTGGGTCGCTCTGGTACGCGGAACGGGAACAGGTATGGGGTACGTTCCTTTAGTTAGTAAGCGGTGCAGTGGGGTAGGCTTAATTGTTTCACTAGACATGGCGATTATAATGCTAAAAAACACCAACGAGATTTCACTAAGAATAAGAATGTATGTAGTGTATAATCTCTACATTTTATAATATATTAATAAGATATATGAACCATTCTTGTATTATATTTGTTGAGAAGTTATTTTTCTTCTCATAATGGAGTCAAAAGTCCCACCATTATCAAAAAAATCTAAAATCGTCAATGTCAAAATTAGGAACGCCACATTTAGAGATCCGGAACGTGAATCCACCATGTTTCGGATCGTACTACCCCGGATCGCGGTAAGTAGGGTGGTATAATGATCCCGGTAACTATTCGGATCGTATAACAAATCTTTCACACTCTAATCCATATCATCCCATGCAAAATTACATCACATTTGTCGAGAAATATAATCAAATTTACCAAGGTCTAGTTAGAACAAACAATCGTAGTTTCACATGAAATCATCTAAAGGGAACTTGACAAATAAGTCTTGTTTACATAAGAGGATTTATTATTGGTCCCATTTCAATTTTTTTCCCAATAGGTCCTATTACTACATTCCATATTTACCACAATTAGTAAATATCGATTACCTATTTTCTAATGCGACCTACTGGCTCAAATATGTTTTCTAATGGTAGCAAATGGACCAAAAACAAAATATGCATCATGTGTTTGACTACAAACTTAGTAAACAGGACCTATAGGTAAAAATCCCGTTATTAAATTAATTAGGTGGCATTCGAAAAAATAGCATATAGAAACAAAGAAAAAGGTGTCAATTGATAATAACGTATAGAGGCCGGATCGGTTAAGTACCATTCCATACAAGCCAATTTTTTTAAAATAGTAAAAAAAATATTTTGAGCTGATTTTTTTGTGAAGTATTTTAATATTTCAGGAGACCCCCAAAAATAATTCTGCCCAAAATAACTTCGTTACTATTTTATAAATAGCGTCCAAAACATAATTTGACCGATTTTTTTTTAAAATTAAAAAAAATCATTTTGAGCTGATTTTTTTGGGAAGGGGGGTTCCCAGAAATGTTTAAATACCCCGCTCACCCTCCCCCTCAAAAAAAAGCTAAAAATATTTATTTAGTTTTTACTTTTTAACAAATATTGGTACGGGGTCCGCATTGGATCCGAGCTAATAACATATATAATCAATCTCAAATATTACGTGCCCATTACTTGTACCAGAGCCGATCAAGTGCAGACCCAAATAACGGATTTACTAACGGACTACCTCAAAACGAAGTAGCGTTTGAGGGTGAAAACGAGGGTGAAATTACAAGAAAACCCACGCTTCACCCCAAAACCACATTGATTTCTTAATTTTTGTTTCCAGACAAAAAAAAAAAAATCATCACAATTGAGTGTCAACAATACACAAATACTGAGCAGTAGTGAGTAAGACTTATCATAAGATATAGGGTTTTGATAGATGTATCAAAATTAGTTGCAACATAACATTCAAATTCAATCATGAGAAATGAAGATAGGAGCATCATATATATTCATACCATTGCAATTGTAAATGAACAATATAAAATCCAAGTAACAAAAAATACTCATTATAATAATAATGAAGACATTTTGAATCTCAAACCTGTATGAAGGAGAAAATAAGAACCGGGGCGGTTCACACTAGGGCACGGTGGTGCTTGTACAAGCTGAATAATAAAAGGTATAGTTTATCGAAGTTGCAAAAAGGGAGAAATGGGAGAGAAGGGGTAGACAAGGGCATTTCGGTCATTACAATACAAACTTACTCGGGTCGGGTTAAACCCGATATGCCCGTTTTTATCAAATTCATTTTTTTCATCTTTTTCTTTAGGGAATCTTCCTATTTAGTCCTGTTTGAAGTGGATATTTCCTATTAGGTCCTATCACAATATATTTTTCTTAATAGGTCTCATTTGTGCATACAGTGAATGTTCAGTGTATGTTTACAAATGGGACCTTTTGGAACAAAAATCTTATTTCATGGGACCTAATGGAACAAAAAAAAGATGGTAGGATCTATTGAACTACATACTTAGTAAACGGGACTAATTGGTAAAAACCCATTTTCTTTATCTACACTTTTCTTTTTCTCTCTAAAACTTAATAAACTCTAACCCTAAACTTATAAACTTAAAAAACTCTAACCCTAACCCTAACTATACCACCACCTCACCCCCCACCCTGTTGTCACCCCTTACCTCTCCTACTTCCTCCTCACCTTGTTGTCACCCCTCCCTAGGGGTGGCAATTCGTGTTTTTGAATCGTGTTTCGCATCGACACGATAAGGGTTTTTCGAACACGAACACGACACGAATTCGTATTTTTTTAGTTGACACGAACACGACCTAAATAAAAACAACACAACGCGACACGAATAACACAATTTTTTAAACTTCACACTAAATTAAACATAAATTGACACATAAACACGAATAAAAACATGATTAACACGATAACACGAATAACACGACTCGTAATTTTGACACGAACACGACAAGACTTCGTGTCAAAAAAATCTGACACGAACACGACAAATCGTGTCAATTTCGAGTCAATTTTGTGTCGTTCCGTGTCATTTTTTTCGTGTCGTTTCTAAATTGCCACCCCTACTCCTCCCCAACCACGCCAAAAATCACGCAAAAAAACTATGACCAAATTCATTTTCTCCTTTTTTTTTCAAATCAACATTTGCATGTAAACAAACACTAAAGGAGCATATATCAAATAGTCCCTCAAATATTTTTTAATACACATTTAGTCCAACCCTTTCTATTTGTTCCAAAAAGTCCCCTAACATGCCGCTAGTACGGACTTTAAAAATAAGAGAATATTGGTTAAATGGGTGTTTAGGGACTTTTTGGAACAAAATAAAAATGCTTGGACTAAATGTGTATTAAAAAATGTTTAAGGGACTTTTTGGTATTTGATCCAACACTACATAATAATGATGTTAATGTTAGTAAGTAAAAAATGATCAAGAAACAAAAAGTGTATGTATGTATGTTTCAACCATTATAAACTATGTAGAACTGTTTAAAAAAACTCGTAATTGTACATTCGCCACCTAAGTGCCAAAAACGATATTATATTTCAACACTTATGTGCCAAAATTTATCTTTACATTCGGTATTAGGATCGTCGTTTTTTATATGTGGTGCGAGTGATAACTTTTTTTCCATTTTTTTTAAATTTCTCATATTAGTCGGTTAACGTATTAGTTATTTTTGAGCGGATGTACTTACAAAATTTGTTGATGGATTCAAAATTTTCTCTCTTTTGTTGATTTGAAATTTTGAATAAGTGCATAATCTATAATTATGCAACTCTAATTAAAAATAGTAAACAAAATTTAACTCCAAATAAGAGAAAGTATGTTTAATTATTTTACTTTTTACCAGGATAAAAAATATTTTAACCTGAACCAAACGGACTTTAGGGAGTCATTGTGAAAATCCCTCCTAATGTTAAGGTATAATGATAAGGGCATTTTTTTTTCATTACATTACATCCCTAATCGGTTGGGCCCGACCGAGTCGATCTGAGAGTATATAAACCCTATATGCCCCCGTCAAACGCCCACTGAGGTTTTACATTCCCAGGATCCCGCAAACATGGGCGACTCAAGAACATGGACGACTGTCATTCTTAACAATATTATCTAACAAAATGAATCATTTAAAGCGGGGGCACTTGTCTTTGGGGTTCTAAAATTTTTAGCCTTTTGGGGATTGACCCTCTAAAAAAAATATTTGGGATTGTGCCTCAAATTTAAACTAATACATTATTTGATCAAATTTTGACAGTTAATAGTGGTTAATTACCAAAATCCCTTCACGCTAAAAAATAGACATCAGCTTTCTCTCATTCTCTACATATATTTGTATCTTCCCTCTGTGACACCCCGCCTAATTAAATACCAGGTGATTAGGTTAATATTAAATTAAAACAAGGTTCCCATTTGATTTATTATTGACATCACTGTCGAAAATTTTTTAAACTTTACTAACCACCTAGTATCCAAAAAGTCGGTGTCAATTTTGTATCTTTTCAATTAACAAAAACCACATGCGTAAATATATGAAAATAAACCATCCATGCAATAAATAAAAATCTTAATCAACACTGAAATAAACTAACACCGAATAAAACCTCAGTTCACCAATCCAATATCAAAGTCCAATATAAAGAATCTGAATACAAAGTCTAATTGACATAAATGAAATAACTGAGTGCAACATGCCCGAGTGAAATACAACCTGCACCCTACACTAGGAATGAATCAACTGAATCGACTAAGTCCAAATCCTGCAAGCCTGTAAACGGATCGGATTCTGACCGGATCAGGCAAATCTAAATCCGTATCCGTTTATGTTAAACGGATTCCGATCCGATTCGATTATCCAATTATCCGTTTATGTTAAACTTGATTTGCAACATTTTTATTTTCAACTCTTATTTCATAAATTTATTTTGCAAATGTTCCAAAAAAACAGATAATGAAATAAAGAACTATTATAATAAATATTTAAAATATTATTAAATACAATACATATTAATTAAAAATACATAATATATAATTTGTATATATATAGATATATTAAAAATATTAATCGGATCAGATTATTAACGGATCGGAGTATATGAATCCAAATCCGCTTCATTTAATAAACGGATAATCGGGTAATCAAGTAATCGGATAATCGGATTTTAGGCATGATCCCTATCCGCTTAAATGGATTGAATTCGGATTCGAATAAAATCCGATCCATTGACAGGTCTACCTGCAAGCATCCACAAGTGCTGCAGCTATGCATTCCTGGAATATATCATCCTGCTTGGTGTCCCTGTGGCTTGACACCTAAAAGGTTTTGGAAAATATTTTGCAAGAACGGGTCAGAGCCCGAGTAAAAACATTTTGAAAACATAGTAAGTATTTAAATCGCAGTTTAAATAACTAGTTATTAGTATGTTAGGTTGCATACTCTCGCTTGAATTCCTCACCTCTCATCTATAATGCGCACCTAACGCCCCACCTAGTAAAGCTACCCAATCTAACTAGGTTTCCAACATCTAATAACCATGATAATTATATCTCTCTCGTACTGCACATACTGTAAGCTATAACATATTCTTAATAATCATCAAGTCTTAGTTAAATTCTCCTTAATTTACCCGTACCGCCCATATAATACGCTACCCAAATACCCTTGATAATCAACATCTCTCTTATGTTATTATTAAACTCAAGTTACCATTCCACGTATGCTTATTACCCACGCCTTGCCAGTTAAGTTTCTCCACTTATTTTATTTTAGATAATCACTATCTATCTTCCTACTATTCACACAGTAGATTCATTATTCTATAGATATACCCTGTTTAATCTCACTACTATCACACATGAGTGGATTACACATTAATATGGACATACACCATCTAGTCTTCTTACTAACACACATAAGTAAGATAATTCATGCAGTATATATATCACACACAATATATACAATAAGCGCATGCTCTGTTATCATGTCCCGGTATCACACATTAGGGAATAATTATTCGGAATGTCTCGTCGAGCTTGGTTTAGAATGTCCCATCGAACCCAAAATAAAATCACACATATTGGAGGCGAATATAGTGCAAAGTCTTTGGGGATGCGCACATACCTAACATACTCAAATGACCTATCGGTTTCGCTATTCATATCACATAGCTATCCACTAAGTGCACTATATTATGGGGCACAAATCCAGACCTCACTGGGATCGTCAAGGTGGGATCGCCCACTGCGTGGAACCTCCTCGATAGCAAGTATGTTCAGATACACACAAATACATACAAGGCATACACACAACCTATATATATGTATATTCAATATAAGTATACACACGACCTATCATAGTCATCCATATAGGTATAGTCTCCACCCATATATATATATATATATATAACTCGTATACCTATAAAAATCGCCCATAGATAGTATTTATCTCTCAAATACTCACCGTACCATTTATTCATAGTATACTTCTCTCCCGTATATTCTCGAATATTATTGTTTATTCGAAGGGCCCGATTTACCCCTTACGTTAATTCAGCAGTTAATTCATCAATATCCTACTGGTTCACATCACAATTTCCCTTACCCTCTCCATAATCCATTTTCATTCTCTCGAATTATTACGTTAACAATTAAGCCCAACTAACCTTAGCCTTAACTCTCGCATACATAATTAAGTCTCAAACCTATAAAAGGCCTAATGTCATCCAATATATCACTCATTATATTTTAACGATGTCCCAAAAATGCCTCTGATAGTTATCCGCAAGTTCTGGGCTTAAAAAGGGGAAATTGCCAAAATCTGGTAAACCGAATCGAGTCGTAAATTTCCTGACAGACTAAACACCTTATAGTCTAATGTCGATTACTCCCTCTACAAAACTCCGATTGACCTAATTCAAAGCTTATTAGAAAGCCAAGACATATAGATTTCCAGGAATGTATGACTCTCACTCTAACTCAATGTACAATTGAAATGGCATGCATTTAAAGCTACGTAAAAAATTATGGCAGATTACTATGTTGGCAGATCAAACACCCTATAATAAAACGTCGATTACTCTCTCTACAGAACTTCGATTGACCTGATTCAAAGCTTATTAAAAATCTAAGACATAAACCTTTCCAAGAATGTATAGCTCTCACTCTAATTCTAAGTACAATTGAAATGGCATAAGTTTAAAGTTATTGTTGTGTGACACCCCGACTAATTAAACACCGGGTAGCTACTCCTTTATAAAATTAATTCAAAATGCCAAGTTGGCTCAGTTAACAGCATCACTGTCGAAAACGTTTTATTATTACTAACCACCTAGTATTTAAAAAGTAAGTGCCAAATTTTAATTTAAAGTCTGATTAACATGCAAGTATAATGAAGAAATAATAACACCATTCACCATAATGAAGTAATAGAGTAACCGTAACATGCTATAAATAAAACTGGAGGAAAAACTCCTCATAATACAATCTCACAACTGAAGTAAGTAATGAAATACTGAATACTGAAATGAATACATGCCAACGTCTGAAAACTGAAATGGAAATGTATCTAATAGAACTTGGGCGACATGCCCTACAACTGAGGAATAATGAATAAGGAATCCAAATGATATAAGCGTCTAAAAGCAAATCCCTGTAGCTTCCACAACCAGCTACAGCTCGTCATCAGAATGGAAATCCTATGCATGGTGACCTTGTGGCTGGGCACCTAAAATGGTTTTACAAAAAGATAGATTTGAAAGCAAACGGGTCAGAGCCCGAATGTGGAGATATTTTAAAAACCTGCAAGTGCTTTAAAAACATTTAAAACAGTATATGCAAAGTACATGTTAGGACGTGCTCTCACATGATATACTTACCTCTCATCTTACTGTGCACTCCTAACGTTCCTGTACCCATTCGTATGTTATCTCATAACTATCTAAGGGGCTTCTAACACTGCTACTCGGTTCACGTTATAAGTTCCGTCATTAACAATTAAATAGAGAGTTCTACTTTAATTCCCGGATTCACAATTATTAACAATACCAAAAAGATCTCTTTTTATCTTTCAAAACATTACCATAATTATACTCACAATTTATTATAGTAAATTCCTTCTCGATTAACCGTATATTTTCACATCATAAATATACAATACAAGCACCCAAAGGCTAAGCTGCGGTGCACACATACTCTGCTATCCATCCCGGTACATCACGTACATAAGGATTACAAATTCCGAATCTCTCAGGAATTGTTGGAATCAACACCACACACATAAATGGAGGCGAACATAATTCAATCATATCCATGGTCACGTACATACCTACGCTCCATAGTCAGCTGGCTTATTAACTCACAAATAAGTCATTCTCTTGAACTATATCCTCTAGGTACCAATCTAAATCCGGGCAACACAAGGATAAGAAGGTCCTAAGCGAACGTAGCCTCCCGTGATAGCAAGTATGGTAGGTATGTCATACACATAAAGTTATCTACTAAGCATTCACACATCTTAGATGTTTCAATATTAATAAGGGTATTCTCTACATCATTATACCATTATTCCCAATTCATATATTTCAAGTGTCCCGACAATATATAAATTAAATAGTCGACACGTCTCACGTCGTAATATCTTAAACTTAAAACCTGTCTCGAATAGACTATTAAGTTCCCATAATTCCCTCATATAACATCGTTATACCTAAGGTCCTTACTTCTGCCCCAAACCTTATTTCATCAAATTATTCAAATTTGTACTATTAACCCAAATATTATCTCACATAACGAATTTCATTAATTTAGAATGATTCCTCAAATTAAATTCCAATTAATGTCCAATCTCAAAATCATGCCTATTGGTCTTCCTTAAAATTTAGGGTAATCACAATGTCTCCAATAATATTATCTAAGGGTCATCGTCATGAAAATTCAATTAAGGAAAACTTTATTCATTCTGGGAAGGTCGATCGATCGACCTTGACCTTCGATCGATCGATTGTGGTCGATCGATCGACTTATGAATGTCGATCGATCGATTACACAGGTCTGTTACGGGCTGCTTTGTTTTGCAGTTACAGTTTCGTCCCAATTCACCATTTTTAAGCATGAAACTTCAAGATAAGGTCACTATAACGTTATACTAACATCCTATATCAGTAATAACATTCTAAATCCCATAATTCATCATTTAAAGGCTTACTTTGGATTAAAATTACATCAAAATACTTCCCAGATTTCTTTCATTCAAGAACATCATTAAGTTTCTTCTAATTCTACCTTTTGATCATCAAGGTTCTGTTTCAACATTTCAATTCGTCCAGAATTTACTACATGCAATTCCTACATAAATCATGACTTTTAACTTTCAATTCATGGGTCTAATTTATCTCCAAAAATCAATTTCGAAAATTCCTAAACATGGAAACATATCTTGAATTAAAAGAGTTTAAATCACTTGCCTTAATTATCTCAGAATTTGGTGTTGAATCTTGATAGCCAAGTTGTTCTCCCTCTCACTTTTCTGCAGAATTCTCTTCCTTCTCTCTCTCTCTCTCTCAAGCTTTTCCCAAGGTTGAAGATAATGGAATATGGAGGTGAGTAATGGTTTGTGGAAGTTGAATTGCTATATCAACTTCTCCCGTATCCCATAATGACATATAGTGGGGTTAGTGGGTTAAGTGGGTTAAGGAAATAGTCAGCTTATTAATTCCATTTTCGTCACTTTTTAATTCCCAAAAATACAAATTACCAAATTACCCCTTAAGATGTCGGTATGGCCCACAAATATCCCGGGACCCAAACTAAACTTCCGGCTAGTGTTTTCTGACTATCTCGACCCTTCCGAACGCGTTGGCGCACTCAAAACGACCATACGGTTAATGGAACTAAAATTCACTTTTTAATTATGTAGCACAATATCATGACGTGGCGGTCACACGCGTCAAGTAAAATTCCCAAATTGCCGTATTTATATCTCACAACAATATCAATATTACCAATATTCATATAATGCCAAGTATGCACATTATAATAAAATACTAACTCACATCTCGTTAATATTATTATCCGGATTAATTTCCAATTAATAAACATTTAATTCAATTAATCCCCAAAAATAAATAACGCAGAAAATACGGGGTATTACATGTTGATGTAAAAAACTAGACGCAATCTAGTTTATCAATCACAGATAAAAATAAATAAATAAGACAATATGTTTTTAAAGTGATTCGGCTATGAAATTGGCTTACATCCATTGTTGTTGTATTACTTGACTATTTGCCTTGAATCTCGATGATGGGTTTACCAAGAGATCCAAAAGTCCCCTTTTATGACGGGGTTACAATGTATTTATAGCTTTGAGGCTGCACATATGAAAAGGTAATGTGTCGTCCTTTAGTAGACATATACATATGTACAATAATAATGCACACTAAATCTAACGTTCATTGAATGCGTAGTTGCCTTTTGGTTTTCTTGGTTAGATGCTCTGCACGCTAAGTAGCTCGGACCGCCTGAGTTGCTCGGTACGCTTGAGTAGCTCGGGACTCTTGAGTAGTTCGGGACTCTTGAGTATCTCGGAACGCCTGAGTAGCTCGGTGAAAGTATGTATTTGCCACGTAGGTTGACACACATCTTCAGATAATTGGTCCACGTTTTGTTGACTAATTTTTGTATCAACAGAAGCCCCCAATGTTTCACAGTTGAAGTTAAATAAAAAAGTGTGGAACATTTTACCTAAAAGATGCATGGATTACAGATCTTCAACACTTAGGACATTTTTATTGTATTTCTTTCCATTTGAGCGCGTAATGGTAAACTTGTAAATATTTTAAATTTTTAGCAGTCGCTTCGATATTTGCGCTTTTCTCATGATTTAATTGTCAGAAACGCAAACGTCTTTCTCGGTAATCATTTCTTTTCTCTTTTCTTGATGCAAGGTATTTAAGAGCGACATAAATCCCATCATTTTCTACTTTTCACATCCATATTTTCTGAACTCTTTACTTTCTCTCTCTATTTCGTACTGTTATTCTTCCGTCGTCCGTCATTAGCAGATTTCTTCATTCTCTGTAAGATTTTCTTCCTTCATCTTTCTTTGCTTTAGTCATCATGGTTTACCTTATTGAATCTTTAGGTAAATTTCGGACTGATTTTTCAATTCCCTCTTGGGTTATTTTGGAGGAGCCTTCTTGTCCTTCTGATTTGTTTTCTCTGGCGGAGGGACATTGGTTTCCCTCCCTTTTTGTAGCGGAGTGTGGCTTTTCTTTCCCGCCAAATCCCTTGTATTTGGAGTTTTGCCAATATTTCGATATTGTACCTGCAAGGGCAGCTCCAAATACATGGAGGGTAGTTAATGGCATATATAGGTTGAATCAGATTCATGGAACTCATTTAGGAATTCCTAAAATTATGTATTGTTATAAATGGGTTACCAGCGACACTACTTTTTATTTGAAAACTAAGTTTTCGAATAGAGCTTTAGTTGTCAATCTTCCCGACGCCAATAGGGACTATTTTGATCATGGGGTTGTGATGAAAAATTGGCAACACCCTCCATTAAATGGAAATGATGTGTATCAAGGTCCCAAATGTCCGCTTTATGGCAATGGGATAGCTTGTTTTTAGTTTTTGAATTTAGTTTTCTTCATGTTTGACAAAATAGAAGATTGACATTAATTTCGTTTGTTACAATTGACAGTAAAAAGAAGCCCCCAAAAGAGATTGACGTTAACATAAAAGATTTAAAACTTATCTGGATCTTGCATCAATCAGTTGTTAGGGAGCACATTAGAGCTGCTTCTTATTTGTTGAGGTATAAAAACACCACCTCGTCTTTCATTGCCCGTCCAATTGCACCTCCTACGGTAATCGACCCTGATCAACCGCCAACATCTCGAGCAAGTGTGGGAGACTCCTTGTCTGATTTGGATACTTTCATTGTTGATTTGATGACGAAGAAAAGGAGGTTGCCCGAATTCTTTGTCAAATATGCCTCTGGTGTTGATGGGGTAAAGAAAAGTAAAGTGGATGTTCTAGCTGATGGGACAAAGAAAATGGACATTGATCCATCTAAGGGAATAACTACAACCGTGAAGGAGGTGGGTAAGAAGCCCCTGATTGTTCCAAAAGAGGCAGCACCTTTGATTGAAGGTGTTGCTATTACACAAGGAGAGGCAGCACCTTTGATTGAAAGTGCTCCTCTAAAGAGACTAAAAAGAGGTCTCGTTGAAAGACCTATAGAAACTGTTGCTCAACCTTCTGATATTGAGGATCCTTTGAGAGATAAATCTCCAACTCTCGTCGCTCCGAGTTCGGCCAAGGGCTTGATCAAATTTTGGGTCCTTCTCGAACATCGAGCTGCTGAGTATTCCCTTTCTCGGGAGAAGCTCACTGATTTAGCCGCCCAATATATTACGTCAGTAAGTATCTTCATCCCTGTTACTTACTCGTCTCCACATATTGCATTCATATTCCGAGTTGAGCTCTTTCCTTTTTCAGTTTATGGCTTGCTTTAATGACATCTTTAAGAAAGATGAAGCTATCAGGGCTTTCACTTCCTCGGGTGGGGTGGAAGAGGCTTTTACAGGTCTATCCCGCTCTTTGAATGAATCCCGTCAGAAGTACGAGGAAGAAAAAACTGCTTGGGAGAATGAACTTCAATCTGTCAATACCACTCAAGATCAAGTTATAAGTGATTCTAAAGAGTTGGTGACCAAATTGAAGGCCGTTGATAGCAAGCTTGAAGAAGATGAACGACGTAAGAAAGAACTTGAGGATAAGTGATCGAGATGTAAACCGAGCGTCCGTGTAATACGCTAGTCGTTGTTATCGGCTTCCAGCCTCAATACAAAATAAAACTAAACTTGTAACGACACTTCTTAATGAGTATAGTGGCGAGTCTGGGTATCGAATCCACGGGGAGTTAGGACGTGTGAACGTGACGACAAAGGTAAGGTAGTTTAATCCTAAAGTTGATGTTAAAATAAAAGAAAAGAAAAAGATGATTGATTTTTATGGATTTTATCTATGAATTAACTAGATTCAATTAAATTAACCTACGCATGCGAAATTAACTAACTAAGAAGGAATTAATATGAATGAAGAAATGGGTTAAGAATACACTCCCCCAAACCCTAGTGTGTATGCCAGTACAAAATTAGTCATAAATTAGATAATTGATCAGACCTAGTCTTTAGTACTCCAAAGCATTACATATATGAGGTTCAAGCCCGCATCATACATAATTAAAGAATGAGTAAAACAGTGTTGCAATACTTCACGCACGTTGCATCCTTAAGCACCCCGGTTACCTAGGGCAAACGTGGTCAAAAGGTATACAATGGTTGTGAAACTATACAACACGATCTAATCATTTATTTAATTTAGAGGACAAATTTTATATCTATGCATACCACATCGGGTTGGGTTCATGCATCCCCACCCTTAAAAACTTAGCTAGACATGGGTTTATGAGAAAACAATTTCATAACAATGCATGTAATTGTGGATCTAAGAAACATTGTAAAGACAAAAATTACAAAACAGTTGATAGTTGAATTGAAATTAGAATTAAGATAAGATAAGAGAATGGAATTTGATACTTGAAATCTACACTAAGGAAGAGAGATGATTGAATCCATAAATACTTCTTGTTCTTAAAAAGTAGGGCTTTTCTAAAAATAAGAAATTTGTCTACTACAAACTCTCTAAATCTCTCTCTCTCTAAAATTCTATTATACTCTCTAGAATTCGACTCTCTTGGAAGGATGTAGGGCTTGGCCTTTTATACACATAAAAAATGACTCTTCCCATGCCTCTATACGTTTTACCCTTTTAATATACCTAAATGAGACTCTTCCCATACCTATCCACATTTTACAACTAATAAAAACGAATTAAACAAGAAATTTCAAGAGTTATCTCTTCAGCTTCCAGAATTAATTTCAACTTTTGACTTTCTATCTCCAACTTTAAATGGGCATAACTTCTTCACCGTAGCTCGGATTGGGGTGCCTTTTTTTTTTAATATTCTTGTAATTTAGATCTTTTCAACTTTCTAGCTTTCCCCACCACCGGAATATAGATGTAAAACACCATTTCTTGGTTTCTTTCACTGTTTTGCATTCTCTTTCGCACTACTTTGCATGAAATACCTGTAAAACACATGAGAAATACACAAAACACGAAATACTTGCCAAAAGGGGTTAGTAGCATAAATACGAGACAGATCCAAGCTATTTACTCTGCACGAGATCATAAAAATACCGAAATTAAGGGGATAAATGTGAAGAATATGTGCCTAATCACACTCCCTAACTTAGAACTTTGCGCGTCCCAAGCAATGTAAATGAATCCAACCAAAATTCCACTCTTGAAATTCCTTTATGAAAATAAAATTCTACTTTCGCAGGCAAGCGATTGCATTGAGCATATGCAATAAGCCTTTAAACCCCTAGGTTACCCTAGTAGGACGAGTTTTGTCTCGTGAGGGTTTGCAGTGAATACACCCACAAAATTCTTTATTGGCCCAAATAAATATCAAAATACTTAAAAATTATACAATTTAAACTTTTCGAAAAATAAACACCATAAATTCATATTCAAATATCACAAACCGTAGTGTGTGTGTGTGTGCAAAGCCATAAATTAAACCTCAAATTTCCACCGATTGAGCATTACGTTACTTTCCGAAAATTCATTTTGATTCAAATTCTTACGGATGCACTCACAAATGAATCACTCGGATTGTGGCTATTTTCTCTCGGTATGCATGATATAAAGAGTAAATATAATGGACACAAATTCACGCATACAAAATTGAAAAGAAGGAAATATATGGTGAAAAGATCTCATCATCGGAATACAGTTATTAGAAAATGGGAAACATCATATCTTAATCACACCATTTTAATCTCTTTTACTATCTTTTCATATCTTATCTCTCCATGCAGTAATTAATTTCACCATTCGGACTCGGTTAGGACTTTTTGGGTTAAAAAGTGTAGAGGGTAAAAATGGGAATGGACGGATTGTTCGGAATTGGAAAATGTCCTGATGATGTCCATTTGTGCTTTTTCGGGCATTTGCTCATTTTTCTTTTTTTTTTTCATTTTTTTTCTTGCTATTTTTCTTTTCTTTTATTTTAACATCAACTTTAGGATTAAACTACCTTACCTTTATCGTCATGTTCACACGTCCTAATTCCCTGTGGATTCGATACCAAGACTCGCCACTATACTCCTTAAGAAGTGTAGTTACAAGTTTAGTTTTTTTTGTATTGAGGTTGGAAGCCGATAACAACGACCAACGAAAATCCTATTGCCGAAGCAAATTCTGAAAATTCTCACACCACTAATTCTCCTCATTTTTGGGTCCCACCGCCTTCGCCGAATAATTCAATCACAAGTCGCTCCTTGAGTCAAACACCTAGTGTGAATTCTGAGTCTTTTGGTAGCAATACGTCTGTGCACGGTAGTGTTAGTGTTGGTGTTGGAGAGGAAGAGCTACCATATCTTCCCATGAAGGATCTTTTATTTCCAGAGCGAACTGTTACCCCTGGTTGCATTTTACTTCCGTATAATGCCGGTCAGTTCCACTTTCGAAATGGTATGATTCAAATCCTTCCCACATTTCATGGGATGGATTCGGAAAAACCATATCTCCATATTAGAGAGTTCGAAGAAGCAGGCGAGACGTTTGGTGACCAAGCTTACCCACAAGATGTTATCCGATTAAAGCTTTTCCCTTTTTCCTTAAAGGATAAAGCCAAGACTTGGCTATAGTCACTACACCGAATTTTGTTTTATCCTGGCGGGATATGCAAACTAAGTTTCTCTCCAAATTCTTTCCATAACACAAAACCAATTATGTCAAAGCTTAAATACAAGCTTTTCGATAAAATGAGAATGAGGCTTTCGACAAGTGTTGGGAGAGATTTCAGGAGTTAGTTAGTGCTTGCCCGCATCATGGATTCGAAAAACATCATCTTAATTCATTTTTCCATCAAGGGCTTACTTTAGTATCTAAACAACTTGTTCAGACCATGTGCGAAAGACCTTTTTGGGAGTTAGAATCGAGCGATGCTGAGGCTCATCTGAAATATGTAGCGGAGACTACATAAGCATGGGATGTTTCTGACCCCAATAGTCAAAATAAAAATCGACAAGTGTCCAACTTCCCTGCTGCGTCCGGTATTTATCATTTGGACAAGGACACTTTGTTAGATCGTAAATTTGACCAATTTGAAAAGAATTTCAGAGACATGCTTGAAGTGCGATTAAAAGAAGTAGCTAGACCCTTTCAATCAGGAAAGGAGAAAGTGTGTGCCATTTGTGCTGCTGGTCATTCTACCAAAGGTTGTCTGACCATCCCTGCATACAAGGCAATGTACACTGAACAAGTTGAGGCGATAGGAGGATTTGGCAGAAATTTTAATGCACCGCAAGGGAATGCATACAATCAATCTTAGAGGAATCATCATGGTTTCAACTATGGACAACCACAAGGGGGGATGGCTCCTAATCCACATGTGACTTTACCACCACCACCACCCTCAATTTCAGCAATTGGCCCCTCCGATGCATGCTCCTATGCAGGTACCACCTCCTGGTTCGTATGTCGCTCCACCTAGGCGATCTCTTGAAGATAATCTGAATCAATTCATCCAATCTCAAAAGGAGAGCAATGCTAAATATGATCGAATGTTCATGGAAATTCATACTAGCATCTCTAGGTTACAATCTGCAGTGAATACTCAGGAAAATGATAAATTCCCAACTCAAGGCCAAAGACCCCCTCTCCAAGATCAAACCACGGTTAGCTCCACATCATCGGATTTGCCAGAACAATGTCAAGCTGTTACTACTCTCCGTAGTGGTCGCGTAATTGATCTAGCGCCAACACTTCCCAAGGAATTTAAAGCTAAAGAAGCGTCAGAATTTGAGGAGACTCCATTGCACATGGAAGATAAAGATGAGGGAGTTGAACCTGAAGTTGAAGTTAAAATGCCCACTGCTGCTCCATTTCCTCAACGCTTAGCACCACCCAAGAAAGGGGCTTCGCGTACGGAAGTGTTAGATGTTTTGAAGCAAGTAAAGTTGAACTTGTTGTTTCTGGATGCTATCCAACAAATTCCAGCATATGCCAAGGTCATCAAAGATATTTTGACTGTCAAACAACGGCTTAAGGTGAAAAATAACATTTTCTTGGCATAAAATGTGAGCTCGATCCTTCTGAATGATCTTCCACCAAAATTCAAGGATCCCGGTGCACCTACAATTTCGTGTGTCATAGGAGAGAGTAGAGTGGAAAAAGCATTGCTTGACTTAGGTGCGAGTGTGAACATCCTCCCATACTCTATCTATAAGCAGCTTGATTTAGGTGATCTAAAACCTACCCGAATCACTCTACAGTTAGCTGATCGAACAGTGAAAGTGCCTCGTGGGGTTGTGGAGGACGTGATAATTCAAGTGGACACGTTTTACTTCCCTGTTGATTTTGTCATTTGGTACACTGAGCCTTCTCCCCATGCGATAAATCATGTTCCAATAATATTGGGCCGTCCATTTTTAGCTACTGCTAATGCTTTGATCAATACACGGAATGGCCAAATGCAACTCACTTTTGGAAACATGACTCTCGAGACCAATATTTTCAATGTCGCTAACCAAATGGGTGATGAGAATGAAATTCACGAGGTGGATCTTATTGAAGAGGTGGTTGATGAACACATCGAGAAGATCATAGAAGGAGATGCACTGGAAGTTTGTTTAGTGCAAGGTGGTGAGAATGAGAGTTCTTATACTGAGTTTGGGCGTGAGGTGGAAGAATTGGAAACTTGGTTACAAGAAGAAGTGAGTTTTGAGAATTTAAGAGATATTGACTGGATTTCTAGATTTGAAGAATTACCCCCGAGGGAGTCGCCCATGATCCCCTCTGAAAATAGATTTCCTAGTCTTGAGTTAAAGAAACTACCCTCTCATGTAAAATATGCTTTTTTAGGAGATAATGATACATTCCCTGTTATTGTTTCTTCCAGTTAAAAAAAAGAGCAAGAGGGAATGTTGTTGAATGTGTTGCGGAAGCATAGAAGTGCATTTGGTTGGACTATAGCAGATTTGAAAGGTATAAGTCCATTGATTTGTACCCATAAAATCCATCTCGAGGAGGAGGTGAAGCCCTCGCGTGAGATGCAAAGGCGACTAAACCCACTATGAAAGATGTAGTTCGATCAGAAATCATCAAATTGCTAGATGCTGGGATTATCTATCCCATTTCTGATAGTAAATGGGTGAGCCCAATTCAGGTCGTTCCAAAAAAGTCGGGTATGACCGTGGTTGAAAACGCTAAGGGAGAATTAATAGCTCAACGCACCACCACCGGGTGGCGTGTTTGAATTGACTACCGAAAGCTCAATGCCGGAACCAGAAAAGACCAGTTTCCCTTGTCGTTCATCGATCAAGTGATTGAACGAGTGACGGGCCATCCTTACTACTGTTTCCTAGATGGGTATTCTGGCTATAATCAGATTGAAGTGGATGTACTTGATCAAGAAAAAATGACTTTTACATGTCCGTTTGGTACGTTTGCCTACAAACGTATGCCTTTTGGGCTATGTAATGCGCCAGCAACTTTTCAAAGGTGCATGCTAAGTCTCTTTAGCGACATGATAGAAGAGGGTCTTGAGGTGTTCATGGACGATTTCAGCGTTTTTGGCCCATCTTTCGACCAATATTTAGCTAATCTTGAAAGGTTTCTATTCCGATGTGTGGAAAAAGACTTAGTCCTTAATTGGGAAAAATGCCATTTTATGGTCACCGAGGGCGTAGTTCTAGGCCACATAGTCTCATCTAGGGGAATTGAGGTTGATCGAGCAAAAATAGAAGTAATAGCTGAGTTACCCCCGCCAAAATCTCTTAAAGATGTGAGGTCCTTCCTAGGCCATGCTTGATTTTATAGGAGATTTATCAAAGACTTTAGCGCCATCGCTAAGCCTTTGAGTAATCTTCTCATGAAGGATACTACGTTTGAATGGAATAAAGCATGCCAAGAATCTTTTGATAAACTCAAAAGCATGCTAATTTTGCTCCTATCATGCAAGCTCCTGATTGTTCACTCCCATTTGAGTTTATGTGTGATGCAAGTGATTACGCGATTTGGGCTATTCTTGGACAAAGAAAAGACAAGAAAGCTCATGTTATTTACTATGCTAGTAGGACATTATCTGGCCCCCAGCTTAACTACTCTACCACGGAGAAAGAATTACTAGCAGTTGTTTTTGCTCTCGATAAATTCTGATCTTACATTGTTGGGTCGCCCATCATTTTCTTCACTGATCACTCAGCCCTCAAATATCTTCTGACCAAGAAAGATGCCAAACCGCGTCTAATAAGGTGGATCCTACTCTTATAGGAGTTTAATCTCTCGATTCAAGATAAGAAAGGAGTAGAAAATGTTGTTGCTGACCATTTGTCACGCCTCTCGTTCGACGTACCTATTGATCCCATTCCCATAGACGAGTATTTTTCGGATGAAAATCTATTCGCTACTTCTTCTCTCCCCTGGTTTGCGGATATAGTCAATTACCTTGTCACTGGAGTTGTTCCCTCCAATTAGAGTCCGCAAGAGAGAAGGAAGTTCATTACCTGGTCACGCATGTTCTTTTACGATGATCCATATTTGTTTAAGTATTGTGCTGATCAAATCATACAAAAATGTGTACCTGATGAAGAAATTCAAGGGGTAATTCGATTTTGTCATACGGAAGCATGTGGAGGTCATTCTTCCAAAAATAAAACTGCTGCAAAAATCCTACAAAGCGGTCTCTACTGGCCCACAATCTTCTGGGATGTGAATACTTTTTGTAAATCATGCGATAGATGCCAAAGAATGGGAGCTATTACTCGCCGTGACATGATGCCATTGACCCCAATATTTGTTTTAGAATTATTTGATTGCGGGGGTATTGACTTCATGGGGCCCTTTCCCCCTTCTTTTTATTTTCTCTACATCCTCGTCGCAGTAGACTACGTCTCAAAATGGGTAGAGGCCATAGCTACAAGGACGAATGATAATAAAGTGGTGATCAAATTCATTTAAGAGAATATACTTTCTCGATTCGGAGTTCCTAAGGCTATAATCAGTGATAATGGTACTCATTTCTGCAATAGGCCGATGGAAAAGCTAATGCGAAAGTATAGAGTCGTCCATAAAGTTGGAACGACTTCTAACCCTCAATCGAATGGCCAGGCCGAGCTCGCCAATTGAGAAATCAAGAGTATATTGGAAAAGACAGTCGAACCTAATAGGAAAGATTGGTCACTCAGATTGAATGATGCGTTCTGGGCTTATATAACTGCATACAAGAATCCCCTTGGGATGTCCCCCTTTCGTTTTGTATATGGCAAGCCTTGTCATCTTCCGGTTGAAATTAAACACAAAGCATTTTG
This sequence comes from Sambucus nigra, assembly GCA_949130495.1. Lineage (NCBI taxonomy): Eukaryota > Viridiplantae > Streptophyta > Magnoliopsida > Dipsacales > Adoxaceae > Sambucus > Sambucus nigra. The sequence goes on along the minus strand of OX422211.1, from coordinate 433,616,181 downwards.
GGCTATCAAAAGGGTGAACTTTAACATGGAAAAAGCCGGTGAAACACGTAAACTTCAGTTAAACGAGTTGGAAGAAATTTGCAATGATGCGTATGAAAGTGCTAAAATCTCTAAAGAACGAATGAAACAAGCTCACGACAGAATCATCCGATGGAAGGAATTTCATTCGGGACAGAAAGTACTTCTCTACAACTCGAGGTTGCACTTGTTTCTCGAAAAATTGTGGTCACGATGGTCAGGTCCATTCATTGTGAAGGAAGTATTCCCCCATGGAGCTGTTGAACTAGAGGATCAAACAGGGGGAAACACATTCAAGGTCAACGGGTATCGTCTGAAGCCGTATTTGGAAGCGGCTGTCATGAAAATCGACATAATCTGGTTGTCGGACCCCATTTATAGGGATTGACTAAAAAATAAAGGAGAGGTCGCCGCACCCCCGATGTGTGTGGGCTGAATGTTATGTATAATCGTCATAGAATGTTAGGAGTCATGGATATGTGTCATAACCGGAAAAGGGAATCCTATACATGTCTTGGGGGTATTTCAGGTGTCAGTATGAGTTTTGAGGTTCATTTGCATTGAAGGAAGCATTGGAGTAGAGAAATCAGGTTAACAGTGACAAGGAAAGTAAAGCAGGGGAATTTCTGGAAATTCCACAGATCGGATCGGTCCGACCCTGCATAAAAAGAACCGATCTGGTATAATCGGACCGGTTCGATCTGAACCCGAATCGATCCGGAAATCTGTAGTCACGCACCGTCCCGAGGTTAAAACCTCTTCAATCCACACCTCATTCATTCCCCCAATCCCTTCCTTTCCCCAAAAATTCGTCCCCTCTATTTCCCCCCATCCATTCCCCCCTTTTCCCATCATCTCAACTATAAATACCCACAACCCCCACCCCATTTTCATCACATATCTATCTCCTCTCTCCTCTCTCACTTTCTGTCCAAGTCTGAACTAGCCATGGCTGCTCCTCAAAAATATAATTCCATTGAAGTTCTGCCCGACGGCAATGAAGAATATCGTTCCCGGCGTGAGGCACATTGGTACCGTCGTTTCTTCGATCCGAGAAGGAAAATCCACATCGAACGCCAAGTGCTTTGGGATCAGCTGCCTAATTCTGTCACAGGCATGTTCATGTCACGAGGCTGGTGCAGATTTTTCAATGAACCATACGAGGCTGTTTGGGAGAATGAAGTGCGTCAGTTTTATGGAACGCTCGTCCGTACCGCTGATTTTGAATCTCAAGCCTTTGTGAGCTCGACTCCGATACCATTATCGCTTGAAATTATGGCTCGGAAACTCGAGTCTAAAGGTGTGGTCATTCCAGCCCAATTTACTTATCCTAGTCCTGATCCCGTTCTGACCAAAGCTGTTTGCATATCTTGCATCGCGCCGGGAGCGATTTGGGATACCAAGACCTTTCCTGTTGGTCGGTTACCCGACAAGGCACGCATCACTTTTCACATCGTTTGTGCCAATCTTTTGCAAACCTCAAATAATTCGGCCATGCGCCTGCATCAAGCTACTATGATGTATCATCTGTTTGACCATGCAACTGTTATCAATTTGGCCCGCACGTTTTATAATGATATCATATTTGCGGCGCTGGACAAAAAGGGTAGGGCCCCTCTTCCTTATGGCCGTCTCATTACCTCCTTTCTTAAGGATGTCAGAATTGTTCCACCGCAAGATCTTATCAACTTGCCCAAGCCACTTGGGCAAGAATCCCGCACTCGAAGTGACAAGCAAATCCAACTGATCCGTGCGCGGCGAGGCAACAGAGATACCTCAAGTGATGAGGAGGCTGCTGCGAAAGAAGACATTGTTGATGAAGATGTTGAGATGGAAGAAGGTGAGGAGGAAGAGTATGATGAAACTGCTGATCCGAATTATGTTCCGGTTGGTACGGGTTTGACTGAGCGCGTTGTTTCTCTTGACACGCGTTTTGACGGGTTTATGTCATGATACGAGAGGGACATGAGTTTGGTACTGCGTATGCAGGCTGATTTGTATCGTTTCCAGTCGGGTCCTAAGGCCCCCCTTCCTGCCTATTTCTATGATCCATATGACCCTGCTGCCCCCGAACCTTCCCACCCCCTTCCTGCCTATTAGTGCGTATTCATAAAACTTCGCATATATATATATACATAAAAAAAAAGAAAATAGAAAAAGAAAGAGAAAAATGAGCAAATGCCCGAAAAAGCACAAATGGACGTCATCGGGATATTTTCCAATTCCGAACAATTCGTCTATTCCCAATTTTACCCTTTACACTTTTTGACCCGAAAAGTCCTAACCGAGTCCGAATGGCGAAATTAATCACTGCATGGAGAGATAAGATATGAAAATATAGTAAAAGAGATTAAAATGGTGTGATTAAGAGATGATGTTTCCCGTTTCCTAATAACTGTATTCCGATGATGAGATCTTTTCACCATATATTTCCTTCTTTTCAATTTTGTATGCGTGAATTTGTGTCCATTATATTTACTCTTTATATCATGCATACCGAGAGAAAACAACCACAATTTGAGTGATTCGTTTGTGAGTGCATCTGTAAGAATTTGAATCAAAACGAATTTTTAGAAAGTAACGTAATGCTCAATCGGTGGAAATTTGAGGTTTAATCTCTGGCTTTGCACACACACACTATGGTTTGAGACATTTGAATATGAATTTATGGTGATTATTTTTTGAAATGTTTAAATTGTACAATTTTTAAAGTATTTTGATATTTATTTGAGTCAATAAAGAATTTTGTGGGTGTATTCACTTCAAAGCCTCACGAGATAAAACTCGTCCTACTAGGGTAACCTAGGGGTTTAAAGGCTTGTTGCATATGCTCAATGCAATCGCTTGCCTGCGAAAGTGGAATTTTATTTTAATTAAGGAATTTTCAAGAGTGGAATTTTTGTTAGATTCATTTACATTACTCGGGACGCGCAAAGTTCTAAGTTAGGGGGTGTGATTAGGCATATATTCTTCATATTTATCCCCTTAATTTCGATATATTTATGATCCCGTGCAGTGTAAATACCTTGGATTTGTCTCGTATATATGCTACTAACCTCTTTTGGCAAGTATTCCGTGTTTTGTGTATTTCTCATGTGCTTTATAGGTATTTCATGCAAGTTAGTGCGAAGGAGAACTAAAAATAGTGAAAGAAAGCAAGAAATGGGGAGTTCAAGGGCATTTTTGTTATTTTACATCTATATTCCGGTGGTGGGGAAAGCTAGAAATTGAAAATCTCTAAATTACAAGAATATTGGGAAAAACGACACACAAATCCGAGCTACGGTGAAGAAGTTATGCCCATTTAAAATTGGAGACAGAAAGTCAAAAGTTAAAATTAATTCTGGAAGCTGAAGAGACAACTCTTGAAATTTCTTGTTTAATTCGTTTTTATTAGTTGTAAAACGTGGAGAGGCATGGGAAGAGTCATTTTTAGGTGTATAAAAGGCCAAGCCCTACATCCTTCCAAGGGAGTCGAATTCTAGAGAGAGAGTCAGATTTTAGAGTTGTTTTTATCAAGTTGTAGGAGGCTAGTAGTTAGATTTTTAAAGGATTCTTGTAAAAAAGAACCCTAGTTTTGAAGTTTGGCTACTATTCAAGATTTTAAGATCTATTCAAGATTCATCATTCATCCATTGCAAGTAATTTTAATTTATTGCTTTTACAGCTTTCATAGTTAGTTTAATTAATTGTTGCTTTCTAGTATTCCAATCCCAGTTCAAGTCATGTTCTCAATTTTCTAGATTTAGTTATGAATTCCTGCACTTTCACTTTTAAGTTTTCTTTTATTTTAATCATGTTAAGCTAAGTTTTTAAGGGTGGGGATGCATGAACCCAACCCGATGTGGTATGCATAGATATAAAATTTGTCCTCTAAATTAAATAAGTGATTAGATCGTGCTGTATAGTTTCACAACCATTGTAGACCTTTTGACCTCGTTTGCCCTATGTAACCGAGGTGCTTAACGATGCAACGGGTGTGAACTATTGCAACACTGTTTTACTCATTCTTTGATTATATATGATGCGGGTTTGAACCTCATATATGTAATGCTTTGGAGTACTAAAGACTGGGTCTGATCAATTATCTAATTTATGACTAATTTTGTACTGGCATACACACTAGGGTCTGGGGAAGTGTATTCTTAACCCATTTCTTCATTCATATTTCTTCATTCTTAGTTAGTTAATTTCGCATGCATTGGTTAATTTAATAGAATCTAGTTAATTCATAGATAAAATCCATAAAAATCAATCATCTTTTTCTTTTCTTTTATTTTAACATCAACTTTAGGATTAAACTACCTTACCTTTGCCGTCACGTTCACACGTCCTAATTCCCTGTGGATTCGATACCCAGACTCGCCACTATACTCCTAAAGAAGTGTAGTTAAAAGTTTAGTTTTTTTTTGTATTGAGGTTGGAAGTCGATAACAACGACTAGCGTATTACACGGACGCTCGGTTTACACCTCGATCAAAATGAAGGGTTCAATAATAATGGGGACACAAGGAGACAAATGATCTTCAACCTCAATAGGTTTTGAAATATTTATAAGAGGTTGAGATTCAAAAGTACTTGGATCACTCTCAATGATTTCGTTCTCAAAAGTATTAGGTGAAGCGCAAGTCTCGACCTTCTCTAAGTTGTCCAAATAATCATTCAACTGCTTGCATGTTGCTCTAATTTTTAACTCTGTAGTAGCAAGGTCATCAGATTGCTTTTTGATAATAATCAAGAGTTCTTCCAAAGTAGGCTTCCTTGGTTGTAGCACCTCGAATTCTTCATTTGGTTGTCCGTTGCTGAATACAAGTATAAAATTTCCATTCTCTTAGTTATTATTTCTTTTCAATTCAATTCTCGATTGTTTTGCAATTTGTTACCAATGTTTTTTAGATCCATAATTCCATGTATTGGTATGAATTTGTTTTCTAGAAAAATCATGTCCAACTAAATTCTCAAGGGCTGGGGTACATGAATTCATTCCGAGGTGAATTACCCAAGTAGAAAATAGAAGGTAAATTGAATATTGACCAAATCGTGTATGGAAATTATACAAACTTAGCCAATCTTTTAATCTCACTTGCCCTAGGTACTTGGGATGTTTAAGAACGCTATGCAAGTGTAATTTTCCATTCACCGCTTTATATTTGACTTTGATTTCATATGATGCGGGCTAGTTCCCTCATATATGTAATGCTTACGATTTATAAAGATTGGGTTTAGTAAAAATTTCAATTTACAATTCTAGTATTCTATACGGTAATTTTTTTAGGTTTGAGGGATTGTACCCCACCCTATTTTCTCTCATTTTCAAATCTAATTTCTTTACACATTTTTTGTGCACATTCTATTGGAAATTTACAACCATCAATCATCATTTAATTTCTTTGGAGAAATCATTTCAAGGTTAAATAACTATTCCTACAAAAGTGCCAATTTTTTATCCATGTGGATACGATCCCGACTTGTCGGATTATTACTAACGCGACAGGCTTGCACTTGAGCCTGATAAAACGCCTTTTTGAGATAAATTCTTAGTCGCGTCAAGTTTTTTTTTTTTTTTCTTGCTTTTTTTTTGTTGTTGAGCATTTTTTCTATTTTTCTTTTTCCCCTTTTTATTGCAAAATTTTGACTTACTTGATGAATTTTCTCAATTTTCACAATTTTGGGCTATTTGGGGTTTTCGGGTTATCAAACAAAGGGAAATATTTTATTAGGCTCAAAGTGGGTTGCAAAGGGATAATTTTTCACAACTTTATTATGGCTAATATTTTTGGGTTAAACAAAAGAGGGCCTACTTCATTGTCCAAATTGCTAATCACATTACCATATGCATCTCGAGATTAATGAAGTTTAGAGATATATTTAGCACGAATTTCGAGATAACATCTCACACATTTCCCATAACCGATCAAAACAAAGGATTGAGATCATCAATGACTTATTAAAACACTGAAAAGAACATTGAGTTATCATAAACTCGGATTGATTTAAAAACTCATAAAAAATTGAATGGCTCGAAATCTCACTGGGTTTGATCTATCTCCACACTTATTCGTTAAGTCGTCAATTTTCTTTCAATTTCCATCTTCGGTCAATTTTGGCTTAGTGCATTTTGATTGTTAACAATTTGAGACTTTAAATAGAATAAAGGTGATATTTTTGAAAATTTTAAATTCCAATTTTTATTTTTTTTGAAGAAAAATATTTTTAGTTTTTTCAACTTTCTTGAAATTTGTGAAAATTTCTAAAAAAAACACACTTGGAAAGAACATGTGATCGAATCAATGAATCTAAACAATAAACGGGAAGAATATCCCACACCCCCTAACTTAAATGTTGCATTGTCCTCAATGCGAATCAAGAACACAACATAAAGAGAGGAAAAGAAAGATATTACCTAAATGGAGCGATCCCCGATGAGTGCGAGTCCATTGAATCTACAAAACATGTTAGAACCAAACATAACAAAAACTTTAACTAATTACTCTACACTATAAAAAAATAAAAGGAAAAGGAAAAAGCTAATTATGTACAACCTACGATTTGAAATTCTAGTAAGTTATACACTAGAAGTCGAAAAATTTGAGGGTCCACCCAAAATACAATATGACTTTGAGGGATTAATGGTGTGCCCTCACTAGAAAGCATGCCGCCCGAAAAATAAGAATTTCGTTTGAACAACGGAAGGCATGTGTAAGGTGAAAAAAATGAACCATCACCTATTAAAAAATTTAGGGGGATAATGAAGGATTTGGGTGCATAGGGGGAGAATTCCCATTGGAATCCAAGAAAAATAGAATCACGTTCCAAAGATTTTTCAAGTAGTATGGGAAGTGGGGCATACAAACAAAAAGAGTCCGTCTTGGAAAACAATTTAAGCATAGAGTCCTTGTCCTCAAAATCTTCTCCCCAAATTTTTTTAAATGGATCTGATGGAGTGGCACGTCTAAGTGTATGGCCCGTAAGATGAAGCATCTCAAAATAACATTCCCATACAAAAATCGAATCAACATCCTCAAGACATTCATCCAGTTCTTGTGATGGATTTAATGGTTCGATAATAGTGGGTGAGAATGGTGAGGACATAAATTCAAGATCAAGTGATTCTTCATTGGATTCCATATTTGGTTGAAAACATTCTTTAGTCTCAAAAATATCGGAAGAAAAATCCTCATTGGGTTCAAATAATGCATCTAACTCTTGCTCATAATAACGATTTTTTTCTCGATATTCTTTTCAAGTCTTTCTTCTTCAAGCAATTCATTTTGATAAATTTGGATGGCCTTAGCACTGGGCTTATATTTATGAGACTCATCTTTAGTGATATTGATCCAATGTTCGTAAATCGTGAGTTCATTCTCCTCCTCACTATTATCATAACAATTAAAGCCACCAAAAGAGTTAAAGTAAGACATTTCAAATTTGGCAATTCAAAAACGTGACACCCCTATTTTTGAATTTTTTTTTAAATTTTTCTGAATTTTTTTTTGGATTTTTTTTTTGATCAAATTCGGGATTAACCAACCTAACCTAAAGTCTACCTAATTCCCCGGTAACGGCGCCATTTTGATCGAGATGTAAACCGAGCGTCCATGTAATACGCTAGTCGTTGTTATCGGCTTCCAACCTCAATACAAAAAAAAACTAAACTTGTAACTACACTGCTTAAGGAGTATAGTGGTGAGTCTGGGTATCGAATCCACAGGGAATTAGGACGTGTGAACGTGATGACAAAGGTAAGGTAGATTAATCCTAAAGTTGATGTTAAAATAAAAGAAAAGAAAAAGATGATTGATTTTTATGGATTTTATCTATGAATTAACTAGATTCTATTAAATTAACCTATGCATGCGAAATTAACTAACTAAGAAGGAATTAATATGAATGACGAAATGGGTTAAGAATACACTTCCCCAAACCCTAGTGTGTATGCCAGTACAAAATTAGTCATAAATTAGATAATTGATCAGACCCAGTCTTTAGTACTCCAAAGCATTACATATATGAGGTTCAAGCCCGCATCATACATAATCAAAGAATGAGTAAAGCAGTGTTGCAATAGTTCACGCGCGTTGCATCATTAAGCACCTCGGTTACCTAGGGCAAACGAGGTCAAAAGGTCTACAATGGTTGCGAAACTATACAACACGATCTAATCACTTATTTAATTTAGAGGACAAATTTTATATCTATGCATACCACATCGGGTTGGGTTCATGCATCCCCACCCTTAAAAACTTAGCTTAACATGATTAAAATAAAAGAAAACTTAAAAGTGAAAGTGCAGGAATTCATAACTAAATCTAGAAAATTGAGAACATGACTTGAATTGGGATTGGAATACTAGAAAGCAACAATTAATTAAACTAACTATGAAAGCGGTAAACGCAATAAATTAAAATTTCTAGCAATGGATGAATGATGAATCTTGAATAGATCTTAAAATCTTGAATAGTAGCCAAACTTCAAAACTAGGGTTCTTTGTTACAAGAATCCTTTAAAAAACTAACTACTAGCCTCCTACAACTTGATAAAAACAACTCTAAAATCTGACTCTCTCTCTAGAAATCGACTCCCTTGGAAGGATGTAGGGCTTAGCCTTTTATACACCTAAAAATGACTCTTCACATGCCTCTCCACGTTTTACCCTTTTAATATACCTAAATGAGACTCTTCCCATGCCTCCCCACATTTTACAACTAATAAAAACGAATTAAACAAGAAATTTCAAGAGTTGTCTCTTCAGCTTCCATAATTAATTTCAACTTTTGACTTTCTGTCTCCAATTTTAAATGGGCATAACTTCTTCATCGTAGCTCGGATTGGGGTGCCGTTTTTCCCAATATTCTTTTAATTTAGAAATTTCCAACTTTCTAGCTTTACCCACCACCGGAATATAGATCTAAAATTACAAAAATGCCCTTGAACTCCCCATTTCTTGCTTTCGTTCACTATTTTGAGTTCTCCTTCGCACTATCTTGCATGAAATACCTATAAAGCACATGAAAAATACACAAAACACGGAATATTTTCCAAAAGAGGTTAGTAGCATAAATACAATACAAATCCAAGCTATTTACACTGCACGGGATCATAAAAATACCGAAATTAAGGGGATAAATATGAAGAATATGTGCCTAATCAATAAGCTAAAATCTGCCGAGGAGGTTGAGGCTAAGCTTAAAGAGGCTGAACGGCATAAGAAAGAGCTGGAAGAAAAGGTGAAGCTTGCTGAGGAACACGCTTCATTGGAGAAAGTGAAGAGGAAAACTGCTGTAAAGAAGTCTTTTAGCTCAGGCTGGGATAAAGGATGGAATAAGGCCTTAATTGCCATTACTTTTCAGATGGAATATGCCAGTCTAAAGTACTTTAGAGATGGATGGGTTGTAGCCTTCAAAGAATTGAGTGTTGCAAGTGATTCTGAATTGTTTCAAAAGCACATTCATGGTCATCCTCCTATCATTAGCGAAGAAGATGAGGCCGAATCTGATGAGTCTTCAGTGATGGTATCAGAACAAGTGCCTGTGACTCCTGTTCCTCAACCTTCCGAGCAAGTTCAATAAGCAAGAACTTCTACCGAGCAACCTGCACTTCCATCCAAACCAACTAAAGATATTGTAGTGAATAAGGAGAAGGTGTAAAGTTGTTCGGTTCTTATGTTATTTTCTTTTTTCCTCGGTTGTAACTTGGAATGTATTTTCCTTTGTATGATGAATAGGAATGAACTTTTGTAATTTATCTCACGTATTTCTTTGACCTGTCTTGTATTATTGTTGATGCATTTTATTTTCTCCTTGTTAGTTTATGACCAGGATGTAACTCTTATCAGTTAATGATACAGAGTTGATGAAGAAATGCAACGATTATTTCAAAGCTGGCCATGCAGATTTTACTAAGGCCCAAATAATAGACATCCTCGGATCCGATGCCTCTGAACAAGAAATTAATGCTTATCAGTACTTAAAGTCTCTACTTAATCGTGTTGCGACCAACAATGTGGCTTATTACGAAATGATTGAATATCTTCAAGGAATGATCGAGGCACTTCAACTTCAGCACAAAGAGACCACAACACTTTTGCATAAAGGTTATGAGAAAAAGTACCAATAATTGAGTGCTGACAAAGGTTAGGACAATTATATTTCTTCCCATGAGAAAAAGGAAAGTGTGTTGAAACTTGAGATTAAAGAGCATAGAAACATTGCCAAGTTGTCAGAGCAAGAGAATATCGCGTTGTAAGAGGAAGTGAAATAACTCAAATCTGCTGCCTCCTCTTCGGGAGCCTTGATCCCAGTTAATGATGACGGTTTTTCCTTTTTAAAAATCGAAAATGCTACCTTAAGGGAAGAGTTAGAGACCTTAAAACGAGCCGGACTTTCCACACCTGCTCGTGGCAGAGCAAAACCTTCTTCCCGTGGACGATCAAGGGTTGGTCGGGTTATATTGATGACACGAGAACTAAATTGGCCTTAGAAAATCAAGTCGTTTAATTGACGATGAAGAATCATGCTTTGGCAGAAATGTTTAAAAAAATTTAGAGTTTTACCGACCAACTCTCCAATCAGAGTTCTACGCTGGAAAGTAAAGAGATTCTGGTGAAGAAGCTCTATGAGCAGCTTGAAAGATTGACTTATCAATTTCACAAACAGCCTAAAGAGGTTTGGATGGCATGGTACAACAAAGCTCTGTATCATCTTGATGCTCGATTGCAACAGTTAAATAATGAGGGGTACAAGCAGGGATGGTTGAATGCTATGTGTGTGCTGAAACTGGAGCAAGGACACTTCTTATGGGATTATTATGAGCCTGGAGTGCTTGATTTGCCAGTGCCTCCCTTTAAACTTGATTTTAGTTGGATTCCAGCTCGTGCTATTCCTCGGTGCTTGATTTCCAAATATCTTGGTGATTATAGTCTTCATTTTAATTTTGAGATATCTCGTCCTGAGCATTTGCTTGATCGACCATCCATAGTTAACGTCAGAATGCTGCGAGTTATGAATTTTATAAACTCTCCCTATGTAATAGATGATCCTCCAGCTGGGATGGAACCTGTATCAAAAGTAGAAGGAAAGAAGCCCATAGAGTAGGATATTTGTATATAATGAATCAAATTTCATTTCATATGTAATCCACTTGGTTTTATTAAAGAAAGATTTAGTCTTTGTGCAATTTCATTGTTATATGCAATTAATTTTGTTATTTGTTGGTGACTATATATATATATATATATATATATATATATATATATATATATATATATATATAGAAGGACAAAGTATCCTATTTTGTTTTAGACAATGGAATTTATCCCATTTATTGTCTGATTATAGTGACTTGTCACTCTTTGTGCCTAAGCAATGGAATGATTTTCATCCCATATTCCTGCTTAGTTGTAGTAATCGTGCCAGGATTACCTTGTTGCCTAGACAGTGGATGCCCCGGGAGGTCACCCATCTTCTTGTCTATTTTGGGGTGTCCCTTGAGATCACCACTGATCAAATAGGCTTTTGTCTTATATGATTTTTATTTACCAACCAACCGAAGTTGGTGGTTATTGAATTGCCGACCAACCAGAGTTGGTGGTTGTTGAATTGCCGACCAGCCGGAGTTGGTGGTTGCTGATCTGGGGAGTTGGTGTAGTGTGTAGCACTAATACTCCGAAGAAAACTTAACAAAAGAGGAAAGATGGGTGAAACATCACTTTTATTCATATTAAAAAAAGTGTGTTACATATGAATTTTTATCACTGATAATACTTGCGCAGATGCTTTGCGTTCCACGCGTTCTTGAATTCTTCTCCCTCTAAAGTTTCAATGCTGTATGTCCCAGGACGAACAACTTCAGTTACTCTGCAAGGTCCATACCAGTTGGCCTCTAGTTTATTGTGCTTCTGGATCACCTTCTTCATCACATAATCCCCCTCTTTCAAGTCGCACTTCTTCACCGTTTTGTTGTAGAACAAGATTGTTCGTTGTTAGTAGGCTTTATTCCTGATCGCTGCTTCTTCCCTAACTTCTTCGAGCATATCTAGGTCTAAATGTCTCATCAAGTCACTTACAGGGGAATTGAAATTAAACACCCTATGTGTGGGTAGACCCAACTCAGCAGGTATGACAGCTTCACTTTCGAAGGCTAACATGTACAGAGACTCCCCAGTTATTGTTCGTGGTGTAGTGCGATAAGCCCACAACACATAGTGTAGCTCGTTAATCTAGTTTCCCTTTGCATCATCCAACCATTTTTTCAAACCATTTGATAGGGTTTTGTTCCTCACTTCAGTTTGCCCATTGCTCTGGGGATGGCCTGGTGCGGAGTGGATCTTCTAAATATTAGATTGGTGATAATATGCAGCGAACTCCTCGTTATTAAATTGGGTTTCATGGTAAGTAATGAATGCATGTGGGAGACCATATCTGCAAATGATACTCTTCCAAATAAACTGATAGACCTTGTCATACGTCATGTCAATGAGAGGTTCAGCTTCCACCCATTTGGTAAATTAATCCACACCAACTACCAGATACTTGAATCTCCCTCTGGTCATTGGAAGTGGCCCGACCAAGTCTATACCCCATATGGAAAATGGACAAGGAGACGTAATGGGCATTAACAATGCTTGGGGGATTCTTCGGATGGAAGAGAAACGTTGGCATTTATCGCACTTCTTAGCGTAAGCTGCACAATCAGCTCTCATCGTTAGCCAGTAATATCCCTGTGTCATTATCCTCTACAAAAGCGTTCGACCTGCTATATGAGCTCCGCAAGAGCCTTCATAAACTTCTTCAATCAAATCTTTAACTTCGGAGGGATGCACACATCTCTGTAGTACTGCTATAACCCCTCTTTTATACAAAATGCTATTGGTCAGTACCTAACGAGCAGCTTTAAACTTCAGTTTCTTGGCTGTGAGTTTGTCAGTTGGCACAATCCCCTCTTCGATATAGGCCGTGATGGGGTCCATCCAGGATGGACCCGAGTCGAGGGTAATGAAATTCACCATTAAATCTTCGTCTATGCTCTGATCTGCTAGAATCTCTATTGGGATTGTTCTTCGTAGCTCGGTGCGTGTTGCTGAGGCCAGCCGAGCTAGGGCATCAGCTCTTGCATTCTCCAATCTCGGTATTCTGATTAACTGGACTGCGGCAAAAGTTGATACAACCTCTATAGCTTTTGCATGATACTTGAACATTAATTCTCCCTTCACTGCATATAACCCGAGAATTTAATTTACAATTAATTGTGAATCACTGAATACGATAGCCTGCTCTGCATTCATGATTTTGGCCAAACTAAGACCCGCGATCATAGCTTCATATTCAGCTTCATTATTAGAAGCCTTAAATTAAAAACGTAGAGCATACTCAATATCAACTCCATCAGGACTGTTTAGGATTATTCCTGCTCCACTACCCGTGGCACACGAAGAGCCATCCACGTATAAATGCCACACAGGTATATCATTATCAAACTCTTGGTCAGACAGAGTTCCTTGGTGGAATATTTGATACTTCTTTTTATCTTCTCCTATCCTTGGACAATTACCTGACATTTCCTGTTGCTCGTTATCTATCTCTTCCTGTCGATCTACTACTGGAAGTTAGTAGGGGGTTTCCTTCGATGATCCCATAACAACCACGGGTTGCTCTGTATTACGCTCTTGCTTTTCGAGGATGTCAGAGTAAGTAAATTCTGCAATAAAGTTCGCTACTGTCTACCCTTTAAGCGACGACCTAGGCTCATAAACTATGTCATATTCACCAAGTTCTACCGCCCAGTACATCAATCTTCCCAATTTTTTCGATTTGTGCAGGGCCTGTCTTAATGGCATATCAGTGTATATTACTATAGTATGGGCTTGAAAGTATGACCTCGTCCTTATACTAGTTTCGATCAGTGCTAGTGACAACTTCTCCAACCTTGAATATCTGATCTCTGCTCCTCGAAAGGCCTTGCTGGTATAATAGACCGGTTTTTACACTCCGTCCTCCACTCTTATCAATGCCAAGCTAACTGCGTTCTCTGAAACTGTCAGATACAAGTATAGTCTTTCTCCCATCACTGGTCTAGATAATAATGGAGGTGTCCCCAGATATTTCTTTAACTCTTAAAAGGCCTCCTCGCATTCATCATTCCACTCAAAAGTTTTTCGAAGTGTTATAAAGAATGGAAGGCATCTGTCTGTTGCTCGTGACATAAATCTGGTAAGTGTTGCAACTCGCCTTGTGAGACTTTGCACCTCCTTCTTCGTAGCTGGAGATCATAGCTCCAGTAGTGCCTTGATCTTTTCAGGGTTCGCCTCGATGCCTCATTGATTAATAACATACCCGAGAAACATGCCTTTTCGTACTCCAAATATGCATTTGGTTGGATTTAACTTCATTTGATATTTCTCTAGCTGATCAAAAGTCTGGCCCAGGTCAACTAAATGATCGACAACTTTCTTGCTCTTTGTCAGCATATCGTCAACATAAACCACCATATTATGATCGATTTGCTCTGCGAACACTTTATTCATCAGTCGCTGGTATGTTGCACCTGCATTTTTAAGTCCGAAATGCATAACATTATAGCAATAAGTTCCCCTTGGGGTGATAAAAATGTACTTTCCCTGTCCTCTGGTTTCATCTTAATCTGGTTGTAGCCAGAATAAGCATCCATGAAGCTCAATAACTCATTCCCCGATGTAGCATCCACCAGTTGATCGATTCGGGTCAAGGGAAAATGATCTTTTGGGCAGGCTTTATTAAGATCAGTGAACTCCACACACATCCTCCACTTATTGTTTTTCTTCTTTACCATCACAACATTTTCTAGACAATCAGGATACTTGACGTCCTCAATAAAGAGGCTTTCTGCAGTTCTCTACTTCTTCCTGCATGACTTGGTTCTTCTCTGGGCTGAATACTCTTCTTCGCTGCTTCACTGTCTTGACCTCCTTATTAACATTGAGCTCGTGGCATAGGAAAGTCGGGTCTATCCTTGACATGTCTTCATGACTCCATGCAAAAATCTGATTTCCGCGCTGTAAGGACATTTTTGTCCATTATCAATTTGTATGTCGTACGCCGTTACACCGTTGAAGAAATTCAAGATCGCATCTACATCAACGGATCTGAATATCAAAGCGTCTTCAACATCATAGCCTCTGTGAGAATGAACTTGGTAAAATTTTGTTTTTACGTTCCTTAAAGTTCATATTTAGTATTGGGAATTTTTTATAAAATGTTTTTTATAAAAATAAGAAGTAAGTTTTTCCAAGCAAAATGAGGCTTTTAAAAGGATTTTATTTTTTATGGGAAAATCGGACCTGTCCGCCCCCTACCGGACCGATCCGCAACCGGACTGGTCCGCCCCTCAATCGGACCGATCCGCTTGCTGCAGATCCAGTATACCCCGGACTGCAAGCGAACCGATGAAGCCTAAAATAAAAGAACCGATCCGGTCAATCGGACCGATCCGCCCCCAAGCCGGACCGGTCCGCCTGGGATAAATTCGGCCAGATTCTGCAGAGATTTTTTAGGCTCAAAGTTTTCTTATTTAAGCCAACTTCGGGGAGTTATTTTCCAAGACTTTTCAAGACGATTTTCAGAGTCCTAAATACTCTCAGTCTTCACCTTTTTGAGTCCCAAGACTCTTTTTGATTCACACCAAAAATCCCAATTACTTTTGTGAATCTTTTGGAACCCTAGAACATAAGCCTTGCTATTGTTCAACCCTTGTGGAGAAGCCGTTCTCTTCTTCATTGCTGCCCTCCTGGAAAGGGAAAATTCCAGCCGACAAACTTGTGGAGAAGCCGTTCTCTTCTTCATTGCAGCCCTCCTGGAAAGGGATATTTCCAGCCGCCGACTACAGAATCCGATACCTGAGGGTAATTCTTAGTCACTGTATATTCATTGTAATCCGAAATTGTATGTTACAATATTATAATGAAAATAAAAGGTTTTGCCCCTTTGGGGGATTTTTCCTGAAATTGTTTATTTTTATCCTGCATGCTATATTTTATTTGATAAATCATCTAGATGCATGTCTTAGGTTTTAACTAAAATTTGGGATTAATTAAAATTGGTTTTTATTTGAGAAGTCGCAATATTTCCGCTGTAGCTGCTCTCTCACGCGCTTTAGAAATGCCACCAGTTCCTGCTTTACTGATAGGTCCAATGATGCACCAATTCGAGTTATTCGTTATGGGCGTTCGTCGTTCAGAATGATATTCTCCGTAGCTTCCATAACCTGACCCTTCGCGAGCTGAGATTCATCTATAGGGTCCAAGGTTTCAATCTCTTCATCTTCTGTTTCATCCACTTGATACGTAGTAGTCTTCTTTCTGGCTTCTTCCAGTTCTTCCTATTCGACAAATGAATAGTAACATTCTCGAGATACTTTCTGGTCACCTTTCACAACTCCTACTCCTAAATTAGTTGGGAACTTCAAATATTGATGTACCGTAGATGGCACTGCCTCAAACTTCTTCAGACCTACTCTCCCCATGATAATGTTGTAGGCTGATTAGATATTTTTATCCATTATGAAAAAGCGTACCCTTTCTGTTCGGTAAGCAGGCCACGTACCAATAAGCATGTCCAACTTGATCGTCCCAGGTGGAAAAACCTTTTTTCCAGTGAAACCAAGGAGGGGCCTATGATATGGCTCCAACTGGGCTAACTTCAGATTCAAGCTGTCAAAGCATGGGTAGAATATGATATCTGCAGAGCTACCATTATCCACCAATACCAGTGAAATCACCACATCCTTCATTCTCATCTTGATCACCAAGGAGTCATCACGAGGATATAGTACACCTGTCAAGTCATTTTTAGAAAAACTGATGACCAGTTTATCCCTATTCACCTTCCTTAGGCGATCGTCTTCAGCCAAGTTTATGCATTGTATGTAAGAACAAGCTTGGGCCTCATTGAGGTAAGCTTTCCTCTCCGTAGTAAGATCTCTACCTCCTGCATCTCCACCTGTAATGACATTACATTCAAATGATCTAAAATGGATTAAAAATACCTCATGCTCGGGCTGCCTTGGCCTTTTGGGGAGATCGAGATCATCTTCTAGATCATCTTCGTGATCTCTTTTCTTGTCATCTGTTGCTCGACGAGGAGATTTAGATATTTGCCTTCCTCTATCGCTGGTCTTTCCACTGCTTTGGTGATCAACGTACTTAGTCAGTTTTCTTCACCTGATGAGTGCTTCAATTTTATTCTGAAGAGATATGCAACATTTGGTCGTATGGCCATGGTCTTTGTGGAACTCGTAATATTTGGACTTGTCCCCTTTGTCAGGATCTTCCTTCATTTTCTCTGGCCAGGCTAGTTCCTCGCTGTTCTTAATCTCCTCCAGAATGTGATTTATAAATACCTTTAAGGGAGTATAATTTCCATACTTCCTCATCTGCTCCAGTGTTTGTTTGCCTTTTGACTGCTTGCTGCCACCATTGTTCTTCTGATCCTTCTTCTTAGTTTTACTACCCTCAACCTTGGTCTCCTTAGTGTCTGTATTCTTTTTCGCAACCATGGCTTCCTCGACGTTCATGATCTTGGTTGCCTTCGCTATCAATTCTGCCATGGTCCTGGGCAGATCCTTGGCCAAAGTATAGTATAACTTATTCGGTAACAGACCACTCATCAGAGCAGTAATTGTTGTCTTCTCCTCGTAATCAATCACCTCAAGTTTCTCATTATTGAAATGAGTAATATAATCCCTGGTGCTTTCTTTTGTTTTCTGTCTAACGCTCAGTAAGTGTGCTACTCTTTTAACTGGCTTTGCTCCAAAGCAAAAATTCCCTATGAAAAGCTCTGTCAACAAATGGAAAGTCGCAATCTTCCCTCGAGGAAGGTTGTTATACCACTTCTGGGCTGATCCGATGAGAGTTCCTAAAAATGCCCTGCATCTCATCTCATCAGGGACTGCATAGATATCAGCAACAACTTGGTATTTCTCTATATGGAGGACAGGATCAGTTTTTCCATCATATTTAGGTGTCACCATAGGAGTTTTGAGTTTTGATGGTGTGGGAAAATCCACAATTGCCTGCACGAAGGGCAACCCTTGGATAAAAGTTCTTTATAGAGGGTTCTTAGTATTAGCCATTTCCCCTAACCTGTCTTCCAACCTTTGAATAGAACCTTTCCATGCATTATTTCCCGCCTCGGACCTATTTATCCGATCAACTGATCGCGCTGAGTTTTTTTCTTGGGACCTTTCATTACGGGCTGTCGGGCGTGATTAGGCAGAACCTTCCCTTAGATCGGATGGTGGTTGAGAGTTCCTCGACGCACTCCTAGGAGGGTTTATATTCCTTCTAGGTCCCAATCGATCAAAAAGAGAGACTCTACTCAACCTTTTCAGAGCGCTAGTCCATTCTGGAGTTATAGTGACCTTCCGTTGAGAATCCGTAGCTCGTACTGAAGAAGTCCGTCCAAGTTGATACGAAGGATTATTAGATCTCTCAGTACGATATGATCCAGTAAACCTAGATTGAGAAACCTCTGGGAACAGCGTTTGTCTAGTTCTCGAAGATGGCAGATGGGTATTTCTCTGAACGCTTCGTTGTCCTGATTGAGCAGGTGCTCCATCTTGGACAGTTTGTATAAGTTGACGCATGGTTTCTTGCATGGTCGTTTGCCCTTGGGCTAAATTGGCCATTATACCAGCCAGATCTTACATATTTGGTGGAGTAGAGGGATTTGGAGGGACCCCAACAGTGTTTCGATTACTGGATTCTGGGTTTTCAGCCATAGATGATGAGTTTTTTGGTGAAAAACGCTAAGTGTAGTCGTTTTTCACAGACAACGCCAATCTGTTGATGTAAAAAACTAGACTCAGTCTAGTTTATCAATCACAGATAAAAATGAATAAATAAGACAATAGGTTTTTAAATTGGTTCGGCTATGAAAATGGCCTACGTTCACTGTTGTTGTATTACTTGACTATTTGCCTTGAATCTCGATGATGGTTTACCAAGAGATCCAAAAGTCTCCTTTTATGACTGGGTTACAATGTATTTATAGCCTTGAGGCTGTAAATATGAAAAGGTAATGTGTCATCCTCTAGTAGACATATACATTTGTACAATAATAATGCGCATTAAATCTAACGTTCATTGAATGCGTAGTTGCCTTTTGGTTTTCTTGGTTAGATGCTCTGCACGATAAGTAGCTCGAACAGCCTGAGTTGCTCGGTACGCTTTAGTAGCTCGAGACTCTTGAGTAGTTTGGGACTCTTGAGTATCTCGGAACGCCTGAGTATCTCGGTGAAAGTATGTATTTGCCACGTAGGTTGACACACGTCTTCAGATAATTGGTCCACGTCCTGTTGACTAAATTTTGTATCAACAGTTGTGTTAAAAATTCTGGCAGATTGACGTCTTATGTTCATCAATTAAACCCTAAGTCATTAAAGATTTATGTTCTTCAACCAAGAACGCATCAAGATTCAATATTAATCATCAAATATATTCAAATATCATTTTATCTTCACGTAAGGAAAATTTTCAACGAAAAGTTTACACAAAAACTTCAAAGATTCAATCCAAGAATCAAATTCTCCTTTAATAAACATAAAACCCTAATTTTTCATGTTCTTCACATCTTTTAATCAAGAACTCAAATATTTCTCTTATTAATAAACCCAAATTCTCTAATTTCATATTATCTTCATTAAGGAACATCTCTACATGCATTCCTACCATAATTCATGAATTAAACCCTCCCAAATTCATATTAAGACTCCAAAAAACATGAAATCAAACCATGTTCTACATGAGAATTATAATATGCTTAAAATAAATTATCATTTAAATACTAGCCTCTCTATATTAGGTCTGAAATCCGTTGGTTTGATGGTGTGGTGGTTCTCCCCTCACTCCGATCTCGATTCCATCTCGTTCAGGGTGAAAAACCGTGTAGGAAGCTTAGTTCTCCCCTCCTCTTCCTCTCATATGGTCTATTTTCCTTTGTGATTGTGTTAGCCCTAGCCCCTTATCTCTAATGGAAGCTATACACTTAATATTTTCGGAGTTATCTACACCTCAAACTCCCGAATGACTGAAACGCCCTTAAATGGTGTCGGGCTGGTCTAAAATTGCCCCGGGACCCAAACTATACCCCCGGGTGTACTTTTTCAACTATTTCGATCCCTTCAAAATAATCTGTGATCTTAAAATCACCACCCGACTCACTTTATAAAATCATCTTAATTCCACCCTAAAATACGACACGTGTGAAATTAAACCTAAATTCCATTGATTTAACCTCAATCACCGAATTAAATAATTTATCCAAATTAAATATTTTCCACATCATCGGTATAATTAAATCCTAAATCATCAATTTAATTTAATTATATACCCTCATAAATACGGGGCAATACATCCTTTTCCCCTTACAAAGAAATTTCATCCTCAAAATTTGGATAAGGCTCGTACTCCAAGCTCTCACATATAACCCTATTCGCATACTCGTAAGATCGCAACATATATTCCAAACCTTCTCATCGTGGATTATAATACAATAACTGAACTACCCAGGGCGCCCATACACCCTATACCGGTGCATAACTACACAAACGTTACGTGGATCCACTAGCCTCAAAGATAACATAGTTATTATCCCTCGGATATAACTGTATAAACGAACAATGCCCAAGGTACCAGACCCATGTCCTAATGGCCAAACAACTCCCCACTTTCTACGCTGCGCTAAATTTCATG
This sequence comes from Sambucus nigra, assembly GCA_949130495.1. Lineage (NCBI taxonomy): Eukaryota > Viridiplantae > Streptophyta > Magnoliopsida > Dipsacales > Adoxaceae > Sambucus > Sambucus nigra. The sequence goes on along the minus strand of OX422211.1, from coordinate 433,595,441 downwards.
CGTGGGATGTCTCGCAAAGCGAAATCCAAACAAGGAACCCCCTGATACACTACTACCTAACATTATCGGTCGTCGAGATCCGTTAAGCCCTCAGTCCATAGCACATACACTCAAATCCATGTCTCTTGACATAATAGTATACTCATCCACCTTTATATTATAAAATACCACATATACCGCGACACTCTTACTATCACTAGTTTCTTAGAGAAAATAATCATGAGCTATATATATCCACTCGATAAAAGCCAACATATCCTGAATCACATCAGTAAACGTCCCTACGTACCGAGATCAATTATAACTAGAAAACATGCAGAGAGAAGTCTACTACACAATATATAATAATACATTTACACATATATATATAGGCTCAACCCTCTTTCAGGTGATACCTAGCAAAAATAAATCATACCTTGGGAACGCGAACACGAGATCTCACTATCACAATCTACGATTGCCCAACCCATCGCTAACCAGTCAAATCTCAAAAAGTAGTTTACTCTCTCTCAAAAATAGTAAACTAACATGTAATATAAATGTCCTCTTAGTTCGCACACACGCTCTCTCTCGTTGCGACACCAAAGAGTTCCGCTACCCCACGGTAATTATATATAAATACATAATAAGGTTATTACGGCTAATGCCCCCACTAAATCCGACTCGTTTACGAATATAGTGACCCAAATTCTTACTTGTGAAGCACCCATGTCACTCGAACAAATCCCATACTGATAAGGATAAAGCAAAAATTTCTATCTCCATATACTATCTAACTTGTCTGGTCAACGGGTCTCTGAGCCTAACTCTCGTGCCGGGACTGACCTATGATCTACTGTATATCCAGGATCTTATCCTGTAGTTTCCCCATATCTCTCATTGGGAAATTACGTACTTTATGATCTACCCACCCATAAGCGAAATATCGCCCCAAAAGTCTCTCTGCCTGTAATCACGACCCTGATGGCCTCTCCCATATTTCCCTTGGCCCTAACAACCCTGAGGAATGGGGTGCTAATGCTGTTGAGGACCTTTTTGGTCCTGCTCGAACCCACCATTCTTGGTTTGGTAATCTTTGGGCTTAACTATCTTAGCCCAATTCCTTGCTGGAAATCTCGCTCTTTCTGTTGTTGTTCCTTACTAGCACTGTTCTCGTCTACTTAATAGTCTGACTTGTCCCACTTTATCGTTGTGGACATGTTGAATACAGGTGGTCCTATTCTCCACATACAGAATACCTTTTTATGCCATCCCCCTGCCTCTGGCCTCATTGGCTATGTTGGGGTGTCATTCTCTCAGACTTAGTAGCCTTAACCTTGATTGCTACATTCGTTATCCCTTTGGATCTACTGGACTTATGGAACTCTTTGCTGGCCTGAATGGCCCTGACTGAACCCATCGTCACTTTTCAGGAATTCAATTGATCTAAATTACTTAAATGGGTCTCCCACTGGGTACACCCTACTATAGTGCTTCATTATCATAATTAAATCCATTATTTCCCTTCAACTAGATTCTTCAATCCTCTTGGCTCCCTTCTCATGGAAGCATTGATGTAAACTTATAAACATACGACATCGACGACATCGACACTAGTAATTATACTCATATTTCTCATCCACGCTTATATATTCTCATCACGGGTCCATTATCATCTTACGGACCCATTTATCATTCTCCGCATCCCCTTCGTTGGTTACGAAGTTCACTAAACAAATCATCGTCTCTCTCACAATCGGTCTCTATTTGGCCTACCATATGAGGTGACTAATTCATAACATCACGATGCTGCTCCTATGAGTAAATAAATTTTGCCCTAAATTTAGTCTTGGGTGTCGCTGCACTTCACCCTACACTGTTGCTTTTGGATTACCTTCATCCATTTGTTCATCGTACTTCCTCTCTTTCTTGAATTCTTACAGGTGACTCTTCTAAAGAGTCCCCTTGACTCTCCCCCTGCCTTTAACGCTGCGTGAGTCTGAAATAATACCACCGTTCTTTACAAAGGTGCTTAGGGAAACTACTATCCCCGAGTGGTTATCTTATCATCATATGCCCGAATAATAATCATGGTGAGTCCTATATCCATCACCGTTCTCAGAATACTTTGTGTCTTCTGTCTCTCCTCTCCTCCCGCAATCCCTTTAACGGCCCTCGTTGGTCGTCTAAAATTGCTCGGTGTACGAAGCTCAACCGAACTCATATATGAATCACATCACTATACTTAATGACAGGAGAACATAAGTCGCATACGTAGAGGAATAAAACAATCCTATCATAAGGCCCTACATCAAATAACGTTACGCTAAAACGTGAAACGCCGCACAAATCCTAAGTACTTTAGAACCTGATGCTCTGATACCATGAACTGAAGTTTTATTTGGTATTAGTTTATTTCAGTGTTGATTCAGTTTTTTATTTATTGCATGGATGATTTATTTTTATGTATTTAAGCATGTGTTTTTTGTTAATTGAAAAGATAAAAAATTGACACCGGCTTTTTGGATACTAGGTGGTTAGTAAAGTTTAAAAAGTTTTCGACAGTTATGCAAAGAATAAACTAAACGGGAACCTTGTTTTAATTTAATAAAAGCCCGATCACCAGGTATTTAATTAGGCGGGATGTCCAATTTTCTAAGCATTGTGAGTGAATATATGAAGTTTTGGATAAATATTGACTTTGATGCTTCAATTTAGAAAATTAATATTCCAAACTATTATTCCCTAACGTGTGATACGGGGACAGTATAGCAGAGTATGCGCTTATTGTATATACTGTGTGTGATATATATACTGCATGAATTATCTTACTTATGTGTGTTAGTAAGAAGACTAGATGGTGTATATCCATATTAATGTCTAATATACTCATGTGTGATAGTAGTGAGATTATATAGGATATATCTATAGAATAATGAATCTACTGTGTGAATAGTAGGAAGATAGATAGTGATTATCTAAAATAAAATAAGTGGAGAAACTTAACTGGTAAGCCGTGGGCAATAAGCATGCGTAAAATGGTAACTTGAGTTTAATAATAACATAAGAGAGATGTCGATTATCAAGGGTATTTCGGTAGTGTAATATATGGGCGGTACGGGTAAGTTAAGGAGAATCTTAACTAAGACTTGATGATTATTAAGAATATATTATAGCTTACTGTATGGGCAGTACAAAAGGGATATAATTGTAATAGTTATTAGATGTTGGAAACCTAGTTAGATTGGGTAGCTTTACGAGGTGGGACGTTAGGTGCGCATTATAAATTAGAGGTGAGGAATTCCAGAGAGAGTATGCAACCTAACATGTGTATCTAATAACTGGTTATTTAAACTGTGATTTAAATACTTGCTATGTTTTCAAAATATTTTTACTCGGGCTCTGACCCGTTCTTGCAAAATATTTTCCAAAACCTTTTAGGTGTCCATCCACAGGGACGCCAAGCATGACGATATATTTCAAGGATGCGTAGCTGCAACACTTATGGATGCTTTCAGGATTTGGACTTAGTCGCTTTAACTGATTCATTCCCGTGTAGGGTGCAGTTCAGTATTTCACTCGGGTATGTTGCCCTCGGTTATTTCATTTATGTCGGTTAGACTTTATATTCAGATTCTTTATATTGGACTTTTATATTGGATTGGTGAACTAAAATTTTATTCAGTATTAGTTTATTTTAGTGTTGATTCAGATTTTTATTTATTATATGGATGGTTTATTTTTATATATTTATGCATGTGGCTTTTGTTAATTGAAAAGATAAAAAATTGACACTTGCTTTTTGGATACAAGGTGGTTAGTAAAGTTTATAAAAATTTCAATAGTGATGCTAAGAATGAACCAAATGGGAACCTTGTTTTAATTTAATAAGGTCCTGATCACCCGGTATTTAATTAGGTGGTGTATCACCCCCTCCACCCCCTCTCCTACACACACACACACACACACACACACATCATCCCACCTACCCCCCCCCCCCCCAACTAGCATGGTTGGTCCAACAAATCATTCATCAAGTCACATATTCGACTATATATCCTTTTGTAATGTATATTTAGAGATATACGTATTGTCAAATTTGTGATAACCTACTATTAAAATAACGGGTGGTCAACTCTCTACTAAAATAAAATAGGAATTTCAAATATTCCATTCTTAGCATCACTGTTGAAAATCAGTTAATTACGAACCACGTTTTATCTAATCAAGCCGCGTGTAAATTTTAAACTTTAATTAAATTATCGTAAATAAATTCATTTTCCGTAAACCATTCTAGATTAATAATTAAATACACAATCACATAATCAATCTGAATACCGAAATATAATAAAAATCCATTAACCGAATAAACCATCGGTTTACAATCCAATACAATAATCCATTAAAAACGAATTAAATAAAACTGAAATATAAGTTGACATTGGGCGATGGGCCCGGATATGTAAGGGCAAAGAATTTAGCTTAGGCTTATTATTCATTTTATTTTCTCCATGGCACATTTGGCATATCTCGTTACAAACTGTCACGTACCGTCATGACAAATCGAATCCAATGTCCAAGAATTCCCTAAATCCCATAAAGGTATAAAATAATTTATGTTTAAAATTATTCATAAACTTTATTTTGGGATGTTTATTTTTTATTAAAATCGAAGAAGAATTTATCAATTTAAAGAAAAACTAACAACGTTCAAACGAGATTGCTAACTCGTTTGAATTACTTTTACTTTTTGTTAGATCTTACATCGAACGAACATCTAATAAGGGTCTCCTATTTGAATTCGTTAGAAACTCGTTAGAAGCCGGTTCAAACGAGATTGGAGTATCATTCGAACGAACTCTGTTTTTGTTGAATTCGAACGACTTCTATTTTCGTTCGAATGAGATTCACCGCCTCGAATTTTATGTCAGGCGTATAAATACTTGTTTTGAGTTCTTTTCTCATGGAATTTTGGAAAAAAGTAATCAAGATCTCTTTACCAATGTTTTTCCATCTTTTGGATTTTCAAACACCTTTAGATTCACAAACATATCGCCAAATATATTTTGTGACACCTTTTGAACCTTAGTTGAGGTATACTCATTATGGAGGGATCATCTCTACGTATGACTTGTGATACCAGAGGGATCACGACCGAAGACTGGATACATAAGACTGATTAGTGGATACTGATGGTGGATCGACGCTTGTGGACTACTCAAGAATGAGTACGAAGACTGGGCGTTATACTTGTGGGTTATATTAAGTAATATTGTAAGTCGATTGTCTTGTAAAGTTTCTAAAGTACTTATATAAAAGGTTTTGCGCAGAAAGTGGATTTTTCCTCGGTTGTCGTGTGGTTGCATATTTTATTTGTCTGTTTTATCACCTAGATGTATGTCTTAGGATAAAAAAATAAAATTGGATATATGTTTTGACTGTAAATTAAATAAGTTATTCCATTAAGATCGTGCACACTCATAAATTGGTATTAGAGCCTATTTTAACCCTAATAAGTACCAAATTAAGGGGGGATTAGATTTGTGTGTGAGTTTTATTTATGAGGGAGATTGCTTTATTGTTTTACGAGTTTTATTTTTAATTTCAAACTCGATGCATCAGGGGGTATTTTCTTTGCTTCATGTCTGTAGGTACTTAAGGAAGATTATATTATACTGGATAAAGGTAAAGTATGACACCTCGCTTACTAAAATAACAGGTGGCCAACCCTCTACTAAAATAAATCAGGAATCTCATGTGGCTCATTCTTAGCATCACTATCAAAAACTAATTAATTACTAACCACTTATTATTTAATTAAGTCATGTGTTAATTTTACTTTATTAAAATGACATCATCCAAACCATAAATAAAACTATTCATCATAACTCATTCAGATGAATAAATAAATTAAAATCACACAATTAAATATTGAGATCTGATACATGTTAATTAACCGAATAGCCTATTGGTACACAGTCCACTATAATACTCAAATAAAATGAAATAACTAAACTGAATAAAACTGACAATGGGCGACATGCCTGGAGAGTAACCAATTGAATCCTATGTAGAATTACAAAGATAGAGAATGGCTACAATAAATCATACAAGCACTCCACGGTTGTCGCAACTCCGATAACCTAAACAAATACTCATACTTGACGTCCCTCTGACTGAACACCTAAAACTTTTTATATAAGTAAGATCCTAAAACCTTTTTAAAATATTTTATAGGTGATTAAAATGCATAAATAATTATCTGTGCATTCTTCCATATTTAAATTAGTTTCACACTCACACGAGATAATACTCACCCCTTAACTATAGTGCACACCTAACGTATGCATTTTAACCCCTAGTTATGTTATTCCGCCTATATAGTCTCCATTATCCTGAAGCATATATGCTACCATGTGTCACTCATATTTTATAATTAATTTTTCCATTCGTTTAACAATTTTAATTCTCAATTATAATTAATCAATTCATATCAGATAACTTTCAATAATTGTAATTCTCAGTTATAATTTATCGATACATTCCAAATAACTTTCACTAGTTATTAAATTAATATTCACACGTTAATATCTCACGCCCGTATATATTTTTTTGTACACATATATACGTAGTTCAATATCACATCAAGCATACATATATATCACTCGCTATATACGTATAACCGACATCTCTCAGAGTAATAACTCATTAAATGCAAATCTTTAAAATGTTATCATGCACCAGGGCATGCACACATCATTCTAGGCCACCGGGTTGGACTCTCGCAACGAACCCTGATAAAATCATAAATGTATTGGAGGCGGACATAGGTTCCTTGATAGTAAGTCATAACCATACTCAAATTACCTCACTTCGAACTTAAACCTCAAAGGCCACATGTGTGGCGCTATGACCTGCGGTCCATACTTAGCGTACTGTTTTTCACAAGGAAAGATCACGCACGTCGCGCACCCTTCGATCATAACAGTAGAGGGGTATGCTTATATAATTATATCATGCTTACTAATATATATATACACACACACACACACACACACTCTATCTTTATACCAGTATATATTTTATCAATAATTTCGGCTAATTGCGCTTATTACTCGCGACACTATCCCAATATTTTTCGAATATCATTTCCATTCTCAATTACTTAATTATCCAGTTAATTAATTAATTGGTTCTCATAATATTAATTCTGGACACGTATAACTCTCAATGAGATCGCATCCCTATTTTTCTGAATTTTCCACCACAAATTCATTAATAAATATCCGAGTACAATTCACCTCAAATACTCTAAATTTCACCTCGAATAAAAATACCAATTCATCTAAGCTTTAATATCAATTGATATAAATTTTTCAATAGTCCAAAATTATCCCCGAACATCATAGTTTAATCCTATGAACATTTTTCATCAAATAAGCCAAACTGTACGTAGCAGGGCTACTGAACAGAGTCAAACAACTGTAGGCCTATTTTAAAAATACATATAATCAAATCCAAAAATTATCATAATCACCAATTCCACTTCAGATTTGGATCCTACACGAAAAATTGAGTCGAGGTACGTGTTTTGAGTTTTTCTCAATTATCTTCCTAAAGCCCTCAAAAGAAGAATTAAAATTGTCCAAAGCGACTATTCTCATTCCTCTCATTTTTACCTCTTTGAGTTTCTTTTTTGACAATTTTTATCCCCAAATTAATACGTCCCAACATACAATTCTTCAATAAAATTCAATTTCGATCAATTCTAAACATGGATTAGATTTATTTTAAACATACACCTCTCTACATATGATCATTTCATGGATTCTAGATGAAATCTCTACCTATGTTAACAGTCTCCCTATCTCATACTATTTCATGAGTTTCAATCTTCCAAATTCATAATCCATTCACCAAAATGGGATTCAAATTCTAGATTTCAATCCTAAATAATTACACATGTATTATTCTGAAATATATTGTCACAACCCCCAATTGAATATGAATCCCACCCAAAATAAATTCTCAATCACAATATGAATTGAAATTAAAGACATAAATAAATACTAAGATAATTACTTATCATAAGATTCGTAGTGTCTGAATTCATTGTAGATGATAACTAAAAATCCTTGAACTTCTTCACAAATCCTCCCACTTGAATTATCCTTGAATTTCTTTAGCTTTTCTTGGAACTTTTGAGCTTTTCTCACTTTTCTCTTCACTTTCTCTCTAGTCCTTTTGTTTCTCTCAAAGAACCTTTTGTATTTTGCAAAATGATGGTTTGTTTATCTAAACTCTTTATTTTATAATATAAATATCATTTTTGTCTTTTCACATCCCATTAAAAAGACCAAAACGTTCACATACTAGTCCCGACTAGTCTAAAAGACCCCAATACCCAAACACTACTCTCGGGTACTTAATTTTGACTATTTAACCATTTATGGATCAACCGTGCACTCGAAATCATCATTCGAGTCACCCATCATCAATTTACCATCTTATTTCCAATACGACCCCACACGCGCGTCCGAATAAGATACTATTAACCCGTCAATTTTACTCATTTATGACGTAATATAAAATAATACAATTTTATTTACTTATCATATAAGTAAATATAATGTCATATAAATATTAATCCATTTGTCGCTAATTAATATTTATATAAATTTGCTTTATTTTTCAAATTAATTAAATTACTGTATCACGTGTAATTTAAATATTCTCAATTTAAGTATTTTTAAAATTACGGGATAGTACATACTTCCCTCCTTGCAAATAAATTTTGTTCCCGAAATTCGGATAAGCCTGGTACTAAAACTTCGGATCCTTACCCACATGGCATCTGAACGTACCTAACACCATCTCTTGATAAAATTTTGGTACCACCACTATACACCTATTAGTTACACCATCCTGATTGAAGACCTACTCAATACAACCCAAGATTATCGACATGTCTATTCAATCCTTCCATAGTGTTATACTTCATTATTTTTAAGGTCTCACCTATACTATAATATGCAAACTGTCGTGAAGCCGCTAAAAATACTCCAATAAGACGAGCCTAGACTCCATTAGCTCTATCACCTCCATGTTGGGGAAAGGCCCCATTTCCCTAGGTGCCAACTTCCCTTCTTATCCAAATCACAAAATTCCTTTCATAGGAGACACGCACAATAATTTCTGATCATGCACGTTAGTCTTTAACTCTTTAGTTCATGACAATGTAACTCTTACAACATTCCTGAACTATATGAACATAAATTCGATTAACTCAATCCCTTCCGGTCGACTCTAAATCACGTCCGACCCGGGAAAATTATTATTTCCCCACCCTAGACCAATCACAGGGTGGATGACAAGGCCTTTTATCTCAAGCCTCAAAAGGTATTTTTCTAATAATAACTGGTACGAGTTATTACACGCAACTCTGCCAATGGTAATTACTCCTCTCAATTACCTTAAAGTATTGAACATTCATTTCTCGCATTCTTTAACATCCTAATCACAACTTTTCCCCCATCGACTCCTGATAATTCCAATCAGAGATGAGATTCAAGGGTCTTGTCCTAATTCATAACAATGTTGGGTGACACCTTGTGTCGAATCATTCCCTTTTAATTTAATGAAACAATAGACACACTCCTCGAAAGTGTAACTCTCCCAAATTAATAATAACTGCTCCCTATGAGTTAACCTTTTCACCAATGGAATCTCGATCGTTCCACGATATTGGTAACTCACAATGAATTTAATCAGTCTACCTATCCATTTCGTCACTGGAACCATCAATCTTAAAAATTTCTGGTGGATCACCGCGGACCAACCCTTTTCCCATCTACGAGTAGTGCACCTAGAGAAAAATTCATTATGTATCACTCCACATCGATTCACAAGTTTAATATCCCACATCACATGATACATATTACTCCCTTTCATGGGGTATTTAAAAAATCATTACCCTTGCGTTTGCTCTAAACTGCGCACTTTCTGAGTCATCCTTGCATGTTAAAATTAACATCGTACTTATGCGCAAACCGTCCTCAGAATTTGACTTAGTACGCCTCCGATTTAATTCCCAAAACTGTTGGACCCTCCCTTATCTAGAGAGATCCCTCATATCGAGCATGATAACCCTCTATACTATAAATCCAAATTATCCCATTCCTTTTACTGAGTTACGTCCATTATACTATTCTAACTCTGTTTCTAAGTGACCCATAGGCATATGTCTCACACCTCTATTACCATGACCTCTTACCCCTGAACGATTTCAAAAATCTAACTAACCAGGGTACCCATAAACCCTATCTTCCATGCATAGACATTACAGATGTAACATACTTATCTTAAACTCGGCCTCGTATACTCGGTGTGGCTATACCGTAAGGTTGTTATCGATTACCTCTTAATCGTGACTTAAATATCCTCAAGATTGCCCACCTATCCACTAGTGGTGTAAAAATTTCCCTAGTGCTTCCTACAAAGCACTACATGACTTTAGTGCCATTATATTGTATAATAGCTCTCGCCACATGTACAATGATTATCATTCAAAATTGACACTCTAACATCCAATAACGTATCCGAATTCCCAACATTTATTAAGCTTCATGTAGGGACATAACACAATTGAAATCCAACTAAGGAATTTCCCCAATGCCCCTTCCCCTGGCATTGTCAGTTATCGAGATCCTTTTACCCAAAGCACATAATCGGGACACTCAAAATCCCATCCCCAAACGTATAAGCCTAGTCCTCAACTACCACATCTCTAAAGGAGTCTTACAGTACGATGATCGCACTATCACTAAGTCCCCAACACTAATTTAATAACAAGCTAAATCTCTCCGCTCAGCGGTAAACCCGATATACCCTGAATCACATCAGTACAGTCCTTACGCATCGAGATCGAATAATACGAGACAACTATACTCTTCGAAGTCTCCACTGCAATATAATATATATGCAGACGCAACCCTCTTTCAGGTAAGACATCACAAAAATAACACATCCTGTTTTGGAATATCGAATACGATAGCCTTACTATAGCAATCCACCATCGCTAGACATTCCATACCCGGGATAACATCATACTAGCATAACACATCTCTCGTATACGAGTAAATCCACTAAAACATATCTCTCAGTGTCCGCACCCGTTCCCCTGCAGATGGAACCAAAGAGATCCCTTTTACTCGACGGTAAGTATAAACACACAGTAGTGATACTAATGATACACCCACTAAACCCATCACATGCGCAAGTCTAGTGCTAACAAAATAATGTGACGCATTTGCGTCACGCAAAACTTACTCCATTTGCCCTAGGATAAAAATCGTACTTTCTATTGGCAATGGCACTGTTTGTTCAAATGATTCCTGGATGTAATATTCACATCGAATATAAACCAAAAACTGTTATAACCATTGCCCCTGTTGGGCATCCTGCTCCTGTCCCCCATCTCTCTACGGATAAGATCGATGCATGTGATCCCGCTCTCCACATATAAAACACCATCCTGTATAATCCCCGTGTCTCTGGCCCCCTAGACATGTCGGGGTTGCCTTACTCTCTGGATCTGGTAGCCTCAGACCTAATGGCTACCTCAGTTGTTACCTTGGCTCTACTGGCCCTGTGGAACATATTACGGCACCAAATGGCCCTGTCTGAATCCACCTTCACTTTATCAGAATTCCCTTGATCGAAATCTTTCAAACTGGTCCATCTCTTGGGTATTCCCGATGTGGTGTCCCACCAACACTAATACACTCTGTCTTGCTCTGTTGGATAAACTATCCAAATCTTGGCTCCCTTCATATAGAAGCATTAATATTCATACGGTAAAAGTAGGACATTGACCCCATTGACATAAGTCGTACAAATGAATTTCCCCATAAGTGTTGGGCACGAACTTTCGAATTTTCCCATAAGTGCCGAATTTCCCCATCATCAAATATAAATACCCTATTTACCTTCCTATCCACCTTATCGGGCACAAAGTTCGCTAAATAATCAAATTTTTTCGTATACTCGATCCCTGTTTGGCCCTCCTATGATAAGTCCCAAAACTTTCTTCGCATATCTGTTTGAACAACATATAAAAGGACTTGTAGTGAAACTGCACCCAAAATTTCTCGATATTTATTATATATCTTTCCTCGGATGTGGTGACAGACTCCCACCACTTCAATGCTATGCTTATGAGCTTAAAAATTACCGAAATTTATTTCTGAGTGTCACTGCACTCCACGATACTCGAACACTTTTAGATGTTCCCCTTCTTTTGGTTAGTTATTACAATGCCGCATTTCTCGAAGACTCTGATGGATGGTCCTTTTTAATTGCCCCGATGACTCTCTCCCATACCGAATGCATTGGGTGAGTCTGAATTAGCACCACCGTCTGCTGTAGCAGTGCTTGGGTAAACTATTGTGCCCTAACGATCATCACAACATTAACTGTCTGAGTAATAATAGCGGTGACTTCTACTGCAACCACCATTTCCCAAATAGTATGCAGCTTCAGATGCGCCTCTCCTCATGTAGTCCTACTAATGGCCTTTACTGGTTGTCATCCATTGTTCGGCATACGCAGCCCAACTGAACTCGTATAAGATTCACTTTAATTTTACGCAATAGCAGGAGAATGTAAATCGCAATAGGAATCGACAGTCCTAACCATAAAGCTTTATATTAAATAAAAGCAAAGCTGACAACCTAATAAGTCCTCATAGATCCTAAGGACACTAGAACCTAATGCTCTCATACCATCAGGAACACCCCACTTATTGAAATAATGGGTGGTCATCCATCTACTAAAATAAGCTAGGAATCTTATTTGGCTCATTCTTAACATCACTATCGAAAACCTATTAATTACTAACCACCTATTATTTAATTAAGCCGTGTGTCAATTTTACTTTATTAAAATGCCATAATTCAAACCACAAATAAAACTATTCACCATAAATGATTCACACGAATAAATAAATATAAAATCACATAACTGAATACTAAAATCTGATATATGTCAGTTAATCGAATAATCCATCGATACACATTCCAGTACAATACTAAAATAAAATGAAATAATTAAACTGAATAAAAATGACATTTTGCGACAAGCCCGGAGAGTAACTAATTGAATCCTATCTAGAATTACAATGATAGAGAATGGCTACAACATATCTTGCAAGCATTCCACGGCTGTTGCAGCTCCGATAACCTAAAATAGATACTCATACTTGGCATCCCTGCGACTGTACAGCTAGAAGTTTTTAAAATAATTTTGACACGGGTGAGCGCCTAAAATATTTGAAAATATTTTGTAAGTGATTAAAATGCATTAATAATTATCTGTGCATTCTTCAGTATTTAAATTGGTTTCGTACTTACATGAGATGAAACTCACCCCTCAACTATAGTGAGCACCTAACGTATGCATTTTAACCCCTAGTTATGTTATTCCGCCTATCTAGTCTCCATTACCCTTAAGCCTATATGCTACCATGTGTCACTCATATATTATAATAATTTTTCCATCCGTTTAACAATTTTAATTCTCAATTATAATTTATAATTAATCAATTCATATCAGATAACTTTCAATAATTATAATTCTCAGTTATAATTTATCGATTCATTCCAAATAACTTTCAATAGTTATTAAATTAATATTCACACTTTAATATCCCATGAATACTTTTATGCACACATATATACGTAGTTCAATATCACATTAAGCATACAGATATATCACTCGCTATATACAGATAACCACCATCCCTTAGAGTAATAACTTACTGACTGCAAGTCTCTAAAATGTTATCATGTGAATCTCATCCCTTAGAGTAATAACTCACTGGATGCGAATCTCTAAAATCCCTCAGAGTAATAACTCACTATACAGAATTCACTTAATCACGCCATAGATACTAACTACCCGGAAGTACCTAATCGAAGAACTTAACACATTTCTATAACCAATCAACATTGTTTAGGTATAACACACTAGCTACCTAATCTCTACAATTGACTTCACACGAGCCATGCTTCCAATTCAATAGACGTCATTCATCATTCTTTACATCTCAATTGGCTTCTCATATCACTACAAGTTGACACACAAGCACCTCAAATTAAAAACCTTCAATATCGCCACTATTGACTTGCACGGACACTCGCAACTTACTAGCATATCTAAATCACAAGCACGAAAGTGATTAACGACAGCTAACTTGGTTGCCTGCCACTCAACAAAGAATTCACCTGTCGTGCTAACCTTTTGAACTTCACTATCGAGGACACGAACTAAACCATTAATAAAACTGTCGTGACCGGTCGAAACCAACACTAACGTCGAAAAATCCACTATCGACTACACCATGTCACTCTCAAAAGAAACCTTGAACATAGAGCTCTGATACCATTTGTAACACCCCGACCTGGATTTTTGGGTTACCTGTAGTCAACCCGGACGGACCCGAGCATTAGGTGTGAAGTGCAATGAGCAACCTATAAAATGTTGTTGATTTAGTTTTATTTTAATTAACGTTTCACTTGCTTAGTAAGCGATTCCAATTTGGAATCAAACTACGTGAGGGACCCGAGGGGGGCAGCCCGGAGTCCAAGCACACAGAGTTACTCACGTATAACAAACGAGAGTACTTACCTGTATAATGCTCTAGAAATACGAAATCGTACCCAACATGTAGTAACAAAACGAGGGAGTGCGCCGAATGCTCAGTGGAAAATATATAAAATGTAGTATAGAATCGAACGGCAGAAAGAAGACTCTAACACATTATACCTATGTGCACATGCAACTACCTTATATATATATATACTTAATGCATGAAATAATTTAACTTTCGAAAACCTTGTTTATCCTAATTAATTCACCTTAATCTCGTAAATGACTTATTTCTTCTCATTTAATGTTTCCAAACTAACCCTTTACTCCATTTTCACAACTGTTAATTTTTCAAAATACCATTAAGTTATCCACACTAACTTCTTTAGTGTTTTTAACACCTCAACATATTTTTAACCCCTTTGGAGTAATATTCTTCTCAATTGCAAACATCTTTATTTCAATCTTTTATTTCCAAGAATCGTTAAACATATAAGACTACTTTATAAAAAAACACCATTTCTTTATTAACACCTGTAGCCTTACAACCTTACACTTATCACATATAATCCCACTTTCACACACTTTGAAGACTAGAATTTTCACTTTTCTTATTTCATATTTAAACCCAACAAGACCTTCTTTAGACTTGTTTTTATGCCCATTATCAAAATACTACGAGTTTATATGCATGTGAAGATGGATTTTAAATCCTAAAATCCCATTAGATGGGTTAAGATATTTTTCATTATAGAAATTTATAATATTTTGCAAAAATGCATTTTCAAGACTCAAAGGACATTTTATTTATTCAAACTTAACAAATGTTCATTTTTCGTAAAATCTTCATTTTTACAAGAAACTTTGGAACACTATTTCACCAAGTATTTTAGCAAATCAACATCATTTTCAAACATTTTTATTTCATGAAATGATTATCACCAAACTTCTAGAAAGTCCAGCATTTTCATAAAAATCCCAATCTTTATTTTAAGAAACTTTGAAATATGTATTTTCATTTATATCAACAAAATGACATTTTCCCAACATATAAATATATTTATTATTAATTGCTAGAAAACCCATCATCATTTTCCAAAGCATCCTATTCTTGAAATTCCAACAATCAAGGCGTCAAATACATAAAATAGAGTCTTAATTTAAGAGTAGATTTTTCCACCTCAATGAATCTCGATCAATGATAGGCATGAAAGATCTAAGAAGATGACAATCCATCACCACCCAAGGTGACCTCAAGGAGGTTGCCCCACTCAAAAGTATGCTCCATCTAGCTCCCAATTAAGGCTCCTTCAAAACCCTCTTCAAACTCCATTAAAGCTTCCATCTCCATTTTCATGAACCCCCAATAAAAGCTCCACTATTTTGTAGCTCTACTCATCCATTGTGGAAATGGGTATTTAGAGTTTAGATATGGTGAAGACTAGAAGAATATGATGGTTTATGGTGGAGTAATGGTGGTTTGGGGTGGAGATTGGTGCACAACCATTAAGGAAAACCACCCCCCTCTCTCTTCCAACTTCAAATAACAAAAACAACCCAATTACGCACATATAAAATAACTCCTAACCTTTCAAATCCCCTTTTTCCCCATATGGGCTTACCAGATTTTGACACCTCAATAATCCAAAGGCCAAAAACGTGACAACGCATAAGGTAAAGTCGAACTAAAAACTCTTGCGTAGCCTTGTTCAAATGAGATGGGCATCTCGTTCGATCCCTTAATTCTAACAACCTTCGAACGATCCTGATCAGTTATGCAGTGGTGATGTGGTGAAAACCGAGTGTCCGTGTAGATACGGTAATCGTTATTATCGGCTTCCGATCGTAATGCAAAAAAACTTTAACTTTAACTATACTCCTATGGAGTATAGTGGCTAGTCCAGGTATTGAAAATCCATAAGGAATGTTTGATATACTTTAATTGATTTATTACTTCTCAAATAAAAATGCAAAAGATGATGATGGTTGAAAAGGGGAAAAAGTTCACTAAACAAAGATTAGGAAAATGAGATTAGGTTCACATCCTCACCATGGGCTAATCAACACGTAAAAGGGATTATGGTTCGAAAACATTTAACCAAGCATACTCAATTGATTATAAGCAACAAATATGAAGAAACCCAATTCAAAAATGAAAGATTAAACTTTCCCTCGAATATGGTCATAAATGGATTCATTTCGGAATATCGCTATAAACACTACCGTTGCATGACAAAGAAAGTTAAACGCCTAATATCCCAACTTTAATACACAAGGTTCTAATTAAATGCATATCTAACCAAAACCTAGATTTCAAAGCTCAATACCCATTAATGGTGGAAATGTAACTTGAACCCTTAAACTAGACACTACACATGATTAAAACAATCGATATAACAAATTAAAGAATGAATACAACTAATTAATAAACAATAACTAATTAACAAAGTAATAATCTAGATAACAAAGCAAGAAAATAAGGAAACAAAGCTTGAATTAAATGAAAGAGAAGATGAATACTATTTACTTATAAAATAGGTATAAGCCTTAAGGGAAAGAGAGTGAAAGATCCCCAAAACCCTAAAATTGCATATACCATAATGTAAAAATGAAGTCCCCGACTTAAGGGAATGTTTTACCATAAACACCCAACCAAACCCCCACCCAAAAAATAGACATCTACGAACTTTAACTTGGCCCGAAATGATTCCTCAATAGGTCCGAATCGATTCGCCCTGCCCCTAACAGATCTGAATCTTTATTTTGGATCAGCATACGGAAAACACCGTAACTTCTTCGTGTTAGATCGGAATTAAGCGCGGTCAGAAGATACACGAAGCTAACTCAGAGGGATACAACTTCCATTAGACTTTGGGCCATAATAAAAAATTATGAAATGACTAAAATGCCCTTGGATGTGCCATTTATGACGAAACGTTTTCGAAATGCGACCAAACTTCACGCTAAGAACTTTAATACCTACAAAAGCTCAATTCTACCTCGCAAAGAATTTAAACATTCATAAAAGAGGTTGTCTGAGCAATGAGAATAAAAATAGGAATTAAAATACCCGGTGCGCTAAAATGCACAAGTATAAAGAGTAAATAAATGCAATATCTGAGACAAATCAAGTGGAATCTCATTCGAAGCTTGTTTGATCCCTTACTTCGAATGAGTCTTGTTCCTCATTCGAATGACCCAACTTTCGTTCGAATGACCTTATATTTTCTTGATTTTTCTCGAAATTTAACACACGACTTCCACTAATATCATCAAGCCCCAAAAAATAGTCAAATCAAAATGTAATCCCAATTATAATTATCCAAATCCCAAGGTTCTCATTTTAGTTCGACTTATGCGGGAAAACAATTAAAATATTAGGGTGGGGTATTATATAACCATACCTAAATTACCTCGCTTCGAACTTAAACCTCAAACGGCACATGCATGGTGCAATGACCCTGTGCCCATACTTAGCCTGTTGTTTTTCGCTAGAGAAGACCACCCACATCGCGCAACCTACGATGGTAGATATAGAGTGGCATGTTAACATATTTATATCATGCACACTGATATAATAATATATACATATACTATCTCTATACCCGTATATATTTTATTAATAATTTCTGTTCACCGTGCCTATTACTCGTGGCACTAGCCCGATATTTTTCAAATATCATTTCCATTCTCAATTTATTAATTATCCAATTAATTAATTAATTGATTCTCATAATATTAATCGTGGACACGTATAACTCTCAATCTGCCCGCATCCCTATTTTTCCACAATTTTCATTACAAATTCATTAATAAATCCCCGAGTATAATGCATCTCAAATGCTTTGAATTTCTCTATGAATAAAAATACCAATTTATCTAAGTCATAATATCAAATAATATAATCTTTCTATAAGTCCTAAATTATCCCCAGACATCGTAATTTAATCATTGAATTTAAATTATGACTATTTTTCATGAAATAAGCCAAACTATACGTAGCAGGGCAACCGAACACAATTAAAATGTACAATTATAGACCTATTTTGATAATCTATAAAATCAAATCCAAAAATTATCTGGATCACCAATTCTCTTTTAAGATTTGAATTCTACACGAAAAATTGAGTCAAGATATGTGTTTTGAGTTTTTCTCAAATATCTTCCGAAAGCCTTCAACAGAAGATCCAAAATTGTCCAAAGCGACTCTTCTCACTCTCTTTTTTGCCTTTTTGAGTTTCGTTTTGGCAAGTTTCAACTCCAAATTCATAAGTCCCAAAATATAATTCTTTAATAAAATTCAATTTCCAGTAATTTTAAACACGGATTAGATTTATTTTGAACGTACATCTCCCTACATATGATCATTTCACGAATTTTAGACGAAATCTCTACATATGTTAAAATTCTCCCTATCTCATAACATTTTAGCAATTTCAGTCTTTCAAATTCATAGTCCATTCACCAATATGGGATTCAAATTCCAAGTTTTAATCCGGAATAATCACATATGTATTTTTCTGAAATCATTTGTCAAAAACCCCAATTGAATATGAATCCCACCCAAAATAAATTCCTAGTCATGATATGAATTGAAATTGAACACATAAATAAATAGCTAGATAATTACTTGCTTAAAGATTCGTAGTGTCTGAATTCATTGTAGATGATAACCAAAAATCTCCGAACTTCTTCCCGTATACTCCCACTTGAATTGTCCTTGAATTTATTTAGCTTTTCTTTAAAGTTTTAAGCTTTTCTCACTCTTCTCTTCACTTTCTCCCTAACCCTTTGGTTTCTCTCAAATAACCTTTCGTATTTGGTAAAATGATGGGTTGTTTCTCTAAACTCTTTATTTTATAATACAAATCCCATTTTTACCTCTTCACATTCCATTAAAAAGACCAAAACGTTCATATACTAGTCCCGACTAGATTAAAAAGCCTCTAGGACCCAAACACTACCCCTGGTTACTTAATTTTGACAATTTTGAGCATTTTTCAAATCAACCATGCAACTGAAATCAATATTCGAGCCACCCATCATCAATTAACCATCTTATTTATAGCACGACCTCACACGCGCGTCCCGAATAAGATACCATCAACCCGTCACTTTTACTCACTTGCGACGTAATATAATGGTTTTGGCTTATATGCACAACTTTCTTATCAAGTTTTATCGCGCTTAGTTCGTTTTAAGGACATGATTGAAGTGAAAACACCCAACCAACATGTGATAAGACAAGCACAATAATCAAACAAATCCGTGCATGTGTACAATAAAGGAAATCACGAGTCAAACATGTAGGAAGTAACACTTAATTACATCTTAATGACTCCAAACATTATAAAGCACATGGATGAATTGACCTATTGTCTCAAAACACTATCAAATAGTCACATGAAAAATGGAACGATGTTGTGACTTGGTCATCCTAAGTGTCCATCCATAAAAGGTGCAAACAAAATACAAAAATCTTTTTGGATTTTTTCAAAAATTTTATCAAACTAATTTTTTTTTGTATTTTTCAAATTTTTTCAAAAACAAAAAAACTAGACAAAAAGTACATGTCACAACGCTAGCAAAAATATATCAAAAATCATAACTAGCATATGATAAATATGCAAACACAATCATCTATATGATACGGCAAGAGAAGAATCATGTGCAAGCAAACAGGAATCAACTTGTCTAAAATCTAGTGCTTCTAAAAGTGATTTCCTAACCCAAATAGATGTGAAACGTCGTGTGGGGGCTTTGGGAACCACGGGAACACTAGACATAAACTTCCTAGGACATTTTCCAAGATCAAAATAAAAGCGCCTAAGGTGACCTTTCCTACCACAATATGAACATGTGTAAACGGGTGGACCGACACCTATGGGTTGAACTTTTCTAACATCCTTGGAATTAGTTGACCCTCTAAAACAAATAATGGTTTTGGCTTTAGCATTAGAACCATGAGAACACGATGAGCCATTACCATCACTATCAAACCTACTTGAGTCTGTCAAATCATTTTTTAACTTTAAAATTTTTTACTCAAGCGAAGAATTAGACTCTTCCAAAGATAGGGATTTCTTTTTCAAATTTTGAATCAAACTTAACAGTTTATCATGCTCCCCCTCAATTAAAACAAACCTATCCCTAAGAGTCTTTTCACGTGCCGTAAAATCATCGATTAATTTTTTATCCTCGACGGCACAAACGGGAACCCTAGAATTTTTTAAGTCCTCCAATTCCTTCTCTAAAACTAGGACTCTCTCATCACTCTTCTTTTTGGCATTTTTCAAAGAATCAAAATCAATACACAAATTATCAAAATGCTCACGACAAATATCACTTTGACTTTGAAACGCTTGCAAATATTCAATCCTACTTGTAAGAGAGAATTTTCTTTTTCCAAAACTTTAATTCTTTTGCAAAGTTTCAAATTTAAACTTTTTAATTTTTCAACACGACCGTGAACTTTTTCAAAAATAGGCTCCTCATTAAATGGGCGTTCCATTGAAAAATTGCGATTTTTCACAAAACTAATTTAAAAAAAAAACTCAATATCACATAATTTTGCGAAAAATAGGAATACGCAATGAATTAGCGCAACTTGCTCTGATACCAATTTGACGACGTGAGAAGTCAGATTGTATAAAAAAAATAGGATCACGCGATAAATTAGCATAACCCGCTCTGATACCAATTTGTAAAACGTGACTGTGTGATAATTGATTAAATTCGCAAATTTATAATTTGGCACACTTATTTAATTAGGGTCTATTTTTAAACCAAATTAATTCAGCCCCTAACATGCACCTACGTGTGTGCGTGTGTCAACTCATAAATAGATAAATCATGTGACACAAATTTAAGAAAAAAATCCCCCAAAGAGGCAAAACCTTTTATTTTCACTAGAACGGTTACACGGATTACAATGAAAATAAGAGCGACATATGAAATACCCTTAGGCGTCGGTTTCGATGTCTCGGCTGAAATCTCCTGCAAGAACTCCAGGTGGTCAGCAATGAAGAAGATGAATGCCTTCTCCACAAGTTGTGAACTTTATAAGGACTCCCTCCATAATAGCACGCAGCTATCGGTTGTAGAGTTTTCCCCACAAAGTCTAAACTAAAGCAAAATATGTTCTTAGGTTCCACAAAACAATTCACATAAAAGTAATTAGAATTTTGTGAATTAAAACAAAAATATTTGGACCCTTAAAATTGTTGGGAAAAAAAACTTTTTGCCAAAAGGTATTGAATTAAATCTGGGCAGATGAAACAAAAATTTCAAAAGAATAAGACTCTTTAATTCTGAAACTGTTCTCCATGTTTTAAAACAAAGCTGACATTCCCTTTTATAAGGAAACTTGAGTCGGTGAAAAGATCAGGATGAAGTCAGACGTGTCAGCCAAAAGCAAGGTCGCTCGGACGAGAATCCCATCTCGCTCGAACGAAATCGCGTGTCGTTTGAACGAATACGCGCGACATCCCAATGTCGTTCGAATGAGATGGCGATCTCGCTTGAATGACCTTGGCGTCGAAACCGAGGTACGTTTGCTGCCTTACTACCTTAGAAATTTTTCAAAACTTTTTCCAAAACTTTTTCAAAAATCAATGTTTTCGAAAATAGTAATAAAACCTTTTCAAAAACACATTTTTCAAAGACAGCAATAAAACCCTTTTTAAAAAAAAATATTTTTATATAAATTCTTTTTAAAACTCCTTTAAAAATATCCCGACACTCTTAATATGAAATGTATATGAAACTTTAAAACATTATCTTACCAAAATTCATATTGTTGGGCTTGAATGTTGAAAACAACTTGTAATTCGGATTCGTCTTTTGTAGATGTAATCTTCTCAATTCTTCGACGACTTGTAGCGGTATATGACATAATTAATTACGACAGACTTATTAAAAATATGTCCTTACAATAGGATTTCGGGTATCCTAGTTATGTTCTTTGGGACTATGGATCTCGATGACCAGTAATGTTAGGTGGTAGTGTATTTGGGATGGGGGGGGGGGGGGGGAGGTCTGTGACACCCCGCCTAATTAAATACCGGGCGATCACTCCTTTATTAAATTAAATCAAGGTAAACAGTTGGTTCATTCTCAGCATCACTGTCGATAAAAATAATTTTTTCCAATTTAACACCCTAAATAATTAAGCTAAGTGTCAAAACCATTTTTCATACAAACTTCCAAATTTTAATTAAAGAAAAGATTTATTAATTCAAAACAACATTTCTACAATATAGAATCACACCACGATGAACTAAAATAAAACCATACATTCACCAATCGAATGTCAACAATATAAAACTAAAAATCATAAACCATCCTGAATAAATCCCATAAACAATACTGGAATAACTGAAATATAAAAATCCCAACGATAAATGAAATGATGAAAAAGGGCAACACGTGCCCAATAAATGAGTGTAATAGGAGTGGAGTCAATAACAGAAGCCGTCTACTCAAGTGACCTGCAACTCCCACTTAAGCTGCAGCTCGTTCTTCTCAAAGGATCCTAAGCAAGACGCCCCTGTGGCTGGGCACCTGAAAATATACATATATATACACAAGAGAGAGAGAGAAAGAAACGGGTCAGGGCCCGAAAGTGTGTTTGATTTTAAAATACGTTAAGCAAGTATTTAAATTGATACAGGCCAATGCAACTCATATTAGTTCGACACTCTCTTGAGGAATTCTCACCTCTCTTCTACTGTGCACGCCTATCGTACTAACCTTCCCAAAGATTTTAGTTTATCTTAACTTACTCCTAAGTTTCCAAAACCGAACGATGACAATGTTTTAAAAAGGTTACTTTCAATATGTAGCACTTCTCTCGTTTTAGCTTCATTAAATTATAAGCTTCCCAGTGTTTTCTCATACTTTCACAAAACAAGTATTTAATAATCTGAGTCAACAACCATGTTCTACTTATCAAATCACAGTAGGCAGTTTAAAGTTTATAACCTCATATATATATATATTAACTACTCGTATAATATATATATATAACAGCACCCCAACTAAACTATGGTGCGAGCATACTCTGCTATCCAATCCCCGTATCGCTCACACAAAGGGAAATACAAGTTCAGAATCACTCTCGAACTGTATTAACATATACAAAACAACGTTGAGGCGAAGCATAGATTCCAAGTCCAAGAGGTCAGTACATACCCACACGTCTCTTAGGACCGTCCGACTATCAATCTGATAGCCCGTACCTAGGATCTCTATCTTCTAGGGTACGAATCAATATCCCCCATAAAGCAACACAGGATAAGATCGTCCCAGCGTGGTAACCTCAGGGATAGCAAGTAGCGAGGGTACGTTTTTCACATGTATATAATATATGTACACACAATCATATAAATATACCCATTCATCATATTAATATAGGTTCCTCCCGTTACCCATAGTCACAACATTTTATCTTTAACTTCCCATTATTATGATTACGTCTAAGGTTTCGTCTCTAACCTTAATTCGAAGAGTTTTCTCACTCATTACCTAATACTCATGGGTCATATCCTTACCAATCTAAAATTCAGTAAGTGACTTTATTTAATTCCAACGTAACTCTCTTACGCACCTCACCCTTAAGTTTCATAAATTCAACCTAAAGTAAATATCCCATAATTACCCTTCTCGTTGAAGATTAAAGGTTCTAACAAATTCGTGGGTTAATCATCTACTTCACATATTATTTTCAGAATATGGTTCAAACGATTTCTACATGCAAATCCCTATAAAAAATTGGGGTTTTCTTCCTTTAATTATACTCCTAATCATTCCTACACTAATATGATTATTGAACCAACGAAAATACGCAAGTTAAACACTTGCCTGGGATTTTAGAGGTCTGGTTTCCTGCTGATATTGGTGTGGTTGCGTTCTCCTCCTCGCGATCTACGCGTTGGTGGTGACTGCGGTGCAATCGGTGGTGTTTTGGGCCTTGAATCACCTTGAGAGTTCTCTCCTCTCTTCTCCAATGGCCGTTCTAGGGTTCTGAATGTTCTAACCCTAAGAGGCTGACTTAAATGGCTGCTAAGGATGGCTGAAATTCGTGGGTTTAATTACCCTATTTTGTAAAATGACCAAAATGCCCTCCCGGGTCACTAATTAAGCCTAAAAACATCCCGAGACCCAAACTAAACCCCTGGGTACACTTTTCTGACTATCTCGACCTTTCCGGACGCGTTGGCGCACTCAAAACGACCATACGGACAACTTATAAAATATTCACTTTTTAATTAACATAATTAGTCCCGACGTGGCACGGGCACGTCCCGACTTAAATTTCCGAAATAGTCATTTAATTCACTTATGACATTCAATATAACCAATATAATATATTACTATGCTCATTAGTAATATTCAACAAGTTTCCCATAATTACTAACTCTAGTCACGTTAATAATTATAACATAATTAATTTCCGGATTTTTATTAAATAAATCATCACATTAAATTTAATAAATCCCCAAATTAAATATAGCATAAAAATACGGGGTATTACAAGGTCCTTGTTTGGATTTCGCTTGTGAGACGTCCCACACATGAACCTTGTGTGACACTCCGCCTAATTAAATATCGAGTGATCAATCCTTTATTTAATTTAAAATAGAATATCCAGTTGGTTCATTCTTAGCATCATTGTCGAACAAATTTAATTACTAATCACCTATTAGTTAATTAAGCTGATGTCAAAATTTTAATCCTAATTTAGACATGCAATATTCTAAAAGAATAACTAAACCACAATCAACATTTAAATATACAACATATAAATGATTAAATGACTAAATAAATAGAATATGACTCGAATAAACCCATCCAGCCTAAAAATCCAGTTAATAATCTATAAACTGGAAATTAGCCCAACAACGGACGAGACATGAATAATAAAATTACTATCTAAAAAAATATATGAATAAGGATTGGCGACATGCCCTAACTGAAATGAGTGTATCATATGAAAGAAATAATAAATGTGGAGGCATCTACTACCGAGATCCTGTAACTTCCACAACAGCTACAACATTCAAATGAAAGGAACTCCTATGCTTGGCGTCCCTGCGGCTCGGCACCTAAAATAGTTTTACAGCAAAAAAAAAATTGGATTAAAATGGGTCAGAGCCCGAGTAAAATGGTTTTAAATATTTTAGCAACTATTTAAAATGCATATATACTAGATGTTATGTACATGTTAGTCCACGTGCTCTCACTTAAGTATCCACACCTCTCAACTAATGTGTACTCCGAACTTATATTTCTAACCCATCCTAGTTATATTACCCCGCTCAACTAGTTCCAATTAGGTGTAGTTGTATATGGGTTGACTCATTGTGTCACTCGTATCGCCCATACAATACTTTATGGAATTCTTTATATCAAATAACCGATTATAAATTTCTTTATTTATAATTAAATCCTTACGTACAAGGGTTGTTTTAAACATCACCGTCTTTCCATCTACTGACCACACACAGTAGAATAAGTTATCAATATATAAAATTTCATCACTATATATATAATAATACTACACCCTTAGGCTGAGACCTCCTGGTGCATGCATACTCTGCTATCAAGTCCCAGTATATCACACATTACTCAAAGGACTATAGGTTCAGAATCTCTCACGAACCATATAAAAACAAATCATATATATTGGAGGCGATCATAGTTTCAAGCCTATGGGATACGCACATACCTACGTACCCATATAACCGTCAACACTATCATTCTCTCAGATAGCTCGTACCAAGGTTCTATATTTTGAGGTATAAGTTAATATCCCCCCAATGGGCTCATCGGAATAAGACTCTCCCGATGCGAAAACCTACAGCGATCGAAAGCAGCATAGGTATATCCATTACACATAATAATTCATACATTTGGTATTCACACAACCTATGCAAATATATATTCAGTATAGGTAGGCACATAACCTAAAACTCGTTCCATACGTAGTTCATATATCTCTCCTATTTCTTACGTATTATGAATTTATCGTAATACTTCTCACCGTATAGATTTGAGTATCTCCCTTTTATTCCTAAGGTTATCCAATGTTACTTATGTTAGATCAGTAGTTGTCTCTCTCACATTCTACTAGTTTAAATCACCGCTTCTCCGATTTCTCGAGACACTATAAAATTCTCCGAATTAGGTGTTTATTTCACAATTACACCTAATCAATCTTAGACCGTACTACTCCCTAATGTGTGTGAGTCTTTTACCCAAAATTAGCCTACTGATATTTGAAATATACTCACTTTGTATTTAAAATTTAATTCATAAGTTAATCCGGTCATCTCCCACGAGTCCTAAACATAACAGGAATAATTTGCTGAATTCTGTGGAGCCAAATCGATTTCCCAAGGGCGAATCGATTCGCCCTGAATCGATTTGATCTTGGCCGAATCCATTTGAAATGGTTCACGTGTCTTCTTCTCCAACACGTAAATTTGTTTTCCATATTTTCCTCAATCAAACTTTTATATTTCTTTACCAAATACATATGTAAGTTTCCCAATCATTATATATACATATATGAATGATTTATAACTTAACATTTTCATCAAACATCATAAAATCTACTCGAGAATTGATTTTTCTCATAATTTGTCAATAAACCCTAGGTTTGTTTTCTTCCATGTTCATACACCAAAAATCTCAGATTAAATCCGCCTTTCCATTTCTTTATGATTAGAACATGTTTTCTAAACATGTTATAATTCAGTTTACATGCAAGAACCTACCCAGATTATATCTTTCATTCTCCAAAACAAATCAAATCATGGAATAATCACATGAAATTTATCCTATACTAACATGGATATCACATACTACATAGATTTAGCAAGATGGATACTTGCCTTAATTGTCAAGTCTGATTTCTACAAAATTGGTGGTGGAATTTGTGTTCTTCTTCCTCCGATCTATGCTCCGGTGGTGTAAAACAATGGTGCTTCTAGCCTTGGAGAGTGCATGTCCTTCCTCTTCTAATGGCCTCTGTAAGTTTTTTGCAGATTCTAAACCTAATGGCCTTAACCCAACGTTGATATACCCTTAACAAGTTTCATAGGTTTAATTCTCTCAATATTTCCAAAGGCTAAATACCCCTCCGGGGTGCCGGTTTGGCCTAAAAGTTCCCCGAGACCTGAACTAAACTCCCGAGTAGACTTTTCTGACTATTTCAACCCTTCTGGACACTCTAGCGCACTCGATTTTGAAATACAAAAATGAAATTACATTTTATTTCTCAAAATTAATCCCCGACACGACTCACATGCACGTCCTAATTAATTTTTTTGTAATTGTCGTATTTGTCACTCACGACTATCATAATATTTTTTCATTATTATAATTACTCATTCACTAAGTAATATTCAATACAAATAAATATGAACCCACATCTCGCTAATTAATATTTATTTTATTCCAGATTAATTTCTCATTTTAATTTAATTAATCCCTATTTTAAACATGTTTAAATTTCGGGGCATTACATACTTTCCCATTAATAACGGAATTTTATCCCGAAATTTGGAAATAAAAGTATACCTGGTAAGAATAACTTTGGATATTTGTCGCGTATCTCATCCTCGTGCTCCTAAGTAGACTCTTCGGCATTATGATGCCTCAAGTGAACTTATACTAACGGCACTACCTTCGACCTCGGTTTCCTCTCGCTACGGTCTAGGATAGCAACTGGCCCCTCCTCGTAGGATTTATCGATCTGCAAATCAATATCCTCTAAAGCAATATGAGTGTGGGCTAACTCATCCCGAAGATATCGCCTCAACGATGAAATGTGGAATACATCATGAATTCGATGCAAGTGCTCCGACAACCTGAGTCTATAAGTAACTGGTCCAACACGCTCAATAATAGGAAATAGCCCAACATATCTCGGTGCCAACTTCCCCTTCTTCCAAAATCTCATTATCTATAGGAGATACTCGCAGAAACACCAGATCCTCTACATAAAACTCTCGAAAGAACTGATTAGCATCGGTGTAGCTATTCTGTCTGTCCTAGGCTACTCGTATACGACCTTGAATCATCTCAATGCTATCCGTAGTGTCTTGAATCAACTCTGGCCTGAATAGCTTGTTGTCCCCTACCTCTAGCCAACAAGTAGTAGAACGATAAGGTCCTACCCTACAACACCTCGAATGGAGCCATACTAACAGTAAACTGATGGGAGTTATTGTATGCTAACTTCACCAGTGAAAGATACTACTCCCAACATCTTCTAAAATCAAGGACACACATACGTAACATATCCCCTAACATCCAATTTGTCCTCTCGAGCTGCCCACCGGTTTGCGAGTGATAGGTCGTATGTAATCGCAACTCCGTACCCATGATCTCCTGGGAACTCTATCAAAAGTGAGACACAAAGATTTCGTCTCTATCGGACACTATATCTAATGACACTCCATGAAATCTCGCTATCTCAATTATGTCGTTTTGTTGTTCCCGTTATATCTTTACTAACAGTTTCCTTCAGTTCGACGGTCTTCCCCTATCGCCCCATCCCGTGACTAATTCACTATAGTCATAACATATCAAAGTAATTCATCATTAAATCTACCAATTCACCTTGGTGTCTACGCAACACTTTGTGATTTCTTTCCCCTTTGTCACTATTATGAGCCTCTCTACTCCCGGCTAACGTATTCCCTCTACTGGGGAAAACCCTAACACCCCCATGTGTCAACTCCTTTATTCATTTGCTCTTATTACATATATATTTCCACATATTTCTAAATTTTGGAACATTACGTTGTACCCAATACCCTTTCACTAATGGTACTCTTTAGTCCGACTGTCTATACTCCACCATTCAAACTAGTGATCATTCCGTTCATAGAAGATATCTATAATCATGCCCGACT
This sequence comes from Sambucus nigra, assembly GCA_949130495.1. NCBI lineage: Eukaryota > Viridiplantae > Streptophyta > Magnoliopsida > Dipsacales > Adoxaceae > Sambucus > Sambucus nigra. The sequence continues at coordinate 433,565,892 of OX422211.1, read as the reverse complement.
ATTCACGCCCAACCTTTATGTCTTTAGTTGGTTCTGATGTAATTCTCATCATATTACCCTTCTGCACAGAGTAGCTCCTGATTATTCCCAAAAATCTAAAATGCACATTCAGTGTACTCTTAAACACTATAATCACTCATTTCTGTTTACTCTTCGATTTTTGGTAACTTGCATCGCTCTCAATGCCACTACATTCTCTTTGTCTCATTTCACTTTAGTTTCTAATTTTCTCATGCGTCTACATTTATTTAATAACTTTCCATGTTTACTCCTTGTGAATTGTACTGCAAATCTAATCTAATTAAGGCGCCCACACGCCCTATGTCCCATGCATTGCTGCACAACTAAACTAAACATAATAGACTTGTGTTAAATTAGTTTTTTTACGTACTTAGCATTACCAGACAGTAAGGTTATACTCGATTACCCTACCAATCGCAGCTTAAGTATAATCTAGGTTTCCTCACCGACATATTCGTGGTGTAAACATTCTACACTGGTCTTCACACCCGTATTATTCGGCTTTGCCGGTCTTCAATGGTAATATAACTATCATCTCCCAGTTATAATCACATATATGTACAATAACTAGGGTACTAAACTCATATCCTAAATTCCAAACTTCCCTTAACTCCCAACGTTCTCTAGTTTCATGCGTGGGATGTCTCGCAAAGTAAAATCCAAACAAGAAACCCCTCCGATACACTACTCTCTAACATTTTCGGTCGTCAAGATCCGTTAAGTCTCCAATCCATAATATGTACCCCCAAATTCTCATTTGCTTACATAAAAAGTCTACTCATCCACTCTCATGTCACCAAAGACGACATACAACACGACGCTCTTACTATCACAAGTTCTCAGTGTTATACGTGATATATAAAAAACAAGCTACATCTATTCGCTCGTTAAAGAACACAACGCACCCTGAATCACATCAATAAAACTCCCTACGGACCGGGTTCAAATATAACAAGATAACATACTCACCGAAGTCTATGATATAATACAATTTATATATATAGGTTCAACCCTCTTTCAGGAGATATCTTGCAAAGACAATATAAATTGCCCCGAAATAACGATTACGATTCTTATCACACGATTTACTACCATTCAAACCCTTAGTTTCCAGTCACTAGAAGACATAATAAATATGCGTTCTCCTCTCGTAACACTCAAAGGAGGAAAAATTATTACATAATATAAAATTTTCTCTTAGTGTTCACACCCGCTCCCCTACAAGTGACACCAAAAAGTACAATTACCCAACGGTAAATATATTCAACATAAGGTTGATACAGCCATCGCACCCTCTAAACTTGACTCTTACTCGAATTTTAGTGTTACCAATCATATATTGTGATGTACTCATGTCACCCGAACTAATCTCGTACTCGCTGGGATGAAACAACAGTATTAACTCCATTTGTAATCTACCTTGCCTAGTCAACGGGTCCCCGAGCATCATTCTCGTATCGAAACTGACCCGTGACTTACTGCAATGGTTGTATATCCAGGATCTCATCCTGTAGTTTCCCTTGCCTCACTTTGGGTAATCCTTCTTGATGTGGTACCTCTCTCCACGATTGTAATAACTTCCAGAGAAACTCTCTTGCCTCTGGCCTTAGCCCTGCTGGCCTCCCCCATTATTCCCTTGGTTCTAACAACCCTGAGGAACGGAAATGCTACTGCTGCCGAGGACTCCACTGGTCCTGCCTAAACTCGTCATTTTCGTGATGGTAACTATGGTTCTAAATCTCTTAGCTCAATTCTTCTGTCAAAATCCTCGATCCTCCTACTGTTGTTCACTACTGGCATCGTTTTTTATCTAGTTTCCAGTCTCACTTTCTCAATGTGGACACGTTTCGAATAGGTGACCCTACTCACCACATATAGAACTCCTTTACGTGCCCTTCCCTTGTGTGTGGCCCCACTGGCCCAGTCGGGGTATTCTTCCCTCAAATCGGGTAATTTTGGACTCGATTGTTACCCCTGTTATTCCTTGGGCTCCACTGACCCTATGGGACTCGTTTTTAGTATCGGTAGACCAGATTGAATCCACCGTCATTTGGTAGGAGTTTGATTGATTCAAATCATTTAAATGGGTTCTTTACTGGGTACACCCTCCCGTGGTGCTTCACTATCACCATCAAATCCAGTTTTGCTTCTAAAGTAGATTCTCTAACTCTCTTAGCTCCCTCTCATGGTAGAATTGATATCAACTTGTAAACGTATGAATTTAACGACATCTTCACTAGTCATCCTAAACAAATTCCTCATCTACGTTTGTAAAATCTCATCACGGGTCCATTATCAACTTACAGGCCCGCTAATATTCTCTGTACCCTCTTCGTCGGGTACTAAGTTTTCTAAACAGGGCAAATCCTCCACGATTGGTCTCCATCTTGACCACTTGTGAAAATTTTCAAAACTCTATTCGCATATTTGTCCGAACAGCAGTTGAAAGATCTTACAATCAAATCGCACCCACATCTCTCGTTATTAATTTATCTTTCCATGGTTCTAGTGGATGATTCCCATCATTACTACCTTGCTTCTCTGAGCAAAAATAATTTCACTTGAAATTTAATCCTGGGCATCGTTGCCCTCCACCCTACACAATTGCCTTTGGATTATCCTTCCATTGGCCCATCACACTTCCTCTTTTCCTGGAATTCTTACACGTGACTCTTCAAAAGAGTCCCTCTCTTCTCCCCTACCTACTACGTTGGGTGAGCCTGAGTTTATACCACCATTATCTAGGAAAATGTTTGGGGAAGCTACTTCCCCCGAGTGATTATCCCATTGTCATCTATCGAAACAATAATTATGGTGACTTCCATCGCGATCACCGTTCCCAGACTATACCATGGCTTCTACTGAGCCTTTCCTCCTGCTGTCCTTCTAACAGACCTTATTGGTTGTCCTATATTTTACGGTGGACGAAGCCCAACCGAACTCGCATATGAATTATATCAAAAAATTTAATAGCAGAAGAACGTAGCTCGCATACGTAGAGGAATGCAACAATCCTATAATAAGGCTCTATATCAAAGAACGCTAAGCTGAAATTTGAAAAGCCCCACAAACCCCAAGGACTCTAGAATCTGATGCTCTGATACCATATATGACACCCCGCCTAATTAAATACCAGGTTATCAGTACTTTATTAAATTTAAAACAAAATATCCAGTTAGTTCATTCTTAGCATCACTGTCGAACACATTTAATTACTAGTCACCTATTAGTTAATTAAGATGATGTTAAAATTTTAATCTTAATTTAAACATGCAATAATCTAAAAGAATAACTAAACCACAATCAACATTTAAATATACAACATATAAATGATGAAATGAATAAATAAATAGGATAGGACTGGAATAAACCCATCCAGCCTAAAAATCCAATACAATAATCCATAAACTGAAAATTAGTCCAACAACGGACGAGCCATGAATAATAAAACCACTATCTCTGAAAATATCTGAATAAGGATGGGCGACATGCCCTAACTAAAATGAGTGTCTCATATGAAAGAAATAATAAATGTGGACACGTCTACTACCGAGATCTTGTAACTTCTACAACAGTTACAACACGTAAAATGAAAGGAACTCCTATGCTTGGCCTCCCTGTGGATGGGCACCTAAAATAGTTTTACATTTTTTTTTTTGTAGAAAATCGGGTCAGAGCCCGAGTAAAACAGTTTAAAACATTTTAGCATGTATTTAAAATGCAAAATTACCAGATGTTATGTAAATGTTAGTCCACGTGTTCTCACGTGAGTATCCTCACGTCTCAACTAGTGTGCACTCCTAACGTATATTTTTAACCCGTCCTTGTTATACTATCCTGCTTAACTAGTTCTAATCAGGAATAGTTCTATATGGATTGACTTGTTGTGTCACCTGTATCGCCTATATAATACTTTATGGAATTCATCATATCAAATTATCGATTACAAATTTCTCGATTTATAATTAAGTCTTTATGTACAGGGGTTATTTTAAACATCACCGTCTTTCCTTCTACTAAGCACGTGCAGTAGAAAAAGTTATCAGTATATATATATACTGCTCCCTTAGGCTGAGACCTCCTGGTGCATGCATACTCTGCTAACAAGTCCCAGCATATCACACACTACTCAGAGGACGATAGGTTCAGAATCTCTCACTAACCATATCAAAACAAATCATACATATTGGAGGCGAGCATAGTTCCAAGCCTATGGGATATACACATACCTACGTACCCATATAACCGTCAACACTATCATTCTCTCAAATAGCCCGTACCAAGGCTCTATGTTCTGAGGTACAAGTCAATATCCCCCAAATGGGCTCATCAAAATAAGACTGTCTCAATGCGAAAACCTCCAGTGATAGAAAGCAGGGTAGGTATGTCTATTACACATAATAATCCATACATTAGGTATTCACATAACCCATGTAAATATATATTCGGTATAGGTAGGCACATAACCTATAACTCGTTCCAAACTTAGTTCATATATCACTCATATTTCTTACGTATTATTAATTTATCGTAATACTTCTCACCGTATAGATTCGAGTATCTCCCTTATATTCCTAAGGTTACCCAATGTCCCTTAAGTTAGATCTGTAGTTATATCTCTTATATTCTACTGGTTTAAATCCCCGTTTCTCTGGTTTCTCGAGACACTATAAAATTCTCCGAATTACGTGTTTATTTCAAAATTATACCTAATTAAACTTAGATCGTACTACCCCCTAATGTGTCTGAGTCTTTTACCCAACATTGGCCAACTGATATTTTAATTATACTCACTTTTGTATTTAAAATTTAATTCATAAGTTAATTGGGTCGTTGATCGAGTGGAAAAACATAGCGTCCGTGTAAATATGCTAGTCGTTGTTATTGGCTTCCAACCGCAATACAAAAACCTAAACTTTAACTACACTCTTGCGAAGTATAGTGGCTAATCTGGGTATCGAATTCTCAGGGAGTTAGGACGTGTGAACGTGACGACAAAGGTAAGGTAGTTTAATCCTAAAGTTGATATTAAAATAAAATAAAAGAAAAAGATGATTGGTTTTTGGATTTTATCTATGAATTAACTAAATTCAATTAAATTAACCCACGCATGCAAAATTAACTAACTAAGAAGAAATTAATATGAATGAAGAAATGGGTTAAGAATACACTCCCCCAAACCCTAGTGTGCATGCCAGTACACAATTAGTCATAAATTAAATAATTGATCAGACCCAGTCTTTAGTACTCCAAAGCATTATATATATGAGGTTCAAGCGCGCATCATACATAATCAAAGAATGAGTAAAGCAGTGTTGCAATAGTTCACGTGCGTTGTGATGATGCTAAGATTCAACACCACCAGATAAGTGATGATGTGCTCAAACAATAATAACAATGGCAGCCATAGAGATGTATATGTGTAAGTGTATAGAAGGATATGAGTATAAGAGGAATAAGATAATGATGCATAGTGGTTCAGCCAATTAGGCCTACATCCACTGTGAGTGTGTGATCCACTAAGTATGGGCACTAATGGCCTTGGATACAATGCACATAAGCTCTCTCTATCTACTGTGTACAAGCAGAGTTTTAGCTAGGATTACAATTCTCGATCCCTTTGCAGGGTTGTAGGTGATAAGTATATATAGGTCTTGGAGGTGTAGTGTACCCCCAAGCATGCATGGTGCATGTGAGCTATGGTCTAGCCAATCCCCTGCTGACACCTGAAGGTGCCACCTGTGATTAATGATGACATAATATTCCCTCACGTGAGGGGTTGATATTATTATAACGGTCTTCTACGTGCCATATGAGTCTCACGCGCACTGTTCCATGTGTCTCCCAAATCACGCACTGTGATGACGTCACTCTCGGCCTATGATATGAGGCCGAGGGTAAAGTTCCTGCTGGAAGTGAGCCTAGCCTAATTTAGGCATCGTACTGTCAAACCCTCGTAGGGTCGTCCAGGACATGATGAGGAGTCAACTCCTTGGAGGGTCGTCTGGACCATGATGAGGGGTCGACCCCTTGGAGGGTCGTCCAGGACATGATGAGGGGTCGACCCCTTGGAGGGTCATCCAGGACATGATGAGGGGTCAGCCCCTTGGAGGGTTGTTTGGGCATGATGAGGGGTAGGCCCCTTGGAAGGTCATATGACATTGGTTGAGAGATCATCTTGGCGTCGTCCAGGTGGAGGACGCTCTCGGCCTGACCGAGGGTATATATGGGTCTATCAATCCCCCTTAGCCCTTAGCCATCGATGTTATTGATATGGATGAGGGATAGTGTTGCTTTTAAGATGAGTGCATGATCAGTTTCGTGAGTGACACCTGTCAAGCTGATGTGACACCTAAGCAGATATCCACTATCGTTCCAGTTTCCCAGGCGTGGCGGCTGCACACTTGGCCTAGGACTTTGTGCCCTAATGATACCCTCTTCGTGGGTTATGTTTTGCCTTGTTTAATGGTCCCACTCATTATCAAGATATTTAAATAATTTTTTGAAGTCCTTTCCTTTCTTCTTTTTTGCGCCCAAGCTTTCTCTCTCTAGTTTCTCAACAGACTCAAACCACCATTTCTGCAACTTCAATATTTTGAGCTTAGCCATCTCGCTGTTCTTTCTCAGGTAATCCATCTGGCCTAGTGCCCTCTTTATCTTCCATTGCTGTTTGTTTTCTTGTTTTAGGTTTGTAGGACTTGATTTTTCTTTGGCTGTTTTATAACCTTCCGGGGTTCTTCTCCGACGAGTTATTCTTGATCGAAACCTTTTCTTTCTTTGGTTTTAATCTAAAAGTCCAGCTTGGTCAACTGCAAAGTTATTTATAATTAGGCTAGCCGAATTCTTCTAAGTGTTAGGTCCTCCTCTTAATGCTTAGGAGGCTTTACGATTTAGCCGAGGAATTCCCATCCCTGAGAGAGAAGTTCTTCGTAGATATTAGGCGAATAGAGGAGGAGGAAAGAAGACAATGGGCCGACCCTAATTGGGTACGACCCATTTTTCCATTCCATTAGCCACACTAATACCCCCTGAGTCCTGTGGGTCATCTGGTCGTCCAGCCGAGAGTCAATCGTACGAGGGGAAATGACTCAGAGAGCATCGTCGCCGATAGGTGCTGGCCCTTTTGGGAGGGGAGAGACATCCACTCTTAGCCAAGGCCGACAGGCCGAGGGCGCAGCACCTTCTGAGGCTATCCATGTAACATCGCTGTCCCCCCTTGAATTTCAAGTAGCCTTTTCAGACAGTCCTCCAGAAGCTGAGGGATCTGGGGACGAGAGAGATGAAGACGACAGTGAGGGTTCTTCCGATGGTGGTGATAGTCAAGTTGACACTTCAACTGCGTCGACTTATGTATCATTAGTTAAGGACCGTGATCTATTAGTATGGAGGCATCTCTTTGGTATACAACCCAAAATTGGTATGCCCACTGCATCTGAGAGAGTCTTCAAGGTTGACGAGGGAGAGATTGTTATCTATGAGCAGATGTTAAGGGTCGGTGTTAGGTTCCCTCTACACCCTTCTATAGTCCATATCTTGTCTGCCCTTGGGGTTTCCCCTTCTCAACTTCCTCCCAACTCATGAAGGATTCATTTATCGACAAGCCTCGGCCGATGTATTCCTTACCTGTTACAACATTACTTCATCGTCTAAACAACCTGGGTACTTCCATTTGGGGGCCAGGAAGTCAAACAAAAAGCTCCTCCATGTGGCTCAGACTTCCAATCATGACTGGAAGAAGAGTTTTTTCTTTATCTTCGGGGACTGGGAATTCCCCCCCGAGGGCATTCCCGTGGAAGATGGTCCGAGGGTACCCAGGGCATGGTCCAATCCCTTATTGAAAGCGCGCTCAAACCCTGGACTTAGCTTGGAGGAGAGGGTCATCATTGACTATCTGAGATAGCGAGGGAAAGAGGGTGGACTTGCGAGCTTTAAAGATTTGATGACCCCTCGCTTCCTCAAAGAAGCTGGTTTGAGGGTCGACCCCTTGACAGAACTATGTGAGTAGTTGTTTGCTCAATCTTTGATTATTTTTTAAGTGTTTTATTTGTGTCTCTGTATCTTTCTGATGTGTCGTCTCCTTTTCAGGTCGTCCTGTAAATATCTCCGACTAACTTTGGGAAATGACTGCCCCAAGCTTACTGTCTGGTTTGGGAAAGAAAAAGGGGAAAGAGCCTCAACAGCCTCCGAGGAAGACAAAGACCGTGGGGCCGACACTTGTTGAGCCGATTGCTGACAGTCGTAAAAAAAAGGAGCAAGAAGTATCTATTAACCCTCGGCTGGATTCATGGACGAGGGCGAGGGTGGATACGTCTGAGGGGACTGGCTCCTCTTTCAGTATGGGGGCCTATTGGTCTCAGAATTTGACGTTTTTAAAGGCTGAACCATCTTCCCTCATAGCCAATCTGAGGGCAGCCAAGGCTTTTATGTTCTATGCTCCTTCGGCTGCTGACTACGACTTTCTATCCAAGATGCCCCCGGCAAAGGTGTATAATTATGGTCTCCATACCCTGGCCCAGGTATTTGTTTTTGCTTCATTTCCTCAGTTAACTTTTCGACCAACTATTCCCTCGGCCCCTTAACATGCGCCTCCTTCTGTGCAGTCTGTTTGTGCCTTTACGTCAGCTACCAAATGGATGGTCGAGAACCAACAGAAATTCCATGAAGTTGAGAAGGCTATCCAGCACGAGGCTGAGCTACAGGCCGTACTAGAGACTGCCAGGGCAGCATTAGAGAGTGTCAAGATCGAGCATACGAGGGTCCTATATGAACTTACGAGGCATCATGATGCAGACCTGAAGACAAAGGACTTTCTTATTAAAGAAAAGGATGATGCCTTGATCAACCTGGGGGCTCAATTCAAGACTGATCTTGAGGGGGCAGTGAAGAAAGTCGAGGCCGATGCTGTGGAGGCCTACAAACTCTCAGACGAGTTTCAAGGCTTCGATCTTGAGTACTTAGGGAGGGGGATCAGGACGGCCTGTTGTCCTCAAGTTTTCTGATGATGTCTCTTCAGTCCGCCCCTCTCTTGAGGCAGTTCAGTTGGATGACCCCCTGATTGCCAAGGCCTTAGCACATGTGGAATCGCAAGTGCATGCCGAAGGTACCGGCACGTCTGAGGCTCGGCCTGTCTTGGTCGTAGAAGAAACTCCCGTTGATGTCGAAGCCTTGCCCTCTAATGCCGCTTAATAGGGTGGTTGTTTGTAGCCCATACCCTCTTCATGTTACACATTTTTGTGCTTTTCTTTTGTTGGACAAACATCTATAACATTTTTTAATATAATGTCTCTTTCTGTCTTCTGTGCTTGTCTCTTGTATGATTTACCTTATGATGTTTTTAAATTAACAATCACACTAACTCCTCCCTCGTCTTTCTTGAGGGTAAATGAGGTGTCGTCCCCACCATTTGTCCTCATCATAGCCCAGGGTGGTTTCCACCAATTTAATGATGTATTAAATTTCATGTCCCCCCTCGTCTTTCTTGAGGGTAAATGAGGGGTCGTCTCCACCATTTGCCCTCATCATAGTCGAGGGTGGTTTCCACTAACTTAATGATGTTTTAAATTTCATGTCCCCCCTCGTCTTTCTTGAGGGTAAATGAGGGGTCGTCCCCACCATTTGCCCTCATCATAACTGAGGGTGGTTTCCCACCAACTTAATGGTTTTATATTTCAAGTCCCCCTCGTCTTTCTTGAGGGTAAATGAGGGGTCGTCCCCACCATTTGCCCTCATCATAGCCGAGGGTGGTTTCCCACCAACTTAATGGTTTATATTTTAAGTCCCCACTCGTCTTTCTTGAGGGTAAATGAGGGGTCGTCCCCACCATTTGCCCTCATCATAGCCGAGGGTGGTTTCCCACCAACTTAATGGTTTTATATTTTAAGCCCCCCCTCGTCTTTCTTAAGGGAAATGAGGGGTCGTCCCCACTATTTTCCCTCATCATAGCTGAGGGTGATTTCCCACTAACTTAATGGTTTTATATTTTAAGTCCCCCCTCGTCTTTCTTGAGGGTAAATGAGGGGTCGTCCGCACTATTTGCCCTCATCATAGCCGAGGGTGGTTTCCCACCAACTTAATGGTTTTATATTTAAAGTCCCCCTCGTCTTTCTTGAGGGTAAATGAGGGGTTGTCCCCACCATTTTCCCTCATCATAGCCGAGGGTGGTTTCCCACCAACTTAATGGTTTTATATTTTAAGTTCCCCCTCGTCTTTCTTGAGGGTAAATGAGGGGTCGTACTCACCATTTTCCCTCATCACAACTGAGGGTGGTTTCCCACCAACTTAATGGTTTTATATTTTAAGTCCCCCTTCGTCTTTCTTGAGGGTAAATGAGGGGTCGTCCCCACCATTTGCCCTCATCATAGCCGAGGGTGGTTTCCCACCAACTTAATGGTTTTATATTTTAAGTCCCCCCTCGTCTTTCTTGATGGTAAATGAGGGGTCGTCCCCACCATTTGCCCTCATCATAGCCGAGGGTGGTTTCCCACCAACTTAATGGTTTTATATTTTAAGTCCCCCCTCGTCTTTCTTGAGGGTAAATGAGGGGTAGTCCCCACCATTTGCCCTCATCATAGCCGAGGGTGGTTTCCCACCAACTTAATGGTTTTATATTTCAAGTCTCCCCTCGTCTTTCTTGAGGGTAAATGAGGGGTTGTCCCCACCATTTGCCCTCATCATAGCCGAGGGTGATTTCACGAAGATGATCCCAATCATACTAGAATTGACAAACACAAGATGAGGGGTCAATATGATATTCTCATTAACATTCCAAGTGTTCTGTTGGAGCAACACCCATTACAATTATGGTCCGACAGGACATTACAACACTATTAATAGTATTTTTTCAAATGATCTGCATTCCAGGGGTTGGAAAAGGGTTCCCCCTCAAGGTTCTCTAGTCTATACGTTCCAGGGACAACTTCATCATTGACCCTATATGGGCCATGCCAATTTGAGTGGAGTTTGTTAGGCTTTTGCCAAGTCTTTTTGAGGACTAAGTCCCCCACTGCGATTGGCCTTTGCTTCACCCTCCGGTTGTAAAACTTGGCAGTCCTCTGCTGGTAGGCATCTTGCCTTATCTCGGCATCTTCCCTCCTTTCCTCGATCAGGTCTAAGTCAAGTCTCATCTCTTTCATATTTCTCTGGGGGTCATACATTTGGACCTGTGAGTAGGAAACCCAATCTCGGTGGGGATGACGACTTCTGATCCATAAGCCAATATGAACGAGGTTTCTCTAGTAGGAGTCTTTGTCGTTGTCCTATAAGCCCACAGTACAACGTACAACTCCTCAACCCATCTTCCTTTTGCCTCCTCAAGTTTTTTCTTGATCCCATCTCGGATAGTTCTTTTTGTAACTTCTGTTTGCCCGTTGGCTTGAGGTCGGCCTGGGGTAGAGAAGAATTGTTTGATACTAACCCTTTCACAGTACTTCTCTAGCGATGTATTCTTGAATTGAGTCCCGTTATCCGAGATGAGGGTGTTGGGAAGACCATATCTGCATATAATGTTTTTCCATATAAACTGGAAGGTCTTCTGCTCTGTTATCGTTACTGTTGATACCAAATTTAGTCTGCTGACATGGCTCAATTGAGTGAAGACACATGGCAATCTGCGTGGCAACAACAAACACTTCCGAATAACACCTTGACTCCGAGGAACCATACTGCAACGAGGAACTCTGCTTCCCCGATCAACTCAGACGCTCCGACCAACAAGAGTTCTCCGAGGAACTTTAATACACCGAGCAACTTATGAATACCGAGCTACTTAGGCGGTCCGAGAAGCTTGGGCGGTCCGAGCTGCACCTCGAACGAAGCATTAATAGAAGGATAACCAACAGATTGACTGCGCATTAAATGCTTATTATTATCATACAGATGTATACGCTTAAGGGGCATTGAATGTATTACCCTTTCACATGTACAACCTTAGGGCTATAAATACATTGTATTATCCTCATTGTAAGAGGACCGAAATTTCTTGATAAAACTTGTAATAGAGAATTCCCAAACAGTCAGTAATAACAGAAATAATGGACGTAGGCCATTCTTATAAGGCTGAACCACTTTAAAATTTCTTTGTCTCACTTTATTTTATCTGTGATTAAATAATTAAAATATTCTAATTTTTTACATCAACAGATTGGCACCGTCTGTGGGAAATGACTGGTAATATCGTTTTTCATCAAAAACAATTCATTACAAATGGCTGATAATCCAGAACCGAGCAATCGAAACGCTGGAAGCTCTCCAAATCCATCTGCTCCGCCAAATATTCCAGATCTGGCTGGAATAATGACAAATCTGGCCCAGGGCCAGACAACCATGCAAGAAACTATGCGATAACTCATACAAACCCTCCATGGCGGTGCACCAACCCATTCAGGACCGCGAAGTATTCAAAGAAATACCCGTTTACTTTCTTCGCGTACTAGGCGTACCGATTCATATTGTACTGAGGAGACTGAAGATTTTTCTTATCAACCTGAACGAACTTCGTCGGGACGAGCCACAGATACTGAACAACGTATCACTCTCTCTCCAGAAAGGACTAGTGCGCTAGAAAGATTAAGCAGAGTATCTCCTTTTGATCGATTAGGTCCTAGGAGGAGCAAAAGTCCTCCTAAAGACGCATCGAGGAGTTTTCGACGACCATCAGACTTAAGGGAAGGATCTCCCCTGTCGCGACCAGCTGCTCGTCAAGATAGATCCCAGGAAGCCACATCAACGCGATCAGTTACTCGAACCAACAGGCCCGAGGAAAGAAACGATGCGTGGAAAGGCTCTATTCAGAGGCTGGAGGATAGATTAGGGGAAATGGCTAAAGCCAAGGACCCTCTACAACGAACTTTTGTTCAAGGAACACCTTTTGTCCAGGCCATTGTAGATTTTCCCACACCATCAAAGTTCAAAGCACATGTTGTGACCCCCAAATATAATGGAAAGACCGAACCTGTCCTTCATATAGAACAATACCAAGCTGTAACCGACATCTATGCTGTTCCAGATGAGATGAGATGCAGAGCATTCTCGAGAACTCTTACCAGATCTGCTCAAATATGGTATAATAATCTTCCTCGGGGTAAGATCTTAACTTTCTTTCAACTGGCCGAGTTATTCATTGGGAATTTCTGTTTTAGGGCAAAGCCAGTTAAACGAGTAGCACATTTGTTAAGTGTTAGACAAAAAGTTGGTGAGAGTACCAGAGATTATATAACTCGTTTTAATAACGAGAAACTCGAAGTCATTGATTATGAGGAAAAGACAGCGATTACCGCCTTGATGAGTGGACTACTACCCAATAAGTTGTACTACACTTTGGCCAAAGATCCACCTATAACCATGTCAGAACTGATGGGAAAAGCGGCTAAGATTATGAATGTCGAGGAGTGTGAAGAAGAATATGGATGCCAAAGAAACCAAGGTGGAAGGTGATAAAGCTAAGAAGAAAGAGCATAAGAACAATGGTAGTGACAAACACTCAAAAACAAGGTCGTCATGGGAAGTATTGAAGAAATTTGATAATTATACTCCTTTGAAGAAAGACATCAACCATGTTCTAGACTAAATCAAGAACAACGAGGAATTAAACTGGCCAGAGAAAATGAAAGCAGACCCTGACAGAAGGAATAAGGCAAAATATTGCGAGTTTCACAAAGACCATGGCCATATGACCAAAAATTGCATAGCTCTTCAGAATGAGATTGAAACACTCATCAGACGAGGAAAACTGGCAAAGTATGTTGATCATAGAAATAAAAGAAAAAATAGCGATCGAATAAGAGAGAGGTCTAGATCTCCTCGTCGAGTAGAGGAGAACAAGAAAATATACCATGAAGTTGATCCAGAAGATGACCCCGATCTTCCCAAGAGACCAAGGCAGCCAGAACGTGAGGTATTTTCAATACGTTTTGGGTTATTTGATTGTAATGTTATTACAGTTGGAGATGGAGGAGGAGGAGACCTTACTGCAGAGAGAAAAGCTTATCTCTGTGAGGCTCAAGCTTGCTCATACATTCAACGAATAAATCTAGCTGATGAGGATCGCCCTAGAAAAGTAAACAAAGAGAAATTGGTCATTGATTTCTCAAAGAACAACCTCGCAGGTGTTCTATATCCTCATGATGACCCATTGGTGATCAAAATGAGGATGAAGGAAGTGATGATTTTAAGAGTACTGGTAGATAATGGTAGCTCGACAGACATCATGTTCTACTCGTGCTTCGACAGTTTAAATCTAAAACTATCTCAACTGGAGCCTTATCACATACCCCTCCTGGGTTTTTCTGGTGAGAAAGTTTTTCCACTTGGGACGATCAAGTTGGATATATTCATTAGTATATGGCCTGCTTGTCGAACAGAAAGAATACGCTTCTTCGTGATGGATAAGAATGTTCAATCAGCATACAATATCATCATGGGAAGAGTAGGATTGAAGAAGTTCGAGGCTGTACCATTTACAGTACATCAATGACTAAAATTTCTAATAAATTTTGGAGTAGGAGTTGTGAAAGGTGATCAGAAAGTAGCTCGGGAATGCTATTATTCATCCACCGAGCAAGAGGAACTGAAGGAATCAAGGGAAAAGACAACTACCTATTAAGTGGATGATGGTGCAGAAATTGAAACATTGGATCCTAGAGATGAGTCGCAACTTGTGAAGGGTCAAGTGGTAGAAGCTACTGAAAACATCATTCTGGACGACGAGTACCCTGAACGAACTACTCAAGTAGGTTCGTCGTTGGAAGCCTCACTAAAACAGGAATTGATAACTTTCCTAAGAAGCAGAAAGCAAACTTTTGCGTGGAGTCATGAGGATATGCCCGGGATAGACCCAAATTTCTTATGTCACGAACTAAATTTGAATAAGGAGATCTAGCCTGTGAAGCAGAGAAGAAGAGTATTCAGTCCCGAGAAGAATCAAGCTATACAGGAGGAAGTCGAGAAGCTCCAGAAAGCTTGCTTTATTGAAGATGTTAAATATCCAGACTGGTTAGCAAATGTGGTGATGGTGAAAAAGAAGAACAACAAATGGAGGATGTGTGTAGACTTCACCGACCTCAACAAAGCATGCCCAAAGGATCACTTTCCGCTGCCCCGAATTGATCAACTAGTGGATGCTACCTCGGGACACGAGCTGCTGAGCTTCATGGATGCTTATTCTGGTTACAATCAGATTAAAATAAAACCTGAAGATAGGGAGAGTACTTCTTTCATTACCCCTAGGGGAACTTATTGTTATAATGTTATGCCTTTTGGTTTGAAAAATGCAGGTGCAACATATCAGCGGTTGATGAACAAAGTGTTTATAGAATAAATCAGTTGCAATATGGAAGTTTATGTTGACGATATGCTGACAAAGAGCAAGAAAGCTGCCGATCATCTACTTGACTTAGGCCAAACCTTTGATCAGTTGGATAAATATCAAATGAAGTTGAACCCAATCAAGTGCATATTTGGAGTACGAGAAGGCATGTTTCTCGGGTACATTGTCAATCAGCGAGGCATTGAAGCTAACCCTGAAAAGATCAAAGCTCTGTTAGGGCTGCGATCCCCAACGACGAAGAAAGAAGTGCAAAGTCTTACAGGACGAGTAGCAGCACTCAACAGATTTGTATCGCGAGCAACTGATCGATGTCTCCCATTCTTCAAGACGCTCCGAAAGACTTTTGAGTGGAATGATGAATATGAGAAGGCTTTTCAAGACTTGAAGAAATATTTGGGAGCACCTCCACTGTTATCTAGGCCAGTGATGGGAGAAAAATTATACTTG
Organism: Sambucus nigra; assembly: GCA_949130495.1. NCBI lineage: Eukaryota > Viridiplantae > Streptophyta > Magnoliopsida > Dipsacales > Adoxaceae > Sambucus > Sambucus nigra. Next base: position 433,550,102 of record OX422211.1, on the reverse strand, counting down.
TATCTGGCAGTGTCCGAGAATGCAGTTAGTTCGACATTAATAAGAATGGAGAATGGAGTACAAAAACCAATCTACTACACAAGTAAGGCCTTTCGAGGAGCAGAGATCAGATATCCAAAGCTGGAAAAATTGGCACTAGCATTGATCGAGGCAAGTAGAAGAATGAAGCCATACTTCCAGGCTCATACTATAGTAGTATATACTGATATGCCATTGAGACAAGCCCTTCATAAACCAAAAAAATTAGGAAGATTGATGTGCTGGGCAATAGAACTTGGTGAATATGATATAGTTTATGAACCCAGATCATCGCTAAAAGGGCAAGCGGTAGCAGATTTTATAGCAGAGTTCACCTATCCTGATAACCCCGAGGAGCAAAAGTTGCTCACTGATCAACCTGTGGATGTTACAGGATCATCAAATTCAAGCCCAGACCAACTTAGCTTGGTAAAAGGGCAGGTAGATGTTACAGAATCATCAAATTCAAGCCCAGACCAGCTTAGGTTGGTAAAAGGGCAAGAAAAGATGATCGACAAATAACAAGAAATATCAAGAGATGGTGAAAGGAAGTAACAAATTTTCCACCGAGGAACTCTGTCAGATCAGAAATTTGAAGACGAGTTACCTATATGGAGTCTGTACGTGGATGGTTCATCTTGCACTACAGGATGTGGCGCAGGGATAGTTTTGAACAGTCCGGACAAGGTCGACATGGAATACGCCCTACGTTTCCAATTCAAAGCTTCGAATAATGAGGCTAAATATGAAGCCATGATTGCAGGTCTTAGTTTGGCAAAAATCATGGGGGCAGAACAAGTTATTGTCTTCAGTGACTCGCAATTGGTCATAAATCAAATGATGGGAGTATATGCAGCCAAAGGAGAATTAATGATCAGATATCATGCAAAGGCAAAGGAAGTGGTGTCGGAATTTGCTGCTATTCAGCTGGTCAGAATACCAAGAATGGAGAATGCGAGAGCAGACGCCTTAGCTCGATTAGCATCAGCTACTCGTACCGAGCTACGAAGAACAATCCCAATTGAAGTTTTAACTGGTCGGAGTATAGATGAAAATCTGGTGATAAAATTTAATACCCTCAATTTAGTATCATCATGGATGGATCCCATCAGGGCATATATTGAGACAGGGGAATTACCAACTGACAAACATGCAGCCAAGAAACTGAAGTTTAAGGCTGCTCATTATGTACTGACTAATGGTATTCTATACAGACGAGGAATTATAGCAGGTTTACAAAGATGTGTGCATCCCACCGAGGTGAAAGATTTGATTGAAGAGGTCCATGAAGGGTCCTGTAGAGCCCATGTAGCAGGTCGAACTCTTTTGCAAAGGGTGATGACTCAAGGATACTACTGGCCAATGATGAGGGCTGATTGTATAGACTATACTAAGAAATGTGACAAGTGTCAGCGCTTCTCCTCCATCCTAAGAACTCCCCAAGCATTATTGACACCCATTACTTCCCCTTGGCCATTTGCCATATGGGGAATAGATTTAGTCGGGCCACTGCCGACGACCAGGGGAAGATTTAAGTATCTCGTGGTCGCTGTGGATTATTTTACTAAATGGGTTGAGTCTGAGCCTCTCATTGATATGACGTACGACAAGGTGTACCAATTTATTTGGAAGAACATCATTTGTCGATATGGTCTTCCTCATGCCTTCATCACAGACCATGGAACACAATTTGACAATGAGGAGTTTGCTGCCTATTGTCATCAGTCAAATATCTTGAAGATCCACTCGGCACCAGGCCATCCTCAAAGCAATGGACAAACTGAAGTGACAAACAGAACACTGCTGAATGGCTTAAAAAAAGACTGAATGACGCGAAAGCAAACTGGATCAACGAGCTACAATCAGTGCTATGGGCTTATCGAACTACTCCCCGAGCAGCAACAGGGGAATCTCCATATATGCTAGCATTTGGAAGTGAAGCTGTTATACTCGCCGAATTGGGTCTCCCAACACACAGAATACTGAATTTCAATTCCCCTGTCAGCGATTTAATGAGAAGGTTAGACTTGGGCATGCTCGATGAGGTTAGGGAAGAAGCAGCCATTAGAAATGCTGCTTACCAGCAACGAACAGCTTTGTTCTACAACAAGAGAGTGAAGAAGTGCGACTTAAAAGAAAGAGACTATGTGCTAAAGAAGGTGATTCAAAAGCATAACAAACTGGAAGCAAACTGGCATGGACCCTACCGAGTTAAGGAAGTTGTTCGACCAGGGATATACAAAACAGAAACTTTAGAGGGGGAGGAGTTTAAGAATGCATGGAATGCAGAACACCTGCGCAAATATTATCAGTAATGTAAACTCTCATGTAATGCAGTTTCATCAGTATGAACAAAGTGACAACAGTCTGCCCAATTCTCTCATTTTATTGAAATTTTTTCGCGAAATACTCATGCTACGCATTCAACAAAAGTACTATTGTACTACTCAGAATACTCAGAAATCTATTCCTAAGAATGCCAACTAAGGTTGGTTAGGAAGTAAATCTGTTCCTAAAAATGCCAACTAAGGTTGGTTAGGAAGTAAATCTATTCCTAAAAATGCCAACTAAGGTTGGTTAGGAAGTAAATCTATTCCTAAAAATGCCAACTAAGGTTGGTTAGGAAGTAAATATATTCCTAAAAATGCCAACTATTGGTTAGGAAGTAAAACTATTCCTAAAAATGCCAACTAAGGTTGGTTAGGAAGTAAATCTATTCCAAAAAGTGCCAAAGTTGCTCGTTAAGAAAAAATTCACTAACTATGGTTGATCGGGAATAAAAACCCACTAACTGTAGTTGGTCGAAAAGGAAAATTTACCGACCTTGGTTGGTCGGAAACATTTTATGAATACGAGAAAGTGATCGAGCAAAATTTTTGATACTCGTAACTTTTTAAATTACTACTAAGTTGGTCGAGAAACAAAACATCATTAAGTTTGTTTAGTTGTCAAATGATTACCACAAATTCAAACTAGTCGACAATAAGTTTTAATCAACTCTAAGTTGATCGACAAATAACACAATGTTGTTATCTTTTTAACAGATATACATGCACAGATGTAAAGTGTTTTATAATTACAAGACAATGGCAGTCAAGATTTGCAAATAAAATTATTTCATTAAATGTAGAACAAAATACATCAAGAATGAAATACAAATTTATTACATCAAGATTCCTATTCTATTGGTTTCTTCCCCTCTGCTTTTGAAACAGGTTCCTCGCCAGCAGGTGGATCATTTAAAGCATAAGGGGAATTTATGAAGTTAAGATCTTTAAGCATCCTGATGTTCATCACAGATGGTCGATCGAGTAGATGCTCGGGACGAGAAATCTTAACATTGGAATGGAGATTGTAATCGCCAAGGTATTTGGAAATCAAACACCGAAGGATGGCCCGAGCAGGGATCCAACTCATGTCAAGCTTGAATGGTGGCACTGGTAGGTCGAGCAGCCCAGGATTATGGTAATCCCACAGGTAATGACCCTGTTCCAGTTGCAGTACACCTAAGGCATTCAACCATCCCTGTTTGTAACCCTCATTATTTGCATTTTGGATACGATCATCCAAATGGTAGAGAGCCTCATTGTAGCCAGCCATCCAGAATTCTATGGGCTGCTTGTGGAATTGATATGTCAATCTTTCCAGTTGCTCGTGGAGACTTTTTATAAAGATTTCTTTATTCTCCAAGACAGACTTTTGCGCAGAAAGCTGCTTGTCCAGATTCCTGATCTTCTTAGACATCTCAGCCAATGCCTGGTTCTTTGCCATCTGTTGGAAGGCCCGGTTCTCCAGAGCAGATTGAGTTCTCTGTTCCTCGACAGTAATCCGAGCAGCTCTTGCTCGTCCTCGAGGAGCTCTTGCTCGTCCCCGAGTAGATGTAGAAGGGCCAGCTCTCTTTAAGGTTTCTAATTCATCCCTCAGGTTGGCATTTTCGACCTCCAAGAAAGAGAATCCCTCGTCGTTCACAGGAACCAAAGTGTTTGAGGTGGAAGCTGCAGACTTCAACTGAGACACCTCTCTTTGCAGGTTATTATTTTCCTTCTCTAACAACTCAGCTATCTGTCTGTGCTCTTCGACCTCAGCCTTCAAAGTTCTCTCCCTCACATCGTAAGCAGCAAACAGTTTATCGTATCCCTTATCAGCACTGATTTGCTGATACTTCTTCTCGTATCCTTCGTGCAAAAGGGCTATAGATTCCTTATATTGTTGTTGAAGCTCTTTAAGAGTTCCTTGGAGATCTTCCATCATTTCATAATATGCTACATTATTAGCCACTGCACGGTCGAGCAGGCACTTCAAATATTGGTAGGCTGAAATTACTTTCTCTGAAGCACCTTGACCAAGGATGTCAAAAATTTGTGCTGCACTCATATCTGTATGGCCATGTATGAAGTACTCATTGCATTGCCTCAATAATTTTGTATCATGAGCAGACAATAACTCCATCCTGGCCATAAACTAGTAAACGAAGAGAAAGCAAGAATCAATAAGAGTTCAAACAGAGCATGAAGAAGAGAAATAAGAGTATGAATAGGCAAAACTTCAAATTTTATTACATCATAAAGGAAAAGTACAAAATTCAGAGTTACATTTGACAAAGAAAAGTGAAATAGAGAGAAATCCGAACAACTCTACACCTTTTCCTTATCTCCCAAAACTTTCTCAGGAGGCTGGGATGAGGAAGTAGGTTGCTCGGATGGAACAGAGGGTTGCTCAGGAAGTGCTGGAGGTTGCTCAGATGAAGTAACGGGTAGTTGAAGCTCCTTGCCAGTGGGCTGGATAGCTGGGGGATGAGAAATTTGATCTCCCATCACCATGGAAGATTCCTCAGATGCAGCTACGTCCTCTTCTTCTTCTTCAAGAGTTGGAGGGGGGCCCGGGACGTGTCGCTGAAATAGTTCAGAATTTTCATCAACTTTCATCTCTTGCAGAGCAGCGACCCGATCCATCTCTAAAGTATTTAAGGCTGCCATATTCCACTTGCGACATCATGGCATCCAAACCTTTATTCCACCCTTTATCCCAGCCGGCGCTGAAGGATTTTTCGACAGCCAATTTCCTTTTTGTCTTCTCCGAGGAAAGCTTCTCGGAAAGAAGATCATCAGCAGCCTTCAATTTATTCTCAACTTCCTCCTTCTGACGACTTACTTCCCAAAGTTGACCCAACTCCTCCTCAGCAGTCTTGAGCTTATTTTCAAACTCCCCAGCATTTTTGAGCTTCCCTTCGAGCTCTTTATTCTTCTCCTCCAAATCATTTATTTTTTTCTCCAACCCCTTGGAGACCTCAATAACCTGAGCCTTCTCCTGCTCGATCGAAGTGAGCCTCTTCTCCCAAATCGCCTTATCATCATCATACTTCTGACGAGAATCTTTCAGAGACTGCGCCAGGCCCACCAAAGCTTCCTCTACACCAGACGAGGAGCTTGAAGCTTTAATTGCTTCATCTTTCTTCAAAATGGTATTAAAACAGGTCACCAACTGGGAAAATAAAAGCAAGTCAGTGCACAGATATAAAAAGGAAAGAATGAAAACTTAAGACTATAGGACTTACAGAAGCAATATGACGAGCTGCTAATGTGGTAACCATGTCCCGAGAAAGGTTTTCTTCAATACCTTGGATCTCGGGAATTATCCAAGTCTTCACCGAGTTCATAACAGAGCTTGGGGCAACAAAAGTGGGAATACCACTAGTCGGGGGCTGAGAGATGGATTCATCCAAATTGATAGAGGAGCTTTTCTTCAGCCTCCTCAGAGGAACATCAACGTTCTCGACTAACAATGTAGTCTTAGTCAGAGAAATGACAATCACCTCGCTTGGAGCAGCAGCCTTGCTCGGGGCCACTAGGGGCTTCTCGACAACCTTCATAGGAGCAGCCGAAGGAGGTGCATCAATTTTCTTTGTCCCCTCTCCTGGGACATCAAGTTTACTTTTCTTTGCCTCTCCAGCACCAGAGGCAGATTTCTCAAAAAGGGTAGGAGGTCTTCTTTTCTTCATCCTTTCACTCAAGGGAATATTGTGACACTCTGCCTAATTAAATACCGGGAGATCACTCCTTTATTAAATTAAAATCAAGGTGAACAGTTGGATCATTCTTAGCATCACTGTCGTGAAAATAAATTTCCAATTTAAACACCTTAATTAATTAAGCTAAGTGTCAAACCATTTTTAACATTCCCTTCAAATTTTATTTTTAAAGAAAATTTATTTATTTATTTATTAACAACATTTTCAATAAGTAAGAATCATACCACAAATATCCTGGAACATAATCCAATTAATTTAAACATTCAACATTCAAAATCCCAACATTTAAAACTTAAAGTAAAACATTCATGCTGAATAAATCCCAAAGTAACAGTACTAGAAATAACTGAAATACAAATGTCCCAATAAAACAGATAAATAGTGGAAAGGGCGACACATGCCCCAATAACTGAGAATGATAGAAGTGGAATCAAGTAAATGAAATCGTCTAAGCAAGTGGCCTGCAACTCCCACCTAAGCTGCAGCACGTTCCTTCCAAGGGATCCTAAGCAAGACGCCCCTGTGGCTGGGCACCTGTAATATATACATATATATATATATATATATGTATATATATATATATATATATACAAGAGAGAAAGAGAAATGGAAACGGGTCAGAGCCCGATAGTGTATATGATTTAAAAAAATTCGTTTAGCAAGTATTTAAATTGATTACAGGCTAATGCAACAACATATTAGTGCGACACTCTCTTGAGAAATTCTCACCTCTCTTCTAATGTGCACACCTATCGCACTAAACTTCCCAATGGTCTATCTCGTCATATACCACACTATCTTTCCCCAATGATTTAACTTACCTTAGGTTATTCGCAGGATTTACAACTGAACAACACAAGTATTTAAAACGTAAGATTTCAATTTGTAACCAAAGTTCTCATTTTAACTTTATTAATCAATAAAGTTTTCCAGTGTCATATTATACTTTCTCAAAACAAGTATTTATAATTTGAGTCATCAACCATGTCCTACATATCAAATCACAGTAGGCAGTTCCAGATTTCAGAATTTCATATATATATTAACTACTCATATAATATATATATCATAACAGCACCCCACATAAAAACTATGGTGCGGGCATACTCTACTATCCAATCCCCGTATCACTCGTATTAAGGGGAATACAAATTCGGAATCACTCTCGAATTGTATTAACACATACACAACAATATTGAGGCGAAGCATAGATTCCAAGTCTCTAAGAGGATGGCACATACCCGCGTCTCTTAGGACCGTCTGAACTATCAAATCGATAGCCTGTACCAAGGATATCTATCTCCTAGGGTACGAGTCAATATCCCCCATAAGGCACACATGATAAGATTCGTCCCAGCGCGGTAACCTCAGGGATAGCAAGTAGCGTGGGCATGTTTTTCACACATAGATAACATATGCATACACAATCATATAACTATACTAATATTACCATATCAATATTGGGTATATTCTCAAATCCCATAATTACGACATTATTTCTCATATCTCATTATTTGTTATCACATGTAACAGTTGGTTTCTAACCTTGATTCGGTATTATTCCAACTTACCACATAACTCTCATGGTTTTATCCTCCCACCTATAAAAATTCAGTAGGTATTCATCTATTCTCTTTCGTAACTATTTTACGAATTTGGAATCGGTCTTTTAGAAGCGGTTATAAAAAATTCAAAAAAGACCGATTCTACGAATTTGGAAGGAGAAATAAATACAAAAGAAAATACTCCTAAATTTCAGGATGACCATTTAAAACCGCCATATTTCGAGAAAGAATGTTCCACACTCCTCAAATTTCGAACTGTGAAACATTGGGGGCTTCTGTTGATACCAAATTTAGTCAGCTGACATGGCTCAATTGAGTGAAGACACGTGGCAATCTGCGTGGAAATAACAAACACTTCCGAACAACACCTTGACTCCGAGGAACCATACTGCAACGAGAAACTCTGCTTCCCCGATCAACTCAGACGCTCCGACCGACAAGAGTTCTCCGAGGAACTTTAATACACCGAGCAACTTATGAATACCGAGCTACTTAGGCGGTCCAAGCAGCTTGGGCGGTCCGAGATGCACCTCGAACGAAGCATTAATAGCAGGATAACCAACAGATTGACTGCGCATTAAATGCTTATTATTATCATACAGATGTATACGCTTAAGGGGCATTAAATGTATTACCCTTTCACATGTACAGCCTTAGGGCTATAAATACATTGTATTATCCTCATTGTAAGGGGACCGGAATTTCTTGATAAAACTTGTAATCGAGAATTCCCAAACAGTCAGTAATAACAGAAACAGTGGATGTAGGCCATTCTTATAAGGCTGAACCACTTTAAAATTTCTTTGTCTCACTATATTTTATCTGTGTTTAAATAATTAAATATAATCTAATTTTTTACATCAACAGTTACCATCGGCTCTGCCTCCACCCATTTTGAGAAATAGTCAATTGCCCTGGGCAAAGCTCCCATTAGATCGATTCTCCATACTGCGAATGGCCATGGGGATGTGACGGAGGTAAGAGGCTGATGGGGCTGGTGAGGGATTGTGGCAAATCTTTGACATTTATCACACTTTTTTACGTATGCCGTGGCGTCTTTCCCCAGGGTCGGCCACCAGTATCCCTGGGTTACCATCCTCTTTGCTAATGATCTGCCCCCAATGTGGCTTGAGCATAACCCCTCGTGCACATCTTGCAGAATGAGAGGGACCTCAGACGGGTGCACACATCTGAGCAAGCGGAGCAAGAACCCGTTCCGATGACAGTGAATTTCGCATCTCTGTATCTCAACTTCTTCCTTTCTTGTTTTGCCTCAGGCATATCCTGCTCTTTAATGTATCTGATTAGAGGGTCCATCCACGAAGCTTCTTTATCGATGTTTAAGCAAAATCCAAGTGTTCCCTCTTCTTCTTCGATCATTGGTCGAAGTAAAATTTCTACTGGGACTGTCCTCCTGACTTCTGCCCTAGTTGCTGAGGCCAGCCTAGCAAGTGAATCAGCTCGGTCGTTGTCATGCTTAGGTATCCTCTTTAATTTCACTTCTCGAAAGCTCTTTAATAGTGACCTTACCCTTTCCAGATATTTGGCCATTCTCTCATCCTTAGCCTCGTAGGCTCCTAGTATCTCATTCACCACTAGTCTTGAATCACTATGAACCACAATATGGTCGACACTAAGGGACTTAGCCAAGGAGAGGCTTGCTATCAGGGCCTCATATTTAGACTCGTTGTTGGAGGCTTTGAAGTTGAACCCCGGGGCGTACTCAATGTCTATGCCATTAGGTGTTGATATTATTAATCCAGCCCCACTTCCGCTATCGCAGGAGGACCCGTCAACGAAGAGGCTCCACACAGTCTGTTCTTCTGAGAAATTTCCCTCGGTGAGGGACCCTTGTATAAAGAAATATTTCCCTCTTCGTTCTCGACCACTTTTTCTCTAGCGATGCTTGTCTCAGCCTTTTCTGCAGATGGGTCAACAATTCTGCCCTGCCGTGCTTTTCTCTCTTTGAGGCTCTCATCTTCAGCCTCATCATCTTCCCAAGTAAATTCAGCCACGAAATCTGCTAATGCTTGCCCCTCAATGGCCACCATAGGTTGATATACAATGTCGAAATCCCCCAACTCTGTGGCCCAGGCCATTAGCCTCCCTGATTTTTCTGGCTTGTGTAAGACCTGTCTGAGAGGAGAGTCAGTGAGGATGACCATTGTATGGGACTATAAGTACGATTTTATCTTTCTTGATGCATGGATCAAGGCATATGCTAACTTATCCATTCTTGGGTACCTTTGCTCTGCCCCCTGGAGTGTCTTACTGTTGAAATATATGGGCTTTTGTACCCCATCCTCTTCTCTCACAATGGTTGCACTGATGGCTGATTCTGAGATGGCTAGGTACACATGTAGTCGTTCACCCTGTACTGGCCGTAATAACAGTAAGGGAGACCCTAAGTATGCCTTTAGCTCCTTGAAAGCCTGATCACACTCTTCGCTCCATTCAAAAGCCTTTCTGAGAATTTTGAAGAATGGTAAACACCTTTTTGTGGCTCTGGACACGGACCTATTCAAAGCAACCACTCACCTTATGAGCCTTTGAACGTCTTTGATGGTCTTCGGGGTCCTCATTTCTATGAGGGCCTTTATCTTTTCAGGATTGGCCTCGATGCCTCTTTGGTTGATAATGAACCCCAAGAACTTCCCTGCTCCGAGCCCAAAGACATATTTGGCCGGGTTGAACTTCATTCGGTACTTGTCCATTGTGTTAAAGGTTCTCTCGAGGTCAGCCACATGATCCTCGACCTTTAAGCTTTTGGTCAGCATGTCATCTACATAAACCTCCATAGACTTTGACCAAGTGTAAATTCTTTCGAATTTAGCCCCTTAAGTTAGTGATTTTAATATCTCGAACAAGGTAATTGAATCATTTTTAGTCCATATCATTCTATTGTTCGTTTCTAACAAAATTCCCTAGTTTTTGTGTAATTGTGATAAAGATTTCAGGAATGGAATGTAATAAAAGAAAAGAAGAAAATTAGAAGAAATGTAAAAGGGCAAAAGAGTAAATTCCATTCAGAATTCAGAAGCAACGTCAAAATTGAAGTTGAAGAGCATGAGTTCACAAGAGCATAGGAAGAAACGACATTCAAATCGGAGTTCTAGATCAAAAGATATGGTCAGTCAAAGTTTCAAGGAGAAAGTCAAATTAGAAGAATTTCGGACCGATCCGGTTTGGACTCGGATCCATCCGAATTGACAAAGTCCAGTAGCCCCCGAATTGATGACGAACCGATGAAAGCAAAAACTTCGGACCCATCCGACTAGGCTCAGACCGATCCGGTAAAAAGAAAAGAACCGATCCGGTGTATTCGGACCGATCCGAGGTTGATCCGAACCGGTCCGGTCATGTGAAATGCTGACAATTAATTGTTCAATTAAAACAGAGCAACTCTTGGAAAAATGTACCAACAAGCATTATTGGCTATCAATTTCGATACTTGGTGTTGATACCAAAATTAATATGCTGATGTGGACGAATAGTATGAAGACACGTGTCGATCTACGTGGCACAATAACAGCGAGGAAGATCATTTACTGAACAACCGTGGTTGGTACCGAGCAACGAGAATACACCAAGGAGCTCTATCATGCCGAGGAACTCCATCCGAGGAACTATATCATCCCGAGATACTCTAAACACTCCGAGGAACTCTTGAGCAACGAGCAACTAAGGCGGTCCGAACTGCACCTCGGCCGTGTCATCAATTATCAGACGGACAACTGTTCAACTATTCATTAGATTCTTGACGCACACGCTGCATTAAATGTATTACCCATTCATATGTATATCATTTAATGTATTGGACCTTTCATGTACAGCCTTGAGGCTATAAATACCTTGTATCAATCCCATTCAAGGGGACCGGAATTTTCTTGAGAGAACTTGTAATCAAGAATTCCACAAACACTCAGCAATAACATAACAGTGGACGTAGGCTTTATTCCTAGCCGAACCACTTTAAAAATCTTTGTTTTATTTATTTATCTGTGATTGAAGAATTAGAGTGATCTAGTTTTTTACATCAACAGATTGGCGCCGTCTGTGGGAAACGACTGTTGTTATCGTTTTTCATAAAAATCATTTATCACCAATGGCAGATAATCCGGAATCCAGTAATCGAAATGCTGGAAATACTGGAAATCTTCCAAATCCATCTGCATCTCCAGATCTGGCCGGAATTATGATGAATCTGGCTCAGGGACAAACCGCCATGCAAGAATCTATGAGGCAACTCCTTCAAACTCTTCAAGGCGGTGTCCCTACTCATTCAGGGCAAAGGATTGATCATGGGCAATCACGATCCAGACGTATTGGGTCATATCGCAATGGGGAATCCGATGATTCTTCTTATCAACCTGGGCGAACTTCATCAATACGGGCTACGGATACAGATCAACATATCTCTCTTTCTCCGGAGAGAACTAGCGCTTTAGAAAGATTAAGCAGAGTGTCTCCTTTCAGTCGGTTAGGACCAAGGAGGAACATGAGTCCACCTAGGGCTCCATCAGGAAGTTTTCGACCACCACCAGGTTCGAGAGAAAGATCTGCACAATCACGACCAATTACTCGTCGAGATAAATCTCAGGAAGCTACGTCAGAGCATTCAGTTGCTCGGACTAAGCGGCCCGAGGAAGGGAATGAAGCATGGAAAGGTTCCATTCAACGATTGGAGGATAGACTGGGAGAAATGGCTAAGGCGAGGAACCCCTTACAGAGAACTTTTGTTCAAGGGACACCTTTTGTGCAAGCCATTGTGGATTTCCCCACACCGTCGAAATTCAAAGCACCTGTAGTGACCCCCAAGTACGATGGGAAGACGGATCCCGTACTTCATATAGAGCAATACCAAGCTGCTGCAGATATCTACGCTGTCCCCGACGAGATGAGGTGTAGAGCATTCTCGGGAACACTTACCGGATCTGCACAGATATGGTACAATAATCTTCCTCGGGGTAATATTTCAACTTTTGTTCAGTTAGCCGAGCTGTTTATTGGTAATTTTTGTTTTGGAGCAAAACCAGTAAAGCGAGTAGCGCACTTACTAAGTGTTAGACAAAAATCAGGAGAAAGTACTAGAGATTACATAACTCGTTTCAATAACGAGAAGTTGGAAGTCATAGATTATGAAGAAAAGACAGCAATCACTGCTTTGATGAGTGGTTTGCTGCCTAACAAGCTATACTATACTCTGGCCAAAGATCCGCCTAAAAATATGTCGGAATTGATGGCAAAGGCGGCCAAAATCATGAATGCCGAGGAGGCTATGACTGCGAAGAAGAATATGGATAAAGAAGTTAAAGTGGAGGTCGACAACTCTAAGAAGAAAGATCAGAAAGGTAATGGTGGTGACAAATATTCCAGGAATAACAGGATAAAGTTGGAAGCCCTAAAAAAGTATGATAATTATACTCCATTGAAAATGGGTATTAATCATGTGTTAGAAGAGATCAGGAATAACGAGGAAATCAAATGGCCAGAGAAACTGAAGACAGATCCAGACATGAGGAATAAGAACAAATATTGCGAGTTTCACAAAGATCATGGCCATATGACCAAAAATTGTATAGCCCTTCAGAACGAGATTGAAACACTCATTCGAAGAGGAAAATTATCAAAGTATGTAGATCGCAGAGGTGAGAGGACAAATGAGGACAGAATTAGAAAGAGATCTAGATCTCCTCGTCGTGCAGAGGAGAAAAAGAGGAGGGACCATGAAGAGGATCCAGATGATGACCCCGATCTTCCCAAGAAGCCAAGAAAACCTGAACGAGAGGTATTTTCCATACGTTTTGGATCATTTCATTGTAACGTTATTACAGGGGGAGATGCAGGAGGAGGAGACCTTACTGCAGAAAGAAAAGCTTATCTCGGAGAGGCTCAAGCTTGCTCATATATTCAGCGAATAAACCTGGCCGAGGATGATCGTCCGAGGAAGGTAAACAAAGAGAAGCTAGTAATTGGTTTTTCAAAAAACGACATGGCAGGTGTTCTTTACCCTCATGATGATCCTTTGGTGATCAAAATGAGAATGAAGGACGTGATCATTTCAAGGGTGTTGGTAGACAATGGTAGTTCAGCAGACATCATGTACTATTCATGCTTTGATAGCCTGAATTTGAAATTATCTCAATTGGAACCTTATCACAGACCCCTTCTGGGTTTTGCTGGCGAGAAAGTTTTTCCACTTGGGACGATCAAGTTGGATATATTCATTGGAACCTGGCCTGTTTGTCGAACAGAAAGAATACGATTCTTTGTGATGGATAAGAATGTGCAGTCAGCCTACAACATCATCATGGGAAGAGTTGGATTGAAGAAGTTAGAAGCCGTTCCTTCTACAGTACATCAATGTTTGAAATTCCCAACAAATTTTGGAGTTGGAGTGGTGAAAGGTGATCAAAAAGTAGCTCGGGAATGCTATTATTCGTCGGCCGAACAAGAAGAACTAGAAGGATCGATGAAAAAGACTACTACTTACCAGGTGGAGGAAGGTACCGAAATTGAAACTCTTGATCCCAGGGATGAATCTCAACTTGTAAAAGGACAGGTGATGGAATCTACAGAAAATATTATTCTGGACGACGAGCATCCTGAACGAATAACCCAGATAGGTTCATCGTTGGATATGTCGATAAAAGAGGAGTTGATAACTTTCTTGAAGAATAGGAAAAATACTTTTGCTTGGAGTCATGAAGACATGCCAGGAATAGATCCAAACTTCTTATGTCATGAACTCAATGTGAATAAGGAGATTAAACCTGTAAAGCAGAGAAGAAGGGTGTTTAGTCCCGAGAAGAATCAAGCCATACAAGAGGAAGTCGAGAAACTCCAGAAAGCTCAATTCATTGAAGATGTAAAATATCCAAATTGGTTGGCAAATGTGGTAATGGTAAAGAAGAAAAACAATAAATGGAGAATGTGTGTTGATTTTACTGATCTCAACAAGGCATGTCCAAAAGATCATTTTCCATTGCCCAGAATTGATCAACTAGTGGATGCTACCTCGGGACACGAGCTACTCAGCTTCATGGATGCTTATTCTGGCTACAACCAGATCAAAATGAAACCTGAAGACAGGGAAAGTACTTCTTTTATTACCCCTAGGGGAACTTATTGTTATAATGTTATGCCTTTTGGTTTAAAAAATGCAGGTGCAACATATCAGCGGTTGATGAACAAGGTTTTTACCGAACAAATCAGCCGCAACATGGAGGTCTATGTCGATGACATGCTCACTAAAAGCAAGAAAGCTGCTGATCATTTGATTGACTTGAGTCAAACTTTTGATCAATTGGATAAATACCAAATGAAGCTTAACCCGACGAAGTGCACTTTTGGAGTACGAGAAGGAATGTTCCTCGGATACATCGTCAACCAGCGAGGTATTGAGGCAAATCCAGATAAGATCAAAGCTCTCCTAGGGCTGCGATCTCCGACGACGAAGAAAGAAGTGCAGAGTCTTACCGGACGAGTTGCAGCGCTCAACAGATTTGTATCTCGAGCAACTGATAAATGCATACCATTCTTCAAAACACTTCGAAAAACTTTTGAATGGAATGAGGAATGTGAAAAAGCTTTTCAAGACTTGAAGAAATATTTGGGAGCACCCCCACTGTTGTCCAGACCAATAACAGGAGAAAAGTTGTATTTGTATTTGGCAGTATCAGAGAACGCAGTCAGTTCAGCGTTGATCAGATTGGAGAATGGAGTCCAGAAGCCAATTTATTACACAAGTAAGGCTTTCCGAGGTGCAGAAATCAGGTACCCAAAGCTAGAAAAATTGGCATTGGCACTAATTGAAGCAAGCAGAAGAATGAGGCCATATTTCCAAGCCCATACCATCATCGTCTATACTGATATGCCATTGAGACAAGCCCTCCATAAGCCAGAAAAATCAGGGAGATTGATGTACTGGGCAGTAGAACTTGGTGAATATGATATTGTATATGAGCCCAGATCATCATTGAAGGGGCAGGCTGTAGCAGATTTTATAGCAGAGTTCACATACCCTGATACCCCCGAGGAGCAAAAGATGCCTGCTGATTTACCTGTGGACGATACAGGATCAACAGAAACATTTGTTGACTTACCTGTGGACGATACAGGATCAGCAGAAATAGGTCCAAACCAACCAAGGTTGGTAAAAGGACTTGTGGATGTAGAGAAATCATTATATTCAAACTCAGACCAGCCACGGTTGGTAAAAGAGTACGAGCAGATAACTGACGAGGAGCGAAAGATACCGGGGGATGATGGAAGAAAACAGCAGATATTTTATCGAGGAACTCTGACAGATAAGAAATTTGAAGACGAAATACCTACATGGAGATTATATGTAGATGGATCATCCTGCACAGCTGGTTGTGGAGCAGGAATTGTTTTGATCACTCCAGACGAGATTGACATGGAATATGCTTTGCGATTCCAATTCAAAGCCTCTAACAATGAAGCGGAGTATGAGGCCATGATAGCAGGTCTTAATCTAGCAAAGACTATGGAAGCACAACAAATGATGGTATTCAGTGATTCTCAATTAATTGTGTATCAGATGATGGGAATGTATGCGGTTAAAGGAGATTTAATGATCAAATATCATGCAAAGGTGATGAAATTGTTGACAGAATTTGAGGCCATTCAATTGGTGAGAATACCGAGGATGGAGAATGTACAAGCAGATGCACTGGCCCGACTAGCATCAGCTACTCGTACCGAGATGCGAAGAACCATACCGATTGAAGTATTAGAAGGTCGGAGCATAGATGAAGATCTGACAACGAATGTGATTACCCTTGATTTAGGACCATCTTGGATGGATCCAATCAGGAAATATGTTGAAGAGGGCGAATTGCCGGAGGACAAACTCGCTGCCAAGAAACTGAAGTATAAAGCTGCTCGGTATGTATTAACTAATGGTATTTTGTATAGGCGAGGAATTATGGCAGGTTTGCAGAGATGTGTACATCCCACCGAGGTGAAAGAATTGATTGAAGAAATCCATGAAGGATCTTGTGGAGCTCATGTAGCAGGTCGAACACTTTTACAAAGAGTGATGACACAGGGATATTACTGGCCGACAATGAGGGCTGATTGTATAGCCTATGCCAAGAAATGTGACAAGTGCCAACGTTTTTCTTCCATCCGACGAACTCCACAAGCATTGCTAACACCAATAACTTCTCCTTGGCCATTTGCCATGTGGGGAATTGATTTGGTTGGACCATTGCCGACCACCCGAGGAAGATTCAAGTATCTCGTAGTTGCAGTGGACTATTTTACTAAGTGGGTGGAAGCTGAGCCTCTTATCAATATGACGTACGAGAAAGTATACCAGTTTGTATGGAAGAATATCATTTGTCGATATGGTCTCCCTCATGCTTTCATCACAGATCATGGAACACAATTTGATAATGAAGAATTTGCTGCCTATTGTCATCAGTCGAACGTTTTGAAGTTTCATTCAGCACCAGGCCATCCCCAAAGCAATGGACAGACTGAAGTGACGAACAGAACATTACTGAATGGGTTGAAAAAGAGGCTAAGTGAAGCTAAAGCAAATTGGATTAATGAGCTCCAATCGGTATTATGGGCCTACCGAACAACTCCCCGAGCAGCAACTGGAGAATCACCATATATGCTAGCATTTGGAAGTGAGGCTGTGATACCGGCCGAATTGGGCCTCCCAACGCATAGAGTGCTGAATTTCAACTCTCCGATCAGTGACTTGATGAGAAGAATGGATTTGGACATGCTCGAAGAAGTAAGAGAAGAGGCAGCCATTAGGAATGCTGCTTATCAACAACGAACAGCTCTGTTCTACAACAAAAGGGTGAAGAAATGCGATTTGAAGGAGGGTGATTATGTGCTGAAGAAAGTCATTCAGAAACAGAATAAACTGGAAGCAAACTGGCATGGACCTTACCGAGTTACAGAGGTTGTTCGACCTGGAACCTACAGAATAGCAACTCTAGAAGGAGAAGAATTTCAGAATGCATGGAATGCTGAACACCTGCGAAAGTATTATCAGTAATGTAAAATGTAAAGCATTTCCTTCATTATGAATAAAACGAGGATGGTTCACCATTTTCTTTCTGTTGAAAGTTTTTCGGGGAATACTAGCGTTGAACACTACGCTACTTGACAAGAAGAAGACTGCTCTACGGAGTCATGCTCTACGGAGCCATGCTCTACGGAGTCAAGCTCTACGGAGCGCTCTACGGAGCAAAAGTGCTATAAGTAGCCAACCTCCTTTGGTTAGGAGGATAAGCTCTCCGGAGCGCTCTACGGAGCAAAAGTGCTATAAGTAGCCAACCTCCTTTGGTTAGGAGGATAAGCTCTCCGGAGCGCTCTACGGAGCAAAAGTGCTATAAGTAGCCAACCTTCTTTGGTTAGGAGGATAAGCTCTCCGGAGCGCTCTACGGAGCAAAAGTGCTATAAGTAGCCAACCTCCTTTGGTTAGGAGGACATGATCCAAGGAGCCAAAAAGTTCGAAAGAACTCTACTACTCCTTTGATTAGGAGGTGTAGACCAGCATGATCAACTACGGTTGGTAAGACTTTATATACTCTCGCATTACAGCTTATGTTTGTCGGGAGGTAACATTATTACAAAAAGTTCTTTAAAGAACAAAATATTCCAAACTGTACCAAGTATGGTTGGTCGGGGATAAAAACCCACTAACTGTTGTTGGTCGACGAGGATAAAAGTATTGACCTTAGTTGGTCGGACACATGTTTATATTTGAAAATTGAACCAAGTATGGTTGGTCGGGGATAGAAACCCATCAACTGTGGTTGGTCGACAAACATTATTTATCCACCTTGGTTGGTTGGAAACAATTTTGAACAATTTATGCTTATTATAAATTCTAATTTGGTTGATGAACCATATAATTTGCAAACAGAAAAATAGCTATTGGCAAAACAGAAAATGAAACTCTTTCATTAAGATAAAAATGTATTACATGTTACATATATGTGCTAACTA
The DNA here is from genome assembly GCA_949130495.1 of Sambucus nigra. NCBI lineage: Eukaryota > Viridiplantae > Streptophyta > Magnoliopsida > Dipsacales > Adoxaceae > Sambucus > Sambucus nigra. The sequence goes on along the minus strand of OX422211.1, from coordinate 433,531,493 downwards.
TTACATTAAAGATTCCTACTCTATTGGTTTCTTTCCTTTATCCTTTGAGACAGGTTCCTCGCCGGCAGGAGGATCCTCTAGACAAAGAGGAGAATTAATAAAGTTCATGTCCTTCAGCATTCTGACATTCATTATTGTAGGAGTGTCCAACAGGTGCTCAGGACGAGATACTTCAACTTGAGAATGAAGGTTATAATCACCAAGATATTTAGAGATCAAACTCCGAGGAATGGAGCGAGCAGGAATCCATGCCATATCCAATTTATAGGGAGGAACAGGCAAGTCTAGCAATCCAGGAGCATGATAATCCCATAAATAATGACCTTGTTCCAATTTTAATACACCCAGGGCGTTCAACCATCCCTGCTTATAACCTTCGTTGTTAGCATTTTCAAGGCGATCATCCAAATGGTAAAGAGCTTCATTATAGCCTGCATTCCAGAACTCCCGAGGCTGTTTATGGAATTGGAAAGTTAATCTATCTACTTGCTCGAGAAAGTTCTTGATAAGAGTATCTTTATTATTCAGATCAGACTTCATCGCAGCCAATTGATCCTCTAAAGATAAATTTTTCTTAGACAAATCAGACAGAGCACGATCCTTAACATTCAGTTGGAATGCTTGAGTTTCCAGAGTAGATTGGGTGCGAGATTCTTCAACATTACGGCTAAGAACTCTTGATCGGCTCCGAGAAGCAATTGGAGAATTTTGTTCCTCGACGATTCTTCCTCGTCCCCGAGAACTCCTTCCTCGTCCCCGAGCAGTTCCAGAAATGGAAGATCTTCTTAAATCCTCCAGCTCTTGCCTCAGTTTGGCATTTTCGACTTCTAAGAACGAGAAGCCTTCATCAGTGACTGGTATTAATGCAGTAGAGGATGAAGCAGCAGATTCATACTGAGCTAATTTCTTCTGCAAATTGTTATTTTCTTGCTCCAGGATCTCAGCGATTTGTCTACAGGCTTCAATTTCACCTTTTAGAGTCCTCTCCCTGACGTCATACCCAACAATGATTTTCTTGTGGCCTGTTTCTGAAGAGAGCTGCTGGTATCTATTTTTATAATCTTCATGTAACAAAGCCATTGATTCGTTATGTTGATTTTGAAGATCCTTTAAGGAACCATTAAGCTCTTCAATCAACTCATAGTAAGCAACATTGTTGGCCACTGCTCGGTCGAGTAAAGCTTTCAAGTATTGATAAGCTTCAATAGCCTGCTCTGAAGCACCGTGACCAAGGATATCAACAATTTCAGATGTACTAAGATCTGTATGACCAGCCTTATAGTATTGATGACATTGCTGCATCAGCTCGGTATCATGAGAAGAGATCAATTCCATTCTAGCAACAAACTAATGACAAGAAAAAGACAACAATCAACAAAAACAAGTTATCAACAACAGAGATGAGCAAAGATATATTTTATTAGATCAGCAAAAAGTTACATCATTCGATTACAAGGAAATACAGAAAGGCTGCCGAACAACTTCACACCTTTTCCTTGTCCCCCAAGACTTTCTCGGGAGGCTGGGACGAGGAGCTCGGTTGCTCGGTGATAACTACAGTTTGATCGGTAGAAGTCTTCTCGGGAGGAGGAGGTATGGAGGAAATGTCCTCGGTGGCAGATGGTTGAGAGGCAGAAATTTGATCGCCCATAGCCATGGAAGATTCATCTGAAGCAGGTTCATCTTCTTCTTCTTCCACAATTGGTGGAGGAGGACCAGGGAGATGCCGTTGGAATAGCTCAGAATCATCTTGGACTTTTAGCTCTTGCAGAGCAGCTACCCAACCATCATAGAAGTATTTCAACTCCCCATATTGAACTTGGGACGTCATTGCAGCTATCCCTCTCTCCCATCCTTTCTCCCAACCAACACTGAAATGTTTCTTGATAGCAACTTTTCTCCTCGATTTCTCCGAGGAAAGCTTCACCTCCAGTTCCTCTTTCTTAACCTTAATATCTCGCAGAGTAGATATTTCTTCTTCTGCCTTCTTCAATTTACCATCAGATTCCTGATGTTTAACTTCCAGATCTTTAATTTTTTCCTCCAAATTCTTGGAGGTTTCAGCCATCTTCATCTTATCAGCCTCAGCTGCAGCCAATTTTTTCTCCCAGGCAGCTTTCTCCTCGACGTACTGCTGGCGAGATTCTTTCACAGATTGGGCTAAACCCAAGAGGGCATCGTCAACATCGGACGAGGAACTAGAAGCTTTAATAGCTTGATCTTTCTTCACGATGGTATTGAAACAATTCACCAGCTGAAAGATAAGAAAAACAATAGAGTCAACACAAATATAAGAGTTCAGGAAAAAGAAAAGAAAGACCAAAGGTATGAGAAAGTTACTGAAGAAAGATGGCGAGCAGCTAGGGATGTCAGTGTATCCCTAGGAATCTTTTCATCAACCCCGAGAACCTCGGGTATAACTGAGCTCGTTGAAGAGCTCGGAAGAATGATTTTTGAAATACTACTACCACCAGCGGGTAGAGAAGATGCAGTTCCAGCAAGATTAACCGAGGATGATTTCCTCAATCTCTTCAAAGGAGGGTCAGCAGCATCAACCAAGGAAGAGGTCTTGGTCGGAGAGATTGTAATTACATCAGCTTTCTTGCTCGGGGCCACTGGGGGCTTCTCGGCAACTTTGGAGGAACTGGCATCTACTTTTTTAGTCCCCTCTGGGACATCAATTTTACTTTTCTTTGCTTCAACAGCAGAAGAAATTTCACCAAACAGAGCAGGAGGAGCTCTTTTCTTGCCCATTCTCTGAGATAGGGGAATACGAGAATCTGAAGATGAACTTTCTGGTGTTGAGGCTGGTTCAACAGGGCGAGCAGTATAAGAGGTTGTGTAGCTCTTATACTGCAGCAAATATGATGCAGATCTAATATGCTCGTCTGCAATCGTCTTATGCAAATTCCAGATAAGTTTTAAATGCTTGATATTCACTTCCGACTCTTTTGGAGTTTTTCTTTTACTATCAACTGCAAATAAATACATAAATCTCAGTCATACATTTTGTCAAACATGATGAATACGCAATTTCATAAGTAAAATAAAAATGAAAAATAAACCTATCCCATTGCCGTATGGGGGGCATCTGGGACCGTTGTATACTTCATTCCCAGATAAAGGCGCGTGTTGCCAATTTTTTATGATCAACCCATGCTCAAAATAATCTCTATTTGAATCAGGGAGGTTAACTACAAGGGCTCTATTTAAAAACCTAGTTTTTAAATAATAAATATTATCTAAAGTGGCCCATTTATAGCAGTACATGATTTCTGGGATCCCTATACGAGTCCCATGAGTTAGATTTAACTTGTGCACCCCGTTAATTATTCTCCATGAATTGGGGGCTATTTTTGCAGGAACAAGATCAAAATATTGACAAAACTCAAGACATAATGAGTTTGGGGGAAAAGAAAAACCACATTCAGCAATGAAAAGACTGGGGAACCAATGTCCCTCAGCCAATCGAAAGTAATCTAAAGGCTCAGAAAGAACCTCTAGAGTTACCCAAGAAGGAATGGAAAAGTCAGAACGAAATTTCTCAGCAGATTCAACAACATAAACCATATTGAATAAAAGAGATGCAGAATAAAGGAAGAAGATCTTACAGAAAGAAAGGAGATATGTTGACAACGAACGGAAACAATGATGAACACACAAGAGAGAGGAAGAGAATAGAAAACTTGAATGCAGAAAAATGGAAAGTGTAGACGACGGTATGGTTACCAAAGGAGTTTAAATACTTTGCATTGGGAAACGGCGAAAGAAATGATTACTAAAAAGAAACTACTGAACTTCCGGCGGCTAAAAAGACAAAAGTTGCACGAAGATCGAAGCGCTTATAAAAAGGCGGAAACTGCGAAATGAGAAGGAAATTTGAATACAATGCTCCTAAAACCCAGGAAGGTCATTTAATATTACCATATACCGAGAAAGAATGTCCCATACTCCTCAAAGTTCGAAATATGAAACATTGGGGGCTTCTGTTGATACCAAAATTAATATGCTGATGTGGACGAATAGTATGAAGACACGTGTCGATCTACGTGGCACAATAACAGCGAGGAAGATCATTTACTGAACAACCGTGGTTGGTACCGAGCAACGAGAATACACCAAGGAGCTCTATCATGCCGAGGAACTCCATCCGAGGAACTATATCATCCCGAGATACTCTAAACACTCCGAGGAACTCTTGAGCAACGAGCGACTAAGGCGGTCCGAACTGCACCTCGGCCGTGTCATTAATTATCAGACGGACAACTGTTCAACTATTCATTAGATTCTTGACGCACACGCTGCATTAAATGTATTACCCATTCATATGTATATCATTTAATGTATTGGACCTTTCATGTACAGCCTTGAGGCTATAAATACCTTGTATCAATCCCATTCAAGGGGACCGGAATTTTCTTGAGAGAACTTGTAATCAAGAATTCCACAAACACTCAGCAATAACATAACAGTGGACGTAGGCTTTATTCCTAGCCGAACCACTTTAAAAATCTTTGTTTTATTTATTTATCTGTGATTGAAGAATTAGAGTGATCTAGTTTTTTACATCAACACTTGGTATTATAAAAGCTAGTGCCCTATATCATTTGAAAGGGAGACCAACCAAGAAAGTAGAGAGAGAATTGTAGCATGTTGTTAGTTGTTGGTAGATTACAAATTAGCTAAAGAATTTGAGAGTTAGTTTTTGAGAGAACCATTCAGAAGTTTTAATTTCTTTCATAAGAACCCTAGTTTGTACTGCTGATTAAGGAGAAGTTATCTGGATTTCAATTTCAATTACTTTCCTGCTGCTGAATTCAAGTAATATCATTCTATTCTCTGTTACTTTATTATTTGCAATTTTATTTTCCATGTCTTGTAGTTCCATAATTCTGAGTATGAATTTGTTCTTCAATCCAATCATGAGTAGCTAAATTTCCCAAGGGTTGGGGTACATGAACTCAATCCAAGGCAGATTATCTATGTAGAAAATAGAGGCTAAATTAAAATATTGATTGAATCGTGAAAGAAAATTATACAAAAACTGTCAATCTTTTAATCTCTCTTGCCCTAGGTACTTGAGATGTTTAAGAAAGCTTTGCTAGTATAATTTATCATTCACCGCTTTATACCTATTTTTGATTTCATATGATGCGGGCTTGAACCTCATATATGTAATGCTTAGAAGTTATAAAGGTTGGATCTAATCAATTATTTTAATTTACAAGTCTAGTATTCTCTATGATAATTTGCTTTGGATTGAGGGATTGTATTCTACCCTCTTTTCTCCCATTTGATTAAAAGTTTTTTTTTTCTGCAATTTTTAGTCCATTTTCATTAAAATTTCCAGTTTGCTTTTGTTAAGAAAAGTTTTATTTCGCTAGAAATATTCCAAAATCATTAATCATCTTTTTGTTTATTTTAAGAAATCATTTTCAGATCCAATAAGTTTCTTGATTACTAGTTGACATTTTCTTTCCCCGTGGATTCGATCCCGACTTACCGGTTTATTACTTGAGCGATAGCTTTGCACTTGAACCTAGAGTGAACGCACTTTTAAGACAAATTTTAAGTCGCGTCAAGTTTTTGGCGCCGTTGCCGGGGAATTAAAAATTGTTAAATTTTTAAGAAAGTTATTTGTATCTACAAGTGATTTCTATATATAAAAAAAAAAAAAACACTTCATTTCATCTCTTATGTGCTTATGCTGAATTCATCCCCCACCCAAGTTCACGAAAATCCTATAGCCGAAGCAAGTTCTGAAAATTCTGTGTCTTTTCCTTTTTGGGTTCCACCTCATTCGCCTAATAATTCCATTACTAGTCGTACATTGAGTCAAACCCGGAGTGAGAATTCTGAACCTTTTGGTAGCGATATGTCGGAACATGGTAGTGTTGGTGTTGGTGCTGGAGAGGATGAGATACCCTATCTTCCTATGAAAGATTTGTTATTTCCAGAGCGAACTGTTACCCCTGGTTGCATTTTACTCCCGTATAATGCCGGTCAGTTCCATTTTCGGAATGGCATGATCCAAATCCTTCCTACATTTCATGGGATGGATTCTGAAAAACCATATCTCCATATTCGAGAGTTCGAAGATACATGTGAGACTTTTGGAGACCAAGCTTGTCCACAAGATGTAGTCCGGTTGAAGCTCTTCCCTTTTTCCTTAAAGGATAAAGCTAAAACTTGGTTATGGTCCCTACCCCCAAATTCTGTGTTATCTTGGAGAGATATGCAAAACAAGTTTATATCAAAATTTTTCCCACAACACAAAACTAATTCTGTTAAAGCCCAAATTCAAGCTTTTCGACAAAATGAGAATGAGGCTTTTGATAAATGTTGGTAGAGATTTCAGGAGTTAGTGAGTGCGTGCCCACATCACGGTTTTGAAAAGCATCATTTAATTTCATTTTTCCATCAAGGCCTTACATTAGCATCGAAACAACTTGTCCAAACCATGTGTGAAAGACCTTTTTGGGAGTTAAATTCGAGCGATGCTGAAGCTCATTTGAAATATATAGCTGAAACTACCCAAGCATGGGATACTTCTGATCCCAATAGTCAAAATAGAAATCGATAAGTGTCCAACTTGCCTGCTGCGTCCGGTATTTTTCACTTGGACAAGGACACTTTGTTGGATCGAAAATTTGACCAATTAGAAAAGAGTTTCAGAGATATGCTCGAAGTGCGATTGAGAGATGTGTCTGGATCCATACAAACTGGAAAGGAGAAAGTGTGTGCCATCTGTAATGCGGGTCATTCTACCAAAGGATGTCCTACCATTCCTGCATACAAAGCAATGTATACTGAACAGGTTGAGGCAATAGGGGGTTTTCGAGGAAATTATAATGCACAGCAAGGGAATGCATATAATCAGTCGTGGAGGAATCCTGGATTCAATTATGGATAACCTCAAGGTGGGATGGTTCATAATCCACAAATGACTCTACCACCACCTCCTCAATTTCAGCAAGTGGCTCCTCCAATGCAAAATTCTATGCAAGTACCACCTCCTGGTCCGTATGTAGCTCCACCTAGGAGAACTCTTGAGGATAATTTCAATCAATTCATCCAATCCCAAAAAGAGAGAGATGCTAAATATGATCGAATGTTTGCTGAAATGCATACTAGCATTTCTAGGTTGCAAGCTGCAGCGAATACTCAAGAGAAAGGTAAACTTCAAGCCCAAGGCCAAAGACCTCCTCTTCAAGGTCAAACCACGGTTGGCTCCACATCATCGGAGTTGCAAGAACATTGTCAAGCTGTTACTACTCTTCGTAGTGGCCGCGTGATTGATCTATCACCAAAGCTTCCAAAGGTGAATGATGATGGAGTTGAACCCGAAATTTCTAAGGAATCTGAAATTTCCGAGTATGAAGAACCTTCCTTAGAAAAGGAATTGAAAGATAAGGAAGTTCGACCTGAAATTGAAGTCAAGTTGCCTATTGCTGCTCCATTTCCTCAACGCTTAGAGCCACCCAAGAAAGGAGCTTCACGTACCGAGGTGTTGGATGTGTTGAAGCAAGTAAAATTGAATTTGCCATTCCTTGATGCTATTCAGCAAATTCCAGCATATGCTAAGGTTATCAAAGATCTTTTGACTGTCAAAAGACGACTTAAGGTAAAGAAAAATGTTTTCTTGGCACAAAATGTGAGCTCGATTCTTCTTAACGATCTTCCTCCTAAATTCAAAGATCCAGGTGCACCTACCATTTTGTGCGTCATAGGAGAGAGAAGAGTGGAAAAAGCATTGCTTGATTTAGGTGCAAGTGTCAATATCCTTCCATACTCCATTTATAAGCAACTTGAATTAGGTGATTTAAAACCTACCCGAATCACTCTACAGTTAGCGGATAGAACAGTGAAAGTGCCTCGAGGGATTATAGAAGACGTGATAGTTCAAGTGGACACGTTCTACTTTCCGGTTGATTTTGTCATTTGGGACACTGAGCCTGTACCCCATACGAGAAATCATGTTCCAATAATATTGGGCCGTCCATTCTTAGCTACTGCTAATGCTTTGATCAATACACGGAATGGCCAAATGCAACTCACTTTTGGAAACATGACTCTCGAGACTAATATTTTCAATGTCGCTAACCAAATGGGTGATGAGGATGAAATTCTTGAGGTTGATCTTATTGAAGAGGTAGTGGATGAGAATATTGAGAAAATCATAGGAGGAGATGCTTTGGAAGTGTGTTTAGTGCAAAGTGGTGAGGAAAAGAGTTCTTACACTGAGTTTGAGCGTGAGATGGAAGAGTTGAAAAATTGGTTACAAGATGAAGAGAGTTTTGTGAGTTTGAGAGATGATGACTGGATTTCTAGGTATGAAGAATTACCTACAAGGGAGATAACCATGAGTCCCTCTGAAAATAGATTTCCTAGTCTTGAGTTGAAGAAACTACCCTCACATGTCAAATATGCCTTTCTAGGAGAGAATGATACATTTTCTGTTGTTGTGTCTTCCCGTCTAGAAAAAGAGCAAGAGGGTATGTTGTTGGATGTGTTACGAAAGCATAGAAGTGCTTTTGGTTGGACTATAGCAGATTTGAAAGGTATAAGTCCATTGATTTGTACCCATAAAATCCATCTTGAGGAATAAGTGAAGCCCTCGCGTGAGATGCAAAGGCGTTTAAACCCAACCATGAAAGATGTAGTAAGAGCGGAAATCATCAAATTGTTAGATGCTGGAATTATCTATCCCATTTCAGATAGTAAATGGGTGAGCCCAATTCAAGTCGTTCCAAAAAAATCAGGAATGACCATGGTTGAAAATGATAAGGGAGAATTAATACCTCAACGCACCACCACCGGGTGGCGTGTTTGCATTGACTACCGAAAGCTCAATGCCGGAACTAGAAAAGATCATTTTCCCTTACCGTTTATCGATCAAGTGATTGAACGAGTGGCGGGCCATCCTTACTATTGTTTTCTAGATGGGTATTCCGGATATAACCAGATTGAAGTGGATGTACTTGATCAAGAAAAGACGACTTTTACATGTCCGTTTGGTACGTTTGCCTATAAACGTATGCCATTTGGGTTATGTAATGCGCCAGCTACTTTTCAAAGGTGCATGTTAAGTCTCTTTAGCGACATGATTGAAAAAGGTCTTGAGGTGTTCATGGACGATTTCAGCGTTTTTGGTCCATCTTTTGACCAATGTTTAGCTAATCTTGAAAGAGTTCTATTCCGATGTGTGGAAAAAGACTTAGTCCTCAATTGGGAAAAATGCCATTTTATGGTTATCGAGGGTGTAGTTTTAGGCCACATAGTCTCATCTAGGAGGATTGAAGTTGATCGAGCCAAAATTGAAGTAATAGCTGAGTTACCCCCTCCAAAATCACTTAAAGATGTGAGGTCCTTTCTAGGCCATGCTGGATTTTATAGGAGGTTTATCAAAGACTTTAGCGCCATCGCTAGACCTTTGAGTAATCTTCTCATGAAAGACACTCCATTTGAGTGGAATAAAGCATGTCAAGAAGCTTTTGATAAACTTAAAAGCATGCTTGTTTCCGCACCTATCATGCAAGCTCCGGATTGCTCACTACCATTTGAGCTTATGTGTGATGCAAGTGATTACGCTATTGGGGCTGTTCTTGGACAGAGGAAAGACAAGAAAGCTCATGTTATTTACTATGCTAGTAGAACATTATCTGGCCCTCAGCTTAACTACTCTACTACAGAGAAAGAGTTACTAGCAGTCATTTTTGCTCTCGACAAATTTCGCTCGTACATTGTTGGGTCACCTATCATATGCTTCACTGATCATTCGGCACTTAAATATCTCTTGAGTAAAAAAGATGCCAAACCCCGACTAATCAGGTGGATCCTACTCCTATAAGAGTTTAATCTCTCGATTCAAGATAAGAAAGGAGTAGAAAACCTTGTCGCGGACCATTTGTCACGCCTCTCGTCCGACGTGCCTATTGATCCCATTCCCATAGACGAGTATTTCCCGAATGAAAATTTATTTGCTACTTCTTCTCTCCCTTGGTTTGCGGATATAGTTAATTATCTTGTCACTGGAGTCGTTCCATCTAGTTGGACTCCGCAAGAGAGAAGGAAGTTCATTACTTGGTCACACATGTTCTTTTATGATGATCCTTATTTATTTAAGTATTGTGCTGACCAAATCATCCGAAGATGTGTACCCGATGAAGAAATTCAAGGGGTAATTCGATTTTGTCATACGGAAGCATGTGGAGGTCATTTTTCTAAAAATAAAACTACTGCGAAAATCCTTCAAAGTGGTCTCTATTGGCCCACAATCTTCCGGGATGTGAATGCTTTTTGTAAATCTTGCGATAGATGCCAAAGAATGGTAGCTATTACTCGCCGTGACATGATGCCATTAACCCAAATTTTAGTATTGGAGTTGTTTGATTGTTGGGGTATTGACTTCATGGGCCCATTTCCACCTTCTTTTGGTTTTCTATACATCCTCGTCGCTGTAGATTACGTCTCAAAATGGGTTGAGGCGATAGCTACACGGACGAATGACAGCAAAGTGGTGATGAAATTTATTCAAGAAAATATACTTTCTCGTTTTGGTATGCCTAAGGCCATAATCAGTGATAATGGATCTCATTTTTGCAATAGGCCTATGGAGAAACTAATGCGGAAGTATGGAATTATCCATAAAGTTGGAACAACTTATCACCCTCAATAGAATGGCCAAGCCGAGCTTGCTAATCGGGAAATTAAACATATATTGGAAAAGACAGTCGATCCTAATAGGAAAGATTGGTCTCTCCGATTGAATGATACACTCTGGGCCTATAGAACCGCATACAAGAATCCCCTTGGGATGTCCCCATTTCGATTTGTGTATGGCAAACCTTGTCATCTTCCGGTAGAAATCGAACACAAAGCCTATTGGGATATCAAAAGGGTGAACTTCAGTATGGATAAAGCCGATGAAACACGTAAACTTCAGTTGAATGAGTTGGAAGAAATACGCAATGATGCGTATGAAAGTGCTAAAATATCCAAGGACCGAATGAAACAAGCTCATGACGGAATCATTCGTAAGAAAGAATTTCATTCGGGATAAAAAGTACTTCTCTACAACTCGAGGTTGCATTTATTTCCCGGAAAATTGCGGTCACGATGGTCAGGTCCATTCATTGTAAAAGAGGTATTTACCCATGGAGCTGTTGAACTCATAGATGAGAAAGGGGGAACTACATTTAAAATTAATGGGCATCGTCTCAAGCCCTATTTGGAAGCACTTGTCAAGGAAGCCGACACAATCTGGCTGTCGGACCCCATTTATGGGGGTTGACTGAACAACAAGAGGTGAGGTCGTCGCACCCCCGACATGTATGGGGTGATTGTAGTACATAGGAGTCTTAGGAACTAGGAGTCTTAGGTTTGAGTCAGTCCCGGGGTTGAGAATCCGAAGGGTGAGGGGTAGTTCATTTTCGATGAACATTGAGGAGAGTCTGAAGTGTGAGGAGTGGTAAATTCATGTTTGAAAGAGAGAATAGAAGCTTTTTTGAAGCAAAGAAGAGAGAGGAAGAATTTAGAAAATTAGCAGACCGGATCGGTCCGGCTGATATTAAAAGAACCGATCCGGTTAGGCGGATCGGTCCGGGTGAATTAAAGAACCGATCCGGTAAGGCGGATCGGTCCGGTCCCAAAACCGGATCGGTCCGGTGGTCTGCAGAATTCATTTCCCAAGATCCACCTCTTCGATCCACACCTCTTCACTTTCCCCAATCCCTTCACTTCCTTCAAAAATTCGTGCAAATTCATCCACCCTTTCATTCCCTCCAAAGTCCTACTCACCCACTATAAATACACCCATCACCCTACCCATTTTCTTCACACCTTCACCTACACTTACCTTCTCTTCTCCATTACTGTTTCTATCCTCCATATCCATGGCTGCTCCTCAGAAGTATGCCTCCATTGAAGTCCTTCCCGACGGACATGGAGAGTACCGTTCCCGCCGCGAAGCAAATTGGTGCTGTAAGTTTTTCAGCCCTACGCGAAAGATTCATATTGAACGTCAAGTGTTGTGGGATCAAATGCCCAATTCTGTCACAACTCTTTTTCTGTCCCGGGGCTGGTGCCGTTTCTTCAATGAGCCTTATGAGGCAGTTTGGGAGAATAAAGTGCGACAGTTTTACGGATCTCTTGTTCGTACCGCTGAATTTGAATCCCAAGCCTATGTGGATTCCATCCCTATCCCATTCTCACTTGACCTTGTGGCACAGAAGCTAGAGTCTTTTGGTGTGATCATTCCGGCCCAATTTGATTATCCTAGTCCCGATCCCGTTCTATCTAAGGAGGTTTGTATCTCACGAATCCAGCCCGATGCGGTTTGGAATACCGAGACCTTTCCCGTCGGTCGCTTATCCGACAAGGCACGCTTCACCTTTCATATCGTTTGTGCCAATATCTTGCAAACCTCCAATGATTCGGCGATGAGGCCTCGCCAAGACACTATGATGTATCATCTGTTCGACCCTGTAACCGTGATCAACTTGGCCCGGACATTTTACACCGATATCCTTTTTATGGCATATGATAAAAAGGGCCGCGCTCCTCTTCCTTATGGTCGACTCATTACATCCATGCTTCGGGATGCCGGGATTGCACCACCTCAAGATCTTATCAACTTGCCTAAGCCTTTAGGTCAAGAGTTCCGCACTCGAAGTGAGCGGAAAATTCAGCTAGTCCGTGCAAGGCGCGGTGGCAATTCGAGTGACGAGGAGGATGTTGAGATGGGGGAAGGTGACGAGAAAGAGTATGATGAGACGGCTGATCCGGATTATGTTCCGGTTGGTACGGGCTTAACTGAGTGCGTTCTCTCTCTTGAAACGCGTTTTGACGCACATGTGTCCTCCTACGAGAGGGACATGAGTTTGGTCCTGCGCATGCAGGCCGACTTGTATCGTCTCCAGGCGGGACCCGAGGCCCCTCTTCCTCCTTACTATTATAATCCCTATGATCCTACTGCTCCCAGTACTTCCCATCACCCACCCGCCCCTTAGGATGCCCTCTCCCCTTTTAGGATTTTTCTACCTATGTTTTTTTCTTTTTCTTTTATTTGTTTCCACAGTGTTGTCACAGTTTGTAATATACAGTTTTAAGTCTAATCTTGGCTTGTTTTATTTCTCGCACTCTTTCTGTTATCTTCTTTATTTCTCTTATCCTTTGATTGAGGACAATGCAAATCATTAAGTTAGGGGGGATGACAGGTGCTTATTCATAAAACTTCGCCTAAAAAAAAAAAAAAATTGAAAAGCCCAAAATATTTTTCTTCAAAATAAATAAAAATTGGAATTTAAATTTTTCAAAAATATCACCTTTATTCTATTTAAAGTCTCAAATTGTAAAATTCATAATGCACTAAGCCAAAATTGACCAAAGATGGAAATTGAAATAAAATTGACGACTTAACGAATAAGTGTGGAGATTAGTCCAACCCGGTGAGATTTCGAGCATTTCAATTTTTTATGAGTTTTTAAATCAATCCGAGTTTATGATTAACTCAAAGTTCTTTTCAGCGTTTTAATAAGTCGTTGATGATCTTAATCCTTTGTTTTGATCGGTTATGTAAATGTGTGAAATGTTGTCTTGAAATTCGTGCTAAATATATCTCTAAACTTAATTAATCTCGAGATGCATATGGTAATGTGATTAGCAATTTGGACAATGAAGTAGGCCCTCGTTTAACCAAAAAAAAAAATATTGGCCATAAAAAAGTTGTGAAAAATTCTCCCTTTGCAACCCACTTTGAGCCTAATTAAATATTTTCCTTTCGTTTGATAACCCGAAAAAACCAAATAGTCCGAAATTGTGAAAATTGAAAAAAATTCATCAAGTAAGTCCAAATTGTGCAACAAAAATAGCAAGAAAAGAAAAAATGAAATTAGAAAAAAAGAAAAAAGAAGAGAAAAATGAGCAAATGCCCGAAAAAGCACTAATGGACGTCATAAAGATATTTTCCAATTCCAAACAGCCCGTCTATTCCCAATTTTTACCCTTTACACCTTTTAACCCAAAAAGTCCTAACCGAGTCCGAATGGCGAAATTAATTACTGCATGGAGAGCTAAGATACAAAAAGATAATATGAGAGATAAAATGGTGTGAATTAGAGGTGATGTTCCCATTTCCCTATAACCGTACTCCGATGATGAGATCTTTTCACCACATATTTCCTTCTTTTCAATTTTGTATGCATGAATTTGTGTCCATTATATTTACTCTTTATATCATGCATACCGAGGGAAAATAGCCACAATCCGAGTGATTCGTTTGTGAGAGCATTCCGTAAGAATTTGAATCAAAACGAATTTTCGGAAAGTAGCGTAATGCTCAATCGGTGGAAATTTGAGGTTTAATTTGGGCTTTGCACACACACACACACCATGGTTTGAGATATTTGAATATGAATTTATGGTGATTATTTTTCGAAAAAATTTAAATTGTACAATTTTTAAATATTTTGATATTTATTTGAGTCAATAAAGAATTTTGTGGGTGTATTCACTGCAAACCCTCACGAGACAAAACTCGTCCTACTAGGGTAACCTAGGGGTTTAAAGACTTGTTGCATACGCTAAATGCAATCGCTTGCCCGCGAAAAAGGTATTCTATCCCAATAAAATGATTTTCAAGAGTTGAGCCTAGATAGGATTCATTTACATTGCTCGGGACGCGCAAAGTTCTAAGTTAGGGGGTGTGATTAGGCACATTTTCTTCATATTTATCCCCTTAATTTCGGTATTTTTATGATCCCGTGTAGTGTAAATATCTTGTATTTGTCTCGTATTTATGCTACTAACCCCTTTTGGCAAGTATTTCGTGTTTTGTGTTTTTCTCATGTGTTTTATAGGTATTTCACGCAAGTTAGTGCGAAGGAGAACTCAAAATAGTGAAAGAAACCAAGAAATGGAGAGTTGAAGGGCATTTTCGTAATTTTGCAGCTTTAGTCCGGAGGTGGGGCCAACTAGAAAGTTGAAGAGATCTAAATTACAAGAATACTGGAAAAAACGGCTCCTCAATCCGAGCTACGGTGAAGAAACTACGATGTTTTGAAGTTGCGCGATAATGAAGAGTCTGGATGTGCGGATTTCTGTCATTAATTATGCAGATTTTATGGTGATTGGTTGGCAAAAACTTGTTCCACAAGCGAAATTTGATGTTAAATTCGTGCAACTTGGTGCTATAAAAGGCCAAGCCCTAGCATTCTTTTGGGGGAGGCTTAAAAAATCCTTTTAGGTGGTTTTTATCAAGTTGTAGGAGTAGGATTAGAGAGAGAAAGTTAGATTGTAGTTTTCTTTGGTAGAAGTTTTCATAAACCCTAGTTGTAAGTTTGAAGAAGAAGTTTGGCTGGATTCAAATTCATCTCTTTATCCTCTTGCTAAATACAAGTATCAATTTCTATTCTCTATTTTATTTTTCCATTCAATTCTCAATTGTTTTGCAAATTGTTAACAATGTTTGTTAGAGTTTTCTTTTGTTTTCATCATGTTTAGCTAATTTTTAAGGGTTGGGATGCATAAACCCATCCCGATGTAATTTATCTACGTAGGAAATAGAATTTAAATTTAAATTTGAAAGAATCGTGTAAGATAAGTTCACAATCATCCTAGATCTTTTAATCTCTCTTGCCCTAGGTACTTGGGATATTTAAGAGTTGAGTTTTGGTTAGATTCAGATACATTGCCCGGGACGTGCAAAGTCCTAAGTTAGGGGGATTTGACCAAGTGTAAATTCTTTCGAATTTAGCCCCTTAAGTTAGTGATTTTAATATCTCAAACAAGGTAATTGAATCATTTTTAGTCCATATCATTCTATTGTTCGTTTCTAACAAAATTCCCTAGTTTTTGTGTAATTGTGATAAAGATTTCAGGAATGGAATGCAATAAAAGAAAAGAAGAAAATTAGAAGAAATATAAAAGGGAAAAAGTGTAAATTCCATTAAGAATTCTAAAGCAACGTCAAAATTGAAGTTGAAGAGCATGAGTTCACAAGAGCATAGGAAGAAACGGCATTCAAATCGGAGTTCTAGATCAAAGATATGGTCAGTCAAAGTTTCAAGGAGAAAGTCAAATTAGAAGAATTTCGGACCGATCCGGTTTGGACTTGGATCCATCCGAATTGACAAAGTCCAGTAGCCCCCGGATTGATGACGAACCGATGAAAGTAAAAACTTCGGACCCATCCGACTAGGCTCAGACCGATCCGGTAAAAAGAAAAGAACCGATCCGGTGTATTCGGACCGATCCGAGGTTGATCCGGACCAGTCCGGTCGTGTGAAATGCTGACAATTAATTGTTCAATTAAAAGAGAGCAACTCTTGGAAAAATGTACCAACAAGCATTATTGGCTATCAATTTCGATACTTGGTATTATAAAAGCTAGTGCCCTATATCATTTGAAAGGGAGACCAACCAAGAAAGTAGAGAGAGAATTGTAGCATGTTGTTAGTTGTTGGTAGATTACAAATTAGCTAAAGAATTTGAGAGTTAGTTTTTGAGAGAACCATTCAGAAGTTTTAATTTCTTTCATAAGAACCCTAGTTTGTACTGCTGATTAAGGAGAAGTTATCTGGATTTCAATTTCAATTACTTTCCTGCTGCTGAATTCAAGTAATATCATTCTATTCTCTGTTACTTTATTATTTGCAATTTTATTTTCCATGTCTTGTAGTTCCATAATTCTGAGTATGAATTTGCTCTTCAATCCAATCATGAGTAGCTAAATTTCC
The DNA here is from genome assembly GCA_949130495.1 of Sambucus nigra. NCBI lineage: Eukaryota > Viridiplantae > Streptophyta > Magnoliopsida > Dipsacales > Adoxaceae > Sambucus > Sambucus nigra. The sequence continues at coordinate 433,514,757 of OX422211.1, read as the reverse complement.
CAAGGGTTGGGGTACATGAACTCAATCCAAGGCAGATTATCTATGTAGAAAATAGAGGCTAAATTAAAATATTGATTGAATCGTGAAAGAAAATTATACAAAAACTGTCAATCTTTTAATCTCTCTTGCCCTAGGTACTTGAGATGTTTAAGAAAGCTTTGCTAGTATAATTTATCATTCACCGCTTTATACCTATTTTTGATTTCATATGATGCGGGCTTGAACCTCATATATGTAATGCTTAGAAGTTATAAAGGTTGGATCTAATCAATTATTTTAATTTACAAGTCTAGTATTCTCTATGATAATTTTCTTTGGATTGAGGGATTGTATTCTACCCTGTTTTCTCCCATTTGATTAAAAGTTTTTTTTTTCTGCAATTTTTAGTCCATTTTCATTAAAATTTCCAGTTTGCTTTTGTTAAGAAAAGTTTTATTTCTCTAGAAATATTCCAAAATCATTAATCAACTTTTTGTTTATTTTAAGAAATCATTTTCAGATCCAATAAGTTTGCTGATTACTAGTTGACATTTTCTTTCCCTGTGGATTCGATCCCGACTTACCGGGTTATTACTTGAGCGATAGGTTTGCACTTGAACCTAGAGTGAACGCACTTTTAAGATAAATTTTAAGTCGCGTCAGACTTCCCAATTTGGTCTTCAAACATTTTATTCACAAGGCATTGAAACTTTCCCCCCGCATTTTTTAGGCCAAAGGGCATAACCCTATAACAGTATGTCCCCTTATCGGTAATGAAGGCTATTTTCTCCGAGTCTTCAGGTTTCATGAAGATCTCGTTATACCCTGAATAGGTATCCATGAAGCTCATGAGCTCATGGCCTGTGGTAGCGTCTACCATCTGATCGATGCGGGGGAGAGGGAAGCTGTCTTTGGGACAATATTTATTAAGGTCTGTGAAGTCTATACACATCCTCCACTTCTCGTTGGCCTTTGGGACAATGACTGCGTTGAACAACCATTCAGGATAGTTGACCTATCTGATAAACTCAGCATCTTCCAGCTTCTTGACCTCGTCCCTTATGACCTCATATTTTTCTCGAGAATAAATTCTCCTCTTCTGCTTTACTGGCTTTGCACCCTCTACCATGTTGAGATTGTGGCTCATAATTTCGGGGTCGATCCCCGGCATATCTGCATGAATCTATGTAAAAACACTCTGTCTTCTCCTTAACAGCTTGACGAGGTCTTCTTTTATGTCTATCTTCAGGGCTTTACCGATTTGGACATTTTTTTCGGCTCATCCTCGTTGAGGATGATGGATTCTACCTCTTCCGCGACTTCTCCATTCTTGAGTTTCTTCTCATCCCTGGGTTCAAGGGTGTCAATATTGTACGTGGTTATTGCCTTCTTGTGCGTCTCTCTTTCTTCGACGGAGTTGAAGTAATATTATCGTGCCGTCGTCTGGTCTCCCTGAACTTCCTTTACCCCGTAAGGGGTCAGGAATTTAATCATCTGATGAACCGTAGACAGCACAACCTCAAACCCCTGGAGGGCTACTCGCCCTAGTATAATATTGTAGGCCGAGAAGATATGTTCGTCCATCACGAAGAAGCCGACCCTCTTAGTAAGCCATCTCGGCCACTCGTCCCCCATCCTGACATCGGTCTCATACACTCCTAAAGGATAAATTTTTTCCCCACTGAACCCAATCAATGGGTGATGGTATGGGACGAGTCTAGCACGGCTGAGGCCTAAGGCTTTGAAGCACTGCAAAACATCATATCAACAAAGCTACCCCCATCTACCAAGATCCTCGGCACCTCACATCCATGTACACTGGTAGTGATGACTAGAGGGTCATCATGCGGGGCTAAGAGGCCTTTGAAGTCCATTCTTAAGAATCTTACTATCAGAGTATCCATATCGACCTTCTTTCTCTTTTCTGACTTTGCCTCAACAGAGGTTGAGTGCACAGCCTTGGCCTCAGCTACATGGTCCTTCCTGTCTGCGACCTCTGACCCTCCTCCTTCTAACCCCCCAGAGATTATCCCAATATCGAGTGATATCATATTAAGTCTCTTTACAGGGCCGTGGTCGTCTCTTGGCGGGAGGTCAGGGTCGTCCTCATCATCTGAAGGGTCGTCCCTTCAGTTTGGAGGATCTTCTTGGCATGCATCACCTCTCTTATTTTTGGGGTCGTCCCCTAGGCCCCTCTTGAAGGAACCTTTATCAACGTACTTCCTGAGCTTCCCTTCTTTTAGCATCTTATCGATTTCATCTTTCAGAGAAAAACACTTGTCGGTGACATAGCCATGATCTTGGTGAAATTCACACCACAGATTCTTATTCCTCTTGTGGGGGGCTGCCCTCAGCTTCTCAGGCCACTTCAAGGATCGATCACTTTTTATCTCATTCAGGATATGCTCGCAACTGACCGTCAAAGGGGTGTAATCAGTGAATTTGTCATCTGGAGACCTCTTCTTCCCCTCTTTGTTCTTTTTCTAGTACTTGCCCCCACTGGTGCCTCCTTTTTCATCTTCGTATTTTGCTGCCATCGCCTCTTCGGTGTTCATCACCTTTTCGGCTGTTGACAGCAATTCAGCCATTGTCCTCGGAGGGTCTTCAGCAAGCTTCCATAATAACTTTCCCTTCTAGAGTCCTCCAATGAGGGCTGTCATGGCAATACTTTCCTCATAGTCTTCGACCTCTAACTTTTCTTTGTTAAATCTGGCTATGTAGTCTCTCAGACTCTCATTCTTCCCTTGCTTAACATAGAGCAGGTGTGTGGTCTTCTTCTATGGCCTCACTCAAAAGCAAAAGTTATGGATAAACCGATCTGCTAACTGCTTAAAGTTTTCAATAGAGTTCTTTGGAAGAGACATATACCAGACATGTGTAGCCCCAGTTAGAGTGCCAGAAAAGGCTCGACACCTCATCTCATTTGAGATAGATTATATATCTACCGTTGACTAGTACATCTCAATATGATGGACAGAGTTGGTACTCCCGTCATACCTTGGGGTGACCACTGGTGGCTTGAACTTGGATGGCGTGGGGAAGTTGACTATCTTTGCTACAAAGGGTGAGCCTATGGAGTATACTCTCTGAAGAGGGTCCCGACTCTTCAGAATATCACCAATATTATCTTCCAACCTTTGGATCGAGTCGTTCCAGGCCTCGTAGGGTCGTCTTGGCCGATGTTATCCCCTGCCACCTCTTTGAGGTGAACGGAGGGTTCTGCTGCGGTAGGTCTGTGTCGGCTGTTTACTTCTCCCTGACTGTCGTCCCGTCCGTGGGGTCATCCCCCATGGGGTCGGCCATCTGCTGCCTCCCTTCTGAACCTCTCAACACTTTTTGACCGGGATAATTTCTCTCGCAAGTCATTTACTGGGCCTAGCCTCTCAAAGGCCGACCCTCTGCTCAAACGATCGAAAGGAGAGCCCCTTAGGCGATCGTCAGGATTTTGCCTTCCACACTTCCCTCTGCTCTCGTGGAGAGGTTGAACAGTATTATTAGAGACCTCATACGGCTCTCAACACTCTATGGGGGCCTCCTCCCCCTCCAGATCATCATACCTGTCTTCTGGGCAAGGGTTTCCTTGCCTCCCCAGGCGTAGACGCTGGGGGTCAACAACATCCCTCCGCCGCTGAGGTGGCGGCAAGTCTTTGCGCGGTGCCTGGGGTGGTCCCCTGGCTTCATGCTGCCGCTGGAGTAATCATCTCCGGTGAGACTCCCGGTGGTCTTAGTATGTTTTGACTAAGAGCTGTGAACTGCTCCTGCATAATTCGCTGGCTTGCTGCCAGAGACTTCAAGGCGGCTGCCACATCATCCATCTCAGACTGAGGTGGTGGCTGACTGGAACTGGGTCCTACTCCACTATCCAGTGGAGGAAGAGGTGGTGGTGGCATCTCCGATGCCATATGTTTGAGCTATAAAGAGCTTAACTAAAGAAAAGACTGGTAAGCTGGAGAACCTTAATGGGTCTCTTTCAATGGTGAAGCAGCTCCACAAAGGGGGAGATCTGGTTCACCACCAGAGTGCCTGGTGAGGTCAAGCTGTATCAAGGAAGAGATGTCTTCTCGTTCCCACAGACGGCGCCAAACTGATGATGCTAAGATTCAACACCACCAGATAAGTGATGATGAGATCAAACAGTAATAACAATGGCAGTCATAGAGATGTATATGTGTAAGTGTATAGAAGGAGATGAGTATAAGAGGAATAAGACAATGATGTATAGTGGTTCAGCCAATTAGGCCTACATCCACTGTGAGTGTGTGATCCACTAAGTATGGGCACTAATGGCCTTGGATACAATGCACATAAGCTCCCTCTCTCCCTACTGTGTACAAGCAGAGTTTAGCTAGGATTACAATTCTCGATCCCTTTGCAGGGTTGTAGGTGACAAGTATATATAGGTCTTAGGGGGTGTAGTGTACCCCCCAAGCATGCATGGTGCATGTGAGCTATGATCTAGCCAATCCCCTGCTGACACCTGTAGGTGCCACCTGTGATTAATGATGACATAATATTCCCTCACGTGAGGGGTTGATATTGTTATAACGGTCTTCCACGTGCCATATGAGTCTCACGCGCACTGTTCCACGCGTCTCCCAAATTGCGCGCTGTGATGACATCACCCTCGGCCTATGATATGAGGCCGAGGGCAAAGTTCCTGCTGGCAATGAGCCTGACCTAATTTGGGCCTCGTACTGTCGTACCCTCGTAGGGTCGTCTAGGACATGATGAGGAGTTGGCTCCTTGGAGGGTGGTCTGGATCATGATGAGGGGTCGGCCCCTTGGAGGGTCGTCTAGGACATGATGAAGGGTCGTCCCCTTGAAGGGTCGTCCAGGACATGATGAGGGGTCGGCCCCTTGGAGGGTCGTTTGGGCATGATGAGGGCTCGGCCCCTTGGAAGGTCATCTAACATTGGTTGAAAGATCATCTTGGACTCGTCCAGGTGGAGGACGCTCTCGTCCTGGCCGAGGGTATATATGGGTCTATCACGTTGCATCCTTAAGTACCCCTGTTACCTAGGGCAAACGAGGTCAAAAGGTCTACAATGGTTGTGAAACTATACAACACGATCTAATCACTTATTTAATTTAGAGGATAAATTTTATATCTATGCATACCACATCGGGTCGGGTTCATGCATCCCCACCCTTAAAAACTTAGCTTAACATGATTAAAATAAAAGAAAACTCAAAATTGAAAGTGCATGAATTCATAACTAAATCTAAAAAATTGAGAACATGACTTGAATTGGGATTGGAAAACTAGAGAACAACAATTAATTAAACTAACTATGAAAGCAGTAAAAAGATTAAATTAAAATTACTTGCAATGGATGAATGATGAATCTTGAATAGATCTTTCAATCTTGAATAATATCCAAACTTCAAAACTAGGGTTCTTGGATACAAGAATCCTTTAAAAACTAACTACAAAGAAACCCTAACTACTAGCCTCCTACAACATGAAGTAAACAACCTCCTCTTCTTCATCCCTTCATTACTCAAGGGCTTGGCTTTTTATATACCCAAATATGACTTTTCCCATGCCTCTCCACGTTTTAAGACTAATAAAAAGGAATTATACAAGAAATTTCAAGAGTTGAAACTCTTCAGCTTTCAGAATTAATTTCAACTTTGGCTTTCTGTCTCCAACTTTAAATGGGCATAACTTCTTCACCGTAGCTCGAATTGGGGTGCCATTTGTTCCAATATTCTTGTAATTTATATCTCTTCAACTTTCTAGTCTTACCACCTCCAGAATATGGTTGTAAAATTAGGAAAATTCCCTTTGACTTGTCTTCCTTTGTTCTCTTCCTTTCTTCCGTTTCTTTCTTTCTTTTCTTGCACTAAATACCTGTAAAATCAATAAGAAATACACGAAACTCGAGGTACTTGTTAAAAGAATTCATTAGAAATGATATGGTATAAAAGCAAATCAATTACGTTGTTCGAGATATTAAAATTGCTAAATTAAGGGGCTAAATTCAGAAGAATTTATGCTTAGTCAAATCCCCCTAACTTAGAACTTACGTCCCGGGCAATGTAAATGAAGCTAACCAAAGTTCCACTGAGAATTCCTTTATTAAAATAAAATTCCACTTTCTCAGGCAAGCGATTTCATTGAGCATATGCAACAAGCCTTTAAACCCCTAGGTTACCGTAGTAGGACGAGTTTTGTCTCGTGAGGGTTTGTAGTGAATACACCCACAAAATTCTTTATTGACTCAAATAAATATCAAATTACTTAAAAATTGTACAATTTTAACTTTTCAAAACATTATCACCATAAATTAATATTCAAATGTCTCAAACCATAGTGTGTATGTGCAAAGCCAGAAATTAAACCTCAAATTTCCACCGGTTGAGCATTACGTTACTTTCTGAAAATTCATTTTGATTCAAATTCTTACGGATGCACTAAAAAATGAATCACTCGGATTGTGGTTATTTTCTCTCGGTATGCATGATATAAAGAGTAAATATAATGGACACAAATTCACACACACAAAATTGAAAAGAAGGAAATATATGGTGAAAAGATATCATCATCGGAATACAGTTATTAGGAAACGGGAAACATCGTCTCATAATCACACCAGTTTAATCTCTTTTATTATCTTTTCATGTCTTAGCTCTCCATGCAGTAATTAATTTCATCATTCGGACTCTGTTAGGACTTTTCGGGTTAAAAAGTGTAAAGGGTAAAAATGGGAATGGACGGAATGTTCGAAATTGAAAAATGTCCTTATGACGTCCATTAGTGCTTTTTCGGGCATTTGCTCATTTTTCTCTTCCTTTTTTCTATTTTCTTTTTTTTTTCTTGCTATTTTTCTTTTCTCGCCCCTTCTTTTTTTACACACTTTGGACTTACTTGATGAATTTCCAATTTTTCACAATTTCGGGTTATTTGGGTTTTTCGGGTTATCAAACGAAAAGGAAATATTTTATCAGGTTCAAATTGGGTTGCAAAGGGATAATTTTTTTCACAACTTTATTATGGCTAATATTTTTGGGTTAAACAAACGAGGGCCTACTTCATTGTCCAAATTTCTAATCACATTACCATATGCATCTCGAGATTAATTAAATTTAGAGATATATTTAGCACGAATTTCGAGACAACATTTCACACATTTTCCATAACCGATCAAAACAAAGGATTGAAATCATCAACGACTTATTAAAACGCTGAAAAGGACTTTGAGTTAATCATAAACTCGGATTGATTTAAAAACTCATAAAAATTGAAAGGCTCGAAATCTCACCGGGTTTGATCAATCTCCACACTTATTCGTTAAGTCGTCAATTTTCATTCAATTTCCATCTTCGGTCAATTTGGCTTTGTGAATTTTGATTGTTAACAATTTGAGACTTTAAATAGAATAAAGGTGATATTTTTGAAAAATTTAAATTCCAATTTTTATTTATTTTGAAGAAAAATATTTTTGGCATTTTTAAAAAATTTTCATTTTTTTTTGAAATTTTTTGAAATTTTCTAAAAAAAACACACTTGGAAAGAACATGTGATCGAATCAATGAATCTAAACAATAAACGGGAAGAATATCCCACACCCCCTAACTTAAATATTGCATTGTCCTCAATGTGAATCAAGAACACAACATAAAGAGAGGAAAAGAAAGATATTACCCAAATGGAGAGATCCCCGATGAGTGCGAGTCCATTGAAACTACAAAACATGTTAGAACCAAGCATAACAAAAAGAATAACAAAAACTTTAACTAATTACTCTAAACTAAAAAAAAAGGAAAAAGAAAAAGCTAATTATGTACAACCTACGATTCGAACTATGAATTAATGAAGGAATTAACTAAATTCAATTAAATTAACCTACGCATGCAAAATTAACTAACTAAGAAGGAATTAATATGAATGAAGAAATGGGTTAAGAATACACTCCCCCAAACCCTAGTGTGTGTGCCAGTACAAAATTAGTCATAAATTAGATAATTGATCAGACCCAGTCTTTAGTACTCCAAAGCATTACATATATGAGGTTCAAGCCCGCATCATACATAATCAAAGAATGAGTAAAGCGGTGTTGCAATAGTTCACGTGCGTTGCATCCTTAAGCACCCCGGCTACCTAGGGCAAACGAGGTCAAAAGGTCTACAATGGTTGTGAAACTATACAACACGATCTAATCACTTATATAATTTAGAGGACAAATTTTATATCTATGTATACCACATCGGGTTGGGTTCATGCATCCCCACCCTTAAAAACTTAGCTTAGCATGATTAAAATAAAAAAAAAACTCAAAACTGAAAGTGCATGAATTCATAACTAAATCTAGAAAATTGAGAACATGACTTGAATTGGGATTGGAAAACTAGAGAGCAATAATTAATTAAACTAACTATGAAAGCAGTAAAAACAATAAATTAAAATTACTTGCAATGGATGAATGATGAATCTTGAATATATATTTCAATCTTGAATAATATCCAAACTTTAAAACTAGGGTTCTTGTATACAAGAATCCTTTAAAAACTAACTACAAAGAAACCCTAACTACTAGCCTCCTACAACATGAAGTAAACAACCTCCTCTTCTTCCTCCCTTCATTACTCTAGGGCTTGGCTTTTTATATACCCAAATATGACTTTTCCCATGCCTCTCCACATTTTACAACTAATAAAAAAGAATTATACAAGAAATTTCAAGAGTTGAAACTCTTCAGCTTCAAGAATTAATTTCAACTTTAGCTTTCTGTCTCCAACTTCAAATGGGCATAACTTCTTCACCGTAGCTCAAATTGGGGTGCCATTTTTTCCAATATTCTTGTAATTTATATCTCCTTAACTTTTTAGTCTTCCCCACCTCCGAAATATGGCTGTAAAATTACAAAAATTCTCTTTGACTTGTCTTTCTTTGTTCTCTTCCTTTCTTCCGGTTTCTTTCTTTCTTTCTTTTCCTGCACTAAATATCGTAAAATTAATAAGAAATACACGAAACTCGGGGTACTTGTTAAAAAAAGTCATTAGAAATGATATGGTATAAAAACAAATCAATTACGTTGTTCGAGATATTAAAATTGCTAAATTAAGGGGCTAAATTCAGAAGAATTTATGCTTAGTCAGTCATCTCCCACGAGTCCTAGACATAACGAGAACAATTTGTTGAATTCTGGAGAGCCAAATCGTTTTGCCTAAGGGTGAATCGATTCGCCCTGAAATTATTTGGTCTTGGCCAAATCCATTTGAAATGGTTCATGTGTCTTCTGCTCCAACACGCAAATTCGTTTTCCATCTTTTCCTCAATCAAACTTTTATATTTCTTTACCAAATTCATATATAAGTTTACCAATCATTATATATACACATATGGATGATTTATAACGTAACATCATCATCAAAACATCATAAAATTTACTCTAGAATTGATTTTTCTCATAATTTGTCAATAAACTAGGTTTGTTTTCTTCCATGTTCATACACCAAAAATCTCAGATTAAATCCGTCTTTCCATTTCTTTATGATTCGAACTTGTTTTCTAAACATGTTATAATTCAGTCAACATGCAAGAACCTACCGAGATAATATCTTTGATTCTCCAAAACAAATCAAATCATAGAATAATCATATGAAAAATATCCTACACTAACATGGATATCACATCTTACATATATTTAGCAAGATAAATACTTGCCTTAATTGTCAAACCCGATTTTTACAAAATTGGTAGTGGTATTTGTGTCCTTCTTCATCTGATCTATGCTCCGGTGGTGTTGGTGATGCAAAAGGTGCACCAATGGTGGTTCTAGCAATGGGGTATGCCTCTCCTTCCTCCTCTATGGCCTGTGTAATTTTTTTTACTGATTATAAACCTAATGGCCTTAACCCAACGTTGATATACACTTAGTAATTTTTGTGGGTTTAATTATCTCAAAATTTCCAAAGATAAAATAACCCTCCGGGGTACCGGTTTGGCCCAAAAGTGCCCCGGGACCCCAACTAAACTCCTGGGTAGACTTTTCTGACTATTTTGACCCTTCTGGACACTCTAGCTCGCTCAAAATGACCATTTGAAATACAAAAATGAAGTTACATTTTATTTCTCAAAATTGAGCCCCGACACTACTCCCACGTGCGTCCCAACTAAATTTATTGTAACTGTCGTATTTCATACTCACGACAATTATAATCCTTTGTCATCATTATTACTACTCATTCACAAAGTAATATTCAATATTAGTAAATATTAACCCTTATCTCGCTAATCAATATTTATTTTATTCCGGATTAATTTCTCATTTTAATTTGATTAATCCCTATTTTAAAAATCATTCAAATTACAGGGTATTACACCTTAGTAAGCGTCAAGAGTTGAGTTATGTGTGGCCGTTAGGGCATGGAGTTAGTACTATAGTTGTTGCAAGTGTATGTGGATAAAATTGTGAGTTGATAGTTATTTGATGATTTAAGGCCAGTGAAGTCGGGTGGTCCAACCTACTCATATACTTCCTATATGTATTATATCTTCATTATTACGTATAGTATAATTATTAGATTACCACCTCTCTCTCTCGTAATCTCCAAGGTAAATCTTATTCCATAATAATAAAAGCATTTCCCTCACATACTTTCCCGTAATTATGTCCTACCTTAATTTCACCTAATGGAAATTTCTCTCAATATAATAGACTATATAATCGATTTGGGGTAAAAATAGAAATTTCCAAATTTTTATGGACCTGTCGCTTGAACAACTTCCACGTGTCGTTTGAGCGACTTCGCGTGACCTGGGCAGTTCGTCTTCAACCTCTAGCCCAATACGTTTTTCCACCATTTTTTTTATCTTGAAACCTCTATGTATCAAGCCCAAACAACCAATACCAAACAATATTCTAACATGTAAGGATAATTTCTAATACTCCAGAATCATTAAATCCTCATTAATCATCAATGAATCCAATTAAGTTTCCCCCACTTAATTAACAAGGTTACAAATCACTCAACATAAACCTTAATTCACTACTTGGATTTATTCTGGAATAACAATTTAAAAAAAACTTTCTTAAAAATTTGCCCCATATTCTGCGCAGATTAATAAATTGACGTTTTGAGGCATTTTGGAGCCGTTTTGGAGCAAGTGCAAGAGAGAACAAAATGTAGAAAATACGATTTTCTATAGGGCAGTGCGGAAAGAATCGCCATTAAATCTCAAAAACCTGTGATTCCTCCCAGATCCTTAAATCACCAACATGAAATCCCCAAATTAAATCATTAAAACCCTAGTTCTTCCAATTTCAATTCAAGAACCATTAAAACCAAAATTCATTTCTCAATCACATCATATATTTCCAGGTTTCCTATTCTACATGTATAGGGGTTAAATTCTTCATCAAGATAATAATTCTCTACAATCACCCATTTCCAATTCAAATCATGTAATTAATTCATATAATAACATGAGCAAAATTATCGCTAATCGAAATCAAGTCATAAACACTTGCCTTGATTTCAAAGGTCTCATTCGTTGGTGTCGTTGGTATCGGTGCGTTCCTCGCGTTCCGATCTATACGATGGTGATGGTGGTTGTGCAGGGTGGTGCTAGATTGGCCTCCTCCATTGGGATTTGCTCTCCCTCACCCACTGCGGCTGTCTCTTGATTTTGGTGTATTCTCACCCTAATTGTCCCCAATTAGCTGATATAATACTTCTTTAATTTTCGTCAATTTAATTTTTCCAAAAATTCAAATTACAAAATTACCCCTACGGGGTGCCGGTATGTCCTAAAAATATCCCGAAGTCCAAATAAAATACTTGGGTAGAGTTTTCTGACTATCTCGACCCTCCCGGACTCAACGGCGCACTCGAAATGATCATACGAGTTACTTAAAAATAATTTACCTTTATACTCTATTTAATTGGTCCCAACACGACTCACACGCGCGTCTCGACTTAATATACCAAAGTGTCGTATTTCTCTCCCACCACCAGCTATATAAAATCATCATTCCATTTTACTTATCTCACATTAATATTAATAATTACTAACTCTCGTCACGCTAGTAAATATTCAGTTTTAATCCCGATTAATCTTTCAATTAATTCTCACATATTAGTTTAATTAATCCAATAATAATAATTAATCACATAATTATTTAAATCCTCAAAAATACGGAGTGTTACATGAGCTCCAAGTGTTCGACTCATAATGGCTTAGATCTAAAGGAACTGATAGGAAGTTCCAATTCCTAACCTTTGGACTCTTTCAAACAAAAATCTAAGGATTACATAGACCTCAGAATAATATCAACATATTATGTTGTTTAGTAGATTAAAGATGGAAAGATTTTGAGAAAAGCCTTATTGGGATAGCCCAATTAGAAATGTCAGATAACATAGGATACTTTAATGTCATTCTGACATTTACAGTAATCGTAGACACAGCCAAACATTTTAAGTTAATCTTATATGCTAGTGGCTATGAAGACTATATTATCCCAGACGCTAATATAAATATAGAATTCCAAAGCTATGTGAAGTTCTCCCAATTTTCCTATGAAGGAATGCAATCGAAAATTCCTTGCGATAGACTTAATGAAGAAATATTAGTTAGAACCAATATTTCAGACTACAATCATACTTACAGCACTAGGAATACTGAACCTATGAAAGAAAAAGCTAAGACCCTTTGGCAATTGCCAGAATTTCAAGAAACTAAGACCATACATAATAAACCTTTGTTTATTAATCAAGACGATGTCACTGGAAATGTTACCATCCAGTTTGGACCTCCTAAGATTATCAATAAGAATATCCAGACTAAAGAAGTTAGATTTAGGAATATGGGAGAAGCCATAATCAATGATCATTCAGAAGGAGAATGTAGTAGTAAGACTAGTTATAGTTTACTTAGACAAGCCCCTGTAATTAGACCTCGAAGATCATTTGAAAACAAAGACTTAGTTAGAGAAAAAGCTAGGATCCAAAACTTTGGACATGAACCCTCAGGATTGGACATGATGACATTAAAAAAACATCTCAATATAAGTCATTCTTTTAAGATCCAAGAAAAAGATAGATTTAATATGATACCTCAAGACCGTATATTAAAATTAAAAGAATCTAATAATACTAAAGAACTTTTTAGAAATCTTAGACTAATAGAAGAAGGAAAAGAAAGACTAATGCCAGCTACACAAGTAAAACATAACAAGAAAGAGATAGGAAGTAGTAGTAGGCTAGAAGATGCTCCTAGACTTTTTAGTAAACCAATAGGAATAAATATTCCTATATACTCAAGTACAGTGGTAAAGACCAAAACTGATTATATAAAAGACTTTCCAACTAGTGACAAGAGTTTTACTCCCGTTAAGACTATGGCAAGCCAAGCCATAAATCCGATTGGGATATACCTTAACTTAGATAATGTCCAAGATAGGAATAAGGCCTTAGATTAATCGCATAATCAGATGAACATGTGTTTTGCATCTAATGAACAATGTGATGCAAGTTCATGTAAGCAATATGCTGAGCAATCCATTAGAGGTATTGCAAAAGATTACTTAGATAGTTTAAGAAAGGCTACAGATGAAGACTCCTTAGCTAAGATTGAAAAAATGAAAGAAAACCTAGAAGAAAGATCAATTGAAGAATATATTCAATTGTTCATGTCAGAATTCATTAGAGCTGAACATCTAGCTCAAATCAATGAACAAGACTTAGCAAAAACTAAGTTAGCCCTCCATAGCATTTGCAAACTAGATAAGATAAATGAATATAACAATAATTATAAGCAACTATATTACCAAATTAAAGAATTTGGAGAGACCTTAAAAGATGAATACTTTAGGAAGATACCAACCATTGGAAAAATCCTAATTAATGAATATAAGAATTGGTCAAGAGTAGCTGGAGTTAAGAATAACTCCCTTGGTAAAGAATCAATTTTGCCAAAGACTATATCATATCTAAGAGACGTGATATAACTCAAGGAAAGTTGATAAAAGAGACTTTCAAATAGATCCCTCCAATCAAAGATGAAAGAGGCTTCGCTAAAATCCAATAGGGATGTGGAAGTGTATCTAAGAAATTCAAAAATAAATTAGAATGGAAACATAAGAAGTTTAAGACTAGACCTTTGGGATTTCCAAAGAAATATGGATTTAGACCATCTACCACCTTTAGGGAAAGGAACACTAAGACTAAGAAAAATAGATTTAACCAAAGAAGATATTTTGAGAAGAACACTAGTAAATATAAGAAGGTTCCTAATTATAGGAAAGAAAAATAAGTAGCTCAATCTAAAACTGTCATCAAAGAATGCTGGACTTGCGGTAAAGAATGGCACTTTGCTAAAGACGACCCTAATAAGAAAGATAAAGAAGGTATTAAGATTATTAATATAATATTAGACTATGCAGATTAAAAAGAGTTAGATATACTATATGTTATAGAAATATCAGACATAGAAGATGATGATAATACTAGTATCTATAAAACATATACAGATAGTGACTCAGAAGACTATAATAGTGACACTGATGAGTATGAAGACTCTCGGGATACTCTAGACTTGTATATGATGAAAACTTATGAAGACGATTTAGATAATGAATATATAGACTTTGAAGAAGCTTGGTATAGTGTATATTAAGCCCCTTTTTAAATAAAAGATGGACAGTTAGTAATCCTGAGTTACTAACATATATACCTAGATGTTACTTTGATGAAAGACATTATTGCACATTTGAAATGAAATGTAGCAAGAAAGACTTTAGATGTGTAGAATGCTTCGAGACTATACAAACAAAATTATTTATGGTTTGTGTTATTTGTCAATTACACTACCATGAACACTCTTGGAAAACTAGATTTAGAGCAATTTATACTAGCCAGTATGACGCTCAAATAGACCTAGATATTAAAACATATTATCAAGACATTTATAGAAATATAGCCAAAAGATTACAAGAAAATGAAGACTTAAAAGGAAAAGGAATTTCCTATGATTTAGAAGGATACCGCTCTGATAGTAGTTCAGAAGACCTAATACCCCTAGATTTTATAGATAAACCCCAGAAAAGAATATCTATTCTATAAAAGAATAATTTAGGAATTTCTACTAAACCACATGCTTATTTTGTAGAAATGTTTATACAATATAAAGATTATCCTAAAAGACTTTCACCTTTTATAAATACATGATGCTCTAAGAGTATTTGTAAGGCTAATGCCTTTCCTGAAGATTATTTTCTAGACAATAAGTAAGAAATCTATGGTAAGGTAGCTAATGGAGATCCATTTACCTTATATTTATAGACTATTCCTATTTATTTTAAATTAGGAAATCAGACCAACAAAACCGTTAATCATCGGTTTTGGATAATGGATCTGCGTCCTAGTTTCACAGGAAATATTATTTTATGACAAGACTTTATTAGTAAATATCATCCTTATACTCAGTATAACGATAAGATATTAATTAGTGATAAAGATGAATTTAATATTAAAGCCCCTCTAATAGATCACAAGACTGCCTTTGACCTTATGCAGGTAAAATCCAATTATAGACCCGTAAAACATCAGAGTTCTTCAACTGAGCATGGTGGGCCTAGACCTACAAACCAACAATAAGCCCTAGAAATTACTAAACCCTTACAAAAAGAAAGTAAGTGTCCAGACCAAAAGTGTTATAAGCAAATAACGCTTATACAACAAGACATTTTAGATCAAGCCCAACACACCTTATTACAGGTTCAAGTTATATCTAAACAAAAGAAAATGGATATAGAAGTAGAAAAGGAAAATATTAGGCAATTAGAAGAGCCTACTTTAGAAGAAAATCTCATCGTTAAGTTGGATAAAGACCAAAGTTATTGTGAAATTATCCCTATTAACTGAGACGCCACTATTAATGGTGGAACCTATAAGAAAGGATATTCACAAGAAGACAGGAAAGAATTCAAAAAAGGCATATGAAATGCTTAAGTTAGGCATTATTTGGGAAAGTAAAAGTAGACATAATAGCCTTGCCTTCTATGTTCAAAATGAATCTGAACGTAAAAGAGGAAAAAGACGTATGGTTATAGATTATAGACAATTAAATAAGAATTGTGAATTTTATTCTTATAAAATACTATATAAGAATAATTTAATTTATTTAATCAAAGACAAAATTATATTCAATAAGTTTGATTGCAAATTAGGCTTCTGGCAAATTAAGATGCATCCAGACAATATTACTTGGACAACCTTTAGTGTGCCCCAAGGAAAATACGAATGGCTAGTAATGCCATTTGGATACTTGAATGATCCTCAAGTATTCCAAAGAAGAATGGATGATATATTTAGACCTTATTCAAAATTTTGTCTTGTTTGCATAGATGACATTCTTGTAGCTAGTAAGACTGCGATAGAGCATGTAGACCATCTTAAAAAGATTATTTTAGAATTAGATAAACATGGTATTGTTATTTATGAAAGGAAAATGCAATTATTTCCAACTGAAATAGATTTTGTGGGAATACATATAAATAAAGGAAAAATATCCTTAACAGAATACATAACTAAGAATATTCTTGAATTTCCAGACCAGCTTAAAGATAGAAAACAAATACAATCATCTTTTGGATTGCTTAATTGTGTTGCAGATTTTATTAAAGACCTTGCTTCAAAGAGTCAAAGTTTAACTGTCAAATTAAAAGGAACAGACAAGACTAATCATTTTTATTGGACTAAATATGATTTTGAAGTTATAAGATAAATTAAAGATGCAGTAAAAAATATTCCTTTGCTTGAACTGCCCAACGCTGAAGACCAATTTATAGTAGAAACAGACGCATCTGATAAACAATGGGGACCAGTATACTTTACCATTGATCATCAGACTAAAAAGAAAAAACTTTGTAGATATAGTTCTGGAACCTTTACTGATCCAGAAACAAGATACACTGCCCATGAAAAAGAAGTATTAGCCATAGTACGGGCAATAGAAAAATATATGCTTTTTCTTAGACCTAAACATTTTACTATTTATACTGACTCTTCTTATGCAGTAAAATTCAGAGACTTAGACTTGTCCAAATCAAGGACTAATAGACTTATTAGATGGCAACAATTTCTTAATGGTTATAACTTCTCTGTTATACATACTAAGGGAAGTAAAAATACAATTCCAGACATTATATAAAGAAATAATGTTTGCTAACACTAATATGATTTCATATTTTATGTTGCAAACAGAAGACTTAGACAACATGAGTACCTCTGGAACGAATAGACTGAACAAAGAAGATGTTGCAGACTATCTTAGACGCGTAAGACCAAATACTGGTGTAACACAAAGACAGACTAATATTCAAGACTCTCAAGAAAGACCAATCCTAGAGAACTTAGATGATATCTTGATTCCTCCAGGAAAATCTAGACAAGAGATTATTGCTCAAAATAGACTCATTGGAAAGATGTATTTTTCCCAATATAGACCCGATAAAAGATACCCAGACTTGATCAAATTTAGATGAGAATTTTTAGATGACGAAAATACTCTTATAGACGCCATATGGTGGAATGTGAAGAATAGACTATGGATAGAGTTCAAGCAAAATTTGGTAGCTATTGCCAGATTCATGAGGACTCAAAGATTTACAGTTACCCAACTCAGTGGTGCTACTATGCCTAGACTATTGACTCAGACTTATGCTCAGACTCTTGGAGAATCCTCCAAAACTAGACCTGCTGATAAAGTTTGTTATCAGAAAAAGACTTTTAAGACTAAGATTATTATACCTTTTGGTCATAATAATCTTCCTATATCAGAAGACTATCAGAAATACGTTAATAATATTATTGAACATTTTAATATGTTATTACCCAAAATTAATGGAGATGCCTTAATGTTTAGAGGTTTCTTTAAAGATGTTCCAAAAATTTATCTTTTTGGAAAAGTATACATATCCCAGATCACCTTGGCAAACTATGGGTTCATTGGACTCATCCAGATAAAGATGGTAGAAGACACTATTGCTCTTGGAAAAATAGTCCATGATTATGTTAAAAAGATAGAAGACTTCATTCCCCTGTTTTCTAGAATCTACCAGATTGCTCCAAGTTCTTACAGAAGAATGAGAGTTAAGGGGTTTAGACTTATTAGATTTTCCAACTATTCTTTTGAAGACGTGGAGATTCTATCCGAAGATGAGACTATAGACTTAAGTGTTAATAATTCCAAGCTCCAGATTGCCCAAGCCATGGAGACGATAAAAATCATGGAACTGTTAACAGGTGAAGACAGATGGTATACTGCATACCATAAAGAATACCTAATTATGACATTTAATGGAAGAATCAAGAAAGAATCTAAGGAAATGATGGAGATTGCTTTGCCAGTTAGCCTTAGAGTGGTGGGCCTCATTGATGAATTCTTCAACAATAATGCTCTAATAGACGGAGACAAAGACGAAGCTGAAGCTGACGAAGACAGAACAGATAAGGGACCCACCCTACTTGATGAATTATTAAAGACCGAAGACTCAATTTAGACTCCCTTATAGTATAAAGAAGAAGACAGCTAGAACATACCCCACACGGGCCCTCAGAATGCTTCTTTTCATAAAGAAGAAAGAGACCCTTACAAAGACATTGGGTTAGAATTATTGCTAGACGACAGATTTGCTTTATATAAAGCAAATAGTATAGACTTTAATCATTTGTATCTCTTTAACCGGTTATATTTTTAGCCTCCGGTAGCAAGTCATATGTAGTGCCCTTATGCTATAAAAGGGAGCGTCCAATATGATTTTAAGATATCGAAGTTTAGAAGTTAGAAATGGTGTGTAAGCTTGTAGAGAGTAATATGTATATGAGTGAGTAATTCCCATATATCTAGGGAAATGGTGAAGGTTGTAATTACTAATGCAATGGAATAAAAATATTTTCTTTTATAGAAATCTCTTATGTTGAGTTGTTATTATTTTCGAAATTGTCTCCAACTTTCTGTTCATAGAGGGCTATTGTGTGGAACCTCTGGTGTAGCACACAAGGTGTTATACTGTTGAACTATCGTCAGGTGACGATTTGTCGTTAGCTTAGTGGGAGTTGCATAAGGCCGAGACTGGGGAAGAATAGTAACAAACCTGAAGAGAAGAAGGAAGAAAGATAAAGTTATTGCATACCAGAAGGAAGGTATAACTCGAACC
The DNA here is from genome assembly GCA_949130495.1 of Sambucus nigra. Lineage (NCBI taxonomy): Eukaryota > Viridiplantae > Streptophyta > Magnoliopsida > Dipsacales > Adoxaceae > Sambucus > Sambucus nigra. Next base: position 433,495,609 of record OX422211.1, on the reverse strand, counting down.
AAACCCTTAACTATTTTACATGTTATTATTTTAAAAAGAAACTTATATGAGCCTACAAATCACTGAAGACTTTTTAGCATTTGTTAATCAAACAAATGTAGACTCAATTAGAGAAATCCAAGATTGGACTCTTATAGACCCTAAAGATAAAGAACTTATAGAAACTACTTTAACATACGCAGGTGGTACTTTCAAATATATAGACCGAGTTATTGAGTGGTTAGTACGTGAAGTACCTAGAATATGAATAATAAAAACAGGGATCCGAGATCTCTTTAGACAAAAGATAAGAACTGTAGAACTCGCAGAAGAAATTTCAAGATCGGAAAAATATCAAGAATATACTAGAATACTTGAAGATAGTATAGACGTATTAAAATATATTAGATGTAGAAGGTTAGCTGAAATAAAAGCTATTTTAATTAGAGCCGGAGGAATCCACCCTCTCCTTAAAAACGTAGAAACAGCTGCCCCTAGAACATATCGAAGATTTTTGTCATTTTAAGGAGATAATGATTTAGACAAATTTATAAAAGACGATATAATTGATATTGTTAATCAGATATATAAAGAAATTAGACTGATAGAACCGCAATACCATATAAGGTATTTAAGACTAGAATATTTTCCATCAAAACTGCTTGCAATTTCTAGACTCCCTGAAGAAACTATATATATAGACAATCCTCACTATTCAGAATTCCAGTACGATAGTGATGGAAGAAGCTTGAGAAGTAGCAGTAGCCCTGAAACTTCTACACTTAGACTTCCAGATTAATTAGTCTTTAAAATAAGCTTAAAAGGCCATAGGTAGAAATTTCTATTCACATAACGTTAGAAAAAGACAAAGATATAAAAAAGACAAAGCGGTCCCCAAAAGGTGGTCCAATAGATGATAGCGTTCCTAAAATCATGTGGTCGATATTAAGCCCATTAAATTAGCCTGTTGGAGAGCCTAACCGTATATATATATATATATATATATATATATATATATATATAAAGAGAGAGAGAGAGAGAGAGAGAGAGAGAGAGAGAGAGAAAGAGATAAAGAGAGGAGTTTAGAAGTGAACATAAAAAGATGAACATTTTAATGAACCTTAACAAAAAACACTTAACAACCCATTAATTTTACTTCATATGTTGTAATTGGTCTACACCGACGATAACGAACACGTGTGTCGATTGATCCCCAACCCCCCACAACACCCAGGTTATGGGTTTTCCGACTGGGGGTGGGGTGAGGGGTAAAAAAAATATTCGATTGACATGCGTGTCCGTTGTCGTTGGTGCGGACCAATTACAACATAGGGATTGAAATTATGATCAAATACCAAAAAGTCCCTCGAATATTTTTTAATACATATTTAATCCAAGCTTTTTATTTTGTACCAAAAAGTCCTTATTCCCTTATTTTTAAAAGTTCGCGCCAGCTGTATGATGAAGGACTTTTTGGAGAAAAATATAAAGGCTTGGACTAAACGTGTATTAAAAAATATTCGAGGGACTATTTGGTATATGCCCCTTAAATTAATGGGTTGTTGGGTGTTTTTTTGTCAAGGTTCATTAAAATGTTCATATTTTATGTTCACTTATGAACCTCTCCCTATATATATATATATATATATATATATATATATATATATATATATATATATAGAGAGAGAGAGAGAGAGAGAGAGAGAGAGAGAGAGAGAGAGAGAAGAAAGTCTCTCATATATTCTATATACTAGCATGCCCGAATTTTTTAGTGCATATGTGAGAAATTCTTGTGTACATATAGGTTATTCGAATTTTTATATGTAAAACATATTAACGTATATTTAGTTTATGCGTTACTATATTTATTTCATTTTCAAAGTGAGATACCCAAAAAATAAACAATGGCTAGAAAACTAAGAAACCCGAAACAAAAAAATATGAAAGAACTAAAAATTGCTGAAAGATATATTTATTAAAAATAAAGAGACAAATAAAAGAAAAATTAACCAACTATCTCCTATAGTAAAATAAAATAAAATAAAAAAGTCATAACATCTTCTTCTCAATTAATTTTGGACAAAAAATATTTCATTCATAATTTTAGTCCCTATCATTGTTAGCGCGGGTCCACATCCATAAAACATCAACCAATCACATCATGTCATGTCAATCGATAATTTAAAAATAAGGAGTAAAAATGAAAACTAAATGTTTGTTGTCCCATATCCATAATTGATATTATTTTAAGCCCGAAAAATATATAAAGTAAAAAATTTACCCCCACACCTTTACAAAGTCCACTGAAACCACCGTCATCAATTCAGATGATATACATCCCAAACTCACTAGAACTTGACCCTCCTTCATTCAACACTTCATGTGTCTGCCGACATGTAACACCCCGTATTTTTTAGTATGTACTATTTCATTTATATATTATTTAATTATTTCTGATAATTTTAAATTACAAATGTGTCGTAATTTAATTGAATTAATTATTATGTGTTTATTTAAATATTAAGGAGAAATGATGATTAATATAAATGGAATAAATTTACTAAGTGTGTAGTAAATAATAGGTGACTATTATTATACTTCGAATTGAGTCAAACGACGGGATTTTATTGTATCTCAACCAAGAGTCGGGTATACATTATATTGGGGTCGAGATGGAGACTTTTGATAAAATGGCTCGAATGATGATTCTGAGTGCACGGTTGATTCTGGATGAGTCGAGATAGTCAGAAAAAAGTACTCGGGGAACTAATCGGGTCTCGTGACATTTTTAGGCATAATCGGACCCACACGGGGGTGTTCGAGTCATTTGGGATTGGTTCATAAGCTTAATAAACTAACAATATTAAACCTAAATTAGGGATTTAGTGGCTGAAAAAACTAAAAAGAAAACCCTAGATCTGCAGGGAAGAAAAGAGGAAGAAAGTGGGGGTGCTTCTGGAAGCCAAATCAAAAGGAATTGGGTGTGTTCTTCATCAATTCGTTATCTACCTCAAAGGACTCAGACCCTACGAATCTAATCAGGCAAGTAGTTAACTTTTTTTCAATCTAAATTGCAGTATTTCAATCCATATCATAGTGGGTGGAAATCAAAATTTGTTTTGGGGTGGGTCATCACGTGTAAACGGGTTTTTCGACGGAATTAACTTTATGTGATGATTAAAAGTGAAATTGATGATGAAGAATAGTTCAATGTTGTTAGAATATGAATCATATTCGAATCCTTATAGTGATGTTGTTGTATTTTAGATTTATAGAAACGAATTTGATGAAATAAACGAATGAAAACCTTGAAACCCAATTTTGATTTATGACTTTTGGTGAGAATTAATCGCGTTTAAAGGTTACTAATATGTTTAGGATCGATCTTAAATGTGTTTGATGTATTAACCTTAACTGGGTTGGATTTGGGGGAGATATATAGAATCTCCAAGAATAATCAATTGTGGAAGGAATTCGTAGGGAAGAAGAAGAAGAAGAGGGTTAAACCCGGACGGTCGTTCGAACGACCAAAGACCTCCTTCGAGGGACGGTCATTTGAACGACGATGGTAATTCTTCACAGTGCCGATTTGTAATTGCCTTGTTTCGTTTGAGATTTATAAGGAAATTTAATTAGAGTAAAAATTAAATGGAGGTTAATACTTAAGACCTTAGGAGACGGGTTTGTAAGTAATATCAAATTTAGAAAGAGTGTTAAACTAAATAGCGGAATTTTGTGAAATAAATTCTAAAGGGTAAAAATACGGACCAAGTGAGTGAGTCCGAGTATTGTAATTGAGGGACACTAATTCAATAAAATTAATTGAAGTTGAATTAATTAAATTAAGAGTCGGAGAATAAACTCGGGTATTATTTTTAGCTAGTGATACGGGAGCTAGGCACGGGTTAGCCGGGTTTATTTAAATTATATTCGTATATATATATATATATATATATATATATATATATATATATATATATATATATATATGGTTGTGTGTGTGTGTGTGCGCGCGCGTTGTGGGTGAATCCTCCGGATGGTGAATACAAGCAGAATATAGTCCCCGAGTCATATCACCTCATGCTTTATTGTGTGATTTATTTTCTGAGGTGAGAAGCTTTGGGTATGATTCGGTTTCACACTCGGGGGGAATATGACCGCCTTCGCTATGTTTGCAATATATTTACCCAAGCTTATGAGTGAGTCCGACTTGAGGTAACCGGGTTAGAGTGAGCATACCTGGGATATGATAGCATTTTAGAAAAAATATTCGGTGAGTTATTACTCGGGAATGAATGGTTATTATACGCAACATGTGTGTGAATGTTGTAGTATACTAGTACATATATAATATGAGTAGGTAATTATATACGAGATTTATACATAAGTGTGAATGTATTTCTTATATAACTAGTGTGAAAGTTATACGATTAAAAAGGGGTTTCCTATATAACTAGTGTGGACATTATATGACTTAATATAGTAAACTGATTAATAAGTTAATGAGTGGATAACTTAATAATCAAAGTAAGAATACTCAGGTTAGAGTAGTGCGATAGAAAGAGCTGTAATAAGGCTAGTTAGGTGGGGCATCATAACTCGTAAGGTTAGAAGGCAAGCGTTAGGTGTGCACATTAGATAAGGGGTGGGTTATGTTTCAAGAGAGTGCGACACTAGCTTGAATATAAAAAGTGTGCATGCATATTTAATTAATTGCAATTTAACCGCTTCCTAAATATTTTCAAAATGTTTTACTTGGGCTCTGACCCGTGTCAAAAGTCTTTTCCAAAATATTTTAGGTGTTCAGCCACAGGGACGCCCAGCTTGAGGAATCTATTAAGAGATGCGTAGCTGCAGCTTGTGGGGAAATTGCAGGAGTTTGTTATAAACGCCTACTTCATTTATTCCTAGTGCAGGGACTTTATTTCAACACTCATTTGGGCATGTCACTCTCAGATCTAATATTCACTTATTTAGTGCACTTTGTGTATCCAGTTTATTATTTCAGTTTATTATTAAACCGATAGTTAATTCGGTCTTCTTTATTCATGTTATCTATCTGTGTTGGATTTAGTTATCAATTTGTGTGGATGGTTTCATTATTATTGTTTTCCACATGTTGTTAATTAATGTAAGATAAAATTTGGCAACGGTCTATTTAATTACTAGGTGGTTAGTAACTTTAAAATATTTTTGGCAGTGATGCTATGAATGAGCCATATGAGACCAACGTTTTATTTTGATAAAGGGTTGGCCACCCGATATTTTAATAGACAGGGTATCACAAACGGTATCAGAGCATCAGGTTATAGTGCCTATTGGATCTGTGTAGATTTTTACGTTTTAGCATAGCGTTATTTGATATAGAGCCTTCTTATAGGATTATTGTATATCTTTACGTATGTGACTTAAGTTCTCCTGATATTAAGTATAGTTGATGCAATTCGTATACGAGTTCAATTGGGATTCGTACACCGAACAATTTTGGACGACCATCTAGGGCCACTAAAAGGACTGCAGGGGGAGAGGCTCAGCAGAAGCCATAGAATATTATGGGAAAGGTGACCGCGGTAAAAGTCACCACGATCATTGTTTAGGCAGATGACATTGGGATAACCACTAGGGCGAAGTATTCTCCCTAAGCACCGTCATAGAAAGCAGTGGTGAAAATTTAGACTCACACAGTGTAGTCAGTAAAGGGGGGAGGAGTCGGAGGAACTCGTTCGAATAGTCATTTGTAAGGTTTTGGGGGAAGAGAGGGAGTGTGATGGGTCAATGGAAGGAGATAATCCATTGGCAATTGTGTAGGGTGGAGTGCAATGACACCCAGGATTAAACTTTGAGCGAAATTTTACGCATAAGAGCGACGCTTCACTGATAAGAGCCAATCACCACAACCGTGGAGAGAGAGCATAAATAATGAGGAATTTATGGTGCGGTTTGATCGTAATTTTTCTCATCACATGTTTAAACAGAGAAGCGAAAGATATGTCAATACTTGTTTTAGAGGGGTCGTACAAAGATCGATCATGAAGGAAAGTTGACGTGTTTAGGGAACTTCGTACCCAACGTGGTGGATATGGAGAATGAAAAAGGTTCGTAAGTTAATAATAGACTCATGGGTAGAATATACGAGCATGGATGGGGAAACCTGGCTAGAACGACTGGTACCGTTGTCGTCAATGTCGTACGTTTTCAATTTGATATCATCGCTTCCATGAGAAGGGAGACATGATAGTTGGAGAATCTAATTGAAGGGACATGATGGATTTAACGGTTCCAGTGTGGCACCAGAGGAGGGGATACCCATTAGAGGATCCATTTTAATGACTGAGAACAATAGAATTCCTACTCGGTGACGGTGGATTCAGTTAGGGCCGTCAAGGCCAGTAATGAGTCCCACAGAGCCAGTGGGACAACGGGGGTAGAAATTAAGGTCAAGAGTACTAGGTCTATGAGAAGGACAACCCCGACATGGCCAGTGGGTACAAAGAAAAGGAAATTACATAGAGAGGTGTCTTATGTGTAAAGAGTAGGAACACATGTGTGGATCTTGTCCGTAACGAATTAGTGGACCAAAATGGGATAACCAGTAGGGGCAACAGTTATAAGAAGTTTTTGGTTTGGTTGTGTTGAGGGTGTTATGTACAGGAACCATTTGAAATGCCGGTGCTATTGGCAATTGAAAGTATGAGTTTTATCCCAGGGTGATTAGAGTCTATTTTGTGTGACACAATCAAGTCACAATAGTTTGCCAGTACTAGATTCGCATATGAAACGGGTTTAGTAGAGGTATCATTAATATTACTATAGTGTGCATATAGTGACAGTTGAGTAGTGAGGCTCTCTTTGGTTTCATCTGCATGGGAGCAGGTGTGGACACTAAGAGGATATTTTACATTATGTGGTAGTTTTTTATCCTTATGAGGGTTATGAGAGGAGAGCATATTATTATCTTGTGTAGTGACTGGATACCGAGGGTTTGAACGGTAGTAAACTGTATAGCAAGACTATCATGATCGCTATACCAGGGTGAGATATTTTTCTTTACGAGGAATCACCTGAAAGAGGGTCGAGATTTCATATATATTGTATTATATTTTAGGCTTCGGTGAGTATAGTTGTCTCCTTACATTTGATCCCAATGCGTGGGGACTTTTACTGATGTGATTCAGGGTATATCGGGTTTACCGTTGGGCAGAGAGATTTAGTTCATTATTGTTTACGCAATGATAACTTAGTGGTAGTGAGATCACCATATAGTGTAATGCCTTGAGAGACATGGGCATAGATAATTTGATTTTATGTGTCGGGAGACAGGATTTGTGATCTTAGTTATGTGCGTTGGACTCACGTATTTATATGATCGATAATGTTAGGGAATAGTGAATTGGGTAAAGTTCTTTTGCACTTCGTTGCGGCATGTTACACGCAAGGACCTTAATAAACGTTGGGAGTGGTGAGACGTTGTTGGATGCTAGTGCATTGGTTTTAAATGTTAATTATTTAACATGTAGAGTAAACACTTTAAGTTGAGAGCTATTAAAAATATAGGGCCAGTGGAGCCAATTAGTGTTGTATTGGAAGCAATGAGAAAACTTTTGCACCACAAGTTGATGGGTGGAGCAATCTCGAGAAATTAAATTTGAATTTGTAGGGTGATCGCGAATACCCGTATGATATAACCACATCGAGCATGCGGGAGCCGAGCTTGATATAAATATGATATGTATGTGATGTTTGTACAAATATGCACGGGTTATAGGCTGTATGGGCTCCCTGGTTAATTTGACTTCCAATATCATCCAAAATAAGGGGAGGTGATTACAAGCGTTTCAAATATATATCGATGGGGCATCTATAAACATAGGTGGAATGATATGATGGACTGAACTTTGTTGAGAAAAGAAGATAGTCCGACTATGTGTATTTCAAGGAGAATAATCACAACCGAGGGAAGTTAAAAAATGGTGGGGAAACACTTGTAAAAAGATATTCCTTGACAAGGGAGGCCCCCCAAATATTGGGAAAGTAGAGCAGAGTCTCGTTTTGTCAAATACCTAGAGTGTCTTATGCATAAATGAGATTTTGATTACCACTAGACGAAAAATTTCTCAAGAAATGCACAGTTTGGAGAAAACACAAGGGCAATGAGTTTGGTTCATCACGAAAATAAGGGAGTAAAATATTCCATGTGATGTGAAACGTTAGGAATGGGGATTGGTCTTAAGTAATATACGGTTAAGTTGACTCGAAGTGCACTACTTGTGGATGGGAAAGTGTTGGTCGGAGGTTACCAACTAGGATTTTTGTAATAGATTGATGGTTCTAGTGACGCGATGGATAAGCAGAGAGGTCAGAAGTTTCATCGAGTTTATGGGATGAATTGACCGAAATGAAAAAATTATTATTAATTGGAGTGGTTTATAATATCGGGCAGTATGCCCAACATTTAATTAGAGAGGAGAAATGTGCCGCTCAATATTATTGTGGTTTAGGATGAAACCCTGTCATCCCACCTCTAATAAATAGTGTCAGGAGGCAATGGGGATGGAGTTATGTTTTGATCTAGACATGTCACCTGTACGCCGATGGGTAGACGGGAGGTGACTTGGATGTTGAAAAATGCAAAAAATGCATATTCTCGATTCGTGGGTAATTAGGAGTATTAATTACCGTTGGTAAAGCTACGCGTGATACCTTGTAGCAGTATATTATTTACGTGACGCCTTCTGAGGCTTCACACGAAAATTTTATCTCCCACGTTTCGTTTCGTTAAGAGTGGGGAATAACAAGCTTCTCAGACCCGAGATGATTTATGGTTCGTCAGCAAGGATTGAGTTAATCTATGTCAGTTTCATGCAGTTCAGGAATGTTATGAGAGTTATGTCACCGCAAGCCAAAGTTTAGAATACTGACACGAGTGGTCAGTAATTGTTGCGAGTACTGATGCGACTACAAATGTGTCTCTAGTGCGTTGTTATCTCGGTTCAAGCGCAAACTAGTCGCGTAAGTAATAACCCGGTAAGACGGGGTCGAATCCTCGAGGAAATAGGACGAATGCTCGTGATGTCGTAGGAAAGACGATTAACCCTAAACTGACTCTAGGAAGTAAACGAAAAGGTGATTAATTTGGACACTGCTTTCTACTAATGAAATGCGAACTAAATTAAACTTACTAGTTAAATTACGTGAGCAGAATTAAAATTAATGAAACTGAATAAATATGAATGATAAAAGTAGGTTGGAATATAATCCCCCGAACCCTAGTACGTTTACCGGATACAAAACTAGGTTCTGAATTAGATAAGTGATTCAATCCGGTATTTATTAATCTCAAGCATTACATATATGAGGGTAAAAGCCCACATCATACGTAATCAATAGCAAGAATATAGCATTACTGCAGTAGCTAACACGTGCATCACATTCTTAAACACGGTTGCCTAGGGTAAACGACGTTAAAAGACCTACGACGCTTGTGATCACTACACAACACGATTCAATCATCATTTAATTCATAGCACCAATTTTTTATTCGTGTAAACTACATCAGGTTGGGTTCATGCATCCCAACCCTGAGAAATCTAGCCTAATATAGTGCAATTAACTATAATTATGATTTATGTTGTGCAAGAGATTAAAACCATGATAAAATTTAAGCTTAGAATAAACAGATAATCTATGAACTATTAGAAAAAATTAAACCATGCAATGATTAATGAACTTAAACAACAAACAAAAAGAAAAAACAAACTTTACTAAAGAAATTTGACTTGGAAATCACAAATTTGTAACTTTAAGCTCATAAGGTTCTTCACTACTTTCTCTCTCTAAAACTATACTAAAAAACTATGAAAAGGAACTCCTCTAAGTCTAGTAATACATTGGAATAAAAAGAATACATTTTTACAAGAGTTTCAACCATGCACAACTCTAATTTTGGAAAAGGATAATGATTAAATTCGACAGACAAATCGATCTAGTTAGATCCATCAGTTCGGTTCTCTTATTACAGAAAGTTTCTTTACTACCAGACCGATTTGTTTTTCTATCTATAGATTCGGGTCGATCTTCACAGAAATTTTGTCTAGTATCCGTATTGGTTCTTTTTATCCTCCATGGGTTCGGTTTGGTCTTTTCAGAAATTTCCCTTTCTATTTGATTTTTCACTCAAATTTAAAGCTTCGTAACTCGTGGTTTGGGACTTGAAATTGGATTCAATTTCTTCCTACGTGCTCGTAGTCTTAAGGTCTTTAACTCTTCTTTAGGATTCTCATCCGAATTACAGATAGAAATTATTCTTTTGCCCTTTGACTTTTCTTCTCCTTCTTTCTTCCGATTTCTTTATTTCTTCTCACGCACCAAATACCTGCAAAATCTATGAGAAATACACGAAACTCGGCGTACTCATTATAAAGTATCATTAGAAATGATATTATATAAATCAACTCAAATTACATCGCACAAAATGTTAAAAGGCTCTAAATTACGGGGATAAATACGAAGAATTTATGCCTAATCAAACCCCCCTAACTCAGAACTTTGCGCGGCCCGAGCAATGTAAAAGAATCAAAATAAGGTCAAACTCTTATTAAACATCTTATTGGGATATAATTCATATTTCACCGGAAAACGATTTCATTTAGTGTATGCAACAAGCCTTTAAACCCCTAGGTTACCCTAGTAGGACGAGTTTTGTCTCGTGAGGGTTTGTAGGGAATATACCCACAAAAGTCGGTTTCGACTCAAAGAAAAATGAAAATACCTAAAAATTGTACAATTTAAACTCCCCAAAAATGATCACGGTAAATTCATATTCACAAGTATAAATTTATCGTGTGTGTGTGCGAAGTCAAAAATTATACCGCAAATTTCCACCGATTGATCATTACGTTACTTTTCGAAAATCTTTTTTGATTTCAAAATCTCACGGGATGCTCTCACAAATGAATCACTCGAATTGTGGTTATTTCTCGTTGTATACGTGATTTAAAGAGTAAATGAAATGGAACAAGATCACATAAACAAATTTGAAAGACGAAATTTTTATATGGTGAAAATATCTCTTTATCGGAATACGGTTATTTGGAAAATAGGAAACATCGTCTCTTATTCACACCAATTAATCTTTCTCTTTTACCTTTTTGCGTCTTAGCTCTCCACGCGATAGTTAATTTCAAAATTTGGACTCGGTTAGGACCTTTTCGGGTTTAAGGTGTATTGGGTAAAATTGGGATTTGTTGGGAAATTCGGAATTGGAAAATTTACTTAGGATGTCCATTAGTTCTTTTTCGTGTTTTTGCTCATTTTTCTCTTCTTTTTTTATTTTTTCTATTTTTCACAATTTTCTTTTCTTGCTGTTTTTGTTGAGCATTATAGCATTTTTTTCTTTCCCCTTTTTATTGCACTGTTTGGTCTCAATTTCTGAATTTTCCATTTTCACAAATCCGGGCTATATGTTTTTTTTGGGGTTACAAACGAAAGTGGGAAAATTTTATTCGGCTCAAATTGGGTAACAAATGGATAATTTTCCACAACTTTTTATGATTAATATTTTTGGGTGACAAACGAGGTCCTACTTCATTATCCGATTTACTAATTACATTATCATATGCATCTCGAGAATAAATTAGTTTAAAGATATTTTTAGCTCTCTTTTCAAGACGACATCTCACACAATTCTCGTAACCAATCAAAACAAAGGAATTGAGATCCTCAACGACTTATTTTAAACGCTGAATTGAACGTTGAGTTAAACATTAACTCGGATTTATTTAAATACTCTAAAAAATCGATAGGCTCAAAATCTCACCGGGTAGATTAATCTCCACACTTATTCTTAAAGTCGTCAATTTTCTTTTAATTTCCATCTTTGGTCAATTTCGGCTTTGTGCATTTGAAATTTTTTAATTCGAGACTTAAAAAATTGTGACATTTTTGAAAAAATTAAATTCTAATTTTTTATTTATTTTGAAGAAAATATTTTTGACTTTTTGGATTTTTTCAATTTATTTGGAATTTTTTAACTTTTTTGGTTTTTAGGCATTTTGAACTTTATGAAATGTTGAAGCGCATGCGTACCCCCCTTAACTTAGACTTTTGTAAAGTCCCGATGCAAAACGACTAAAATCAAAATTAAAGAGAGAATGCATAAAAGTGAACAAAGGACAAAATGCAACAATAATCACAAGCAAGTATATGAAATGCAAGGATAGGAAGTCCAAAGCTCTTCATTACAAGATATAAGCATTTGAAGACCAAAAATGTGAAGAACTACAAAATACAAAAAAAAAAAAAAAATTGACCACTTGCTACTGAGGGGGTGGGTGGGATGTGCCGGGAGCATTTGGGTCATATGGGTCATAAAAATGGGGCGGTGGAAGAACACCCATATAGAGTCGATATAGCTCAACTTGGAAGCGATGCATCATACTCGTATCCCACTGATACGCTCGATGGTCCACTTGGCGGTCAGTACGGTATTCATTAATGAAACCGTCAAAGCGTGTTTCCAGCGCTAAAATGCGTTGATCGACGTTCTCCCTCTTTGGCTCATAGTCAGAATCGACCGTTTCATCATACTCTTCCTCGACGCCTTTCTCCATTTCTACGTCCTCGGCCTCTTCATCCTCCTCATCATCAGAATCCTCCTCATCTTCATCAGAATCATCCAACTCTACCACTGCTGCTCTTAGAACCTCATGTTATTTCGCACTCCGATTGTGTGATTCCTACCCAATGGGCTTTGGGAGGCAGGGAAACGCCTGAGGTGGCTCTATGCCGGCATTGACGAGTATTGAGGTGACAAGGCGGGGATATGGGAGAGGGTCGTGCCCTTTTGATCTAAGTTCACATATAGGATGTCGTTGAAGAATGTGCGACCAAGGTGAATGGTAGTGTTGGGATCAAATAGGTGGTACACAAGTGCAGCTTCGACAAGCTGCATTGCTGAATCATTGGATGTTTGGAGAAGGTTGGCGCAAATAATATGGAAGGTGATACGGGCCTTATCATTTTGGTGGCCCACCGAAAAGATTTCTCTGGCTCAATATTTATCGGGTGCAAGCCGAGCTATGCATGTACTTTTAAACACGGGTGCGGCGGAACTTGGGTAGTCAAATCGTTCTGGGATCGGAACCCCCTAGGCAGAAAGCTTGTAGGATAGAATGTCTAAAAAGAAGGGAATGGGTCAGCCGTCAACAAAGGCTTGGGCCTCAAACTCGCTCGCGCAGACGAGTGAGCCATAAAAGGCCCGGACCTATGCTTCCCAGACCACCTCGTGGGGTTCGTTGAAGAATTTACTCTTTATTCCTGCATGTCCCGTGTATTACCTCCCATTTCTGAGGGATTTCACTTGATGAGTGTAATGCCCGTGAGGATTGAATATATGCTTGCTTTAATTTTCATCCGGTTTATATAAGTTTTTTCCAAATAACACTTTGCATGTGCTCGATCCCCTCCCACTTTTTAAGGTTTCAATTCCACGAGGTGCATTCTATAATGTTAATAATACGGACTGTTGTGTGAATTCATTCACTGTGCTAATAATGCGTATGAAATATTTTTCGTATTGTTGGGATTGTCGCATGTTGTATTGGGCATATTTTGAGGAAACCATATGATGTTTGTGAGTTTCATCCCTGAAAATAGTCACGAGATGACACTCGTCCACTAGGATAACCTAGGGGTTTAACGGCTTATTGCATACGCTAAATGCAATCGTTCGCTCACGAAAATGGCCTTATCCCATTTATCGCTTTTGTATATATCTCTTATTTTGTGGTTTTCTTATAGTTCTTCTTGCTTTGAATTTCATTACTAGTGACTAGCAATATGTAAGTTAGGGGGTGTGATTCGTATCGAATCTTGCACATTTATACCCTCGAACTTAGGCATTTTAGCCCCCTTGAGTACTGTAATTGCTTTAAATATGTTCATTAATAATACAACCTTCGTTTTATATTCTAACATGTTATTTGAGGTATTATTGAGCTTTTATAGGTGTTATGGTGCTTAGTATGAAGTTTGAGCGCATTCCGATAAAGTATCGTCGCAATTCACACATTCAGGGGCATTTTCATAATTTCACACTTTGGTATTTTTGACCAAAGTCTCAACGAAAATTGTAGCCCTCGGGCCAAGCTTCGCGTGAGCGTGAACGGTGCTCGAATTGGAGTCCGAGCAAAGAAAACACGGACCCTTAATCGGGAAAGAATTATAAGCTAATTATATTATTATTTTATTTATTCGTTAACAATCTATTTAATGACCTCCATTCTCTTTCATTTTTGCAGCACACTCCAATTCATCCATGGGCGATTTTGGCCAAGCTCGGGTTTGGGCTCGGGTTTTGGGTTCGCCCCAAATTCAAGACTTTGGTCCAAAATTGGAGCACGATCTTTGACCACATATGCAAATGGGTCTCTTTGGCCATTTTTGGAGCTTGGGTTTCATCTCTTTGGCCATTAATGGAGGTTTTTGGGCATGGTAATGGGTCTTTTTCATGGAGCTTTGGTTCTCGATTTTGGCTTGGGTTCTAGCATGGGAAGTGGGTCATTGGCATATTTTCGATATGGGTCATGGTGTTTGGGTCTGGGTTTGAGTCTCTTATGGAAGTTCTCGGCTTCATTAGTGGTTAGCCATGATCTTGGTTCATACCCATTTTGGGGATTGTTTTGTGTTAGAAGTCGCTCTCGATTTGCAAAGGAAAGTTGGAGAACCAGTTCAGCGCCACCGGTCGATTGGCCCATCGATCGAGTTTTGGATTTTTGGCCTACGAGCTTGACAGTGTGTTACCCCTGCCGCGGTCGACCTGCCTCTCCACCCCGGTCTGCCGGTCCACTGATTTTTGTCGACTTTCTTTGTGCTACTCCCCTTTTTTATTTTTTTATTTTATTTTTTTCTTTTTCTTTTCTCTTTTAAGTGGAGACTTATCTCTCCTTTTCTTTTCTTTTCTCTTTCTCTTTATTTCTTTTTGGCAACTTAGTATATAAGTGGCACTTAGTGTATTTTTGTAAGGATCTCATAATATCTTATTTTTTTAGTTCCTTTTCTCTCTTTATACATAGGTTAGAGATAATTTTAGGGTTTATTTGTGGAAAGACCCTTCTCCTCCATTTTCTTGGTGGTTTGACACCCATTAATGTAAGTGGACACTATTTATTATCTCTTTTGCCTACTTTAAGATTTGTGCCCTATTTTTTCATGCTTTCCATTTATTTTCAATCCTAGTTTAAATTGTGTAGTAAATTTAATTAGTTGTCTTATTTACTTAATTTAATTTATTTAATACTTTTAATCATGCTTAGTGGCTAATTTAGTCTAGGTTGTGTCGGATTGAACCCACATTGGGGTGACGGGTCGCTTTGCTTTGGTGATGGTTTCTCACGGGTTTATTTCGAGTGGGTTGTCCTAGTTATTACGCGTAGGAGATTTAACGGGGTTTATCACGTATGCCCCGTATTTACAACCTTGCGTTCGTAATTTTTGGGGTATTTGTTGACGCCAAAATCTTATTAGTCTTTTATGCGAATTTAGGGGTGTGACAACTCTTAATTTAATTAATTGACGAAACGAGACACAATCTTAATAACTCGTCGACCCATGTAATCATTTTATACTAATTAACTCAGGGTGAGGGATATTTGACGCAACCTATAGTTTTTATTAGCTTTGTTAATGTAGTTTAAATACACTCGCATAGTATATTCTTTTCCTTTAATTATCTTTCTTTTTAGTTAGAAATATATCTTTTACACTTTTATTTTAGAAGTAATAAATCAATTAAATTCTAGCAACTCGTCTCTATGGATTTTCGATACCCGGACTTGGCCGCTATACTCCCTTTTTGAGTGTAGTCATAAGTTTATTTTTTGTATTAAGGAGGTGAACAGAAAACAACGATCGGCGTTTGACACGCGCTACTTTTCACCCTTAATCACATATACCTTTAAAAAGTCGCAGGTGCATTGTACAAACCAAATGGCATCCGTTTGTAGGCAAACATACCGAATGGACATGTGAAAGTCGTATTCTCTTGGTCTAACCCATCTACCTATATTTGGTTATATTCGGAATAACCATCTAGGAAGTAATAATACGGGTGTCCCGCTACACGCTCTAGTATTTGATTGATGAAGGGTAAGGGGAAATGATCTTTCCTTGTGCCCGCATTGAGTTTCTGGTAATCAATACAAACGCGCCACCTGGTGGTGGTACATTGGGGAATTAAATCACCCTTGTCATTCTCGACCACAGTCGTTCCCGACTTCTTTGGGACGAATTGGATGGAACTCACCCATTTGCTATCCGAGATTGGGTAGATGATGCCGACATCCAAAAACTTAATAATTTCAGCTCGCACAACCTCTTTCATTATGGGGTTCAATCTTCTTTGCATTTCCCTTGAGGGCTTCACGTCCTCCTCGAGGTGGATTTTATGGGTACAAATCAAGGGACTTATACCTTTCAAATCTGCTATGCTTCAACTAAATTCACTGCGGTGCTTCCTCAAAATTTCTAACAGCTTACCCTCTTGCTCTTTATCTAGGCTAGAGGTGACAACAACAAGAAATGTCTCACCTCTCCCAAATAAGCATATTTTACGTTAGAGGGTAGTTTCCTTAATTCGAGGGTGGGAAAATTTTCTTCCGTGGATGACCCCCTAGGGGGTAGCTCCTCGAATCTAGAAACCCAGTTAATATCTCTTAAGTTCTCAGTCGAAGCTCCCTAGTCTAATATTGCTTTTAACCCCTCTACCTTTTTCTCAAACTCGGTATACGTACCCTCGCTCTCATCACTTCTCGCAAGGCATGTTTCTAAGGTGTCCCCACCAATAGTTTTCTCAATGTGATCCTCTACTATCTCCTCTATGAGATCGACCGTATGAATTTCATCTTCTCCACCCACTTTATTAGCAATATTGAAGATGTTCGTCTCGAGGGTCATGTTCCCGGAAGTGAGTTGCATTTGCCCATTACGTGTATTGATTAAAGCGTTAGCCGTGGCTAAGAATGGGCGGCCTAGAATAATGGGAACATGGTTGCTAGAATGGATGGAGGGCTCTGTGTCCCAAATGACAAAGTCTACTGGGAAGTAGAATGTGTCCACTTGGACTATCAAGTTCTCGACAATCCCTCAAGGTATCTTTACTGTGCGATCCGCTAGTTGGAGAGTGATTCGTGTGGGCTTAAAGTCACCCAAATCGAGCTGCCTATATATGGAGTATGGAAGAATGTTGACACTCGCCCCTAAATCAAGCAAGGTTTTTTCTATTCGATTTTGTCCAATAATGCACGAAATCATGGGTGCACCCAGATCCTTAAACTTTGGTGGGAGGTCGTTAAGTAGAACGGAGCTCACATTTTGTGCTAGAAAGACATTATTTTTCACCTTTAGCCTTCTTTTCACCTCCAATAAATCTTTAATGACTTTGGCATAGGCGGGAATTTGCTGGATGGCATCGAGAAGAGGAAAATTCAGCTTTACTAGCTTAAAAATCTCTAGCACATCTGTAGGGGAGGCTCTCTTTTGGGGTGCAGCCAACCGTTGAGGGAGTGGTGTGGCGATGGGCAGTTTCACTACGACTTTCGACTCACTAGTGTCATCATTGTCACTCTCATTAAATGGGCCATCTTCGGCCTATTTCATGCGGGGTGATAAATCAATGACTCACCCACTATGTAGAGTGGTGACTGTTTGACATTGATCTTGCTGATCATGGGAAGTAGATCTGACATTATCTTGACCTTGAGGAGGTCTTGGGCCAAAAACTTACCCTTATCTTGGATATTTAAAGCGTTTTGTAACCTAGAGATACTATTATGGATCTCACTGAACATTCATTCATGCTTAGCGTTGGTTGTGTTTTGAGATTGGATGAATTGATTTAAACTATCCTCGAGAGTCGTCCGCGGTGGAGTGATGTATGGTGCGGAAGGTGGTGCTTGCATATGTATTTACATCTGTAGAGACTGTTGGAAATGTGGAGGTGGAGGAGGGGAAACGTGTGAATTAGGATTCAACGCAACCTACTGTTGCCCATAGCTAAAACCAGGATGGTTTCTCCACGAAGGGTTATAAGAGTTCCCATGTGGGGTATTGAAATTTCCCTTAAATCCCCCAATTTCTTCCACTTGTTCGTTAAGCATG
This sequence comes from Sambucus nigra, assembly GCA_949130495.1. NCBI lineage: Eukaryota > Viridiplantae > Streptophyta > Magnoliopsida > Dipsacales > Adoxaceae > Sambucus > Sambucus nigra. The sequence continues at coordinate 433,477,477 of OX422211.1, read as the reverse complement.
CCTTTGTAGGCGAGTATCGTCGGACATTCCTTTGATGAATGGACCGCCTTAGAAATAGCACACACCTTCTCTTTAGCGGCTCGGGTGGATTCGGTAGTTTCTCTTGAGCGGGATCCACGAACATCCTCTATCTATTTACTAAGTTGATTAAACTTATAATTCCACTCAGTATCCTCCAAATTATAAATTTCAAATGCGAAAGGAGTAGCGGACGTCTGTCGAACCCGATTTTGGGCATTGGGTCAGATGTGTCCCATGCTTGAGTAGTCTTGATGACATACTTAAGATGAGCATTAACATCATGGTCATCTAGCTCTGAAAATGATCTTTCACACATAGTTTGAACGAGTTGCTTCGACGCTATAGTTAGCCCATTATGGAAGAAAGAGAAAAGATGATGCTTTTCAAATCCATGATGTGGGCAAGCATTAGAAATCTCCTGGAAGCATTCCCAACACCGATCAAATGACTCATTATCTCGTTGTTGGAAGGCTTGAATTTGAGCCTTGATGGGGTTAGTTTTATGTGGTGGAAAGAATTTTGAGAGAAACTTTGATTACATATCCTTACATGATGTAACTGAGTTCGTTGATAATGACCACAACCAGGTCTTAGCATTATCCTTTAAGGAAAAGGGAAAAAGTTTCAGGCGAACGACGTCTTACGTGCAAGCTTGATCACTAAATGTATCGCATGCCTCTTCGAACTCGCGGATGTGTAGGTATGGTTTCTCCGAATCCATGTCGTGAACTGTGGAGAGAATTTGTATCATCCCATTACGAAAGTGGTACTGTCCTGCATTGTGTGGGAGTAGAATGCACCCAAAGGTGACAGTTCGCTCAGGATATAAAAGTTGCTTCATGGGACGATATGATAGATCCCCCTCGCCTGTACCAAAATTGGTGTTATCAGACATGTCTCTGTCTCTCCTAGTGACTCTAAATTCTCACTCGGTGTCCTAGAAGTGTGACTTGCAATGGAGTTGGGTGGAGTAGGAGCTGGGACTCAAAACTGCGGTACATTACGAGTGTGGGGGTATTGGGGTCGTACTCAACTATTGGATTCTCGTGAATGCGTATAGGAGTAGATTGAGGGGTTTGTTGCGAATTTTGCATGAAAGGGTTAAGAGAGATTTTATATTTTTTTCTTTTCACTTTTTAAAATTTTTTTTTTGGATTTTTGGATTTTTTATTTTATGATTTTTTTTGCCTTTTTAAGTTTTGGAGTCAAATTTTAGATCAAAACGACCTAACCTAACAGTCTACCTAATTCCCCGGTAACGACGCCAAAAACTTAACGTGACTACAAATGTCTCTAGTGCGTTCTTATCTCGATTCAATCACAAACCGATTGCATAAGTGATAACCCGGTAAGACGGGGTCGAATCGTTAGAGAAATTTGAGGAATGCTCGTGACGTCGTAGGAAAGATGACTAACCCTAAACTGACTCTAGGAAAGAAATAAAAAGGTGATTAATTTAGAGACTATTTTCTACTAACTAAATGCAAACTAAATTAAACTTATTAACTAAATTACGCGAGGAGGATTAAAATAAATTAAATTGAATAAATATGAATGATAAAAGTAGGTTGGAATACAATCCCTCGAACCCTAGTATGTTTATCGGATACAAAACTAGGTCCTGAATTAGATTAGTAATTAAACCCAGTCTTTATTAATCTGAAGCATTACATATATGAGGGTACAAGCCCGTATCATACGTAATCAAGATAAAGAATAAAGCTGTGTTGTAGTAGCTAACACGCAAATCGCATTCTTAAACACCCCGGTTGCCTAGGGCAAACGAGGTTAAATGACCTACGGCGATTGTGATCACTACACATCACGATTAAATGATTATTTAATTCATATCACTATTTTTCTATTCATGCAAACTACATCGGGATGGATTCATGCATCCCAACCCTGAGAAATCTAGCCCAGCATAGTGCAATTAATTACAATTATGATTTCTACTATGCAGGAGATTAAAACATGATGAAGTTTAAGCTTAAAAGATACAGATAATATATAAACTTATGGAAACAATTAAACCATGCAATGATTAATGAAGTGAAACAATAAACAAACTTTACTAGAGAAATTTGAATTGGGAATCACAAATTTGTAACTGTGAGCTCCTAGGGTCCTTCACTACTCTCTCTCTCTCTAAAATTATGCTAGAAACTATGAAAAGGAACTCTTCTAAGTCTGGAAATACATTGGGATAAAAAGAATACATTTTTATAAGACTTTCAACATGCACAACTCTAATTTTGGAAAAAGGATAATGATGAAATTCGACAGACGAACTAACCCGGTCAGATCGATCGGTTCGGTTCTCCTATTACAAAAAGTTTTTTCACTACCAGACCGGTTCATTTTTCCATTTATCGGTTCAGTTCGATCTTTACAGAAAGTTTGGCTAGCATCTGGATCGGTTCTTTTTATTCTCTAAGGGTTCGGTTTGGTCTTTTTAGAAATTTCCCTTTCAATGTGATTTTTCTCTCAACTTTGAATCTTCGTTTCTCGTGCTTTAGGACTCATAATTGGATGTTGTTTCTTCTTATGTGCTCGTAGTCTTGAGGTCTTCAACTATTCTTTAGGCTTCTCGTTCGAATTCCAGATGCAAATTACTCTTTTTCCCTGTGACTTTTCTTCTTTTCTCCTCCTTCTTTCTTCCGATTTCTTTCTTTATTCTCATGCACTAAATACCTGCAAAATCTATGAGAAATACACGAAACTCGGCGTACTCATTTGAAAGTGTCATTAGCAATGATCGCACCGAATGTTAAAAGACTCTAAATTACGGGGAAATATACGCAGAATTTATGCCTAATCAAGTACCTACCTTTGAAGGGGGTCTTGAGGTTTGATAAGAAAGGGAAGCTAGTGCCAAGGGATGTGGGATGCTTTCTGATAATTAAGAGGGTGGGACCAGTTGTGTGTAGGTTGGGCCTACCCGAGCATCTGCAGTGGATTCACGATGTTTTCCATGTGTCATCTATGAAGAGATACTGGAGGAGCGAGAGGGCCTTTGGCACGTTCCATTAGAGGAGATCGACTTACAACCATATATCTATTATGAGGAGAGACCGGTGGTGATTCTTGAGCATAAGTCGCGGTCTAAAGTTGTACCCTTTGTTCGAGTCCAGTTGGGGCAGCGCAATACTGACGAGTCGATGTGGGAGTGGGAGGAGGATATACGAGATTAGTACCGCAAGTACATCCTAATTTCGGGGACGAAATTCTTTTGTAATGGGGGAAGTATGTAACACCCCCTATTTTTAGTATGTATTATTTAATTAATATATTATTGAATTAATTTGGATAATTTTAAATTACAAATGTGTCGTAATTTAATTAAATTAATTATTATGTGTTTATTTAAATATTGATCAGGAGTGATAATGATTAATATAAACAGAATAAATTTACTAAGTGTGTAGTTATAATAGGTGACTATTATTATACGTCGAAGTGAGTTAAACGTCGAGATTTTATTGTATCGCAACCAGGAATCAGGTATAGACTATATTGGGGTCGAGATGGAGACTTTTGGTAAAGTGACTCGAATGATGATCTGAGTGCACGGTTGATTCCAGATGGGTCGAGATAGTAAAAAAAGAGTACCCGGGGGAAGTAATTGGGTCTCGAGACATTTTTAGGCTTAACCGGGCCACACGGTGGTGTTCGGGTCATTTGGGCTTGGTCCATAAGCTTAATTTCGTGATTAATAATATTAAACCTCAATTTCGGAGTTAGTGGCAAACATAACTCAAAAATAAAACCCTAGATCTGTAGAGAAGAAAAGAGGGAGAAATTGAGGGAGCTTCTGGAAGCCAAATCAAAAGGAATTATGTTGTTTCTTCATCCGTTCGTCATTTACCTAAAATGAATCAGACCCTACGATTCTAATCGGGAAAGTAGTTAACTTGCTTTCAATCTAAATTACAGTATTTCAATTCATATTATAGTTTCAAATTTTTTTGGGGGTGGGTTATCACGTGTAAACAGGTTTTTCGATGGATTTAACTCTGTGTGACGATTAAAAGTGAAATTGATGATGAATAATAGTTCAATGTTGTTAGGATCTGAATCCCATTCGAATACTTATAGTGATGTTGTTGTATTTCAGATTTATAGAAACGAATTTGATGAAATAAATGAATTAATCCCTTGAAACCCAATTTGGATTTATAACTTTTGTTAAGAATTAATCGCGTTTAAAGGTTACTAATATGTTTGGGATAAATCTTAGATGTGTTTGATGTATTAACCTTAATTGGGTTGGATTTGGGGGAGAGATACAGAAGCTCCAAGAATAATCAATGGCGGAAGGAAGTCGTAGGGAAGAAGAAGAGGGTTGAACCTGAACGGTCGTAGGACCTCGTTCGAACGACGGTGGGAATTCTTCACAGTGCCGGTTTGCAATTGCCTTTTTTCGTTTGGGATTTCTAAGGGAATTTAATCAGAGTAAAAATTAAATGGGGTTTAATACTTAGGGCCTTGGGAGATGGGTTTTTAAGTAATATCAAATTTAGAAAGAGTGTCAAATTAAATAACAAAATTTTGTAAAATATATTATAAAGGGGAAAAATACGGACCAAGTGAGCGAGTCCGAGTATTGTAGTTGAGGGACAATACTTTAATAAAATTAATTGAGGTGAGATTAATTAAATTAAGAGTCGGAGAATAGACTCGGATCTTATTTTTAGCTAGTGCTACGGGAGCTAGGCACGGGTTAGCCGGGTTTAATTAAATTATATATATATATATATATATATATATATACAGATAGTGTGATAGTATATATATGTGATTGTGTGTTCATTAAATATCGGTGTTGGATATTTGATCAATACATACCCCTTTAGTGCTATCATAGGAGGTTGCGGGATGTGGGTGAATCATCTGGCTTGTGAATGCAGGGAGAGTATAGTCCCTAGGTCATATCGCCTGATGTTTTATTGTGTGATTTATTTTCCGATGTGAGATGCTTTGGGGATGATTCGGTCTCACTCTCAAGGGGAATATGGCCGCCTCCGCTACGTTTGTAATATTTGTAGTTAAGCTCACGAGTGAGTTCGACTTGAGATAATTGGGTTAGAGTGAGCATACATGGGATATGATAGCATTTTAGATAAAACATCCGGTGAGTTATTACTCGGGAATGGATGGTTATTATACGCGACATGTGTGTGAATGTTGTAGTTTACTAGTATGTATACAATATGAGTAGGTAATTATATACAAAATTTATACATAAGTGTGAATGTATTTCTTATATAACTAGTGTGAAAGTTATACGATTAAAAAGGGGTTTCCTATATAATTAGTGTGAACGCTATATGACTTAATATAGTAAACTGATTAATAAGTTAATGAGTATATAACTTAATAATCAAAGTAAGAATACTCGGGTTAGAGTACTGCGATAGAAAGAGGTGTAATAAGGCTAGTTAGGTGGGGTAGCATAACTAGTAAGGTTAGAAGGCAAGCGTTAGGTGTGCACATTAGATAAGGGGTGAGTTATGCTTCGAGAGAATGCAATACTAGCTTAAATATAACAAGCTAAATATTTTCAAAATGTTTTACTTGGGCTCTCACTCGTGTCAAAAAACTTTTCCAAAATATTTTAGGTGTCCAGCCATAGGGACGCCCACCTTAAGGATTCTATCAAGTGATGCGTAGCTTCAGCTCGTGTAGTAGTTATAGGACTTTGCTATAGACGCCTCTTTCATTTATTCCTAGTGTAAGGACTTTATTTTAGGACTCATTTGGGCATGTCGCCCTCAGATTTAATATTACGTTATTTAGTGGACTTTGTGTATCCAGTTTATTATTTCAGTTTATTGTTAAACCGAAAGTTAATTCGATCTTCTTTATTCATAATATCTATCTGCATTGGATTCAGTTATCAGTTTGTGTGGATTGTTTAATTATTATTGTTTTTGCATGTTGTTAATTAATGTAAGATAAAATTTGGCACCGGTCTATATAATTACTAGGTGGTTTGTAACTTTAAAATGTTTTTTACCGTGATGCTAAGAATGAGGCATATAAGACCAATATTTTCTTTTAATAAAGGACTGGCCACCCAGTATTTTAATAGGCGCGATTTCACAAGTCCCATCTCCCTTATCCGATTTTTTGGAGGCAATATGTGATTTTTTGAGACCCAGAAAGCCCTTCCACCTATTAGAGCCTTTTGGAGGCCTCTTGGAAGTAACTTGGTCATGGTCATCACCTGCGAGTAACTCATCTCTAAAAGTGGTCTTACCTCATGAACATGCAGGTCTATTTGGGAGTATTTGTACGTATATAAATTCCTTCTATTTTACTAGAAAATTAAGGTTTCTATCTAGTTTTTGAAGTGGGTGGGAGCGTTATTTAAGCATCTGAATGAGTTAATGGGTGATGAACATATGAGATGGTTGGGGCAATATACAATGTATAGGGGTGATGAATATGGACTGCAAACGTTTGAATTGATGAATTGAGAGAAGAAGATAGACAAGCTTGTGAAAGTTTCCAACTTTTTTTTTGCCAACGATTTGAATTTCATTACAGGTATTGAAGGGGCTTTTACGGATGAGTATTGAAGGGGTAGGAATAATAATGAGATATTAAATGCGGTTGACATGTGGCGTTGTAGTAAGGGTTTAAGGCTACAATTTTATATATATACATAGATATGAAGTCCACTAATGTGGATCGTTTAAAAAAAATATATATTTTTGAGTTTTTCTTTGTATGGTATTCAAACATTTCTGGATACTCCACAATAAAAATCAGATCAAAATAAATTAATTTGCTATTTAAAAAAATCGATCAAACTATATCAGTTTTTAAGCTATTTTTAAATTATTAAAAACGAATATAGTATGACCGATTTTTTTAAAATAGTAAAAAAAATAATTTTGAGCTGATTTTTTTGGTTCCCTTGAAATGTTTATATACCACATAAAAAAAATTGAACTAAATTTTTTTTTTAGTATTTTAAAAAAATGGTTCGCACAGGTGGTATGTATGAGTCTCTCTTTCTCTCTACACACACACACACACACATGATACATGAATGTATACATACCAGCATCATAAATGCATAAATATATCATGTATTCTTTATGTATATTTAATGAGATCATGTGTGTATGTTTACGTATATAGAATCTAAACTGCCTAACATACCTCATTAAATATACATAAAGAATACATGATATATTTATGCATTTATGATGTTGGTATGTATACATTCATGTATCGTGTGTGTGTGTGTGTGTGCATGTGTGTGTGTGTGTGTGCATGTGTGCGTGTCAATATTTATGATATTGCATGTATAATCCACAATAAACTTATATTCATGCATGAATTGATAATATTATTTAATAGATAACTATTTGTATATTTTATATTATTTCATACATTAATAATATATGTATAAAACTATATATACATATTACGTATGTATTAATAATATTATAAGGACAAATTTTCAATTGTATGTAATTGTCATTATTCTGGACAAAACGTTTGAGTCCTAGGATAGACTTTATGTTGTTCTTTCCATAAGCCTATGACGTTGTTTGATAAAGATGAAGCGACCAAGCTTCAAAGATTGGATATGAAATGTTGGGCTTATCAAGACAAGTTTGTCTTCACGTTTATCAAGGACCTCGCAGGTATGAATGCGTATGAATTACGAGTCCTTGGAAATATTTTATGGGTGTTTGTTTTTATTTAAAAAATCTTTGGAACAATTTTTTTTAATATTTTTAAGGAAATTTTTTGAGTTTATTTTATTAGAATGAGTTTATGTCTCGTTCGAACAATATGGCATTCTCGTTAGAATGAGGATCGAATGAACATCAAACGAGGATGCTCTGCTACATTGATCCAAACTCATTAAGTGCTCGTTTGAAGCTAGTTCAAACGAGGTGGCATTCTCATTCGAAAGAACTAAGGATGTCCTTAAAACGAAATGCAATTCTTTTTCGAGTAAACCTAGTTCTCATTCGAATAAGTTGCTGCCTGAAAAATTATGCAATCAGCATTTAAGGCGTTGTGGGCTCAGAACTTTAAAAGATATTTAGAAGAAGAATGATATTACACCTGTTCATAAAAGTTCCAAGCCCAAAATTTCACCCTATACATTTAAAGATCCAAGTTCCATAATTTATATGTTTTGAGATGTTGATATTGGGCACCAAAGTTTGTTTCTTTCATCTGGAAAGAATTTTTTTCGTACGGTGGACTTTGTGCATGCCGTTTGCGATGTTTGACAGTCACTGAGCCTCATCGGTGGATACCGAGGCGCGCGTGGACTCATGTGTTGTGACAGTTTACGTGGGCGGATTCCTATGTTACACTGTAGAGGGCCAGTTGAAGAGCGTCAAGGCTTGTGGGGAATCGAATCATTGTGTAAGTCTACTGTTTATACTTTGTAATACCATATCATAGTGATATGTTGGTTGGGTTGTTCGAGGTTTTTCCCCTAGTGGTTTTCCTCGTACATCGGCGTCTTATGGATTGATTTCTTTATTTTATCTTTTATCACCTCAGATGCATACTTAAGGGTAAAAGATAAAATTTGGTAAATTAGTTTTCCACAAGAAAATTTTAAAATCGATGTTAAGTTTAATTGGATTAATTTTGTTTCAAGGTTCAATCTTTAAAATTTTTAAAATCATAAAAATATTGGACTTTTGTTTATTCGAACCATCCTTGCCTAAGAGTACACTATAGGGCGTTATCAAACTGGAATCAGAGTTAAAACACCCTATTTTTGTGTTTTGATCCCGTGTCTTTATGCATGAATTTTGGAGGTTTGACGCTTTTAGAACCCCTAGTTTGATGGGTCAAACTACGCATACTGGAAAATGCATATGAAGCCAGCACTTAAGGCTATAAATAAGCGGGTTTGGTTAGTTGTAGTTAAAGGGTGTTCTCCACCTATCATGAGAGATAGATAGGTAATTCTCTTAAAAATCTTAGAAGTATGAAGTGAGGCTGAGCATAAGTTATCGGAGTATAATTCTCGAGGATTAAATGCCCTATTTTGTTCTGTCACCTCGGAGGAATTTCATCATATTATGACTTATGACACGTCAAAAGAGGCTTGGGATATACTCCAACTCACCCATTAAGGAACTAGTGCTGTTAAGGCTTCTAAACTTTAAAACATCGCCGCTCAGTTTGAAATGATTAAAATGTTAAAGAGTGAGACCTTTGATGAGTTCTGTGATATATTCTCCAATATAGTTAACTCGTCGTTTAACTTGGGATAGAAAATACCTAACAATCGAACTATAAAGAAAATCTCAAGGTCGTTGCCTGGCAAATTTAATCCAAATGTGACTGTTTTGAATTCTTTGGGTACTTTAGACTCGACGAAACTTGAAGATCTTAAAGGTGACATACAAACTTATGATCCTGACATGTTTATCTCCAAGAATGTGATGAAGAAAGAAAAGAGCATAACTTTGAAATCTCGAAAGGTGACAACACTTGTTTCGGATGATGAGTCTGACATTGAGTTCGAGAAGCTGGACATATTGGCAAAGTAATTCAAAAAATTTCTCAAATTCCAAAAGCAATCGAAAGATGCAAAAAGTATTGAGAAAAAATAAGAACAACAAAGTCAATCACTTCCTTAAGACCCATAGTGAGAACTTTAAGAGGGATGAGTCAAAGAGATGTTATGGTTGTGAGGATTATGACCATAGGGTAGCGGTGTGCCCCACTAAATTAAGGAAGGAAGGCAAGAAATTGATAGCATATAATGCCACCCTTAGTGATATTGATCCCAAAGAGGGGAACTATTCCTCCATTGGGCACAACTTTGTCGCGTTCATAGATGATCATATGAGTTTTTATGAGAAATGTTTTCCATAAAGATACTCCTTTACATGACATTTTCGAGGCCATATTTGTGACTCCCAAGGGAGTGATGGTCGAGAGAGTGGAGATGAAAGTGAGGATTAAGAAGATGAGGAGGAGAATGAACTACACATTTCCTTCTATGAGTTGTATGCTAAAACTTTGAAGGTGAAGAAGGCTAACTTGAAGTTGTAGGCAAGGTTTAAAGAACATGCCATAAGAAATAATGATAATGCTTCAATTGAGGATCGTAGTGCACGTGAGAGTACTCTTCGAGAGAAGCTAGAGTACGTTGGGGGTGAGAGAGATAGTTTTCGTGGTTTGAAGGAGGATATAAAGAAAAAGCTTCTAGAGTTGGAGGAGTCTAGGCATTTACTCGAGTTTAGGATTGTTGAGCTTGAGAAGAGATCGAGAGATTCGAGTCATGTCAAATTTAATTTAGAGTCTAGGTCAGAAAAGTTTGATAAAATGTTGGCACCATTAAAATCAAAGATGACAAGTGTTGAGGTGGTTTTGATGATCGTAATGCTTCCACTTTCAAAGTCAAGACCATACGTTTGAGAGAGTCATCTAGGAATGTTTGGAAAGCTAAACCTTTAGGTAACACTCATCGCCGTGTCTACACTTTCACTCATTACGGTAGAAAAGGTCACCTTAAGCGCTTTTGCTATGATCTTAAGAACGTACCTAGAAAGTCTAAGTATAGAGTCACCACACCTACTTGTGTTAGAAAATTGGATTTGCAGCCTTTACATATTAGATTTGTTGATTCTAATTTGCTTGCACCTGATACTTCTCGTGTTATATCTAATGGTTGAGTGTGATAGATTGTTTGTAATACTCTTGTTTGTGCTTTATGATATATGTTTTTCTAGTGTTACGACATGTGTATCTTTTGTATTTTATTTTTATTTTATTGAGTCATTATAAAGATATAAACAGATTTTGGTTTGTCTTTTGAGTTAGAGTTTGTTTTCATAAATTAAAAAAAATGGTATTTTCTTTTGACAATTTTAGAAAAACTAAAAAAAAAATTAGTTTTTATGTATTTTAGTTTTGTGACAACCCGCAATCCGAAATAAAGGGTGGCCAGCCCTAAACCCCGATGAAACAGGAATCATAGATAGATACCATTCTCAGCATCACAATAATCATACAGAGTATCAAGAATAACCACACAATATTCCAGAAAATGGGTTATCAAAAATTTTAGTTTGTAATTTAAAGAAAACACTTTCAACAACCCATAATAGAAAAAAGAGGATGGAAACTCCCACAAACATATATATGCAGTCAAATAGTTAAGAAAGGGCCAAATGAAGCGTCGGTCGATATCATCCATACAATATACAATAAGTTCACGTGTTACATAATACATCAATTATACAGTTACAACCATTTGGGCCACACGCCCGAATAAGGACTGATCTTAGCTAGAAAACAATAATAGGGGCGTCTACACAAAACATCCCGTGAACTCCGCAAAATGTCACGGCTCCTCAAAAGTCTCAGAGAAAAGATATTCATTACGGGCGAACTTGCGGCGGAACACCTGAACGAATATAGAAGATACATACACAACAAGAAAACGAAGAACCGGTCAGAGGCCGGTTTTATATGATCACTAGATAAATGACAGGTATGACAATAATGTACAGGTAAGCATGGATGATATGGATGATATTCTAGCATGGTAACATCATATAAAGAACTAAAACAGTTCGATGATTATTAAAATAGAATTTAGTTATGCAAAGAAATAAAAGTACTTATAAGCCTTTTTCATCTTTCATCATTTTCAATTCCATCTTCTTTCCATTCCTTATCAGGAATACATTTATTACCATGCGCTCTTTATGGCACTTATCTCAATAGTATGCTCTTTGTGGCATATACTTTGCTCTTTATGGCATTATTGTTCCATCGAGTCCAACTCGATAATAGAATAGTTATAAATATAACGATTCTAAGACCGCCCGTCCGGGTTTCCCCACTGTGCGCGTCCCTAAATAACCATCATCTTCCAGGGCCTAACATAAGACAACCTGGGATCCTATCGCAAACGTCGGGAAGCGGCCATATGTCTGCGGGGTAGTCAAGACCACACCCAGAATCTCCTACCCATCGCAGAAAAATAAAAACAAGCGCTCATATGGCCTAGGACTATATCCTCCCTGCATTCACTAGCCAGGGGGCTTCACCTCACGCACGGACTTCCCTTAAGATGGTATTTAGAGAGGTGTGTAACGTCCATTTTATAAATTTCCATTTCATGATTCAGTAAATTATGTTTTACTTTATCCATTTTACATTTTTTCAAATGCATTATGGTATACTTCACATCCTCATAATAACCTCAAAGAATATTTAAACTCCCAAGTTATCTCTCCCAAATTTCCTTGCTTGGACTTTCTAATAATCCTCAAATGAGATCTAGTTCGCATATACTACTAAAGTCTCCAAATTCGACCTTAATATTTCCTAGACTCCTATAGAACTACCTGACAAAAGAAATGCCTAAACATTTCTTTAAATCTTTCACCCTGAAATGAACCCTAGATGAACCCCTTCGAGTCTAGGGTGTCGACCAACTCAACTAATACTCTAAGACCCTATATTTACTTCATTTAATAAGGTCCCTAATTACTAGTCCTAAAGGGAAGGGTTAAAATTGAAAAAGAAAAGAAATTGGAAGAGTGCAGGGTTTTCGAATCGATTCGGCCAGAAAATATGGGATTCTGCATAGTTGCCGAATCGATTCGGACCATCCGAATCGATTCGGTCAGGAAGATTGGGTTTATGCATAATTGCCGAATCAATTCGGACCAAGCCAAATCGATTCGGTTCACCCAACCCTCGAAACTGTCTAGCAACGAATCGATTCGGCCAGGCCGAATCGATTCGGTTCTGCAGAAATTCCTAATTTTGCTTATGGAGTCTTGGACTCCAAATTCATCCCAAACTCTAATCCATTCAAACCAACTCATTTATTGCCACCAACATGACATAAATGCTACTAACTACTACCATAAACCTCATCAAACATCCAACATCTTCTTCAATGGATCAAAACCCACAAATATACAAAGAAAATCCTAAAATAACTAAACCATGATTAATACATCATTATCATAACAAATCATTTATCTTAGCCACAAATAGCAAGTAGAAAACTTACCTAAATGAAGAAAATGCAGATTTTCTTTGTGTAGAAGTAAGAATCTGTCCTCAATCTTCAATTTCCTCTCCTTTCTCTACTTTTCCTCTTCTTCTCTCAAGCTCTCTCTAGGTTTAGGAGTGAAATTAGGGAAATTAGAAGACTTAGTAAGACTAAGTCGTGGCTTCAGTCAAAATCCCAACTTAATTGATCAATATTGCGATAAAATAACACGCAACTACATATTTAAGGTATAATTAGTCAAAAGTGCCAAAAATCTCAAAATACAATATGGCACAATATTTGACTATCTCGTACGTTCCGGACTCAATTATGGCCTCCAAATTATCATTTGGACATTTTATAAATCAATTTAAGTTCCGGTCTCATTATTAAGCCAAATATCATTTTAAATTCATATGATATTAATAAGCATAACATAACAATATTCACCCATAGTTATGGTATATATGGAAACTCATAGTGAATATTAGCCTCTTCATTAAATTAGCATTCAAATCATAACCCAACACTTATATCTAATTACCATACCTAGTAATTAATATAAAATACGTTCTCATAAGCGAGGGTTGTTACATACTCCCCCCCTTATGAGGGAATTTTGTCCCCAAAATTCAGGCGTACCTTATAAGAAAAGATGTGGATATTTCTCCCGCATCTCGTCCTCACGCTCCCACGTTGATTCTTTCACATTGTGATGACTTCATTGAACTCTCACTAGGTCCACCACACGAGACCTTAACTTGCTCTCCCCATACTCAAGAATAGCAACCGGTTGTTCTTCATATGAAACATCGAGTTGCAAGTCGATATCTTCAAAAGGGATGTGCCAAAGGGCACCCTCACACCTTCTATACTTCTTTAAGGAGGAGACATGGAATACATCGTGGATTTGTTGCAAAGTCTCCGGTAAAGCAAGTTGATACGCCACGAGACCAACTTTCGCAATAACTGGGAAAGGTCCAACGAAACGCGGTGCAAGCTTTCCTTTCTTCCCGAAACGTTTAATGCCCTTCATTAGAGACACTCGCACCAACACTTTGTCTCCGACCTCTAACTCCATGTGTCTCCTACCCGCATCGACGTAGCTCTTTTGACGGTCCTGAGCTATCCCAATGCAATTTCGAATAAGTTCAATATTTGAAGAAGTGTCTTGGATCATTTCAGGTCCAAGAAATTTGTTATCACCCACTTCCAACCAACAAGCGGGCGATCTACATGGACGGCCATACAAAGCTTCATAAGGTGCCATTCCAATAGTAAATTGGTATGAGTTGTTATAAGCAAACTCAACCAATGGACGGTATTGTTCCCAACCGCCCTTAAAATTAAGCATGCACATACGAAGCATATCCTCCAACATCTGGTTTACCCTTTTAGTTTGACCATCTGTTTGAGGATGATAGGAAGAGCTTAACTTCAACTCGGTTCCCATGGCCTCTTGAAAACTTCGCCAAAAGTGGGACACAAATATTTTATCTCGGTCAGAAACAATATTTAAAGGTACCCCATGAAGTCTAACGATCTCCTCGATGAACAATTGGGTGTAGCGAGCGGTATCATAATCCGTACGTACAGGCAGGAAGTGTGCCGACTTAGTTAAACGGTCGACAATCACCCAGATCGAGTCATGACCTCTCTGTGATCTAGGTAAGCCCGTAATGAATTCCATCGAAATGCTTTCCCATTTCCATACTGGAATCTCCAGCGGTTGTAACAAACTTGTCGGTCGTTGGTGGTCAATCTTAACTAACTGACAAGTAGTGCATTGGGATACAAACTCCGAGATATCCTTCTTCATACTAGCCCACCAATACTGACGGCGCATATTTTGGTACATCTTGTCCCCACCTGGATGTACCGTAAACTTTGACCCATGAGATTCCGCCATCACAGCTCGTCTCAAGTCCCCATCTTCGGGAACAATAAGTCTTCCATGGAAGCGTAGTCCACCCTCAGAACCAATCGAGTACGACTCCGCTCCCTCGGACAACAGTCGGTGTATATGGTCTTGACAACCTTTATCTCTTCTCTGGGCTTCCACAATTCTCGCTACAATCGTAGGAGTAACGGTCATCATGGAAATGAATGCTCTTACCCCTTCATCCTCCTGACTGAGCTCTCTCCACTTAGCTTTCCACACATTAGCTAAGTCTCCCTCGGGCCTCCTACTCAAGGCATCCGCTACTACGTTCGCCTTTCCAGGATGATAATGGACATCAAATTGGTAGTCCTTCACAAACTCCAACCAACGACGCTGACGCATATTCATGTCCTTTTGGGAAAATAAATATTGTAGCGATTTATGGTCGGTGAAGAGACTAAACTTTTCCCCCAAGAGATAATGCCTCCATATCTTCAAGGCAAAGACAACTGCGGCAAACTCTAAGTCATGCACCGGATAGTTCCTTTCGTGAGTCTTCAACTTACGAGAAGCGTAAGCAATAGCTTGTCTTTCTTGCTAAAGAACACCTCCTAAACCTTGAAGAGATGCATTGGTGAAGACTAGATATTCCAATCCCGATTTTGGCAACACAAGGACTGGAGCCGAAGTTAATCTATCTTTGAACTCATCAAATGCAGCTTGACATGAACTGTCCCAAACAAACCTCACTCCCTGTCGGGTTAAATTCGTCAACGGGCTAGCGATCTTTGAAAAACCCTTAATAAATCGACGATAATAACCCGCCAAGCCCAGAAAACTACGAACCTCAGTAGGTGTCGTGGGATGACCCCACTCTCTCACCGCAATCACCTTGACAGGATCCACGGGTACACCCTGGGATGACACCACATGACCCAGAAATTGAACTTCCTTCAACCAAAAGCCACATTTCTCAAACTTTGCATACAATTTGTGATCCCTCAATCTTTGCAGGACCAACCGTAAGTGAGTAGAATGATCAGACTCTGTCTGAGAATAGACTAGGATGTCATTGATGAATATAATAACAAACTGGTCAAGGAAATCCCTAAACACCCTGTTCATAAGATCCATAAATACAGCAGGAGCATTGGTTAGCCCAAAGGGCATAACCAAGAATTCATAGGATCCGTAACGGGTCAGAAAATGCCGTCTTGGATACATCTTGCCCCCGTATCCTCAATTGATGATACCCTGTCCTCAAATCGATTTTGGAGAAGTATGACGCTCCCCTAAGTTGATCAAATAAATCATCGATGCGAGGTAAAGGGTATTTATTCCGGATGGTGACTTTATTCAACTCCCTATAGTCCACGCATAACCGGAGCGAACCGTCTCTCTTCTTCACAAACAATACCGGAGCACCCCATGGCGATGTACTATGCCTAATAAACCCCTGCTCCAATAACTGCTGAATCTGATCTCTCAACTCCCTCATCTCCACAGGAGCCATTCGATACGGAGCTTTAGCAATCGGTCGAGTCCCCGACATTAAATCAATCACAAACTCTATCTCCCGACTTGGAGGTAATCCCGGTATCTCCCGAAAAATATCTTCAAAATCTTTAACGATCGGAAGAGAATTTAGGGGAACCACAACATCCTTAGATGCATCTTCCGCAATACAATATAAATAAGCACTCGTACTCCCTTCCATATAAGGCATAACAACCAGGAACATTTCTTGTCCCGGAACTGCAAAAACTATGCTTTTCCCATAACAGTTTACTATCGCACGGTATTTCACTAGCCAATCCATACCCAATATTACATCGTACCCGACCATATCAAGGACGAGCAATTTGTCCTCGACACACAAGTTACCAAGATTAATCCCTACGTTTTTACAAACAACGAAAATCAATGAACCATCGCCCATAGAGGATTCAACGCTAGTGAAGGTACTTTCAGCAGATTTTATCAAACCTGTGGGCTGGGCAAAACTTCTAGAAATAAAGGAGTGTGTAGCACCCGTATCAAATAGTACTCGACCCATATGCCCATTAATGAGAAACTTACCCTCGATTGCTGGCGGTGCCGGAGGAGCTGGAGGAAGCATAGCCTCCTGAATATGGTAAACCCGTCCATACTGCAATTGCCCCTGCTGAGGGGGAGCAATCGGATTAGGCGCCTGGGGCGGAAACTGCACATACGGTTGCTGTGGGGCCCTAGGAATATTCCCTCCAACCAACTGAAGACACGCCCTTTTATAATGGCCCAACTCCCCACACTGAAAACATTTATTAGCCGCATTCTCCTGATTCCTCCCTTGATTGTTTCGAAATTGCCCCGCACCCCGGCCCTACTGGCCCCTACCTCCATTTCCACCTCTACCTCCCTGTTGTTGTTGTTGACCGCCTTGACCCGGCCTGTTATTATTATTGTTGCCACCAGCATTAAACCCACCGAAACGTTGACGCTTGGACAAATCCCCTTGCTGAGGATCCCTCTCTTTCTGCTTGTTCCCCGAGGATTGGGACGAAGAAGATGTTCCCCCTCCGCTCCCATTTCCTCCCGGTTTCACCACTTGCCCCATTGCTGCAGCCCTCTTATTGTTTTGTACAAATAATCTATGCTCTTGACAGTGAAGTAAAGAAGCATTCATCACGTCCCCAAAGGTTACCAAATATAGATTTCCAAGCAAATGTTGTTTTATTCGCCAGTGCAAACCTCCTACAAATCTGGAGATCCTCTTCGCTTTCAGAGTCACTTCATCCGGTATAAAGCTTGCTAACCGGGTAAACTCCTCTTCGTACTCGGCAACTGATCTCTCCCCTTGTACAAAATCTTGAAGCTTCCTCTGCATCTCCCTTTGAACTGCGGGAGGGAAGTACTTTCCATCAAACAAAGCCCAAAAATTGGTGATTGACATTGTATCCCTTTGTTCGGGTGTCGTCATTGACTCCCACCAGTGTAAGGCCGATCCGACAAGCTTGAAGGTAACGAGGATTTGCTTTTTCTCCTCACTACATTCCACTATCCTAAGATGACGCTGCATGTCCTTCTTCCACTGGTTTGCCTTTATAACGTCAGAACCTCCCTCAAATTCTGGGGGATGACCCTTTAAGATAGACTCTCTTACTCGTTCCCACTGAGAAGGTCCCATAGGAACTAGTACTTCTTGTCCTCTCGCTTGAGCTTGTGGCATTTGTTGTGCCACTGCAGTCATCGCTGCATTAACATCTTGGGCCACGATATTTGCCACATCAGCGGCACTGATATTCCCCGGTGGCGGCGGTGGAGGACCAACCTCATCCTCGACAACCCTATTGCGTCTAGCGGGACGTCCTCTCTTTGGCGGCATCTGAGATAGAGAAGTGATAGAGTTAGAATATTATATAAAACAATCTATCCAGCAGAAGATCGCATACATAAGCAACAAGAAAATCCTAACATTAAGCTCTATATCAAAGAACGCTACGGTAGAACGTGACAAGTCCGCATAGATCCTAAAGACTCTAGAACCTGATGCTCTGATACCATCTGTGACAACCCGCACTCCGAAATAAAGGGTGGCCAGCCCTAAACCCCAATGAAACAGGAATCATAGATAGATACCATTCTCAGCATCACAATAATCATACAGAGTATCAAGAATAACCACACAATATTCCAGAAAACGGGTTATCAAAAATTTTAGTTTGTAATTTAAAGAAAACACTTTCAACAACCCATAATAGAAAAAGAGGATGGAAACTCCCACAAACATATATATGCAGTCAAATAGTTAAGAAAGGACCAAATGAAGCGTCGGTCGATATCATCCATACAACATACAATAAGTTCACGTGTTACATAATACATCAATTATACAGTTACAACCATTTGGGCCACACGCCCGAATAAGGACTGATCTTAGCTAGAAAACAATAATAGGGGCGTCTACACAAAACATCCCGCGAACTCCGCAAAATGTCACGGCTCCTCAAAAGACTCAGAGAAAAGATATTCATTACGGGCGAACTTGCGGCGGAACACCTTAACGAATATAGAAGATACATACACAACAAGAAAATGAAGAACCGGTCAGAGGCCGGTTTTATATGATCACTAGATAAATGACAGGTATGACAATAATGTACAGGTAAGCATGGATGATATGGATGATATTCTAGCATGGTAACATCATATAAAGAACTAAAACAGTTCGATGATTATTAAAATAGAATTTAGTTATGCAAAGAAATAAAAGTACTTATAAGCCTTTTTCATCTTTCATCATTTTCAATTCCATCTTCTTTCCATTCCTTATCAGGAATACATTTATTACCATGCGCTCTTTATGGCACTTATCTCAATAGTATGCTCTTTGTGGCATATACTTTGCTCTTTATGGCATTATTGTTCCATCGAGTCCAACTCGATAATAGAATAGTTATAAATATAAATATAACGATTCTAAGACCGCCCGTCCGGGTTTCCCCACTGTGCGCGTCCCTAAATAACCATCATCTTCCAGGGCCTAACATAAGACAACCTGGGATCCTATCGCAAACGTCGGGAAGCGGCCATATGTCTGCGGGGTAGTCAAGACCACACCCAGAATCTCCTACCCATCGCAGAAAAATAAAAACAAGCGCTCATATGGCCTAGGACTATATCCTCCCTGCATTCACTAGCCAGGGGGATTCACCTCACGCACGGACTTCCCTTAAGATGGTATTTAGAGAGGTGTGTAACGTCCATTTTATAAATTTCCATTTCATGATTCAGTAAATTATGTTTTACTTTATCCATTTTACATTTTTTCAAATGCATTATGGTATACTTCACATCCTCATAATAACCTCAAAGAATATTTAAACTCCCAAGTTATCTCTCCCAAATTTCCTTGCTTGGACTTTCTAATAATCCTCAAATGAGATCTAGTTCGCATATACTCCTAAAGTCTCCAAATTCGACCTTAAGATTTCCTAGACTCCTATAGAACTACCTGACAAAAGAAATGCCTAAACATTTCTTTAAATCTTTCACCCTGAAATGAACCCTAGATGAACCCCTTCGAGTCTAGGGTGTCGACCAACTCAACTAATACTCTAAGACCCTATATTTACTTCATTTAATAAGGTCCCTAATTACTAGTCCTAAAGGGAAGGGTTAAAATTGAAAAAAAAAAGAAATTGGAAGAGTGCAGGGTTTTCGAATCGATTCGGCCAGAAAATATGGGATTCTGCATAGTTGCCGAATCGATTCGGACCATCCGAATCGATTCGGTCAGGAAGATTGGGTTTATGCATAATTGCCGAATCGATTCGGACCAAGCCAAATCGATTCGGTTCACCCAACCCTCGAAACTGTCTAGCAACGAATCGATTCGGCCAGGCCGAATCGATTCGGTTCTGCAGAAATTCCTAATTTTGCTTATGGAGTCTTGGACTCCAAATTCATCCCAAACTCTAATCCATTCAAACCAACTCATTTATTGCCACCAACATAACATAAATGCTACTAACTACTACCATAAACCTCATCAAACATCCAACATCTTCTTCAATGGATCAAAACCCACAAATATACAAAGAAAATCCTAAAATAACTAAACCATGATTAATACATCATTATCATAACAAATCATTTATCTTAACCACAAATAGCAAGTAGAAAACTTGCCTAAATGAAGAAAATGCAGATTTTCTTTGTGTAGAAGTAAGAATCTGTCCTCAATCTTCAATTTCCTCTCCTTTCTCTACTTTTCCTCTTCTTCTCTCAAGCTCTCTCTAGGTTTAGGAGTGAAATTAGGGAAATTAGAAGACTTAGTAAGACTAAGTCGTGGCTTCAGTCAAAATCCCAACTTAATTGATCAATATTGCGATAAAATAACACGCAACTACATATTTAAGGTATAATTAGTCAAAAGTGCCAAAAATCTCAAAATACAATATGGCACAATATTTGACTATCTCGCACGTTCCGGACTCAATTATGGCCTCCAAATTATCATTTGGACATTTTATAAATCAATTTAAGTTCCGGTCTCATTATTAAGCCAAATATCATTTTAAATTCATATGATATTAATAAGCATAACATAGCAATATTCACCCATAGTTATGGTATATATGGAAACTCATAGTGAATATTAGCCTCTTCATTAAATTAGCATTCAAATCATAACCAAACACTTATATCTAATTACCATACCTAGTAATTAATATAAAATACGTTCTCATAAGCGAGGGTTGTTACAAGTTTTACACATATAGTATGGCATATTGGCGTGTTTGAATCCAATTCACTAAGTAATTTCTATGTGACTAGGAAATTTGGTTATGACTGTAGATACTTAAATTATTCTTAATCATGCTTGCATGGAGACATTTCGAACCTGATTCGTTTTATGGATTCGACTTTGTATATGCCTCCCCACACACATACACAAGCTTTTTGAATGTTAATTTCACATGTATATTGACAGCAGGGGAAAACCGCGACGCAAATGTATAAAGATATACACCGATTGTTATGCTTGGCTCCCACCACTATGCAAAAACCAAGACTATGGACTACACTATTTTAAGGGAGTACAACCGCTAGTCCGGGCATCAAAAATCCATATAGACTAGTTGCTAGAATTTTATTGGTTTAATAATTCTCAATAAAGGTGTAAAAGATAACTGTTAACAAGAAGAAAAATAACTAGGCATGGGTATTTAAACTAGGATTAATAAAGGCGGAATAAAAACTATAGGCTACAACTAATATCCCTTACCTCGGTTTAATGTGTATAAATGGTTACATGGGACTACAAATTTAGTAAGATTGAATCTCATTCCAAGAATAAATTAAATCTAGAGTTGTCACCCCCTAAATTCGGATAAAAGCCTAATATGATTTTGGTGTAAACAAATACCCCAAAAATTATACACACAAGGTCGTAAATATAGAGCATATATGATATACCCTATTAAATCTCCTAGGCAGAATAAAAAGAATAACCCAATCGAATTTGATACATAAAATCCATCACCATAGCAAAGCAACCCACTGAAACCAAGGTGAGTTCCATTAATCACAACCTAATTTAACTTAGCTAGACAACATCATAAATGATAAAGTAAAGAAAGCATGTAAACCTAATTAATCAAAGCAAGAAAAGGAAATAATAAAGCTTAAAGCAAGAAAAGAAAACAATTGAAACTATATTAATGGAGAATAAAGTGAATAGTAGCTTATAATACCCAAATGGCACAAACCCTAGGAGATAGAAGCTCCCACACAAAATCCACTCCGCACCTAAACTAATATAAAATACAATATGAATATAATACTTTTCAAAATAAACAAAAGGTTCTATTTATATTAAGTTACAAAAGAAAGAAAGGAAAAAAGGAAAAAGAATTAAAAAGGGAAAAACATGCAATAACTGATGACCCTGGTCGATCGCGGGAGGGGACCTAGTTGATCGATCCAAGTGAAAAAAGCTACTGCATTTGATTTAAGGAAAATAATGAATCACCAGTCGACCGATGGGGCAGGGTCGGTCGATCGAGTGCGTCAGGCCTGTTGCCTTATTTGTCTTCGTAAAGACCTGCCACTTTCCTTTTAATTTTCAAAAGACATTTCCCTCCTTATCCAAAGACTACAATTCGTGTGTGGCCAAAGATAATTTCTCATATTTTGCTAGCACACAAGACCTGCTTGTTTGAGGACGAGGACAAGGATGTCATTTATTAAATTGTTTTGCCTTGAAAAGTTCTTTATATATACTCCCCGATTAAAGGCCCGTACCATTTTCGTTAAGACTCGGATTCATGCATTGTTTGCTACCACACGAAGCATATTATGAGAGCTCCAAAATCCGTGAAGACTTTGGGCAAAAATCTTGAAGTGTGAAATGACTGATTTGACCCTAAATGTGTGAATGTCAACGGAACTTTATCGGAATGCAGCCAAACTTCACACTGAGCACCGTAATACCTATAAAAACTCAATAATACCTCATATAACATGTTAGCATATAAAACGGAGGCTGTGTGGTTATCAAGCATAATTATAGGAATTAAAGTACCCGAGGTGGTTAAATGCATAAGTATAGAGGGTATATATATGCAATATTGGAGAAGAATCACACCCCTTAACTTACGCATTGCTAGTCCATATCAATGAAATTCAAAGTAAGAAGAACTATAAGAAAAACATAAGACATGAGATATGTGCAAAAGAGATAAAATCCATTTTCGCGGGAGAATGATTGCATTTAGCGTACGCAATAAGCTGCTAAATCCTTAGGTTACCATAGTGGATGAGTGTCGTCTCGTGAGGGTTTTCAGGGATGAAACTCACAAACATCACATGGTTTTCTCAAAATGTATGCCCAATCACATGCGATAAGACCAACAATAACGAAAAAGATTTCAAACACGTTATTAGCACAATGAATGAATTCACACAAAAGTCCGTATTATTAACATTATAAAATGAACTTCGTAGAATTGAAACCTTAAAAGTGGGAGGGTAGCGAGCACATACAAAGTATGATTTGGCAAAAACTTAAATAAATTGGACAATAAACATTAAAGCGTGCATATAAATTAATCCTCACCGGGCATTACACTCAACAAATGAAATCACACATGCGGGAATAAAGAGTAAATGTAAATGGAAACAAGGTCGCGTACATGTCACAAATGAATAACGCTATATATAAAATAAAAAATTTGCAATCTCAATTAAAGGATATCATCACTAATGAGGTGAAATGCATTTTCACAGATTATTGCAGTTATTATGACATTTGGATTCCATTTACCTTAGGATCACATATGACTTGTATAGGGTCGTAATATAGGTTTGGGATTAAGGTTATGAAAGGAATGGTATATGTACGGATTCACAGGCATTTGGGCATGAAACACTTGGGATAACGAAAAATTGTGGAAAATTTCAAAATCGGAAAATGATTTCCATAACATGCATTGGATATAACATTGGAATGTGACAAAGGTTATTGAACACTACATACACAAATGAAATAATTTCTATTTCTTTTATTTTCTTCTTTTTCTCTTATTTTCTTTTGCCTTTGTTTTTTCGCCTTTTCTTTTCTTTTTCACTTCATTTTTCATCATTTTTTTAGTCTCACGTGCTTATTTGCAACGACAAATAACAACATCATTCAATCCCAAGTATCATTCCAAACAAAGGTATGAAAGGTGATATATATGGTTTATAACTCCAATTTGGAGTTGGTTATTGGATTTTGAGTCATGAAACGAAAGGCTATATTTAGGCTCAAAGGGGTTGACAAGGAAAACGTATAAGGTGAGGTTAAGGTCAATATGGGTGATATAACAAATAGGGCCTATGATCATTTCCTAAAATTTACGCAATTCTCGAGTCAACCAAACTTTAAAAACCATGCTCAAGTAACACATTTCATATAT
Source organism: Sambucus nigra (assembly GCA_949130495.1). Lineage (NCBI taxonomy): Eukaryota > Viridiplantae > Streptophyta > Magnoliopsida > Dipsacales > Adoxaceae > Sambucus > Sambucus nigra. The sequence continues at coordinate 433,453,110 of OX422211.1, read as the reverse complement.
GAATTCAATTAATGAACGATCAATGAAAGAATAGTGAGATTATCACCAAATTTAAAGTTTTCAAGAAGGAAATAGTAGTGTATATACAATCGTAAACGAAGAAAAGCACAAAGCTCTCTTGGTTTTAGTGTACACAAAGCAACAAAAAGATACCAAGTTATAATTGTCCTATCGAATCATTTATAAAATATGCTCAAGTGCTCATGAGTTTTCAAGGTTTACTTCATGCATTTATTCTCAATATTAAACAAAATTAAGGACTATAGTTTAATAACATGAAAGAAGTAGAAAATTAATCTTTGAATTAGAAATTGTATAGGGCAATTATTGATTTATCATAAAAAATTGGGGAAAAAGGCCTAAGAAATAGAAAAAAATAAAGAAAACAATTTCTGAAATTTTTATTTTTTAAAATATTTTTTTATTAAATAAAATTGATAAATATAAACATGGCTCACGATGATAAAATATAAATCGAGGTGACTGATCACACCCCTAACTTGAAATGCACATTGCACTCAATGAAATTAAATACACTAAAAAAACGAGGGATAAAAATAAATCACCCCATTTTGGTGCGATCCCCGAGGTAGTCAACATGAGCCCTATAGAAACCAAAGAAAAACAAAAATATTTACCTCAAGAATTAAGTTAAAAGAGATCATGTCGTAAGTCACGACAATATAGAGGGACAGAAGTGAAAATACTAGATAGTTTGATGGTGAACATTTGATTTTATAAAATGGAGGGTTACATGCATCAAAATCCAATAGACAACCAACAACTACATTACCATTATGCGTGGAACCTTCATATGTGCCGAATGTGGGGAGTGAAGATATGGGTCGAGATCATCTGGTGATCCTGGTTTCTGAGTGGTTTTCCCTTTTGTAATGGGAATTCCATTTTTACAGCAGGGGAAAACCGCGACACAAGTGTATAAAGATATACGTCAGTCATTATGCTCGGCTTCCACCACAATGCAAAAACTGCATCGACCAGTCCGAGTATCGAAAATTCACAAAGACTAGTTGCTAGAATTATATTGGTTTAACACTTCTCAATGAAACTATAAAAGATAAATGTTAATAAAAAGAGAAGATAACTAGACATGGGTATTCAAATTAAGATTAATAAAAGCGGAATAAAAACTACAGGTTGCGACTAATATCCTTCACCTAGGTTTAATGCGTATAAATGGTTACATGGGACTACAGATTTAGTAAGATTGAATCTCATTTCAACAATCAATTAAATCTAGAGTCGTCACCCCCTTAATTCGCATAAAAGCCTAATATGATTTTGGCGTCAACAAATACCCTGGAAATTACACACGCAAGGTCGTAAATACGGAACATACATGATATACCCCATTAAATCTCCTAAGCATAATAATAAGAACAACCCAGTTGAACTTGATACATAAATCCATCACCATAGCAAAGCAACCCATTGAAACCAAAGTAAGTTCCATTAATCACAACCTAATTTAACTTGGCTAGGAAGCGTCATAAATGACACGTATTGAATGCAAGAAATAACAAAAGCGCGTAAAGAAAGCATGTAAACCTAATTAATCAAAGCAATAAATGGAAATAACAAAACTTAAAGCAAGAAAAGACAACAATTGAAACTATATTAATGGATAAGAAAGTGAATAGTAACTTACAATACCCAAATGATACAAACCCTGGGATAGAGAAGATACCACTCAAAATACCCTCCTTCTCACCTAAACTAACCTAAAATACCATATGAATAGATCCTTTTCAAAATAAACAAAAAGGTTCTGTTCATATTAAGTTACAAAAGAAAGAAAAAAGGAAAAAGAATTAAAAAGGGGAAAACGTGCAATAACTGATGACCCCGGTCGACCAGTCCAAGTGAAAAAAGCTATTGCATTTGATGTAAGGCAAATAATGAATCACCGATCGACCGGTGGGGCAGGGCCAATCGACCGGATGTGCCGGACCAAGTGCCTTATTTATCTTAGTAAATACCTGCCACTTTCCTTTTCATTTGAAAAAGACCATTTCCCTCCTTATTAAAAGACCTTCTACAATTTGTGTGTGGTCAAAGACCATTTATCATAATTTTCTAGCACACAAGACCTGCATGTTTGAGGACTAGGACAAGGATGCCATTTATTGAATTATTTTACCTTGAAAAGTTTCTTATATTTCCTTCCCGATTAAAGGCCCATACCATCTTTGTTAGGACTCGGATTCACGCACCTTTAACAGCCACACAAATCATATTCTGTGAGCTCTAACTTCTGTAAAGACTTTGGGCAAAAATCCCGAAGTGTGAAATGACTGATTTGCCCCTGAACGTGCGAATGTTAATGGAACTTTACCGGAATGCAACCAAACTTCACATTAAGCACCGTAATACCTACATAAATTCAATAATACCTCATATAACATGTTATCATATAAAATGGAGGTTGTATGGCTATTGAGCATAATTATAGGAATTAAAGTACCCGAGAGGGCTATAATGCATAAGTATAAACGGTATATATATGCAATATTCGGGACGAATCATATATTTAATCTCTGTGAGATGTTCTCCCATTAATTTTATCATCTACATGTTTTATGAATATGGGGGTTTTGTGCTTGTAAGAACCATTGCTCATAAGAATATTTTAATTGTATTAAAAAATATGAGGGTGCACGAAAAAGGGCTACGAAAGGAGCAAATCTCCTGTGCGAAAAAGCCACCGTTGGCAAGATCCTAATGAAAATATCAATGGCAATAAAAATAAAAAAAATTGCATAAGGCCAACATAGTTTAGTGTGTTTGATCTTTCAAAATAAATAACTTCGAAAGAATTGAGAAAATAATAGAAAATGTAATATGTGTCAGGTTTTGTGGTCGTTCATACCTATATATGTGTGTCGATTTTTCATTAGTATATTTTTTCAATATTATATAAGGTATCGTGTTTTGAGTCTTTGCAGTTTTCATTTAGTCCATGTTTGGATTATTTGTGCATGACTTGCCATGTTCTTCATTTTCCACACTCTACATCGTTGCATGCTTTATTCCGTTCTCCCTATGTTTAAACTTGTGATATCAAATTTTCTCATATTGGTATCTTAAGATCACGTATTTAGGGGAAGATTTGGTCTTTCGAGGAGTAATTGTTTTATGTTATCTTATTTTGTCTATTCCTAAACAAAAGGGGGGGGGGGGGATGGTATCTTTCATTGGCATGATTAAGATATTTTTATCTTAGGGAGAGACGTCTTACCTAGGTTGAGATGGTTTTAGACATTGTTTGGTATTTATTCATTTGCTAATTTATACGTGTTATAATATCTTTGCATTTGAAGGTGCGTTTAAGTGTGCAAGACTACAGGTTTACATCAATACGACAATATTTTTAAGCAAAACAAAGCTACATATGTTTGTATATTTGTCAAGCGTCTGTACTCTTTTTTTCTTTTTGGGGTTGGGGAATGAATCTTATTAGAGAGCTTGAGGGTCCATAGGATATTTATTTTGGTTTTGTCCCGGAGTAGTCAAAGGGGGAGATTTGTACGAACAAATTTCTAATCGAGTCAATTTGTATGTAATTGGCTTTATTCCGGACAAAACGTTTCAGTCATATATAGGATAGACTTTATGTTGCTGATCCCATAAGCCTATGACATTGTTTGGTGGAGACTTAGCGACCAAGCTTCAAAGATTGGATATGTAGTGCCGTGTTTATTATGCCTAGTATATCTTCACGTTTACCGAGGATCTCGTAGGTATGAATGCTTATTAATTATAAGTCCTGGGAAATATTTTAAGGGTGTTTGTTTTTTATTTAAAAAATATTTGGAACAGTTTTTTTAATATTTTATGAGAAAAAAATTGAGTTTAATTTTGTTCAAACGAGTATATGTCTCGTTCGAACGACATGGAGTTCTCGTTAGAATGAACATCAAACGAGGAGGATCTTCCAAACAATTCTAAAATCACTAAAAGCTAGTTCAAACGAGATTGCATTATCGTTATAAAGAACTAAGGGTGTCATTCAAACGAAATGCAATTCTTCTTTGAATGTCCCTAGTTTTCGTTCAAACAAGCGATCAAATCTTGGTTCGTAGTGAGTAGGGCTTCAGTCAGGATGGTACCACTAGCGGGTGTATAGTGGAGATACCGGAATTTTATAATGAATTGATGTTGGGTATGTTTGGATGCCATGCGGGTAAGGATAGAGAGTTTTTATTACCAGGCGTATTCAAATTTCGGGGACGAAATTTTTTTGCAAGGGGAGAAGTATGTAACACCCCGTATTTTTGGGAATATTTAAATTACATGTGTAATAATAAATTAATTAAATTAAAAAATAAAGTGAAATGAATAAATATTAATTAGAAAGAAATGAAATATTATTTATGTGTTACTATATTTACCCGTGTGATAAGTAAATTAAAAATTGTATTATTTTATATTACGTCGAAAATGGGTAAAAGCGATGGTAGACGGTATCTTATTTTGGACACACTTGTGTGTTCGTGTTGGGAATAGATGGTAATTTATGATGGGTGACTCGAATGATGATTTTAAGTGCACGGTTGATCCGAAATAGGTTGAAATCATCAAAATTAAGTACTCGGGTGGTAGTGATTGGGTTCAGGGGTTTTTAAACTAAATAGGACCCGCATAGGGGTACACATGCCATTTTGAATATGCATGTTAACCTAATTTGGGGATTAAGCTTATAAAATGAATGGTTTGGGGTTTGATAAGAGTCACTTGGTTATATCAAGAGTTGGTTATATGAAAAGTTTAAGAGAGAATTTAAAGAGAAAAGAAGAAGAAACTCAAAGAGCTAGAGAAGAACACCAAAGGGACACAAGAGGAGATCAATTAGGAGAATATATTTTAGATTTATGGGCTACGATTATCATCAACGAAGACAAAATCAGACTCTATAAACTTTAAGGCAAGTGATTAACTTGCTTAGTATTTTATATTTGTAATTCAATTCATATTAGAGTTAGCGGCAAATGTTTCAGGTGAGTTCATATGAAAAATGGGTTTTGGGGACTTGATTTCGTAGGGTTGATGTGTGGATTGTTTAATCTGAAATCTGAAAGTAGGATCCCATGTATAAAGATAGAATCTTGATTGAAGAGATTTGGAAATTGCGACTTTTTGTGATATTGTGGAGAACTGCATAATTCTTGAATAGAGTGATGAATCCCATGTAAATGATAATGTATATATAATTTAAATATGAGAAGGGGGTTACTTTCATATTTATGATTGTTGGAGAATGGAAATTCTTAGTGAAATTGGGTTTATAGGTGTATTGAAATGAGCAAAGCTTGTTGAATAGGTGGAATTGATAGCCCTGTTATGCCCAGTTAGTTTATTTAATTGGATTTTATGATTTGGTTGGTCCCAAATTGATTTAGGATGTCCATGAATAAATGTAGGACTGTCAAAATATTGTTATAAATCACGTAATTCGTCTTGGGATGGTCAAGATATATCTAGGATGAGATTTAGGGTATTTGGGATAATAACACTCGAAAAATTTAAATAATGAATTTGTGATAAAAATTCAGGTAAAACGGGACATGAACTGAGAATGGTAGTCTCCAAAAATGCTATTATAGAGATTAACTAATTAAATAAGTGAATATTTAAATAATTAAAAATCGAGATTGAACTCGAAAAGTATAGGCTAGTGTTGGAAGTGACATGCCCGATTAGCCGAGTTATTGGATATGTATACGGTTGTAGAGAGACAATATATATATATATATATATATATATATATATATATATATATATATATATATATATATATATATATATATATACAGTCCGACACTAATGCGGACGCAACTTGCGAATATATTTTTGTCGTATTTTTTAAAACTAGTAAAAAAAAATCGACTTGAATTTTTTCTGTGATATTTAAACATTTCAGGGGATTCCTATAAAAAAATCATCTCAAAATGAATTGTTTTGTTATTTTTAAAAAATGGATCAACGATATGTCAGTTTTTAAAGCTCTTTAAAACTAACATATGTTTGCTCGCTTTTTTAAAAATAGTAAAACATTTCATTTTCAGATAATTTTTTTTACAGGGATCCCTGAAATGGTTAAATACACAGGAAAAAAAATCAAGTCAAAATTTGATTGTTTACTATTTTTAAAAAATACACAAAAATTCATTTGCAAGTTAAATCCGCATTAGAGCCTGGCTGTATATATATATATATATATATATATATATATATATATATATATATATATATATATATATATATATGTATGTATGTGTGTGTATGTATATATTTGTGTGTGTGTGTATGTGTGTGTGTGTATTATTATATTTGTGTGTATGATATATATATATATATATGAAACATACCTTTCCTAGTGGATATGCTATCAGCGGAGGTTGCACGCAGTGGGCAATCTCTCCTAACGAATCCCATCTGGTGTAGTATTAGTCCCCTAGGTCAAAGGTCTATCACACGACCACACTATGTGACTTTATGGTCTGGTGGGTGTAGTTTGATATGGATACTCCCCACAGATGTATGATTATGACCACCTCCAGTTTACATTTATATTTTGAGTTCGGTTGTGAGATTTCGACCCGGTTGCCCAGGTAGAGGTGCGAGGGATGATAGTTATACATATATAGCATATGATATATATATGTATATGTATACTTGATGTGATATGGAAATACGTATATAAAAGTGAAGAAGTGTGAATATTGATTTACTAACTAGTGAAAGTTATTTAAAATGAATTGATTGATTATAATTGAGAATCATAATTGTTAAGTAGATGTGAAAGCTAATTATATAAAATATGCATGACGTAGGTTAGTGTATGGGACTAAATTTGACAGTGAGACTAGTTAGGCTCGGTAACATAGCTAGGATGTTAAAATGCATTCGATCGATGCACGCTATAGTTGAGGGGGTGAGTATTATCTCATGAAAATGCGACACCAGTTTAACTGTAGAAGACTATACACATATAATGCATTTTAATTAATTGATAAATATTTTCAAAAGGTTTTGGGCTCAGATCCGTATCAAAATATTTTCCAAATACTTTTAGGTGTCTAGTCACAGGGACGCCAACCATGATTATCTATTTCAGGTCATCAGAGCTGCAACAAATATGGAGTGTTGCAAAGATTGTGTAGTCATTTTCTATATTTGAGATTATTAATATGACTCACACTACACTAAAATGGTCAAATTAGCACCCTTTAAGCGCGTAACCTTGTCACGGTCATTGACCGTGATAAAAAAAACACGCATTTTTTATCATGGTCAATGACCGTGACAAGGCCATGACAAAGTCTTGTCACGGTCAATGACCGTGACAATCTTATAAATTTGTCACGGTCATTGACCATGACACATCCGTGACAATTATGTCAGTAAAAAAACCCGCCCTCTTCTTTTTTTCCACGATTTTGTTCCCTCAATTTCTCTCTCTGTCTCTAGCGGGTGCTCCCTCTCTCTCTCTCTACAACTTTGGTATGTTTTCTCTCTCTATTTCTCCTCTATTTATGTATATGTGTATGTATATGTGCGTGTGTGTGTGTGTGTGGTGTATATATGCGTGTGTGTGTGTGGTGTATATATGCGTGTGTGGGGGGGGGAGGCAGGAGGGCTGCGGGGGAAGGGTGTATATGCGCGTGTGTGTGTGGTTGTGTGTGTATATATGCATGTGCGTGTATATGTGCATGTGTATATATGTGTGTGTGTGTGTGCGTGCGGTGGGTAGGGGCAGCCAGGGGGGGGTAAGGCAGGGGGCGGGGGGGTTGTATATGTTCGTGTGTGTATTTTTTTTAATTAATTTTTTATTGATTTATAAGATATTGCCCCTCATATTGTAGTGGCCATTGTAAAAGAATTGATTGATTTAATATTGATTGGTTGTTAATTTTTTTTGTAAATTAATAATTAGTGCCCCTTTCATATGCAAGTAGGATTGCCCCTCATTGTAAATTAGTAAATTAATAATTATATACTTTAAGTATTAGTTTAATTGATGAAAATAATTAATTGAGTAGATGAATTATAAGGAGTGCGGGATACACATTTGTTGTCACCATTGCGGTTGGATTATAGTGGATCGATGTTGGGGTGGTTAATTTTAAAAGTGGCATGACCACTGGATTATTGTCCATATGGGGGTGGGATTTTTCAACTTTTTTTGAAAATTACTTTGTATAACGAACAATATATATATAGTATGATAATTAAATGAAACATACTTGAAATTACATATAGTGCGCATAGATACTAATTGAGGATAAAAATGCTTGTAAAGTTGATACTGTCACCAATTTGATCATGGTTGACTTGTCCAAGTTGAAGAGCAACAACCACGTGAGCGATGAGCCTTTTGTACTAATAACAATATTTTTTTTACAGCAAATGTCTCCTTCAGGTATTAAGGCGAGAATGATGATGCTGATTGTGATGATGTCGCATGGGCTCGATGATAGCGGAGGCGAGGAGGGTTCCTCGGCCCCTAGGCTCCCCAAATATGGAAAATTGGGGATGGCCATCGAGAACAAGACAAGGCTATTAGCAAGATCCCTTGAGCTGGTAAAGACGATCATCGGCCCGGGGTACACTAGTTGGAGGGAGGTGCCAAATGAGCTCAAGTTAGCTATTTGGGTGTCACTACAGGTAATGAATTTATATTTATATTTATATGAATATTTCAATTTCAATTTCAATTTCGATTTCGATTTCATTTTATATTTATATTTATATTTATTCACAACTAACATTGTATTTGTTGGACAGGAACAATTCAGCCTGGATCCAAAGCTACGCGATTCCGTCTTGGAGCAGTTGAGGGAGCAACACAAGACGTGGAAGAAAAATATGCGGACCCGATACTTTGGAAAGACCCGAGAGTCCGTTATCCGAATGCGTGAATCCGTCCCGCCGAAGGAGCCGATCTCATTGGCATAATGGCAAAAGTTCATTGATAATGAGATCGGGGAGCGACAATTGGCATCTCTCCAATCGGGGAGGGAAAACCGAGCAAAAAAGACGGACGTGAACTACTCCGGCCGGACATATTACGCCGAGGTGGAGCATAGGATGATGGTAAGATTTAATTTTTTTATAACTACAAAAATATATTATTCTGCATTATTTTATTTTGCGGGGTCGATACTAATTTTACTTTATTTTATTTCAGGGGACAAGGAGTGGCCCTGGGGTAGGCCACATAGGCTCGATACTTATGTGGCTATTCAGACGAAGAAGGGGAAGGATAAGGAGGTGTCCCCGAGCATCGCGGCCACGATTGTAAGTAATCCGACAGTTTACTTTTTTTTTAATTACGTTATAATTTTTTTATTTACTTATTTTACTAATCATGTGCTTTTTGTCGTTTCAGGCAAAGCTTAAGGAAGTGCATGAGTCGCAGTCTGATGCCGACAAGGCATCTTTGTCCACAGATGCACTCATCCAAGTGCTTGGCGCTGATCGCAAGGGGATGGCAAGGGGGTGAGCTCGCGGGTGGCCAAATCTAGGATCATCGGATTGGAGACGAGCGACATCGAGTTAGCTCGAATGGTGGACTCGCATGACGCGAAACTGTCCCGTTTGGAGGCGATAGTCCAAGATATGTTCTCATTCATGAAGCGTTCATTGGGCAGAAATCGTAAGGGGAAAGGGGAGGAGAAGGTGGTGTAGGAGGAGGTGCAGGAGGATGAGGATGTGGACCTCGCTGCTTAATCGCCGACACGTGCAAACTTTGATGATACACTCCCCTATTTGGATCCCTTCAACCGATCGATGTCGACACTTGGTTGGCCGAGAATGTTTATACTGGACATATTTGATGGCCAGCGGATAGGGCGGGGGTTGAGGGACCCGAATACCATCCAGGGTATGCCAGTTCATGGACGTTTGCTTCAAGACACCGAGTCCAAGGTGCTCGTGACGCATGTGATACCAGGGAAGGAGAACTCCCCCTTGTGGTTGTGCGAACAATGCGGCACGATGTATATTGCTGGGTGTGTCAATTCGTATATCGTGTGGCCTACTCACCTCCTCAGAGCTAACCGTACCCCAGACATGTAGTGACATTATTTGAATTGAATTGTTTTAAGTTGTTACATTCAAATTATATTTGGATTATATCGTGATGCATATTGTTTTGAATGTATATTTGTATTATTTCTATTTTATTTGGATATATGATGTTTGAACAGGTACACCGTTGCTATAATAGGTACAAATATACTGCTGGGCATTGGTAGTGGCCATACTGCCCAGCAATTTTTTTTAATTCTGGCCAGACTTGTCACGGTCAATGACCGTGACAATGTTTTAAAAAGTGTCACGATTTTGTCACGGTTTATGACCGTGACAAAACTTGTAAATGTCATAGACCGTGACATGACCGTGACAATTCTAATGAACTTGTCACGGTCAATGATCGTGACAAATCCGTGATAAAAAAAGTTGTCACCCCCATAATTGTCACGGTCATTGACCTTGACAAGTCCAACTTGTCAAGGTCAATGACCATAACAATTCGGCAGATTTAGTGTAGTGTCAGCCAATTATTATCCTGTTAGGGTTGAAATAAGCTTTGATACCAATTTGTGAGTGCTCACTATGTTAATGGAATAACTTATTTAATTAAATGTCTAAACACAAATCCAATTTTATCTTTTTATCCTAAGATATACATCTAGGTGATAAAACAAATAAATAAAATATGCAATCACACGACAATTGAAGAAAAATCCCTTTTCAAGGCAAAATATTTTGTATCAGCATTTTAGAACTTTACAAGACAGTCGACTTACAATATTACTTGATATAACCTACAAGTATAATGCACAGTCTTCGCAAAATCTTTAAATATTACCACTCGTTCTTGAGTAGTCCAAAAGCGGCGATCCACCCTTTGTATCCCCCGATCATCCTTCAGTATTCGGATATGATCCCTCCGGATTCACTAGTCAGTCATTAAGATGATCTCTCCACAATGAGTATACCTCAACTAAGGTTGAAAAGGATTCACAAAATATATTTGGGGATGTGTTTGTCAATCAAAAGGTGTTTGAAAACCCAAAATATGAAAAAACTTTGGTAAAGATATTCTGATTACGTTTTTCCAAAGTTCCATGAAAAAAGAACTCAAAACAGGTCTTTATAAACGGGACACAAAATTCGAGGCGGTGAAATTCGTTTGAACAAAAATAGAAGTCGTTCGAATGAGAAAGGCATTTCGTTTGAACAAAAATAGAGTTCCTTCAAACGATACTCCAATCTCGTTTGGAGCAGCTTCTAACTACTTCAAACGAATTCAAATAGAAGCCCCTCATTGGATGTTCGTTCGAGGTAAGATCTAACGACACTTCTAATGAAAAGCCAAAGTCGTTCGAATGAGGTAGCAATCTCGTTTGAACTAGGTCAATTATTTTATACCATTGTGAGATATAGGGAAGTCTTGAATGTTGGAGTAGATTTGTCGTGACGGTATGTAACGGTTTGTAACGGGATCAACCAAATGTGCCATGGAGAAATTAAAACAAATAATAAGCCTAAGCTAAACTATTTGCCCTTGCGTACTCCCTATAATTGACAAAATATCCAATACCCTTACCAACCTTACAAATGGAATGGGATAAGACTATTTGTCTTAAATATCCACTTGATCTTCCCTTTGGTCAACTTGTGTAACACCCCATAATTTTTTAGAATATTTAAATCACACGTGTTACAATAATTTAATTAATTTGAAAAATAAAGTGTGACACCCCACCTATTAAAATAATTGGTGTCCATCCTTCTACCAAAATAAAACGCTGATCTCATGTGGTTCATTCTTAGCATCACTGTCGAAACATAATTAATTACTAACCACCTAATTACTTTAACAAGTAGTATCAAATTTTATCTTTCATTAACATATAACAAGACTAACCAATACCCAAAAAATCCATACATTGTGACCATATAAATGTAATACCAGATAAAATTTAAAACTGAGAGAAATAATTAAGGTTTTCGAATAAACCATCAGGTAAGAATCCAATATAATAAATCCAACTAACTAAAACTTCTGAAAATATAAATTTGAATAAAAGGGGCAACATGCCCAACAATACTATAATAGAGAACCTAATCTAGAATATCAAGAATGAAATCGACTACTCAAGAATCCTGCAAGCTTCCACATCAGTTGCAGCTAAATGTACCTGGAAAGAACAATCATCCTTGGCATACCTATGGCTTGATACGTAAGGATTTTGAAAATAGATTTGAAACGGGTCAGAGCCCAAAACCTTTTAAAAAATATTTTGCAAGTATTTAAGATGCAGTAAATAAGAAATAAATATGCAGTTGAACTTTACATATTTAATCTGGCATCGCACTCTCGTGAGATTACCCCTCACCTCTCAATTATTATGCATACCTAGCGCCTACATCTTAATCCACCTAGTTACATTACCTAGTCTAACTAGTCTTAATGAAAATCTCACAAGCACACTACCCTAACTCGAGTATTGTCTAACTTTCATTTCATAATTAGTTATGTCTCTAACTTATTAAATCATTATTCATATTATAACTTTACTCCAGTTAATTATCCATGCTCATCATTAATGTATTAAGCCCGTATATAATTTATATCACTACCTTATACATTTATAAGACATGTCACACCCAGACGCTATATACATATCTATGAATCGTAATATATGCAACCGCATTTTCGAATGTCCACCACATTCTGAAAACGATCTCACTAGCATGCTATCGTGCTCTAATAATGTCCACCACATTTTGGGAAACTCGGCTGGAATCTCACAACCGGACTCGAAAATCACAAACGAACATTGGAGGCGGTCATGGCCCTAAGTTCGTGATCATAACCACACCACATTATTCCACGGTACTCCAAATCTACATCACACGGGTGTGCACAACACCTATGATCCTGGGTAACGTTACTACCTATGCTGGGATTCGCTAGAGTGACCTCCCACGATGTGCAACCTCCCTGATAGCATAACGGCTATGATAGGTAAGTTTCATATAAATATCATACACGCGGATATTATTCACATCCGTATATATATATACAATCTCTATACCCGTATATATAAATTTAATCACAAAACCCGCCTAACCCGAGCCTATCGCTCAAAGCACTAGCCTACAAATCCTAAGTATATTTCACAACTGTTTATTGATTAAATTCTCCTCCTTTAACTAAACTACAATAGCATCACCCTGCTAAAATCCCGGACTTACCCAACCAGACAGTCATATAATCATTCAAGTTTATCAAGTATCATCACTCCGATAAAACACCCGGACTTAACCCGACCAATCCGTTCATTTATTCTCGAATTTATCTCACCAATTCAATATTTAAACGTTATCATCAATTATCTCTCTCACGATTTATAATTCAAATTTACTTACCCACTCACCCTTAGACAACATATTCTCTTTAATTCACTCTACTTAACTCTCTCTGACCTTTAGGACTTATAAATTTTATTTGGAACTCCCCTGAATTTACCCAATCCAACAAATTCCAAAACTCTTCAAAAATTAGCTTTTATCGATCGATCGATAATCCCAAACAAGTCAACTTATGGTTCCAATAATTTAATTCAATTTTTACACCTAAACTAACAAAATTTCCATTTTCTAAGCAACCGAATCGGGTCGTATATTTTCTGGCAAATTAAACACCCTGTAGTAAAATTACGATTTGTCCATCTACAGAACTCGAAATGACCTCATTCAAATCTCACTGATAAGCTAAGACCTATACCTTTCCAGAGACATATGACACTAAATCTAATTCTAAGTACAATTAAAATGGAATAAGTTGAAAATAATGTCAAAATTCTGGCAGATTGATATGCTGCCAGATTAAACACCCGGTATTCAAATTGCGATTTATCCCTCTACAGAACTCCAAATGTCCTCATTCAAAGCTCATTGGAAATATAAGACCTAGACCTTTACAGATATCCACAGCACTCAATATACTTCTAAGTACAATTAAATTTTAATAAGTTTCAAATAACATAAAAAATATTTAGCAGATTGATATGCTGGCAAATTAAACACATTGTCGTAAAATTGCGATTTATCCCTCCAAAGAACTCGAAATGACCTCATTAAAAGCTCATTAGAAATCTAAGACCTAGACCTTTCTAGACATCTGTGGCACTCAATTTAAATATAAGTATAATTAAAATGGCATAAGTTTAAAATAACGTTAGAAATTCTGACAGATTCTCATTTTATCTTCATCAATTAAACCCTAAGTTATATATGATTCATGTTCTTTAACCATGAACCCAATAAGATCCCATATTTATGTGTCTTAAAAATGAAATTTCAAAATATAGTCTAATTCCAACAATCGAAAATGGTTTTACTTCAGCAATTGATTATCAAAACTACACATGATATCAAGTTCATCAAAAACCACTATTTACATGGGAGAACCCTTCCCAAAATTTCTTTTATTCTACACCAACCATGATATGAAAATGAATATACCTCAATTAAATTTGAAAGAAGTTAATTACTTGCCTTCGATTGTGTGTAGGGTCTAATATCTCTCTCGTGTGTGTTAATTTGATGTTATAATCCTTGAATCTCCTCTCAAATTAGCCTCTTTTGGCTTTCTCCTTTGATTTCTCTTCTTCCTCATCTCTTCCTTCTCTTTTAGGGTTAAAAATAAATTTTATTGATTCCTCACATCATTAACCCTTATATTTCAACTCACTAATCCCATAATTAGGTTATTACCCTACATTCAAATGACCCAAATACGCCTACGTGAGTCCGAGCTAGTATAAAAAGCCCCTGGAACCCAATTACTACCCTTGAGTATATAATTCTGACTATTTTAACGTATTTCGGATCAATCGTGCACTCAAAATCACCATCTAAGCCACTAAACCTAATTATCATAATTCATCCCAAAAATAGGTCACATAAATGTCGCAATTGCGATACTGTCGATTCCTGTCATTCCTACTCACATACGACGCACTACAATTGACTTCATTAAATTTACTTAAACATGCTAGTAAAATTACCACATATGTATTAATCTTATTCTCGCAAATTAATATTTACTAACTTCACATAGTTTCCCATTTAAATTAAATTACGTTACACATGCAATTTAACCACTATAATAAATTGCTCAAAATTACGAGGTGTTACATAATTTCCCCCTACAAAGGAATTTCATCCTCGAAATTTGGATAAGTCTGGTACTAATAGCTCCAGATATTTACTCGCATAACATCCATATCTTCCTAACGTTGAAACCATTATAATATAACTAATACGCCTCCACTAATGGTACTCTTCATCCCCATAGTCTATACATTACCATTCAAACTAGTGAACAGTCCGCTTCAGTCACCTTACACCGAAATACCCACTATTTTATTTACCATTTCACCTTGGTCACCCAATTTTATAATCCTATTTCTAACTTACCCATACATATACGTTCAACCCATGCATTTCCACGTCTTCTCATTGCGGACGATACTAAAAATGTAATTAATTAGGGCGCCTATACACCCTATAAAACAAAGAGCATATGTACTCGGGGAAATTCTTCTATCAAAATATTTCTTCCCCCGAAAGGAGAAAAAACTTCTATAAATTGTGATTCAAATTCAAAACATATTTGTAATTTGTTTTGTGTTATATTGGTTATTGTTTACAATATTTATTACACCAAAATGGTTTTTTTCCGCTGGCGCGGACCACAATCCACGTAAGGTTTAGACAAACAATGCATCTGAGTGTTATGAAACAATGTACAAGCAGTTTTCAAGAAAAATACAAGTGATAATTACTAAGTACACCAATGAATTCTTAAAAGTACACGCATTTTTACTAAAGTACACGCACTAGTTAATACCTATAATTTTTTTTTATTATTTTAATTGAAAACTACTTTGAAGAATTCATTAAGGACACAATAGCCAAAATCAATTTATTAAGCTCAACTACTCACTTACCAACTACTTCTGGTCAAGAAATAAATAGCTTTAACTTTTCCTATAAAAGAGTAATATTTTCTCCTTTCTTAACCATTACATCTAGGGTAAAGATAACATAATGGCTATTCCAGCAGAAAACTTGTGAGAAACTCTTGAGAGAGATGAAAGAAATAAAAAAAAAGGCAAATTGAGGAAAATATTTCCTCATATGAAACTACCTTTGAGCAGTTTCAAACATATGTGAGGGAAGGCTATTCTGGACTTCCACCCAATCTCATAGATTTATTTGAGACCTCCAAAACTGGCGATTGGTTACGGCTAAAATCCCTGACCAAAACTGTGGGTCGCGGACTTTGGCCGTGACCATTTTTGGCGTGACCATTTTCGTGGGTCGCGGCCCAAGTCCGTGACCAAAAAATGGTCACGACCAAGAGGGGTCACGGCAGATGGTCGCGGACTTTGGCCGTGACCCATGCCGTGAAGGGTCGCGGCCCTTATCCGTGACCCACAACCGTGACAAATTGGTCTCGGCCAAAGTCCGCGACCCACGTACGTGACAAAAAAAATGAAAAAAATTGATCGCGGCCCTAGTCCGCGACCCGTAACCGTGACAAAAAAAATAAAAAAAATGGTCGCGGACTTTGGCCGCGACCATTTTTAAGCGCGACAAAAAAAAATAAAAATCCAATCCTAAAATTGGGGGTCCTGTGAGTGCACCGTCGGTTGCTACGAGGTGTTACAAATATTTATTATAGGCAAAACAATAAAAAAAATCACAAATTGCGAATTGAGAATGTTGTTAATAAACAAATATATATACAAACTTAAAAATATTACACGTCTTAATAATTCACAGACCAAAAAAAATTGGGCAGAGTTTCCTCTGTTTTCTTGACATTCCAAAACCTGTAAATGAAAAACCTGTTTATTATAAAGCCCGGACGGCTATAAAATTCAACAATCAAATTATAAAAGCCCGCACGGCCATAAAACTAAACAATAAAAGCCTGCACGGCTATAACAAATAAAAAACATTATCCTGAATGTCCACAACATATAAATAATCATCATGTTGTAAACCATTGCCTCCTTCATTTGATCCACGTGCAAAAATCCTACAAATGATAGGATACAAAAAACAAAAATATCAGTAACCAAGTATTTTTACAAAAAAATTAATCAAGCTGAAAATATGCATATGAGTTAAAATTATCAGTAACCAAGTAGAAATATGAAAATTACCGTCGTTTTGAGAGGTGTTGGTGGGAGGTGTTGGTGCCACCCACGGGAACCGTTCGGGGGCTGTTTCGAGTTTTCACCCTCTAACGTCATGTTTTTAAGCCTAAGTCTAGAAATAAGTAAATTATCGTCGTACTCTCAAACCGGGAGTCCCGCGGCTGCGGGGTCAGTTCCTACGAGTTACGTTGATCCCGTGGGAGGTGTTGGTGCCACCCACGGGGCCGTTCGGGGGCTGTTTCGAGTTTTCACCCTCTAACGTCATATTTTTAAGCCTAAGTCTTTAAATATGAAAATTACCGTATTACTCTCAAACCGGGAGACCCGCGGCTGCGAGGTCAGTTCCCATGAGTTACGTTGGTCCCGTGGGAGGTGTTGGTGCCACCCACGGGGCCGTTTGGGGGCTGTTTCGAGTTTTCACACTCTAACGTCATCTTTTGCTTAAGTGTAGAAATACGCAAATTACCCTCGTACTCTCAAACCGGGAGACCCGCGGCTGCGGGGTCAATTCCTACGAGTTATGTTGGTCCCGTGGGAGGTGTTGGTGCCACCCACGGGGCCGTTCGGGGGCTATTTCGAGTTTTCACCCTTTAAGGTCATGTTTTTAAGCCTAAGTCTTGAAATATACAAATTACCGTATTACTCTCAAACCGGGACTCCCGCGGCTGCGGGGTCAGTTCCTACGAGTTATGTTGGTCCAGTGGGAGGTGTTGGTGCCACCCACGGGGCCGTTCGGGGGCTGTTTCGAGTTTTCACCCTCTAACGCCATGTTTTGCTTAAGTGTAGAAATACGCAAATTATGGTCGTATTCTCAAACCGGGAGACCCGCGGCTGCGAGGTCAGTTCCTACGAGTTACGTTGGTCCCGTGGGAGGTGTTGGTGCCACCCACGGGGACGTTCGGGGGCTATTTCGAGTTTTCACCCTCTAACGTCATGTTTTTAAGCCTAAGTCTAGAAATAAGCAAATTACCGTCGTACTCTCAAACCGGGAGTCCCGCGGCTGCGGGGTCAGTTCCTACGAGTTACGTTGGTCCCGTGGGAGGTGTTGATGCCACCCACGGGGATGTTCGGGGGCTATTTCGAGTTTTCACCCTCTAACGTCATGTTTTTAAGCCAAAGTCTTTAAATATGCAAATTACCGTATTACTCTCAAACCGGGAGACCCGCGGCTGCGAGGTCAGTTCCCACGAGTTACGTTGGTCCCGTGGGAGGTGTTAGTGCCACCCACGGGGTAGTTTGGAGGATGTTTCGAGTTTTCACCCTCAAACGTCCTGTTTTTAAGCCTAAGTCTTTAAATATGCAAATTACCGTATTAGTCTCAAACCGGGAGACCCGCGGCTGCGACGTGAGTTCCTACGAGTTACGTTGGTCCCGTGGGAGGTGTTGGTGCCACCCACGTGGCCGTTCGAGGCCTGTTTCGAGTTTTCACCCTCTAACGCCATGTTTTGCTTAAGTGTAGAAATACGCAAATTACGGTCGTATTCTTAAATCGGGAGACCCACGGCTGCGAGGTCTGTTCCTACGAGTTACGTTGGTCCCGTGGGAGGTGTTGGTGCCACCCACGGGGACTTTCGGGGGCTGTTTCGAGTTTTCACCCTCTAACGTCATGTTTTTAAGCCTAAGTCTAGAAATAAGAAAATTACCGTCGTACTCTCAAACCGGGAGTCCCGTGGCTGCGGGGTCAGTTCCTACGAGTTACGTTGGTCCCGTGGGAGGTGTTGGTGCCACCCACGGGGCCGTTCGGGGCCTGTTTCGAGTTTTCACCCTCTAACGTCATGTTTTTAAGCCTAAGTCTTTAAATATGCAAATTACCGTATTACTCTCAAACCGGGGGACCCGCGGCTGCGAGGTCAGTTCCCACGAGTTACGTTGGTCCCGTGGGAGGTGTTAGTGCCACCCACGGGGCCGTTTGGGGGCTGTTTCGAGTTTTCACCCTCTAACGTCATGTTTTTAAGCCTAAGTCTTTAAATATGCAAATTACCGTATCACTCTCAAACCGGGAGACCCGCGGCTGCGACGTGAGTTCCTACGAGTTACGTTGGTCCCGTGGGAGGTGTTGGTGCCACCCACGTGGCCGTTCGGGGGGCTGTTTTGAGTTTTCACCCTCTAACGCCATGTTTTGCTTAAGTGTAGAAATACGCAAATTACGGTCGTATTCTCAAACCGGGAGACCCGCGGCTGCGAGGTCAGTTCCTACGAGTTACGTTGGTCCCGTGGGAGGTGTTGGTGCCACCCACGGGGACGTTCGGGGGCTGTTTCGAGTTTTCACCCTCTTACGTCATGTTTTTAAGCCTAAGTCTAGAAATAAGCAAATTACCGTCGTACTCTCAAACCAGGAGTCCCGCGGCTGCGGGGTCAGTTCCTACGAGTTACGTTGGTCCCGTGGGAGGTGTTGGTGCCACCCACGGGGCCGTTCGGGGGATGTTTCGAGTTTTCACCCTCTAACGTCATGTTTTTAAGGCTAAGTCTTTAAATATGCAAATTACCGTATTACTCTCAAACTGGGAGACCCGCGGCTGCGAGGTCAGTTCCCACGAGTTACGTTGGTCCCGTGGGAGGTGTTAGTGCCACCCACGGGGCCGTTTGGGGGCTGTTTCGAGTTTTCACCCTCTAACGACATGTTTTTAAGCCTAAGTCTTGAAATATGCAAATTACCGTATTACTCTCAAACCGGGAGACCCGCGGCTGCGATGTCAATTCCTACGAGTTACGTTGGTCCCGTGGGAGGTGTTGGTGCCACCCACGGGGCCGTTCGGTGGCTGTTTCGAGTTTTCACCCTCTAACGCCATGTTTTGCTTAAGTGTAGAAATACGGAAATTACGGTCGTATTCTCAAACCAGGAGACCCGCGGCTGCGAGGTCAGTTCCTACGAGTTACGTTGGTCCCGTGGGAGGTGTTGGTGCCACCCACGGGGACATTCGGGGGCTGTTTCGAGTTTTCATCCTCTAACGTCATGTTTTTAAGCCTAAGTCTAGAAATAAGCAAATTACCGTCGTACTCTCAAACCGGGAGTCCCGCGGCTGCGGGGTCAGTTCCTACGAGTTACGTTGGTCCCGTGGGAGGTGTTGGTGCCACCCACGGGGCCGTTCGGGGGCTGTTTCGAGTTTTCACCCTCTAACGTCATGTTTTTAAGCCTAAGTCTTTAAATATGAAAATTACTGTATTACTCTCAAACCGGGAGACCCGCGGCTGCGAGGTCAGTTCCCACGAGTTATGTTGGTCTTGTGGGAGGTGTTAGTGCCACCCACGAGGCCGTTTGGGGGCTGTTTCGAGTTTTCACCCTCTAACGTCATGTTTTTTAGCCTAAGTCTTTAAATATGCAAATTACCGTATTACTCTCAAACCGGGAGACCCGCGGCTGCGACGTCAGTTTCTACAAGTTAGTTGGTCCCGTGGGAGGTTTTGGTGCCACCCACGTGGCCGTTCGGGGGCTGTTTCGAGTTTTCACCCTCTAACGCCATGTTTTGCTTAAGTGTAGAAATATGCAAATTACGGTCGTATTCTCAAACCGGGAGACCCGCGGCTGCGAGGTCAGTTCCTACGAGTTACGTTGGTCCCATGGGAGGTGTTGGTGACACCCATGGGGACGTTCGGGGGCTGTTTCGAGTTTTCACCATCTAACGTCATGTTTTTAAGCTTAAGTCTAGAAATAAGCAAATTACCGTCGTACTCTCAAACCGGGAGTCCCGCGGCTGCGGGGTCAGTTCCTACGAGTTACGTTGGTCCCGTGGGAGGTGTTGGCGCAACCCATGGGGCCGTTCGGGGGCTGTTTCGAGTTTTCACCCTTTAACGTCATGTTTTTAAGCCTAAGTCTTGAAATATGCAAATTACCGTATTACTCTCAAACCGGGAGACCCGCGGCTGCGGGGTCAGTTCCTACGAGTTACGTCACTCCCGTGGGAGGTGTTGGTGCCACCCACGGGGCCGTTCGGGGGATGTTTCGAGTTTTCACCCTCTAACGTCATGTTTTTAAGCCTAAGTCTTTAAATATGCAAATTACCGTATTACTCTCAAACCGGGAGACCCGCGGCTGCGACGTCAGTTCCGACGAGTTACGTTGGTCCCGTGGGAGGTGTTGGTACCACCCACGGGGCCGTTCGGGGGCTGTTTCGAGTTTTCACCCTCTAACGCCATGTTTTGCTTAAGTGTAGAAATACACAAATTACGGTCGTATTCTCAAACCGGGAGACCCGCGGCTGCGAGGTCAGTTCCTACGAGTTACGTTGGTCCCGTGGGAGGTGTTGGTGCCACCCACGGGGTCGTTCGGGAGCTGTTTCAAGTTTTCACCCTTTAACGTCATGTTTTTAAGCCTAAGTCTTGAAATATGCAAATTACCGTATTACTCTCAAACCGGGAGACCCGCGGCTGCGAAGTCAGTTCCTACGAGTTACGTTGGTCCCGTGGGAGGTGTTGGTGCCACCCACGGGGCTGTTTTGAGTTTTCACCCTTTAAGGTCATGTTTTTAAGCCTAAGTCTTGAAATATACAAATTACCGTATTACTCTCAAACCGGGACTCCCGCGGATGCGGGGTCAGTTCCTACGAGGTATGTTGGTCCAGTGGGAGGTGTTGGTGCCACCCACGGGGCCGTTCGGGGGCTGTTTCGAGTTTTTACCCTTTAACGCCATGTTTTGCTTAAGTGTAGAAATACGCAAACTACGGTCGTATTCTCAAACCGGGAGACCCGCGACTGCGAGGTCAGTTCCTACGAGTTACGTTGGTCCCGTGGGAGGTGTTGGTGCCACCCACGGGGACGTTCGGGGGCTGTTTCGAGTTTTCACCCTCTAACGTCATGTTTTTAAGCCTAAGTCTAGAAATAAGCAAATTACCGTCGTACTCTCAAACCGGGAGTCCCGCGGATGCGGGGTCAGTTCCTACGAGTTACGTTGGTCCCGTGGGAGGTGTTGGTGCCACCCATGGGGCCGTTCGGGGGCTGTTTCGAGTTTTCACCCTTTAACGTCATGTTTTTAAGCCTAAGTCTTGAAATATGCAAATTACCGTATTACTCTCAAACCGGGAGACCCGCGGCTGCGGGGTCAGTTCCTACGAGTTACGTTGGTCCCGTGGGAGGTGTTGGTGCCACCCACGTGGCCGTTCAGGGGCTGTTTCAAGTTTTCACCCTTTATTGGAATGAACTCAAGGTTAAAACTCAAAGTATATTCGTTCAACGAAATTTGATAAACTATTCATATTGGGACACATAAGTATAATGAATACTCTTACAAAGGGTATTCCAACCCTTTGGGAAGTTTACGGATGGTAAACAATTAGTAATTTTATCTTATTCATTGGTTTCTCGGCCTCGAATAAGTTATGGAAGTGAACCATAAATCTGACTAGTATACGCAAAACGTTCGATATAAGTTGGGAGGGCACAAGATTAAGGCATGAACAGAAGCCCTAGATGGGTTTGGTTAGTGTAATTCCAATTCCATACTATAAACTATGTTCATGGAAACACATTTCCCCATCCCGGCCATTTGGGGCCCGATTTGTCTCATTGGCCGGACGAATTAAAAAGGCATTAGCATATATATATGCAGTTGCATATATATGCAATGCATATATATGCACTGCATATATATGCAGCAGTTGCATATATATGCACGAACGGCTGCCGCGCCTGATTCGACTCACCATTATTATATTAGGCCTTCTTTGTTTGCGCATTACCCTACTTCCTTAATCCAAATAGCCATGGGAGAAGCTGAGCTAGCTAACCTAAGTCCGTAGCTAAAGTTCTCAAACAAGAGTTCCATTCCCCTTACTCGTATTGCAGGCAAATCCCGTTACTAGTAGTTCTGGTTAGCCCACTTGCCCGAGCACACTCTCAACTTGTAGATGCGCCAATCCCGCCTTCCCCCCACTGCATATATATGCAGCAGTTGCATATATATGCACTGCATATATATGCAGCAGTTGCATATATATGCACTGCATATATATGCAGCACTGCCTCGCCCCGCCCCCTGCATATATATTAGTTTCATATTAATAATTATATATGCAGATATGTTATTTCTCTTTCAGGTGACAATTATTTAAAGTCCTACGTGATACCGGAACCAGAGGCAACCGTAACGGATCAGATGACCGAATATGAGTGTCAGGAGGTTTGTTTTGTAGATTCCACTCTTGGATTCACCCTAGATAAGGTATACTCTCCATTTTATTTTGGATTTTATCACCAATATGCACACACTCACACGCGCACACAAACACACGCACACTCTCACTACATATATACATATATGCATATATGCACACACTCTCACTACATATATGCATACATGCCCCGTCACCTCCCCCCTTCCCCACTCACACACACACACACACACAAACACACACGCGTGCCCCCTGCCCGTCCCCTCCCCCCTTCCCCACTCGTACACGTGCAAACATGCACACACGCGCCCCCTGCCCATCCCCTCACCCCTTTCCCACTCACAAGCGCACACACACAAACATGCACACACGCACACACACAAGCCGGGAGCGCCATGACTACACGGTCGGTTCCTACGACTTACATTGGTCCCGTGCGAGATGTTCGTGACTCTTGCGGGACCGTTTTGTTGGTGTTTTACGTTTTCACCCTTCGGTGGCATCTTTTTTATTCTCAAGTCTAACTTTCTGCAAATTTACGCCGTATACTCAAACCGGGATCCTTGTGACTACACGTTTGGTTCCTACTATTAACATTGGTCCCGTGTGAGGTGTTTGTGACTCTTACGGTACCATTTTGTGGTTTTTTTACGTTTTCACCCTTCTAAGGCATGCTTTTATGCTTTAGTCTAATTTTTTGCAAATTAATGTCGTACACTCCAATCGAGAGCGCCGTGACTACGCGGTCGGTTCCTACGAGTCACATTGGTCCCGTACGAGGTGTTCGTGACTCTTACGGGACCGTTTTGTGCTTGTTGTACGTTTTCACCCTTCGATGGCATGTTTTTATGCTCAAGTCTATTTTTTTTGCAAATTTACGTCGTACACTCTAATCGGGAGCCCCGTGACTACGCGGTCGGTTTCTATGAGTTACATTAGTCCCGTGCGAAGTGTTCGTGACTCTTACCGGACCGTTTTATGGCTATTTTACGTTTTCGCCCTTCGATGGCATGTTTTTATGCTTAAGTCTAACTTTTTACAAATTTACGTCATACACTCAAACCGGGAGCCCCGTGACTACGCGGTCGGTTCCTACGAGTCACATTAGTCCCGTGCGAGGGGTTCATGACTCTTACGGGACCGTTTTAAGCCTGTTTTACGTTTTCACCCTTCGATGGCATGTTTTTATGCTTAAGTTTCTTTTTTTGCAAATTTACGTCATACACTCAAATCGGGAGCGCCGTGACTACACGGTCAGTTCCTGCGATTTACATTGGTCTCGTGCGAGGTGTTCGTGACTCTTATGGGACTGTTTTGTGGCTATTTTACGTTTTCACCATTCGATGGCATGTTTTTATGCTTAAGTCTAATTTTTTGCAAATTTACTTCGTACAATCAAACCGGGAGCGCCTTAAACATAGAAAGTGGCAATCCGTTGGATAATGACTTCTTTTTCTAGTGTTCACCCTAACTATTCTTTGTTCAAAAGTTATCCAAACCCAAAATAATTAAAAAATTGAATCAATGCATATTTAACCTTAAAATAAAGTTCATCATAGGTCTATCCATTACCTGGATATTTTGTTACACCCAACGCCAATCAGAACCTTCTCTATGCCAGCAGCGATGCAATTTCAGATTATGTTTGATAGTAGTTCGACCCCAACATCAATGTATCCTATGACAGTGAAAAAATAATGATTTTTTTGCAAACAGTTATGTTCAATTAAAAAAATGGTAGAACCAAAAAATATTTTGCAAACAGTTATGTTCAATAGCGAGACATTACATTTAAAAGTAGATGAAATTCATAAATTAATGTAAAGTGCTAATACAATGTCAATATCATAATAGGATACAAATAAGATTGATGAGGATAAAATAATATTTTGATACTCAATCTTCCTCTAAATCAACTAAAAGATCCTTCAAATTAGGGTTGTCATCAAGAGCTGACTGGAACTCTTTTGGAGCCTTTAATGCGTCTACTTCAGTAGTCATACCCTTTGGTGCATGCACAACAATACACCAATTGCCATCGTTTATGCACTTCGAGTAGAATACCTTCTTTACATTCTGAAAGGCACAAATAAAAGGCTCGTCGACTATACGGTCTTTAGTCTTCATCTTTGATAAATCTACCATAATAAGTTTGGAGTCGGGATCAACTTTGCAAGCATTCGTTGTATCCTCCACCTTTACCCAATCACAATAGAATACGGTTTCTGTGAAATCCAAGTAATCAAGTTCTAGGATTTGTTGAATTATCCCATAATAGGTTAGCACCGTATTCTTTGGATTTTTATCACTTTTGCTAGCGATACAGGTGGTCAAGGCAGAAATTGATATTCCACTGTTTTGCGTCAAAAGCTTTTCCTCATATGGATATGAAATGAAATCAAAACCGTTGGTGCGGAATTTCTTAAACTCTTTTGCACGAAAACTAGGACCTTTTACTAGGCGTGCAAGTCTGTAAGAGACATCACCTCTTTTTAGAAGCTGCATTTATTAATGAATTTGTATTAGGGCATGTTTTTACCACACATGAATAAATAATCGCACACATAAGATGTGAAAAGTACCTCTTTTGACACCCATGCCCTAAAGTCAGTTGTCGTCCAATTTCTCCTTTGATTTTGGATAATTTCGTTCTCGTACTTCCTACCGAAAAATTATAGAGTTTAGATAATAAAATAAAAAATACATATAATCAAAGAAGAAGAATTCAGTAGATACTCATTCTTTCCAGTCTTGGACTTCATCTTGCGATTCGAAGACATGACGAGTTACTTGCTCGTATTGTAGGTTTGTGAGTTTCACCTCTTTAGGGTTCCCAAACGATAATTCGTCCTCAAACTCGTCAGGTTCCTCTATCACTCGTTCTCCACGAGGATTAAACCTCCTCACCTCTTGTTCTGGCATATGTTCCCTAGCGTATAGCGATGATTCCACCGTTACGTATTCTTCAGCAATTGACCCTCCAATATACCGTGTATTCTTTACATAATCTTTGAAGGTTTTCATCAAGCGCTCAAAAGGATACATCCAACGATACCTCATGGGACCACATAATAAAGCTTCATCGCATAAATGCACAAGCAGGTGGATACTGATATCGAAGAATGACGGAGGAAAATATTTCTCTAACACACAAACTGCCTCGGCTAAAGTTGATTTCGCAGCTTTAATGTGTCTTCTGTTTACCACTTTTGCACAAAGTAGGGTAAAACACAAACTGATTTGCATAATTGCCCGACGGAGATCTTTGTGTTCAGAGAAGCAATGCCGAAATAACAACGGGATTAATTGGATGATTACGTGCCAGTCGTGAGACTTGCACTGTTTCAAGTCATTTGCTTGGTAGTTTACTACCCTACGTAAATTACCAGAATAACCGATTGGAGTCTTCAAGTTGAACAACGTGTCTAAGAGGATCTTCTTCTCACTAGTAGTCAAAGTGAAAGCAGTCGGGGGGGATAGAAATTCTTCCTGTCGTTGGATCATTTTTTAACCACAGTTTCTTCTTTATTTTCATATCCTGTAGATCTCGGCGGGCACGCTCGCCATCTTTGGAATGAGATCCACCCAGACATGTTCCTATCAAATGTTCTGCAACATTCTTCTCTGTGTGCATCACATCAATTATATGCCTTACACGATGATCTTTCCAATACGGCAAATCAAAAAATATTGATCGCCTGGACCATGGATTCGCTTTACTAGGGTCGTTCGGATCCTCCCTAGCTTTACGCTTCAGGTTTACAAACTGGGGGTGTTTGCCTACATACCTATTCCCCACAGTCGCAGCCACCGCCTTCTCCTCAATTTGCTGACCAGAAAGTCGAATAGGTGCCGTTCTTCGCTCGTGACCGACAGGCAAAAAGTTAGACTTGTCGTTCCTAAAAGGGTGACTGGTCGGCAGAAATCTACGATGACCCGTGTAACTCAACTTACCACTATGTTTTAACCAACAGGCTTCAGTTTCCTCCCCACATATGGGACATCCATAATAACCATGAACATTACAACCGGACAAGGTCCCATAAGCAGGAAGATCATGGATCGCCCACATCACCATTGCTTTAAGTGTGAACTCTTCACCCTTATGAGAATCGAATGCCGTCACGCCTTTATCCCACAACTCTTTAAGTTCTTCGATTAATGGTGCTAAGAATATATCAATATCATCACTGGGAGCCTTCGGCCCGGGTATCAACAGAGATAACAATGTGAACTCCTTTCTCATGCATAACGTCGGAGGAAGACTTAAAGGCGCCATAAGAACTGGCCAATAACTCTGACTAGTACTTAAATTACCGAAAGGGTTAAACCCATCGGTTGAGATTGCAAGACGAACGTTGCGCGGTTCCTTTGCAAATTCATGGTGTTGTGCATTTGAAATTTGCCAGATGAGTGAATCAACCGGATGACGCATCAAATTCCCACCCACCTCGCATCGAGCATGCCATGTCATGGTCTTCGCTATCCACGGTACAGTAAAAAAACGTTTTAACCGTGGCCCAAGTGGAAAATACTTCAAAACCTTTTGTGGGACTTGCGAGCACTTGCGATTTTTTGCATGTTTGTCATTTCCTTTCTCACAAACCATATATCTAGGCTCACTGCATACAGGATATTCATCCTTCTCTTCGTGCTCATTTCGGTACAATATGCAATCATACTTGCAAGCATGAATAGATTTGTATTTCAAACCTAAACCCTTCAAACTCTTCTTCATGGTAGGATAATTGTCTGGTAACATGTTCTCTTTTGGGAGAATTTCTTTAACCCACTTAAGAATTCCGGTTACGCTGTTTCCAGACAAACCAAATTGACTCTTCAAATTATGCAAACCAATCATTGCATATAATACCTAGTGATCTTCATCGCAATCTTTATACAACGGTCTAGCCGCATCGACTTTCAACCGTATGTATTCCCGATCTCCTAGTAGTTCAGCATCAATTTGTTCATTTACTTGGTCATAATGCGCATTATTTGTATCCATAGGTTGGTGGTTTTGTTGGTTGTGGAGTCCGTAAGCATCATCAATTAAGTCGGTCAATGGACGATGTGTTGGTGAATCATGTACCACTTCTACTCCTTGAGGTTCCGTTACACGGTCGGCTCCCGGTAATTCTTCTGGAACATAAGGTACAACTTTTTCACCATGGTATGTCCATATTATATAGTCTTGACAGATTCCCCACTTTAGTAAATGCAACTCAACAACTTCCAATGACTTATATTTTCCGTTAATACAATGAGTGCACGGACACGGAATCTTCTCACTTTTAAGATTTTTGGAAGCATATTTAACAAATTCATAAACGCCCTTTACATGATTAATTGATATCCGGTTAGTCTCTCCCATCCACTCTTTGTATTGTGGGAAATCCATGTAATAATCTTCAAATTTCAGTCCTGTGGTAATAGGTTAAAAAATATTATTACAAATGAAACAAAAAGATTATTCTTACGACTGAAACAAAAAAAATATCATTCCAAACGAAACAAAACCAATATTCTTACAACTGAAACAAAAAAATATCATTCCAACTGAAGCAAAAACAATATTCTTACAACTAAAACAAAAAAAATTATTACAACTGAAACGAAAGAAAATATTATTAAATCTTGGCCAACAGATAAAGTGGCCAAGTAATAAAAGATTTTTCATAATTCCTCAATTCCATCCCATCCCCGCTGTTAACGTACACAGGTACATCTCCGCAGCCGTTGTATATTTCATCGACCATTATTTTAGCATCACCCTTCTCCAAAGATCGGTGATGTACTAGAGTTCCAGGAACCCTGGAGATGAGTATGCACACGCCAACAAACCTCGAATTGCTCATGTCCTTGATATAGTACTCTTCGCCATAGTCACCGTGCGTTGTTGACGATGATCCGAGCCTCGTGATTGGCGAAGGTGCAGGGGAGAGGAATGTTGGAGGATGAGGAATTTGAGAGGGGAATGTTGGAGGGGAAGGATGTGTAAAACCTTGAGGAGGCATTGGGGGCCTATAACTTTCAATAAAATTCACAAGTTTCCCAATTTGATTTGTCAATAATCCCAGGGAATTTTTAATCTCATGGACATCCCCATCGGTCTTCAACTGGTGCTCATTTTGGGATGAGATACAATTCTTGACTGAAGAAATCTCGTCCACAAGAGGTACAATGTGTTGAAGTTTTGTTTTTGGCATATGTGAGCCAACACCTATCGTCCTCCCCCTTTTGTCCTTTCCAAAGGTCTTAGTCAGGGCATCAATTTCAAGGTCAAAGTCATCAGTAGGGCTTAAATATGATTGACTGCTGATGGCCTCTATTGATTCCAGTGTCTTAGCCAAGTGCAGCGGGAATTTATTATCATTGTCCCGTCGAGCATGAAGGAATAAGTTGGACCGATTTGGGTTTTTACCGGCATCTGGACCATCTTTTGTCCTACTCTCCCATTCATTCTTCAAATCCTCATATGATTTGGATCCCAGCCTATGGATATCAGTTTTTTGTGCCCTATTTTTTTTGTTTTTCTCCCTCTGGACCAACTTGGTTTCCTTCGCCTCATTATCCAAAAACTTATTCCACTGGTCCACCGGCATTTCAACATTGGGAGGCACTTTCTCTTTCAAAGCCAAAATATCGGAGCTCGCTGCCTCTTTCGGGAAATGTTTCTTCCGAAGGTTTCTCCTGTATGTCCTCAATCCTTCAGCAACCCAAGATAGAACCTTATTCTTGGAACGGTCAGGAAATGAGAAATGCTTGCAAAGTTGGTCATATATGTCATCTTTGACAGCTTGATCAACAAGGTTCCAATTGTCTGGTCCACCGACTCCCACGTTCATTTTTCCTAGCGACAAACATCGGGCTTTAAAGTTCAGCACATCATTCCTATCACCCGTCGGGTTATTCCCGAGAATGGAGAAGCCAATAGGCTTCTTTTCATTTGAGCGGGAGGCATCATGAGTGTTGGATTGAGGCGTTAAAGCAACGGGAGTGTTGGATTAGGGTGTAGGAGCACTTGGGGTTGGACTTGGTGAGGAGTGAACCATTGGTGGAGTTGTGAATTGCTCAGCCATTGGTGTTGAGAATCCGGGTTCTGCACGAGATGGTGAACCTCGTTGTGATGTCACATCGGCACTTGGTACCCTAGGGTTGTTTCCTCTCGACATTATCTACAAAAATTAAAAAATATAAGTGAGTAAATAATTATAATAATATGAAATTATAACTAATTAATCAAGCTTAATTAGTTTTATATATATAGATAGATAGATACCTTTTCAAAGTAAGACTTTAGAATAAGTTCAATGTGTCTTCGGTATTAGTTTTTAAGAACCTATGAATTTTTGCACGTGGCCAACTAGAAGGAAGGGTATCTATGATTGATGTGTAGATATCAGTGACATGAACTCGGAATCCCCTATTTCTCAACTTGTTGGCAAGATGCAATTTTACGTGCATGTGGCGCGAGACATCACAGTCTATGTCAATGCTCTCTGTACGCAATTGTATCCATAACGGGTGGATTTTTTTTTCCGCCTTCTCCAACAACGTAACCAAGGTCAGGGCTATGTCGGGATTATGTGTGTGAAATATATTTTGTATAACGTCATCCCAGTTTTCTGGTAGAGAAAATAGAATACGATCGAACAAGTAATCTTGCTGGATATCAAATCCATGATTTATAAGGTAGTTAAATTGTTCGATCTTTTTATTTCCGTACCTATAAATAGGAGTACCCTCTATATGACGCACGCTAATAAAAGAGTTATGTGTGCGGTCTAATTGCAACCTGTCCCACTCTTGTTGACAGTATTTATCACCGCGCCTCATTTTTCCTGAGAAAAATATACGAGGGCATGAATACGAGCCAAGCATATGTGATATACTTTTTCATAGGCAAATCAAGAGCACACCCAACAAATTTAATAACATATACATTTATCGACACTAGTATCAATTCAATAAATTCAACATAGTATCCAACAACCAAGCCAACAATATCTCACTATAGTAATGTGTACACGTGTTTGCGACTCATATGTCAAAAAAAATCATTTAATTATATTTCTCAAAATAAAAATACACACGCATATTTTGATTAAAAAAAATACACACATATACAATCTAGGTTTTATTGACATAATCTATACATACACACACATACAAGCTAGGGTTTATTGACATAATCTATACATACACACACATACTATTTAAGGTTTACTAAACCCTAATATTTTTTTTGACATAAATCTATACATACACATACATACAATCTATACATACACACACATACAAACATAAATCTACACATACATACACAAAAATTAGGGCTTTAGTTAGAAATCACGAAATCCAAATGAATCAATACATACCAACTGAAATCCAAATGCAAATCCAACTGAAATGCAAATCCAATAGAAATCCAACCGAAATCGCAGCTCAAAATCGCAAAAATCCTAGCTCGAAATTACAGCAACGAAGTGGGATGTAATAAATGAGAAGCTGGGAATTTTTCTTTTTAAGACTAGACTATGGTCACGGCCTACAGCCCTGACCCGATGTGCGTGACCCATTAATGAGCATGATTTCTGGCGATTTCGACCTGGTCACGGCCAAGAGCCGTGACCCTTAATGACTTCGACAATGGAGTTTCCAAACTGGTCACGGCCAACAGCCATGACCCATGCGCGCGACCCATCACTTTCTTGCAGAACAATGGGGATTTCTATATGGTCACGGCTATGGGCCGTGACCCATAATGCGTGACCCTTTTCCAACAGCCTTGGTGTTTGAATGATGTATAGTCACGGCCCATAGCCGTGACCCAGTCCCACAGATGGTCATGGCCCATAGCCGTGACCCTTAATGTGTGTGTTTTCTACTTCGTCGCGCCCTTAGTCACGGCCCAAGTCCTTGACCCATACGCGACCAGTTTAGAGGGATTTTGGCGCCAAACTGGGTCACGACCTGGTCACGGATTTGGGCGGTGACCGACCCGCGACCAGTTTGGAGGGAATTTTGGCGCCAAACTGGTCACGGCCTGGTCAGGGACTCCGGTCGTGACCCTCTATGGTCAGGGATTTAATCCATGACCATTTCCAGAGCATGGATAATTTAGTGTGATAATAAATATGGTCACGCCAAAAAATGAATGGGTCACGGTCCAAGTCCGCGACCATCTGGTCGCGGACTTGGGCCGTGACCCACTAGGCGTGACCATTCGCAGGATTTGGTGTAGTGTTCCCATGAAAATCGCAAAGCTGAAGGAGAAGAAGGCTCTCCATGAAGGCCTTGTAGCTGTCATAGAAGAAGAAATTCGACACTGATCGAATTTAATTGACTCTCTTCCTGACACCCTGGATGCCTTTGACAAGCATCCCTAATAGAAGCCTTCTTTAGTTTTTTCAGCTTTCTTTATTTGAAAAAAATGTACTTTATTTTTTTGTTTTTAATAAAAAATTTATTTCTTTCATGAATGTGTTCTCAGTTATATCATACACCAAATATAGTGAAGTACACGTGAACCCTTATAAAAATGATCACGTGTATTGTAAAAAATTTAAACATTAATATCATTTCATGTAAAAAAATTATATAAATGCGTGTACTCTATATATTACACGTGTACTTTATAAAGTACACGCATAGTCTATAAAGTACACGCCTATTGAAATACTTGTATAATAATGCGTGTACTCAAGATATTATCCCAAAACATTATATAAATGCGTGTACTCTATATATTACACGTGTACTTTATAAAGTACACGCATAGTCTATAAAGTACACGCCTATTGAAATACTTGTATAATAATGCGTGTACTCAAGATATTATCCCAAAACATTATATAAATGCGTGTACTCTATATATTACACGTGTACTTTATAAAGTACACGCATAGTCTATAAAGTACACGCCAATTGAAATACTTGTATAATAATGCCGCTGGCGCGGACCATAATACCCATAGGAGTTTACGAATATGAGTGACCCAAATGTCTTTTATAAAGTACAAGCACATTGTAATGTCCAAAACCATTTTCAAAATAGTACATGCATTTATATACGTCTACTTGATAAAATTACATGCAGAATACATAAAGTACACGTATATTGAATTAGATTTTTGTCATATCAATATGCGTGTACTTTTCTAAAACATGCATGTACACTTATATTTAAATGCGTGTACTTTAATTATCAATGCGTGTACTTCATAAAGTACACGCACATTTCATCAAGTACACGCATATTATATTTATATTATGCGTGTACTTTATGCATGTACATTAATAAAGTACACGCATTCTTTTATAAAGTACACGTATATTGAACTGACCAAATTCATTTTTAAATGCGTGTACTTTATTAATATACGTGTACTTAATAAAGAACACGCATATTTCATCAAGGACACGCATTGATAAGATTTCTTTGGACATCAAAATACGCGTGTACTATACATAACATGCGTATATAAAGGTAAAGTACACGTGAACACAAGGAAAAATGATCATGTATGTTTTATGAAAAATATGTGTACAGCAACACAAAAAACAAACTAAAGAATGAGACTTAAAAATAAATTACATTCATTTATGTGAAACAAATGGTTTATTAATTAATTTATTCAATCAAATGGTTAAAATGAATGAATTCAACAATTTTAAAAATAGTCAAATGGGTTCCTTACAAGTAGATCTGTAATGACCCGTTTTACTACACCTCGAGCAAGTAACTTCGCTTACTGTGATCTCACCAGAAGAATTTATTCTCTTATTTCTTGGCCTGCCTGTCGGTCTCTTAGTCATTGGTGGAAGGACAGATGGATTTTCAGGAATAGGAATATTTAAGGAAATCAAATCAAGAAGAGGAACTATAGGTATCGAGTATGATTTTCTGTAGAAAGATACCTTATAGTACTCCTCAATATAATCATAAATACTGGTCCCTTTCCTCCGCACAACACAAACAACATGAGAACATGAAAAACATCTAATATGCCAACTCTTACAAGAACAAGTCCTTTCTCCTAAGTCAACTGTTGCTCGCACTTCTGAATGAACTTCAAATACATTTTGACTTGAGCGACTAATAGTCAAATGTCGGCTTTTATTCCAATTTTCATTCAGTAACTTTTGAAAAAAAGGACATAACTCATTTGTCCAAGTGTCAGACTCAACAAGTTTGTTTGCATTGAAATTCATAATCTTCACTCTCAATTTATCAAGCATATTCATTACTGGTAAATGCCTTTCCTCCAATATACATGAATTGAATGACTCCGCAACACTAGATGCCATGTCACCATACCGTTTACCAGGGAAATATGCACAGGACCAATTCTCGGGAGGCAAACTATCAATGAAATCGGCAATAGCAGCTCCTCCTTCCTTCTTCAATGCTTCAATATTCTTGTGAAATACATCTACTGAGACAGCATATGAACAAGACAAAAAATCTTAACAATTTTCTTTCGAAATCCATCACAATTCCCACGAATTTTCTTTTTTATATTCCCTTGTAAATGATGTATACAGTAGGAATGTGCAGACAACGGGAAGACCCTCGAAACAGCTTCAAGTAATCCATTGTTTCGATCTGATATAAATGTTATGTTTCGATATTGCTCAACTACTGCACTATGCAAATTGACAAGAAACCACATCCAGTTATCTTCGGTTTCGGAATCAACAACAGCATATGCAACAGGAAAAAGTCCTGAAATATAAAAATATATCAAAATTAAAATAAATAACATATCCATGTACAACACTTTGTATATTGATGCTGCTGGCGCAGATCCTAAAATACATGGGAAATATATTATATGTTTAATTTAAATTGTTTGTAAATAACAAGACAAAACATAAAAATGTACCGTACACATGATAAAGATAAAAAGACATGCACGTTTACTTTCCAATCTTTTGCTTGGATTTATTATTAACAAGCCTAACATCAACATACATGCATAAAAATGTAAAGTAGAGGTAAACTAAACAAAAACATTCAAAGGTACTTTACATTTTTAACATGTACTTTGCTTTATCATTTCTAAATAACAACACCTATCATCAAAGTACACACATAAAAATGAAAAGTACACGTGAAATTAACAAAAGCATTCACGTGTACTTGACATGTAAAATGTGTGTACTTTACTTAGTATTACACATAATAAGACATATCATGAAAATACACGCAGAAAAATGAAAAGTACACGTGAACTAAAACAAAGACCTTCAAAGGTATTTTATATTTTTATGCTTGTATTTTGATGATATGGAATTGAACAAACAAAATTTCAATGCAATACACAAAATAAAATATTTATAATTAATTTACCATTGTTCCCATTCCTTGCAGTAGCTGATAGTATTGTTCCACGGTAACGGCTCTTCAAAAAGGCACCATCAAGAAATAAAACAGGTCTGCAGTATTGAAATCCATAAATACATCCTCTAAACATTACAAATATTCTCTTGAATTTTTTACTCTCACGTTCCACGTCAAGGATGCAATGCGACCCAGGATTATACTACAATAGAAGGTCACGATAATTATTCATTAATGCATAAGAAACCTTTTCATCACCATGTATATTAACAGCAGCCATCTCTTTCGCACGCCATGCATGTTGATAAGCTATATCAAGACCATAATTCTTCTTCATATCTCTAACTACATCAATTGCTCTCAATAGCGGGTTATCTCTAAGATCATCAGCTACCAATGTTGAAACCAACTTGGAGGCTATCATTTTGGCTGACGAACTACGAAAGACACCTCTACACGTATGCTCATTATTCATTGCACGTATGTAAAAGTATCCATTTATTGTAGATAATGAAGCATGAATTCTCCACATGCAATTATCAGTAGTCTTCTTAGAGCATTCAGTCGTCACTCGAGTTTTATCATTCTTCAAATACACATACTTGAACCTAACCTCAACGGCATTCTTTCGCAATTTATCCCGAAATTCCACTACACCTCCTTCAAAACACTGCTGCTCATGACTTATATAAGTCTTCTAATCATTCGAAAGATAGAATTTCGACTTACTTGGCTCCACACCTCCAAGATAAAAGTCATTTTCAATGCAACTATTAAAATCATTTTTAGTGCCTGATGATAAAGACTCTAACCTCTGTGTATTTGTATCACCATGTCAACCCTCTCAGAACTTGTATTACTGCAGTCAACCCGTTCAAAAATTCGATTAGAACATTCAAACCGTTCACGACATGTATTACATGGAAATGGTAATGAATCAATGACATATATCCAAATGAAATTAGCTTTCACGATCAATTGGGACCGCAACATACAACAAACATCGTTGTCACAAACCAACATGAACCGACATTCATCACCAAATGAATACCTCAATGAAAAACTCCCACTTCTCAAATTAGTAAACCTAATACACAACTCATTGCATATGAAATATAATGAGCTATCGTCAAATATTTCAATACAAACCATATTATCCAAATAACAACACCTTGCTATTACACTACTTACCATAATGTCCTGCAGTAAAACAAAAACGAAAAACATTTACTTCAAGGTCAACAATTCTAAAAATGTGTGCAATAATTTAATGCATGAAATATCAAAATATTTATTTATAATTAATATAAAATTACAGGCACTTTTTAAAAACCTATACATGAAGCAATAAAGCACACATATTTTCAAAAAATCAATCACGTGTACTTTATAAACACTGCATGTACTTTGAAAACTGATATCGAACTGGTTATTTCCGCTGGCGCGGACCTATATCAATAAGTGATTCAATACCAAATCAAAATCAAGGACTCTTAAAATTAGAATGAAACATTAATAATATTCATTCAGCACATTCAATTAACAATTACAAATATTGATAAATATAACTTATTTATGAAGAATCCAAACATAAATGCATAAAAAACACAAAATAAAAACATATACATATATAACATATAAAAAGCTATTCAATCACATGAATGAATATTACAATGAGTCTCTTCAATAAAAAAAATGACATATACTTATTGTAATCGATCGAAAATAGAAAAACCAACTGCTGATAAAGATAAACTTATAAATGATAGAGCCAAGTGATACACGTAGAATCGATTAAGAACACTGTAATCGATTATAGGACAGACGATCAAAGCATAAGATTGATGTTATTTTCGATTTCGGAGAATAGTCGTTAGTTGCAGAGAAAGCTCCAATAGCCGATTAGGTTTATGATTTTTTTAAATTGGGGGTATTTATATGTTGGACCTAATCGTTTAAAATTTGGTTCACCGATTTTTTTGTCCAAAATTGTTAGTCCAAGGACTAG
The DNA here is from genome assembly GCA_949130495.1 of Sambucus nigra. Classification (NCBI taxonomy): domain Eukaryota; kingdom Viridiplantae; phylum Streptophyta; class Magnoliopsida; order Dipsacales; family Adoxaceae; genus Sambucus; species Sambucus nigra. The sequence goes on along the minus strand of OX422211.1, from coordinate 433,415,376 downwards.
ACCGTAAAAACCTAATAATTTTTCCATTTTCCACCTATCATCTAACACCTCTACCATAAATGATGCTTGATTAGATTTGGTCCACTTTCTTGCTAAAAGAACGGACCCCTTAGGGAAGTAGATGTCTTTACAAATTTTTGTGCCTTTTGTTCCTTTACAAGCCTCGGTCCCTATTTATCCAGAATAGGTAAATTAAAGCTTTAAAAATCTCTAAAACAAATTCTTCTGATGTGTTTTGGGGTAGAGAGTGCAAACTATTCCATTGAGTTTATCTTACTCTTTTTCTTCTCATCCACCCAACCAAAAGTTGCTTACCATCAAGTTTATTTTGATAAAAGAAAAAAGATAAACTTTTAATCTTCCCCACGCCGAAGGAAACCCTAAGGCCCTATTTAGTTATGGAAAAAAGCTTCTTTTCCAAAATAAATTTCTAATACGAATCCATGAATATAGAAAATTAGAATATGCGTTCAAGTTTGATATTTTTTGAAAATAAAAAATTGAATTTTTTTTTCCAAATTTTCTAATTTTCTAGGAAATTGGAAAACGACTATACCAAGTTTTCCACAATTTTCCAAAGTCCCAATAACTTATATCTAAATCCTTAACATTTTAGTAAATTACATTTCAGTTCTTAATTTTCTATAAATTATAATTAGAACTTGAAAAATTTTAAAATTACATTGTGTCCCCTAAATTTTTTATAAATTATATTTTGGCCCCTATTTTTTTAAATTACAATTGGACCCTGAACTTTTTGTAAATACATTATAACCCTGAACTTTATGTAAATTACATTACACATCTAAAATTTTTATAAACTATATTTTGAAAACAATAATTTATTTCTACCAAATGAATGTAATTTTTACTTTTATAACATTTTAATGAGAAAATGAAAATTAGAATTGGAGATGAAAATTGGAAATAGAAAAAGGAAAATAATTTAACATAACAAGACAGGACCTATTTCTTTTGATCGAAAATCCATAGGTTGGACCCTAAATAAGTCGCGCACATTACATTAGCTTTGGTGTCATCACATGTGTTAGGGGAGAAATAGAGTCCGAACTTTTCAAAGTTTATTAACTACCCTGAAGTTTTACTATAGCTATGAATGATGTCTCATACTATTCTACACTCCTTAAAGAACAAGATAGAATTGTTTATGAAAAGAGGTGGGAAATGGAAGGACATTTCCTTTTAATCTTTATACCTGAAATTTCATTTTCTTTTAGAGCCTTAGATCTCATACCACATCTGCCTTGGGCCTCTTCCGGGTTTTAGATCTCATGTTAGGGAAGCATTTTGGACAAGTAAGAGTTGATCATTTAGTTCTTTGACTTTCCCTTTTGATTTTCTAAAACGATTTTGTTCCCAATCCATCAAACCTTTTGCTATGCATTTCATCTTTGAGGATACTTTAAACACCTACTTTTTGTGATTTTGATAACCAATATTTTTAAGGTAAAAATTTTCACGTAACATGCCATTTGCCTAGGGCTGTAAACGGATATTCGAAAATCCGTATCCGTCCGATATCCGAATCCGAATTTGCGAATATTTATTCGAAAATATGGAAACAGATACGAATATGGATACTCTTTAAAAATATCCGAGAAAACGGATATGGATACGGATAATACTAGTATCCGACACGGATAATCCGTATTCGATGCGGAGTATCCATTTTATCGGATATCCATTTTACCGGATATCCGTATCCGCCAAACATATGTTTAAAATGTCACTAATAATATTAGTATTAATATTACTAATAAAATAATATTAAAACAAATCTTAATCGTTTATTCCCAAAACAAAATAAACACATACTCCACTCAAAACAAAAACACCCTAAAGTTATTGTTTTATTGGGTATATTATAAAATGTCATGTATTATTATTTAATTGGATATATTATCATGGAGTTACACTAAAGTTACAATACACCTTATCACACAGAACTTACACCGACTAAAGAACATATACTCCACTAAAAAAAAAACTAACTTCGTTTCATTTCTCCTTCGTACAAAATAAGAGAAAAGAAACTCTCACGTGGTTGTTCGTTAGTTTCCTTAATTATAAATAAATGTAAGAGAGAAACATAATAGAATGTAAGAGAGAAACATAAAAGTAAAGAGACGGTTTTGATTGTAATGAGAACTGAAGTTAAGAACATGTATATTATATACAAAATAAAAATGTATACTTATTAAAATAAAAATATCAGTACGTTTTGAAGACAAAAGGTCCATGATGTTATAATTCTCAATAAATTTGATAAATCTAAAAGGTGCATATTTATTTCTACTATCATGGAATGCGACTGTTATTTTTTTTTTGGATGGCTTTAAGCTTATATGGTTGTAAAGTATGGATGATTTTAAGCCATATTATCATTATGAAATGATACTATTATTATGGAATTCATAATTGTTGATGTTGGGAGGCAGTAATTTTGTTACATATTTATTTGGATTGGATTGAATTTCATTGGATTAGATATTTTAATTTTTATTTTTTACGATGGCTAAATAATGTAAACGGATACGGATATTATCCGAATCCGAGGTATTCGAGCGGATACGGATATGGATAGTTGTTTTAACTATCCGGACGAATACGGATACGGATAGTACATTCAGAGAGCGGATACGAATATGGAAATCATGGTATCCGATCCGTATCCGTCCGTTTACCACCCCTACATTTGCCATACTATTCTATCTTTTTGGTGGAAACTTTGTCTTGCTCGTACCCCAAAGAAATTTTTCGACCCAAGATTTTCCCACTTTTTCTTTTGTCAAAATTATTGCTTTTCTTTATTTTGTTAGAATCGATGGTTTGTACTTAATAGTGGTTTTTTTGTATTTTTTTTACATATGATTTTTCACCACATTTTACTAATATGATATATTCTTCTTTATAATATAATTTTTATTTTTGTTATTTATTTTTACTTCAGTTGTATTACATAATACTTTTTTGTATCGTATGCTTCTTTATATCAAAAAAATTGTATATCAATTGACCCCCATATTAGTTGATGATACGTGTCTGAATAAGAGATTTAAATCTATGATAATGTTGTCCATACGGACATTATATCAGTCGCCCAATTCGGATGATCCATTCTCCCATATTCATGCACTTGTCATTTTCTTAAGTGTCTTTTAAGTTTTGCATCGTTCCAAATTTAAGGTTTGAAGAGCTCGATGTTTCATGATTTTTGGACGGGGAAATGTATTTTCAAGTTTCTACAAACCCGCATGGGGTAATTTTTGTTGAATAAGTATAGAAAACATTAAATAAAAGAAGAAATTGGAATGACTAATCCGGACGCTGAGGTGTGTGTTAAATACAAAGACCTAACATAAAAATATTTTCCACACTTCATTGAGTGATGTCTTCTGGCCTCAGATATCTGCCCCCAGGATTCAACAACACAATCTTCAATTGCAACACAATGGAGAAATAAAAACCACATTTATTTTTCCACGGAACTGATTTACAGAAATAAAGTAAAAAAGAGAAGGGAAGCGGTATTTTAGAACATAAAGAGTTTTTATATTTTCTAAACTCTAAGCAGGTCCAAAATATAAGGGCAAAGGAAATTACCCACGCCCCAAAAAAGTGGGTAACTTCTCCACAACTGAGAATGCTAGGCAGGAAAAAAAATGCAAGAATGATTGAATTTGGATTAAAATGGCAATTTTAAGTTAAAAATGGGCACTTCAATAATTTTATAATATTCTTGTGCTAATTTGTGAAAAAAGTAGTCTAGTGAAAATTTTGCAGGTAATTAGAAATTTGGTGCAAATTGATGATTAACTCGAAAAAGGCGCAAAAATCTGATTTTTACGGTTGTTAAAAAAAGCTTGTGAAATCGTAAAATAGTTAAAAAAAATTATTCTTCGATTTGGACGAGTATCGGCAAGCGTGTTCAGCAAACCAATCTAAGAGTCCTCGAATGGGGAGAAATTTGATCCCTTATCCCGATCCAAAGAGTAAAGAGGTGGAGTGATAGATTCCAACACTGTTCGACCAATTAAGGAGAGTTCCACCACAACTGAAACACCTCACTCCTTGTCCTATAAAAAGGAACCTTTGGCTCATAATTTAAAGGGAATTTTTTAGAAGCAATTTTCCAGTGATTGTAATCAATTTGAGGGCTAAGTTTTAATCAATTTTTAGAGGATTGAAGATTATTGTGAGAGAACCGATTGTAAGTTTGATTTATTAATGAAAATTTGTACTCATTCTTGAAATTTCTCTTTCATTATGGTAGTTATTAGGCATAAATTCTTTGTATTTATTCCCCATAATTTAGAGGCTTTTATCACCTCGTGTGGTGCAGTTGAAGTGGATTTATCTCATATCATTGCTACTTACATCTTCTAACAAGTACACCGAGTTTCATGTATTTCTCTTATATTTTACAGGTATTTCATGCGCTAAAGAAAAGAGAGAAATTGGAATAGTGATCAAAAAGAAAAGAAGAAAAGTCAAGGTAGCAAAGTAATTGTACAACTGGAATTCGGATGCGGAACCTAAAGAGAAGTCGAAGATCTCGATTTCACGAGCACATAGGAAGAAACGACATCCAAATCCGAGCCCCGATTGAGAAGATATGATGATATGAAAATGAGAAGAATTCAAGGAAGAAAAGAAAGAATTTTCAAGGTCCGAACCGGTTTGTTTATTAAGCGAACCGGTTTGCTCTTGTTTACAAATTTGGCCTCGCTACTAGAATTTCAAACCAGTTCGCCCATTTACAAAGGGCCATACCGAACCAGTTCGCTAGCATCTAAGAAAAATATTTTTTCTCCCACTTAAAAACTAGAGTTGTACAAGATTAAAACTCTTAGAAAAGTGTGGTAATATTATTCATTCATTATTATAAATATTTTTTAGCTAGTTTTTATCTTAGAATTAGAGAGGAGAGGAGGCACGAACCCTAGTTTTGAAATCATGCACTAGAGATACATTATTGTGGATCAATTTTCAAGATTTTAATATCAAGTTTGTCTTCTTTTTCTTGTTTTTGCATATTCTCCATCTTTGCATGTTTTAATTTACTTTTCTAGGATTCTTTGGTTTGTAATTATAATTCTGTTTTATGTGTTTAAATACAATTCTGATAAAAATTTGCGTTTGACAGCCTGTTTTTAAACACTGAATTATAATATTTCTGTGTTATAATCAAGTTTTTCAGAAAACAGGAAAATGGTGTTTTATAACTTCTGTTTTTTATTTTTCAACTCAGAATTATTCATATTTGATATTTTAATGCATTTATACCTTAATATATAATATACAAACATAATACATTAATATGTGTATACTTCTTACAAATAAAAAATATATATGTACATGTACACAAAATTACGTATATTTATATTAGTAAATTATATAATATACTAAGATCCATATGTTAAATAATATTATCAATAGATACATGAATATATAGTTTTATACATGTATTATTAATGTATGAAATAATATAAAATATAAATATTGTACATATGTATTAAAAATATTATCAATTCATATATGTATATAATTTTATTGTGAATTATACATGCAATATCATTATATATATATATATATATATATACACACTAGGGTATGCCCGTTCCTGAAGGCACGATGAAATTTTTTCAAAGTACGTAATTGCAAAACGACATAAATTTTGCAATGTATGTAATCGCGAAACGACAAAAAATTTCAAAGTGCATAACCACAAAAAAATTTCAAACTGTCACTTGTGGTCTAATTATCAATTGGGCAGTTTCCTTTATTCAAGTTTGCTCAAGTTCCATTCATCATAAAACTTTGCTCAAGTTCCATTCATAATACAAATATTTTATAAGAATTGGATAGAATTTCATTTGTTTATACGACTATCCACCCTATTTAGACAATACGAAATACCATAGCAATAATAATAGTCTATTTTGGACCTCGCATATACCATCAACTATTCAACTCAGAAAAAAAACACGTATCACAATAGACAATTCAAAATTTTGAAGAAAAAACTATTTACAACCAAAGCATATTACACCATGCCGCTTGTATCTCCCACGTCACTCTTGTCTCATTCATCATCACAAAATGCGTATACAAAAAATATATCTTCCTTGAATGAATCCAATAATCGAGTGGATTTGAAGTCTTTATGCCTCTGATCGACATGTCTAACCTGCGTAGTAGATGATAATTGGACCATTAATAGGACTAAAATAAGAAAGGAAGAAACTAAAATAAAACATGGGCATAACTAATGACTATACTTGGGAATTTCTTCATCTGAGTTTATCGTGCAAATAAAGATTGAAATGCCCAACAACCATAGGACCTGAACTATTTTAATTTTTAATACTCCTCTGTGACCTGCTATTCACCCACGCCCTATTTCTAAACCCAACCTCACCAAACACTGCTTCTACATCTCCCAGCACACCTAATATAACTATAATGCCACGCTAACCCCTAATAGTTAACCCCCTACCTGCTTCTCACTTCCACCGCATACCCAATCTCCCGAACCGATTATTGTATTGCCAACTATTCACCCACTGCTAACTATTGTACTTCCAGCTATTATAATGCAGTTTCAATTTCATGAGTTATATATAATGCACTTTGAATTTTAAATATATATAACTCAATTTGAAATGTAACCAATTTGAAATTCAATTGCATTATATAATGCACTTTCAATTGAAATTGAAATTATATGCAGTATATGCTTCATTATATGGAATTATAAATTTATATGCAATTCAAATAGGTGACATGTAACTCATTATAACAATTGTATGTTCGATTTCAGTTAGCAGTTAGCAGTTAGCAGTTATGCATTATAAATTTCAATTGCATATAATGCAGTTAGCAGTTGTGAAATTCATTTACTATGGGTCATTTAATAGAGAGCGCTCATATCAATTACAACTGCTTGCTTGAACATACCGATTAATGATTCAATGTTTATTTTTCACCGTAGTCAGGATGATGGTCACCACCGATCGATCTGCGATCAGGCCAAAAATGACTGGACCACCTCTTGGAGGTCGTAGATGTTACCATAATCGTAAATTAAACTTCCAACACAAATTGACATTCTAGAAACCTGAGCACATCAAGTTATATAAGGAAGCTTAGTTACAAAAAAGCATGGACCTAAAAAACAATACCGAACAAAACGGACATTACACTAAGGAGACATACATTACCAACACTGAACATACATAGATTACCAATGTTGAATTGACATACATTAGTTCCCATTAGTGCATACGCATTGATGATCACTTGGATAAATTTTTTAGAAAGTCGGATAACGTTTGATAAGCTGATATGTTGTTATATATAATCTGAAACAATCAATAAACATATTATATATAAAAACTAATATGTTGTTATATATAATCTGTATAACAGCACTTGATATACATATTATACATAACAGCATATTAGTTGTTATATATTATATGTATAACATCAGGTACTTGGTCATAGAGAAAAAAAAAATAGAAAAAATGCAGCTCCATACTTAAGAATAAGGGTACTACTAGAACTTTGAATTAGGATGAATAGGGCTACAGAAAACAGAGGGGCTCACATTTGCTCCTGTGTATGTTACCTAAACCCCCAAATTTTGAACCGTCGAAACCTAAAATAAGTGTGCCTGCAAGAATAAGGGTACCTACAAGAAGTAGATCAATCATTACTTACAGATATAAATCCAAAATAACCAAGCCCCTCATAATATATTAGTCATTACTTACATATATAATTTTGAACTTCAATTTCCCAATATGTATAAATACTAAATAGTCTATGTATGATCCAAAAATTTATAAGAAGATCATAATAGGAAAGAAAAGATGATACTAATTACTGACTTGCGGCATTACTGACTTGATACTATTAATATCATACTATTAATAACTTGATACTAATAAATCAACTAAATTATAAGTATCTAAAAGTTCCCAGATGTTACCCCTCTATTCATTGATTTTGCAGAGAAAACGTTATTTTTTATCCATCCAAATGCATATCCGTTGAGGAGGCACTGAATCACCCATTTATGTGAGTTTCCATATGATCAATGAGGAGCCTACTTGCGAATCTCCTTCTGTCTTTGATTTTGAACAGTCACCATAAAAAGTTACTATGATTCAAATGAAAACATAAATCAACAAAAATAACATCTGTGAGCATAATTATCTCATCAGCCACATATTGTTATATCTGTAAAATAAGAGGAGAAATTTTATACCTAATATCAAGTATTGCTTTAGTATAATCCAGTACTAAAGCAAGTAATGCAATTTAATGTCTGAAATCAAGTAATGACTATACTATTATAGAACACATATATCAACTGCTCTGTTTAAGAACACATATATCAACTTTTATAGACAAATTTTCCCCGTTTAAGAACACAGATTAAACAGTACAATAAGTATTAAGACTAATTAAGGAGTACAACATGTATTAAGATCCCAAAACTGATTAAACAGTACAACAGGTATTAAGAGGTACAACATGTATTAAAAAATCGGATTTTGAAAATCGATTATAAATGTAGTTAGCCATTAAATTTGTGAGAGAAGGAGAAAATAATGTACTCACATTACCAAGTAACTCCCCTACTTGGATAAGCTAAATTTTGAGAGAGTTGCGACTGCTTGGTCACCACCCAATAGGAAATACATATGCCTGAGAGCTGCTGCAGCTGATAAATTGAAATTCCTTGCAAGAGTACGCTTGGTATTGCCTGAGAGCTGCTTGGTATGCTTGATAAATTTAATCCCGCAGTGGATCTTATGCTTGGTATTTCCATTTTTAAGATTATTATCCCAATAAAAAACATATCAAATAGATCACGACTGTTCAGCTACAATAATAATGACAAAAATAACTTAGAACACTTAATTTTAGAAACTCGATTTTTGAACCCCACACATAGATGTAGACATATATATCACATAGAGAATGAGGGAGGGGACATCGGGTGAGTTTACTAACACACCATCTATACAACCCGAAGTAGTGCTGGTATCAATCAAAATTTACTCGTGATATGGTGCTCGGTGTAAATCTGTCTTTGACAGGAGCACCATGGTTTTGAATAAATACGATCCATAAGGACTCTAGTCTCACTAATATAAGGTCTATTTTCTTTAGCAATGTCATAAGTAACATGAGATACAAAAATATATTGCTAAGATCACTATTTTAGCAATTGATCATATATAATAACAAATAGTGATAATAGTGGAACTTTAACTATTATTAAGTGCTCAAGTGGAATCAATTGTTTTACATCTGTATAATAAATCCAACTATCAAAGAAGTACAAAAAAAAGTGAATGATATGGTCAGTAAAATAGTTTAAGGGAGAGTTAGAACATTCCAAACAAATAATGATATGGTCAGTAAAATAAAGTAAATGATATGGTCAGTGAGAGAATGAATGCTACATTCCAAACAAATAATGATATGGTCAGTAAAATAACGTTGGTGTAGAATTACATAAAGTCAAACCCCTATCAAAATAAAAAATTCCCAAACATTTCATAGCTCACATTATTAAAAAAGACAAATAAACCTAGATGAGAATTAGAACATATTCCCAAATCTAAGCACAAATCAGATATCAAACCCAAATGTCCAAAGAATAGAAAATGGGAAAACAAAGAGAGACGTACCAACGTTTTGTAGCGGTGACAAACCAACAGAGAGAGAAGTACCACCAGACCTCCATGAAAAAACTAAATCAATAAAACATATATAATTTGTCCTTGCAAATTTTTCCACTTAAACCCGAGCCATTTTTATATCTAACGGACCCTAAGTTGAAAAATTCTTCGGTATTTGGTCTTGTATCCTTCTACCCTCCCTAATATTCCCAATTGACCCCCATATTAGTTGATGATATGTGTATGAATAAGTGATTTAAATCTATGAAAATGTTGTCTATAAGGACATTATATCAGTCGCTTAATTTGGATGACCAATTCTCCCCTATTCATGCACTTGCCATTTTCTGAAGTGTCCTTAAAGTTTTGCATAGTCTAAAATTTAAGGTCTCAAGAGCTCGATGTTTCATGATTTTTGGACGGGGAAATGTATTTTCTAATTTCTATAGACCCGCATGGGGTAAGTTTTATTGAATAGGTATAGAAAACATTAAATAAAAGAAGAAATTGGAATGACTTAGCCGGACGCTGAGCTGTGTGTTAAACACAAAGACCTAATATAAAAATATTTTCCACACTCCATTGAGTGATGCCTTCTGGCCTTAGATATCTTCCCCCAGGATTCAACAACACAATCTCCAATTGCAACACAATGGAGAAATCAAGAACCACATTTATTTTTCCACGGAAATGATTTGCAATGATAAAGTCAGAAAGAGAAGGGAAGCGGTATTTTAGAACATAAAGAGTTTTTATATTTTCTAAACTCTAGGCAGGTCCAAAATATAAGGGCAAAGGAAATTACCCACGCCCCAAAAATGTGGGTAACTTCTCCACAACTGAGAATGCTAGGCAGGGAAAAAAAATGCAAGAATGGTTGAATTTGGATTTAAAATGACAATTTTAAGTTAAAAATGGGCACTTCGATAATTTTATAATATTCTTGTGCTAATTTGTGAAAAAAGTTGTCTAGTGAAAATTTTACAGGTAATTATGAAATTTGGTGCAAATTGATGATTAACTCGAAAAAAGCGTAAAAATCTGATTTTTACAGTTGTTCAAAAAAGCTTGTGAAGTCGTAAAAAAGTTGAAATTCGAATGGCAAGCGTGTTCAGCAAACCAATCTAAGAGTCCTCGAATGGGGAGAAATTCGATCCCTTATCCCGATCTAAAGAGTAAATAGGTGGAGTGATAGATTCCAACACTGTTCGACCAATTAAGGAGAGTTCCACCACAACTGAAACACCTCACTCCTTGTCCTATAAAAAGGAACCTTGGGCTCATAATTTAAAGGGAATTTTTTAGAAGCAATTCTTCAGTGATTGTAATCAATTTGAGGGCTAAGTTTTAATCAATTTTTTAGAGGATTGAAGATTATTGTGAGAGAACCAATTGTAAGTTTGATTTATTAATGAAAATTTGTACTCATTCTTGCAATTTCTCTTTCATTATGGTAGTTATTAGGCATAAATTCTTTGTATTTATTCCCCGTAATTTAGAGGCTTTTATCACCTCATGAGGTGCAATTGAAATGGATTTATCTCATATCATTTCTACTGACATCTTTTAACAAGTACACCGAGTTTTATGTATTTCTCTTATATCTTACAGGTATTTCATGCACTGAAGAAAAGAGAGAAATCGAATTAGTGATCGAAAAGAAAACAAGAAAAGTGAAGGGTAGCAAAGTAATTTTACTATTGGAATTCGGATGCGGAACCTAAAGAGAAGTCGAAGACCTCGATTTCACGAGCACATAGGAAGAAACAACATCCATATTCGAGGCCCGATTGAGAAGACATGATGATATGAAAATGAGAAGAATTCAAGGAAGAAAATAAAGAATTTTCAAGGTCCGAATCGGTTTGTTTCTTAAGCGAACTGATTTTCTCTTGTTTGCAAATTTGGCCTCGCTATGGAATTTCGAACCGGTTCGCCCATTTATAAAGGGCCATACTGAACCGGTTCGCCGACATCTAAGCGAAATATTTTTTCTCCCACTTAAAAATTAGAGTTGTACAAGATTAAAACTCTTAGGAAAGCGTGGTATTATTATTCATTCATTATTCTAAATATTTTTAGCTAGTTTTTATCTTAGAATTAGAGAGGAGAGGAGGCAAGAACCCTAGTTTTGAATTCATGCACTAAAGATACATTATTGTGGATCAATTTTCAAGATTTTAATATCAAGTTTGTCTTCTTTATCTTGTTTTTGCATATTCTCCATCTTTGCATGTTTTAATTTTTTTTAGAGACTTCCATGCATGTTTAGGAATAGTTTCATCAGGATTTCTAACGCATGCAATGTTAGAATTTTGGTTATTTCCCACGTAGCTATGTCCGACTAAGTTTTTGGCGGGTTAGGGCACATGAACCCGACCTAGGTGTTACGAATGGATTTAAAAGCAAATAAAATGTAATTAACAATTCAAAGGTTTAATTTTTGTCAAAATAACGGTTGTACGTCTTTTAATTCCATTTGTCCAAGGTTACCGGAATGTTTAAGGATGAAATTGGTATTTCGATAACTTTTCATCCTCGTCAAATACAATTTTTAATTTGATATTGTGGAGTAAAATCCGCATATGTCGAATGCTTAGAAAGTATTTGATGTTTCTTTGAATTTAGAATTAGGTTTTTTAAGTTTTTATATATAACGTAATCACCGATGGTTCGGAGGAGTGTACCCTAACTCCATTTACCACATTGATTTAGCACTCACTTCATTATTATTCTCGCATAAGTAGTTTATTTATTAATTTAATTAAATCGCATTGACTTAGCACTCACTTCATTTTGAGTTTATTGTGACAAATCATCATCTTTCCCTTCGTTCTCGGAGTCAACCGTAGGGTTAATTGTTCTTCCTATTCGTCGTCACGTTTTGCGTCCTATTCCCTGAGTTCGACGCCCAATTTACCAGATTATTACTTGAGCGACTGGCTTGCACTTGAGCCGTAATCACACGCGTTAGAGACACAATTAAATAGTCGCAGCAGGTAGCTTAATTCTTCTATTAGGATTAGGGTGAAGTTTATCATAGTTAGATAATATTGTCACGTTAGTTTGATTGTTGTTTATTCCCTACTCTTTTTAATTGTTATTAAAAATTCGGTATTCATTTTAAAATGACACGAGAGTGTGTTTTAAAACCTTTAAAATTGTTTTGTCAAGTCAAGTTTTGAGATTTAAAAATAGTATTTTTTTGATGGATTATGCTTGCATTTTGATTGTTTTGATAGTTCATGCTTAAATACATTTGTGGATTTAAAAACCTGTATTTTCTAAGGGAATAAGGATTTTAGCCGTCTATTAGAGACGTTAAAAATAAATGCGACGAAATTCGGTTTAATTTGCGTTATAAAAAGGGAATGACAACATTAAATTAGTGTGCAATATTAGTTACGTGATAAATGGATCCCGTATCCTAATATTTTCATATTGTTTACAACTCTTGTCTGTTGCTCTTATTATTCGTAGTTGTTTTTATATAGTTTAGTGCATAATTCGTCTTTACCTCATTTTTTTAGTTGGACAGTTGCAATTCTTTAAAAAAATAAAATTGGCAAATCTCTATGGGTTCGAACCGTACTTACACTCGCTATTTTATATTAGCCCATGCACTTAGCGGTATTTTATAAAATTAACAAGTTTTTGTCGTCGTTGTCGGGGATTTGTTTGACAACAAGTACGTAATTGCAAAATGGAAAAAATTTCGTTCCCCAACAAAACATGGGGTAATTTAAATAATCTAAATTCATCAAATAAATTCACATATAATATGAAATATAAAATATTCATCAACCTATACACTAATAGATTATATTGCGCGTAATTTAGTATTCATCTCATTTTTAACTTAAACCAGCCATTTTTTCTTTATATTTTGTTGTAAACAAAATTAAGGAAAACAAAAAATTTAATGAATACCAAAATATTTAGACATGTGAGGGTGGCAACTTCAAATCTTTTATATACATATTTTAATAAATTCAATCCTCATCATTTGACTACCAACTCAATATCATCACCACTTAACATAATTATCATTTTTCATATAGCATAACCCTTAGTCCAATCAATAAACCATTACTGATAAAATATGATAGTGTTTAGAAACTGGGGACATACTAAGACGTCTTAACAAAATTTGAGTACTATTGCGGGAACATCATATCACTCTTATACCTAGCCATATAAGGAACCTATTTTTATCGAGCGAACATGAAGTTTACACTCAAAATGGGACGAATATGCTCTCATTACATAAAAAATAAGAACATAATACATAAACATGCTAATTAGATGTAATAAAATGAATAAAAAAACTCATTCATTATATTAAAAGGACTATTATTGGAGGAGTTCAAAACTACTGGCCAGATGCAGCACTGTTTTCGGCGCAAGCTTTGGGTTGAGTCAGTTTTAGCAAGTGAGGCAGTGACATTATTTGAAGCTTGTCAGTTGATTCGATCTTTTGAAATCAAAAGGATTATTATTGAGAGTGAAAACTCGACTCTAATCAATTGTTGCTTAGGTAATGCAGAGATTCCTAGTACGATTTCCAGCCTTATCTATGACATTACCCTTGAGCCATGCACAATAATAATTTCATGTCCGGTTCTTTACACTGCCCTGGGCCCGTGATATCTGTGATTATTTTTAAAGCCTTCATAATTCCATTTGTCCAACCTGCACTATTCCTTTTACAATTTATGTAACCTTATCTTTATATTGCCTTGCTACAAAAGTAGATAGCAAAATAGCATTTGATGGTTTTTAGATGCTTTGGGCCTCGCGCCATATTCTTTAGCTTCCACCTATTATATGGACTTTATACATGTACATAATCTGCTACCCACTTACTCGGACATTTGTTTTAAAGATAATTTATTTACTACGATGCTTTGTTAGTGGTGGTTAGCTGATTCTTAGGAAATCGATTTGACATGGGAAGGTAGGGCCTCTAATAAGGCTGTCCATTGGATTGTATCGTAGAAGAGTTTTTCATATGGAGGAGGTATGTACACTGTTGTAGGGTCGTTCAAAGTTATATTCAGCAAGGCCTTCGCATACCTAGGACTTCACATACATGTTATTCAAATAATTTTTAACACGAAATTAAGAACATGTCAAGAAATAAATGTAATAAACATTGACCTATAACAGTTATATAGGCCTAGGCCTTTACATACTTGATATGATATATCAGCTTGGCTATAAAAAAAAAATGGCGCACCTTGACATTCTGTCATATAGGAAGCAAGCTATGAGTCAATTCTCACCAAAACTGAATATATAAAATCCAAATAAGATAAACTTATTAAACTCATAAATAAATGCTAAAATTGAATGTCAGAGCATCCTCAAATGCTATGCATAGTAATACACAACCATTGCACAAAATGTAGTTAAGACCCTCCTCCGCTAAGCCCCAAACACAACATAACAGCTTCACCTCTCCCATCACCCTTACTTCCAATATTCAATTCTTCTAGCTTGCTATTACCCTAGCCACAATTACTACTCATAACATGAATTAAATATTCCGATACAGTATTCACATTAAAATTATCTTGAATTAGATTAATCTTCACTACACCAAACAGGGCGATTGGTCACGAACTTTATCCCTAACCAGG
The DNA here is from genome assembly GCA_949130495.1 of Sambucus nigra. Classification (NCBI taxonomy): domain Eukaryota; kingdom Viridiplantae; phylum Streptophyta; class Magnoliopsida; order Dipsacales; family Adoxaceae; genus Sambucus; species Sambucus nigra. Next base: position 433,400,012 of record OX422211.1, on the reverse strand, counting down.
CAGTGGGGGTCGCGGATTTGGTCCGTGACTAAATCGAACGTGACCAATTTCAGTGGTTATGGCCCAAATCCCTGACCCACTGCCCTTGTCACAGACTTCTGATAGTCACGGACATAGTCATGGCCAATTTCCCTAACCCGATTTACAAGCATGGTCACGTCCCAAACCCATGACCGTCACCCAATTTAAAAACCATCTAGTCACGACCCATAGCCGTGACCATGTTTTGTGTACAATTAAACATGGTCATGACTTTAATCCGTGACCATTTTTGTTATGATTAATCTTCGTCACTGCTTTAGGTCGTGACTATATTTTCTGTAGAAGTCAACTTAGTCACAGCTTTGGACCGTGCCCAAGCTTACTGTACATAAAACATGGTCAGAGCTTTGGGTCATGACCAGCTTTAATAATTAAAAACAAATCCTCGAATGGGGAGAGCCATGACCACCTACAAGACGACCCATGACCATACTGAGTCATGGATTTGGTCATGCCCATTTTGGCTATGGTCACGATTTTGGGCCGTGACCAGCTAGTCACGGCTGGGAGCCATGATCGTACCACAACCATTCGTGCTTCTCACCTTCACCCTTACCTACATTTACATTGTTGACCAACTAATCATTATCATTTTCTCATTAGAAAAGTCTTAAAAATCCATATCAACTCTTTTTAAATTGGAGTCATCATTAACACCTTCAATGGCAATTCTGTTTTTTGCAAAAATTAGAGTCTGCCAAGTGCATGATTTTTACTAAAAATAAGACATGTTTGATATTTTTCTCCACCTATTTCTGCTGATTCAACAAACCTGCTATTAATATTCTCCTCACCCAATATAGTCACCTGGCTTATGGCTCTTAATGTACCTGACTTCTTTTTGTCCGCATCTACTGCTGCCACATGATACAGCATTATTTCAAAATACGCTTCTTGTGGGAATGATGATGAGTTCAGTAAAAGTGGACCCGATAAAGACAATGCTATTTTTATCACAAAAATTAAGGGACTTTTTGATGTTGATGGGAACTTGTTTAACCCAGAATTAAGCCTAATTTTTTTGCATGAAATCATCTGATCCTTAACAAACTTCCTAGCTTATATCGACAGCAGTTTCTCTACCTTGATCAAATTAGGGCCAATAAAAGAGAGACAAAAAAACAAAAAATATACCACGAAAAGAGAAACACGCCCAAAATATATCAAAAAATGCACAGTAAGCCTCAATCAAAATTATAAAAGGCAACAACCCTCGTACATATATGTTCCAAAGAAATAAAAAAGTGCACGAAATAATAGAAAAAGAGGCTCAATAGGTGAACCACCACCCCACCACCATGCTGGTAAACCCTAAAATAATTAAAAAGACTTTTATGCTGGTAAACCCCAAAAGCCGCAAATACGATTTACGGATAGAGAGACTAGGGGGAGAATACCTCTGATTGACAAATGGATAAATATCCTTGAAAATATCTATTTAGATCTAGAAAAAATGCAAAAATTAATAAAAGATAACACCGAAGTTAAATCTGGATGAAAAATTAAAACACTAGATTGATATATGATCTGCATAGAAGAACCCTAAAATGTTACCTTGCGGGAGAACACAAAAAGTTATTACTTTTTGGGAATGTTTTGAGAAACTTATTTAGGACCTTGTTAGGTTAAATCTAAACCATTAAGTATCTTATCTTTTTATGGAATAGTGAAAACACTCTTACTCCCTATATATATATATATATATATATATATATATATATATAAAATAACATGTTCCCTTAGGGCACATGTTTTGAGCCTCAAAATAGAAAGTATTAGAGCTCCACATGAGTATATGTTTCCTAATAAATGTATGTCGGAACAATGTCCCTACTATTTTTGGGTTCTTAATGTGTGCCCTTAGGGCACATGTTATCAGGACCCATATATATATATATATATATATACATATATTGATCGGGCATAAATATCGTCTATTTATCCCCTTAATTTCAGTACCTTTGTGAACCCGAGTGGTGCAATTGATATGGACTTAACTCATAATTATGCTACTAACCTTCGTTGGCAAGTCTTTCGTGTTTTGTGTATCTCTTATGTGTTTTACAGGTAAAGTATGCAAGCGGTGCGAAAGAGAAATCGAAACAATGAAGGAAAGGCTAGGAAGGAAAGTTCTAGGGCATTCTCATAATTCTACAGCCTAATCCCATGGGTGGGGCCTACTAGAAAGTTGAAGATCTCAGAACAACGATAACAATGGAAAAGACGGCTCCCAAATCCGAGCTACGGTGAAAGAGTTATGACCCCTTGAAGTTGAAGAAAAATCCACAGAAGAAAGGAAGAAAACATGAAAATTTTCTAAGTGTTGGAAATGAAAAGAAGAAGGCTCAAACCAGCAATTTTTCCCGAACCACAAGGTGAACCAGTTCGGGGGGCGAACCGGTTTGGGGTACCTGCGAACCGGTTCGAGGCGCTTGAGACGCAAAATTCTCCTCAATTGTTGATTGGCCCAAAGAGTCCTATTATATTGCAAACTCTTCTAAAACGTATTTGTGTCATTGTATTGACTTAGAAAACACAGTTTTGAATAGTTTTTCATAGGGAGAAAAGTAGGAGATTACCCTAAGAACATAGTTTTGATTTGGTGCTTCAAGATAAATTAATTCCGGGTTTGATTGCAAGTTTAAATTCAATTTTCATTCTCTCTATTATTGTTCTTGCATGTTTCAGTATACTTTCATCATGCTTTCTTTCACATGCAACGTAGTTAATTTATGCATAGTTAGGTTCAGTATGTCCAACTAGATTTTTTAGAGTTGGGATGCCTGAACTCAACCCGATGTGAGCATTGTATGTGTATAAAATTAATCCTCTAAAATTAAGGATTTATTAGACCGTATTGCATAACGAACACAACCATTGTAGATCTTTGGATCTCGTTTGCTTCAGGGTAACCAGGATGCTTTAGAATGCAATGCGAGTGTAGCTATCGCGTTACCGCTTTACTCGTCCTCTGATTATATATGGTGCGGGCTTGAAACTCATATACGTAATGCTTGGGAGTAATAAAGACTGGGTCTGATTAATCACTTAAATTTATGATTAGTTTTATACTAGCAATACACTAGGGTTGAGGGATTGTATTCCCGGCCTATTTTTCACTTCGTTCTTATTACTTCATTCTTAGTTATTAATTCTTTCTTAATTCATTAGTTCCGCAGTCTTAATCTATTTTCCATTTACTAGTAGGATTAATTGCAAACAAATCATCTTTTCATTTTTCTTAGAGTTAAATTTAGGTTGACCGTCTGTCCTTCCGTCATCACGATTTTCTTATCCTATTTCCCTGTGGAGACGATCCCGACTTACCGGGTTTATTACTAATGCGACAAGCTTGCACTTGAGCCTAGAGAATACGCACTTTAGAGACACATTCTTAGTCGCGTTAAGTTTTTGGCATCGTTGCCGGGGATCTAGGTAAACGTAGGTTAGATTATGTTAATCTAAAACTTCGACAAAAAAAAATTAATAAATCAAAAATAAAAAAAATAAAAAAGCACAAAAGAAGATACTTCATCTCTCAAAAGCCTGTTAATGCAAAATCCTGAACTCACTCGAACTCCCCAAAATACTCCAACCAACATTCACGAAAACTCGATAGTTGAGTATGACCCCGATAGCCCTCACACTCCAAACGCTCCACAATTCTGGGTTCCATCTCCCGCGCGTCCACACTAAATTGCAAGTAACACTCCGATATCCCTCTTAGGACACTCTTCAGAGCACGCTCCGAGCATACCAAGTGAGGATACAAAGTCATCAAGTGAGAGAGACATGTCACAACACGATAGTGTAACCGCAGGTGAGGAAGTGGCCCCGTACCGCCCTTTGAGATAAATCTTATATCCCGAGCGAACTATCACTCCGGGATGCATTTTACTCTCGTATAATGCAGGGCCATTTCGCTTTAGGAATGGGATGATCTAGATACTTCCCAACTGCCATGGAATGGAATAAAAAAAGCCATATCTCCATATCCGAGAATTTGAGGAGGCATGCGAGACCCTCAGTGATCAAATTTGCACAAAAGATGTGATCCACCTCAAACTCTTCCCATTCTCGCTAAAGGACAAGGCTAAGACCTGGCTATGGTCTTTACCTCCAAACTCGATTGCATCATAGAACGAGTTATAATCTAAATTCCTTAAGAAATTCTTTCATCCACATCGAACGAACTCCATCAAGGCTCAAATTCAAACCTTCTGACAATCAGAAAATAAGTCATTTGATCGATGTTACGAGCATTTTAATGAGTTAATCACTTAGTGCCCTCATCATGGATTTGATAAATTGCAAATAATTTCCTTCTTCCATAATGGGTTGAATATAAATTCCAAACAACTCGTTGAAACCACGTGTGATAGTCCATTTGTCGACCTAGACGCCAACAATGCTGAGCTTCACCTGAGGTATATCGCCGAGACTACCCAAGCATGGGATAGCTCTGACCCTAGTGCTCATACTTAAATGTGCCAAAAGACCACCACTCTATCGGCGGCCGGCCTATTTCATGTAGAAAGGGATACTATGACGGCCAATCGACTCAATCTACTTGAGAAAGGAATGCAAGAAGTAGTTGAGATATGTGCAAGAGGACCAACTGGCTCCATCCCAAACCCCATTGAGAAGGTGTGTGCTATTTGTGTGGCGGGACATTCAACAGAGGAATTACCGAAGATACCTGCCTACAAAGTTATGCTTCAAGAGCAAATGAGTGGTGTAGGAGGATTTAAGGGTAATTTCGGTGCACCACACGGGAATTCTTACAACCCTTCATGGAAAAACCATCCTGGTTTTAGCTATGGGAAACAAAATGCTACGATGAATCCTAATTCACATGTTGCCCCTCCCCCACCATCACACTTTCAACAATCACCACACATGAAGGGACATGTGCAAGCACCACCACCTCCAGGGCCATATATCACTCCATCACGAAGAAATCTCGAGGATACGATAAACCAATTCATCACTGTCCAGAATGCAACTAATGATAGACATAAGTGCATGATCAATGACATAAATGCGACTATTTCAAAGATGCAATCATCGTTGAGTATCCAGGAGAAGGGCAAGTTTCCTGCCCAGGGCCAAAGACCTCTCCAAGGTCAAACTAGTGTTAGCTCCACACCCCATGACCATCCTGAGCAATGTAGCGCAATTACCACTCTACGTAGTGGGAGAGTAGTTGACTTGACACCTCCCCCATAATACGTACCTAAAAATAAGGAGGTTTTGGTGGACCCAAGGTCATGGGGAAACCCCCCACCGCTGACCCATACCCTCAACGGTTGGTCCCGCACTCCAAAGAGACTTCTCGGGACGATGTTTTGGACGTCCTCCAGTAAGTAAAGATTAATTTACCTTTTCTCGGGACTATAAAAAAAATTCCCGCATACGCTAAGTTCATTAAGGACTTACTCACGGTGAAACGCAAGCTAAGGGTAAATAAGAACATCTTTTTGGCCCAGAATGTCAGTTCGATTTTATCGAGTGACCTTCCATTAAAGTATAAATATCCGGGTGCACCCACCATCTCGTGCATCATGGGGAAGAACCAAATCGAAAGGGCGCTAATAGATTTAGGGGCGAGTGTTAACATTCTACCCTATTCCATCTATAAGAAACTAGATTTGGGAGCCCTTAAGCCCACAAATATGACTCTCCAGCTCGCGGATCACTCTGTGAAGAAGCCTCGGGGAATCGTTGAGGATGTGATTGTTTAAATAGACACTTTCTACTTCCCGGTGGATTTTGTCATTTGGGACGAGGAGCCCTCCATTCTCCCAAGCAATCATGTTCCCGTTATCCTTGGTCGCCCATTATTAGCTACGGCTAATGCACTCATCGATACTCGGAGTGGGCGAATGCAATTAACATTTGGGAACATGATCCTCGAGATAAATATTTTTAATAATATCTAGAACGAGGGTGACGATGGAGAACTGCGAGAGACGAATCATTTAGAGGCAGCACACGAGCATGGGAGGACCCACATGCGAGAGCCGATAGGGGTATGCCTTGTTACATCAAGTGAGAGCGACAGTTACAATATGGAGCGAATGGTAGGGGAGGTATGCGTAGTAACTGAAATGAAGAGTGTGAGTGAGCCCTTGAGTGTGAGAAAGAGCGACGATTTAGAGGGCATCGGGAGAGGTTTGTATGAGTGCCTAGAGGAGAGTGAATGGCGAGACACGATAGATACTTTTCTCCTAGATTGCTACCCACCCACACCACCTAATAATTTTGAGATGGAGCGAGGAAGGAAGGATGTGGAAACAAAGCAAGAAAGAGAGCTAGAGGAGTTGATCCTAGCGGAATTTGAGAGAGAATTCGGGCAGGTGGATGAGAGCCTTAACGACGAAGTCCAATCTCTATTGGACTCATGGAGTCATTTAGGAGAGAGCGAGCGGAAAGATAAAATTGATGAGTTTTTTCGCAATGACCATCCACCCATGCAATTTGAGTCCTCGGAGGTAATTGAAGATAAGACTCAAGTCTCGTCTGACTTAGAGCCCAACCCACGTAGTACACATCACGAGGATCCTTTTTCGGTTAATCACGATGAGTCTCCCAGTCTTTACTTTATTTATGGACAAGGGCCCAACTTATTCCAGTTATTGGTGTATGATAGGCATAGGGGAGAGACTAGGAGAGCAATGAATCCCATGCAAGGGGTTGGGTGATTTATGGAGAGAAATGAGAGGTCGTCGCACCCCCGACGAGTATGGGATGATTTTTGTTCTATTTTTGAGTCATGTATGAGTGTTATATAGTGTCTTGGTGCATTTTGATAATTTACTTATTTTATTTATCGCATTTATTCTTTTTCTTCTTTAGATTTTAGTCCTTTTGATTGAGGACAATGCAAAAGTCTAAGTTGGAGGGGTGATAAGTGTGTCTTTCTAAAACTTCACAAATCTTTAAAATGGCAAAAAAAAATTGAAAAATTTTGAAAACCAAAAATATTTTTCTTCAAAATAAATAAAAATTGGAATTTAAAATTTTCAAAAATATCACCTTTATTCTATTTGAACTCTCAAATTGTTAAATCTCAATTGCACTAAGCCGCAATTGACCAAAGATGGAACTTGTACGAAAATTGACGACTTAACGAATAAGTGTGGAGATTAACAAAACCCTGTGAGATTTTGAGCCTATCGATCTTTTTGAGTTTTTAAATCAATCCGAGTTAATGGTTAACTCAAAGTTCGAATTTGGTGTTCGAATAAGTTGTTGATGATCTCAATTCTTTATTTTGATCGGTTAGAAGAAACATGTGTGATGTTGCCTTCAAAAGTGCATAACAAATCTCTAAATTAAATTAATCTTGAGACGCATATGGTAAATTAATAAGTAATTCGGACAATGAAGTAGGCCATCGTTTGTTACCCCAAAAACATGAGCCATAAAAAGATGTGAAAAATTATCCTTTTGATAACCCAATTGAGCCGAATAAAAAAATTTCTTTTCGTTTGGTAACCCGAAAAACCCAAGTAGCCCGGAATTGTGAGAGTTGGTAATGTCATCAAGTAAGTCCAAATAGTGCAATAAAAAGGGGCAAGAAGAAAAGAAAAAAAAATTGATAGAAAAATGCTCAACAAAAATAGAGAAAAAAAAAGAATAAAAAATGAGCAAAAGCCCAAAAAATCACTAAGGGACATCATAAGAAAAAAAATCCAATTTCGAAGTTCCCAACTATTTCCATGTTACCCAATACACCTTTAACCTGAAAAGTCCTACCGAGTCCGGAATGCTAAATTAATTATCGAGTGGAGAGCTAAGACACTAAAAGATAAATAAGAGAGATTAAATGGTGTGAACTAGAGGCAATGTTCCCGTTTTTCAAAAACCGTATTCCGATGAAGAGATCATTTCACTATATATTTCCATCCTTTCAACATAGTATGCGTGAATTTATGTTTCAATGCATTTACTCTTTATAACACGCATACCGAGAGAATATCCACAATTCGAGTGATTCGTTTGTGAGAGCATCCCATGTGCATTTGAATCAAAACGAATTTTCAGAAAATAACGTAATGATCAATCGGTGGAAATTTGAGGTTATTTTTCGGCTTCGCACACACACACGACAAATTGAGACTCTTTTGAATATGAAATTATGGTGATTATTTGTCGAAAAGTTTAAATTGTACAATTTTTAAGTATTTTAATTTTTCATTGAGACTAAGTCGAATTTTGTGGGTATATTCACTGCAAACCCTCACGAGACAACACTCGTCCTACTAGGGTAACCTTGGGGTTTAACGGCTTGCTGCATACGCTAAATGCAATCGCTTGCCCGCAACAAAGGTATTATATCCCAATAAAGTGTTTAAAAAAATTGTGACATTATTCTTTTTCTTTTACATTGCTCGGGACGCGTAAAGTTCTTAGTCAGGGGGATTTGACCGGCCATAAATATCGTATATTTATCCCATTAATTTCGTCACCTTTGTGAACCCGAGTGGTGCAATTGATATGGACTTAACTCATAATTATGCTACTAACCTTTATTGGCAAGTATTTTGTGTTTTGTATTTCTCTTATGTGTTTTACAGGTAAAGTATGCAAGCAGTGCGAAAGAGAAATCGAAACAATGAAGGAAAGGCTAGAAGGGCAAGTTCAAGGGCATTCTTATGATTCTACAGCCTAATCCCGGAGGTGGGGCCCGCTAGAAAGTTGAAGAGCTCGAAAAAATGATAACACTGGAAAAGACGGCTCCTAAATTCGAGCTACGGTGAAAGAGTATGACCTTTGAAGTTGAAGAAAAATCCATAGAAGAAAGGAAGAAAACATGAAAATTTTCTAAGTGTTGGAAATGAAAAGAAGAAGGCTCAAACCAGCAAGTTTTCCCGAACCACAAGGTGAACCGGTTCGGGGGCGAACCGGTTCAGGGTACTTGTGAACCGGTTTGAGGTGCCTAAGATGCAAAATTCTCCTCAATTGCTGATTGGTCCAAAGAGTCCTATTATGTTGCAAACTCTTCTAAAACGTATTTGTGTCATTGTATTGACTTAGAAAACACAGTTTTGAATAGTTTTTCATAGGGAGAAACTATATATATATATATATGTATGTGTGTGTGTGTGTGTGTTTTAGCATAAAAGATATAAAAGGAAGATAATGTGCCCCTAAAATTATAAGAACTTGATGACTTTATAATGGTCATCGATTATATCAATTCACACAGATTGTATGTTGTATTGATTTTTATTAAGTTAGGGAGAGTGTCTCACATGTATCTTCCTTGTTATGTTACCACACGAGTACCTACATGAGTCCCAGCACGCACTCCCACACGTGTTGCTCCGCATGTTCCTGCACATCACGTTAAAGACTTTGAGATCTTTCGAGAGAAAGTTGAGTTTTTGGTTCAAACCTCAAAATATTTGATGGAGGAATCTCATAGGATGTCATCTCCTTTGGAAAGATCCTCCGGGCCTAATGATTGAGGTTGAGACTTTTTGCTAGAATAGGGTGCTTTTTATAATCATATCGTATATCCCTATTCCTAATAAGTACTACCATTGTATTTATTTTTTATTTTAATAGTTTTAAAAATTCAAAAAGAGTTTTGTTTTTATGAAAAACTTTGAGAAAAATTCAAAAAAGATTTTCAGTTTTTAAGAAAAAGATAAAAATTCAAAAATATTTTATTTTGTTAAAATTTTTGAAAAAAGTCAAAAAGATTTTTGTAGTTTGTTTACTCCTTGTATGGATGGACATTTAGGATAGTCGAGTCACAATATCATTCCATTATCCACGTGCCTTTTTTATAGTGTTCTGAGATACAATATCATTTCATCCATGTGCTTAATAATGTGTTGGAGTCATTGAGTTTTGATTAAAAGATTACTTTCTATATGTTTGACTCGTTCTCTCCTTTAATGCACATGTACAATGGTTTATTTGAGCATTGCACTTGTCTGTCACATGTTGGTGAAGGTATTTTCATCTCAGTTTTGCCTAAAATGAAATATCTATCATATAAGATAAAGGTTGTGCTTGTAAGAACCATTGCCCGAATTTATTTTTTTCTTGAAAATTGTTTACTTTAAGCAATAAAAAGGGGCTACGATAGATAAGTTAACTTTGCATTAAAAGTAGCCATTTGCATTCAAAAGAGACAAAAAGATTAAAGCCACATAAAAACAGAAGTGCTCGGTCAATTTTTTTATCATTGATACTTCATTTTTCATAAGCATTATTTCTTCAAAAATAATTGAGAGATATCTTAGTTATGCGAGATTTTGAGGGAGTATAATTGAATATTAATGGGTTTGCACATACCATATAATCTCTAAAAATATAAACTAGTTTTCGGCGCTATTGGTGTGAAAATCATTTTACACTTTGATTTGTTGATTGGATTTAGCCAATATCATATGAATCCAACTTTTTACACCTAAGACAGACTTCGAGTACATTCGTTAGGATTATCGTAAATCCATCATGCACATGTGTTATTGTTGTTTGTGTTTATTTTCCTATCGAATAAGTTGACACCCATTCATTACGCTTTCATAATTCAGTTATTTGAGTGTTTGTTTATGGTGTGTGTTGTATTTGTATATCTTATACTGGAGAATTTTTTTAAAAAAATAAAAAATAGTTGGTGAATTTGGTAAATTGAGCATCATTACACATGCTTGATTTATATTTTTTGTGATGATATTCTTCCGTTTGCGATGCTCTCCATTTTGATGCTTTAGTTTCTACTCCTTGTCTGTTTCAGACAAAATAAAAGGGGGAGATTTACATGAGTTTGGTTTATAGGGGAGAAATACTTATGTGTTTTACTTTTATATTTCAAACTCGATGCATCATGGGGTATTTGCCTTGTTTCATGTGTGTATGTAAATTTGAACATCATATTCATAATACACTCGACGAAGAAAAAGTAACCAAGAGAAGAACAAGAAGAAGTGGAGATTTGAAGACATATTTTGAAAACATCATTATCTTGTACCTATCCATTTTCTAGGGGTTGCGAGGGTATTAGGATAATTTTATGTCTTAGGGGATTTTGATGTAATTTGGATTTCGGATTTTATTTTTATACCGAAATAGACAAAGGGAGAAATTTGTAAGAACAATTATTCCAATATTGTTCATAGCTTAGGCCAACATATAGTTTGGCGTATCCCGTTACAATTCGACTCAAGACATCATAAAGAATCGAATCCTCAACATCTCCAACTTTCAAGGATCTCTACATTATGAAGGTATAATGCTACTTAGAGTCTAAATTTATTCTTTGAATTTATTTTTGGGATTTTTGAATTTTATTTAAACTGAAATAAGATTTTTAAATTTAAAAATCGAGGCATATTCTTTGTTTAATTTTTTTTTCAAAACTTGCTAACCTCGTTCAAACGAGACCAGGTTTATGTTCGAACAAGATCACACTTTTGTTTGAAGGCTTGTCTGAAGTTTACATCAAATGGTCGTTTGAAGCTGGTTCAAACGAGATGATAAATTCATTCGAATGAGATCCTATCTCATTCTAACGAGTTACCATTCTCATTCGATCAAGTCTCATTTCGTTCGAATGAGTCGTCATCTCGAATTTGTGAACGCCATATAAATACTTGTTTCGTATTTTTATTTCAAAAAAAGACTATTGCCAAAACAATGTTTCATATCTTTTGCAAAGGTTTTCATACTTTTCAGTTTAGAAAACTTTTTTGATTCACAAAACACATCCCCAGAATATATTTGTGTGAATATGTTTAATCCCTAGATAGTTGTATCTTGCATACACAACTCTTGTGGATAAATCATCTTTACTATTGGCAATTGTGATTCTCGAGGGAACTCACTATTGAAGATAAAGGCTAATCGGTGAATACCGAGCATGGAAGGTCGCATGTGGTGGACTGAGACGTATTCTTTAGAGATTTACGAAGACTAGCGTGTTATTCCTGTAGAGATTATCAAGTAGTATTGTAAGTCGACTGTCTTGTAATATTTCTAAAGTGCTGAATAAAAGGTTTTGCCCGAAAGGAATTTTTCCTGAAACTTTGCCTTTGTTGAATGCTTAGTTTGATTTATCTATTTTATAACATCAATGCATGTTTAGGATAAAAAGATAAATTTGATTAAGATAGAAAAAAATTGGGTTTGTGTTTGAGGGTTGACATTTAATTGATAAGTTATATCATTAGACCTATATCGCACTCTCAAATTGGTTTACCCTTTACATCTAGATTTGAAGGTGGCTTGAAACAATATGTCTTTGAAGGCTTAGAAGTAGAAGTACTCCCCCTATTATAGCCTACTTGACTACTCCAAGTTCTAACACTACTTTTCTCCCTGAGTTTTCTATCCACCTTTATCACCAATCTGAACACATTATTATAAGTCCAATAAGATTGCAATTGGACAACGTTTAAAATTCGGTCTTTGAACCACCAAGATATCGAGAAATAATTTATTCCTCTAACTCGGATAAAATCGCATTATAAGATGATAAAATTATTTTGAATACTCCTCCTGAATATCTCAGTTTGCTTAAACTTATCAAACTTAAGAAAATCATCTTGTAAGTAAATATTAAGTATGAATTTATTCTTTAACTCCTTTTTCATCTTCTCCCATGTTACATTCTTCTTTTTCCCTCATGGACACATTTCTTCTTTAGACGTTACCACCAAATTGAGGCATGTTTCTTCAGCTTAACGGCTACCAGCTTTATTTTCTAATATCCTAAATTTCATTATAGTCAAAGATTATCTCCATGGGGTTGAGCCAATCAATGATCTTATAGACTTGGGTTTGACCTTAAAATTTTAGAATGTCAACTTTGATATAACCATGGTGATATGGATTGTTTCTTCCACATCTACGATTCAAAGGAGTCTCTCTTTCCATTACTCGATCATGAGCATTGTAAAAGACGTCAATCTCCTCTTCATCTTTTGAGAATTTATTCTCTGACACAAGACGCCAATCATCGTGCTCCTAAGCTTCGTATCATAGCAAACTATAACGGAGTTTTTGCACTTGACTCCTCATAACATCCGTTTTAATGTCAGGCAAGTATCATTCGCGTACTAGTGTATCAACATTCGGGACATGATGATGACAATTGGCAATAACAATATGGATCTAATACCAATCAGGCATCGAATAATGAAAGAGAAGGTGATAACACAAATGTAAACTCAGGTAACAAACTCACCTTATAAATAATCCACCAAAGAGAGGGAGAAACACTCGTTACCAATTAAAATCCACCAAATTGGTTAAGAGCAAAAATAAGAAAAATCCACTTCTTAGACAAAAGTCTATTTATATTTTCAAATCACTCTGCCTTAGCTTTATTGATTCTCAATCTTTGGACCTTGGAACATCTCTCCAGCCATTGGTAATTAATATATATTAGGGAGAACATTAAATAAACTAGCATTTAGAAAACTAAAAGACTAGACATTTGGAACTCGCAAAATATCAGCCTTGAATTTTTAACGTCATTTAAAATGCTTGTCGTTCTCTGTGTGCATTTAATTAGAAGGTGAACCATATACCAAATAGAATGGTTGGAAGTCTTCTTTCCAATGAACTTTGAATCACATCATTTGAACTACTGACCAGTGAGTTATAACCATTTTACTAAAGGGTGTCAATGTTGACTCTGCAAACCAAAATGAGACTATTTAGTTTCTTTAAGCCCAATTAATGAACCATAAAGCTTCTAGGGACTTGTATGAATATCAGAGGTTGATCCTACATTAGTGTACATCAACTAGAACTAAAAATATATTTAATTAAATATCTCAATCATACAAATCCATAATTAGCTTTATGAAGAGATAAAACAAATTATTGGTTCGAACAAAATCCCTGGAGGTATCCGCAACTTCTTTGGCTGTTATCTCAATGAAGCGAATCATGACTTCTCTACAGTGAAATATCTTACAAGTCACAATCTTTCATATTTTGTCTAGTAGGAAAATACTGTCAGATCTTTCGACATGGCTTCGTTGAGATCTCGCTTTAGCAAAGGTTAACCTTCGTTGCATCGAAAAGTCAGTGAATGCTTTCAACATATCCACTTTATCTACAAAAACAAATATTTTATATATTTTCAAAAAGAACTTTTTATTTATGGGATCTTATAGCCTACTCATTTCTTCCATGTCAAGACAAGTGGGAGCATGGGTTTTCTAAGTTATATACCCCATTAGCATTTCTCTTTCATAAGGATTAATACATTTTTCAAGAGAATTTTTTTCAAGAGAAGTCTAGAGTTTTTTGTGTTCTTCATTTTTACGAACCTGAAACCTTTTTTAGAAAAAAGACTAGTCCATCCTTATTATTCCTTTTTCTTCTCTTATCTTCTTTGCACTTGATTAGGTTGATAAACAACAAAGAAGAATAATTAAATTTTGATAACCTTTTAAACACTTTTGTCATCTTAATCTTTTAAACTTAATACATATATTTCTTGGGAGATTTTTTTATCATGTGGTTCTTTATGAGTTTAATCAAGAGTGAAATCAAGACAACTTTTGGTTGGTTCAAGGCAACATTATTGATCGTTTGAGTGAGTTTTTTTTTTTATCGTTAGTAGGTTTTTTCGTCATACATCCGATTTTGTGGCGCGATTCACTTTTTCTCTTTATTTATATCTCAATTTCTTAATGTAGATTTAAATTTGATGCTTTGATTAAATCATTTGTAAATCTGGTCACATAGACCTTTAAGTTGTACTTGTTTTTTGACATCGATTAAAATTAGAAACATAAAATTTCAATTTAGTGTGATCTTCTATTTCGAGTAGTAATAGCCCATAGTGCACTCTCAAAATTTATTTTTTCGAATCTCCCAAAGTTACCCCATATTTAATTAACTACCATTATCTTAATTTGATACCCTTTTAAAATAACCTCTTCAAATTTCCTTAATATTTTCATCCTTGACTAACTCTTAACTTCTAACTTTTAATAAACTTAACATTATTAAAATATTTTGTTTTTGTATCCCTAAGTTTAACAAGCTTATTGATACTTTTCCCTCTTTTTTCGATCCTAGTTTGAAATAAAACTTAGACTTTTTACCTTACCATGTATAAAAACTTTTATATACATAGTAGGATAGTGTGTAAGGATTCATTAATACTTTTATATCCAGTGAGAGGAGTAAATGTTGTGTTTCTAAATAAAGTAGGATAGGAATGAATAATCAAAATCGATTCATTGCTTTTATAAGATTTTATTTAAAAAAACACCACATGTTTACTTACATATATTTATACATGGAAAATTTGAAAATGTATTAATGTAATTTTACACTAACATGAAAATTAGATTATTGACTAAACAAATGTACAGAGATAAAATTGTTAAAATAATTATGTTGCATGTCGCACTGACTTATACCTATTTCAAGTTTTGAAACTTTCTCCCACTGGCACCTACACTGCATATTGGACACATACTCACAATGTTTCTCAAATCATGAGAACATAGGTTTATATACATAACAATTAGAACTTAAGAAAAGAGTATATTCTTTATCGTGCAAGATTTTAATCAACAAAGTATTTTCACTTGGATTATATTACTCATTAATTTGGGTAGATAAACGTAATACGGAGTATAAATGTATGTATAAATGAATCGATGGTCAGAAAGAGTTAATGATTCAAGCCCTTGTGTTGATAACATGTTTTAAAAAATTATTCATAGAAAAATATAAAAGAGAGGAAAATAAATTTGTGTGTACATAATGAGAGGGTGTATACCTTATTTATGAGGCAGGGTGGTCTCCCTCAAAACTTCTTGAAACAATATATGACAAAGTTACAATATAAGACTTCAAACCACATGTAGACATCCAAAAATAGATTACATAGCCCTTGCTATTGTAAAAATAGTTTCACTTTATTATCATGATTCCCTTCATACTTGAATACTAACTAGCTACCCCTCTTATGGGGAAAAAGATCATAACAACACAAGTGTCTCCCTAAATCATCTACTACAATCCACATGCATGCAAATTTACACATGAATCATTTTAATTCAACGTTGTGTATAATTTTTTATCTTTTCATTTATCACTCATTCCATAATTTACTAAAAAAATATATGTGAATAATATTTTTTGAAATACTAAAAAATTATCATTTTTACTTTTCGATTTTGTCTTTTAAATGATGTGTTTATTTCATTTCACTAGTTCTAACTAACTGTTTTCCTTTAATAAATTTTATTTTATACTTATATAATAGTAATCGCAATTTAACTACAATGCATATATTACTTTTAAGAAATTTATTTTGCTTACACTATTTTTCCTTTTATATCTTTATACTACTATAAAATGCAATACAGGCATTTATTATTCCTCAACAAAGAGGCTATCCACGTGTGCAAGGTAGGAAATCTCTATAATACTCTGGTAGGAAATCTCTATAATACTCTGAAATCCAATAGAAGCACTTAAGAGCGTCAAATCCTTTCGGATCCAGTCTCCTCTTATTCCATTAGCTCTGATACCATTCTCTCTACCCCACACCCTAGCCCCTCCTCCTCCTATGTCACCAACCCCTCCCCGCACTGTCACCGGTCCCTCCTCCCTCACATCATCAACCCCTCTCCCAACCAACATATGGTCGACGAACCTAAATTAACAAACCGATGTTTAGCCAAATATATGTCACTAATCCCTCCTGCATCATCAACGCCTCTCCCAACAAACCTATGGTTGGGGAACCTAAATCAACAAACCAGTGCTTAGCAAAACCTAGATGAATAAGATGACGCCGGACAAATCCAAAGTCAACATATCGATAGTTGGAGAAACATCAATCAACATACATGGTGGATTTTGGATTTCATAATTTTGCGGTTTTGGATTTGATCGGATTTTGTGATTATGGATTAGGTTACAGGTTACGGGGGAGGATGAGAGGAGGTTTGGAGTAAGTTATGGTTATGGTGGTGTGTCTGCGAGGAAGGATGGGGGGGGGGGGAGAGAATGATGGTTGGGGGTGGGATTGTTAGGGATAGGTTGGGGAGGGGGAGATGGGGTCGCTGGGGATGGGGGACGGTGGGGTGTTGTATTTTTTTTTGCAGGTTGTTTTATTTTGTTAGAGTTTTTTTTTCTCCTCTATCTTTTATTTTTCCAGCTTCAACAATCTATTTCTACATATTTTTTAATTCTTCCATGTTGTTTTACACATCTTTGTAGTCAGAGGCTAACTTTTGATTTGTTTCTTAAAAACCATCAGAAGATTGGTTGGCAGGGGTGGAGTTGCAAGGGTTTTAGATTCTAGAGGTTATTTTGTAATTACAACAAGTTTATGGTTTATTTTGGATCTTTTACTTTGTATGAAACAAGGGTTTGAAACTGATTTTATTAAAATATTGATTTGCCTTTCTTAAAAAAAAGGTGAAAATTGTATTAATGTATTTTATGTTCCAATATTATCCACTTTACATTTTTTGTACTCAAGTCCCAAATAAATGTACTACGCGAGTAAGTTTGAATATGTGATGTACTATCAAAGATATTTTGTACTAAATAAGTAGTTTAATATATAAATAAATAATTAATGATAGCACAAATCATTGACATAATATTTTTATAACATAGAAACTAAAAATACATGATTTTCCATATTTTTCTGTGATTGTGCTTTCGTAAATTAACAAACATAAACTTATTGTTTTCAAGGAAATGCTTTCTTATCACTTTATGATGTGATACGTGGGTTTATTATGCCATTGTCCTTTACTCGATACTTGATGTGTTGTAGTTCATTGTAGGTGATTATAATAGCGAGGACTATTCACATGAATTTCGAGTTGTTAACGATGATCCAAATAATCTTCTTATGCAACATTTATTGTGTAATTATTATTTACTTGATGTGTTGAAATTATAAGTCTCCCAATGAAATAATTTAAGGGCGGCAACATTGTCACTGTTACCTCGCCCGCGCATCGCGCGGGCTTACACATAGTTTGTTATAAAATGGTGTTTACATATGTATTAATGGCTATCTCCAAATATTAGACAACTAAATTCCATTTTGATGGTGTCAATGACTTTGTAGATGGCGAGTATAATCTTTCTAGATTTGCCAGTTGTTACTGGGTTCTCTTACGGAAGGATTACACATGCTTCTGAATCTACTAATCTGCAAGCATGTGGCCAAGCCTACCAATTTATGAAAAAAAGGTAAACATATCATTAACTTCTGAGATTAAGATTACTCCCATTCATGTTTCTTGTATATTAATAAAATATGAATGTATTATGTTCTATAAAATACTTTATCTTTTGAATATTGCTACAATATATTAGTAAAATTTTGAACATAAATAATGCCCTCCTTGACAACACTTTGGTTTAACACAATATTTTTTGGAAATAAAAATAAACAAGTGAACTCATGATTATAAATAATTTTTTTAATAATTTATTTTACATCATCATTGTAAAAGAAATCAAGTAGGGCATCTATTGTGGTGATTGTTTTTAAAATGCCTTATATATTTTGTGTCAGTGTACATTCAAAATTTTCTATGTGACTAGTGACTATTTATATATAGATAGAAAATTCGTACATAGTATCATAATCTTTTTTCTTTCTAAAAGTGTTTTTATCGTTTGTATCAATAGTATAAAATATTTATATAATATGTAGGTAATATTATTTTTCAGTTTATAATGAAGCCAGCGTGTCAAAATGAAGGGGAGGTGAAAAACGCCGACAATGTTTCAATTAAAAGGAGTAGGATCGCATAAGAGAGATTGTCCTTTGTATAAGGATATAGATGTCCCTACTAATACATAAGTGACATATGAGGACAAAGAAGATTTGTATATGCTTTCTTACTTTACAAGGTAGCTTGTATGGATATTGAAATTAGGATCTCCCAATCAAGTATGCTCAACGTTAATATATTTTGAGACGTTGCGAGAAAAGATCAAAATTTCGTGGTCTTTGCTTAATTGTTAAAAATATGTTTTTGGGGGTGAACATTTTTTCAAGAACAACATATATTATTTGGTGTAGTGGATTTTGGGTTGTGTGGACTATGCGCCAAAATTGATAAAAGAAACTTTATATACATTAGCCAATTGGATTCCAAGTGTTATTGGGATTGATAGAGGGTGGAATATTGATAACAAAACGTAGTTATAAGGTCCAAAGCAATAAAGAGAATAGTAAAAGTTATACCCTCTCAAACAAGGTTCTAGTGAAATGGGAAGCCACGTATAAAGTTATCAATCACTTGAGGCTTGTTGTGACTGAACGGATAAATCAGTTAAAATTTTCCTAAAAACATACGATGGAGGTCGAAAAAGTGTTACTAGTGAGTGTGATTATGCTTTTTGATTCATAGGGTGTTGGTATCATGTTTAATGGAGTGTGAAACTAGATATGGAAAGTTAATACTGGAAGTTTAAATATGAAAAGGGAGTCCTAGAATTCGAGAGTTACGTAATTTGTTGATAGGGTTTAGATTTTTGAGTTTGTTTCAAATTCCATCTTTTGTGTCAACGCCTCAATCGAATCATCCACATCGTTTTGTGGATCTATTCATCTCAAATCTACAAGTTTTTTTTAAGTATGGAGTATTTTTGTCTTTTTACTTGGGTATAAATAGATCATTGCAGGTCATTTTTCTATAACTTTCTTTTAACATTAAGAGATTCAACTTATTAAGAGAGATAAGTATATAATTAAAATTAAGGTTTTTCATGATTTTAAAGAATTATTTAACTTCTTTTTGTGTCATATTGAATTTCTTATTTTTTATTAAACTTTGTATAGGAAGTTATACACGAAAAATGATGGAAATAGTGATACATTAAAAGAAAATTTAACATAACATGTTTACAACAATCTAATTGGGGCATTAAGAAATGTAGGGAAAAAATATAATACAAGTTTTAAATTATATTGTACACAAAAATAGATACAAATTTAATTAGGAAATGTGATAAACTAATACTTGCAAAACCTATATTACATAAATTAACGTTAATTTGTAATTGTGGATAATTTTTTTTATAACAAGAGTACTTAATATTAATTGGACTAAAATAAAAAAACAGAATGCAATTGGTAAGGACAAATGGGAAAATGATAAGTCCTAACGGTCAAAAGGTGCCTAAAAGTGATAATTTTTGTTATTTAGGATCGAGCATCCAAAAAGATGGAGATATTAGTGATGATGTGACACATAGGTTTAAGGTAATTGGGGTCAAGTGGAGAAGCGATACCAACATATTATGTGATAGTGCGTATACCTATGAAAATGAAGCGGGGAGTAAGATAAAAACTAAAGCTGTCATGCTACTGGGGACATAATGTTAGGTAACCAAGCAACAAATGTTGCACGTTAGCGTGTCAACAAATGATAGTGACTATAACCTCAAATAATAATATGATACACACAATGAAAGTGTGCTGAGTAGAAAAACACACATTGGAAAATGCAATATTTAAGTGGTTCGCCAATGTGGCTACATCCATTGATAACTCGGATCAATTAAAAATGGGGTACAAAAGAGAGCTCTCACAAATGCAGTCCAAATGAAAAATATAATTTGTATTTTTCTATACAGATGTATACTCAAATAAGCTCTTTACACTCAACTCTGTTGTTGGTTCTTAGCGTGTTTTCCATCTGCTGAATGCCATCCCTTTTATAGGGAAGATTAGAGGGTCACACTCCTTAATTTAAGGAGCAAAGTGGAGAGAGTGGGACACCTACCTAAAGTCCACTAGACAAAATCCGAAGACATCTGACAAAAGCCACCTAAAGCAATTTTGGATTTGATCTTTTCAACAATATCCACCTTGGCAAAATTTTATAAGTCATCGTGTCAAACTTTTGCCAAGAAAAAAAACTAACAATTCCACCTTGGCTAGATATATAAAGCTCCACCCAAACACGTAATCACATATTATCCAAAATTATCCAAGTAGCCTCCAAATGCACTCATAAGCGACATACACCTGAAGATGGTCAAATCCAAATATATTGATCAAGTCCAAATAGTTCTCAAGCTTGATCCTAGTTACAACCCGTCAGTATATTCGCGGGATTATGCGCAGTTCTAATCTTCTTGAGGATAATACTCCCCTCATCCAAAATTTCGAACAAAGTGGAAATGAACGTCGATGTGCTTTATCCGTGAATGATGAACCTGTTTCTTTTTTAAGTGGATGGCACTCAGATTATCACATAAGACATCCACGTGATCCTGTATAATTTCTAAGTCTGCAATTAAACCATGAAGCCAAATGGCCTCCTTACCGGCTTCTGTCATTGCCATATACTCTGTCTCTTCAGTAGACAAAGAAACTATAGACTTTAGCGTAGACCTCCAACACACTGGCCCTCCAGCAAGTGTAAACACATAACTAGTGGTGGATCGACGTTTATTCAAATCACTGGCGTAATCTGATTCCACATATCCAAACACATGCTAACCAACGTGTGAATCATTCTCAAACTTTAAACCAACATCTACAGTACCATGGATATACCATAAGATCCATTTCACATCTTTCCAGTGCATTTCCCTGGATCATGCATGTATCTGCTCACCATACTAATAACTTGTGAAATATCGGGCCTCGTACACACCATTGACTACACCAAATTAGGCAAATGGTCACGGATCAAATGCCTGACCAGGACTGTGGGTCACGGCTAAGGACCGTGATCATTTTGGGACCGACCATTTTGTGAGTCACGTCCCAAATACCTGACCAAATGGGGGGGCCCAGACGTGAGGGTCATGACTAATGGCTGTGGATAGAGGTCGTGAACCCATACATGCTACTAGTCACGAATTTAGGCTGTGACCCAATCTTTGGTACAAAAACTATAGTCACGACTTTAGGACGTGACCCCTTACCGCGATAAAAAATAGGTCATTGCTACTTGTCACGGCTTTGAGCCGCGGCTAAATTAGGCGAGGAACTTTGGTACATTGGTCGTGCGAGGATCTCTGGTACCACGCGGTCAGTTCTAGGGAGTTACATTGGTCTCGTGCGAGGTGTTTGTGCATCTCACGGGGCCATTTGGGGGTGTTTGGGATTTTCGCCCTCTAACGACATGTCTTTAAGCCTAAGTCTAGATATTTTTAAATTATAGGCATGTTCTCAAACTGGGGGTCCCGTGACCACGCGATCAGTTCCTACGAGTTACATTGGTCCAGTGCGAGGTGTTCGTGCATCTTATAGGGCCGTTTGAGGGGTGTTTGGGGTTTTCGCCCTCTAATGACATGTTTTTAAGCCAAAGTCTAGATATTTTCAAATTATCGGCATGTTCTCAAATTGGGGATCCCGTGACCACGCGATCAGTTCCTACGAGTTACATTGGTCCCGAACGAGGTGTTCGAGCCTCTCACGGGGCCGTTTGGGGGGTGTTTGGGTTTTTTTCCCCCTAACGACATGTTTTTAAGACAAATTCTAGATATTTTCAAATTATCGGTATGTTCTCAAATCGAGGGTTCTGTGACCATGCAATTAATTCTGACGAGTTACATTATCTCGTGCGAGGTGTTCGTACCTCTCACGGGATCGTTTGGGGGTGTTTTGGGTTTTCGTCCCCTAACGACATGTTTTTAAGCCTAAGTCTAGATATTTTCAAATTATCAGCACCTTCTCAAACCTGGGGTCCCGTGACCTGGCGGTCAGTTCCTGCAAGTTACATTGATCCTGTGCTAGGCGTTCATGCCTCTCACGGGGCCGTTTGGGGGTTGTTTTGGGTTTTCGCCCCCTAACATGTTTTTAAGCCTAAGTCTTGATATTTTCAAATTTTTATCATGTTCTCAAATCGAGGGTCCCGTGACAATGTGGTCAGTTCCTGTGAGTTACAATGGTCTCGTACGAGGGGTTTGTGCCTCTCACGGGGGCCATTTGGTGGGTGTTTTGGGTTTTCGACCTCTAACGGCATATTTTTATGCCTAAGTTAGAAATTTTCAAATTATCAACATGTTCTCAAAACTAGGGTTCCGTGACCATGCGATCAATTCCTATGAGTTACATTGGTCCCGTGCGAGATGTTCATGCCTCTGATGGGGCCGTTTGAGGGATGTTTTAGGTTTTTGCCCCCTAACGGCATATTTTTAAGCCTAAGTCTAGATATTTTCAAATTATCAGCATGTTCTCAAATCGGGGGTCCCGTGATCACACGATCAGTTCATATTAGTTACATTGATCCCGTGAGAGGTGTACGTGCCTCTCATGGGGCCGTTTGGGGGGGTGTTTTGGGTTTTCACCTCCTAACGACATGTTTATAAGTCTAAGTCTAGATATTTTTAAATTTTTGCCATGTTCTCAAACCGGGGTCCCGTGATAACGCGGTCAGTTCCTGTGAGTTACATTGGTCACGTGCGAGGGATTCGTGCCTCTCACGGGGTCGTTTGGTGGGTGTTTGGGGCTTTCGCCCTCTAACAGCATATTTTTAAGCCTAAGTCTAGATATTTTCAAATTACCAGCATATTATCAAACTGAGGGTTCCGTGACCATGCGATTAATTTCTATAAGTTACATTGGTCCCCTGCGAGGTGTTCATGCGTTCACGGGGCCGTTTAGGGCTGTTTTTGGTTTTTGACCCCTAACGATATGATTTTAAGCCTAAGTCAAGATATTTTCAAATTATCGACATGTTCTCAAATCGGGGTTCCTGTGACCACATGGTCAGTTCCTACGAGTTACATTGGTCCCGTGCAAGGTGTTCATGCTTCCATGGGGCCTTTGGTGGTATGTTTTGAGTTTTCGCCCCTAACGATATGTTGTTAAGCCTAAGTCTAGATATTTTCAAATTTTTGTCAATTTTTCAAATCGGAGGTCCTGTGACCACGTAGTTAGCTCTTGCGAGTTACATTGGTCCTGTACGAGGTGTTCGTGCCTCTCATGGGGACGTTTGGGAGGTGTTTTGAATTTTTACCACCTAACGACATGTTTTTAAGCCTAAGTTTAGATATTTTCAAATTATCGGCATGTTCTCAAATCGATGGTCTTGTGACCACGCGGTCAGTTCCTACGAATTACATTATTCCTGTGCAAGATTTTCGTGCTTCTCACTGGACCGTTTGGGGCTAAATATATTTTTATCATATTCTAAAATTGGGAGTTCGGTGATCATAGGGCCAGTTCCTACGAGTTACATTAGTCCTGTGTAAGGTGTTCATGCCTCTCGCGTGGCCATTTGGAGACGGTTTGGGGTTTTCGCCCACTAAGGGTATGTTTTTAAGCCTAAGTCTAAATATTTTAAAATTATCGACATGTTCTCAAACCGGGGATCCCGTGACTACCCGATCACCTCCTACGAGTTACATTGGTCCCATGCGAGGTATTCGTGCCTCTCACGGGGATGTTTGGGGGGTGTTTTTATTTTGCGTCCCCTAACGGCATATTTTTAAACCTAAGTCTAGATATTTTCAAATTATCTGCATGTTCTTAAATCGATGGTCTCGTGACCACGTGGCCAGTTCTTGCGAATTACATTGGTCCTGTGCTAGGTGTTCATGCCTTTCACGGGACGTTTGGGGTTTTTGTCCCCTAACGACATTTTTAAGCCTAAGTCTAGATATTATCAAATTATCGACATGTTCTCAAATCGGGGGTCCCTTGATCACGCGATGAGTTCCTACGAGTTATATTGGTCCCGTGCGAGGTGTTCGTGCCTCTCATGGGGCCGTTTAGGGGGTGTTTTGGGATTTCGCCCCCTAACGACATGTTTTCAAGTAAGTCAATATATTTTCAAATTATTGGCATGTTCTCAAATCGGGGTGATCAGTTCCTGCGAGTTACATTGGTCCCGTGCGAGGTGTTCGTGCCTCTCGCGGGGCCGTTTGGGAGGTAATTTGGGTTTTCATCTCCTTATAACATATTTTAAGCCTAAGTCTAGATATTTTCAAAATATCGACATGTTCTCAAACTGGGAGTCCCGTGACCACGCAGTCAGTTCCTGCGAGTTACATTGGTCCCGTGCGAGGTGTTCGTACCTTTCACGGGGCCATTTGGGGGGTGTTTTGGATTTTATCCCCTAAATGGCATGTTTTTAAGCCTAAGTCTAGATATTTTCAAACTATCAGCATGTCCTCAAATCGGGGGTCTCATGATCACGCGATCAATTCCTATGACTTACATTGGTCCCGTGTGAGGTGTTCGTGCCTCTCACGGGCCCGTTTGGGGTCTATTTAAGATTTTTCTCCCTAATGGCATATTTTTAAGCCTAAGTCTAGATATTTTCAAATTAATGGCATGTTCTCAAACTGGGGGTCCCCTGACCACGGGATCAATTGCTGCGAGTTACACTAGTCCCGTGTAAGGTGTTTGTACCTCTCACGGGGGGGTGGGGGTGGAGGGTAATTTGAGTTTTTGCCCTTAACGGCATGTTTTTAGGCCTAAGTCTAGATATTTTCAAATTATTAATGTGTTCTCAAACCGAGAGTCCCGTGATCACATGGTCAGTTCCTGTGAGTTACATTGGTCCCGTATGAGGTATCCGTGCCTCTCACGGTCCCGTTTGGGGGGTGTTTTGGATTTTCGCCCCTTAACGACATGTTTTTAAGCGTAAGTCTAGATATTTTCAAATTTTCATCATGTTCTCAAATCGGGGGTCCCACGACCACGCATTCACTTCCTGCTAGTTACATTTGTTCTGTACGAGGTGTTTGTGCCTCTCACAGGGCCATTTGGAGGGTGTTTTGGGTTTACGCCCCCTAACGGCATGTTTATAAGCCTAAGTCTAAATATTTTCAAATTTCTTCATGTTCTCAAACTGGGGGTCTTGTGACCACGCGGTCAGTTCCTATGAGCTACATTGGTCCCGTGCTAAGTGTTCGTGCCTCACACGGGGCCATTTGAGGGGTGTTTTGAATTTTTCCCCCCGAACAGCATGTTTTTAAGCATAAGTCTAAATATTTTTAAATTGTCGGCATGTTCTCAAACCGGGATTCCCATGACCACGCGTTCAGTACCTATAAGTTACATTGCTCCCGTGCGAGGTATTCATGCCTCTCATGAGGCCGTTTAGGGGGGGTGAGATTCGTCTAACACAACGTCTTGTAGTGGTTCTATGACTATTTGCGGGGCCGACCTTATTTCTTCTACCCCAATTCTTCCATTATTTGGCTTCTATTTGGAGGGGGTATCTCCATCTGTGGTCGCTTCCTTTACGACCACTTTTTCCTTTTTTTTTTCTTATGTGGGTCTGATTGAAGCGATAAACCATTGTCGAGTAGTTCACAGTTCCCCTATATCTCCATTACCCATTGATCGGTAATGCATTTGAGCTTCTGGTGGTAAATGGATGTGACTGATTTCTTGGGATGGAGCTAACCTTATCTTAATATCGCATTTTAATGGGATTCAATGTCCGCTAACAAAAACTCTATCATCTTGGATATGTTCCTCATTTACACTGGGAGACCCACCTTCCCTAGAGGCATTATTATTCTGCCAATGAAGGTGACCAAAAAGATGGTCGCTTCTTTCAAATTCTCCATCTTGAGGTTGACTTTTTTGAATAGTTTTGGGTACATGACCTCTGAAGGTCTCCCCTAGTCAACTAGTATTTTATCCACATCATAGTTGGTAATCCCGATAGTGACTACTAGTGCATCATGATGTGAAGTTCTGACTCCGACCAGGTCTTTTTCGGTGAAGACTATATATTTGGCATAATCAATATATTTTGGAAGCGGACGTTTGCTCGAGGAGGTTTTAATAAGGTCAATTTGGAAGGCCTATATGACCGCAGTAACTTTCTTTATCTCCATTCACACAACGTTGCCCTGAATCTGGTTCGAATTCGAGGCACCATAGAAAACTACGAACTCATTTTCTATATCATCATCATCTAGGATGTTGTCAGGTTTTTAGTCACACTCAACATAAGCTTTTTCGTTCTTCTTCTCAACGTAATCATCTAAATGACCTGCTTGTGCAAGATCTTCTACGTATAACTTCAGTGCATTGAAATTCTCTGTGTGTTACTTGTGATATGAACATCTCAGGGTGGTGTTCCTCTTTGATAAGTCCTTCCATATTCTTTGGACACTTGAAATATTTCTTATATTTAATATTGTTCAAGATCTTATATATCGGATCCTTGAATACAATATTTATGGAAGGATAGGCCTTAGTGGGATTAACCTTATCATCGCCCTTAAACCCTCCATTGTGGCTTTTCCCCCTTATTGGGAGCAATATCTTTATCTCTGTTCTTACTCGTCTTTGACCAAACATCATTTTACTGAATGACGACCACAACATCTTCCATCTTTAAATATTTCTCAATCCTTGACATGAGGTCATTGATGGCGTCGACCTTCTTCTTGGTAAGGGACTGGTGCAACATGGAACTGCTTGGCAAGTCTATTTTGAACAAGGATATAACCACTTGCTAGAAGCAGTCCTTCACATCGTTATAGGTTTCCTAATACAGTTGAGCGTACTTGCTCAAGTTCTCATGGGGCTTATTCTTCATAATAAGGAGTGAATTCATCCTCTTTAGGTGGGAGCTATTAGTGATGAAACTGCCACAAGCTGCATGAAACTAGTGATCGACCTGTACGATAACTTTTTAAACCAATTATGTTCAATGTATCCTAAACTGGAAGGTAAGATGGAACATGATTCGTATCGAATATGGCATATTTTCCCCGTTATCTTTATGCATTCTAGCACTTTTACGGTCCTAAATGCCTATAATTATGCTCATTAACCAGACAACCTTGGATTTGGATATATACATGCTTTGCAGGGGTTATTTGTGCTTTTGTAGGTATTGGAACGCTAAAAGTGAGGTTCGATTGCATTTCGGAGAAGTTTCGTCATCGAATGCTACTTCAAGGGCAATTTGGTCTTTTCAAACTCACTATTTTTTATGGAATTAAGTTACCAACATGTAGATCATCAAATTATCTTTCCGTGGCCACTGACCGTGCGTCATTCTGACTCCGTATGTGGAAGTTATGGCCTTTTCTGAAAGGTTTCAGTATTTTCTTCTACTTCAAGGGCATTTTGGTAATTTCATACTGGTTTCAAAATAGAATCATGTAGATAATTGAATTAGCTTCGCATCGGTTCCGACCACGCCTCATTTCGATTCCGTATGAGGGAGTTATGGCCATTTCCGTGCAACGCGTCAAAATTGATTCGGAGAGGAAAAGTGGGTTGTCTCCAGCCCAAGGCAAATTCCAAAAGTGCGGTCGACCGGTCCCATCAGATATGGACGAAAATTGACTTATTTTGGGTTTTTTGGCTTGGTTTTGTTGGGGGTTTATTTTGGGGTATAAATAGAATGTTGTAGGCTTTTCTTTGGAGATATATTTCATTTTAGGTTAGAGAGGAGGGGATTTTGGTGGTGGAGCTTCTCTCTCTAGGGTTTGCACCATTTGGGTTTGTAAGTAACACTATTCATCTTCTTCTCCATTAATATAGTTGTATTTCCTTTTCTTGCTTTATTTCCATTGATGTCATTCCATTTCTTGCCTAGATAATTAGTTGTAGTTATTTATTTCTTGCTTTAATTAGTTAATTAGTTGTTTAAAGTAGTTTAATACATGTATTGTCCGTAGATAACGGGTTGGGATTACGTTTCCACCATTAATGGGCGTCGAGCTCTGAAAGTTAGGTTTTGGGGAAAATTGCATTTAATTGAAACCTCGCGTATTAAAGTCGGATTATTATGCGTTTAACTTTTTTTGTCACGCAACGTTAGTGTTTATAGCGGTAATCCGAATTTAAGATGCGTGTGACCATTTTCTGTTAAATGTTTAATCTCGCAACTTTGGGTTAAATTCCTTATTGTGTGATGTTTATACTTAATTGAAAATGCTCGATTAAATGTTTTCGAACCGAAATTCTAATTATTAGTTGTTTAGCCCATGGTGGGGACACGATCCCGACTCTTGTTTTATTAATTCTAGTTTAGACTTAACTTCTTAATTTTTCCCTTTTCTTTATTTCCAACTATCACCTTTTACACTTTTATTTTAGGAGTATTAAATCCTATAAATTCTAGTAACTCGTCTCTGTGGATTTTCGATACTCGGACTTGGCCGCTATACTCCCTTTTTGAGTGTAGTCATAAGTTTAGGTTTTTGTATTGAGGAGGTGAAACGAAAACAACGATCGGCATTTGACACGCGCCGCTTTTCACACTTAATCAAAATGGCGCCGTTGCCGGGGACTATTTTGTTTTAGACTTCATTTGATTTAGTATTTCATAGTATTTTCTTTCTATTTGTATTATTTGCTAATATTTTGCAGGACTTCCACATTTGAGCACTTAGAAACGCTCGAATCTTTCCCGCGCGCATTTACTTTGTGGAATCCGCCACTTCGAGCCATTTTTGGGGTAAGCATGTCTTATTCCAATTCTTTCGGTAATCCTTGTTATAATTCTCAAAATTCTCGCAAGCCTATAACTTTCGGTGAATACTTAGCATCCCAAAGTGTACCAAATTCAAACATGACTTTGGGAGAGTATAACGAAAGTCAAAATTTGGGTTATTGGAATTTTGATGATGATGATAATGATTTTGGGCCTTTACCTCCTTATAATACGAATTTTGAAACGAATTCGAATAGTTTACAAAATTCCTATCATAATGAGTTTTCGTTTAAGTCCGATAGTAATTTTCAAAGTT
The DNA here is from genome assembly GCA_949130495.1 of Sambucus nigra. NCBI lineage: Eukaryota > Viridiplantae > Streptophyta > Magnoliopsida > Dipsacales > Adoxaceae > Sambucus > Sambucus nigra. The sequence goes on along the minus strand of OX422211.1, from coordinate 433,370,297 downwards.
CCCATTTTCATGCATCCGCACCTCGACCTATGACTTTTGGTGAGGGTTTGCGTATGTATGAAAATGAGAAAATTAAAAATCATTATCGGGAAGAAAATCGTTCGTGGGAACATGAGTTGGATTTATTATTTGAGTCCGATGACAATTTTGCTTTCGAGACTTTCGAAGTCGAGGAATGTTTTGAACCAAATGAGGTACTTGTGCCTACTTTGGAACAAACCATTCTAGACTTTACCCATCGCGTAATACATATTGAAAGTGAGGATGAAAATGACGTAATATCTATTTGCAATGAAATGATTTCTTCTTTGGCCCCCAAAGAAGAACATTTCATTGAAAATGATATTATTTCATTCAAAATTCCAACTTCGTGCGATGATGATTCATCTCATGAGTTTGAATTTCTTTCATCCCCATTTTCATTCTCTACTACCACACCGGAACAAGTACCCGATGATGCGGTTTCAAACTTTAATGTTTTAAATCCTATCACCGACGAGGAGTACTTGCTCGAGTCGCCCTCCACGATCGCATCTTTGCCTTGGTGTGCGCCTCCTCCCATTCCAACTTCAAAATCATTGGGAGAATATTCGGCTTTTCTCGGTCCCCACTTGTTTTTGTCACCCATGCAATCCAAACCCCCCATCGTCCCTCCAAAACTTTTAATTGACGATGGTTCATTTCTTTCTCCTTACACATGCCTTCCGTTGTTAAAACGGAATTCATATTTTTCGGAAGGCATGCTTGTATGTGAGGGTACACCGGTTATCCTCCAAAGTCAAATCGTTTTTACGGTGGACCCTCAACTATTTAGACTTCTAGTGTATAGTTAGTGTGAAGTCTAAATAGTAGGTTGTATATAGTTAGCTTTTTATTCTTTCTTTCTTTTTATCTTTCTTCTTTTTAATTTAGTCTAGTGTAATTAGTTAACTTTCTATTTTTTGTTTTTGCTATGCTCGGTACTAACTTGTTTTGTAGATTATTTGCACCTGTTCTTATGGGGATCGCTCCACTTTTGGGTAATATCACTCTTTTCCTCTCTTTGACTTGGTTCTTAATTCACATTGAGGACAATGTCAAGTTTTAAGTTAGGGGGTGTGGGATATTCTATCCATTTCTATTTTTAGTCCATGTTTTTGCTCACATGTTAGTTACTTAGTATGCGTTTCTTAGAAAAATTGAAAATTTCAAAAAGATTTTCTTTCTTTTTTCTCCTTTTTTAGGCATTTTGCCTTTGTTTACAATGATAAATTTCAATAATTGCCCGATCCAATAGACAACCCAACGATGCATGTTCTCAATTTTTGAAGTTATTAGACTTTAGTCTCGATTATTGATATTGTGAATAACTTCATGAATTAAACTTTAATCCCATGAGCACATGCACTTTTATGGTTATATTGATTTGGTTTAAGATTTTTATAACTCGGTAATCTTTTGTTGTATTGTATATACTTAGACCGAGTAAGCTTTGTACCTTTCGTCGTTTGTGAGTGTATACACTATTCTTTTCTCATTGAAAACGTTGAATTCGTTGGTAATCTCTCTATTCTTTCATTTGACCGTTCATTAATTGATTTCATACTTGAAATGTGTTACTTGATCATGATTTTCATATATTGTTTTGACTCGAGAATTGCGTAAACTTTTGGAAATGATCATAGGCCATCTTTGTTATATCACCCATATTGACCTTGACCTCACCTTATATGTTTACCCTCGTTAACCCCTTTGAGCCTAAATATAGCTATTCGTTTCATAACCCAATTCCCATAACCAACTCTACATTTGAGTTTTATACCATATATACACTTTTCACACCTTTGTTTGGAATGTTGCTTGGGATTGAATGTTGTTGTTATGATGTCAGTTGCAATTTAGGCATATGAGAGTTTGAAAAGTAAAGAAAAGAAAGTAGTGAAAAAAGTGAAGAAAAAGAGAAAGCAAAAAACAAAAGAAAACAAATGACAAAATGAGAAAAGGAAGAAAAGAAAAAGAAAGTTGTAAATGTTGTATATAGTTCAATAAGCTTTGATTACTCTCCCCGATGATATATCTAATGCCTTTTTGGAACTTGTTTTCCAAATTTGATATTGCTCGCATCTTCCCATTATCCTGAGTTTTCATTCCGAACACTTTGAATCCGTACATACATTCCTTCATTTCGCACCTTAGCCATACCTACATTATAACCCTTTACAAGTCCTATGTGATCTTAGGTTGATGTAATTTAAAAGTCATAACAGTTGTGATAATATGTGAAAATGCATTTTGCCTCCTTTAATGCGCGGTATCCTTTCATTGAGATTACATTTTTCAGTTTATATATAGCGTTCTTCTTTTGTGACATGTGCGCGGCCTAGTTTCCATTTACATTTACTCTTTATGCCCGCATGTCTCGTGTGTTACCTCCCTATTTCGATTGATTTTGCTTGATGAGTGTAATGCCCGTGAGAATTGAATATCTGCTTGCGTTAATTTAGTATCCGATTTATTTAAGTTTTTGCCAAATCACACTTTGCATGTGCTCGCTCCCCTCCCACATTTTAAGGTTTCAATTCTATGAGGTGCATTCTATAATGTTAATGATCCAGACTTTTGTGTGAATTCATTCAGTTTGCTAATAATGAATATGAAATCTTTTTCTCTTTTGTTGGGCTTGTCGCATGTTGGTTTGGTCATATTTTGAGGAAACCATATGATGTTTGTGGGTATCATCCCTGAAAACCCTCACGAGACGACACTCGTCCACAAGGGTAACCCAGGGGTTCAATGGCTTATTGCATATGCTAAATGCAATCGTGTTCCCTACGAAAGTGGAAATTATATTTCGATGCATACATACGTTTTGTATTTCCTTCTGTGGACTAGTTTTGTTTGTTGCATCACTAGGGACTAGCAATGTTTAAGTTAGGGGGTGTGATTCGTATCGAATATTGCATATTTTCGCCCGTTATCTTTATGCATTCTAGCACTTTTACGGTCCTAAATGCCTATAATTATGCTCATTAACCAGACAACCTTGGATTTAGATATATACATGCTTTGCAGGGGTTATTTGTGCTTTTGTAGGTATTGGAACGCTAAAAGTGACGTTCGGTTGCATTTCGGAGAAGTTCCGTCATCGAATGCTACTTCAAGGGAAATTTGGTCTTTTCAAACTCACTATTTTTTACGGAATGAAGTTACCAACATGTAGATCATCAAATTATCTTTCCGTGGCCACTGACCGTGCGTCATTCTGACTCCGTATGTGGAAGTTATGGCCTTTTTCGGAAGGTTTCGGTATTTTCTTCTACTTCAAGGGCATTTTGGTAATTTCATACTTCATAATTTGGATGGTTTAAAAATATAATCATGTAGATAATTGAATTAGCTTCGCGTCGGTTCCAACCACACCTCATTTCGATTCCGTATGAGGGAGTTATGGCCATTTCCGTGCAACGCGTCAAAATTGATTCGGAGAGGAAAAGTGGGTTGTATCGAGCCCAAGGCAAATTCCAAAAGTGCGGTCGACCGGTCCCAAAACAGAGGACGACCGGTCCCATCAGATATGGACCAAAATTGACTTATTTTGGGTTTTTTGGCTTGGTTTTGTTGGGGGTTTATTTTGGGGTATAAATAGAATGTTATAGGCTTTTCTTTGGAGATATATTTCATTTTAGGTTAGAGAGGAGGGGATTTTGGTGGTGGAGCTTCTCTCTCTAGGGTTTGCACCATTTGGGTTTGTAAGTAACACTATTCATCTTCTTTTCCATTAATATAGTTGTATTTCCTTTTCTTGCTTTATTTCCATTGATGTCATTCCATTTCTTGCCTAGATAATTAGTTGTAGTTATTTATTTCTTGCTTTAATTAGTTAATTAGTTGTTTAAAGTAGTTTAATACATGTATTGTCCGTAGATAACGGGTTGGGATTACGTTTCCACCATTAATGGGCGTCGAGCTCTGAAAGTTAGGTTTTGGGGAAAATTGCATTTAATTGAAACCTCGCGTATTAAAGTCGGATTATTATGCGTTTAACTTTTTTTGTCACACAACGTTAGTGTTTATAGCGGTAATCCGAATTTAAGATGCGTGTGACCATTTTCTGTTAAATGTTTAATCTCGCAACTTTGGGTTAAATTCCTTATTGTGTGATGTTTATACTTAATTGAAAATGCTCGATTAAATGTTTTCGAACCGAAATTCTAATTATTAGTTATTTAGCCCATGGTGGGTACACGATCCCGACTCTCGTTTTATTAATTCTAGTTTAGAGTCAACTTCTTAATTTTTCCTTTTTCTTTATTTCCAACCTATCACCTTTTACACTTTTATTTTAGGAGTATTAAATCCTATAAATTCTAGCAACTCGTCTCTGTGGATTTTCGATACCCGAACTTAGCCGCTATACTCCCTTTTTGAGTGTAGTCATAAGTTTAGGTTTTTGTATTGAGGAGGTGAAACGAAAACAACGATCGACATTTGACACGCTCCGCTTTTCGCACTTAATCAGAACACATGAGAGACTCATTATTACTACAAAGGGTCATGGCTTATCAATACTGGCGAACATGATCGATGGGCTAGTCTTCCCATCATAGATTCTAAATCTGGGAACGATGAACTTCATAGGAGGTTTAGGATCTTCATTGACCTTGAGAAAGGAGACTTCATCTGACCAATGAGGGGTCTTTAGGCTAGTTCCTTAGTGGGTTTGGTCCCTCGATGAGCATGTTGTTCATCCATCTCTCATTGAATATATCCTTCTTGTTATGACGTCTGTGGTCTCTCCTGTCTAGAAAACTCCCATGTTTAAAGTGATCCTGGTCGCGTCGCGAACTTCTTCCTCAGGTGCAAGTTTTTCTTGCCTGAGAGCTAGGGGTATGAGCATGGCAAATGCATTTGTCCTTATGGATTTGTTGATTTATTCTTTCAAAACTACACTAAAGGCGGGCGTTCTCATCTCGTTGAAGGCGCGTGGTGTCCTTCTGTTGATGGGGTCATTATTCATAGGTATCCACTAGCCATGAGATTTGGTTGGACCGTGGGGGTTTGTTACTCTCCACGGTCTGTTCCTCCTATGGTCGATAGATATGAGTGTCACAACTCCTGTTAGGATGGACTTCAGACCTAACCCTCGGAGATTCAAGTTCATTCTGATAATTCTGACGGCCAATGTGAGATGACATGCTTTGGATGTGTGAGTGAGACATGGTTGCTCGCACCACGCCATAAACCGAAAATGGCCATTGTCAACTGGTCACGGCCCAAATCCGTGACTAGTGTGGTCACGATCCAAATCCGTGACTAGACATGAAAAAACGTGACTCAGTGTGTGACCAATGGCAAGGGAGACATAGAAAAATGCGTGGATCGTGACCACAGGGGTCATAATTTCAGACCGTGATAATTTTGGCCGAAATTTTGGCGCCCTTTTTACCAAGTGTATGGTCACTGTTTTGGACCATGACCAATGAGAGCAATCTATGGTTACGGTTCTGAGCCATGAAACCTAAAGCTAAGTTTGAATTGGTTATGGACATGTGGTCATGGTTATATATCGTGACTTAATGTAACACGTGATTGGGTCACAGGCATGGCACAACTCCAAATAATGACCAATTTGGTTAGTTAAAGGGTCACAAGCATGGTCAAGGATCACGTTCACAAACCATGACCATTCCTTTAATGTTGATTGCACCCATCGAACCATGACCCATATTAGGGTCACGACTTTGGACCGTAACCCTCAAGAGGTCACCCTTAGAATGGTCACGACCTAAATCTGTGACCATCGCTCGGAGTCAAGGTCCAAAAACGTGACCATTTTCGATGTATGGTATAATGTTGTTGGATTTTCTTGGGTGAGGGAAAGAAATCATTTACCACACACGACGCTAATTATAGGTGGTAAAATCTTACTAGTATAAAGTCCACACAATCAAAGTCGAACAGAGTATAAACATGCATAATTACACATAAGAACATGATGTACGTGGTTCAACAATGTGCCTACATCTAAGGGTGTTTCTTTTTTCTTTATTAATCAGTTGGTGACTACAAATAATACATGCCCCTTTTTTCAGATGCGAGATTTACATTTATAGAGAAAAGAAAGAGGATGATCCGCGTGGGACTCCATGACCTTAGATAGAAATTAGATCTTCATCGATCGTATCTAGTTCCAAGAGTTTTGTTGAACGGCCTTAATCGTACTTGTCCTCTTAAACCATGATTGCTGACATGACTAGTGGCCACACGTCCACCTCTTGGGTGTGTTTGAATAATCCCCTCACAATAATATATAGGCAAGACATTAAATGTTACTAGCACATTAGTTAGAATGTCGCGACAAGTGTTCTCGTGACATTCCAATTGTTGTTCCTCCCTTAACTTTAACACACTTTTTTAATGGAAGAGGGACAATATTACGAATTCAATTATTTTTTATAAAGAGGAATAGCCCCTGTGATAGCTTACAATTTAACACATATGAAATGGAAAATCTGAGGACATTTTGCTGTCAAATTTGCTAATACTTAAAATAACATCATGCTATTTTGCCAAATGACTTGAAGATGACTTAAAAGAAAAGATCCCAACATTTTAAACAAAATAAGGAAATTATAACATAAAAAATTAAAATTTATTGACCTTACCCAAATAAAAAGTAACACGATCCTCTAATGTAATTGATTAAAATATGGGTAAGTAAACTTTAGTGGGTCCCATGATCCATTAAAATATGAATTACTATGGTTCTCTTTATTTTGTATAACTCATAACAAATTTGAACCAAGTAAAAATGAGTAGTTTTAGGGCGACTCGCATCTGAGATCAAATAGTGCACTCGCTGATATGTTGTACAGGCGTTGACTCATGTCCAGGCTCAACATCAATGGGGTTCAAACACGAGCTAATACGGGTGTGACACATCTGCGAGTCACAAATGATAGTCTGCCTTTCTTTTTGAAGACTCACATTGTGAAAGAGAATATAGTTAAGGCATGTTGAAAACATATTTAACATAATAGAACGAACATCCATATTTAAGGCGATATTTATATACCAAAAATGTCACTGACCGAAGCGAGACTGTTGTTCATCTTGAACATGTCTTGGAGCACCCCCAACTGTTCCTTAGATGGCGCAAGTTTTTTTTCCTCGCACATACCGGATAAAGTTCCATTATCTTCCTCATAATTCCCTATTTGTGCCACTAATAAATTCATATTAAATTGAAAACTTCAAACACATAAAAGCAGATAGCGAAAGGGTTATATATATACCAGAAAAAGATTGAAATGATTGTTTGGACAAACTCCATTTAGAGTTTTATACATGAACCTCTTAATACATGAGCCAACTAAATGTATGTATTGACGAAATACATATGTGTCTACATACATGAACTAATTAAATACATGTATTGATCAAATACATACGTGTCTATATTAACGTAGATAATATAAAATAATAAATGATTAATACATTAATGAAGTATTCACATATCTTCGTGTGAGAGTGATAAATATCGACGTTACGTTGTGCGGTGATGTTAACTTCTAGTTATAAAGTATAATTTTGTATAAGTGATAACAAATTTGAACCAAGTAAAAATGTATCAGCTTATGTCGGGTGATTGCAGGGGAACCATTGGATTTGAAGAGATATTTTCAATGGGGAATACTGAAATGAGAGTGAAGAGTTTGCATTGAATACTAAGAATTAGAAAACTCGGAATAAGTGGCTGAGAGCCAATACCACCAAAATATATCCAACCCCAACCCCAACCCCAACCCCAACCCCAATTGGGTTAATTTACAACTCTCTATATTTGGCTAAAATTAAACTCTCATGAACACTTGATGGGCACTGTTATACTAAATTCTTGGGTCCAAAAAAAGCAATGGGTATTGGTTTTAAGCTCAATCTCAAATGGGATTTCTCTGTCAAGTCTCCTTTCTTCATAAATTCATCTCCTGGATCCTCTTCATATTCATGTGAGTATACCATCCCCATGTCACTCAAGATTTTCACACACACACACACACTGTGTGTGAAAGTTTTTTTTTTATTTTTTCCTTCTTGTGATTACCATGGTAGTATGTTATGTGTTAAAAGATATGAAAAGGAAAAATTAGAATATCTTAAGCTAGCACTCTTTTAGTATGGACTAAGTGACACATAATTCCGGCACGTTTACTGGTTGATGTTCGGAATGACAATAAATGGTTCCAAGAAACCCGACTTGTTAGTGTGTCGCACAAGATGGGTCAGAATTCCGTGTCGCCCTAGAATTTATGTTAAGGTTCAATGAAAAAAAAAAGATAAAAAATAAATGAAGAGGGAGGGGGAGGGGGAACGGAGGGAAAGCGAGAGTGGAGCATGTACTTTATGTGACTCATATTTCAAATGGATGTATTTCACGTTTTTTATGAAATGAATTTCAGATTTTACACCTGAGCTAAAATTGTCAATTAATGAATCATTTCATTGATGAAACTAAACATAATTAACGGATCAATTTGTAAATGGACCAATTTATATATGGGCTAATTTATAATTTTGGGACAACCAAACGGGACCTTACTGGTTGGTGTTTGGAATGATAATAAATGTACCCAAGAAACCCACTAATGCAGAGAATTCCGTGTCGTCCTAGAATTACTCTTAGCTATAAGCTGATTATTAGGGGCAAGTTCTACCTAAGACCAACTCAACACGCTTCACATTTTTGGCCGATTGATATTTTGCACGTGCTTCCAACTCTACTTGGCAATGGGTCATGTCGTGTTCATGTTGTGTAATATTGAGTTCGTGTGAAAAATTGGTCCACTTATACTCGGTTTGTCGGGAGTGGTGTATAGTTTGTGGCATATGATATCACGTTTGTGTTGTGTTTCTATCGCGTACTCCATTTTCATATCAAATTATGTTAGCAGCCTTTTCATATGGGGGTAAGGCCAACCGACATCCGGCTCTTCTAGACTCTCTGCAGTTAAGCGGGAGTCTTGTACATTGGGTACGACCTTTTTTTTTTACTATTATGTCTCAATTTTCTAGGTCTAATTCCAGACATATGTGCAAATAAGGTATCAACATAAAAATAAAAATAAAAAAATTCAAAGAAGTAAAAGGAATAACTTTGGGGTGGCAGGTGTCTTGTCCCTTGAGAACCAGATTTACTGGTTTAGTTCTGGGTAAAATTTCGATGACTCAGATTTTGGGTTGTTGAATGAGTTTTAGCTATTTTGCCCCCATGCCTCGGTTGGTTTTGGTGGGGTGTTATTTTGCTCAGTGGGTTAAAGTTGGTCTAAGGGTGATACTTCTACCTAGGTATCTTTGAGTTCCTTTATGTTTTTATTAATGTCTATTGTCATTTCCGTGAAATAGTTTATTATTCATGTCGCTCTGTATTTTTTTCGGGTGGTGGGAGGGTATAGTTCTTAATTTCGTAAGCAATTTAAAAAATTGATCGTTGATTTATCACGATTTCCTTCTGCATTCATGTGCCATGATTCAAAGACGTTCTTGTATTAATCATTAAATTCCAAAGCTTGAATTCATCACGTTCTTTACATCTAAATATCTAGTTATATTTTGGAGTGGCAAGTGCCAACAAAAAAGAAAAAGAGTAAACAAATATGTATTGGTCACCAAAGAAATGAATAGTGTGCCATACATGTTTGATTTAATTCTTAACTGGAATTAGGACTGTCAAGAAAACTTCTTATCTAGAACTAGTGTGAGAGACATTGAAAGACAGATGCAATTCAGATGTGAAATAAGCTTTTTACGTGATGGCAATAGAAAATTGTCTACTATGGTTGTTTTATATAGTAATTTATACGCATGATTTATATTCATTTGGTGCTTTTCGAAGAGTCGTAAAAGTTTTTTTGTTTTGTTTTGAACTTCTATCTGGTTATACTTGGCATTGTTCTTGCATTAATTAAAACATACATGGAAATGATTTTGGTGCATATCAATATTTAATTGCTTCAAACTTCAATTTACTTCAAGCATGGCTTGTTTGGGCCCAAAACCTCAACTATGCACTTTTGGCAACCTTTGTCTCAATGAATTGGGCTGGGTTATGACCCAATGCCAAATGCGTAAAACTTACACTTGAATTAACTTGGCAAGAATGCGAGGGAAATGTCAACCTCTCATGTTCATTTAATTGATTTAAAATGTGGGTCAAAGACTCAGCTGAAACTGCATTGTGTTGGCCAAGGTTGACTTGGTTTCGACACCTAACATTTTGGAACCATCACCCGTAGTTGCATATTAACGAAATCAACTAGGCCCAATGTGACTCATTGAGTTTTTTTACCGAATAAATAAATATCGGGGACTAACCGAGTCAACGAATTCTATCTTTTTTATTTTTTTTTCTCTCTCTAAATAATATATCATGTTTGTCTCGCCTAAACCAAAACTAATACCGAGTCAGAAATTGGATCTCCTATAATACCCGGTGCGTGGTGATTGGAAGGTCCAAATGTACCCCTGGGTATAATTAGGTTCTCTTAAGAATCGTGGATACCCCAAGCTATAAAAATAAGGATCAAATACCAAAAAGTCCCTCAAACATTTTTTAATACACATCTAGTTCACGCATTTAATTTTATTCCAAAGTCCCTAAAATACCCATTTAACTAATATTCTCTTATGTTTAAAGGTCCGCACTAGCGGCATTCCTGCCCCACCTTCCCTCTCCCACCCTACTCCTCACTGCAGGAGCTCCGGCGACCCTCACCAGAGCTCCTTTTTTTTTAATGTTTTCATATGGTGAGGGACTTATTGGAACAAAATGAAAAGGCTTGAACCAAACGTGTATTAAAAAAATGTTTGAGGGCCTATTTGGTATATGCCCCTAAAAATAAAATACCGAGTCAGTTTATTAAACTCTCATGTCTTCATATGGAAACATGCATTCGAGCCGGCCTGTTATTTTCTTTTGTCTCTCGTGTCTTCATATTGAAGCATGCATTCGAGTAAATAGTTAATTTGTCGTGTGTTGTTAAGTTACCATTGATTTTTAATGATACAGTTAGAGGCAGGGAGGCTTCTTATGACTCGGCAAGGGTGTCTTTCCCATCTGTTATTTCTGGAGAGAGTGAAACTTTGCATAATGATCCTTTGAGAGCACATACTTGTTCATCTTCTCCACAAACCTTAGAGAATGACTACTCTGAAACAGAAGGAATAAAGGTCCCCTCATACTTTATGTTGTTTATGACAGGTCACATAATAATCCCAGCATCTGTTGGGGTTGGAGTGAAGTATTTTTTAGCCTAGATGAAAAGTAAAATGATGAATAATATATATAACTATTCAGAGTTACATTTTCTTCACTATCTTTGTTCAAATCGCATAATTATATCACGAACACTTATTTAGATCTTTATACACATTTGTTTTAACAAGCGTCCATGCTCTAAAACGGATCAAACTAAACGGAAAAAAAGGTCGTATCAGTGCACAAGGCTTAGGCTTCCACTTAACTGCAAGGTCTGGGAGAGGCGGATGTCGGCTGGCCTTACCCCCATATATGGAGAGGCTGCCCCCATGTCTCGAACCCGAGATCAATTGTAGCTTGGGCGAGGGCACTTGCCATTGCACCAAGGTACGACCTCTACAATTGTTAAAATTAAAAATACTGAAAAAATGAATTTTGTAACCAAACTTGGTGAAGATCATTTAAGAAAAATCATCAAAAAATTCAATCGGAAGTGGGTGAAATGCCTAATTGGTAAATATGTACATTTTCAGCTATTAAAACTGTTAATGATCATCACACCCACTTTCGTAATGAGTTTTCTGATGTTTTTTCTTATTTAATTTAATTTTATTATTTTTTTTGTGGATCTCCTCACGATGAAGATAATTTTCACAAAGTTTGGTTAAAGATTCATTGATTTAGCATTTTAAAAATTTGGTCTGGTTTTTTGTTCCTATAGTTTTGGTCCGGTTTAGAGCCTGACGTAACTGTAAATAAGTAAAAATGCTTTTCAGTTTCACCATTCACTTGTCTCCTAAGTGAAAGATATTTCAACATGATCCAAACGGGGCCTCAAATTATTTACCATGTAATTGTTTATTTACCTGCTTATGATGTGGTAACTTACTTTAAACTCTGATTATTCAGATGAATATTAGCAGGAGGTCACGCGGTGGCTTATATAACGTGATTGATGACAATATCCAGATGTCCCATGGAGGGGATAAATTGACATTCCTAACAAGTTTACAAGCTTACAAGGCATCACATTTCAGTTTATTGATGAAAAATCTTGATACGTTGGAGGATATGTTTGATGATTCAGATGTCGTAAGGTTGGAAAGAGATATTATGGCGCAATTAGAAGGGCTCGGGGCTCTAAAATTATTCCGTATCTTTCTATCTCGGAGCCTTAAAGCCTCAGATATGGTGGACTCAGCTCACACGTCAACTGAGTTTATTGAAGAGACTCAAATGAATGACAGTGTGGACAATCAGGCGGCTATGATTGTTGTTCGAACTGGGAAGAAGGAAGAAAGAAAAACGAGGAGACAGGAAGCATCCGAAAATGCTAATAATCTTTATGCAGTTGCATTACCCTCAAAAACCAACAAACACCATAAACAGCTTAATTTTTCTTCGGTTAACAGATCGTCAAACTCTAGAGGTAGAAGACTTAAGATCGCTAGGAATGAAGTGGAGATGGCGAGAGGGGTTAAGGTTCTCTCTTTCTCTCTTTTCAATTTTGTTTTTCATCTTTCATGAATCCACGTCTCAAATTTAGTGTCACTATTTGAAACTCAAGCTTTTTAATGTAAGAACAAGGGTCATTTTGACTTTTCGCCCTCGAAGTTTAAGTCAAAACTGACTTTAGCCCCCTAAAATTTTCAGCGATTGAACATTGTCCCCATTTTTTTTAATTGTATGTTCATTTTACATTTCCAGATTATAGGAAATGATCAAAATATCCGTAGCGAATGTCAAACTATTTATATTACAGCGGGGAGCTAAAGTCAAATTGACATAAACAACAGAAGACTTGATACATGCTTACACAAGTAACAGAACAGATAAAAATAGGTTTTCTCTCTATCCTAGCCCCGGCAATTGGGCCATTATGGGCGGATTAGAAATGGATTGGGTCGATTTTAGGAGGGTCAAACACGAGTTGATGCTACTTGCGGGTCCGATTTGTATTGACGTCGTAGCGGGAGGTTTTGACCAAACCGTTTTTCCTCTTTTTCTCTAGCTCACTCTACTTCCTTTGACCAGACAAACAACGAATGATTCCGATGACTACGACGGAGAAAAAGAGTGGAGAGAGTAAACTAGCTTGTGTTTTTATAACCCGCCGGAATGAACTGCGTAATTCGTTTCAAGACCGCAAAGGTAAATATGGGTATGGGCGGTTTTTTTGGTGGATGGTGATGGGGAGTTTGGCCCTTCTGGACCCATTTTGCTGGGCTTACTCTATCCCACATTCTCATTCATAATATCATTGATTGATTACAAAGGTTTAGCTCATTGTTATCATAGAAAGTAGATCAAATCCATAGTTGATAAGGATATATAAATAAGGGAACATAGGAAACGAAAAAATATAAAGATACTAATTGATGTAAATCTTCAAATGCGGAAGCGTTATTACTACACTACAAAACAATTACACTACACAACAACAACAACAACAAAAAATAAATTAGACTAGTGAAATGAGTTTCTCTCTCTCTCTCTCTATTCTCAATTCTCAATATTCAAGGTTAAGTACAAATGAAGGCCAAGGGGCCTATTTATAGGAAGAGTTAGCTTACTAGCCAAGCTAATACCCAAAATGACCAAAAAAGACAACTAATAACTAAAAATGACTGATTAGTCCCAAACATGATTGGAGACTAATTAAAAGACTAAGGTAAAGGAAAATGACAATATACCCTAAAATAAAAATAGCAAATAAAAGAATATAAAAGATAGTCGTCTCCCGTAGGCACAACCATGCTACACGTGTCGCTTCATATCCCATATACATCATTCTCTCCGTCTTCGAAAAAGCTCGTCCTCGAGCTTGGAGGGTGACTCATCAGTGTCACATGAACACATGTCAGTACAACTGTTATCTTCCAAAGTAAAGCAAAACCCCCAATCAAATCCAACACGCAAATGGACCCGCCGAACTTCTGTTAGACCCATATGGACCTTCAACAAGTGGATCTAATATACCCGAATCTCAACGATGTCTCCCTACAAAATCCGAGCAACCAAAAACTGATGACTACTCTGCCTTCTCAACACCATAAGCACATGGTTGCAACTTGGCTTGGTGGACCCTTGAATCCGACCGGACGGTATAAGAGGAATGAAGACGGCGACAACCTCGGTGGCGCCTCGGTGGCAAATAGTCGAAAAATGTATCCCCGGTAGGTACATTTCTCATGGAAATCATATGTTGTGTCAAAAATTGACCGGAACAGAGGTCAATAGGGAGGGCGAGATCGGCTCAAAGTAGGGTAGGTCCGTTTTGGGTCGGATTTGATTGCGGATGGGCAATGAGTGGGAAAAAGATAAAAATAGAGTTAAGAGGGGGTGGGGTTGTTTGCGGTTAAAAAAAAGCAAGATAAGATTTTGTGTTTGGGGGTGTGGGCTATGTGGTGGTCAGTTAAGGGCAGCAGGGTAGGGAGGGGCGGGATTAGGACTGTTGGGGCGGTTTTGGGGGGATTTTAGGGTTGTGTTTGCACTGAAAAAGAGTTTGGAGGGCTGAACAGTGGTCAGTGAGGGTTTTAAGAGGTGGAGGGGGTTTGTTTGTAGGGGTCGAGGGATTGATAGGGGGCAACAGGGCTGGGTGGCCTTTGTTCCGGTAGGTGACTGCATCAACAGGTTTTTCGGCCTGTTTTAGGACATTTCCGGTCAGTGAGGTAGGTCGGCGAGGGGCTAAAGGGGTGCCGGGAATGTTTCGGGTAGAAACAAGGGTGGCCGGACCTTTTCGGATGATCGGCAATTGCGATTGGTTATTCCGGCCAAATCTAGGGTTTTTCGGCACAGGGGAAAGAGGTTAGGGGCTGGTCGGGGTAGAAAAATTGGGTCGGAGCAGGGTAAAGGTTCAGAATTGTGCTGGAGGAGGGAAGGCTGGCCAGCCTTTGTTAGGTAGCTTGGTAGGGGTTTATAGCCAGGTCTAGAGTTTTCCGGCCAGTGGGGTTGGTCAGAATAGGTGGGGTAGGGTTTGTTGAGTTTTTGGTTAGGGTTTGTAGGTTCTTGATTTAGGGTTAGGGTTTGGATTTTGGTTTGATGGGTTTCTTGGATTAGGGTTTGGGTAAAAATTGATGACGGAAATTTATGTAGACGGGGTGGTGGTTGTGTAGTGGTAGGAGGTGGAGATGGAGGATGGTGGTGGTGGAGATGGAGGGTGGAAGTGCTAAAAGAGTTGGTATCTCCTCTTTTAGTGGTGATGGAATTTAGGGTTTCCATTCACCCAATTCTCTTTTGGTCATTTATCAATCTTTCGATTGAAGGGTTGCCGGAGTTGGAATCTCCACTCGTGACCCGCTTCACGCGCTCCGACGAACACCAAGAACATATCGAGCTCCGATACCAATTTGATGTAAATCTTCAAATACGGAATCGTTATTACTACATTACACAACAATTACACTACACAACAACAAATAAATTAGACTAGTGAAATGGCTTTGTTTCTCCCTCTATTCTCAATTATCAATATTTAAGGTTAAGTACAAATGAGGGCCAATTATAGGAAGAGTTAGCTTTCTAGCTAAGCTAATATCCAAAGTGATCAAAAAGGACAACTAATAAAAATGACTCATTAGTCCCAAACATGCTTGGAGACTAATTAAAAGACTAAAATAAAGGAAAATGACAATAAACCCTAAACTAAAGTAGAAAATAAACAAAAATAAAAGAGAGTTGTCTCCCGTAGGCACAACCACACGCCACGTGTGGCTTCATATCCCATTTTCATCAAAATCAATTGAGTGCATTTTCGGCATTTAAATAAAAATTGGCTATTGTAATTTTTCATTTCATTAATCTTCCCTTTTAGTCCTATTTTTAGTAAGGATGAAGGACGCTTTAGTGAAAAAAATGTAATAAGAATGTTCTAGTTCCCTTATGATGTCATAGCTTAAGCCACACCTTTAGTGATGCCATCCATGACCTCACAAGGAGCCTAAAATATTTCCTAGTTAGTTAGGGCTAGAATATCTTAGGAATGCTCCTTCTCCCTCTCCACTATATATATTGTAGTTGCAATGGGGGTAAAAGAATCAATTAGTTTACTACTAAATACTACTAACATTTTGATAATGATACGAGTCCCCAAGTCCTTTATTTTAAGTTGTGTGGAGTAGCTAAATGTTTCCGCAAAACAGATTACTAATTGAAAATCCTAAATACTACCCATTTAAATTCAACACATCTCTCTGCCATTCCCCACATTAATTGCAAATCCTCGTGCGCCTCACCCATGATCACTATACACATCATTAATGGCTAAAATGAAAAATGTTTTGGTCATTTATTATTATCTTAAAGGTCAGCAACGTCCATTACTAAAAACTTTATGGACTAAAGTCAGTTTGTACCAAAACAATAAATGAATGAGGAACTACCTTGCCAATTGAGAAGTGGTACATTGATTTTAAACATACAACTCTTTATTTGAGACGTCGTAAAAAAACAAAGTTTGATTCTTAATTTGACACGGATATGGTATGTCTTACTGGGAAAGTACTAGGGAGACGTGATTTTGGGACATGATTCTGCGCATGGGACACGTGTCCGCGTGTCATTGGTAGGCACCTCAAGTGGATGTGTCCCGCTAAAGGTGTCCACCAATGACACGTGAACACGTGTCCCATGTTGCAGAACCGTGTCCCAAAATCATGTCTCACTAGCATCACTCTTCTTACTGTTATATTTCTTTAAATCACAGATGCTTGTAAACTTGGAAAGAATCAGGACGGTATTGGAAAAAGAAAGCGGGCAAGTAGCTACTCTAAGTAGCTGGGCAGAAGCGGCTGAACTTAACAGGAAGGAATTGCAGGAGAATTTGCATTATGGTTGGTATTGTAGGGATGAGCTCTTGAGAAGTACTCGCTCCTTAGTTTTATACCTTGCAAGAAACTACAGGGGCGTGGGAGTGGCCTTTGAAGATTTAATTCAGGTTGGTTAAAATGTGTTCCTTTGTGTAATTCATTAAATTTGTTAGTTAAATATATTTAGAGAAATCATTTTTTAATATTTTTTACCACTGAAATGAAAGTAGGGTCATTTTGACTTGGGTACCTCGCTAATGGTTGAAATTAGATTCTGGTGTGAACATAATTGTTTTTTAGACTTCAGCACTTTTTTGTTGCTGAATGTCTCCTTACCGACAAAAAAGGTACCAAAGTCTAAAAAACAATTATGATCACACCAGAATCTAATTTCAACCATTAGCGAGGTACCCAAGTCAAAAGCACCCACGAAAGATTTTTTTTTTTAATTATCGCATCGTAGAATACTCAACATGTAGCCTGGAGGACTGTCATAAATTTGAAAAAAATAATTTGGAAATCACCATTAAAATGAACTAAAAGTTTACCAAATTTAATGTGTAAAATAAAAAAGAAAATTGAGTGGGTAAAAGCTAATTAGGTATGTTGTCACAGTTAAGAAGTTTGTGTTGTATTCGTGAAATATTTGGAGGTCTACAAATAGATTAATAGTTATTGCAAGTTTTACACAATTATTTTTGAGTGGGAGAACATATGCCAATTCAAACTATTTTATATTGTTGTGCCTTGAGGTTTGGGCACCGTCATATTTTCACGGAATTCTAAACAATATTAGCACTGATTCAAAAAAAGAACTAAAAACCTGTAGAATGAACTCAGGTTGGGAAGTTTTTTTTGCCAAGTTTATCTATCTGGTCTTAACTACCACCCCCTAACCCCTTCAAAAAAATAATAATAACAATAACAATAACAATAACAAAAACAAAAACAAAAACAAAAACAAAAACAAAAGCAAAAGCAAAAGCAAAAACAAAACAAAACAAAAGTTTTTTGGTTCACTATATTGTAAACCTATATATCTGGGCATAACGATAAAGAAAAAGTATATTGTTCATTCTTAACTGCTATTCTGCTAAAGTTTAGGTTTCTTATATGTATACATACATATACATATATGCACATATATATATATACACACACACACACTAGAAACTGTGGCATACGCAATGCATGTGCAATTTAAAAAAAAATATTTTCATTAGAACATATATATAGTTAGTGGCGGATCCAGGAATTTCATATTGGGGGGGCCAAAACATTAAGTAAACAAAATATAAATATGAATAAGTAAAGTTCGATCCAAAAATAACTGTTCGATCCAAAAAAAAATTACAGAAAAAGGAGTTAAAAAAATAATTGTTCGATCCAAAAAAATTTTACAGAAATAACTGTTCGATCCCAAAAAAATTACAGAAAAAGGAGTTAAAAAAATAACTGTTCGATCCAAAAAAAATTACAGAAACAAGAGTTAAAAAAATAATTGTTCGATCCAAAAAAAATTACAGAAACAACTGTTCGATCCAAAAAAAAATTACAGAAAAAGGAGTTAAAAAAATAACTGTTCGATAAAAAAAAAATTACAGAAAAAAGAGTTAAAAAAATAACTGTTAAATGAGTAAAAAATACCTCACAAAAAAGACTCGGGTTCGATGATGGCCGAGTGCGTCTGTCTCTTCTCTACGGTCTATTTCTTCAGATTAGATGGAGCATTCATTTGTATTTGGGGATCATCATGTGGTACGTCATTTTTTATTTGGTTGATTGGAAAGTAAAAGTTAAGAAAGGGTTTTATTTGATTGATTGGGAGTGCCGCCGCTTTTTATCTTTTGTTTTCTTATTACCTCTTTTGATTTAAAATGTCATTTTTATCCTTTAACTACACATAGAAACACACGTCCATTTTGTTTAAAAACCAAAGTCAACTTGAGGGGGGCCACCTCATATAAAGTAAATTATAATACATATAAAACTATTGCTGCTGTGAAATTTTTCAATACATTTGCAGGGGCCCAGGCCCCTCCCCTCCATCCGCCACTGTATATAGTAATTTTTAAAAATTATTATTCTGTTGTAATTATTAATTCATTTTAATTTCACTAATAAGTAATAACTTTAATCTCTTAATCTTATAATGGACTTTATTATGAGCAAACCAAACCTTCTTCTCCCTTAATACATAGTATAGATATTAATTCATCGTATCTCGCAGGCTGGGAATTTCGGTGTCATGCAAGGTGCAGAAAGATTTGACCACACTAGGGGGTACAAATTCTCGACCTACGTCCAGTATTGGATAAGGAAATCAATGTCAATATTGGTGACACAGCATGCTAGAGGGATCCGGATTCCTGTATATGCTTTTCCCCATAATATTGTATCTTGGTTTAAATAAATATGATCTTACTGTTTCAAACTTACTCCTGCATTGTGTTTGTGTTTGAATTTTTTTTGTAGTTCACATTAAGCAAGGCGATAAATCAGATACAGAAAGCTCGAAAAGTTCTAAATAACATCCATGGGAAATACCCGGGTGATGACGAAATTGCGAAGTTAACAGGTCTATCCTTGACTAAAATTACTTCGGCTAGCAAATGCATGAGAGTCGTGGGTTCACTTGATCAAAAAGTAGGGGAATTTACAAGTGCGAAGTTTTTGGTATGACTGATTTTCTTTATTATTCATCATCTTGACTTATTTTGTAAATAGTGCTTCCATTCAACTTTTTTTCTTTAGTAGAAAAATTGAATATAGGTACCTTGTGAATATTCTTAATTGTTGAAAGTCCACTTACATTTTGACTTCACAAAAAATCCTTAAGTTAAATGGGAATTTTTGATGCGGTCTCAGACTGAATAGGAGTTTTGGATTTGGTCCCTATTTTTCACTGCAATCATATATATCTTATTCATAATTTGATGGTAAGGAATGCATCCTAATAACTAATAATCTCTGCAGAATAAATAATAAGGACTAAATTCCAAGAAGATAAAATAATAAGGACCAAATTCAATATAACAAAATTAATACAGACCCAAAAATCAAATAACCCTTTAGTTTAGATTACTATCCACGGCCTCCAAGAAACCCTTTTTTAGTTTTTGAAACTGCAATACCAGTTTTTAATCAACCATAATTACACTATCATTTGGAGTAAGAAAAAAACACCAAAAACCTTCCATATGGAGATGTTCAGAATAACCAGCAACTACTTTTCTATATGAATCCTCGAACTGAACACTTTCAAATCAAGCCAATGCCAACCTCTTCCAACTCGAAAACCCAACTCTTCTCTATGCTCTCTCTCTCTCAAATGCACACACTGATGTGTAGTGGGTAGCAGAAGCGTATTAGTTACACTACACAGCAACAACAGCAACAACAACAACAACAACAACAACAACAATAACAATAACGAAATGTAGAGGAAAACTCTCTTTAATTCTTCATTTCTAAAAGTAAAGTTCTGAATACAAATGAAGGCCAGATGATTTATTTAGAGGATGAGGTTAGCTTGCTAGCCAAGCTAACTCTAAAAGCTAAAAGACTAAAAAGGACAAAATAAACAAAAGACAAAAATGGCCCCTAGCTATACTTGAAAACCAAGTAAAGACCCTAAATTGACTTGAGGACTAAAGTAACCTAATCTAAAATATTCCGAAGAAGTATTCATTTATTTTAACTAATAAAAGTAAAATAAAATACAATTAAAATTGAAATTGAAATTGAAATTCTTCTGGTTCCACCTCCTCATGCCATGTGTCCTCATTATACATCACACACACACTCACACTCATACACAAACACTAACACATACACATGAACAATTTTGGTTTTTAAAGCTTTTCTTAATCCTCCTAACCAATTTTATAAGGATAGAACAGAAAGGATAGCATACTATCCATTATTCCCATTTGTTTAGAAATACATTATATGTTTCTCGAGAGGGATTTTTCAACCTTATCCATATCTCCCGGATAATTAGTACAACTACCCGGATTTAGTCTGAATCCATACATATTATTCTATATACATACATAGCACCCGTTTAATTTAATATTGATCTAAGAATTCGCTTAACCTCAAAGAAACTATGTTCTACACAATATTTTGGATAATATAAATTTACATATGAGAGGTCGTACCTTGGTGCGATGGCAAGTGCACTCACCCAAACTACGGTTGGTCTCGGGTTCGAGACAAGTAAGCAGCCTCACCATATATGTATAGTGGTAAGGCCTGCGGACATCCGCCTCTTTCAAACCCTGTAGTTAAGCGGGAGCCTTATGCACTGGCTATGACTTTTAAATATATACATATATTTATATTTAAGAATAAATTACTCATTTGATCCCTAAACTATCATGATTGTTCCAAAATGACCCTTATATCAAAATTTCAAGTAAGCTCTCAAACTAGTTGAACCTATTTAACAAGACCCTTCCGTCACTTCGGTCTATTAAGTTTGACGAAAATGAGCCATGTGCCATCCACATTACTCATTATGATGAAAAAATAGGTAAAACGTTAATCTTCTAAGGGTTAAGTGTAATTAACTATGAATTAATAATTAAAGATAAAAATAAACAAAAACAACTAAACCACCTATTTACCTATATCTCTAGCGGCCCACTCCCTCTCATGCGCGCGCGCGCACACACACACCCCACACCACCTCTTCTCTCTCTCTCTCTTTTGCTTGAAATAAAATCCCATAAGATCCCCCCCCCCCCCCCCCCCCCCCCCTCTTTCTCAAAAAGGCCCTTGCAAACAATGTGGACCAAATTGTTTGATTTTGGGTAGTGGTGGTGGTTGTTGAGGGCTATTGCCGTTTTGATATGGGGGAAGGTTTTGCCCCCACAGTATTTTTCATCGGCACCAAAGGTAGGGAAGGGGGTTTGCGAGTGGAGTGGGGTGCGTGCATTTGTGGAACAGTTGGGGGTTGAGGGAAATCAAAGGTAGGGGAGGGGGTTTGCAGGTGGGAGGGGTGGGTGTGGGTGGGGGAGCATTTTGTTGAAGAAGGATGTATGGGTGGGAGGGTGTCGGAGAAGGAAATAAAGACGGGGCGTACTAGGATTGTTTGCAGGGAAATGGATTTTTTTATTATTATTTTATGTTGAGCCTTGATTTTTGGGTAAATTACTCATAACCCATTTAAATTTTTTGTAATTATTATTTTCCCTCCAACAATAAGTCGTGTGCTTGGCACATGACTTATCTCCATCTAAATTAACAACTCAAGGTACGGAAGGTTCTTGGTATAGTGGTTTGGTTAGTTTGAGGGCTTACTTGACAACAATCATGATAATTTAGAGGATAAATGAGTATTTTACACTATATTTAAACTAATCAAGGGGGGGGGGGGGGGGGGGGGGGCGTGCACATGCCCGCGCGCGTGTGTGAGTGTGTGTGTGAAAGAGAGAGAGAGAGAAGTTATAGTTAAAGTTATACTAATACATGAATAGTGTAGATCGTTTCAAAATGAACCGGTGGTTTTATTATCATATTATAATGTATTAAATAGGTTCAGATGTATAACAAAATAGTTGGATAAGGATTATCCGTTTTGAATACAAAAAATAGCCGTTTTCCTCAATGTTTAAAAAGGCGCAAGAGGCGTACGCCTCGAGGCGAGGCGCTGAAAAAACGCCTCGAGGCTTAAGCCTCAGGGCTGAATTTGAGGCTTACGCCTCGATGCGCCTCACGCCTCGCCTCACGCCTTTTTCCTGAGGGGCGGGAAAAAAAAAAAAAAAAAAAAAAAATCTTTCATTACAAAGTCTGTTTTTTTATAGGTTAAAATTCTTCATTTTTCTAAAATTGCACCTAACTTAAAAAAATGTTGTTTTAATCTACTAACTCTTATTCTTTTTTTATTTTAGTTTAGTTTTAAAGTTGCACTTAATTTTGTTTTTCTTTACTAATTTGTTTGAAATAAGTGTATAAATTTGTTTGAGACTATATTTTGTTACAAATATATAGTTTGTTTGAAATAAATGTACAAAATTAACTTCAATATGACTTTTTTTTAAAAGGTTTCTATTTTTTGGTTTTCAACTTATATTAATATGTTTTAACTTAGGTTAATATGTTTTATTATTTTTTTAATAAAGTTGCTATTTTTTTAATCTTAGCTTGAAAATCAATGTTTTTTTAATAAATTTGATTGTTAAGTTGCATTGATTAATTTATTGTCATAATATAAAAGAACCAATATGTGAATGAAGCTAAAAAAATGATTTTGCCAATACGATTTTGCATTGATTAATTTATTGTCATATTTAAAATAACCAATATGTTCAAATTGATTTTCTTTTTCTAAAAAGTTATATTGGGGGGAACAAAAGAATGTCAAACTATGTGAGAAAGCCCTCAAGGATGTTTTTTTTGTAGTTTTATTTTATATTTCTTTGTTATTTTATTTTTATGGTTTTATTAGTATTTTTTTAATATTATTTTGCTCTTTTTTTTTCTTTTCGGTGAGGCTTACGCCTCAAGCGCCTCGAGGCTTACGCCTCGCCTCGCCGCGACTAAAACGCCTCGCCTCGCCTTTCACCTTTTTAAACATTGGCTTTCCTGAATATTTAAAAGTACTATCTTAATCTCCTCATTCAAATGCTTATTCAGATGTTTATCTGCAAAGTTCAAGTTCGAAAATCATACATTTTTTGAATGTCCATTTACACCCTATGGTCATTATGAAACCACCTGTAGGCAGCTTCATTGCAAGTTCCTAATAGCGTCCTACATCAACTCTTAACATAGTTATGTCATTCCTTTATATGCTTGAAGAATATTTATTGGTAGCGCGATTGGTTCTGTATTCATTCTCGCTTAAAATTTTGAACAACACGTAAAATTTCTCTTTATTTCAAGACTTACAAAAAGACTAGCCATAGTTTCTATCAGAGATCATATATCGTTTTCGTAATTTTAACGTGTATTTTGCCACTTATCATTTAGGAACTTACTCCGGATAAATCAATAAAGAGCCCCGAAGAAAGTATTGCTAGGCAGCACATGATAAAAGACATATATGCCCTTCTGAATTGTTTGGATCCAAGAGAGAGACAAGTGTTGGTCCTAAGGTTCGGGCTAGGGGACCATCAGCGAAAGTCGCTCGAGGAGATCGGGAGGCTTTTCAATGTGAGTAAAGAGTGGATACGGAAGATAGAGAGGACAGCGCTCACGAAACTACGAGATGAAGAAACATGCCGAAATTTAAGCCATTACTTGTATATGTAGCTTTTAATTTTCTACTTTTTTTATACCATAATTAGAAATACCAGCGTTGTTTTCATCTTTGTTTATCGTTTACACCGGGAAGATAACTCTACAGTACATAGTTTTATTTTCTTCCATCAAAAGAAAATGAAATATTTTTTTTATTTTAATCTTCTTGTTAATTTGTTTCCATGGGAGGAAATATATGAGCAATTGGCTATATATTCCCTCCCTATCTGTGTTGAGTTAGTTATAGAAAAAGTAATGACACTCCATATGCAGAATATAGATATTTGAATTCTATATTATTGTGTGGTATAGATAATGGTCTCAGCATAGAGAATTGTGAAATATATACTGTTCTGGTGTAATTTTGAGTGAAAATATGAATTTCTCTTCCTCTCATGACTGTTTTAGCTATAGTATATGATATATCATTTCTTGTTATAACATAACATGTGATATGAGAGGAAAAAAATCAATGTGGTAACTTGTAAGAGAGTTAGACATAGTGTTATGACAAGAGATGTTATAATTGTTATAATTAATATTAAGGTAAACTATACTTTCCCCTTCTGAACTTTACCCTGTTTTTTATTTTACCACCCGAACTTTCAGTTTCGACATTTAACTTCCTGAACTTCCTAAACGACTTCATATTGCCCCATAACGTTAACAATGTTAACTTTTTGAACGGAAAATGGATCATGTGTCATGCACACGAGGGTATTTTTGTCCGAAATAATATAAAAGTTTTAAAAAATGAAAATTAATGAATAAATCATGTACATTAAGAATCTGAAAAATATGGAAAAACAGTAAAAAAAATTGGAAATTAGAGAAAATATTTTTAAAATCTGTATATCATGAAAATAAATATAAATTACAAAAAAACATTTAAAAAACTATTTTTTTCAATGATATCAGGAAATAATATAAAAAAAACATTTCATACTTTAAAGAAAAACTTATTAAAAATATGAGCACTTTGAAAAAAACTTCTAAAAATCTGGAAAACATTTACAAAGTATGAAAATTATTGAAAAAAAAACTCTAATAAATTCGTAAATAATAAGAAAAACATTTAAAATTATGGTAAAACTTAAAAAAAAAATGAAAATATTTGATTTGTTTTTAAAATTCTGTAAATAATAGAACAACCTTGTAAAAGTAGCAAAAACATTTTAAAATGTTTGAATAAAACTGAATTTTAAAAAATATGAAAAATATTGAAAAACCCCTTTAAAACAATCTGGAACAATACTAAAATATATTAAAAATCAGAAAAAATACAGAAATACTTTAAAAAATCTTGAAATAACTCGATGCATATTAAATATATTAAAATACTATAAAAAACCTGGACATGAAAATATATATATTTAAAAACTCAAAATATTATAGAAAAATTATTAAAAAGCAATCTGAAAAAAAATACTAAATACATATTAAATAAAAAATACAGAAAATACTTTAAAACAAGGGTCATATACCAAATAGTCACTTGAACTTCTTTTAATACATGTATAGTCCAAGCTTTTTTATTTTGCACCAAAAAGTCATTCAGCATGCCAAAAAGGCTTTATCATGCTGGCGCGGACCTTTAAAGATAAGAGAATAAGGGACTTTTTGGTACAAAATAAAAAGCTTGGACTAAATGTGTATTAAAAAATATTTGAGGGACTTTTTGGTATTTAATCCTTAAAACAAAATATCTCAAACAAAAAACCCCAAATCTCAAACAATATATATAAAACAACATATTCAAACAAAACCCTCCAAATCAGGAAATGTCAATTCAACAATCTCCAAATTTGAAAATTTCAAACCAAATCTTATCCAAACAACACATTGAAAACCCATCTCCACCCATTGACCCATATCCATCCATTTCAAACCTCAACTCAACTCAACAAAGCCTTTTCCCAATTATTTGGGGTCGGCTACATAAATCCTATTTTTTCATTCCATTCTGTCCAGTGCAATATCTTCGGTTAAACCACATGATATCATGTCCTTTTTTATAATATTCCACCAAGTTAATTTAGGCCTACCTCTACCCCTTGGGTTACCATCAATACTAACTAAATCACTCTTCCTCACAGGAGCATCAATTGGTTTACGCTTGACGCAATGACGCGTCCAAACCATCTAAGTCGAGTTTCTTTCAATTTATCTTCTATAGGAGCTACTTTTACCGTTTCACGAATTTGTTCATTTTTAATTTTATCCTTTCGAGTTTTACCACAAATCCATTTTAGCATTCGCATCTCCACCACTCATTTTCTGCACATTTTGTTTCTTGGTTGCCCAACACTCTGTCCCATATAACATGGCGGGTCTAATGGTCGTCCTATAAAATTTTCCTTTTAATTTCAAAGGTATACACCTATCACACAGAACGCCGGTCGCACTTCTCCACTTAACCCAGCCTGCTCTAATCCTATGCGTAACATCATCACTAATATCTCCATCTTTTTGTATAATCGATCCTAAATAACGAAAATAGTCATTTCTAGGTATTTCTTGACCCCCCAATTTCACCACATCTCCATTTGTCCTCCTATTACTACTAAAATTACACTCCAGATATTCTGTTTTAGTTCTGCTTATTTTAAATCCTCTTGCTTCTAAAGTTTCTCTCCACAATTCCAACCTAGCATTTATCCCCATCTTAGTTTCATCCACTAAAATAATATCATCTGCAAATAGCATACACCATGGCACCTCATCTTGTATTTGTCCAGTCAACTCATCCATAACAAGAGCAAAGAGATAAGGACTTAATGCTGAACCTTGGTGTAGCCCTACCGTAATTGAAAATTCACTACTTTCTCCGGCTGATGTTCTTACTGTAGTCATCGCACCATCATACATATCCTTGATCAAATCAATAAATCTGCGAGTCACTCCTCTTTTATGTAGAACCCACCATATTATATCTTTGGGTATCCTATCATACGACTTCTCCAAATCTATAAAAATCATATGAAGATCCTTCTTTTTCTCTCTATACCTCTCCATTAATCTCCTCAATAAATAGATTGCTTCCATTGTTGACCTCCCAAGCATAAACCCAAATTGATTCTCAGATATTGTTGTCTTCAATCTCAATCTATATTCAATCACTCTCTCCCAAAGTTTCATTGTATGACTCATTAACTTAATACCACGATAATTTGAACAACTTTGTATGTCCCCTTTATTTTTATAAATAGGTACTAAAATACTTTTTCTCCATTCATCGGGCATCCTATTAGTCATTAAAATTCTATTAAATAATTTTGTAAGCCATGATACTCCATCCTCCCCTAAGCACTTTCAAACCTCAATAGGGATACCATCTGGTCCTAAAGCCTTCTCTGTTTTCATCTTTTTTAGAGCAATCCTGACCTCTGTTGTCCTAATTCTACAAAAAAATATATCTTCTCGAGTCTCCCTAAGTTCCTCTATATCTAATCTACTCCCATTATCTCCATTTAATAACCTCTCAAAGTAGTTTTTCCATCTTTCCATAATTTCATCATCTTTGACTAGGACTCTCGAATCATCACTTTTGATGCACTTAACGTTATTAAAATCTTTTGTTTTCCTATCCCTAAATTTAACAAGCTTATAAATACTTTTTTCCCCTTCTTATGTTCCTAATTTTGTATAAAGATCATCATACGCTTTTAATTTAGCATCTCTTACCACTTTCTTAACTTCCTTTTTAGCCCATTTATATTTCTCAAAATTCTCTTCATTTCTATTTGTTTGCCATGTTTTAAAGCACTCCCTTTTAATTTTTACTATATTTTGTACTTCTTCATTCCACCACCAAGTTTCTTTAGACTCTGGCCCTTTGCCTTTTGATTCTCCAAGAATTTCTTTTGATATTCTCCTAATGCATGTGGCCATCTTATTCCATATTATGTTAGTTTCTTCTTTACTATTACATGTTGCTTCATTTAATACTTTATCTTTAAATAGTTCTAATTTCTCTCCTTTTAAATTCCACCACCTATTTCGTGGGTTAATCTTCACTTTTCGTACTCGTGATTGATTTTTAATATTTATATCCAATACCATTATCCTATGTTGTTTACAATCTTTACACGTTAATGGGTCTCCTTTCCTAGTAATGAAAAAATCTATTTAGCTCTTATGTGTTCCACTTTTATAAGTTATTAAGTGTTCAAGCTTCTTTTTAAAACATGTATTTACTAGAACAAAATCATAAGCCATCGCAAAATCTAAGATAGACTCTCCCTCGTCGTTCTTATCTCCAAAACCATGTCCTCCATGCACTATCTCATATCCTACACGATCTTCTCCTACATGGCCATTAAAATCTCCACCTATATAGATTTTCTCACCTAGGGGTATTTCTTGAATTAGTTCATCCATTTGTTCCCAAAATTTTACTTTAGTGTGCTCATCTAATCCTACTTGAGGTGCATAAGCACTAACAATATTAATTATGTTTTCACCTAATACCAATTTTACAAGTATAAGTCTATCACCTTTCCTAATAACGGTTACGATATCGTCCTTAAA
Source organism: Sambucus nigra (assembly GCA_949130495.1). NCBI lineage: Eukaryota > Viridiplantae > Streptophyta > Magnoliopsida > Dipsacales > Adoxaceae > Sambucus > Sambucus nigra. Next base: position 433,341,479 of record OX422211.1, on the reverse strand, counting down.
GTTTTTATCTACTATTATTCCAACTTCGTTCTTATTTCTATGTTTTCCTGTATAATATAATTTAAATCCTGTATTTTCTATTTCTCTAGCTTTCTCACCGACCCATTTAGTTTCTTGTAAACAAGCTATGTTAACTTTTCTTCTTATCATGGCCATTTCAAACCTCAAACCAACCAAAAATCAAAACCTCCAAATCTATTGCTAGATAAAAAAATCAACAATGTTAAGATCTACAAAAATGAAAGTTGATGATGAGAGAGAGGGAAGACGGGTCGTGTGAAAATGTTTGTGCATGCATGTGTGTTCGTTTGTGCGTGAGTGTGTATGTGTTTATGAGAGAGAGAAAGAGAGAGAGGAAGAGACTCATGATAGCTCTATGAGGCCATCTGCAGTGGGACAATATCCCACAATGTAAACTTACATTTTCAGCACCACATTTCGTAAGATGTATACACAATGGGAAAATGCAACATTGACGTGGCAGTGGACCTGGGTAGGTGAATGGAGCCCTGGGCGGATGAAACTCCGACGCCCAGGAGCTTTCAGTCGTTATGATATTAATTTTTTTTTTATTTGGGAAAGGTATTGGGCGTGCGAAAGTTATCTGCCCACACACTGGGCGGCTAAAACTTGCCCACCCAGCTGTGGACACACATTGTGTATCGACCATCTAAATCTGCATTCCCACTGCATTTTCTCTCAGCTAAATGTGTACATTTAACTACCCACTGTGAGTCCAAAAAAGCTAAATGCACACATTTAGATTACCCACTAAAGATGGCATAAGGATAGAGAGAGAGATGAGGGAATAAGTATTGGGGCCAGCTAACGACACTCCAAAAAAATCTTATGGCACTCCAAAAAATTGATAAATGACCCTTTACCCTTTTCTCTTTTAGGGCTCGTTTGGTTCGAGGTTTGGCAAGGGAATGAGAATTCATAATTCCAGGAATTCTAAGTTCCTGGAATCTTCAATTTCTTTCCATTGTTTGGTTCAAGCAGGAATTCCTTTTCCCCGCCATCTAAAATCCCTTCTATGTAAACTGTTAAAAAGATATTAAATATATACTATTTTTTGAAAAAGTTTAAAAAAACGTGTTTTGTTACACTTTTATTTAAATATAAACAGTTTTTAGTAATTTTTTTTAATTCTTTACAAAAAAATAAAGTTGTAAAAAAACAGTTTTTAAATAAAAACAAAAAAAGTTTTTGAATAACTTTTTTTATTAATCTTTCCTGAAAAATAAAGTTGTAAAAAATGGTTTTTTTTTTTCCGTTTTTTTCCTTAAACAAAAAAACAATTTTTTTTGTTGTAAAAATACAATTTTTTGAATGTTTTTATATTTCTAATAAATAAAAAACAGTTTTTTTAATGTTTTTATTAGAAATATAAAAACATTCAAAAAACTATTTTTGTACAACAAAAAAAAATGCAAAAATAAAACTGTTTATATATAAAAACTGTTTAACAAAACACATTTTTTAATGTTTTAAACAAATAGCACATATTTAAAACATTAAAAAATGTGTCTATATAAATAAAAATGTGTTTATATATTAACATATTAAACAGTTTTATTTTGCATTTTTTTGTTGTTGTACAAAAACAGTTTTTTGAATGGCGAAAAACATTTAAAAAACTATTTTTTTATATATTAGAAATATATATTAACATTTTATTTAAAAAAAATCAGTTTAAAGAAACATTTAAAATATATTTTTATAGTTTTAATCTATAAAACACTGTTAATATATTAAAAAAAAATGTTTATATATGAAAAACAGTTTTAAAAAACACGTTTTATAACTTTTAAAAAAAATAGTACATATTTAAAACATTTTTAATAGTTTATATAGAAAATTATTTTTTAACTTTTTTATTTAAAAAAAAAAAGAGTTTTAAAAACATTTAAACATTTTTGTAATATTTTTATATATAAAAACTGTTATTAAAGAAAAAATGTTATTGTATAAAAATGTCATTCTTTTTTTATATATAAATGGTGTAAACTATTTTATTTCCTATTAAATGAAGTGAGAGAACGTCACTTGAATATGAGATAATGAATCATTAAATGAAGTGAGAGAACACTTCTTAAAAAACCATGTGATTGGACGACATCAAAACTTTATGTCGTTGAACACATCAAAAAAAAATTCGAGAAAGAGAGAGTGTGTATGTGTATGTGTGTGAGAGAGAGTGTTTATGTGTGTGAGAGAGATAGAGAGCATGTGTGTGAGTGAGAGAGAAAGAGAGTGTGTATATGTATGTGTATGCGAGAGAGAGTGAGTATGTGTGTGAGTGTGTATGTGTGTGTATTTGTGTGTGTGTGAGAGAGAGAGAGAGAGAGAGAGAGAGAATGTGTGTGTGCGTATGAGAGAGAAAGTGTACTTATGAGTTTATGTGAAATGGTATTTTTGTCACACCACAAAAGTAAGGTAATATGTCCGGGAATATAGGATTACCCCCATTTTAGAGGGGAAAGGAGAATCCAATTTCGTGGGAATTCTAAATTCCAGGAATTCTAAATTCCAGGAATTCTAAATTCCAGGAATTCTAAGTTCCCCCTTAAATCTCCAACCAAACATTGTAATTCTGAATGAGGGGAATTCTAAATTCCAGGAATCCTAAATTCCCTTTCAAAACCTCGAACCAAACGAACCCTTAATGTTAACTAACCACTTAAAAGAAGGGTGTTGCTATATTCGCTCCAAAAGATTACTAAGGCACTCCATTTGTTTTCCCAACCTTTGTAAAATGACCATAAACTCCCTTGCCATCAAACATCATCAATCTCCCTTTCAAATAAAATAAAATCTTTTGTCCTCTCTTTCTTAATTAAGTCTGGTTTCTGTGATGATTTTCATTCATTTCTTAATACTTTATTGCATGCGCGCGCGCGCGCTCACACACACACACACACACACACACACACACACACACACATATATATATATTAATTTGTACATTAATATATTTAATATGAACACGAACCCGACCCCGAACGCGATCCAAATAAAAACAACACAACACGAAATTTTATTTATTTTTATCTAATACGAACACGGCCCAAGTTTTTTTTTTAACAAATAAACACAATCCAATTAAAACTACACGATTCAAATAAAACACGACATGCAATCTTATTTTTTATTTAGTACAAACATGACCCAAATAAAACCACCACAACACGACCCAGATAAAAGAGGCACGATACGATTTTTTTTTATCTAATACGAACACGACCTAAATAAAAGCAAGACAACACGAAAGTTTTTTTTTACCAAACAAAATCCCGATACAATTAAAATCACACGCCCCAAATACAACACGACATGCAATCTTATTTTTTACATGGTACAAACGCGACTCAAATAAAATTAACACGACACGAATTCGTTTTTTTTTTGTGTGCATTTTAATCAGTTTATTAGACTTAAGTACATTTTTCGTCGCTAAATGTCCCTATATAAATGTTGTGTCGTATTTTAATCGGATTGTGTTTTTGTTTTGTAAAAAAAAGAAAAACAAATTCGTGTCGTGTCGTGCTAATTTTATTTGAGTCGCGTTTGTACCATGTAAAAAATAAGATTGTATGCCGTGTTTTATTTGGGACGTGTGATTTTAATTGTATTGGGATTTTGTATGGTAAAAAAAAAAATTGAGTCGTGTTGCTTTTATTTGGATTGTGTTCGTATTAAATAAAAAAATAAAATTTTGTATCGTGCCTCTTTTATCCGGGTAGTGTTGTGGTGGTTTTATTTGGGTCATGTTTGTACTAGGTAAAAAATAAGATTGCATGTCGTGTTTTATTTGAATCCTGTAGTTTTAATTGGATTGTGTTTTTTTTGGTAAAAAACAACTTTCGTGTCGAATTGCTTTTACTTGGGTCGTGTTCGTATTAGATAAAAATAAATAAAATTTCGTGTCGTGTTGTTTTTATTTGGATAGCATTCGTGTTTGTATTTTATATATATATATATATATATATATATATATATATATATATATATATATATATATATATATGCGTGTGTGTGCGCAATAAAGTAATAAGAAATGAATAAAAATCATCACAGAAACCGGACTTAGTTAAGAAAGAGAGATTGATGATGTTTGATGCCAAAGGAGTTTATGATCATTTTACAAATGTTGGGAAAACAAATGGAGTGCCTTAGTATTTTTTTGGAGCGAATATAGCACCCTAAAAGAAATGTCATAAAATGTTGACACAAATTATTTTTAATTATTTTTTAAATTTAATAATTAAATACAATTTAAGTAAAGATTTTTTTTTAAAACTTTGAATAACAATTATTAACAACTTAATCATTAATTGATTTATACTTTAGTACTTACTTATTTTTTTTATAAAATATGAACACAATCCAATTAAAATGCGACACGACACAACATTATACGAAATCTTATTTTTTTATGTAACAAGAACACAACTCAAATAAAAGTGACACGACATAAAATCTTATTTTTTGTATCTAACACGAACACGATCTAATTAAAATGCAACACGACAAGACATGAAATCTCATTTGTTTACCTAACACAACCCAAATAAACTCGGCCATACACGAAATCTTATTTTTTTAATTTAACATGAACACGATCTAATTAAAATGCAACACGACACGCCACAACACAACATTAAATGTTATTTTTACCCAACACAAACACAACTCGTATAAAAATCCCACAACATGACTTAAATTGTGTTCGTATTCGGTCAAATATAAAAGTGATAAACAAGTGAGTATTAAAGTGTAAATCAATTAGATCATGTTCCCGTTAGATAAAAAAAAAAGACTTCATGTCTTGTCGTGTCGTGTTGCATTGTAATTAAACTGTGTTCGTTTTAGCTAAAAAAGATTAAAAAAAAAAAAAGATTTCATGTCGTGTCACATTTATTTGAGTCGTGTTTTTGTTAGATAAAAAATAAGATTTCGTATAATGTTGTGTCGTGCCACATTTTAATTGGATTGTGTTCAAAGTTTAAATTTTGTTTCTTTGCTTAAATTGAATATAATTATCATATTAAAAAATAATTAAAAATAATGTTGAACATAATCTTGAAATTTAAAAGAGAATATATTCAAGATTATTTTTAATTATTTTTTAATATAATAATTAAATTCAAAAAATAATTAAAAATGAAATCTTTTTTTTTTATCTAACATGAATACGATTTAATTGATTTACACTTTAATACTCACTTGTTTATCACTTTTATATTTGACCGAATACGAACACAATTTAAGTCATGTTGTGGGGCTTTTATACGAGTTGTGTTTGTGTTGAGTAAAAATAAAATTTCATGTTATGTTGTGTTGTGTTGCATTTTAATTGTATCATGTTCATGTTAGTTTAAAAAAAATAAGTTTTCGTGTATGGCCGGGTTTATTTGCGCTGTGTTAGGTAAACAAATAAAATTCCATGTCTTGTTGTGTTGCATTTTAATTAGATCGTGTTCGTGTTAGATAAAAAAAATAAGATTTTTTGTCGTGTCACTTTTATTTGAGTTGTGTTCTTGTTAAATAAAAAAATAAGATTTCGTAAATGTTGTGTTGTATCGCATTTTAATTGGATTGTGTTCATATTTGGTAAAAAAAAAAGTAAGTACTAAAGTATAAATCAATTAATGATTAAGTTGTTAATAATTGCTATTCAAAGGTAAAAAAATTCTTTACTTAAATTGTATTTAATTATTAAATTTTAAAAATAAGTAAAAATAATACGTGTCAACATTTTATGACATTTCTTTAAAGTGGTTAGTTAACATTAAAAGAAAAAAGGATAAAGGGTAATGGGTTAAGGGTAATTTTGTCATTTATCAATTTTTTTTGGAGTGCCATTAGATTTTTTGGGGTGCCGTTAGCTGCCCCATAAGCATTTGGTCATATTCTTAAAAATGCATTTGTAATTAATCCAAAGTTTATTATTTTTTAGTTGTTGGTCATGTTTTAATAAAAATGGGACTGATGTCCTTATCTGCGAAATTGAAGAGCGGAGGCTAGAAACAGTTTTAATTAGGCCCATATGACTAAAAACGGGATTTGGAGATAAAAACCTAAGTTTAAGAGTTGTGGGAAGCCATAACACATTTAAGAGAAATCTGAGAACATAGAGGAACAAAGAGGGAGAACTCTTAAGAGCCAAAAGGAAGAACAAGGGAGGTGTTCTTCAACAAACCAAATCTCTACGTCAAAGGATTAATCAGACACACGAATCATAAGGCAAGTGATTAAACTTGCTTTTAAATTAATTGCAATTTTCAATTCATATCATGGTAGGTGTTCAACTAATGATTTTTGGGTTGGGTTGACACACAAATTGGGTTTTTTGATCTGTGGGATGATACGGATAATTTTGGACTGCACATGGGTATAAATTCTTATTGGCTGTGAAAGGTTAATTGATCAATTAGGAATGAATGGTTAATTGTAAAGGATTGGGGAGAAATCACAAATAAATTCGTGCCTGGATGATGATTGGATTCATATTGGGACTTAAGTTGGTTTAGGCTTGATATTAACCAATTAAGGGCTTACAGTAGAAAATTTATGGGTTTAGAAAGTTGCAGAAATTCTCCATTTGCGCCATTCTGGAGAAGACGGAGAGGGGAGAGAAACCAGGAGGTCGTTTGAGCGACCTTGGCTCTCGTTCGAGTGACATGCATGGTCGTTCAAACGACATGACACTCGTTCGAGCGACGTGTTGAATCCGACCACTATTGATTGCTTTTGCTGTTTGGGTTGAGCTGTGATTTTAGGGATAAATTTTGTACAGTAAGCCTGTATGATTAAGCATTGAGTTTGTTTGGGGCTTTAGGGGACAAGAAATATAGTTTTTCTTTTGAATATTTAATGTGAGGGAGAAACATTAAAGTTTAATTTTATTAATAAGTGTGCCAAACTTATTAAAGGGAATTTGGGCATTAAATTCTGAATATTAAGATACGGGCCAAGTGAGCGAGTCTGGGTATATTGGTTGAGTGAAGCCAAGGTATTAAATTAATTATTGAGAGAAGTAGATTAATGTGGAGTCGGGATATAGACTCGGGTAATATTAAGATACGGGCCAAGTGAGCGAGTCCGGATATATTGATTGAGTGACACCAAGGCAATAAATTAATTAATGGATAAATTAATTGTATTAGAGTCGGACCATAGACTCGGGAAGTTAATAAATTAATTAATGAGCAAATTAATTAAATTAGAGTCGGACCATAGACTCGGGAAAAATATAGGCTAGTGATACGAATTTTTGTGCACGATAAAGTCGGGATTTAAATTATATATATACGGTGTGTGATAGTATATATATATTGTGTGCTTATAAATATCAGTGACTAGATATTTATTTAAATTATATACTTCAGTGATTACAAGGGATATTGCCCGATGTGGGTGAATCCCCTAGCTTGAGGAGTAGGGGGAGTATATCCCTAGGTCATAGCGTCCAATTTCAGAGGTGGGGCATTGAGATGATGTCCTCATAATCGAGGGAATATGACCACCTCCATTACCTTTATTATTTACGTTCCGATTCGGGGGATCATAGTTATCTCAAAACTCCAGGTGGGACTGAGTAGCCTGGGTTGATAGCACTTTAAAGAATACATCCAGTGAGCTATTAATCGGGAGGATGAATTATATATTTATTCAACATATGTGTGAATGTTGTAATATGGTTTTACGTATATAATGGGATAAATAGTTATATACGGGTAATTAAATACATGAAGTAAATCGTATTACTCATATAACAGGTGTGAATGTTATATGGATTTAAAAAGGAAAAATGATTAACTAAGTTAATGTGATTAACAACTTATAAGTCTTATCTTTAGCATACTCGGGTTTGAGTATGGTTGTTGAAAGGAGTTATATCAATTATCTAATTACGGGGTAGATGACTAAGGGGATATAAAGAAAGCGTTAGGTGTGTTCATTAGTTGAGGGGATAGTCTGTCCTTAAGGGAGTGCGACAATAGCTTAAATATGAAGAGCATTCTTGTATTTTAAATTACTGCAATTTAATCACTTACTAAATATTTTCAAAACGTTTTGGGTTCTAACCCTTGCTATCAAATATTTTCAAAACCTTTTAGGTGTCCACCCACAGGGACGCCATGTGTGACTTCATTCCAGGGATTCGTAGCTGCAGCATATGTAGATGTTGCAGGATTTGGATAGACGCATCTATTTTTCTATTCCTAGTGTAGGGATTCATACCAGTCTATCTCGAGAATGTTGCTCACAGTTTTATTTAGTTTATTTTCAGGTTGTATGGGAATTATTACTCTCTGTTATTTTGTTTTGGTTTTAGTTTTAGCCGGTGGTTTATTCGGCAAGACTTTTATTATTCTATGTGGTGATTGATTCGATCAGCATTGGATGTTTTATTTTAATTCCGCGCTTATTTTTGTCTTGGATTAAGAAAAGATAAAATTTGGCACCAGTTTTTGAATACTAGGTGGTTAGTAAGTTTTCAAAGTTTTTCGACAGTGATGCTAAGAATGAACCAAATGAGACTCCTGTTTTAATTTGATATAGGACTAATCACCCAATATTTTATTAGGCGGGGTGTCACACTAAATCTCCAAAGAGAAGAAGGGTTTATAAGTTTGGGGTCTTTATTTATAAAAATGACCTTCTAAATAAGAATGGAAAAAAATACCCCTTATTTGCTATCATGTGTTACGCACATGACCGCATTTCTGTCCAAAAAATTAACGGCGTTAGTGTTTGGGATTACTTAAAGTCGTTTAGGAAGTTCATAGGGTTATGTCGGAATCGAAAGTTCAGGTGGTAAAGTGAAAATAAGATAAAGTAAAATTAACCCTTAATATTATTTTACAAAAGATCAAATCAAGTGCTATGTTACGGTCTAGACGAGAGATTAGGCTAACTTCTGCTATGAGAGGTAAAACGTCGCATGATAAGAGATGTAGATACAATGGTTTTAAAATCAAATATTATAATAAAGTCAAATTCAAACTAAATGTGTATGTGATATATGTTCAAAATGGTGAGCCACATGAAGTTTTCTATAATCATTGTAATTAACCTTTTGAGGTCACATCAAGTGAAGTTTACACGAAAAATGAAATCTTTTCTCATCAAAAAGTGTTTTTTAAGATCATTTTAGAGCATTGTGTCATTTTGGTCGGCAAAATGTCACCTGTTAGTTTGTCAAGAACATACCCCCACAACCCTCATATCTTTGGGTGTATTTGGCATTTGATAACCATGCGGGAGGATTCTCATGACAGTCCAGTTGCCACAAGACAAACAAGAATTTTTCAACGGCTCTTTCATGTGACATTAGTTTCAAATATTACTTATATACTGTCAAATTTCAATTTTTTTTCATTAATTATCTCAATCTCAAACTCGTTCTCCCTATTAGCAAATTTCTTCACGTGCACATCACCTATCTTAATTTCAATCCAATGACATTCGAATTGCAAACCCAATCAAATGAAAGAAACTCCAACGCAAATGTCTATGTGTCAATTGAGAGAATTTTTTTTTTGAAAATGAAGAGTCATTGATTTTCTCTTCGTCAGCAATACTTCAGAGGATTCGAACTACAACGTAAATCAAAGTAGGTTGGTATCGTGAGATAAAGTAATGGAGAGATTTAATCGCAAGGCCTAATGCCTTGGATTTCGGAATACGACTCAATGCGACACTATTGCTTGGATTATTAGAAGATTTTACGCCCTTGTTAGGAGAGTCACTATGGGATTAATCAATAGACCCACTATTGAAAGCAAAATAGCCTTTTAGGTTCATTAAAAGCTATTATGCTTTGGAACTCTGAACTCTTAAAGCGTATCGCAGGGAGACTCTCAGCAAGTACATTAAGATTGTTCGTTAAAAAATTAGGTTAATGCATCTATAATAAAGATCAAGGAGTACAAGTGCACTTGATCCAAACTGAACAAGAAGGTTATGACTGAGTCAACATTGGGTGGCGGTGCGCAAATGAGTTCGAGTTGTGATTGAGTATGTGCTTTTTATGGTTAACATGTCAATGGATGGGGAACCTCTAACTTTTTCTCAGTCAAGGGTTGAGTATCCTATCAAAAGAGATATCGCGAAAGAAAACATAAAAGTTGGGAACAACTCCTCTACCACTAGTCTGTCCAACTTCGTGGTGAACTTGAGCGCACATGGACTCATTGGTTGTCTTGTGCCAATAATTTTCAAATGAAGCAGCCCTTACTGGATGTAAATTACGAATAACCCTTAAAAAAGAATGGACATTGGCAATAAAAGTCGTAACCAAAATACGAAAGAAAAAATATTAAGTAGCGAGACACGTGTATTCCAACATGGGCGAGTGTACACACGCATTTTGGGAGTGCAATAGTCCATTGTTGAGATATGGCAGGAAAATTTGGAAGCTGAGAATGCAAGAAGGACACAATAACGCCACTAGGAAAGAGACGTTAATTTTGATTGCTTATTTTGATGTTGACAGGTAATTAAATATAAATATAAATTTTAATTTTATATTGAATTGTCGTTCATTATTATTATTACATATTTTTTTTCAATTTTTGGTTGGTAACGACAATGTTATTACTAATGATTTTCATAAATGGACCAACAGAACAAAATTTAAACATTAAATGAAGGAAACAATCAATGTCTCTTCTTAGCAACATGCTTAGGCTAAAGTGTGGTTGAACGTCACAAAAATGTCCAGTTGTCATGGGAGCCTCATTCTGTAGTTCGGTTTCCTCTTAAATTAGTATTTGCCACACCCGATATGACAACTTTGTTGGTAAGTAGCGACAAATTTACCACATTTTTTTTAACCAAAATCTTATTTTGGCATAAGGTATTATTTTTTTTACTATTTTTACTAAAATAGGTAGACAAGCATATAATAAAAATTATATAAATGTATGTAATTCAATTGTAATGCAAATGTTATAAATGATGTGGCGTGGCCACAGTAACATGAAGATATATGGTAGCGTGGGTGGCTTTCATATCCTTATTACAAGTTACAATGGTAACGTAATGGGGAAGAGGAAATGGCTCCTTTTGTGTTTTAATTTTAGTTATTGGTGTTTATAGTTGTACTTTTTATTTTTTTGGGATTTTTACTTAATTTCTTTCAATAATTGCATATTTTGACATAATCTATTAAAAGTGATAAATTAGACATAACTTCATTTGTTAATAATTAGACACAACCTCGAGAGATTAACAAAAACCGTTTTAGCCTTAAGGGGTCAAGTCTAATTTTTCATCTTTGAGAGGGATAAATTTAGATATAATATTATTACATAGGGGTAAAGTAAAATAAAGACATTAAAAGTATTTTTAATTAATTAATTATTATTTAATTTCATAATAATCAATCATTATTTAACGACATGTTATGACACACCCCAACCCAGTTACTTATAATTAAGTTTGAAATTCAAAGTGAGTCAAACCATGATTAATTTAACCAAACCATATACAAGAGTTTTAATTTCAGAGTCATCATTGTAAATCCATATAACTGACATCAGAGTAGTCACACTTATACAAACTTGCTTGAAGGAAAATTTAACTTAATTACATCATTTAAATTTAAACAAAATCTTTGTTTCTCCCATTCCTAGCTAACCCAACCCGACTTCCTAGATTTGGCAGTGACATCGCGTTTCCTGAAAAATGTGAACATAGGAACCATGAGCAAAATAGCCCAGTGAATGCATCTCTACTATACTACTGCATAAATTTAAATGCAATAAATCATGTCCATATAATTATGTATTAACTTATCCGTCTCATTCATAATGAATAACAAACTTTTCCGAATCATGATTCACATATCCTGTCTAAATAGACAATTCTCCCCCATTCCTGGTCGAGGAGTAACCTCTTGTCATTAATAGACAAATCTCCCCCATTCCGGGTCTAGGAGTAACCTCCCATTTCGGTAAACCGAAATGAACAATTTTATATTCATAACATTATGATCATATTCGTAATAGTATACAAATACATCATTCCAGTGAGTACACTCACCTTGGTTGACAACTATGTATTCATGTTTCCTTCCGGTGGAGCTGAACTGGGTTGATTAGACCTTACACCTGTCATTCCAACTAAATCAGTACTGAACCTCAATCATAAATATTATCCTAACATAATTATGTAACTTTCCATGACTATACATCAACAATATAATTCCAATTAAGTCACATTCCATAAAACATAGGTAAAGGCAAAACAATGATATACATGTTGATAAAGTTACGGACATTCAACCATAGGAAATACCTTATAAGTAATTTATAACCAAAGTCAAGTAAACATGAAATTATACTTCTCAATGTATATACACATGAAACATGTACTCAAAGTACCCTTTGTAAGGACGAAATACAAACATTCATTCAAAGGGTATCCAGTATGGCCTGAAATTATTGTCCTACATACTTAACCATCCTATATTCCTAAATTGTACAAATACAGGGGTCCAACCTTATTAATATAAAAACATATATGAATATACTTTCCATTACAAGTGACGGTGTAATTTTTCAAGCTTCCTAGAGCAAGTTATGACCATTTCTTTACAACACAAGAAATCTGTCCTACAAGCTCCTCTATTGTTCCTTCAATTTCAAAGAATTTTCATAATTTTTTGCCAGCATAACTTTCCATGATTTTCAACCCATTTTCAGTACACATACTGAATAGTACATAATCAAAGTTTCATAATTGTTTAACTTCATTTTCTATCTCAAAATCTTGACTACACTCAGGGCATACCGAAATGAAGTATATAAACAGAAACTATGTACTAACTTGAAATCATCATTACAGCCTAACCACAAGGATATAAATTCTAATTTTCGGATATGATATGAATATATGAGTCTACTTTCATGTCCAATTGTAATTTCTCAATTCCAGTAATCACACAAAGAGATAAGCATATTTGAATACAAGGGGTTTCAATATAAAGCAATATGACATATAAACACCACTTATCTCACATATGAACCAATACATGTTATCACAAAGGATGATGAGATTTTAATCAATAATTCACGATTTATATACTTTGAAATAAGTATAATACAAGATTACAACAATATTAACACATAATTTTACCTTGGAAATATCTTAAGGACTTTGTTGGAAAATTTTCCTAGCTTTTCCTTGTAATCTGTCTTCCTTAACTTCTACTTTCTCTTTCCTTAAGCTTAAATCTCTCAAAACTGAACCTGGGGTTATATTTGCTGAACAAATAAGCTAAAGGGGGAGTTTTAAGTCGGCCAAGGCTGCTCCCAAGCCATCCAATCAAATTAAAACATTTGGTTTAATAAAAGACAATTTACCACTTAAAGGGAATGGACAGCTTTGCCCTTTGTTCGTAAATTCGGTATAACTCTTTACTCGGGCATCCATTTGATGATCCGTTTGTTGTGTTACAACCCTAACTCACATGTCTACAACTATCTAGTTTTCACCTCAAGTCATTTATAATGTTATAAAGGTCAAAACTAGTCTCTAATAGGAACATTTCTACCGAAAACAACAAAATTTGTGGTTGTAAATAATTCGACCTTTCATGATTTATGAAAGTAGGATTATAATAAACATAATCACTTAACATTAGATATACTAATATCACATTATTCATATCACATTAGATAAGCATGATTTAAATATAATTTATCATAATTATATTGGGGTTGTCACAACTTCCCCCCCTTAGAAAATTTTGTCCCCGAAATTTAATATAAAGGTCACTTACCAAACAAATGGGGATACTGTTTCCTCATGCTATCCTCCATTTCCCAAGTTGATTCTTTAACTCCATGGCTCATCCACATAATCTTAACTAAGGGAATAACTTTATTTCTCAATACTTGGTCCTTACGATTAATAATTTCCATTGGTTCCTCGATGTACGACAAGTCTTCTTTCAGTTCAATTGGTTGAGTTTTCAACTGATGAGATGGATCCGCCAAATACTTACGAAGCATCGATACGTGAAACACATCATGTAAACGGGATAAATTTGGAGGTAATGCTAATCTATAAGACAGGGGCCCAATTATTTCCAACACCTCATATGGTCGAATGTATCTTGGACTTAGTTTCCCCTTTTTCCCAAATCTCATAACGCCTTTTCACGGTGAAATAAGCAGGAATACAAAATCTCCCTTCTGAAATTCCAATGGATACTTCCTCTTATCTGCATAAAATTTCTTCCTACTTTGTGCTATCTTTATCTGTTCCCGAATAATTTTGATCTTTTCAGTCGTCATATCTATTAATTCAGGACCCAAAATTTTCCTTTCACCTACTTCATCCCAACACAAAGGCATTCTGCATCTCCTCCCATATAAAGCTTCATAAGGAGCCATACCAATAGTCGACTGATAACTATTATTATATGAAAATTCCATCAATGGAAAATGATCATCCCAACTACCTTTGAAGTCAAATACACAGGCTCGTAACATGTCTTATAATATTTGAATCGTCCTTTCTGATTGCCCATCAGTTTATGGATGAAATGAAGTACTGAACTTTAAACTTGTGCCCATGGCATTCTGGAGACAAGGCCAAAATTTAAAAGTGAACGTTGGATCCCTATCCGATACAATTGACACTGGTGCCCCATGTAAATGGATAATCTCGTCAACGTACATACGTGCATACTTGTCAACAGTGTAGGTGGTCTTAATTGGAAGAAAATAAGCTGACTTCGTCAATTGGTCTACAATCATCCAAATAGAATCATGACCCTTTGGTGACCGGGGTAATCCTGTAACAAAGTCCATCGTTATATGCTCCCACTTCCACTCCGGAATAGGCAACGATTGTAATAATCCTGCCGGCTTCTGATGCTCCGCCTTTACTTGCTGGCACACTAAACATTTAGCTACGAACTCTGCAATCTCACGTTTCATATTGTTCCACCAGTAATACTCTTTCAAATCTCTGTACATTTTGGTACCTCCCGGATGCATAGAGTAAATAAAACTATGTGCCTCTTCTAATATATCTTTCTTTAAGGGTGGATCATTCGGTATACAAATCCTATTTTTATAACACAACAATTCATCATTCTTAATTTCAAAGTCACTCTCTTTACCATCCAGGACATCTTATTTCTTCTTCTCAAGGACTGAATCACTGGTCTACAAATTTCGTATGCGCTCGGCCAATAAAGGTCTCACTGTGACATGTGCTAATAATCCTCCGCTTTTTGAAAACTTCAATTCAATCCCCATCGATGCCAAGTCAAGAATATTTCCAACACGGGCACACTGTATGCAACCAAGAATCCATGATGACTTTCAACTCAAAGCATCTGCTACTACATTGGCCTTCCCAGGATGATGATGGATGGTACAGTCATAGTCTTTAATCAGCTCTATCCAACGCCTCTGTCTCAAATTCAGTTCATTCTGTGTAAACAAGTATTTCAAACTTTGATGATCAGTAAATATCTCACAAGTTTCTCCACACAAGTAATGTCTCCACAACTCTAAAGCAAAAACAATGGCTGCTAGCTCCAAATCATGTGTAGGGTAGTTTCGTTCATGCGTCTTTAATTGTCTGGAAGCATATGATATTACCTTCCCATTCTGCATAAGAACACATCCTAAACCCTGAAATGAAGCGTCTGTATAGATCACAAAAGACTCATTCCCACATGGAATAGTAAGTATAGGGGCTGAAACCAATCGATTCTTTAATTCTTTAAAACTCCTCTCACATTCTTCATCCCATACAAACTTCACTTCTTTACGAGTCAATTTTTTCAGTGGTAATGCTATTGCTGAAAATCCCTTAATGAATCTGCGATAGTAACCTGCCAATCCTAGGAAACTCCTAATTTCTATCACATTCTTAGGACTTTCCCATTCAACGATTGCTTCCACCTTCTTTGGATCAACATATATCCCATTTCCCGAGACAACATGCCCTAAAAACACAATTTCATTCAACCAAAACTCACACTTGCTAAATTTAGCAAATAATTTCCTCTCTCTCAAAATCTGCAATACAAGTCTCAAATGTTTCTCATGTTCCTCCATGCTACGCGAATAAATTAACACATCGTCTATGAATATAATCATGAATGAATCAATGAAAGGGTGGAATACCCGGTTCATCAAATCCATAAAAACTGCTGGAGCATTAGTTAATCCAAATGGCATCACCAAAAACTCATAGTGCCCATATCGAGTCCGAAAAGTTGTTTTGGAAATATCACTATCCTCCACTTTCAGTTGGTGGTAACCCGATCTCAAATTAATCTTCGAAAATACAGTGGCCCCCTGTAATTGGTCAAATAAGTCCTCGATACAAGGTAGAGGGTACTTATTTCTAATGGTCACCTTATTCAACTGTCGATAATCAATACATAATCGCATTGTCCCAATAACACTGGTGCTCCCCATGACGAAACACTAGGCCGAATGAAACCTCTACTTATCAGATCTTTTAATTGCACTTTTAATTCTTTCAACTCTGCTGGTGCCATTCTATATGGAGCAAGAGAAATTGTACCAGTACCTGGAATTAATTCAATAGAAAACTCTACTTCCCTATCGGGTGGCAATCTTGGCAATTCTTCTGGGAAGACATCAGAAAACTCTCTAACCACAGGTATATCTTGAATTTTAACTGTCTCTTTATTAGTATCAACAACATAAGCTAAATACCCTATACAACCTTTACTCAATAACTTTCTACTCTTAATTGCTGAGATAAGACAATTAGGGACAACATTCCTTTCTCCTATAAACTGGAACTCGGGTTCACCAGGCAAATGAAATGTAACTTCTTTGCGAAAATAATCAATAGAAGCATAATATGATGATAACCAATCCATCCCCAATATAATATCAAAATCTCGAATGGCCAACGGTATCAAATCAACATAAAAATCTCGTTCCTTCATTCGTAAGATACAATCTTTATAAACATGCTCAACCAGAATCACACTTTCCATCGGGGTAGAAATATATAAAGCACAATTGAGAAATGAACATGGTCTACCCAAATATGAAACAATATCTAATGCCACAAATGAATGCGTAGATCCAGGATCAATGAGTGCATATAAATCTTTAAGCGCAATAGAAAGTTTACATGTAACCACTTCAGGTGTAGCATGGGCATCTTGCAGCGTCATCACAAACACTCTTCCTCCTTCCCTCGATCCAGTTGCTTGTTCTGTACCTCTCCCCCTGGTGGCACTACCTGGAGAGGATCCTTTATGAGGACCCACACTACTGACTGAAACCGCTCTTGATAACATAGGACAATTCTTTCTCAGATGGCCCTTATGATGACAGTTGAAACATTCTATATTCAGTAATTTTGGGCAATTTTTCTTTACATGACCCGATGTCCCACAAAAGAAATAAACATTCGGATCTCCTTGTGCTGAAACTCCTGAACCTCTTCCACCACTAGCATCACCCCTTTGTAAACTACTTCCACCTCTACCCTGTTGGAATTTCTGCCCTCCAAACCTTGAATATTCAGTATTGCTACCCTTTTGATAATTTGGATCGAATCTACTTCTCTTTACACCTCGTTCTCGATTCCCTCTCGCTTCATTCACATCTTTTTCTACTAGCATGGCTTTGTTCACCAAGGCTAAATAGTTAACAGCTCTAAAGCCGACAATCGTGATTTAATAACTAACTTAAGTCCGTCGAGAAATCGACTGCACATATCTTCCTCATTCTGTATAAACCTCGAAGCAAACCGAGATAAAGCTGTAAGTTTATCTTCGTATTCTCTAACTGTCATACTCCCCTGATTCAACATAAAATATTCTTTCTCCTTTTGTTTTCGATACATCGGAGGAAAATACTTATCATACAAGGCCTTAACAAAAGCATCCCATGAGATCACATTCTCACCTCCTGGAGTAATCAACAAATGTTTTATGGCATCCCACCAATACTTAGCTTCTCCTTTCAGCATATATGTTGCCAAGTTCACTCGTTGATTTTCAGGCATCCTCATTACCCCAAAGATAAGTTTAATCTCTTTAACCCAGACTTCTGCCTCTGCTGGATCAACTGCTCCTTCGAACGATGGTGGGTTCATCTTAATAAATTTCTCATGTGAAGTACTCCTTTCTTCCCGGTGTATCACCTCCTCAGCCCTAGCCAAGGATTGTGCCTCTAGTTGCCTAGCCTTTTGTTCTTCCATCTAAGCCATAAATCTAGCTTGCTGCTCTGCCATTAGAGTCATAGCACGTGCCATTTTGTGCATATCTGTCAGTTGTTCTGGCTCGGGTTCCACATTTATCTGAACAGGTTGCTTAACCTCCACTTTTGCTGGAATATTTGAAGCCTCATCTTCGATTCTCATATTTACATTCCCTCGTTCCATTCTCTTATATCTGAAATGAATCAAAGATATAACAACATGCAAATATACATATCTTTCCTAACATAAT
The DNA here is from genome assembly GCA_949130495.1 of Sambucus nigra. Lineage (NCBI taxonomy): Eukaryota > Viridiplantae > Streptophyta > Magnoliopsida > Dipsacales > Adoxaceae > Sambucus > Sambucus nigra. The sequence goes on along the minus strand of OX422211.1, from coordinate 433,322,995 downwards.
TGTTAGTATCAAATAAAATATATTTCTAACATTCACTACCAAATCTAGACTCTTCTCACTCCAGAACCTCTAAAACCTAGGCTCTGATACCAAAAGCTGACACACCCCAACCCAGTTACTTATAATTAGGTTTGAAAGTCAAAGTGAGTCGAACCATGATTAATTTAACCAAACCATACACAAGAGTTTTAATTTCAGAGTCATCATTGTAAATCCATATAACTGAAAACCTTTTTACAACATCAGAGTAGTCACACTTATACAAACTTGCTTGAAGGAAAATTTAACTTAATTACATCATTTAAATTTAAACAAAATCTTTGTTTCTCCCATTCCTGGCTAACCCAACCCGACTTCCTAGATTTGGCAGTGACATCGTGTTTCCTGAAAAATGTGAACATAGGAACCATGAGCAAAATAGCCCAGTGAATGCATCTCTACTATACTACTGCATAAGTTTAAATGCAATAAATCATGTCCATATAATTATGTATTAACTTATGCGGCTCATTCATAATGAATGACCAACTTTTCCGAATCATGATTCACATATCCTGTCTAAATAGACAATTCTCCTCCATTCCTGGTCGAGGAGTAACCCCTTGTCATTAATAGACAAATCTCCCCCATTTCGGGTCGAGGAGTAACCTCCCATTTCGGTAAACCGAAATGAACAATTTTATATTCATAACATTATGATCATATTCGTAATAGTATACAAATACATCATTCCAGTGAGTACACTCACCTTGGTTGACAACTATGTATTCACGTTTCCTTCGGGTGGAGCTGAACTGGGTTGATTAGACCTTACACCTGTCAATCCAACTAAATCAGTACTGAACCTCAATCATAAATATTATCCTAACATAATTATGTAACTTTCCATGACTATACATCAACAATATAGTTATAACCAAAGGCAAAGGCAAAACAATGATATACATGTTGATAAAGTTACGGACATTCAACCATAGGAAATACCTTATAAGTAATTTATAACCAAAGTCAAGTAAACATGAAATTATACTTCTCAATGTATATACACATGAAACATGTACTCAAAGTACCCTTTGTAAGGACGAAATACAAACATTCATTCAAGGGGTATCCAGTATGGCCTGAAATTATTGTCGTACATACTTAACCATCCTATATTCCTAAATTGTACAAATACAGGGGTCCAACCTTATCAATATGAAAACATATATGAATATACTTTGCATTACAAGTGATGGTGTAATTTTTCAAGCTTCCTAGAGAAAGTTATGACCATTTCTTTACAACACAAGAAATCTTCCCTACAAGCTCCTCTATTGTTCCTTCAACTTTCAAGAATTTTCATAATTTTTCTCCAGCATAACTTTCCATGATTTTCAACTCATTTTCAGTACACATACTTAATAGTACATAATCAATGTTTCATAATTGTTTGACTTCATTTTCTATCTTAAAATCTTGACTAAACTCAGGGCATACCGAAATGAAGTATACAAACAGAAACTATGTACTAACTTTAAATCATCATTACGGCCTAACCACAAGGATATAAATTCTAATTTTAAGATATGATATGAATATATGAGTCTAATTTCATATCGAATTGGAATTTCTCAATTCCAGTAATCACACAAAGAGATATGCAGATTTGAATACAAGGGGTTTCAATACAAAGCAATATGACATATAAACACCACTTATCTCACATATGAACTAGTACATGTTATCACAAAGGATGATGAGGTCTTAATCAATAATTCACGATTTATATACTTTGAAATAAGTATAATACAAGATTACAACAATATTAACACATAATTTTACCTTGGAAATACCTTAAGGACTTTGTTGGAAATTTTTCCTAGCTTTTCCTTGTAATCTTTCTTCCTTAACTTTTACTTTCTCTTTCCTTAAGCTTAAATCTCTGAAAACTGAACCTAGGGTTATATTTGCTGAACAAATAAGCTAAAGGGGGAGTTTTAAGTCGGCCAAGGCTGCCTTCCAAGCCATCCAATCAAATTAAAACATTTGGTTTAATAAAAGACAATTTACCACTTAAAGGGAATAGATAGCTTTTCCCTTTGTTCGTAAATTCGGTATAACTCTTTACTCGGGCATCCATTTGATGATCCGTTTATTGTGTTACAACTCTAACTCACATGTCTACAACTATCTAGTTTTCACCTCAAGTCATTTATAATGTTATAAAGGTCAAAACTAGTCTCTAACAAGAACATTTCTATCAAAAATAACAAAACTTGTGTTTGTAAATAATTCGACCTTTCATGATTTATGAAAGTAGGATTATAATAAATATAATCACTTAACATTAGATATACTAATAGCACATTATTCATATCATATGAGATAAGCATGATTTAAATATAATTTATCATAATTATATTCGGGTTGTCACATGTTAATTGTTTAATATAATTAGAAGGATTTGTGATCCTTTGAGAATTCCTCGTATTTTCAAGGGTTGGGAGTGTTATTTAATTACATAAGTGTGCATAGAATTTAAACATTTACTATTAAGTATTAATTGACTTTCTCGGAATTCCTTATGTTGTACCCTTTATATTGCAAATTAATATTATATAAGTATTTATTTAATTAATTATTTATAAGTTAATTTATAAATTTATTTGATTAAATAATAGATTTTTATTTAATAAATTATGAAATTAATTAATTAAGTACTTTAGTAATAATACTAAATGGGTGACCCGACAAGCAAACCTTGTGTGTCACCTCCTTTTACATGCTCGAAGTACTTTTTCTTGTACTCATATAATAATTAGACTTGATCCTCGAAAAAATTAGACTTTAGCCATTGCATTAATGCCATAATTAGACACACCCTCTAGACATTGAGGAGAGTAGCGTCCATCAACTCCCAAGATTAAGTCTAATTTTTAATGAGTTATATTAACAAAATCTCAATTTGATAATACGATATTTGAATTAACCCCAATTTTAGCAGATAAATATAGCACCAATTTCACGCAAATCGACACATAATTCATGCAAATTGAAAATTATAGACGCATTGAATAAAAATTGACCTTTTTTCATTCTAATGAACAGTTTTATTCAAGAAATTAGTGTTTTTTCTAATTATTATATATAAAAATGGAATTAAGTCAAATATCGTATTATCAAATTTAAATTTGTCAAAATGACCCTATTTTTAATTTTTGAAAGAATTTAAGTCTAAATATATAGTTAATACACTAGGGTAAGTTATAAAAGCGCTTACTTTTTTTTTCTCATCCCAAAGAAAACGAATACAAAAATTCTAAATATGTTATTAATATAGTAGAAAAATCATAAAAGGCCTTACTTCCCCCCCCCCCCCCCCCCCCCATCCCAAAGAAATTGAATACAAAAAGATCTGACCTACCGGTTTTGAACCAGTGACCTAAGGATTGCTATTACAAACTACAATCCTCCGCTCTAACAACTGAGCTAAGGTTGGTCTTGAAAATTATGCACTAAAGAGTTTAAAAATCTTATAAAATCAATCTCCTCATTTTCTATAGCTAGAAGATAATTCATGATAGCCGTGCATTTCTTCTGAGCACTTCAACTTTTTGTCAGTGATACGATTTTGTCAAAGGCATGCTAAAAAAACAAGAGTGGTGATAGTCTTACCGGGTACTAGCACCAAGCTAGTACCAGATGCTTTGTTGGCATTTTTTGATTGGATGCTTTTTTTTAGGGATAAAATGAGTTTACAAAAAAATTAATTAAAAAAAACAAATAAACTATTCTAATAAAAAAATTGTTTTTATAATTGTTTTTAACTCATTTTACATGAGAACTCAAAAAAAGGGGGGGGGGGGGGGTATCCCTGTACTAGCCCGGGGTTAACACCCGGGTAGCATAACATTATTCAAAAAACAAAACACTTGCTTTGTTAAAAATAATAAATTAGATTTGGACTTAAGCAATCTATTCATGCATAAATTTGACATTACTGTTGTAGAACACAAATATGCCAAGGCACTCCATTATTTATCTTTTTTTTAAGCATACTATGAAATGTTCGGACTAGTTTATGCGCATCTTGACTAATTTTTATTCGCGGTTCGTGGCTTCCACTGACCAAACATTATTTTGACAGTGTTAGGGATCGAACTGGGGACCAAACTCAATCCACTCCCAAGACTGTCCCAGTGACAGCCTTATACCACTGGTCCAAAAACATACCTTACAATTAAATCCTACACCCCACACATTTGGAAACTAATGGTAGGATTTTGTCAAAATTTGTTAGAGTTTACTGTTGAAATTAATATTTAATTATTTATTAATTATAAAATTCGGTCAAATTTTGTAATTGTAAATTAAATAAAATTTTGCTCCTAATTAGTGTGGTCCAAATAAGGGGACGAATTTGATTAAATTAATGAATTAATCTTAGAAAATTATTATTCCAAAGGTTGCATGACTTTTGGTATATTTGTGAGAACCTTTAACTACTTTAGTGGATGGTAGATGATGAGTTTAAAGGGAATTTCGGGTCCCAATTATATATATAAATATAGTGAACCATTTCTCCACCAATTGGTACACAAAAAACAAACAAACTATATCTGGGCTAGTGTAACAACCCTCGCTTTTGAGATTCTATTTTATATTTAATCTGCTAATTATAGTGATTAAATAAAGATGTTGATTTTTGGAGTAGGTATTAATTTAAGAAAGATAAGTTAATATCTACTATGATGTTGCATATTTACCGTATGTAGAGGTGAATTTTGCTATGTTATGTTTTATTATTATGTCATAAGAATTTAAAATGACATTTGGGCTTGAAATGAAATCGGAACCTAAACTGAATTTTAAAATCTCCAAATGATAATTTGGAGGGTGCCATTAGTTTCGGGAGGTTTGAGATAGTCAAATTGTGTACCATATTGTATTTCGAGTTTCTGGGCACTTTTGACTAGTTGTAGTTTATATGAGTAGATGCGTATTATTTTACCGCATATTAATCACTTAAGTTGGAATTTTAAGCAAGCCACGATTTATGTCTTCACCTAAGTTACTATTCCTTTAATTACCTTGTTAAGCCTAGAGAAAGAATAAGGAAGAAGAACCTTGGGGAAAATAGGAGAGATTGAAGCTTGGGTGTTGATCTTGCCTACAATCTTCACCAAATCTGAAGTTACAACCTTGAGGCAAGTTTTCTACTTGCTAGTGTATGATTTAAGTAGAGTAATTTGCATTGATAGTTATGGATATGTATGGTTTATGGAAGTTAGGGTTTTCTTTGATTTATGGGCTTTAGATCTTTGGAAGTTAAATTGATATGGTTTGGAGGTAAAATTTTGTTGGATGATGCATTTATTGTTATTTGGTAGCATTAAAGGATAGGAAATGGAATGGGTTGAAGTTGGGTAAAGATATGGAGTCAAAGACTCCATAAATTAAACTTGGAATTTCTGCAGAACCGAATCGATTCGATGGGAGACAGTTTCCAAGCTTGGGTTGTCCGAATCGGTTCGGTTCGTCCGAATCGATTTGGCCTTATGCAGAATCTCATTTTTCTTGACCGAATCGATTTGGCTAGTCCGAATCGATTCGCCTTTAAGATACCAAATCGATTCGGCTAGTCCGAATCGATTTGGAAAGCCTATTTTTCAATTATTTTTCTTTTTAAATTTTTACCCCCTTTCTTAGGATTATGACCTAGGACCCTTCTTGTATGAAGTAAAATTAGGATTTTAGAGTCCTAGTTGAGTTTGGTCGTTACCCTATAGTTGAGTGGGATCACTCGGGGTTAATTTTGGGGCACTTGAAGTGATACTTAGGTATCACTTCTCTTTTGGGAAATTAGTTGAAGTTAGAGTTCTAAGCCCATATGTGGAGACGTTAGAAGCCCTTGCTGGTATATAAAATCTTGGGTCTTAAGAGAATTTGAGAAATGGTTTAGAGAATACTTTGGGGCATAATGATATGATGAAATTGAATAAGAAATATTCAAAGATAAATGTTTCAAGTAAATGAAACACATGAGATTCAAGATAATGAAAAATGGGTAATTGTTAAATTACTTAAACACACCTTTCTAAATGCTATCATAAGGGAAGCTCGCGCATGAGGTGATGTCCCCTGACTATTGAATGCAGGCTGACTATAGTCCTCGGCCATATGCGAGTTTTGTGTATGTTTTTCTGCGCTAGTGAGGTAATTCCGGGTGTGGTTATGACTCACTCGCAGGCATATGGCCACTTCCCGACGTGCGTTAGGTGCCCAGGTTATCTTGTATAGATAGACCCTGGAAGATGATAGTCATTTAGGGGCGCGCCCAGTGGGGAAACTCGGAGGGGCGGTCTTAGAAACGTTATATGTATATGAATATAACCTTTCTAACTCAAGTGGGACTTGAGGTATGTAAATTTCCATAAGATATGTGATGGTAATTATATTCCTGCTAAGGAATGGAAAATGATAAGGTATGGGAAGAAATGAGAATTAATTTAATTTCTTTTGCTTAATTTTATAATTGTTAGAAACATATATAATTGCATTAATACATTTTATGTTTAGGTTGTTAGATTTTCATTCACATTATTATTGATTCATTGTCCATATCTATCATGTTTCTTACTCTTCTGGGAATCATATAAATCGGTCCCTGACCCGTTCATCTTTCTATGTTGTGCATATTGTTGTATCCGCTCAGGTGCTCCTCCGCAAGGGCGCCCGTTATGAATTTCTATTCTTATGATTTTGACGAGCTGTATGACCTTGCGGATGATTACAGGATGTTGTTAGACGCCCTCATTTTTGGAATCTAGTTATGATCGAGTCTTACATTCGGGCTAGTGGCCCACTTATTTGTAATTGTTAATGGATGTAGTATGTATCATATATTAGATTGTGAAACACTGCGTTGTAACTGTGGACCGACAGACTATTCGGTTCTTTTACTGTATATTGTTTTGGTTAACTATCTATTTGTTCTATGGAAATTCCACTTTTATCAGATTTGGGTTGTTAATTTATTTCTAAAATTTTTCTTTTAGATCATAATTTTGACAACCTGCTTTCTGATTTATGGAGTGGCTTGCCTACATACCTAATTATTTTTATGATGCTGAGGATGATATCCATTCATGATTCCGTTGTGACGAGGTATCGGGCTGGCCACTCCTTATTTCGGAGAGCGGGTTGTCACAGATGGTATCAGAGCATCAGGTTCTAGAGACTTTTGGATCTTGTGGACTTGTCACGTTCTACCGTAGCATTCTTTGACGTAGAGCCTAATGTTAGGACTGCTTGTTGTTTATGCTTACGACCTTAGGCAAATATAGATTGTCTTAAGTGAAGTTCTAACTCTGTTGTTCTCTATCTCAGATGCCACCTAAAAGAGGTCGCCCGGCGAGATGCAATAGGATCTTAGACGAGGATGTTGGTCCTCCACCGCCGCCACAAGGAACATTTAATGCCGCGGATGTGGCGAATATAGTGGCTCAAGCCGTTAATGCGGCCATGACAGCAGTGGCCCAACAAGCACCACAGGCTCAGCAGAGAGCGCCAGATGCCCAAGTTCCTACTGGACCTTCTCCGTGGGAGAGAGCTAGGGAATCTTTTCTGAAGGGTCAGCCCCCGAAATTCGACTGGAGCTCGGATGTTATAAAGGCGAATCAATGGAAGAAGGATATTCAACGCCATCTACGTATGGTGGAGTGTGGTGAGGACAGGAAACAAGTCCTTGCTACTTTTAAATTCGTTGGTGCCGCATTACACTGGTGGGAGTCCGTGACTACGCCAGAACAAAGGGATACCATGTCTATCTCTGAATTCTGGGTTTTATTTGATCGTAAGTATTTTCCTCCCGAAATTCAAGGGGAGATGATAAGGATATTGCAAGACCTTGTACAAGGGGAGAGGTCAGTAGCGGAATATGAGGAGGAATTCACCCGGTTAGCAAGCTTCGTACCGGATGAGGTGACTCCTGAAGAAAAGAAAGTTTCAAAGTTTTTGAGAGGGCTGAACTGGAGAATCCGGCAACACTTGCTGGGTAATCCTGCTTTACAGACTTTTGGGGAAGTGATGAATGCAGCTCTATTATATTGCCAAGAGCATAGACTCTTTTTGCAAAGTGGTAAGAAGACCTCCGTAGTGGGGCAAGGTGGAAGGCCGGGAGGTGGTGGGATTGGAGGAGGAGTCTTTCCCTCGTACCAACCTTCGGGCAGTAAACAGAAAGAAAGGGATCCCCAACAGGGGGACTTGTTTAAGAGGCAGCGTTTTGGTGGATTTATTGGGGGGAACCAAAATAATAGACAAGGTCAGGGTGCCCCACAACAGCAAGCTGGCCGTGCTGGTCAGGGAGGCAGAGGCCAGCAGGGCCAGGGTGTAAATCAGTTTAGAAACAATCGTGGTCGAAATGCCGAGAATATGATAGGTCGGTGTTTCCAATGCGGGGAAGCGGGTCACTATAAGAGGGAATGTCCTCAGTTGATCGGGGGACAGTTTCCTCAAGCTCCACAGCAGCCGTACATTCAATTCCCTCCACAGGTGCCTAACCCAGTTGCTCCTCCACAACAGGGTCAGTTACAATATGGTAGGGTCTACCATATACAGGATGCTATGCTTCCTCCAGCTCCGCCTGCACCACCAGCTATTGAGGGTAAGTTCCTTATTCAGGGACATATGGGTCGTGTTTTATTTGATATCGGTGCAACACATTCGTTTATTTCTAGGAGCTTTGCTCAGACCACTGAGTTGATTAAATCTGCCGAAAGAACTTTTACTAGTGTGGAGTCCTCTATGGGTGACAGTTCACTCATCTTCTTTGTTTATAAAAATATAGAAATCTCTCTCGGTAATTTATGTTTTGAGGCCGATTTACTCGTCCTGGATATGGTCGGGTATGACGTGATTCTGGGTATGGATTGGCTGATGAAATATCATGCTATTGTAAATTGCTACGGAAAGAGTATAGTCTTCGCCGTGCCGGGACAAGAAATGTTCCTGGTAGTTTTACCTCGTTTAGAGGGGAGTACTTGTATTTATTTGTATTGCATTGCCGAGGAGACTTCTAGGGATGTAGTTGTTCCCTTGGATTCCATTCTAGTTGTGAAAGACTTTGAGGATATTTTCCGGGAGATATCGGGCTTACCTCCTAGCCGAGAGATTGAATTTATGATTTATTTAGCGCCGGGAACGAGGCCTATTGCGAGGGATCCATACCGAATGGCTCCTATTGAAATGAGGGAGCTAAGATATCAAATTCAAAAGTTATTGGAGCAGGGATTTATACGGCGTAGCATATCGCCATGGGGTGCTCCAGTGTTGTTTGTTAAGAAAAGAGATGGTTCTCTCCGGTTATGTGTGGACTATAGAGAACTGAATAAGGTCACCATCCGGAATAAATACCCTTTACCTCGTATCGATGACTTGTTTGATCAACTTCGAGGAGCGATGCACTTCTCTAAAATCGATTTGAGGATGGGGTATCATCAATTGAGGATACGAGAGGAGGACGTATCCAAGACAGCTTTTCTTACGAGGTACGGGTCTTATGAATTTTTGGTTATGCCCTTTGGACTAACCAATGCCCCTGCTGTATTTATGGATCTCATGAATTGGGTCTTTCGGGATTTCCTGGACCAATTTGTTATTGTGTTCATCGATGACATTTTAGTCTATTCTTGAACGGAGTCTGATCATGCTATGCATTTGAGGTTGGTCCTACAGAGACTACGGGACCATCAACTGTATGCCAAATTCGAGAAGTGTGGCTTTTGGTTGCAGGAAGTACAGTTTTTGGGTCATGTGGTGACGTCCCAGGGTGTGTCTGTGGATCCAGGCAAGGTAGCTGCGGTGAGGGAGTGGGGTCAACCCATGACACCTACCGAAGTTCGTAGTTTTCTGGGATTGGCGGGTTATTACCGTCGGTTCATCAAGGGTTTCTCTAAGATTGCTAGCCCTTTGACAAACTTGACCCGAAAAGGGGTGAGCTTTATTTTGGATGATGCCTGCCAAGATTCATTTGACGAACTTAAAGATAGATTGACTTCGGCTCCGGTCCTTGCATTGCCAAAACCATGATTGGAATATTTAGTCTTCACCGACGCATCTCTTCAAGGATTAGGAGGTGTCGTTCAGCAAGAGAGACGGGCTATCGCTTATGCTTCCCGTAAGTTAAAGCCCCATGAAAGGAACTATCCGGTGCATGACTTAGAACTAGCCGCAGTTGTTTTTGCCTTGAAGATATGGAGGCATTATCTCTTGGGAGAGAAATTTAGTCTTTTCACGGACCACAAATCGCTGTAATATTTATTTTCACAGAAGGACTTGAATATGAGGCAGCGCCGATGGTTAGAGTTCATGAAAGATTATCAATTTGACATTCATTATCATCCGGGTAAGGCCAACGTGGTAGCGGATGCCTTGAGTAGGAAGCCTAATGGAGAATTAGCTGAGGTTTGGAAAGCTAAATGGAAGGAACTCAGTCAGGAGGATGCGATGGTGAGAGCATTCATGTCGGTAATGACTGTTACTCCTACCATTTTGGCAAGGGTGGTAGAAGCTCAAGGAAGGGATAAGGAGTGTCAAGACCATATTCATCGATTGCTGTTCGGGGGAGCAGAGTCCTACTCGATTGGTCCCGAGGGTGGGTTACGCTTCCACGGAAGACTCGTCGTTCCAGAAGAAGGAGATTTGAGGCGGGCAGTGATGGCCGAATCTCATGGGTCTAGGTTTACGGTTCATCCTGGTGGGGACAAAATGTATCAGGATATGTACCGTCAGTACTGGTGGTCGGGTATGAAGAGGGATATTTCAGAATTTGTGTCCCAATGCACTACTTGTCAACTGGTCAAGATCGATCATCAGAAACCGACAGGTTTGTTGCAACCTTTAGAGATCCCAGTGTGGAAATAGGAAAGTATATCGATGGATTTTATCATGAGCTTGCCGAGATCACAAAGCGGGTGTGATTCTATTTGGGTAATTGTTGACCGATTGACAAAGTCGGCACACTTCCTACCTATGCGGACAGATTATGACACTGCTCGGTATGCTCTCTTATTCATCAAGGAGGTGGTGAGACTCCATGGGGTGCCTTTAAATATAGTTTCTGACAGAGACAAAATTTTTGTTTCCCACTTTTGGAGGAGTTTCCAAGAAGCGATGGGGACCGAATTGAGGTTAAGCACTACCATCCTCAAACAGACGGCCAAACTGAAAGGGTAAATCAAATGTTGGAGGATATGCTTCGCATGTGTATGCTTGACTTCAAAGGTGGTTGGGAACAATATCTCCCATTGGTTGAGTTTGCTTATAACAACTCTTACCAATTCACAATTGGAATGGCACCCTATGAGACTTTGTATGGAAGGCCGTGTAGATCACCCGCTTGTTGGTTGGAAGTGGGTGATAATAAATGTCTTGGGCCTGAAATGATCCAAGATACTTCCTCGAAGATTGAGTTGATTCGGAATCGCATTCGGATAGCCCAAGATCGTCAAAAGATCTATGACGATGCGGGTCGTCTACACATGGAATTGGAGGTTGGGGACCATGTTTTGGTTAGAGTGTCGCCCATGAAAGGGATAAAGCGTTTCGGTAAAAAGGGGAAACTTGTGCCGCGCTTTGTGGGACCTTTTCCAGTTATTGCAAAGGTGGGTTCCGTGGCATATCAACTTGCCTTACCGGAACCATTGCAACAAATTCATGATGTATTTCATGTTTCCTCCCTAAAGAAGTATAGGAGGTGTGAAGGTGCGCTTTGGGACATTCCTTTCGAGGATATTGATTTGCAGCCCGATGTTTCATATGAAGAACAACCGGTTGCAATATTAGAGCATGGGGAGCGTAGATTGAGATCTCGTGTCTTGCCCTTGGTGCGGGTTCAATGGAGTCACCATAATACCAAGGAATCTACGTGGGAGTGCGAGAATGACATGCGGGAGAAATATCCGCATCTCTTTATATGAGGTACGCTTGAATTTTGGGGACAAAATTCTCATAAGGGGGGAAGTATGTAACAACCCTCGCTTTTGAGATTCTATTTTATATTTAATCTGCTAATTATAGTGATTAAATAAAGATGTTGATTTGTGGAGTAGGTATTAATTTAAGAAAGATAAGTTAATATCTACTATGATGTTGCATATTTACCGTATGTAGAGGTGAATTTTGCTATGTTATGTTTTATTATTATGTCATAAGAATTTAAAATGACCTTTGGGCTTGAAATGAAATCGGAACCTAAACTGAATTTTAAAATCTCCAAATGATAATTTGGAGGGTGCCATTAGTTCCGGGAGGTTTGAGATAGTCAAATTGTGTACCATATTGTATTTTGAGTTTCTGGGCACTTTTGACTAGTTGTAGTTTATATGAGTAGATGCGTATTATTTTACCGCATATTAATCACTTAAGTTGAAATTTTAAGCAAGCCATGATTTATGTCTTCACCTAAGTTACTATTCCTTTAATTACCTTGTTAAGCCTAGAGAAAGAATAAAGAAGAAGAACCTTGGGGAAAATAGGAGAGATTGAAGCTTGGGTGTTGATCTTGCCTACAATCTTCACCAAATCTGAAGTTACAACCTTGGGGCAAGTTTTCTACTTGCTAGTGTATGATTTAAGTAGAGTAATTTGCATTGATAGTTATGGATATGTATGGTTTATGGAAGTTAGGGTTTTCTTTGATTTATGGGCTTTAGATCTTTGGAAGTTAAATTGATATGGTTTGGAGGTAAAATTTGGTTGGATGATGCATTTATTGTTATTTGGTAGAATTAAAGGATAGGAAATGGAATGGGTTGAAGTTGGGTAAAGATATGGAGTCAAAGACTCCATAAATTAAACTTGGAATTTCTGCAGAACTGAATCGATTCGGCATGGTCGAATCGATTCGATGGGAGACAGTTTCCAAGCTTGGGTTGTCCGAATCGGTTCGGTTCGTCCAAATCGATTCGGCCTTATGCAGAATCTCATTTTTCCTGACCGAATCGATTCGGCTAGTCCGAATCGATTCTCCTTTAAGATCCCAAATCGATTCGGCTAGTCCGAATCGATTCGGAAAGCCTATTTTTCAATTATTTTTCTTTTAAAATTTTACCCCCTTTCTTAGGATTATGACCTAGGACCCTTCTTGTATGAAGTAAAATTAGGATTTTAGAGTCCTAGTTGAGTTTGGTCGTTACCCTATAGTTGAGTGGGATCACTCGGGGTTAATTTTGGGGCACTTGAAGTGATACTTAGGTATCACTTCTCTTTTGGGAAATTAGTTGAAGTTAGAGTTCTAAGCCCATATGTGGAGACGTTAGAAGCCCTTGCTGGTATATAAAATCTTGGGTCTTATGAGAATTTGAGAAATGGTTTAGAGAATACTTTGGGACATAATGATATGATGAAATTGAATAAGAAATATTCAAAGATAAATGTTTCAAGTAAATGAAACACATGAGATTCATGATAATGAAAAATGGGATAAATGGGTAATTGTTAAATTACTTAAACACACCTCTCTAAATGCTATCATAAGGGAAGCTCGCGCATGAGGTGATGTCCCCTGACTATTGAATGCAGGCTGACTATAGTCCTCGGCCATATGCGAGTTTTGTGTATGTTTTTCTGCGCTAGTGAGGTAATTCCGGGTGTGGTTACAACTTGCTTTCTGATTTATGGAGTGGCTTGCCTACATACCAAATTATTTTTATAATGCTGAGGATGATATCCATTCATGATTCCGTTGTGACGAGGTATCGGGCTGGCCACCCCTTATTTCGGAGAGCGGGTTGTCACAGCTAGGAAGGGAAAACCAGTTTTTCCAAATTTTTCCATAAATCAGCATTCTGGCCATTTTCAGTGAGCATTTTCTGGAGCTTAAAGAAGGAAGAGCTAGGAATTTAAAAGTTGTTTTTGAGACACATCAACTTCAACAAACAAATCAAATCTCAATGGAGAAAGGTAATTTTACATAAAGTTTGTAGTCAAAATTAAAGTGGTGATTGCATGAAATATTGAAGATCTAATAATAATTAACTGATGTTATATATATATATATATATATATAATTCTTATTCATGTTAAAATATAATTTACACGTGGTATGAGAGCCATGTTGAAATATTATCATCCTATCCCTCTAAGGATTTAAAAGATCAAACTACATATATTTGATAAACTTAGTTTTAATGATTAAATTCCGCACTGATTTAATTATCACGATAATTAGTATTACGTGATAATATTAACACTAATTATCTTGATGAACGAGAATTATATTCTAAATTATGTAAGAAATTATTCAACGAGAATTTATTCTGTCAGTTGTTAAGAATTTTTGTTTGATTTTAACAAATCTAATTAAGAACAGTTTTATTTGACAAATCTGATTTAGAATATTTTTGTTTATTTGATTTGTCAAGAACAGTTTTATATGTTTGATTGTTAACAAATCTGTTGAACATAGTTTTATTTGTTTAACAAATTTGTTAAGAATCTGTTGACAATAGTTTTACTCGTTTAACAAATCTGTTGGATTTTTTTTGTTTAATTTTAGCGAAACAATTAAGAATTAAATAAAACAGGTTTGTCTCTATACTGAGACCAAGTATATGATGTTTTGATGTTATTTTAATGGTTTCCTAATCCGTTTCTATCAACCCTACAAGTTTCAAGCAATTTTGGAACAAAAAAATTTCAAAAAGCGCTTGCGATGAATACTATTTTTGTCCCCGAACTTGTTCCGAATGCGATGAAACTTGGTAGTCTAATTGAAAACGGGTCAGTGACCAAATTTCACCACCTTTGATCGTGTGTAAACTATTTTTCGGCAATCCAAGATTGTTTAGGCCTTCAAAGCTCTAAATTTTCCATTTAAGTAGATAATCTCGGGGGGCATATCTCACTCCAGAAAATTTAGTTTTGAATTCCATAAAAAGTTTTGAGATTCTGGAGTATTTTTCTACAGTTTCATGATGCTAACTCATTTTTTTCATTTTTGACAAAATTTCATGTTTTTCATATTTTATAAGTGCTGCATCTAGAACTGTTTTATAAACTTTGTTCTAATGATCCTATTTAATTTATTATTCGTGCCAAACATAGGCCAATATATTTCATATGGTAGGATATTAGACTTGTGTTGATTTAATATTCAGATTTTTATGAGTCTCGTGCCAAACACAGGCCAATGTCTCATATAGTTGAATATTATTGATATTTTTTATTAACGCGTCTCGTGCCAAACACATGCCAACGACTTATTATGTGAAATGTCAAATTTATTGTCCATTCTATAGTTTGTTATTCGATAGACTAAATAAACTTTAGAATTATTGATTGAATATTGAATTGTCCAATAATGCGTTTGTTAAATCACAGTTTCTATGTCAAAATTTCATTAAAGATATTCGGCTTTTATAGTTTTGTGATTTAATATTTAAGGGCAACTTATAATACAATTTGTTATAATTCTGCCATAACATTTGTGACAATTATATATATTCATTTCCTTGCAAATTTTAGTTAAGTATGTTATATTTTATTTATTTATTAATTAGAGTGAGCAATTTTGCAGTGAATATTAACCTGTTTTCTCAAGCCTCAACCTTTTCGAAATTTGACGGAACTAATTTGTCGAAATGGTGCGAACAAATTGAGTTTAACCTTGGTGTTTTAGACCTTGATATAGCACTTCGTACTGATGACCCGCTATTATTACTGAACAAAGTAGTGAGGATGATGTGCTCCTTTATAGTACATGGTCAAAATCAAATAGGTTTTGTCTCATGTTCATTAGAATGTGTATTGCAACAAACGTGAAAACTTCCCTACCTGAAACCACCAATGCAAAACAATATCTGGAAAATATTAAAGATAGGTTTCACACTACTAAAAAATCCCTAGTTGGAAAACTTATGGCTGACTTGACCACTATGAGATTCGATGGCACTGGGACCATGAACTCACACATTATTGAGATGACCAACATTGCTACAAAGCTGCGGACTTTAGGCTGTACAGTGGACGATTCTTTCTTGGTCCAATTTGTCCTAAAATCCTTGCCTTATGATTATGGGTCTTTTCAGATTCATTACAATACCATTAAAGATGAATGGAATGTTAATGAACTGCAAAACATGTTGGTTCAAGAAGAAGGACGTCTTAAGCAACAAAGTGGTAAAGTGTCAAAATTGCAAGTGTCGAATGTGGTGGTCAATAAAGGAGCTGGTAAGCAAAAGAAAGGAAAGGGAATGAAGTGAGGTCCTCGTCCTTCCAAAAATGAACCTGGTTCATCACACCAAAAGAAGGAAAAAGCAGCAGTCACATGTCACTTCTGTCACAGGAAGGGCATACTCAAAAAGACTGTATTAAGCGTAAAGCTTGGTTTGAAAAGAAAGGTAAGCCTTGTGGTTTTGTTTGTTTCGAATCAAACTGAATTTATGTTCCTTCTAACACATGGTGGATTGATTATGTATCTACATGTTAAGTTCCAAATACTATGTAGGGCTTCCTTTCAATCCGAAAAATAAAACAAAATGAATATTTTCTTTACATGAGAAACCGGGCAAAAGCAAAAGTTGAAGCAATAAGAGTTTTTTGATTGAAATTACAATCTGGCTTTTATTTGGATCTTGAAGATACTCCTTTTGTACGCACAATTTTGAGAAATTTAATTTCTTTGTCTAAACTCTCAATAAGTTTCTTTTAATTTTCAAGATACTGGTTTTACTTTATATAAGAATAATTCTATTTTTGGCTCGAGTATTTTGTCGTATGGTTTGTTTCATATTAATCTTGGTCCTTATTTTTTGAAATTTTTATTGTCTCAGCATACTAATGTTGTAACTAAGCGAACCTCATTTAATGAGAATTCTGCTTAGTTGTGGCATAAAAGATTATAACACATATCCAGAGAGAGAATTGAAAGGCTTATTCAAGAGGGAATTATCCTTACTCTAGATTGGTCCGATTTTAGTGACTATGTGGACTGTATTAAGGGTAAATAGACCAAACACACAAATAAAGGAGCCACAAGAAGCACCCAGGTTCTTGAAATTATACATACAGATATTTATGGTCCTTTTGATGTTCCTTCTATTAGAGGAGAAAAATTCTTTATCACTTTTATAGATGATTTTTCCCGTTATTGCACATTGTTTCTATTGCATGATAAATCTCAATCAGTTAATGCAGTTGAGGTTTATATTACCGAAGTAGAATGAAAATTAGGCAAAAAGGTGAGGGTGGTGAGTTTTATGGAAAATATGATGAATCGGGGCAACATCCCGATCCTTTTACTAAACTCCTTGAATGTTTGGGTATTAGCGCACAATACACAATGCCAGGTTCACCTTGGCAAAATGGTGTAGCTGAACGACACAATCGTACTCTTATTGAAATGGTTAGGAGTATGATAAGTAGAAGTAATTTAACAATGTTTTTGTGGATGCATGCTCTTATGACTGCTACACATATCTTAAATAGGGTTCCTAGTAAGGTAGTTCCAAAGACTCCTTTTTAACTATGGAAAGGTTGGAAACCCACTTTAAGTCATTTTTGTATTTGGGGATGTACAGCAGAAGCACGAATTTATAATCCACATGAAAAGAAGTTGGACCCTAGAACATTAACTTATTATTTTATTGGGTATCCAGAAAAATTTAAAGGGTATAAATTCTACTGTCCTGACCATACAACAAGAATTATTGAAATTGGAACTGCTAAATTTATTGAACATGGTGAAATTAGTGGGAGTAAGGAAGTTAGGAATGTGATTATTCAAGAAACCAAGGAAAATCCTCCTTTTCCTAGAATTCCAGATAATCACAATTTTCCTAATGAGGTTCCTAATGATGCTATTGTTCATAATGATGTTGTTGCACCGATTATTGATCCGACCAATAATGAAGAACAAATGGATGAACCACATACTGAACAACCACATAATGAGCCTATTATATAAACACCACAAGACATAAATTTAAGGAAATCTCAGAGAAATCAGAGATCAGCTATTTCAAATGACTATATGGTGTATCTTCAAGAAAATGAATTTAACATTAGGGATATTAATGATCCGGCCTCTTATGAAAAAGATGTTTCTAGCATAAATTCTAATAAATGGATTGATGCCATGAATGATGAAATAAAATCTATGGATTTTAATCAAGTCTGGGAGTTAGTTGATTTTTGTAAAGGGTATAAAGCAATCGAGTCTAAGTGGATATATAAGACCAAACGTGACCCAAATGGAAATATCGAACGACATAAAGCAGGATTTGTTGCCAAAGGTTTTACTCAAAAGGAAGGCATTGATTATAGTGAAACCTTATATCTTGTTTCAAAAAAGGATTCACTTAGAATCATATTGGCACTCATTGCTCATTATGACTTAAAGCTACACCAAATGGATGTTTAAAACAACTTTTTTTAATGGGAGTTTAAAGGAAGAAGTCTATATGTAACAACCAAAGGGCTTCATTCAGAAAGGAAAGGAACACAAAGTCTATTTGTTAAAAAAATCCATATATGGACTTAAACAAGCTTCTCGTCATTGGTATTTTAAGTTCCATCATACCATTAGATCTTTTGGGTTTAAAGAAAACACCGTTGATAAGTGTATATACCTAAAGACCAGTGGGAGTGAGTTTGTATTTTTTGTCCTATATGTTGATGATTTGCCTATCGCCAGCAGTGATAGTGGTTTACTAAAGGACACTAAGAAGTACCTTTCACAAAACTTTAAAATGAAAGATTTAGGCGAGGCATCCTTCTTGATCGGGATAGAGATTTATCGCGATCGATCGTGTGAATTGATAGGATTATCTCAGAAGGCTTACATTAACAAAGTTTTACAAAGGTTTGGCATGCAAAATTGTAATTCCATTAATGTTCCAATTATGAAAGGGGAAAAATTCTTCTTAAGTGTGCCATATGCTTCTCTTGTAGGGAGTTTATTATATGCACAGGTTTGTACTTGACCGAATATTAGTTTTTCCATTGGGATGTTGGGCATATATCAAAGTAATCTGGGTGATTTCCATTGGAAGGCTGCAAAGAATGTGTTAAGGTACTTAAAAGGGGCCAAAGACTACATGCTCGCTTATAGGAGATTCGATTATCTTGAGGTGATTGGTTATTCAGACTCAGATTTTGGAGGATGCCTTGATAGCAGAAAAAGCACTTCGGATTATGCTTACTTTCTTGGAAAATTGCTAAGCAGAGTGTCATTGCTTCTTCAACTATGGAGCCTGAGTTTGTGGCTTGTTTTGAAGCTACAAATCACGAGTTATGGATGCAAAATTTCAGTTCAGGACTTAGTATTATAGGTTCAGTATCTAAGCCATTGAAGATTTATTGTGATAATGTCATAGCAGTCTTCTTTTTAAAGAATGATAGATATTCTAAAGTAGCTAAGCATATTGAGATGAATTATCTATCTGTCAAAGAAGAAGTTCAAAAATAAACTATGTCAATTTATCACATTAGTACTAGTGATAATATAGCTTACCTTTAACGAAAGGGCTATCTCCGAAGATATTTTTGCAATATACTAAAGAGATGGGTCTCGAGTAGTTGATTGTGTAATTGCAATTTGCTTAGTTATTTGATATAATTTTTTATATCAACAAAGAGTTTCTGAATTCCAAATTTCTGTCTTAATTGTATACATGCATGTGAATGAATGAATATGACAAAATAGACTTTCATAAAGACATTACAAGACCATTATGATAACTTACATATTTATCCTTATTAAGTATGGCATTGGTGGAGTTGTACATAGAAGGAACCATGCTCTTGAATTAGTGTGGAACCTCCATTACTCACACTAATGAAGTATTTAGTTAAGGTGCTTAATGATGTCCTAAGATACTCATGCAACCTATGTTAATCAATTCGTTATGTATAATAACCTTATTAGGACCAAGTGGGAGACAACTGGAATAAATTTTTAATTATATATTAATTACAAAATTCGGCCAAATTTTGTAATTATAAATTAAATAAAATTTTGCTCCTAATTAGTGTGGTCCAAATAAGGGGACGAATTTGATTAAATTAATGAATTAATCTTAGAAAATTATTATTCCAAAGGTCACATGACTTTTGGTATATTTATGAGACCCTTTAGCTACTTTAGTGGATGGTAGATGATGAGTTAAAAGGAAATCTTGGGTCCCCTTTCACCCTATATATAGTGAACAATTTCTCCACCAATTGGTACACAAAAAACACACAAAGTATATTTGGGATAGGAAAGGAAAAACCTGTTTTCCCAAATTTTTCCATAAATCAGTATTCTGGCCATTTTTTGAGAGCATTTTCTGGAGCTTAAAGAAGGAAGAGCTAGTAATTTGGAAGTTTTTCTTGAGGTACATCAACTTCAACAAACGAATCAAATCTTAATAGAGAAAGGTAATTTTACGTAAAGTTTGTAGTTAAAATTAAAGTGGTGATTGCATGAAATATTGAAGATCTAATAAGAATTAACTGTTGTTATATATATATATATATATATATATATATATATAATTCTTATTTATGTTAAAATATAATTTACATTTACATGGGGAAGATATGCGAACTTGTATAAGGACACACATTAAACTAGAGGATACAATATGATATTCGAGGGACAACCTTCGCTAAAGGGATTTAAAGCGTCGTTCTACGCCGACATACAAAATCAACATATTCGGTGTGACACATTGGCATGTCACATCCATAATGACTCGTGTCCGGACTCTACACGGATCAGACAAAAGCTACTAGTGTGTTAAACAAAATCATGTTGATTCCGTGCGCCTGCCTAGAATTATCCGAATTTAAATAGTGAAGAGAAGTGATGCAAAAGAAAAATACTTTCCAACTGTGATTTTTCAAAAATTCCATCTAGATGTTGACAAGTGTACTTTTTTTGGGTGTCTCATATTTGTCAATTACTAGTTGATGGATTTTTAGTTATATGAAAGAAAAACTCAATTATGCAAGATATGTGAATTAAAAGTTGTCCATTACTTACCATGCTAGACTTATAATTATATTTTTACAATTTTTTTGTTACGAATTGACGTGTCAATAATTAAAGATAGAGAGAAAATAGACAAAAGATTAAAATCATGGTCCCAAACATCATTGATCCGTGATACATGAGTTTGTACAAAAAAATTATACATTTTCTTTGTAATTTTAGCATTACTCCACCCAATATCATTTTACATGCTTTACACTTATTGGTGTGGATGCACCACATATGCATGTCACGTTAGTTACACTTTTTGGTGTGTAGAGTATATTTTTCAAGTTCATTTATTCATATCATTATAGAAAATTAATAGGGGCTATTCTGACATTTTTTTTCTAGAAAAAATGCTAGTTTTGCATTAATTATAAATTATAGTTTTTTTTCTTCTTAATAAAATAACACGAGGGACAAAACTTGGATAATTCCCTCATTTTAATATACCTCAATAGGGTGTGAAAACTCATGGGAGATTTAAACTCTACCCATTCCTATTCTCGGTCGAGAGTCATACTATATGATCTACAACTCATTCGTTTATTGTAATGATATTGAAACATGAGGAATTTGATATGTTAATTGCTGGGTATAATAGTATATACATTTATTTTGAATGAAATAAATGATTTGGGGTAAGTGGTCAAGTGGTAAGTTTGGTGGGTTTAGTGTTTGAGGTCTTGGGTTCAATCCATAGGAGGCACACTAAACATTAATGGCCTTTGATTGGGTCTTGTGGCTCTTTGGGATTCTATTTAATGCCTAGAATTTTTACCCATTTATGATTTCGTTTTTAACACATTTAACCCCATTTTTTAATTTTGACTTAGTCTTTTAACATGACTCAACTACTCGTTAATGGAGAAAAAAGTGGGTTAGTGGGTTAAGAAAATGTTTTTCAGTTTATTCCTATAAAACTGAGTCTTCTTCTCTATAAAAAAAGCCATCTGAAAACCATCTCTCTCTCAATCTCCAATCATAGAAAAAATTATCTCTGATATACTATTTTTATTTTAATTATTTTTTTGGTGCTGGGGTATCCTAAGAGTTCAAGATCCCTCATTGTTGATGCTAATGGAATCTGATCGTTGAATTCTGGGAGGTGTTTGTTCAAGAGGCTGACAACATCAATATCAACGGATAATTTCACCTTTAGGACTTTGTGTCAAACACAAACCTCGAACGATAAGTTCTTTCAATTTTACCTATTTCATATTTGGGTTTTTTCATATATTCTGTATATATTTTTTCCAACAATCTAAAGGTGAATTTTGTTATTCTAATCTTCTAGGGAAAATCCTAATTCAAAATACTCTGAAAAAACTGTGCCATTTGATGGAAAGAATTTTAAGAGATGGCAAATGAAACTAAAATTTTACCTAACAACTCTTATAGTAGTTGACTTGATTAAATATGATAAACCTTTTAATCCTGAAGAGCTTGTTGTTTGGAAATAAAGGGATTACATGTGTAGGAATTATATTCAGAATTCACTCTGCCTTGAATTGTATAATGTTTATTGGTCATATCCTACTGCTAAAGAATTACGAAACTCATTTGATAAAAATATGCAACTGAAAATGCCAAGTCTAAAAAATTCGTGGTTGAGAAATTTTTGGATTTTAAAATGGAAGATAATAATTCTGTCGTGTTGCAACTTGAAGAACTACAAATTATTATTCATGAAATTATGGCCGAGGGTTATAGTATATGTGAGGGATTTCAAGTGTTTTCTATAATTGAAAAACCGCCACCTTTTTGGAAGGATTACAAAAACAGTCTTAAACATAAGAAAAAGGAGATTATACTAGAAGATTTGATAGTTCGTTTGAGAGTTGAGGAAGACAATAAGAATGAAAAACTTAAGGAGAAAAACTCTGAATTCAGTTCTAAGGCTAATCTGGTCGAGGGAAAATCACACGGAAACCAAAAACAGAACTAGATTAAGCATACCCATTCAAACTAGAAATATGGGTACCATAAGACAAACTAGAATTCGAGATTCAACCATAACTTTAAACATAATGGTCAGAATAAAAATTCTAAACCTCATTTTAAATTTAAACCTCTAGTTTAATGCTTTGTGTGTGGAAAACTAGGTCATTATGCTAAAGATTGCAGGTTTAGGAAGAGTCAGAATGTGAAGCCTCAAGCAAGTATAATCGAGGAGGGTAACTTTTCAGCCGTGGTGACCGAGGAAAACATCGTGAGCAACATGACAGACTGGTGGCTTGATTCTGGCACTACCAAATATATTTTCAGCATGAGAGGTGCCTTTACTACCTTCACTGCCGTGGGTGAGGATGAACGTCTGTACATGGGAAACTCCTCTTCGTCTAAGGTTGAGGGAAAGAAAATTGTAGTTTTAAAATTCACTTCGGGAAATGTTCTTACCTTGAAAGATGTTTTGTATGTCCTTGAGGTTAGGAAGATTTTGGTATTCGATTTTGTCTTAGTTAAGAAGGGTTTTTAAATTATTCTAGAGAGTGATAAAGTAGTTGTGATTAAGGGAGGTGTTTTTGTGGGTAAAGACTATGTTCATGAGGGTCTTTTCAAACTCAATATAACCGTGATTGATAATAATAAAACATCTACTTCTTCTGCTTATTTGATTGACTCTTGTGATATGTGGCATTTTAGACTTGGTCATGTAAATAAGGAATCTATTTAAAAATTAATGTTTTTAGGAAACATACCAAAATTTGATATTTCTACCAACTCTAAATGTGAAGTATGTGCTGAATAAAAATATGTTAAAAAACTTTTTTCGAGTGTCGAAAGAAGCTCAACTATTTTAGGTTTAATACATTCTGGTCTTTGTGATTTAAAAGGATATGTGACATGTGGTGGAAATAAATAATTTGTTACTTTTATTGATGATTACTCTTGTTTCTGTTATATTTATCTCCTTACGAGTAAAGATGATAGTTTCTAAAAAATTATTTCTTATAAATTAAAAGTTGAAAAATAATTAGAAAAATCCATTAAAACCTTAAGATCCAATAGGGGACGAGAATACACCGGTGATCATGGTAAATATTATAAAGAAAATGGAACAATTCATCAAGTCACTCCTCCTCACTCTCGTCAATCTAATAGTGTGGCTGAAAGATATTAAGCACTTTGGGAATACCTTATGATATGTGGGGTTAGGCACTTCTTACTGCCTGTTATATTCTAAGTAAAACATCTTTTAAGAAAATGATAAAACTCCCTATGAAATGTGAAAAAATAGAAAATCTTCTTATAAACACCTTGCCTTGCTAAGGTTTCAATTCCACTACCTAAGAGAACTAAACTTGGCCTACAGACAATTGATTGTGTTTTTATTGGTTATGCTAAAAACAGTAATGCATATAGGTTTCTTACAATTGATTCTAAAAATCAATATATAGATAAGAACACTATTTTTAAGTCAAGAGATGCTGAATTTTATGAAATAAATTTCCTTTTAAAGTTAGAAGTGAGGGATCTAGTCGTTCCGTTCCAGTGGGACCTAGTGTTAGAAGTGGATCTTCGGATTCAGAAGAAATTGAATTAAGAAAAATTAAAAGACCTAGGATAGCCACTTCTCTTGGTCCTGAATTTTTAATGTAGTTAAAGGAAAATGGCCCTGTCACTTTTAGTGAGGCAATGACCTCACCCGAATTTATTTTTTTGGAAAGAAGCTATAAACAGTGAATATGATTATATTATTTCTAACAACACATGGGAGTTAGTTGACTTTCCTAAAGGATGTACAACTATTGGATGCAAATGGATATTTAAGAGGAAATTAAAAGTTGATTGTTCTATTGATAAATTTAAGAAAAGATTGGTGGCTAAAGGCTATAGACAAAAGGAAGGAATTGATTTATTTGATACATACCCTCCTGTTACTAGAATTACATATATTAGGATTTTAATCCCTATAGCTTCATTACATAATCCGATAATTCATTAAATAAATGTTAAAATGGATTTTTTGAATGGAGATCTCGAAGAAGAAATTTATATAGATCAACCCTAGGGATATTGTAGTCCAAGGCCTACATAATAAAGTGCGTAGACTTAAATAATGATTACATGGACTAAAACAACCTCCTAAACAATACAATGAAAAATTTGATTAAATAATGATCTCTAATGATTTTAAAATTAACGAAGCGGATAAATGTATTAATAGCAAATTCAAAGATAATTCTGGTGTGACTATTTTCTTATATGTGGATGATATGCTTATTTTTGGAACTGATATGGATGCAGTTAATAAAATTAAAAGTTTCCTTAATAAGAAATTTGATATGAAAGATTTGGATGTTGTTGATGTTATACTTGGAATTAAAATCATTAAAATTTTTGAAGGAATCGCTTTAACTCATTATGTAGAGAGAGTTCTTATAAAATTTGAACAATTTAATTGTATTCCTGCTAAAACACCTTATGACCCTAGTTGTCACTTAAGGAAACATTCAGTCCCTGGTGTATCATCATTAGAATATTCTAGAGTTATTGGTGGTCTAATGTATCTTATGAATTGCACTAGACTTGATATTGCATATCATGTGGGTAGACTTAGCAGATATACTTGTAATCCTAATAATGAACATTGGTATGCTTTGATTAGAGTTTTGAGATATCTAAAATACACAATAAATTATGGTATTCATTATGTTAGATATCCTGCTGTAATTGAAGGATTTTGTGATGCTAAATGGATTTCTCATAATGAGGAATGTAAATCTACAAGTGGATATATTTTTGTCATAGCAAAATGCGTTGTATAGCGGGATCCACAATGGAGTCAGAATTCATTGCGTTGGATAAATTAAGTGAAGAGGCTGAATGATGAAGTAATTTCATATTAGACATTTATTTATGGCCAAAACCAGTTCCATCTTTGTCCATTCATTGTGACAATTAAGCAGCGATAGTAACAACAGATAATAAATCCTACAATGGAAAGTCTAGACATATCAGGAGAAGACATGACACAATGAAATAGCTATTGAAAGATGGAGTTATAGCAATCGACTATGTCAAGTCAAAGGAAAACCTGGCAGATACATTGACTAAAGGGCTAGCTACAGAGCTAGTTTATCAAACATCAATGGGAATGTGCCTAAAACCTATTAATATCTAAATCACCTATAATATAAACCCAACTAATATGACTAGAGATCCAAAAATCTGGGTTTAATGGGATAACAAAGTTATACGAGTGATTTGTGGGGGTACTAACTTAAATTTTACTTAAAAATCCTTTCCTATGATGTAGTACCACTGCATCAATGGAGGATGAGATTTAATCTCTTAATGCCTTTTATAACTATTATTCAGTGCGGGTGTGAGATACAATACACAATTGATAGAAGCAACTATATAAGTGTGGTAGTAGGGACGCTTCTTATGAGAATTAAGACTGATTCTTTAGAGCACTCAAGAAAACCTGGGCATGCTCAAGGCCGAAACGAGCACAACTGTGGGAACTCGATGATGAATTTTGGGAGTCACGTGTATGTTTTATTGACTTAAGTTTACAATAATGTTGAAGTAGTTCAAGACATTATTTCACTATAAATCGGTAAACTCAATAGATTAACACAAAGCAAAGGTTTAAGTCGAATGACAACTTCAGCTTTTATGTCACTCCTTATAATACTCCAGAGCCTCCTTTTATATCTATTTATTTATTTCATTTATGTGGGGGATTGTTGGGTTTAATAGTATATATATTTATTTTGAATGAAATAAATGATTTAAGGCAAGTGGCCAAGTGGTAAGTTTTTGGGGGTTAGTGCTTGAGGTATTAGATTCAATCCCTATGAGGTACACTAAACATTAACCGTCTTTGATTGAGCCTTGGGCCTTTTGGCTTCTCTTGAATGCCCAGAATTTTTGCCCATTTATTAATTCATTTTTTAACACTTTTAAACCCGTTTTTTTTAATTTTGACTTAGTCCTTTAACATTACTCAACTACCCATTTGTGGAGAAAAAAGTCGGTTAGTGGGTTAAATTTTTTTTTTCATTTTATTCCTATAGAACCGAGTCTTCTTGTCACCAAAAAAGCCATCTTAAAACCATCTCTCTCTCAATATCCAATTATAACAAAAATTATCTCCGATATACTATTTTTATTTTAATTGTTTTTTGGTGCTGGGGTATCCTGAGAGTTCAAGATCCTTCATTATTGCTGGTGATGGAATCTAATCGTTGAATCCTGGGAGGTGTTTGTTTAAGAGGCTGATAGCATCAATATCAGCGGACAATTTCACCTTCAGGACTTTGTGTCAAACATAAACCTCGATCGATAAGTTCTTCCAATTTTACTTATTTTGTATTTAGGTTTTTTCACATATCCTGTATATATTTTTTTCCAACAATCTAAAGGTGAATTTTATTGTTTTACAATTAGTTATGGAAAATCCTAATGCAAAATACTTTGAAAAACCTTAATCGTTTGATGGAAAGAATTTTATGGCAAATGAAACTGCAATTTTTTCTAATAACTCTTAAAGTAGTTGACTTAATTAAATCCGATAAACCTTCTAATCCTGAAGAGATTGCTGTTTGGAAATAAAGGGATTATATGTGTAGGAATTATATTCTGATTTCTCTATGCCTTGAATTGTATGATGTTTATTGGTCATATCCTACTGCTAAAGAACTATGGAACTCATGGGATAATATGCAACTAAAGATGCTGGGTCAAAAAAATTCATGGATGGGAATTTTTTGGATTTTAAAATAGAAGATAATAAATCTGTCGCGTTGTAACTTGAAGAACTACAAATTATTATACATGAAATTTTGGCCGAGGGTTTTAGTATATGTGAGGGATTTCAAGTGTCTTCTATAATTGAAAAATTTCCACCTTGTTGGAACGATTATAAAAACGGCCTTAAAAATAAGAAAAAGGAGACGACACTAGAAGATTGGATAGTTTGTTTGATTATTGAGGTTGATAATAGGATTGCAAAAATTAAGGAGAAAAATTCTAAATTTAGTTATAAGGCTAATCTAGTCGAGGGGAAATGACATGTAAACCAAAAACAAAACCAAATTAAGCCTAACCATTAAAACCAGAAACATGGGCACCAGAAACCAAACTAGAATTCGAGGTTCAACCATAAATTCAAACCTAATATCCAATATAAAAATTCTAAACCTTAGTTTAAATCTAAACCTCCAGGTTAATGCTTTGTGTATGGAAAACTAGGTCATTACACTAACGATTGAAGGTTTAGGAAGAGTCATAATGTGAAGCCTCAAGAAAATGTAACCGAGGAGGGTAACTTTTGTGCCGTGATAACCGAGGCAAACATCGTGAGTAACATGATAGGCCGGTGGATTGATTTTAGCGCTACCAAATATATTTTCAGCACGAGAGGTGCCTTCACTACCTTAATTGTTGTTGGTGACGATGAACGTTTGTACATGGGAAACTCCTCTTCATCTAAGGTTGAGGGAAAGGGAACCGTAGTTTAAAAATTCACTTCGGGAAATGTTCTTACCTTGAAAGATGTTTTGTATGTCCCTGACGATAGGAAGAATCTGGTGTACGATTTTATCTTAGTTAAGAAGGGTTTTTAAATTTTTCGGTTAAGAAGAATCCGATATGATTTTAATCGCTATTGCTTCATTACATAATCTGATAATTCATGGAGATCTTGAGGAAGAAATTTATATGGATCAGCCCGAGGGGATTGTAGTCCAAGGCCTAGATAATAAAATATGTACACTTAAAAAAATCATTACATGGTCTGAAATAAGATCCTAAGCAATGGCATAAAAATTTTGATCAAATAACGATCTCTAATGATTTTAACATTAAGTAAGCGAATAAATGTATTTATAGAAAATTCAAAGATAATTCTGGTGTGATTATTTTCTTATATGTGGATGATATGCTTATTTTTGGAATTGATATGGATGTAGTTAGTAAAACTAAAAGTTTTCTTAATAAGCAATTTGATATGAAAGATTTGGGTGTTACTGATGTTATATTTGGAATTAAAATCATTAAAAATTCTGAAGGAATCGTTATAATCCAATCTCATTATGTAGAGAAAGTTCTTAGAAAATTTGAAAAATTTAATTGTATTCCTGCTAAAACGCCTTATGACCCCCTAGTTTTCGCTTAAGGAAAAATTCGGGTCCTTGTGTATCATCATTAGAATATTCTAGAGTTATTGGTAGTCTAATGTATCTTATGAACTGCATTAGACTTGAAATTTCATATGTTCTTAGTAGACTTAGCAGATATACTTGTAATCCGAATAATTAACATTGGGATGTTTTGATTAGAGTTTTGAGATATCTAAAATACATAATAAATTATGGTATTCATTATGTTAGATATCCTATTGTAATTGAAGGATTTTTTAATGCTAATTGTATTTCTGATAATTACGAATGTAAATCTACGAGTGGATATGTTTTTGCCTTGGCAGGAGGTGTTGTATCTTAGAAATCTACCAAACAAACTTGCATAACGAGATCCACTATGGAGTCAGAATTCACTGCATTGGATAAAACAAGAGAAGAGGCTGAATGGTTAAGGAATTTCATATTAGACCTTCATTTGTGTCCAAAACCAGTTCCAGCTTTGTCCATTAACTGTGATAGTCAAGTAGCGATCACAAGAGCACATAATAACTCATACAACGAAAAGTCTAGACATATCAGGAGAAGACATGACACAGTGAGACAACTATTGAAAGATGGAGTTATAACAATCGACTATGTCAAGTCAAAGGAAAACTTGGCAGATCCATTGACTAAAGGGTTGTCTAGAGAGCTAGTTTATCAAATATCGAGGGGAATGGGCCTAAAGCCTATTAATATCTAAATCATCTATAATGGAAACCCAACTCATATGACTGGAGATACCAGGATCTGGGTTCAATATGATAACAAAGTTATAGGAGTGATTTGTGGGGGTACTAACTTAAATTTTACTTAAAAATCCATTCCTATGATGTAGTACCACTGCATCGATGGAGGATGATATTTAATCTCTGAATGCTTTCTATAGATATTATTCAGTGGGGTGTGAAATACATTACACTCTTGATAGAAGCTCCTATATGAGTGTCGTAGTGGGGTCACTTCCTATGAGAATTAAGGTCGGTTCTTTTGAGCACTCACGAAACCTGGGCATGCTCAAGGCCGAAACAAGCATAACCGTGGGAAATCGATGATGACTTTTTTATGAGTCACATGTGTGATTTATTGACTTAACTTTACAACAATGGTGAAATAGTTCAAGACATTTGTTCACTATCAATTGGTAAACTCAATAGATCAGCACAAAGCAAAGTTTCAAGTCTAATGACACCTTCGCCTTTTATGTCACTCCTTATTATACTCTAGAGCGTCTTTTTATACTTATTTATTTATTTCATTTATATGGGGGATTGTTGGGTATAATAGTATACATATTTATTTTGAATGAAATAAATGATTATGGGTAAGTGGCCAAGTGGTTAGTTTGTGGGGTTTAGTGCTTGAGGTCTTGGGTTCAACCCCTAGGACGCATAATAAATATGAATGGTCTTTGATTGGGCCTTGGAAACTTTGGGCTTCTCTTGAATGCCCATAAGTTTTACCCATTTATTAATTCATTTTTTAATACCTTTAAACCCATTTTTTATATTTTGACTTAGTCTTTTAACACGACTCAACTACCCATTAGTGGAAAAAAGTGGGTTAGTGGGTTAAAAAACGTTTTTCATTTTATTCTTATAAAATAGAGTCTGCTACTTTGCAAAAAAGCCATCTGAAAACCATCTTTCTCTCAATCTCCAATCATAGAAAACATTATCTCTCATATACTATTTTTATTTTAATTATTTTTTGGTGCTGGGGTATCCTAAGAGTTCAAGATCCTTTATTGTCGCTGGTGATGGTATTTGATCTTGTAATATTGGGAGGTGTTTGTTCAAGAGGTTGACAACATCAATATCAGCAAACAATTTCACCTTTAGGATTTTGTGTCAAACAGAAACTTTGATCAATATGTTCTTCCCATTTTACCCTTTTCGTATTTGGGGTTTTCACATATTCTTCATATATTTTTTTTCCAACAATAGTATCACTCAAAAGACTTGCACTTATTGTAACCCAAACTTAAAGTGAATTCTCATTTCAAATATTTTTTAGAATCGTGATAATATAACAGAGGCTCAACTTGCTCTTTAGTTTCGATAGTAGCTTTGTGCGAAAGCGTAGTGAGGCTAGAAATTTTGAAAGGGTGTTTTTGTTTGGACCCATATTTTTTTGTCTAAACCCCGTAAACAAGTTTTAAACTTTTAAGATTGTAATTAATCCAAAAGACGATTTAAGCCCATTTAGAATCCCCAGTTCCTGAAACCAAATTACGCCATATATGATATTTGACGCTTTTACGCACATCACATTGATCGGGAATTTCTTTTCTGTGCTGATAATTACAGATAATGCATCTTGTATGATGCCACATTTGGTATCAAAAATTTTCTCAAATCCGATGTACCAGTCTACAATTTTCAAAATCAATAATCGGTTTAAACCAAAACTTGTGAGAATCTAACTAAACAATTTTAAAGTGGAAACAACTATTTAGTGAGACTTCTTTTCAACAGGGTGTCATCCCTTGGTCTATCTCTACTACTATCTATAGCATATGGAGAGTTGCTGATATAGATAGAATATCATATTTAATTGGTTTAGAAATAATGTAAACGTATCAAAAAAAATATTGCATCTTTTGGTCCTTATGAGAGGTTTATACCACAACATTAAAATTGTGGGCAGTTGATTCTTCAACCATACATTTTTCCAAATCCTCCAGAGTGCCAATTAGTGTGAAGAAAAAAGTTTCCAAGGTTTTATATTTGTAAAGGTTTTGCTTTTCTACCCAGAAGTTAACTTGTGGAGTTGAATTTTTTTAAAAATAAATCCCATTTAGTGGGTTGACTTAAGAGGTTTTGAACCCATTTGTGTGGGTTTGATTAACGTGGGGGTTATGAAAAGAAAATTTGGGTTTAAATAAAAACTCCCTTTTGAAAGCCTTTTCAGCCAGAGGAGTACCTTAAAGTTTGTTGACTTTAGTAGTGAAATAGCGATCAATGCTACCCAAGAGGGGGACGCACTAAACTTGTGCCTTAGAGAATCGAACGAACACACATTACAAATAAAGTTAGCAGAAATCAATAGTTTATGTCATCGGAATTCTATTGTACACCTAGGGATAGTTTGTAAATTAACAAATGGATGTCCTTTTAGATGCTACATATATCTCAACCTTTTAATTACAATCTCGGCTAAGTAAATAGTAGGAAGATCATGTTATTTATGGGCTTCGGTTTAGACTAAATATTGACATGGATTTCATCCTAAAACCCAAGTTCTACTAACGAAAAATATTGTGTGAGAATCAATAAGTACTTAACAACTGCTAAGTTGTCTCCTAACTGTGGTAGTGTCTCTTACGTGAACTCTATTTATCACGGCACAATAAACCGTATGCGAAAAAAAATTCTCCTCGTAAATCGCTATAGAGCATGTTCAAATCATGTAGCACTGTAAAAACTGATATGGGACATCACTTGTTTTGATATTTTTTTATTTTTTCTTTCTCTCATGGGTACCTATCACCCGCATGAAAATTTCATGGACAAAAATAGATATCAATTGACATACGTCAATGTATTTATAGGTGGCGATGAGCCTAAGAATTTTACGGTAATGCATTAATCGTTTAGAAGAGTGGTGGTGTGATGAGATAAACCAAATCCAGCTATGAACCTATTTCCGAAGGAAAATACTTGGGAGACATGATTCTGGGATTTAATTTGGTGACTTGGACACGTGTCCGTGTGTTATTGGCGTATTTTGAGTGGGACACACCAATTGAAGGTGTCCTCACTCAAAATTCACCAATGACATACGGACACATGTTCGAATCGCGAAATTAAGTCCTAGAATCTAGTCACTGTAGCAAGACTCATTTCTAAATCCTAATAGTTATAATCCGTGTTGCATGCTGAGAAGACTGCACATAAATGGATATAGAGGTAAGTACAATTTAACAAAATTATGCGAGACCCACACTGCTGTAATCCGCGATGTGCATCGTCAACCTTTATTTATTTAACAAATAAAAAATGATGATGAAACACGAAGGACCGAAAACATGTTCAAATTTCAAACATCCCAAATAATGAATACGAAATTTTAGTGAACTACGTTATTCGAAACTCATCAATAACACATGGGATACCCAAAATAACAAGGAAGGAAATGCATCAATAAGAAATCACAATAGCATAAGAAGTTTATAGAAATTGTTGTAGAACCAAATTTCAACTGAAGTTGAGATTTTGTCTTGGTTTCTCATGCCCTGTCATGTTTAAAAGATTTGGGAGTTTGCACTTTATTGGTGACATGTATATCATTCTCGTGCTGCTAGAATTGTTTCAATTTGTTAGTACTGTAATTGTGAATCTAGGTAGAGCCAATAACCGACATTTACAGTTAGCCATATGCAACTGATAATCTTCTATGGAACTATGGGCCATTAAACTCTGGAGAACCCTTTTTCTCACATATCGTTCTCCCGTAAAAATTTAAAAATCTAATTTGTTTATGATAAAATATCCGTCTATGAGGAATGAAATTTGACAAAGTAATTTTATGAAATACATAGCACGTAATACGTATGAGACAGTTAATTTACGCATAAATTACAGATTTATATTCATGGTTAATTTTGCTACTTGGGGTGGTGGGGTGGTGGTTTAGTATTTGACAAACAGTTTTATTAAATAGTAGTATGCGTCTCATTGTGTTCATGAATGATTTTAATATTATTAGAGGGGACTTTTATAAGAATACTTATTTTTTGTACAGGTTTTTACGGTCTAGTCCCTTGACTGAATATTTTGGACTTTTTAATCGGGTCAAATAAATTTTAAATGATTAGGTCCATATAAATACCTTTTCTGAAATTTTATTCATTTTGTTATCATTGACCTAATCAGTGATTGACAAATTTTCCAATAATCTAGGATCTTCTCTTTCTTCTTTATTCCGCTTTTGTCAAACATGTTCATTCTCTCCAATAACTTAGGATCTTATGATTTCTTTTCACTTCTGTTCAACCAGCTTTGTTCTCTCAAAGAAAGAAAGTATCAATTTGTTCCAAGAAATCAATTCTTTCCGCTTTGTTTAACCTAGATTTTTTTTTGCATTAATTCGATCATTTATAAGTTTATACTTGTTATGAAGAAATGTTTTGCGTGTTGATCGATTAAAATAGGTTGATGTATATGTTTTTGATTAATCAAATCATCGTAATTGTGTAAATCATGTGCTGAATTAACTTAAATATTGAATGAATGATTTGATTGTGTGTTTTTATAACTTTATTTTAATTTTATATGAATATATTTAGACTTTGTGTTTTGATGTCATAACACGTTGTGTATGTATATGTTTTGATTGTGTGTTTATGTGTGTGTGTACTTTATGTATATAAAAGTTGTTCATATATATACCTCAAAGAATCATAGCAGTAAAGTGCACACAAACTTGATATAAAGTACACGTGAATTTTGGA
Organism: Sambucus nigra; assembly: GCA_949130495.1. NCBI lineage: Eukaryota > Viridiplantae > Streptophyta > Magnoliopsida > Dipsacales > Adoxaceae > Sambucus > Sambucus nigra. Next base: position 433,288,404 of record OX422211.1, on the reverse strand, counting down.
CTTGATTAATATTGATTTTTCCTTTTAACATTAATTTACATAATGTTAATGTGCATTTACTTTGATACTTTTGAATTATTACTTAATAGACTTGTCATGTGTTAGATGGTCATGTGTTTGTGGCTCCGCGTCAGCGACATTAACCAATCTTGATGTTTTACAACAGTACAGTACTTTGTATATGCATGAGCAGAAAATTGCAGTAAAGTACAAGCAATTTGATCTAAAGTACAGATGATTTTCTAATGATTAATTTTTATTTGTTTTTAATATTAATTCTTTATAATGTAAATGTGCATTTACTTTGTTATTGTTGTCTCATGCTTAATAGAGTAGCCATGTCTTTTTTTGTCCATGTGTTTGTGGGTCCGCGCCAGCAGCATTAATTAAACTTGAACTTTAACAAGACCATTTTTCTATTTTAATTGAATGCAGGTCATAATGGAAAGTTGTCAGATTACCCGATGTTGTTATTTGAATAATATGGCTTGCATTGAAATGTTTGAAGACAACTCATTAGATTTCATATGCAATGAGTTATGTAGCAGGTTTATGGATTTGAAAGTTGGATCTTTTTCATTAAGTACGAATTTGGTGATGAAAGTCGATTCATGTTGGTTTGGGATAAAGATGTTCAATGTATGTTGCGGTCTCAAGTGATTCCTAAAGATGATTTTATTTGGATTTATGTCTTTGATTCAACAGCTTTGGCCACTAGTACAATTCATGAACGGTTTGAATGCACGCATAGAATTCGTGAACGGGTTGATCGTAGTTATACAAGTTGTGAGAGGGTTGGATGCAGTGGTACAAGTAGAGAAAAGGGTATAATATATATCATCATCCATTGCGATTGATATTAGTAGTGGAGTTGAAAATGATGTTTATATTGGAGGTGTGGAGCCGAGTACGCCAAAAGTATATCTCTCCAATGATTGGAAGACATATATTAGTTATGAAGAGTAGTGTTTCAAAGGAAGTGTGATTGAGTTTTGTAATAAGTTGTGAAAGTATGCTGTTGAGGTTGGTTTCAAGTATATATATTTAAAGAATGATAACACTCAGGTTACAACAGAGTTTTCTAAAAGGAGTACTGAGAATTGAATATGGCGAGTTCATGCTTCACTATTGACAGTAAATGGTTACTTTCATATAAGAAGCTTGAACAATAAGCATACTTGTAGGGGTGTATATCGTAGTCCATTAAGCAAAATGATGGACTCCAAATTGGTTTCGACATTGCTTACTGATGAGCTAAGGGATAAACTATTACTGAGACCATTTGATGTAGTTAGAGATATGAAAAAGAACTACAATCTTGATATAGGTTATCATCATGCATGGCGTGGCAAAGAGATGGCTACTGCTGAGTTGCATGGTGATGAGAAAGTTTCTTATGCATTAATTAATGATTATAGGGAACTATATTGCAGTATAATCCAGGATCACATTGCATTCTTGACATTGAACCGAAAACAAAATTATTCAAAAGAATTTTGTAATGTTTGCAGGATCCATTGATGGATTTCAGTACTGCAGGCATGTTTTGTTTCTTGATGTTGCCTTTTTGAAGAGCCGGTACCATAGAATGACTTTGTCGATAAATGCAAGGAATGGGAACAATGGTAAATCTGAAGCATTGAAGTTTACTTTACAATATTATACCTTTATTTTGACATCCTTTATATGTTTTTTCGATAGAATATAAAGTACACGCATGACATTCCAAAGTATAAATGAATATATGCGTTTACTTCATGTATTACGCGTGTACTTTAGGTCTGCTTTTATTATTTGCATAGAATCCCAAAGTACACGCATTAGATTAAAAAGTACGCGTGAATTTCTAGTATATGTTACGTGTACTTTGTAATATCACGTGTGTACTTTAGGATCCATTGTCTATTTTGGGCCAACAGTGCAAAGTACACGCATATCATTAAAAAGTACACGTGAAATCATGTTTACACTTTACCTGTACTTTGTAATCTTTTCATGTACTTTGGGATTCTTTCTTTGTCATGGTCAAATGAAATAGTAAATTACACCCATATATATTTCAGTACAAGAATAATATATTTATACTTTACATTTGTGTAGTCTATCTCTACAAATATATTTATTCTCTTGTATAGCCTACGTATTTTTTAGTCCGTGCCAGTGACACCATTTTTTGAGTTCATCATAGAATCTGTATGTACTGATATATTTCATTATAATTTCGGGCCTTTATCCTCTTGCATATGCAGTTGTTGATTCAGAGACAGAGGGTAATTGGATGTGGTTTCTCATTAATTTGCATGATTCACTATCTCATCAAGATCGAAACATTACATTCATAGCCGATCGGAATAATGTCCTTATTGAAGGTGTTTATAAGGTCTTTCCAATGTTTGCATATTCCTGCTGTATACATCATTTACAGGGAAATATAAAGAAGAATATACAGGGGGAGTGGGAACTTCCAAAAGAAGCTTGTTCAAGATTTCATGCGTTGTGCATATGCTGTAATAATTGATGAATTTTAGAAGAACAATGATGCCCTTAAGAAGGAAGGTGGAGTTGGTGTTGTTGGAACGTAGGTTCTCGAAAAATACAAATTTTGAAATTCTAAAGGGATGGTTCACCGAAATGTTCCTAATTTTAAATTTCACCCAAAATTTTAATTTCTTCAAATTTAAAATGAAAATTAAACTAAAAAACTACTTAAATTTTCTATTAAACAAAATTAATTCAAGTTCCAAATTAGGCCAAACGAACCAAAATTAGTTTTGCCAAATTAATTAAAGCCAACTTAAACTAAAATTACCCAATATGAAATTTGCACCAAATTACAAAAAAGTTGTGATTAAACTAAATTTTATCTTTCTAAACCTAATCATGCATCTAGTTGATTTTTGCTAGATAAAAAACACACAACCATTAGTCGCCGATGTACAAGAAAAATCCACAATGGAAAAAATCTCGGACGACTCAGCCACAAGTCCACTAGGTATGACTTTATAAAAGACACGGCAGAAAGACTTACTCAACAACCTAACTCCCTCGTAAGACTTGAAACTTCTTCGTTCCTCTACCTCCGCTTAGTCGACAACTCAGGAATCCACCTTCGTCGCGAAGTCCATCGATGGGGAACGACTACCGTCAACACACGAAGTCCTCATCCGTATGTACACCACAAATAAAAAAAGGAATCGTCCGTAGGAAACTTTCTTCTTTTGGGTACAAAATGAAACCAGGTGCCAAACTAATGATCTCAAAGCATAATATATGAAGAACTTGGATCATGAAACTCTATGTGTGTAGACTTTGTGTTTTGTTGGAAGTTAACCATTAAAAATCAACAACACAAAATGGGACTTTTGGATAAGTATTTCTCCTCTCAAAGTCTAGCAAAAGACCCTCAAAAGTCACTAGAAAAATTCATTCACGCACTACTTAACAAAGGGTGGTTAAAAGGGTAGTGGGAAGTTGTTTCAAAACTGATGAAAAACTGCACAAAACTGTCGGTCGTTCGAACGACTTTTTAATCTCATTCGAACGAGATTGCAAAAAGGAATGTCATTCGGACGATTTTATCGAGCGAGACTACGAACAAGATTGTAGAGAAACCTCGTTTGATATCTCATTCGAACGACCTGGGAATCTTGTTCGAACGAGTTTCAAATTTCATTCAAACGACTTTTCAAAAAAAAATATTTTTCTTTAAAAATAAAAAATCGTTTTAAACTTTGTTTAGTAAAAAAAAGCAATCCAATAAAAATTCCAAGACTATATATATATCATATGCATTCATACCTTTAGAGACCATGGAAGAACGTGAAAGTTGATGATGTTAAACATGGCATGGAAATCGACAATGATGATATATTCAATTTAAGCTTGGCCACCACGTTTTCAACTCAAACGTCATAGGCATGAAGGTCACAAACCTCTATCCTACGACTCAAATAGTTTTGTCCGGAGTTAAGCCAACACTTACAAATGGAATCAATTGGAAATTTGTCCTTACAAATCTCCCCCTTTGGCAATTCCGGGTTAAAACCAAAATAAAAAATCCTATGGGCCGTCAAGCTCATCTAGAAAGATACAATCCCACCTAAAAAAAAATTTACAGACTCTTGACTGACACATGGGAAGAGAAGCTTTGCTTGCTTTACAATATTGCCGATAAAATGATAACCTGCACATTTAACACACCATCAAATGCATAGGGAATATAACATTATAAATTGGATAAATAAATTCTATCCCTAATTAAATTCTCCCACTTTGTCTAATATGATATACTTAAAAAAGACGTCCCCCCCCCCCCTCGAGCTAGATCTTCCCAAATTAAAAGGTTTAGATACCATTTCTTCCCCTTTTTGTTCAGGAATATACAAAGGTCAAAATGCATATAATAACTCATTTCTCGCCAATTAAAACAAATCCTCCCCCTAAATGTAACAAGGGATAAGAATAATGTAAAAACAAGTATATCATGCAATGGTGTATCGAGTTAAAAGTACAATAAAGAAATATGGCAACAAAAGAGCAACTAATCCACACAAAGATTAATAGATACCAACTACGATATGATAGAAAAAAAATATACCACTTAAAATGTACTAATATAAGCATGGGATATCAATGAAAAGTCACAACAAAATAGATAGCTATATTAACAAGAGGCATACATGGACTAGATTGTAAGGCAAGGATTAAAAAACAAATGATACCATATATATAAATACTCAAAAAAATACCATTGATGCACAAGCACATATATATATAGCTATAAATACCACACAACACACTAAAAACAATAAGCTTTCCGCACTCATATGGCATAAATGTGTCTAAATAACCATGTGGTAAACCGAGTGAAGGGGTGTGAACTAGAGATAAAAGAATTATGACCCAATCACTTAAAAATATTTAAGGATTTCTATTTGATTGCAAAAACCTTATCAAATATAGATTTAGACTCATGTGACAAGATAAAGTGAACTCAAAGAACAACAAGCACAATGCATAGAAGCCGAGAATTTTGATGACTCTACACACCAATAGAGTCATGACATAAGAAGCATAACTAGGATACATTGTCATTATGTAAACTGGTTCATATTTCCATCCAAAATCCTTCATTAATAATAATTTTTTTCTTTTCTTTTGAATGAACATATCAAACCAAACTATGTAGGCCTTGGATACTTTTTACAAGGCCACACTTTTTTAGGGCCTTGAAAACAATGGCTTTCACGCAAAGGAAATTTTCTCCTTTCGTAGCCCTTTTCGTGCACCCTCATATATATACTTTTTAAACAATTCAACCAAATCTCATGTGCAATGGTTCTTACATGCACAAATCCTCTATAGTCATAAAAATATGTAGATGACAAAATTAATAGGAGAACATCTCACTTAGCTCAAATATACATATGGAGTTAAATTTCAAAGAGCTCGTGCATGTACATGAGAGGCATATAAAAAGAGAATCCATTAAGCAACTCAAAATGAAACTCCTTCATGCAAGCATGATAAAGAACATTTTTAGAATTAAAATTCATAACCAAAAGTTCTAGTCACATGGAGAATGATATAGGTTTCAAATACAAGTATATGCCACAGAAAATGTGTAAAACTAAAATGTACAAAACAAATCTTTCTGAGTTTTTCTAATTTTTTTAAACAAATAAAAAATAAAAATAACTCAAAAGACAAACTAAATCTTTTTTTAGTTTTCAAATAATACCCAAAAAATTGAAAAAAATAAAATACAAAAGACAAGCATGCTATGATTCTAGCAAAATATATATGATGAAGCATAGACTAGAAAATGACAAACAAACATACAACTAGCAAAAATCTATCATGAAGCACAAAAGTTACTGTATGTAAATAATGCTAATACAGCCAACCTTTAGATTTAGCAAGGGAGGAATCATGTGCAAGCAAATGAGAATCATAAAGTGTGGTGACAATTATTTGCAACACAAATAGATAAGAAAAGCGCAATCACCAATAAAAATAAGAAACGTAAAATGGCAATCACACAAAAGGAGATGTACGTGGTTCAGCAAGAATGCCTACTTCCATGGTGGTGCAATCAGTGTTATTTCTATATACTCCGAGGGTGTTTATAGAGAATACAGTGCGTGCATTTTGCCCCAGGCCTAGGGTTTATTATATACATGTCTATCTTCGGGGAGTGGGGGTGTTGGACTCCCCCACGTCCATCTTTCTCTCCTGGAATATCTCTATACGAGATTTTAGGAAAGGACTAAATCATAACTAAATTAATTTAAGGTGCGCAACATTTGGACTTTGGGCCGTTTTAATTAGGCTACTCGTCCGGGCCCGTAATGCCAAATCTGGGTACCCACAATTACCCCTAAATTTGTTGGGCCACAATTTGGGCTCAATAAATTTAAATAATTTGTCATAATAGCTCTTTTACATATCGTGTAACTCTTCCCAAAGTTTGAGGACTGATTTAGGCGGCAGTTTCTTCGTGTCTTGTGCGCGATGATTAGTAACATTTAAAAGCCATTCTGAGCAGCGTTTCATAGTTGTCGTTTCAAGCTTCTTAGTGTTCTTCCATCTTCTGCGAGTTTTAGCGATTTATCTTCTCCAGGTCTTCATTTTCTTCTCTTTCGATCTCCCTCGTCATTTGGGCTTGTGATCTTACATTGTCCAAGCCAAACTTCCATCTCATAAGTCTCATTTTCTTTCTCTCTGTGTTTTCTTTGAATTTGTAGTTTAGGGTTTACAAATGGAAAATATAGGTAATAGATCATTGTCCGAGTTTAGGAAGTTTTATAATATCCCAGAGTGGGTAGAGATTGAGTGCGCCTCTCTCCCTAAAAATGTTAGAGAGATAGATGGCACTCATTGGATTCACGTCTTGTTGCTTTCCTAAGAGGGGCTTACTTTTCCTCCAAATAATTTATTTCTTGCATTTCTTTGGTTATTTCAACATTGTTCCTGCACAGTGTTCGCCCAATGTATGGAAGATAATCAATGGCGTCCATAGAATAAATCAACTTTATGGCACCAACTTAGGGCTCGCCGAAGTTTATTTTTTCTACTCCTTTTCTCGAACTAGCTCTGGTGTTCTTTATCTCAAGGCCAGGAGTCCTGATAGGGTATTGGTAGTAAACTTACTTGATTCCCACAAGGAATACTGGCAAGATGGCTTTCTTGCTAGAAATTGACAGTTCTCCCCCCAGACTGAGGGGTCGAGTTCTGATAGATTTACTGTTCCCATTTATGGGGAAGAGTACATAGGTAGTATCTGCTCTGTCCTTTCAATTTCCGTGTTAATGTGTGATCTCTCTGACTCTTTCCTGTTTTCTTTTCAGCGAGGTCAAAGAACTTGGAGCTTGCCCTCAGCGAGGTTCGACTTTCGGAGTTGGTTAAAACTTGGAATATCAGGGAGCCCTTGGATGAAGGTGAACATCCCCGGTCTGCTTCTTTCCTGCTCGAGTACAAAAATGTTGGGTCTAGTTTTATAGCGAGGCCTGTGGACTTTATTCCTGAATTCGATACCTCTGAAGAAGCTGCTGCCAATCCCATTTAATTGGACGAGGAGGAGAGCAGTTCTGAGAGTGATATCAGAGGCGGTGCTGAAGGAAATTTTGGCGAGGGGAGCTCCAATGGTGATAGTTCTTCTAGCTCAAAAGAGGTTTCTGAAGCCCAAGAACCTTCAAGCACGTCCAACATCTCTAGCGAGGAAATGGTTCCTCCAAAGAAAAATTTGATCCGAGATGATGATGATGATGATGATGATGATGATGATGATCATGTGCTTCTCGCTCAGAGGTCGAAGAAGCAGAAGTACAACACTGGGGCTGTTGCTACTGGTTCTCAATTTGCTTCTCAGGAGCAGGAGAAGAAAAGAAAAGAAGAAGAGCAGCTCAGAGAGAGAGAGGAGAAAGGAAGAGGAGAGAAAGAAGATTGAAGAGAGGAAGAGGATTGAGGGGAAGAAGAAGGTAAAGAAGGAGAAGGAAAGGGAGTAGGAGAGAAGGAAAATGGAAGCAAGGACAAAGGCTGGACAGGCCTTAGTGCCTGTGTCTGCTTTACCAGAGGGTGCCTCGATTGCCAATCCTCATCAACTGGCCTTTGCGCTGCTCGAGAGAGAAATCCTTCTTGCTGATCGCCAAAGGGTGGCAGGGACTGACCAATTAGCCTTGTAGGCGAGTCAGAGGATAGCCTTGGTAAGTCTGTTTCTCTTTTCTAATACTCGTTTAATTCTGTCTTGTTTCTTTCTTCTGATATTTTTTTTTTCTCGCAGTTTGTGACTGACTTTGTCGTGCTCTATCGCTCTTGCGATAAGTTGGTGAATAAAATAGGGAGTTGAAGACGAAGAACGCTACTTTAACAGTGAAGGGTATAGAGCTCGAGTCCAGTTTAAAGGCCGCTACTGCTGCTCGGATGTCATCCGATTTGGCTCTTACTAATGTCAATCGAGAGAGGGAGGCAGCAGTTAAAGAACTGAATGAACTGCAGTAGGCCTACGATCTGGTCTGTTTGAGAAAGATGGCAGTCGTGGAGGAGAACAAGGTGTTGATCGAGTAGCTGAAGGAGAAGGAGTCTCATGTAGCCACCGTTAAGGAAGAATCATATAACTATGGGTGGGTTACCGCGTATGAAGATGCTGAGGTTCAGATAGGCTACATCAGCCGTTTGAACTTCAAGAAGGGCTGGAACAAGGCCCTTTTAGCTGTTGGGGTGGATGTTGCCTTTCCCTTATTTGATGACCACGATCCGAGCCCGAAGCCTATCATGGATGAAGCTCCTTTCCAAGCCAGCTAAGGTGTTGACCCTGCTTCCCAGTCAGTTCTTGTTGATGCCCATCTTGCTCGGGAGACAGAAGTTGTCCCTACTGAGGGAGATGCTCCTACTGCTGCTGATAAGGGGAAGCAACCAGCTTCTTCTGAACAACCCGAGGTCTCCAGCTAATCTACCCTTAGGATTACTTTTGTATTTTTGATTGTAATTTTCCTTTCTATTTCTCGATGTACTCTGATCTTTTTATGTATTAATGAAATGATAAGGTTTCTTCCCTCAGTGTACTGATTCATTTTATCCTTTACTGCTCTTTTATGGCTTGTAGTTGATTAATGTAGATGACTATATTCCAGCCACTTTTCAATTGGGAAGAATGATTGGTCCTGATGTGAATCCTGAAGTTCGTCACACCTTCGTGAGAATTTGCAAATCGCTGCAACTAAGGAATAAGCATTTCATAGAGCAGACTGTCGTTGTTAAATTGAAAGACATGCTTTAGGATATGGAAGAAGTTGGAGCTTTTGTTCATGAGGAGGTGAATACTCTGAGGGCTAGACTCCTCGAAGCCACTGAGATTAACCAGGTTGGAGAAATTCTGCTGTAGGAAAATGAGTCCTTGAGGAGGGAAGTGTCTCTCCTCAGGGAGCATGCATCGAGCACCGTTCCTCATATTTTAAGGGTCTCCTCCTCATCATGAGCTGGCACAGAACCGAGTGACATTCCTCCGGTGATACGAGTATCTATCCCATCAGTCGTTCTACGGGCTGATACAGGTGTACAAATCCCAACTAGGTAAATTGATGAGCTCCGCGATGATGTTCGTCGAGCATATGTGATCGCTGCTGGGCTTCAAAGGGATGTCACCCGACTGAGGCATCTGTTAAAGAGAGGACCTCGGCGAGTATGGGTTGATGGTTATGACCAAGGTTGGCTAGATGCTCTGACGAGATTGATGGAGTTTGAAGAGCTCGCCTTTATCAGGGGATGGCTGAGTGCCCTGAGGGAGATGCAAGTTCCAAGGAACTCAATGCTCTGGTATCGTCATGAGATCTCGCCCTCTACTTTAAGGCCTAACCCCTTTCGGAGGGATGACCAGTGGATTCCTATTGATGCCATCCCTCGACAGCTTTTGGTGTGAGATGTGAATGAAGTTGAGGAGGAAATGGTTCCCATTCAGACGACGGCCGAAGAGCACGAGTGGCAGATTATCTCGTTCAGAGGCCTCAACCTCATTAAGATTTTTCCAGTTGTAACTCTGTATACATATGTAATAAAGTAATATAATGTTGATGTTTTGGGCGAGTTCGCCGACTAAACATGGGTTGTACTTTCTTGTTGTAAATGTGATGAAATAATATAAAATTTATGTTTTGGGCGGATTTGCCGATTAAACAAGTGTTTTATATTTTTTACATCTTTTAGACTCTGCTTAATAATCTTGGGCCTCTCTTGGCCGACTAGATCGGTAAGTTTGCATTGTCGAGTGAGTGTCCCTCCAGTCCAGTATGCTTATGATATAGCATTCTGCCCCACTTTACCTTTTAGATCGTGTCGTCACACTCCCTTAGGCCTAAGTGTGTCAATTGGCTAGGACACACCTGGTGTTGGATGCTCTATCCAATTAAGATTTTGTTAACCAAACATTATTTGGTGACCAATTTTGACATGGCCATATTGCTTAAGGATCTCCTGTAGGGCTTTATATATTGCCAGGGGCAATGCTATGAGGTTGTTCGTGTTTCATAATGAAAACCTGAGGAGGGTGATTTCCCTGCTATAGTGTAATGATTAGTGTGCCTGTCACTTGGAAAGGGTGTAAGAGTTATAAAGTTAATATACTAGTTTACTGACACTTCGTAGAATGCAACTGCTAAACAACTTTTATTAATCATAAGCGAATGAGCTCCTAGTTTCATAAATCTGATACAATGCAAGAGAAAAAGCTAGAAATAGAATTTCTTAAGCTTGGCTGCATTCCATGCTCAGGGTATCTCTCTTCCTTCCAGTTTTTCCAAGTGATAGGCTCCTCGCAGATCATCTCTTGTTATCTTGAATGGTCCTTCCCAGTTTGACCCTAACTTGTCGTCTGATGGTTTTACTGCGCTGCCCAGGACTTTCCTTAGGACATAGTCTCCAACTTAGAATGCCCTTGGATTGACCTTCTTGTTATAGTGCTTTGCGAGCTGTTGCTGATAGCTTGCTAGTTTCACTAAGGTAAGCTCTCGGCGTTCATCGGCTAGGTCAAGTTCAACGAGCAATGATGCATCATTTTGGCCCTAGTCGATAAGGGTGGACCTCATAGTTGGTAAGCCTGCTTCCAATGGGACAACTGCTTCCATTCCATACATCAGTGAGAATGGGGTTTCCCCCGTTGCTCGGCGTGGGTTAGTACGGTAGGCCCACATAATATGCGGTAGTTCATTTACCCATGAGCCTTTGGCTCGCTCTAACCGTTTCTTTAACCCATCAATCACTATTTTTTTGGAAGCCTCGGCTTGGCCATTGCTTTGAGGATAGGCCACCAAGCTGAAATGGTGCCTGATTCCATGGTCATTGCAGAAACTCTAGAAAGAGCCACTATCGAACTGTGTTTCATTGTCGGTAATGATGGTTCTGGGTATCCCAAAGCGGGTGATTATATTTTTCCATATGAATATTATCATATCTGCATCTCAGATATTCGCCAGTGGTTCTGCCTCGATCCACTTGGTGAAGTAGTTAGTATCGGCCAACAGATACTTGCGATTGCCGATAGCGGTAGGAAGAGGTCCTACGATGTCCATTCCCCATTGGGTGAATGTCCATGGGCTGGAAAGTGATCTTAGGTCGCTGGCAGGTTGATGGACCATGGGAGCATGAAGTTGGCATTTCTCGCATTTGCGAATATATACCGCAGAGTCTCTTTGCATATATGGCCACCAATATCCTTCCTTCATTGCTCGAAAAGCCAATGACCTTCCTCCAATATGGCCTCCACAGATTCCCTCATGGAGTTCGTGTAGAATTCGTTCGACATCTTTTGGGTGAACACATTGAAGGTAAGGACCAGAGAATGATCTCTTATATAGTTTTCCCTCAGGCGATAAGTGAAAGCAATCAGCTTTGACTTTTATCTGGTGAGCGGTCTTCTTATCATTTAGAAGTGCGCCATCCTTTAAATAGTCCCTTAGAGGATCCATCCAACTGGATGCTGACTCAATTTGGAGCACATGCTTCACACATGGCAGCTCATTGCTATGCTTGATGCTCAGATGGGTGAGGAAATCAATGGGGATTATTCTTTTTAAGTCGAAATCAATTGCCTAACTCAGGGCTGCAAGGGCATTAGCATGGCTGTTCTGTCCTCTGAGAAACTGCTGGACATTGACTTCCTCAAAGTTAGCCAATAGACTCTTTGCCATGGCGAGGTAGGCTACCATTCTTTCATTTTTTGCATTATAGTCTCCACTTATCTGATTAGAGACTAATTGTGAGTCGCCAAACACCTATAACTGCTTTGCCCCCAAAGTGTGTGCCTTCTAGAGACCGGCTATCAGGGCCTCATATTCTGCTTCATTGTTGGAGGCTTCAAATCCAAGCCTAATTCTCTGTGCGAGGATTGCATTTTCTGGAGTGATAAGCACAATGCCTATTCCTGCCCCCTTTGAATTGGAGGCTCCATCAACAAAACATTTCCAGATTCCCTCTGCTATGTGATTCTCCCTTATTTCACGGGTTGAAGTTGGTCGAGAGGCTACTCGCCTATGAATTAGTCTATGAAATCAGCAAGGACCTGCCCTTTGATTGCATTCCTTGGTTGAAATTGGATATCAAATCGTTCGAGATCGACTAACCATTTAGACAGTCTGCCCGACAAATCAGCTTTCCTCAGGATTACTTTAAGGGGGTGCGATGTAAGGACGATGATAGTGTGAACTTCAAAGTAGTGCTTTAACTTCCTTAAAGCCACTACTAATGTAAAGGTGAGCTTCTCTAGTGGCAGGTACCGCTGCTCGACCTCTAATAAGGTCTTGCTCACATAATAAACGGGGTGCTGGATTCCGAATTTTTTGCACATCAATGCAGAACTGACAGTGTGGTTGGAAACGACGAGGTATAAGTACAAGGAGTCTGTTTCCTGGGATATGACGAGCAGTGGTGGTGAGCTAAGGTAAGCCTTGAGCTCGTCTAATGTCCGCGAGCAATCTTGATTCCATTCTACTGTTTTGTTTCCCTTTAGGAGCTAGAAGAACGGTTTGCACTTCTCGGAGGACTTTGAGATAAAACGGTTCAAAGCAGCGAGCATGCCGGTGAGCTTCTGTACGTCCTGGATTGTGCGAGGAGGTTGTCCCTGTTTACTGGATCGACCTGGTTTGGATTAGCCTCGATGCCTCTCTTACTTACCAAGTACCCAAGAAATTTTCTTAATTGGACACCGAAAAAACACTTGCTTGCGTTATGTTTTATTTGGTACTTCCTGAGGATTTCGAAGGTTCTTGATAGATCAGAGAGGTGGTCTTCTTTCTTCCTACTTTTGACGAGCATATCATCGATGTAGACTTCCATGGTGTCTCCTATTTGGTCCTTGAACATCTTGGTGACCAGCCGCTGGTAGGTTTCCCCTGCATTTTTGAGCCCGAAGGGCATAACTTTGTAACAGTATAATCCAATGGTGGTGATGAATGCTGTCTTATCCTGGTCTGGTGCGTGCAGAGGGATCTGATGATACCCCGAATATGCATCCAAGAAACTCATCCTTTCGCGAGCTGCTGTGGTGTCCACTAACTGATCGATTTTTGGGAGAGAGAAACTGTCCTTAGGTCATGCCCTATTAAGGTCAGTGAAATCGATGCAAACTCTCCATTTTCCGTTATTCTTTGGAACTACTACTGGGTTGGGCAACCATTTAGGTAACTGGACTTCCCGAATGGATCCTGCATCCAGCAGTTTTTTAACTTCTTTTTTCCACGACCCTTGCCTTCTCGGGACTAGTTCACCGTGTTTTCTGTGTGATTGGTTTGAAGGTGGATTCAACGTGCAGCTGATGACAAACCACACTAGGATCAATTCCAGGCAGCTCGTATGGTTCCCACGCGAAAATGTCTTCATTGCTTCTCAGCAGAATCGTCAACTCCCTCCTTTCTTGATCTGTGAGAGAAGATCCAATCAAGAAAACCATGTCATCGCCGCTACTTCCAGTTGTAACTTACTCCAAGTTCTCGACCACCCATTCAGAAGGGAGGATCCTGGTCTCCTCCACTCCGGGTCTTTCGTACCTTAACTTCTATTTCGAAGGTATCAGACATTCTTGTTCCTCAACTTTCTCGCTAGGATTGTCGGCCTTCTTCTCTGGTCTTGGGCGAATGGCCGCTATGAAGCACCTTCTCGCCATCGCTTGATCACCATAGATCTCCATTACTCCTCGTTCGGTCACATATTTGAGCTTCTGATGGTAGGTTGAGGAGACTACCTTCATCGCGTCTAGCCATCCTCTGTCGAGGATAGCTTGGTATGGCGAGTCAATATCAACTACCAGAAACTCAATCATCGTGGAGACATTTCCTGCCCTTACTGGTATCACGATCTTTCCCAAGGGCATAGTCACTTTTCCAGCGAAGCCAACTAAAGGGATAGTGGCTTCCTTTAGGTCGGCGATGCTTATCTTCAATCTTCTGAACATGTCAAGATACATTACCTTAGACGAGCTTCCTTGGTCGACGAGCAACTTGTCGATGTCATAGTTAGCTATCCTGAGAGTAATGATCAAAGCATCATGATGTGGGGTTCTCACTCCACTAGATCTTCATCTGTGAATACGATATGTTTGCTGTAGTCGACGTCATCTGCTCGCCGATGCTTTCCTGATTATGTTTTAGCATGATTGATCTGAAAAGCTTGCATCATGCTGTAAGCTTTTTTACCTCCATTCGAGCTGAATTTCCTTGAATCTGCTTCACATCAAATGCCCCATGAATTACTGCGAATTCATGGCCAGCATCGTCTTCGAGCGCATTGTCAGGCCTTGCTTCTCCATTGGCAGCAACTTTCTCTGCCCTCTTTTCCACAAATTCGTTCAGATGCCCAGACTGGGCCAGTTCTTCGAGGTAGGACTTATGAGCTTTGCAATGCTCAGTCTTATTTCTCTTTGAGGGATCTCCTCCCATTTTTCTGGGCCATTTGACAAATAGCTCGTCTTTGATTTTTGTGAGAATCTTGTAAATTAGTTCTTTGAAGGCAGTGCTGACTGCCTGAAATGCTTTTGACACATCTTTCTTACCTCCATTTTTTGAGCCACTCTTACCACCATTCTTCCCTCCTTTCTTCTGGTTCTCAGTTTTGTCATTTCCTCTGGCCGCGAGCTTGGTTCGACCGCTCTCCCCTGTGCTGAGGCGAGTGACATCCTCTAACTTGGCGTATTTCTCGATGTGAGCCATCAGGTCATCGATGGTCGTGGATTCTTTCTTCGTCAGGGACTGGTACAGAAGGGAAGAGCTGAGTAGCCCAATTTTGAAAGAGGCCACTGCAACTTGCTCCGAGCAGTCCTCAACCTCGTTGAATAACTCCCAATACCTCTTTGCGTAGTCTCGGAGGGTCTCTTGAGGCGTCTTTTTCATTATTAGCAAAGCATCCAGCCTTTTGGGATGGGAGCTACTAGTAATGAAGCGGGTCGTAAAGAGATCGACTAAGTACTCAAAGCTCCTAATAGACTTGTGAGGGAGCCTTTCGAACCATTTCTGTGCCACATCATGTAGGCTTGAGGGAAAAATCCAGCACATCAGTGCATCTCGATGGTTCCAGAGGGTCATGGCTTGCCTGTATTGCCTAACATGATCGATAGGATCAGTTTTTCCATCATAAATCTTGAATCTTGGGACAACGAACTTCTTGGGGGCTTTATCTTCTTCTATTTCCCTTGAAAAAGGGGATTTCATCTGGGTCTTGAGAGCTCGTCTAGAAAGCTCCCTAGTCGATCTGGCACCGCGATGCGCAGGGTGTTGGTCCATCTCCCTTTGGACCAAATTTCTTATGTTCTCATTGCTGCGAGCTGGGCTCCCGTAATGGAGAGCTAGTCATAGTTGTTTGAGCAGATCATCCTCTGAATCATGTCCCTTAACTTTTTGGGATCCGCGTCTAGGGCTCCTTCCTCAGCTGTGAGACTTGCTCACCTAAGGGCTAGGAGTGTGGTACGGATGTCTCCTGGTGCTACGATGGAGCTCTCTCTCCATCTTCTCTAATTTCCTTTTGAGGCGAGCATTCTCTGCCTCCTGCTTGCGAGAGGACTCCATTTGCTCTTGGAGCCTTGCCTCGTATGCATCAATTAACCTGGATATTTGTGTGGTTCTCGTTGGTCCTTGGCTTTCTTCTGAGGCTGGCCTCTCTGGGCGAGCCCTTTGACCTGAACGTCGAACTTCAGATCTGATCCTGTGAGGAGCAGGTTGTTCTTGGATATCTCCTGCCTGAGGAGCATTACTACTGTGACCAGACATTTCGAGCTTCTTTGTTGATGTGGTCTTTCTCAAGAAAGACGAACGTTTCCCACATATGGCGCCAATTGTGGTGACAATTATTTGCAGCACAAATAGATAAGAAAAGTGCAATCACTAAGTAAAATAAGAAACGTAAAATGCCAATCACACAACAGGAGATGTATGTGGTTCAGCAAGAATGCCTACGTCCACGGTGGTGCAGTCAGTGTTATTTCTATATACTCGGGGGAGTGTTTACAGAGAATACAGTGCGTGCCTTTTGGCCCAGGCCTAGGGTTTATTATATGCATGTCTATCTTCGGGGAGTGGGGGTGTTGGACTCCCCCTTGTCTATATTTCTCTCCTGGAATAACTCTATACGAGATTTTAGGAAAGGACTAAGTCATAATAGAATTAATTTAAGGTGCACAGGATTTGGACTTTGGGCCGTTTTAATTAGGCTACTCGTCCGGGCCCGTAATGCCAAATCTGGGTACCCACATAAAGTATATCATGTAAAGCCTCAAAATCAAATTTTCTAACCCATATGAGTGAAACACGATGCTCTCGGGATTTGGTGACCTTGGCGACTCTACCCTTGGACTTCCTAGGACCATTTCCAAATTTGAAACAAAACCTCCTAAGGTGAACCTTCCAACCACAATGTGTGCAAGTGAAAACACGGTGAGATGTATTACCTAAGGATTGACCTTTTCTAGTGTTCCTAGGAGATTCTCTAAAAATAATGGTTTTGACTTTATTATCAAGAGCATTTTGATTATTGAAGCCAATACCACACATGTCATCTTTGATTTAGACGGTGCCTAAGATTTTATCTAATTTCTCCGACCTACACTCCAAATCAAATTTGACCTAACTTGAGTCTTTCAATTTCTCTTTAAGCTCCACTATTCTAGACTCAAGTAAACTCCTACTCTCTTCAAACTTAAGAAGATCTTTCTTCATAGCCTCCATTCAACCTCTAAGGCTATCTCTTTCACCTTCAACATACTCAAGTTTCTCTCGAAGAGTTCTCTCACGTGCCTTAAGATCTTCAATTAAAACACTTTCATCATTAGTTATGGAATGTTATCTCATTTTATCTTCCAACTTCAAGTTTTTCCTTTTTAATTTCAATGACTCCGCATACAACTCATGAAAGGCTACTTGAAGTTCACTATCCTCTTCCTTTTCTTCATTCTCACTCTCTTCTCTACTCTCTTTACCATCAAACTCTTGGGATTCGCAAACAATGGCTTCATAAGTGTCATGTATTAAGTTATCATCAACGGAAGATTTTTCACTATCGCTCACATGACTAGCCTTGAATGTGGTAAAATTATGCTTAATGGGGGAATCAAGTTCCTCTTCAGGTTCACTATCACTAAGGGTGGCATTATATGAAATTGGTTTCTTACCTTCCTTAGTTACTGGGACACTATAATACCCTGTGTCCATAACCCTCACAACCAAAACATCTATTTGACTCATCCCTATTAAGATCCTCATTATGATTTTTAGGGAATTTCTCATCTTTTTTATGCTTAGACTTCTCAAACTTCTGATAATCATTTTTAAGTTTCTCTTTATTAATCTTAAGAAAATTTCTAAACTTCTTAACAAACAAAGTCATATCATCCGAGTCAATCTCAAACTTCTTATCCGTAATCAATGTTTCCTGCTTCTGGGCTTTCAATACTATTTCTTTATCTTTCTTCTTCTCATACTTGGAAGGAAACATGTCAAGTTCATTGGTTTATAAGTCACCTAAAATCTCTTAATGTTTTGTAGAGTTTAAAGTGCCTAAGGAATTTAAAACGGTCACCTTTGGAAAAAATCTATCGGGTAATGACCTTAAAGTTTTCTTACGACACGATTGTCGGGTATCTTTTCTCCCAAGTTAAAACATGAATTCACAATATCGGACAATCTCGCATTGAACTCATCAAAAGTCTCACTTTCTAACATCTTAATGGTTTCAAATTGAGTGGTGAGGTTTTAGAGTTTAGAATCTTTAACAATACTTATACCTTCATGGGTGAGTTGGAGTATATCCCATGCCTCCTTAGACGTTTCACACGTCATAATTCGGTAGAACTCATCCGGTGTGATTGCACTAAAAAGAACATTTAAACATAGGGAATTCAAGTTTTCTAGTTTAATATCATTCTCACTGCATCTTTCTACGAGTTTAGGTACACGAACCTATCATTCTAGACATGTTGGTGGGGACCACCCTTTAACAATCGATTGCCAAAGCCCCTCATCTAACTATTTATGTGCCAACCTCATATGCACTTTTCAATATGCATAGTTGGAACCATAAAAAATAGAAAATTTTGAAAAAGGTATATTTTTCATATTTAAACCCAAAAATGATCTTAACACGATAATTTAGTTTTCCTGATACCACTTGTTGGAACGTAGGTTCCCAGAAAATAGCAATTTTGAAATTCTAAAAGGATGGTTCACCAAAATATTCCTAATTTTAAATTTCACCCAAGATTTTAATTTCTTCAAAACTAAAATGAAAATTAACTAAATAAATATTTAAATTTTCTCTTAAATAAAATTAATTCAATTTCCAAATTAGGCCAAACAAGCCGAACATCAATTTTGCCAAATTAATTTAAGCCTACTTGAATTATATTAAACTTAAATTACCCAATATGAAGTTTGCACCATATTACATAAAAGTTGTGATTAAACCAAATTTTATCCTTTTAAATCTAATCATGCATCTAAGTGATTTTTGCAAGATAAAAAAAACAACTACAAGTCATCGATGTATGAGGAAAACCCACAACAAAAAAAATCTCGGATGGCCTAGCCACAAGTCCACTAGGTATAGTTTTACAAAAGACATGATAGAAAGACTTACTCAACAACTCGACGCCCTCGCAATCCTTGACGCTTCTTCGTTCCTCTACCTCCGGCTAGTCGATAACTCAGGAATCCAACTTCGTCTAGGAGTCCATCGATGGGGCACGACTACCATCAACAAAAAAAGTCCTCCTTCGTATGTACACCACAAATAAAAAAAATGGAATCCTTTATAGGAAACGTTCTTCTTTTGGGTAGAGAATGATACCCGTGCCAAATCAATGATCTCAAAGCATAATATATGAAGAAACTTGGATCATGAAACTCTATGGATGTAGACTTTATGTTTTGTTGGAAGTTAAATTATCAAAAATCAAAAACATAAAATGGGACGCACTACTTAAAAAAGGGTGGTTAAAAAGGAAGTGGGAAGTTGTTTAAAAACTGATGGAAAACTGTCAGTCGTTCGAACAACTTTTAAATCTCATTTGAACGAGATTGCAAAACGAATGTCGTTCGAACGGCTTTATCGAACCAGACTACGAACGAGATTATAGAGAAAACCTCGTTTGATATCTCGTTTGAATGACATAGGAATCTTGTTCTAACGAGATTCAAATTTCATTAAAATGACTTTTCAAAAAATAATATTTTTCTTTAAAAAATAAAAATCATTTTAAACTTTGTTTAGTAAAAAAAATGACACCCAATAAAAATTCCAAATCTTTTTATATATTATATGAATTCATGCAAAAACTTGAAAGGTTGACGACATTAAACATGGCACGAAAATCGACAATGATGATATCTTCAATTTATGCTTGGCCGCTACGTGTTCAACTCAAGCGTCATAGGCTTGAAGGTCACAAAATTCTATCCTACGACTCAAATAGTTTTGTACGGAATTAAGCCAACACTTACAAATTGACTCAAGTGGAAATTTATCCTTACAGGTGTTACTGATTTTCTTGGTAATTTGCCTTCGGAGAATCGGTCTCGTGCATATTTCACCCAAAAACATTATGGTTACATGTCATCAAGTATTGCGGAATTATTCTACTCTTGGATTCTAGAGGAAAGGCATTTACCGATAATGAATATGATGGACAAAATGAGGATCAATATTATGAATTTCAATGCAAATAAACTTGTTGAATCTAAAACATAGTCAAAGGAGTTGTGTCCTCATTTTGATAAATTACTAACTGAAAATTGGAATAAAAGTAGACATTAGAATATCAACCGCTCAAGTAAACATGTATTCGAAGTTTATTCAGGTGTGGGGCTATAGTTGACTTAGAGCAAAGAATTTGCTCTTGTAGGATTTGACAGCTACTATGCTTTCCATGTTCTTATGCTGTTACTGTCATATGGAAGATAGGTTGAAGTATTTATGATCATATTGATGATTATTATAAGATTTTTTCTATAAAAAATCATACTCATCCCCTATAGTTCCTCTTCCTGATTTAATGTTTCTAAACATTCCATTACCGGAAAATCCAACAATCCTTCCTCCATTAACAAAGAGATAGATAGGGAGGCCAAGAAATGAGAGAATAAAGTCTGTTGATGTGGTCATAAGAGAAGTTACTTATTCTAAGGGAGTAAAATGGGTCATTACAGGTCCACGTGTAAAGAACCAATTTGATTCCTCTTAATATTCTTCAATTATTGTAATAGTAGTTTTAAATAAAATCAATGAACATTCACATTTGAATAAAGTAATGTAATTTTATTGTTGAGTGTTCATTTATATATTACTTGTTTGGGAATGGGATCGACCCAAAGTACACGCATGCTTTTATAAAGTACACGTACATTGTCCTGACCAAAATTATTTTCTAAGTGAGTGTACTTTATGTATTATACGCGTAGTTTATTAAAGTACACGTATAATACATAAAGTTTACGCACTTAAAAAATGATTTTGGTCATTACAATTTGCGTGTACTTTATAAAATATGCGTGTACTTTGTGTATTGTATAAGAGTTATACTATAACTTATAATTTCTATTTTTCACTTTTACTTTATATATTATTGCATTTACTTTAGATTTATTTTATTCAATTTTGACATTATAATTTCCATTATAATTTTTTTAAAAGTTTTGCTTCTATTATATTATGTTCTAATATTTAATGAACAAGTTACTCATATTCTCACATTCTAACGTGTTTTATAATCCGCGCCAGTGACATTATTATGGGAGTATTGGCAGAATATGGTCTGCGTTAGCGACAATTTTCTTGATTTAGAAAATATATGCGCTCTACATATTCAATACATGTATTTCAGTACAAAAATGTACTTAATGTACATTATAAAAATGTTCAAAAATGCTCTCTCCATATTTAATGTATTTCGGTACAAAAATGTACTTAATAAAAAATATACTTTATGCATGTTTTTTTTATAAAAAATATATTTAAATCATTGTCAATGTGCATGTACTTAGTTAAAGTACAAGCATAAAATACAAAGTACACGAATATTGAAATTTTTTGAGGAATCTTAAGTGTTTAGTTTTGGTTTTTAAGATTTATTTGTATACACTCCCATTTCTTTATTATTTTTGTATTGGTCATATTATAACCACTATGGGACAACTGTTATTCTTTGCAAAAAGGAAGATGAGCAACAGAGTAATTATAGGTAGTTTTGGATGATTATGAAAATTATTACAAATTTAAAAATACATGGAATTGGAGCCTAACAGATCTTAAAAGATGGGACTAAAGCCAAAAAAACTAAATGTTTAATCCTAATTGATTTTTCAGTTGTGTTTTTTTTTTCATTTTTATATAATTATTAGTATCATTATCATCAAAATAAAAAGAGATGCATTAAAAGAAATGATAATTTCATTCACTATTAAAAACAATTACAACTGAATTGAAAAAAAATAAAAAAAGTTACAGCTAATAAAGAAAAAAAATAAGACCCATCAACTATAAAAAATATAATATGGAAAATGAATGAAACTGTCGATGGGGTCTGGAAGAGCGTCGATAAAATTAGAGATCACTCGAATTCTATTCTCCAGAAACAAAAGGACCTTAGTGGTTAATCCCCGTCCTTCATACAGTTTTCCAGAAGTATTTTGGCATCGTATGTATAGAAATTGACGAGGACTTTATGGGTTTTTTACGGCGACACATCCTCTTTAAATAAGTCGTACATGATGGGTGAGAGTGTGGGGGAGCCTTCTTTAACATGTTCATTAAAGAGTCAATTTCTCGAATGATTGAGGATTTCTTCCTCAATCATTCATAATTTTTCTCTATAGTTGTTTGCATTTTCAAGAGCATCTCTCAAAAACTCTACTGGAACAGCCATTTTGACATTTTTTGTGTACGAAATTTAGAGTGGTAAAGATTACAACAAGGTTACGTTTTTATAGAATTTTGATCCTAATAAATATGGTAGGTGGTGGTTGTATTGATAAATGAAGTAGATAACGTTTAAACCTCCAAGGTGTTAATGCATTTGGCCGATATTGACTTAATAAATAATGGTGTGTATGGTGTATACATGTAATTCTTTTGAAAGAATCTCGTATAGGTTTAATTCTTATTTATTATTACGTGTACTTTTTAATATTGTGTGTGTATTTTAAGAATATTGGTTTATAACAAGCGGATAAAGCAAAGTGCACGCATAAAGTTACAAAGTAAACGTAAAATTATGTATGGTAATACATGTGCTTTGTAATATCATGCGTCTACTTTAGGATTCCTTGTTTGTTTTGGTCCAACAGTGCAAAGCACACGCAAATTACCCCAAAGCACACGTGAAATTATTTTTACTTTTACGCGTACTTTGTAATGTTTCACGTGTACTTTGGGATTTTTTCTTTGTTATGGGGGAAAAAAGCAAAGTACACGCATAATACTATACAGTACACGTATCATATGCTTATACTTTACAGTTAGAGTATATTTATTCCTATGTGTTGATAGGTTAGCGTCAGCGGCATCATTTTTTTTACTGCAATTTATATGGAACTACATTGAATAAAAAATAAAAAAATATACAAAAAATTACAATCATTTGTGTTAATAAAAAAATTCAAAAAACTTTACAATTATTTTTCCTCCTATTAACAACCATGAATAAAAATTCATTAGCTATAAATGCTCTTTGTTGGAGAATTTCGTCGTCTTCAAATGATGTCTTGAGCGCATTTCTTTTGATAATTTGTTCCATAAAGTATATACAGTACACCCCACAGTCAACACTGAATTAAAAAAAAACAAATATATCGATTAGCACAATGTGAATGAAATTTGTTGAAATGTGTAGTGGTGAATTATGCGTGTATTTATTCAAGACTGTTTGATCTTACCCATTATTTTATCTCGCACATTCATTATCTTTGAGTAGTTCAAGATTAAAATCATGACTCAAGAGCCAACCAATTATTTTTTCCTCATTAGATAGTGAACTCTTCAAATTTCACCCCTTCAAAGTATCTTTTTATTGTACCTCTATCACTTACTTATGGTTATTGGTCCTTCAATTTGTATAACTTTTCTTTGAAAGAAGAATACAGATAAGAGAAAAAATCATGAGTATATATAAAATAAAAAAGTGCATGTAATGTAAATAACTTTAGGGCGTAACCATCCTATTGGACTCGTCGTAGTATAATGAGGATCCATTGATTTCAAATGGGCGGAGAGAGTTCATATAGACAACTTTATTTTCTTATTTGTAGATAACCATCAATGTAAAATATCCTACATTATCGCCTATTGAATGTATTATGGGAATGAATAGAATATCAGAAATTCCAAAAAATTCTAAAATGTATTTTTCTATTTGTTCTTTCTACATTTTGTTATCATTATTTCGAACGGCTTCCTGCTAAAATTAATAGATTTGTTAGTAAGAAACAATATGATAATATCTATTTGAAGGTGATGGACACAACTTTCGATTTTATTTTCCTTACCCAAGCATATAAGTTAAAAGCGTGTAGGTAGAAGCCCATTTTTCTTCATTTTCATCTCCATTAAACAAGAGAAGCATTGAATTATCTGTTTAATAGATTTAAAAAGATAATAATATAAAGATGCAAATCTAATGAATGAACTATGTTTCAATTACATACTTGGTTTGATATTTTTTTTTCACCTTTCAACAATTCTTTAATATCGTCGGCGCAAACGAATGATGAGTTTTCTATTGTATAGAAACAATCGCTGAATTGCAAAACAAAAAATAATGTTAGAATAATAATTGAAACATGTATATAATCTATGATCATTAAATAATATGCGTGTACTTTATAAAATATGCGTGTACTTAATAAAGTACACACATAAAGTTCAATACGAAAATGGGTGTACTTTATAAAATCAATCATTTACTTGAGTAATAAATGAGTGTACTTTATTGATAATGTGTGTACTTTATTATATTTTTAATGTTCTCCATTTCAAAATGCGTGTACTTCATAAGAATAATAGATTATATAATATGGAGATATAACTTAGAAAATTCACACGCATTGTAATATTCACAGACACACACCCACACACACACAGACACACACACACACACACATATATATATATATATATATATATATATATATATATATATATATATATATATATATATATACACACACATAAGTGCATTACAAAATAAAAATAAAAATAAGTTGGTATCAAAATAAACAATTAGAAGATTTACTGTGTATCCTTCTCTCGTGTCAAATATTCTTTGAATCTATTTTGGGCCTCTTCTGTAAGGTGTTTTGTACACTTGTAGATTTGCAGGTCTACTTCAGGTGTTGCTACTGAAAAAGCCTTGTGTTTATTGTTCCTCCCTTTTCTTTTTTTGGTGGCATAGTGGTAGGGATTTGTCTCTTTTTTCCTTTTGGCTGTAATTTATCTAAAGAATCATTTGAAGGATTTTTATTCCTATTTCCTTTTGACAAATCATGAATAGGATGGGCATATTCATAATCTTCATCAATTTTTTGCTTCCTGTCATCGTTTTCTTAGATTCTCATAATCATTGAGTTCTGAATAGAAATGGAGGATGACAAATCTTCTATCTTTTTATTGAGAATTCTATTTTCTGCTTCCTGGAGAAAAAAAAACATCATGTTTCACTAATAAACATGCCATAAACCTCAATGAAAATAGACAAATGTCAAACAACATGAGTATTTTTAGATTTACTAGATTGATAATGCATGTACTTTATTGAACTATGCGTGTACTTTATCAAACAATGGATGATCATCATTAGAAAATGCGTGTACTTTATGAAATATGCATGTGCTCTCCATTATTTGCCAAAGTATACCTAAGTACACGTGAAACATTCCAAAGTACACGTAAAAGTAAAAATAATTTCATGTGTACTTTGGTTTGATATGCTCGTACTTTATGTTTTATACTATGTACAATCAAGAAATCATAAAGTGCAGGCATAAAACACAAAGTACACACAACAATCACGTCTACTTACTTTGGAACGTCGTTCATGTACTTTATATTATGTTTAAAGAATAAATAAGAAATCATAAAGTACGCGCATAAGGTTATAAAGTACACGCAAATTTATATAATACTTTTTAATTACAATGCAACAATGCGTGCAATTTAAACTAAATATGGGCAAATGATTACAAATATGTTTGTAATATCCCCAAATTACCTGCTCATTGAGTTTCGTAAGAGCTGTTTCTTTCTCTATTAAGAACCTTTGGTTGGCTTTAGACAAGTAGTTATGGCTTTGCTGAAGCTGATGAGCTGTGATCCTCTGAGTTTCTGATGATTCTCTAGCAGCATTCATACTAGTTTTTAAATTTGAGTTTTCAATTTTGGGTTGGTCACTATCTTCCTCCAACTTTTTTATTCGATCACAGTCGTTCTTCGTCGACTCTTTAAGTTTATTTTTCAACTCAATATTAAAACAAATTAATTGGGCCTTTTCCTCCTCCAACTTTTTTATTTGTTCGTTGAAGTTATCTTTCAACTCCCGAAGCTAAAGTTTCAATAGTGTATCGAACAGATTCTTATCCTGCCCCAACTTTTTAATATTCTCTTTAGCTTGAACTTTTGCTTCATTACTTTCTTTGAGTTGGGTATATCTCTCCTCCAACATCAATTTCGTCCCAGCATTCTCTTTAGTTAATTTTCTTACCTTTTCAGCCAATTTGACTAACTCAGCATTCTCATTGGACTTTACCACTGCTTCGTTTAATTGAATTTCCCAATCAGATTTCGATGAAGAACTTGTAGCTCGTTCTGATTCTATTTTTGGATCTAGTTGTGATATCCCTAAATCCTAAGGCATGTCATCATGTTTCAGTTCTTTTTCCTTACTCTTTGAAACTTTCGTCTTTAAAGCAGCTTTATTGATCTTATTATCATTTCTTCAATGTTCCTAAGCTACACCAAAGAAATATCGGTTCTTTGTCCTCCTTCCCCTCGATAGGATTGATAATATTAAACTTCTCGCATTCCCAATACTGTGAAAATTGAAATAAAAATTAAAAGTTATACCATTTAAAGCAATAAATATGAGTAACAATGTAAATATTATTAAAGTACACGCATAATACATAAAGTATACGCAAATTAAAAATGAAATTTCATTGAAATGTACATGTACTTTTAAAATCATGCATGTACTCTAACATACACGCATATGTCACAAAGTACACGCACATTCCAAATGATTGGGCTCAATGAAATGTGTGTGCACTGTATAAAACGTGAGTGTACTTTAATAAAGTACATGCATGATTTATAATGTACACGCACATTGAAGTTGATTTGTATTGCTGCAATGTCCGTGTACTTTATGAAATATGCGTGTAATTTAACGAAGTACACACATATTTATAAAGTACACGAATGTTGAAAATGATTTGTATTGCTGCAATGTGCATGTACTTTATGAAATATGGGTGTACTTTAACATTAAATGTGTAGAATGACTTTTCCTCACCAATAATGATATGGTGCAGCCACTGATTATTGATCAGAAACTTATGAACGACAGAAGCCCAATCATATGTAATCATGTCATCAATATCGTCGATGTATCGTGTGAAAAATTCACCTAATGTGAAGTTTGATTTAGAGAAAAGCAACATCGCCATGAAATGGAGCGAAACAAGTTTTATAAAATCTTGCCTGCCCTTGTTAGTATCAAGCTCAACTAACTTCTTCAATCCCTTTGTAATATCTGATTTTCCAATCTTTATGACAGCATTGAAGTAACGACTGCGAAATTCAGGTGTGGGGACAAATTGATCTATTCTCTTGTACAGTTTAATTTCCCTTTTCCCCTTTGTTATTGGAATCCCAAAAATTTAACTTATATCATTGGAGGTTATTTGGGCATTGCTAGTCATCTTAAAATAATTTTTGTTTCCATTGTAGAGCTTGACATTGATGAAAATGTTTTTTTATCACTCTTCTTATGATCTCTCTCTTCTACTTTAGAGCTGTAGTAGTCATTGAATAAGTTCCAAAAAGGTATCTTCTTAAGAAGATCAATATGCTTCTCATTGATTTTGTTGCAAATATCAAGAAAATCATGATAGAAGCTCAAGATATTTGACCTATATTGGTCGTTTTTATCAACTGCCCTTGTTGACTTCTTTGGACTCTTTTTATTTCCTTTTGTTGGCCTCTTCAGACAACTCTTATCATCAATTTCCTTTTCGGGATTCTTTCCCTTCTGCGCCCTTGTGTTTAAAGTCATTTCTTTAAAGTAAATATATAAATTTAAAGTAAAAGCATATACATTAAATTACACACAAAAAGAAATAAAGTACATAAACAAAATATAAAGTACATGGATTTTGTATTGAAAAACAAATATATTTGAATTGAGTACTGGAATGTTAAACAAAAGTACATGCAATATTCTCTTAAAACTTCATACAAATCTCAAAAAGTACAACAAATACATAATACAATATTTCAAGGAACAAATCCCTTATCGTTACATGGTAATACCTAAGATTTGTTGTTTGACGAGTTAAAAACCAAGATTCTATGTTAGTAACATATTCAAAAAATAAGTGATACAATAGATCCATGTTAAACGCACCAACATTTTCAAAACCTCTTAAGCAATACTGCTCAATTAGTTTTGGCAAATCCTTCGCCTTCGATTCAGCTACTTGAAGCTTTTGTACATTACAAGTGCACTTAATGTATTCAAAGTAGTAGTAAAAATCAAGTAACTTTTTTGCTCTATCATTGATGCGAAGCAGAAAATCAATCCTTTAATCATCAGTAGTATTAACTGTCAATGTGAAAGGTTTTGTATTGCTAATGTAACACCTCGTGTTTTTAATAGTTAATTAAATTATTTAATTGGGAAATTTGAAAAAAATAAAATTTTGGATTTAATTATTCTTAGTAATCAAATATATTGATTTTTATGTATAAAAATAAGGTTTTAAGTGGAATTTATATCGGGATTTAAATTTGAAAATTATAACTTTTTGTAAAAAAATCGACGGAGGATTAGAGATAAGGAGGATAAAAATAATATTTTTTAAAATTCGATGGTCCGATCGAGTTGAATTTTTCACATCAGCTCCGTCTCACTGTTTGCTACAACATACTAAAATTTCATGCCATTCTGACGGTCCAATCATCTATAATGATTTTTCGAGTGTTTGTATTTGATTAGGACTCAAATTATTTTTGGTATATAAACAAAGTGACGGGTTTAGGACTTTTAAAAACACTTTCTTCTAAACCCTAAGAGCAACAATCTCCTCTTTTACTTCTTCTTCCTCCCTCAAAACCTAAACTCCATTGGAGAGCTATTTTTAATCCAAGTTTTGAAGCTTTAAATCGGGTTTTCTCAAGATTGTTCAAAAACGTCTCTTTGCTAATTTTTTGAGAGGACTCCCACCGTGTAGTCATAATTTCTTCATCTTAATCTCAGGCATGAATACTCTATTGCTTTTCTTTAGTATTATGCATTTTAAGTGGCACGTAAACCCTTAATCATGTTTTTTCTTAAAAGAGATTAGTGACTTAATTAGGAATAATGATAACAATTTTTGGGACTATTTATATAAAATCTTTCAATATGAATAATATTCATAACCCTTGGGTACGTAGGATTCATGAGTGGATTTTGGGTTTTATTAGTGTAGGTTGCATGAAGAAAAACCTTAGTTTTGATTTAAATGAATTTGGGGGCATATAACTCATGTAATTTGTGTTGAGATAATGAAATTGGAATTATGATGTATTAATGATGAAATCTCGGTGTATTTAATTTAAAATAATTAAATGGGATTAATTGAGTGTTTATGACGATGTGAAAATTAAATTAAGATTTAATTGAATTGGACTATCATGCGTAGCTTGGTACATTGATTAATTATGCTTATTTGTGTGACTTGTTGGTATTATTAAATTGCCATTGTAACGACGGATTGTTTGATATTTTTTCTCTCCCTATATTTTAGGATGCCTTCTAGGTATGGGACTAGTGGGTAGGACTTTTGATTATTTACGCCTTCTAGGTATGGGACTAGTGAGGGCAGATTATCGCGATTTTAGCATATCGGGGGTGGGCTGATTTTCAGTATTTTATCGTCGTTACACTAGTCTAGTTATGTGACTATGTCAAGATTTAAGTTAGAAATTCATCTTATACATAGGGTAGGACATATTGATAACTTGGGGACCCTTAGGTATGGGACTAAGGGGTATTTTGAGGATCTCACAACGATAATAAGGGTGGGAAAAATTTATAAATTGTGAAATTGAGAAAATTGAGTATTTAATACCTAAGATAATAAAATGGGTATTAAAATATATTGGCATCATTAATAACGTGCATGACCGACAGTTTAAATGGGTTGGCTGGCTATTGCAACATGTGGGTGTGTGACGTCTGAATAACGTGCAGAGCTGACAGTTTAAACGGGATGACTGGCTATGAAGATGTGTCGTGCGTGGAACCTCGTGGATAATGTGCAGGACTGACGGTTTAAATGGGCTGGATGGCTATGGCTAGGGGAATTGCGAGTGGTGTAGAATTTATTGCGTAAGTTCCGTAAATAAAATTGAGATAAATGATAACTTTGGGTTAATTGAATTCAATTAATACTTTAGGTTAGTGGGATAATTAAAATATATTGGTGTGATTTGTATAAGAATATCTGGGGGTAGTTATTAATTTATCTTTCTCGCGTTTAAATTACTCGTCTAATTAAAATAATCTATTGTGATATTTATTGTGTATAATGCTACTGTCTGGATTCAAGGATCCTATTTGAGGGGAGTAGTGTGTATTCATACTCGGGGCTCTAACCTCGTGCGTTGATTAATTTTTTAGGAAATAGTATTTGGAGAAGCTGCATAGAATTATTTGAAGATTTGCTTGGAGGTGTAGTTGGAGTTGCTCCACCTTATGCGCGTATTGATTTAGTTTAGTTTTCCATTCCTTCATATTTACTTTGAGACACAGTTTATGGTTTTGATTGGGCCATTCAGTTCCAAAGTTGTTATGGGTTTTATTCAGTTATTTCACTGAATTCAGTTGGAGATTATTCAGTTTCATATTATTAGAGATTGGATTTACTTTGAGTTTAGCATGGAGATGGATCTTTTATCGCTTAGTTGGATGGTTTATCTTCTGGGATTGATTATCAATTATATTTTGGATTAATTTTATATGTCTCATATCTATCTCATGCTAAGAATTGTATAATATTTACTCACGCCCGGCTTAGTTTTGGTGGCGGCCGACCCCAGAATTTAGCGGGGTGTGATAGTTAAGATCTTTAAAGGTGCATGCAACAGTTTTGTAGTTAAACATGGTTGATGGGTTGATTCCTAAACAATAACACAACCCAAATACTTCTTACAAACAATGGAATATAATTCAAATGTCGTTGGCACAAACCACAATAACATAGGATCTACTAAATACGGAGATGACATACATATTCCATAAAGTACAAGAACTTTGGAAGGTATACAATCAATCCTAATGTGCATGTACTTTATGTATTATGTGTGTATTTTCATAAAGTACACGCATAATAAATAAAGTACACGCATTATTGATTGGACAAAATCATTTGCTACATGCGTGTACTTTATGAAAGTACATGCATAATACATAAAGTACACGCACTATCAATTGGAGAAAACCATTTTCACTTTTGCATGTACTTTTTATATTATTCATACTTTCATAAAGTACATGCACAATATATATATACTTTCATAAAGTACATGCATAATATATAAAGCACACGCATATTTTGTTCAATCTAATACTACCACAATAATATACGAACTATTAAATGATGTTGGCATGGACCACAATTAATACAACTTATAAAAATACATAGAGTTTGTATATACTCCCTAGTACTTAATAAATTCCTCTGGCAGGGACCATAATTAATATAGGAAGTGAAATAATACACAAAGCATGTATATATTAATATTCCTAAATAAATAACACTGGAGATGACCACAATTAATATAAGACCTACACAAATTCAAAGAGTATGTACACATTCCAATCATGTATATGTTCCCACTTCTCAATAAATAATATATACAGGAGGAAGTGTATACTGATGAAATGCATAAATGTATAGAAATAAACATGCAAAAAGTGTGTTTTGTATATAAAATCACGAAAACAAATGTACAAGTTAGATTCATATTGTATTTTTTCATATTATCAAGAAACACAGTTTTTCATCAGTCCATATGTAGTGTACAAATTTATACATATGAGAACACAAAATACATAATAAAATAAGAAAAAAGTTATATAAAACCTAAGGACACAAAAATAGTACATGGAATAAACAACATAACACTCAAAATATAAGGACAAACATGTGATATCAGAAATATAATGCTAAGAACACAACATATACAGAGTATATGATATAATCTTAAGAACAAAACTTCAGAACAAAATATTACATTTAATTCACAATAAATTAGATCAAATATATATATATATATATATATATATATATATATATATATATATATATATATAAGCATGTATTTATACCTTTTAGTTTTGTTTGGAAGAATTTGATTGAGAATGTGAATCGTTTGTCAGAATTTCCACAATTAGGGTTTTGATTGCTTGTATTTATGTGAAGTGTGAATGATTTGGAATTCAAGGGTATTTATCGGTTGTTGTTGGACAAAAATTTGATTGAGAATGAGAATTTTGGAGTTTTAATCAAAGAGTGTACGCTTAGGGTTTTGATCGAAGAGACAATACACACTTTTTAGCACTTGAATTTCTGTGAAGTGTGAATGTTTTTCAATTCGGGAATATTTATATGTTGGACCTAATCGTTTAAAATTTAGTGGGCGTGGGTTTAGAGTCCAAAATTGTTAGTCCATGGGCTCAACAGTAAAAGTCATTAAAAAGTAAAACAATTGAAGGACAAATAAGGAAAACTTGAAGGAGTGATGATATTTTCTATGTTTGATTTAAAAAAAGAAAAACTTAAATGATTTTCATTCATATTTCAGCCCACACATTAAGTGCTTCTAAAAATGTATAGAACATTAAATGAAAGAGTGGTCCTACACGAGTGTGTTTCAAATCAAACCAATTTTTACTAAAAAATTATCCAACTTTTAATTAGCACTAAACCAAGTTTTGAAAAATCAATTCTTACTTTAAACCAATTTTATCTTGATTAATCCTAAACATGCATCTAGAGATTAAAGCAAGTAAAGTAAAGTAGAGAATACTCACAATGTAGGATGTACGAGGAAAAATCCAAGACGAGAAAAAACCTCGGACGAACCAAGCCAGACAATCACTATGAATGTCAACGACTCGATCCCCACGAGTCTTGATGCTCTTCTGATCTTCAACCACTCATCTCACAGTGCCCACACAGAAAGTCCTTCTTCCATGATACCTGTCCACAACACACGTGTCGACGTATGTCTCGGTGTCCACCGAATGGCTTTGATACGTCTAAGATGACGAACAAGAAATCCTTCTCTTTTCTTCACCGCAATACCCAGATGTTCAAGTATAGAACGAACCTTCTTAGTGTAACAAGATCACATAAACATATAGTAATGATAACTCGGATCTTTGCAAACTCTAAGGATGTGTTTAAGCTTTGAAACCTTAGAAAAACATGTGCAAAACTCGTACTGGATTGAAAATTATTTTCCAGATTGCACCTGACTTATATTCTGACGAAACCACGCCATAAATAGGAAACATTCACCGCCTCGAAAAATGTGTCGCTCGAGCGTTGACCTGTCGTTCGCGCGACATGGCTATCTCGCTCGAACGAGCAGAGATGTCATTTGAACGACGCGCGTGTCATCTTGACTTTTTCTTTAAAACGTTTCTTCAAAAGAGATCCAATTAAGTCAAACTCTATTTCGAGCTTATCAGAATAAAACGTAGTGTAAAATATTTAAAACACTTTTAAAACATTTTAAAATATTTTTTCTTATAAAATTATATCCTTATCTTTTATAAAAACAATTCCGAATCTCATTAACAATATGCATTCAGACCAGTGTGATCTCGAAATGCAATTAACTTGAAGACGAATAAACTTGCACCAATTAAACTTTGGCATGATTAATTCTTTGAAGCTTTGCCGCAACGTATTTAATTTCTTCAATACGTCATAGACCAAGTGAGATCGTGACAAAATCAAAATCTCCCTATGACATATTACAAACAAAGATTTTTTTACAGAATTAAGTCAAAACAATACAGGGACTCAATTGGAAAATTATGTCCTTAAAAATCTCCCCCTTTGAATATTCTGGGACAGAACTATACCAGTGAAATGTTTAAGCTGGGATGTCAAGCCGTATGACGCCTAAATCCCATCCCATAAACCCAAAATAAAAAATTACAGGACACGGACTAGTATATGAAGCACCGACAAGCATGAACTATCTGAATGTGATGTAGACTTGAAATCTCGAATCGCTGAAGCATACCTATACACATGAAACAGACAAACAAATACCTAGTGAAGTATGGAGGAACAAATAAAACCAATATATATATCCAAATGATACCAGATTTACAATAGATACCAATATGAATAAACTCTCAAAAATTATTACCAATTTGTAAAATATGTAATAAAAAACAATGTCAACAAATCTCAAATCTCCCCCTACTTCACATATATCTCTCCCCCTTTTTGTCTCGAATATACCATCTGGTGAAAAGATAAACGAATCAATCAAGTATCTAGCATGAGAATATACTAATTAAAAATTGCTAGATAATCATGAAACCACCAACAAAATATGATCAATAGATGGAAATTCTGTAGCTAGTAAACCAGGAATCACACAAAGAATATAACAAACTAATCAGGTGTGATAAACGAAATCATATGCAAAATTTCAATATGAGATAATAAAACCTGCATATAAATCAGTCAGTCCAGAAAGCTTCCAGCAGTACCAAAACATATACCACAATAACCAGGGTGCTGCAAAGAAGAAGCAAAAATATTCCCAGACTGAGGGTCATTCGAACGAGCCAAGGACGTCGCTCAAATGAGATGAGGACGTCGCTCAAACTAAACTTCTCGCGACATGGATATGTCATTTGAACGACTTTTCACGACAGGCCAAATTTTCCCAGTTTCCCAGAAAAATCAAATAGTTTTGCCCAGTGAAAAAATTTCCAGAAAAATCACACTGGAAGGGTCTGACAGCAGCAAAATAGAGCTAAAAAAGTAAGATTTTTACCCAAAATGCAAAAACGCATAAAAACTAACAATGCGAGTTACATGCAAACATAGTACTTATGTGCTCAAACTTGGACATGGAATGTATGGGCGTGAAACTACAACAAAAAAGTCACAATTCCAACACATTGAAAAGATCAAGAAGCTCTAATTGATAGAAATAAATCATCAAACTTTAGCATAGCCATATGACAATTAAAGTGTGAGCTTAATGAACTAAACATACTACATGCACACAAATCCAGAATTTTGACGATTCTACAAACAATAGCGTCAAATTGCAATATTTCAACATTAGGATTAGTTGTGCAAACCCGTTTAAATTTTCTCCAACCAAAATCCCTCATAAACATACTTTTTCAAGTTCTTTTGAGGTTTATAGCATTCTTAACTTAGAGAAAACCTTATTGGCCCTTTTTCTTAGCATATGACTTTTTCTTTTTGGCTCTTTTAAATGGTGGCTTTCACGATGAGTTAATTTTGAACTCTCGTAACCCTTTTCCATGAATCACTCATCATTTTTTCAATTAGGTACAAATTCAAATCCTCACGGTAAGCGGTTCTTATATGCACACTGCTCCTTAAGTCTACTTACGCCTAGATGACAAGATTGAGGTAAGAGCGCCTCACCAAATTCAAATATGCAAAAGAAGTCAAACATCCATATAAACTCGTTCATGTGTGCATTGATGGCATATATACAAAGTCGAATCAAAATGCATATCAACTTCGAAACAACCCCATATAAACAATGGTTAAGATCATTCTAAGCATCGATAATAATGACCAAATGTCCTAGCCACATGGATAATGAAATGATGTGTGTGTGTGTGGGGGGGGGGGGGGGGGGGGGGTTCAAGCACACCAATATGCCACATCAAACATGTAAACTCAAAAACAAAAGAACCAAACAAGAAAACAAACTATTTTTGGTTTTTCAAAAATTTTATCAAAAACAAAATCGTTTTGTATTTTTCAAATAAGACTGAAACAAATGAAAAATATAATACAAAGGGATAAACATGTCATAACACTATGAAGAATATATCATGAAGAAAAACTAGTGTATGAGAAATAATATCATGCAAGCAACTATCCATAAGAAATAGCATGTGACGAATCATGTGCAACCATATGAGAATTAACTAACCTAGCATTTAGCATCTCCAAAACGGATTCCCTAAGCCAAACCGGTGTATACCAAATAAAATGGGTTTTGGGAATCATCGGGACACTACGTTTAAACTTCCTTGTGTCCTTTTTAAGATCATAGCAAAAACGTCTAAGGTGACATTTCCTACCACAATACGAACATGTGTAAACTCGACAAGGAACGGAACCTTTAGGTTAACCTTTTCTAACACCCTCGGATGTGATTGATCCTCTAAAACAAGTAATGGTTTTGTCATTAGCAACGAAAGTATTAGAACAAGACGAGCCATTACCATTACTACACAAACTATTCGAGTCATTTGAAACACTTTTAAACTTCAAAACTTTGGACTCAAACAAAAAATTAAGCTCCTCAAACTTTAGGGACTCCTTTAAATTATTAATTACCCTTAGAAGGTTAGCTTGCTCCCCCTCAATTTGAGCAAACTTATCCCTAAGAGCCTTTTCTCGTGCCACAAAATCATTACTCGAATTATTTTCTACAACGGCACAAACCCTAGAATTTTTTAGATCCTCTAACTCTTTTTCTAAAACGAGGACTCTATCATCACTCTCCTTTTTACCCAATTTTAACATATTAAAATCATTAAATAAGGAACCAAACTTCTAACGACAAATATCTCTTTGAATTTGAAACGTTTGAAAATATTCAATCATATTTTTAAAACAGGAATTTTCTTTCTCCAAAACTTCAATACGTTTTGCAAACTTTAAATTCAAACGATGTAAATCGTCAAAGCATAGAGAATCCATCGAGAGAAAATAAACACAGGAGAGATAAACAAACACATGGGATCACAAAACAAATAAATTATGTTTTTTAGCTCTGATACCAATTTGAAAGAGTGGTCCTACATGAGTGTGTTTCAAATCAAACCAATTTTTAACAAAACTTATCCAACTTTTAATTTGCACCAAACCGAGTTGTAAAAAACCAATTCTTACTTTAAGCCAATTTTATTTTGATTAATCCTAAACATGCATCTAGAGATTAAAGCAAGTAAAGTAAAGCAGAGAATACTCACAATGCAGGATGTACGAGGAAAAACCCAAGATGAGAAAAAACCTCGGGCGGCCCAAGCCAGACAATCACTATGAATGTGTAATTACAGCGAACAGACAAAAGACTCACTCAACGACTCGATCCCCACGGGTCTTGACGCTCTTCTGATCTTCAACCACTCATCTCACAGTGCCCACGCAGAAAATCCTTCTTCTACGATACATATCCATAACACACACGTCCACGTATGTCTCGGTGTCCACCGAATGGCTTTGATAAGTCTACGATGTCGAACAAGAAGTCCTTACCTTTTCTTCACCGCAATACCCAGATGTTCAAGTATAGAACAAACCTTCTTGGTGCAACAAGATCACATAAACATATAGTAATGATAACTCGAATCTTTGCAAATTCTAAGGATGTGTTTAAGCTTTGAAACCTTAGAAAAACATGTGCAAAACTCGAACTGGATTGAAAACTATTTTTCAGATTTCACCTTATTTAAATTCTAATGAAACCACACTTTAAATAGGAAAAATTCATCGCCTCGAAAAATGTGTCGCTCGAACGAGATTGACTTGTCGTTTGCGCGATATGGCTATCTCGCTCGAACGAGCAAAGATGACATTTGAACGACGCGCGTGTCAGCTTGACTTTTTCTTTAAAACATTTCTTCAAAAGAGATCCAATTAAGTCAAACTCTATTTCGAGCATATCAGAATAAAACGTAGTGTAAAACATTTAAAACAGTTTTAAAACATTTTAAAATATTTTTCTTATAAAATTACATCCTTATCTTTTATAAAAATAATTCCGAATCTCATTAACATTATGCATTCATACTTATGTGATCTAGGAATGCAATTAACTTGAAGACGAATAAACTTGCACCAATTAAACTTCGACATGATTAATTCTTTGAAGCTTTGCCGCAACGTCTTCAATTTCTTCAATACGTCATAGACCAAATGGGATCGTGACAAAATAAAATCTCCCTATGACATATTACAAACACAGTTTTGTTCATGGAATTAAGTCAAAACAATACAGGGACTCAATTGGAAACTTATGTCCTTACATTAAAGGAAAAAAGGAATAAATCATGGGCACAACTTAATATTTTTCATACTCTATTAATCACTTGTTAAATAGTTAAGCACTTTTCTCCATGTATAAAAATATTGAAAAGGTATTTATCAGTATTCTTTTCCTCTTTGTGCATATAGAAAATAAAGGAGAAGAGAATGTTTTTTTTCT
Source organism: Sambucus nigra (assembly GCA_949130495.1). Taxonomy (NCBI): domain Eukaryota; kingdom Viridiplantae; phylum Streptophyta; class Magnoliopsida; order Dipsacales; family Adoxaceae; genus Sambucus; species Sambucus nigra. The sequence goes on along the minus strand of OX422211.1, from coordinate 433,250,166 downwards.
TACATTATTTTTCCAAACATGGCATTGGTAAGAAAAACGATGATCAATTTTATTCATTAAATGATTTAACAAACCAAATTAATATTAGTATATCACCTCGAGATTAATGAGTTGTTCATTGCTTCATTTCCTGCATTGCCAGAACACTTGAAATTTTATTATAAAATCAATTAACGACTTCAACTGAATAGCCAAGCTTTAACTTTTTTGAAGAGAAAAGTATGATATGATCTTCTGTAAGTCCCATCCATGTTTAGCTTTGAGTTATTTCTCTTATTTAATGTCTAGTCCAAATGTCAAATGTTTTTAAGTAATTTTTTCATGTGAGAAGTAAAAAATTCTTGACACATTTATCCATTATATATATATATATATATATATATATATATATATATCACTACACCAAATATGCCGAATTATCACGATCATTGACCTTGACAATTCTGGGTGTGACAACTTTTTTTATCACGGACTTGTCACGGTCATTGACCGGGACAAGTTCATTAGACTTGTCATGGTCCTTGACAAGTTTTGTCACGGTTAAGGACCGTGACAAAGTTTAAAAAATTATCACGTAAAGAGGCATCGGTGTAAACCAGGTACTCCGCCCCCGGCTTTGGTAAAGCAAGGACTGGCGCTGAAGTAAGCTTGTCTTTCAGCCCGTCAAAAGCCAACTGACAAGCGTCATCCCAAACATATGGTACCCCCTTGCGAGTCAGATTCGTCAATGGACCCGCTATTTTGGAGAATCCCCGAATGAATCTCCTGTAGTATCCGGCTAACGCCAAGAAACTACGCACTTCCGTCGGTGTTGTTTGCTGTCCCCATTCCCTCACCGCTGACACTTTACTCGGGTCAACTGCTATCCCCTTCTCAGAAACAACATGGCCCAAGAACTGTACTTCTCGCAACCAGAATCCACACTTCTCGTACTTAGCATACAACTGATGCTCTCGTAGAGTCTGAAGAACCTGCCTCAAATGCTCGGCGTTCTCCTCCTCGGAGTGTGAATATATCAAAATGTCATCTATAAAGACGATGACAAACTGATCCAAGAACTCTCTGAATACTCGGTTCATTAAGTGCATGAATACGGCTGGAGCATTTGTGAGACCAAATGGCATCACTCTGAACTCGTAAGACCCATATCTCGTCAAGAAGGCAGTCTTTGAAACATCCTGCTCTCTAATACGTAGCTGATGGTACCCCGACCTCAGATCTATCTTCGAAAAGAAAGTTGCTCCCCTCAGTTGGTCGAACAGATCATCGATTCGAGGCAACGGATACTTATTCCGTATCGTGACCTTGTTCAACTCCCGGTAGTCCACACACAACCTCAGTGAACCATCTCTCTTCTTCACAAACAGAACCGGAGCGCCCCAAGGTGAGGTACTCCTATGAATGAAGCCCTGACCTAATAGCTGCTCTATCTGATCTCGTAACTCTCGTATCTCCGTCGGAGCCATACGGTATGGAGCGCGTGCTATAGGTCTGGTATCTGGCAATAAATCTATAACAAAGTCTATCTCTCGACTGGGGGGTAGGCCTGGTATTTCCTGAAACACATTTGAATACTCTCGAACAACTGGAATCGAGTCTAACGGAATCACAACCTCCTTAGAGGTATCCTCCTATATATAATACAAATGAGCGGTCGAACCTCCCTCTGGGCGAGGCATCGCCACTACAAACATCTCTTACCCCGGAATGGCAAAAACAATGCTCCCACCGAAGTAATCAATCATGGCTCTATAAGCTGCGAGCCAATCCATACCGATAATAACATCATGCTCATGCATATCTAAGACTAACATGTCTGCAGGTAATACCAAACTACCAATCTCTATCCCCACTCTTCGACATATAAAGAAGATAAGTGACCCACTCCCCAGTGGTGAGTCTACACACGTCACTGTGCTCTCTGCTGTGGCCAACAACCCTAAGTCCTTCGCAAAATGCGTAGCTATAAAACAATGAGTCTCCCCAGTATCAAACAAAACCCGACCCATAGTACCATGGATAGGAAACATACCCTCAATCGCGGGTGGTGCCTGTGGAGCTGCTGCCTGGTGGACGTTATAGACACGTTCGTACTGCAACTGCCCCTGCTGCACTGGAGCTACTGGAATGGCTGGTAGGGCTGGCACCTGGGCTGGAGCTGGGAGGGCAACCGGAAAAAGTGTTCTCTGTGGCTCATTACGGGCACCCTGCTGCTGTGGGGCCCTATCTCCCTCCGGACAATCCTGGCGCCTATGGCCGTGTCTACCACACCCAAAACATCAGCCCTTGAAGTTGCCTCCCTTCTGACCCTGCTGACCACGGCCCTGCTGGCCGTTACCTCCCCGCCACTGGCCCTGCTGGCCCTGATGAACACGCTGTTGGCCCTGCTGTTGACCCTGCTGTCGGTGTTGGCCTTGCTGGCCCTAATGATTAGGCTGGCCCTGCTGACCCTGCCTATAACCCCCAAATCCCTGCCTGGAATCACCTGAATGAAATCGCTTAGCAGGGTCCCCCTGATGGGAACTCTGCTCGTGCTGACGAGTCTGTCCATGAGATGGTGCCCCATTGGCACTATTACCCCTGGCCCTGCCCTGCTGGCTGGACTCTCCTGCTCTCTTGCTTCCCTGAAGATGGAAGAGGTGATCCTGGCAATGTAGCAATACGGCATTGAGTACATCAGTAAAAGTACTCAGAGATATATTCCCAATAAGATGCTGACGGATCCTCCAAGCTAACCCGTCCACAAACAACATAATCTTCTTGCCCTCAGTGGGTGCCTCATCTGGCACAATGGTGAGAAGTCTCGTGAACTCCTCCTCATACTCGGCTACGGTAGAGCTCTCCTGCTTCAAATTTAGTAATTTCCGCCTCATCTCAGTCTGAACGGCGGATGGAAAGTACTTGCGGTCAAACCGCTTCCAAAACAACTGAATAGGGATCGTGTCCCTCTCCTCCAATGTGGTAGTGGACTCCCACCACTGCAAAGCGGCTCCCGCCAGCTTAAAGGAAGCCAATAACTGCTTCTGTACGTCGGGGCACTCATACATACGGAGATGCCACTGGATGTCTTTCTTCCATTGGCTAACTGTGACAATATCGGAGCCACCAGAGAACTCAGGGGGATGCGCTTTCTGAAAAGCATCCCGAACCCTCTCCCATGCAGATGGAAGCTGTGCTAGTACTGGCGCCACTGCCTGAACTTGGGGTGGATCCTGCTGAGTCACCGCTAGTGTGGCATTCACTGCCTGAGCAACAATGGCGGCTACTTCGTTTGCATTCATAGTGCCTTGTGCCGGAGCTGCTGACTGCTCGGCCTGGGCACGCCTATCCTTTTGAGCACGTCTCGGAGGCATCTGAAACGTGAAGAAGTTTATTAGTCTACAGTCATTATCAAATCTCAAATAGCTAAAGACATAAACTTGAAAGCAAGAATACAACCATCCTATAATAGGGCTCTATAGCAATAACGTTAAGCTGAAAGCGAAATAAGCCGTACAGATCCTATGGACACTAGAACCTGATGCTCTGATACCACCTGTGACACCCCGCCTAATTAAATACATGGCGATCACTCCTTTATTAAATTAAAATCAAGGTGAACAGTTGGTTCATTCTTAGCATCACTGTCGTAAAAATAAACTTTTCCAAGTTAACACCCTAATTAATTAAGCTAAGTGTCAAAACCATTTTTAACCTTTATAACCAAAAATGTATTTTTAAAGAAAAACTTATTTATTTAATTAGTAACAACATTTTCAATAAGTAAGAATCATACAACAATTATCCTAGAACATAATCCAATTAATTTAAACATTCAACATTCAAAGTCCCAACATTTAAGACTTAAGGTAAAACATCCATACTGAAATAAATCCCATAGTAACAGTACTAGAATTAACTGAAATACAAATGTCCCAATAAAACAAATAAATGGTGGAAAGGGCGACACATGCCCAATAAATGAGTATGATAGATGTGGAATCAAGTGAACAAAGTCGTCTATGCAAGTGGCCTGCAACTCCCACCTAAGCTGCAGCACGTTCCTTTCAAGGGATCCTAAGCAAGACTCCCCTGTGGCTGGGCACCTGTAATACATACATATATATACAAGAGAGAGAAAGAGAAAAAGAAACGGGTCAGAGCCCGATAGTGTGTTTGATTTAAAATACGTTTAGCAAGTATTTTAATTGATACATGCCAATGCAATAACATATTAGTGCGACACTCTCTTGAGGAATTCTCACCTCTCTTCTAATGTGCACACCTATCGCACTAACCTTCCCAACGGTTTGTCTTATCTTAGATTACTCGTAAGATTCAAAATTTAACGATTCAATTGTTTAAAAAGAATATTTCAATAAGTGACCAAAGTTCTCATTTTAACTTTATTAATCAATAAAGTTTTCCAGTGTCATATTATACTTTCTCAAAACAAGTATTTACAATTTGAGTCATCATCCATGTCCTACATAGCAATTCACAGTAGGCAGTTCCAGATTTCAGAATTTCATATATATATATATATATATATATATATATATATATATATATATATATTAACTACTCGAAAATATATATATCATAACAGCACCCCAAGTAATAACTACGGTACGAGCATACTCTACTATCCAAACCCCATATCACTCACATTAAGGGGAATACAAATTCGGAATCACTCTCGAATTTTATTAACACATACTCAAACAATATTGAGGTGAAGTATAGATTACATGTCTCTTAGGACCGTCTGAACTATCACTGCGATAGCCTGTACCAAGGATACCTATACACAAACAATATGAGGCGAAGCATAGATTCCAAGTCTTTAAGAGGAAAGCACATACCCGCATCTCTTAGAACCGTCTGAACTATCATTCCAATAGCCTGTACCAAGGATATCTATCTTCTAGGGTACAAGTCAATATCCCCCATAAAGGTCCCATCGAGATAAGACTGTCCCAGCGCGGAAACCTCAGGGATAACAAGTAGCGTGGGCATGATTTTCACACATAGATAGTATATGCATACACAATCACATAACTATACTAATATTACCATATCAATAATGGGTAAATTCTCAACTCCCATAATTACGTCATTTGCATTTATTTCTCATTATATAGTTATCACGTATGACCATTCACATTTTACTTTAATTTGAGGAACTTTTCCACTTACTACATAACGCTTCATGGATTCTATCCTCCCAATTATAAAATTCAGTAAGTATACACATTTGTCCCAAAGTAACTCTCTTACGTGTCTCTCTCTTTAAATCATAAATTCACCGACCCTTATGTAATTATCCCAAAATACAATCTTAGCCCGAAATCAAGGGTCCCAAAATCTATTCACATGTCCTACTGGTCTTCCCTATCTCCCAAAACATTTTATTAAGGATGCCCAAGAATTATCTCATAATAAATTGAATTTAACTCACTTAAAAAGGAAATAGGAGTCTGCCAGGAGGGGTCGATCGATCGAGGTTTGGGGCTCGATCGAAGCTCTGGGCTCGATCGATCGATCAAGCAGGTCTGCGAAAACTGAAATTATGCAGTTACGGGTTTCATCTCCAAACTTCAACAATTTCCATATTTTCTAATCCCAATCATCCCAGAATTTGTACTACTAACATCCTAACATGATATCATACATTTTCTACTTAAATCATGTCAATTTACGTCACTAAACATGGATTTATCATGCCATAATTCATTTAAATATACTAGAACCCTAGAAATCTCTAAATCATGGTTCCAATCTGTTTTTCCAGAAATTCCTTCTTATACTACATTAAAATTTCATGGATTATTCTTCTACATCACCAACAATTTCCAGAATAAGGTTTAAGTCATCACTACATGCAAATTCCTATCACAATTTAAGTTTTCTTCAATGAAATTCATCCCTAATCATCCCTAAACTAATATGAAAATTGCACCAACGAAATAAGAAAGATAACCACTTGCCTGGGATTTTTGACGTTCTGATTTGCAGATATTTTTGGTGTGGTTGTGTAGCCCGTTGCGCGATCTACGCGTTGGTGGTGGTTGCGGTGCAAACGGGTGGATTTCGGGCCTTGAATTTGCCTTGAGAGTTCTCTCCTTTCTCTCCTATGGCCGTCACTTGTGCTTAGAGTTTCTAACCCTAGATGACAATCCAGATATCTGATATAACCCTTTGAATTTTCGTGGGTTTAATTACCCATAAATGTGAAATGTCCAAAATGCCCTCCCGGGGTACCACTTAAGCCTAAAAACGCCCCGAGACCCAAACTAAACCCCCGGGTACACTTTTCTGACTATCTCGACCCTTCCGGACGCATTGGCGCACTCAAAATGACCATACAAGCGACTTATAAAATATTCACTTTTATTTATCAATATTTAGTTCCGACGCGACACGGGCGCGTCCCAACTCAAATTTCCAAAATTGCCATTTTTCACTCGTGACATTCAATATGATCAATATTACATATTACTTTGCTCATTAGTAATATTCAACAAATTTCCCATAATTACTAACTCTCGTCACGTTAATAATTATAACATAATTAATTTCCGGATTTTTATTAAATAATTAACTCACATTAAATTTAATAAATCCCCAAATTAATATAGCATAAAAATACGGGGTATTACAGATTTCTTCCCAACGAATGCTTCATGAATGAGAACATATCTTGGACCGTTGCCTCCAAATGGGAAAGCTTCGGGTCATACGAGTTCACCGTTCGAGCCAACCCGGTGTCGCTCGTCTCCAATCCGATGATCCTAGATTTGGCCACCCGTGAGTGAAAGGCTTGTCCCAATTAAAATAATAATTTCCTTTTAAATAAATGCGGAAGCGTTACGATGGTTTCAACTTTCAAAAATAGCAACAAGTTTTAATTTCTCAAAACAAATTAAAACCAAGTTAATCCAAGTCCTAGAATTTGCCTAAGTCATGATTATTCATTTAAACAAAGTTAGGCGAAACCAATTTTAGCAAATGACTTGAATAAACCAATTTTACCCAATATTTAATTTTAGTCCCAAATTAAATGAGTGTGATAATAAAACCAAATTTTAGCTTGAATTAATTCTAAGCATGCGTTCTAAATTATGATGCAAGATAAAATAAACAATGTCACACTACACCGCGATGTACGAGGAAAAACCCACTAACGGGAAAAAACCTCGGGACGGCCCTAGCCTCAAATCCACTAAAAACAGTATTACAAAATACAAGACAAAAGACTTACTTCCTAAACTCGAACCCTCTCAAGCCGTGATGCTCCTTCTTGTATTAACCTCCAATTAGCGGATAACCAACGGAGCTCCACCGTGGTCTCGGAATTCACCGATGGGACTTTATATGGTCACCGTCACCCAAGCATGGAGCCTTTCTCCGTGTGGGTAGTATCTCAACAAAAGTCTTCTTTGTGATGGGGTGTAGAAGCAAACCCGAAACGTCTCTTGAATTCGGTAGAGAAAACCGGTGCCAAAAACTCCAAGCAAAAGATATAAATATAGAAACTTGGATAAACAATTATTGGGTGTAAACTAGAGTGTGTATGAATTTTTCTTTGAAAGAATGACACTCAAAACATGAACATTTTCCCTAAATAAATTAGCTCTCAAACTCTCTCTAAGAGATGGATATGGAATGGAAAATTTGTCTTGGAAAATGTGTTTCCCGCACATAATAAAGTATGAAAAAGGTTGGTTGAAAACCAAGTGGAGGAGTGGGGAAAAACTGCAAAAAACTGCCAAATAACTGTTCCCGCTGGAAGTTCGTTCGAACGAACGTGATTCTCGTTCGAACGAGACTTCTAACGAGTGACCAGCCTGGGCTCGTTAGAAGTTCGTTAGATACCTCGTTAGAACGAACATTCGTTCGAACGACATATCGAACGACTGTCCAGTTAGGGTCGTTGGCAAAACTCGTTCGAACGAACCTGGTTCGAACGACAAAACTCGTTCGAACGAAATCTGGTTCGAACGAAAAAACTCGTTCGAACGACATTTCTAACGAACGACTAGAAAGATTGAAAAATTCGATTTTGGCCCAGAAACTTTTATAAACTTTTATATACTTATTTTAAAGTTTCTAATTGATTCTTTCTAAAAATAAAATGCAGTTTTTATTACACCTAACACCTAATACAAATTGTTCCAAGCTCCTATATAAATATAATTACATTCATACCTTGGGAGCATGGAACCTTAGTTGATGACGTAGAAACGAGGCACACAAACCGGCATTTTGATGAAGCTTTAAATTCTTTGCCGCTACGTCTTCAACACACATTTCATAGGCTTGAGAATATTACAATCAAATACATTCCTATGAATAAATGTTTTTGTCCGGAATTGAGCCAAAACTATATATGGACTAAATTGGAAATTTGTGTCCTTACAGTGAGCTCACCCGCTTGTGCTCCCCTTGTGATCAGTGCCAAGAACTTGACTGAGTGCATTTATGGACAAAAATGCCTTGTCGGCATCAGACTGCGACTCATGCACTTCCTTAAGCTTTGACTGAAACGACAAAAAGTACATGATTAGTAAAATAAGTAAATAAAAAAATTATAACGTTATTAACAAAAAGTAAACTGTCGGATTACTTATAATCGTGGCCGCGACGCTCGGGGACACCTCCTTATCCTTCCCTTTATTCGTCCGAATAGCCACATAAGTATCGAGCCTATGTGGCCTACCCCCACGGCCACTCCCCGTCCCCTGAAATAAGATAAAGTAAAATTAGTATCGGCCCCACAAAGCAAAATAATATATTTTTGTAGTTATAGAAACATTAATCTTACTATCATCCCTCCCTGATTAGCGAGATGCCAATTGTTTCTCCCCGATCTCATTGTCAATGAACTGTTGCCATTTTGCCAATGAGATCGGCTCCTTCGGCGGGACAGATTCACGCATTCGGATAACGGAATCTCGGGTCTTCCCAAAGTACTGGGTCCGCATATTTTTCTTCCACGTCTTGTGTTGCTCCCTCAACTGCTCTAAGACGGAATCACGTAGCTTTGGATCCAGGATGAATTGTTTCTGTCCAACAAATACAATGTTAGTTGCAAATAAATATAAATATAAATATAAATATAAAATCAAATCAAATCGAAATCGAAACTGAAATTGAAATATTCATATAAATATAAATATAAATATAAATACATTACCTGTAGTGCCATCCAAACAGCTAACTTGAACTCATTTGGCACCTCCGTCTAATTACTGTACCCCGGGCAGATGATCGTCTTTACCAGCTCGAGGGATGTCTCTAATATCATCGTCTTGTTCTCAACGGCCATCCCCAATTTGCCATATTTAGGGAGCCTAGGAGCCGAGGATCCCTCGTCGCCTCCTTTGCTTCATAAACTCCGTACACATCATCAACTAAATCCTCTAACATATAATGATGTACGTCTTTACCATCAGAAGGTTGTTGTGAAGGTTGTTCGGAGACAAAAGGAACTTCCAATTCAACGTGAAAACTCCAAAATCGATAACTATCTTGCATACCCCATCTTAACAAATGTAGTTCAACTGTTTTCCACTCAAACACCTTACCATTCTTACACCTAGCACATGGACATGGAAACTCGTCATCATTATGACATATCTTTGCGTATTTCAAAAATTCATTAGCACCTCTGCGAAACACATCCCCCATTCTATTTATCTCACCCATCCACTCTTTGTATTTCGGATATCCCATCACAGCTACCACAACTAATCATCTATCAAAGTTAAGAAGCGTATATTCATGGATTAGTATAAACAAAACTTAGATTTATAGTATGTTTTATTCAATTATGTTTTTGATTCTTAAATTTCAAATTTAAATTCAATTTATAATAGAAATTCCTATTTCCTCCATCTCCTCTAAAGGGTGAGTGGTCCTATCCCATTCAAGACCGCATACTTCTGTAATATACTTAATAGCTCATGTAGATTGTTACGATTTGAGAAAAATTTGGCAACATATCCCCTTAGTTCTCCAAGTACACAACGTAGATTGGCAAGTGTGAGTATTATTTCAATTGATCAATTGAAATAAAAGTCACACTTGTCAATCTAGTATGTACCCAGAGAACATTAGGATACAACTGCAGAACTTCCTCCAAAAGTAACAACTTTAAGCCACTAAGAATATTATTATACAGAAATTATGCAGTCCCAAACTGTCCAAATGGTACAATTCGAGAGATCTCATTATAGGGGTAATGACTCTCGAACGGATCTACGGGCTATTGAATGCGTACGCACAAGAACTAGAAGGCTAGTATCTATGCGCACTATATGTAATTTCAAGTATATATATATATATATATATATATATATATATATATATATATATATATATTATTCGTTATACAAAATAATTTTAAAAAAAAAGTTGAAAAATCCCACCCCTATATGGACAATAATCCAGTGGTCATGCCACTTTTAAAATTAACCAACCCAACATCGATCCACTGTAATCCAACCGCAATGGCAACAACAAATGTGTATCTCGTACTTCTTCTAATTCATCTACTCAATTAATTCTTTTCATCAATTAAACTAACAATTAAAGTATACAATTATTAATTTACTAATTTATAATGAGGGGCAATCCTACTTTCATATATTAATTTACTAAAAAAATTAATAATCAGGCAATTCGTTTACAAGGAACACTACTTGAATATGAGGGAAAATATCTAATAAACCAATCAAAATTTAATAAAAAAATTAACAAGCCCCACACCCACCCCCTCCCCCCTCCCAACACACACACACACACACACACACGCACGCAAACCCACCCCCCGTCACACCCCCTGCATCATTTCCCTCTCCCGCACATATGCACAAACACGCATATACACACACACAAATGCAGCCCCACCCCCACCCCCACCCCCACCAACACCCCCACCCCCAGCCCTGCCCCCTCCCCCTGCCCCGCCCCCTTCCCCCACCACACACACACACACACAACCCCAACCCCACCACAAACACATGCACACCCACATACACCCCCTCCCCTCCCCTCCCCCCAGCCCCCAGCCGCCACCCACCACACACACGCACACACACACACACGCACACACACACACACACATATAAATATCTATATAATAAAGCAGGAGGGCCTTTTGACACATCATACAAATTTTGTCACGTCATATTGCCACATCATACACAACATATATAAATAAATTTTGTATCTATCTATAAGATAAAAGAGAAGAGGTTTTTTTGTCTCTCCAGTTGACGGCTCAGATTAAAAATCGGAGGTTTTGGTATTTGCCAACTGACCGCTGGGATTAAATAGAAGGACTTTCAGATTAAAAGTTTTACTCGAGCCATGTGCTCTGAAAGAGCATTTATTACTCTATCCCTAACAACAAACTGTTAGGTGCCTATAGATGTGCTCTGAAAGAGCATTTATTACTCGAGCCATGTGCTCTGAAAGAGCATTTTTGTCTCTCATTTATTGTTTATTCTCTCTCTGGGTACCGATTCTCTCTCTCTCTCAAGTGAGCGATAGCTGCCTATCGATGTCGAATCCATCTCCGTCGGAGCGTTATGGTGGATTTGGGGATAAGGGTTTGATAGAGAGTCGTGATGGCCGCCCCACCTCCATCTCTGAAGGAGCGTTAGGTGATCCATCTCCTCTTGGATCATTTTTTGACAGATTAAGGTTAGTTTTTTTATATGCTTCAGGTGCCCATCTTCACCACCATGAAGTTAACCGACCTGTTCCAATATTTCATGTCTTCAGCTCTAAATGGCTAAGAAAACATAAAAAAAACACAACGATGTTGTTGATGTAGATCTGTTTTATTTTTTATTAATGTTTTTCTGTGGACTTCATCATTAACTATTTTTTGAGGTTTTGATTATAGCTGAGAATGTACAGGGTTAAAAGATGTAGATATGGGCAAAAACAGTAGGGCCTCTTCAGTCCTCCGACGTATTTTTACATAATGGGTTAGATCTTCAAGTATTTTTTATTGAGATATTTTCTTGACAAGTGAACTTTTTTAATTTATTTTCGTTCTTTTTCTATTGGGTTAGATCTTGAAGTTCTTTTCTTTTCCTTACAGGTGATATTTTCCTATGTAGATGTATTTTGGTCATTTAAAGTTGAATGTTTCAAATGGTTGCTCATCCAGACTTTCTATTTCTTTTTTGTACGTTTGCTCTTATTTCTTTAAAAGAACTTTGATTCAACCAAAAAGTTTCCATACTTTCTCACATTATAGGAAATATGGAGATAATTATGGATATATGGTAAAGGAAGATGTGATATCTACATTTTTGTCATGTGTTTCTGCCTGGAGATATATTATAGCTTTGATAACATTATAGGAAATATGGGTTTGTTTGGATACCCTCACAGGTACGAAACCTTATGGATTTGTTTCTTTGGTTTATGCATCAGGGTTTTCTTGAATACCCATGAAAGAGTGTTGTCTAATCTACCATTCATTGCAGCAGAAGCAACCATTTATCACTATTCTCAGGTATCCGCTTCTCAAATTCACCAAATCTTTGAGATTCATATAAGACCACTATGTAAGAACAGTTTTTAAATGAAACTTTTACCACTATGTAAAATCTTTGAGTTCCACTAATTTTGGTGTTCCACTAATTTTGTTCTGTTTTCCTAATTTTCCTAATGAAAACCACTAATTGTGCTCTGTTTTTGTTGTTCCACTAATTGTGCTCTGTTTTCCTAATTTTCAGTTTTTGTTAGAAAATATGAATGTTGTTTCGGTAATTTTCAGTTTCTCTTTTTGGTTTTCATTTATTCAACGCTTTCTTTTTTTTTATTGCGTTTTCTTTGTAGATTGTTTGCAGATGTTCAACAGACTTACGTTGGCGATTTAAAAGTTGAGCTGTCGTGATCGGATGTGGTGCCATAAAACAGGATTTGTGATTTGTGGTTGTAGTCTAAAGTTGAGGTCATGGAAGTTATTGAATGGGTTTTATTGAATGTTGAGGTCATGGCAGTTATTGAATGTTTTAATCTAAAGTTGAGCTCATGGCAGTTATTGATAGGATGTGGTCCCACGTTAAACTCTCTCATGGCGGTTATTTTTATTATTTTTTTCCTTGAATAAAAACCTCATTATAAATGAAGATGGAGCTAATAAACTCTCTCATGGCGTGTTTTTCGTGTTTTTCAAGTTGTTGATAAATGAAGATTGTGGAGAGTTGAATTAGTTATTTAATTTTTTTTTATTTTTGCTTGATCATTCGTAAGGAAGTGACAAATCTGCCCATAGCAGTGGGAGTGGGACTCGAGAACTTTACTGGTAAAGAAACCGCTCTACCCAATGTAGGGCTTAAAGGGATATCACAATTCAAAAGTTATTCCAACAGACATGGGATCCACTACCCAAAAATCTATAGCGTGGGATTTCCTAAATAAAAGGACAAAAGTAGTTAGCATATGTCAATCAAGAAGACACATGAATAAGAATAAAAAGATAATTAGTTCATATATAGAACATAACGTATATCTACTATGTTTTTGGATAATAATTATTATTTTAAATAAGTTTTTAGGTCATTTAATCTAATATATTTTGTGTGCAGAATTACTGAATTATAGATTGAGAGGTGTGCACTTATATTTTGGCTTTATTAAAAAAATTTATTTATCGTAAGATATTCTATAATAAAAAAAAGCTTTATTATAAAAAAAGTCACTTTATAAAAAAAAATGTTTTATAATTTTTTTAGGGTTAATTATTAAATAGTCCTTACTATAAATATATATTTTTTAAAAAGGACACATATTTTTAGTTTAACCCATTTAGTCCCTCAAGCACTCAATATCCTCTTATTTTTAGAGGTCCGCGCCAGCGGCATTCCCTCTCCAAAATATGTGGCAAAGGACTTTTTGAGGCAAAATAAAAAAGTTTGGACTAAATGGGTATTAAAAAATGTCCGAGGGACTATTTGGTATATGTCCCTTTTTTTATGAAAAAAATTTGTATTAAAAACTATTTTACAACACTTTTTATTTTATCCCGGTTTATTTCTATTAGCGATATATCATTAAAATTAGTGGGGAGATTTGATCATTTTATTATGTCTTGAAAGCGAAAGAGACTTTACGAAATTGATATTCGAATGACATTGAATAAGATTTTTTTTCCTGTAATTCAAATTTCAAATAAATCATTACTGATGGGGAATTGTTGAACATTTTAATATTATATATTAGAAAATAGACTTTATAAATCGATATTTGAATAAATTAAGATGTGACGGAAAAAGTGGAGGCGTGAATCCTTAATCTTATATTATGACTCATGGGCAGGACACGGTTACCGCCGCCGACACGGTTACAAAATATAACGGGAACAAATTTACCGCCGTGCCGCCGACACGGTTACAAAATATCACGGAAACAAATTTATCGGGTGCCACCGGCACGGGTACAAAATATCACGGGGACAAATTTATTACCGTGCCATCGGCACGGGTACACCCTAGTATATATACAAATGAGAGAGAGAGAGAGAGAGAAACCAACCTAAAAGTAGAGAGAGAGGGGGAAAGCAACGCGTAGAGAGAGAGAGATAAAGTGGAGGGAAACAAAGCGGTGAGAAAAAAAGGAGGGAAAAGGATTATTTGCTGCTAAACTTTTCACAAACATGTCACGGTCTTTGACCTAGACAATATTATAAGAATTGTCACGGTCAATGACCATGACAAAACCGTAACAAAATCACTTGTCACGGACTTGCCACAGTCATTGACAGTGACAAGAATTTGACACGGTCATTGACCGTGACAAAAAACGCGTATTTTTTTATCACGGTCAATGACCGTGACAAGTCTGGCCGGCTAAAGGGTGACAATTTGGCATTTTTGGTGTAGTGTATATATATATATACACACGGTCATTTACTTTTTAGAATGTAATAGTTTTCATTACTTGGTGTTTTGATCCATTGGTTTTTGTATTAGTTGGCCTACTCCAAAATTAACGAAAATCATCAGTTATGTTAAACTCAAAAGACCATTAGATTGTGACACCCCGCCTAATAAAATACCGGGCGATCAATCCTGTACCCAATTAAAACAGGAGTCTCATATGGTTTATTCTTAGCATCACTGTCTAAAATCAATTTAATTACTAATAACCTATTAGGCTGGCATCAAAATTTTATTTCACTAATCTTTTTAAATTAATCAATCACAACAATATATATATATATATGAAAACTGAAATGAAATAAAATAACCGAACACTCGGTTTAACAATATACAACCAAATTGAATGCTGCACTAAAAGGCGGTAGAAGAATAAATAAATACATTTGGGTTATCGGCCTGGATGTTGTTATAATACCTCCTATCCATATCTCAAGGATAGAAGCGTCTAAAAAAAACCTGCATGCATCCACAGTTGCTGCAGCAACGTTTGACTCGAAAGGATCATCATTCAGGCGTCCCTATGTCTAGACACCTATATATATATAATATATAGCAAGAGAGGGAAAATAGAGAAAACGGGTCAGAGCCCGAGTTGTAAAAATATTTTGCAAGTGCATAAATGCTTTATTTTAAAAATATGATTTATCCCATATTTAAACTGGTAGATACCCCTCACCTCTCTCTAATAGTGCACTCATATCGCATACCTATTAAACAACCTAGTTAAGCTACCCTACCTAACTAATCCTTTTCACCCAATGTCTGAAAATCCTTATAAACCCGAGTACTGAGGGATAAACTTCTCCCCATTCTCAACACTGCACTACGTTCGTGCGTGTGGTGTCTCGCGAAGAGAAATCCAAATAAGGAACCCCCCGATACACTACTATCTGGCAATGTTGATCGTCGGAATTCATTAGGCTCTCAGTACATAACGCATATATAAAACTCATATATAAATATATATTTCTTAGTGATAAGCACCCAAAACTATATAATTTATATCCCAAACAGACGTACTTTAGTTCCTAATTCTTGGCAATATGGGTCTTATGTGCTTAAATATTTATCTTGTAGGTTAAACGTCCGTTTGCGGTGTCAAAAGCTATATATCGAGGCAAATGCACATTTTATGGAGCTAAATACCCAATTCCCCGAACCTAACCTAGCTTATCCTAGCCTTAGCCTTCCCCGACCCGTGTGTGTGTTGATTTTGTACTTTTTTTTTATTAATTTTTAGATTTTTAGTTTGAGTTATTTTATTTTTAGGATTTATTTTTGATTTATTTAGGATTTTTAGGTTTTATTTACTATTTTTATATTTTATTAGTATATTTTTATTTCATCTTTATTTTTATTAGTTATTAGTTATATTTTTATTAGGATTAGATTTTTTTTTAGGATTTCATTTATTAGTTTTATTTGATTTTACATTTAATTAGAATTTTAGTTTTAGTTTTATTAGATTTTATTTTTATTTTTATTTTATTTCTCTTTTTAGTTTCATTTTTAATTGAGTCTTTATTTTATTATTAGTAATAGTATTTTTATTTTTTTAGATTTTTATTTATCATATTTTTATTTTTATAAGTTTTAGTTTTTTTTAGGGTCCAAATCAACTACACACACACACAAATCCCATACACACTCCTACACCCACTTCCACTCTCTCTCCTCATCCACCATTAACAACCACACACCACCACCATTAAACCCCAAACCCATTTTCCAAATACCCATCTCCTATCTAAAACTAAAACCCAACCTCCATGACCCGAATGAAACCCACAAAATCGTGATCTCCCAGTGCCGAAACTAGTCCGCTGGCGACCTACCTCATTACCCCGTCGCACCTCCGACATCGTCCACCCTGCCATTCCCGCCGGCGCAGCTCCGATCACAACCCGCGATCTAGCCGACCCCTTATCTGGCCAGAAATCCACCCATTACCGACGCCAGCAACCCCCTCACCTCTTCTCTCTCCCAACTGCCACGCACGATCTCACTCCGACCTCTCTCTCTCTTCGCCTGAAACTCGGAACCCCCTGCCCTCTCCAGGCGAGCCCAAATCCGGTGTCCTCCCGCCTGTCGGCGGCCAAACCCCTTGAAACCCAAGCTTCGATCTGCGAAGCCCGACCCCTTGCACCTCCGACGCTGGCCACCTCTGTCCCAAACCGTCCCTCACCCGTTTCCTTAACCTGTGTCCGACTCACCCATGAAACCATAGCCAACCTTCAAAACCCATTTCCCAAGCCAATCGATTTTTAAACCTCCTGCCAAAACAACTTAACTCAAGACCCATGTCCAAACCCATTTGAAATTCAAAGACCCATTTCTCCAAAGCTTGCCACGTTTTCTTCACCTGCATAAACATAAAAGCCAAACAAACCAACAAATTCACCATGTGCCATAAAACCCCTTTTGACCCTTTTTCCCAATTTTACCCCCAACTACCTACTTACCCCAATTTCCAAAACTACCCCTTTAACCATATCAGATTTTATTCCCAAATCCCCTCACCCACATGACCTCAACACACTCACACCTCATGCTCTTCTCATCATTTCCATGCACACTCATGTTCATTCCCTAAAATACCCCCATGCTCTATGTGCCTACTATAAATGAAGATGAAGACCCCATTTGAAAAATGATTTTTTTAGATAGGAATTTTTAGAGAGAGAATTTTAGAGAGATAAACATCATTTTGTAAATAATTTTTGTTTTTTATTTTTTTTAGAGATTTAGTGAAATTTAATTGTGAGTAATTGAATTGTATGGAAGATGATAGAGTTCAAATTGCCAATTTCAATGAGACTTGTTGAAGATTTGTTCACTTTCTCTACTCTTTTATTATATATGCCTTTGATTATTTGTTCATCATGTTTAATATCATGTTAGGCTAATCCCCTTTCAAGGAGTGGGGGGAACCCTTGTTTTATGTAATTTTAGTTTACTTAGTTTGATTACTTGAAATTTTCCCTTTGAATGTTAATTTTGATCCCTCACCCTTAGATTTACGCCTCGAGAGAGGGTAAATAATTTTCGAGAGAAAATTGAAATTCTAGTTATAATACCCATTTTAGATTCGAACTAGAAATAGGGGTTTCTTAAGTGGGGTATTATAGCTTGAATTTGAACTCTAAATTTATTTTCTAAGATTTACATGAATTTTAATTAATCGATCCTAGCGGGTGATTAATTAAAAGGAGTGTAGATCTATTTTCTAGAGTTGTGAGGTGTTAAAATTAATTTTCTAAAAGGTTACTATTAAGATTACATTTTTAACGAGAGTTGATTTGTAATGTTGATATTAATTTGGGAGAATTCAATTAATTAAATTAATTAGTTAGAATAGATAAAATTTGTGGTGTAATCTCATTCCTTGACTGTTCTCACAGTTATTTACCTCACTTTATCTCTTATTTTAGTTTAGAATTTATTTTTCATTTTAGTAACTTTCTATTTAGTTGTTATCATGTCACATTTAGTTTAGTTTAGTTTAAATCATCACCTCACCCAATTGTTTTAATATTTGAAAAAGCTAAAAAAAGTAGAAAAGTGAAAAAGCACAAGAAGAAAATAAAAAGTGAATTACAATTGAATTTGTCTCTAGCTTACCCCCTTGGAAGTGGATTGATACCCTTACTTACCTCTACACTTTAGTTTCATATTATTTTCTAGGTATTTTAAGGTTTTGATTAGAAGGTCTTTTCAAGCAACGACAAAAGAAAAAGATACACCGAAAAGTTCTTTCTATCAAATGGCGCCGTTGTCGGGGACACACAAAAAGTAAAGTTATCAAATGGTGCCGTTTCCATTATTGGGTGCGTGAAGCGCTCGGAGCGGATTTCAACTTGTAGTTCATTTATTTTTTTGCACTTTATTATTTTTTTTAGCACCATTTTTCTTAATTTTAAAAGGCTTGTATTAGGTTGCTTAGAGACACCTTTATTTATTTTTTCATTTTTTAAAATTGTAATAATCGAAGACAAGCGTGATAGGGAAACCGGACCAGGTAGAGAGAGGGCGTTAAAAGGCAAGGATTTAAAAGCCTCTCTACCTTGGGTCGATAGGACTCCCGGGGACGACTGAGATTGGCATGACATCCCTCCCGTTGACTCAAATGTTTCGGCACCCCACGGCCTAAAAACCGTGGGAGGTACATCTCTTAAACCCTCGCGCCTCTCCAGTTAGAAAGTCAATTCTTTTGTGTACTTTGTGTGCTCTTACTTGATTTTATTCTCGCATTTAATTTCGAATGGTGTGATGAATTAATTGACTAAGACCTACACCCGGTCACTCATGAGAAGGTATTTCATCACCCGACTCACTCGCTTACCATTGTGTGCTACACTAGCCATCCCTAAATTTAAAATCAATTAACTAGGTAGCCCACTAGGAGAACACTTTTGCAAAGGCGATCACTCAAATAATTTCGTGAATTTTTATCGCCCGCGGACTTAATTAAAATTTGACTACCCTTTCACTAAATTCAAAGATAAAAATTGGCGATGTGTTAGTTAGGTATTATCCTTGACTTGTGTGTGTCCAATTCCATTTTTCAGTAGTCGGTTTTAGTTAGTTCGTCCCAAATTTCAGAGTCCATATTTTTCCCCACCTTTTCTTCCAAAAAATCCAAAAATATTTTCTTTCTTTCCATTTTAGAAAACTCCAAAAATATTTCCTTTCCTTTTGAAAAAATTTAAAAATCAAAAAAATATTTCTCTTTTTGGTAGTCAATTTTAGTTGGTTCGTCCAATTCAACGAGTCCACATATTTTTCCCCACCGTTTCTTCCAAAAAAAAACCCAAAAATATTTTCTTCTGTTACTTTTTTTAGAAAAATCCAAAAATATTTTCTTTCTTTCCTTTTTAGAAAACTCCAAAAATATTTTCTTTCTTTCATTTTTAGAAAAATCTAAAAATATTTTCTTTCCTTTGAAAAATTTAAAAAACTCCAAAAAAAAAATCATTCTCTCCTCATGGTCGAAGAACGTCCTTTACGGGACTACTTTCATCATTTTCCATTGACACGTGACACGTGTGAGAGTGATCCCGAGCCGTGTCTTTATGATATGTTTAGTGGTTTCAACTCTCTCACGAGTTCCCTTGATACTCTTGATCCGTCCATGCACGCACCTCATTTTCCATCACCCTCGGTGTTAAGTGTCAACGTGTCTCATCCTTTGTTATGCACCCACTGTTATTATGCCGATCACATGTCCCATGAGTGCCCTTACATTCCATATCCATCCGAACCCAACGTGGAGCATGTGTATCCATATGACACTGTTCCGGAACCCACCTCGGCCTATTATCCTAACGTATATAATCCCGAGTGGTGTGAGTACCCTAGTTATTCGTGGAGGCCTGATCACCCTTTCACGCAATACGAATCCCAACTCGATGTTGTGGATCCTCACACGTTCCAACAGTCGTCATGGCAGCCTTGTGGACCTCTTCACGATCAGTTCCCTCACTATGTACCCCATTAGCATCAACCAATTGTCCATCACGAAAGCAATCCTTTTGTGTATGATGAACTTGGCCCCACTCCACACACTTCATTTGAGTATTCTCCATACACTCACGATTATAGCGAGTTGTGTTCACCTCCACCACCACCACCACCCATCACTTCACCACCACCACCACCCACATCTACTCTCGAAATCCTCTTGCAAAAGTTTTTACTCGAGCAAGAGCAAGCCATTCAACTTCAAAATGAAGCTCTCCAAAGGCTTGAAGAATGTTTAACTGAACTTGAGTGTGAGCGAGATTCGTACATTCCCATGCATCCACCCATTGTTGCACCCGAGAGTTATGATGATGTGTCCTCTTGTGACACTGACTTTGAGTGTGAACAACCCTATCCTCCCTAGAATCTCGAAGTTGAGACCATCCCATGGTCCGGGTCCCAAGTCAACAATTATGTTGACTTACCTTTTGATAGTGAGCCTGATCAAATCCCGTCGTATCAAATGAACCCCACCTTGCGGTTCCCACTCACTTTCCCACAGAATCCAAAAATATGCTCGAGCTTTTACCTTATGCCACAATTGCCTATGTCTCTGACATGACCATATCTTTTAGGTTCGCTCCAGCTACGAGTGCTCACCATTGTACCGATATAGCTTCAGAGATGGTTCCCACCTCTATTGATATGGATCCTACCCCCTCATATTTGGCTCCCCTCGAGCCGAATATTGATGATGATGCATCTATCTCGGATCTTAATGCCTCGTTAGACCCTTTCACCACATCGGATGGCGACATAATGGTGGATAAGTTGATCACTCACTCGTTTATTTCCACACTTCCTCCTGCGAGTTCCCTTGTGGATCACTCTGCGCCTCATGAGGAGTGTGTGTATCCCACTCTTGAGTTGGATTATCTTCCTCCACCATTTATCCCACCCGACCCACCCATTGTCCTTTCCACCCCACCACCTGGTTTGGATATTGATTTTACACATTTCAAGTTTCCATCTACATTTTTAGATCCCCACCTGAAACCATCCTCCACCACCCATGAGAGTATTTGTGGTGCTACTCTCCACTTCCGTGACACCGAGCTTGTTACCCCGTACCCGCCACTCCCTTGTGGTGTTGATTTCTTCCCGAGACAGCTCCCTAGAGAGTCACGGCGCGACCATTATCATCGCCCATTCAAAGAACGTTAATGTGATTTTTTTAAGCACCACCGCATTCCACTTTCTACACCTTTTCGCCTCCTTCACCAACTTGAGCACCATGCTTATAGGGGCGTTCTTGCCCTCACCTTTAAGCTCAATAAGGACCGTGACCGATGCTTCATCACCCATGTCTTTCTCACTTTTACCCTAATTCCCACCCACCCATGGTCCACTGATGATTTGCATCGCGGGATGCATTTTTCTATACAAGTGCATTGACCACTTTAGTCCTGATCCATCAGGACTGACGCTTCAGTCTTGTTTGGGGGTGATTCTCATCACCCAATTTTTCTTTCACCCCGAGCTTTCCTAGTTCTTATCTTTTGGGTGAGAATGGTTCGGTCTGGCTGAAGACATTAAACTTAGCGCTACCGGGAGGCAGCCCGCATTTCTTGTACTAGTCTCATCCTGTTTGGGGGTGGTGTTTCATAACACCCTATGTTTTACCATGTTATGGACTAGTACACATTTTTTTTTCTTATCACTCATTCAGGTTTCATTTTAGCTTCAACTGTCCACTTCATGAGCGGTTCATTCTAGTAATCTCTGTCCTACCTTATGCAATCAATTTTAAAAATCATTTCATTTAACATCGAGGACGATGTTCCTTTTTGTTTGGGGGTGGGGAATTTTATCAAAATCGTACCTCTTTTGAAATTTTTTGATTTTTGAACCTGACTTTTAAAATTTCGTGCAGTTTCTTTCATCTTAATCATTGATGTGAATTTTCAATCATTCATTTTTTAAGTTTAGGAATCAAGCTAGAGAATATTTTTTCAAATAGATTATGTAATACATAACAAGGCATTTTGCACCATGAATTTCTAGACTCAACAAAATTTGCGCACTTATCACGTCACTACGGTTTAGAGTTGAGCAGTATTACAATTCTCAAGAAAACCTTAAAGATCACTAGTAGAGACTTTATCTTGTGAGATTTGTGCCTTTCACCCTTTTTGAGTGTTTTACGCAATCCCCGAGTCACAAGTTGATTCAACTTCTTTTGGGTCCGCACTGTAATTATTGTATGATCTCATTATTCTTCATTTTTGGCTTGATCACTGAGAATGACATCTTTTTCGAGTTGTAAGAAACGCGTGTCTTGAAATTTATCTCGAATACTAGATTTTCATCCATACACTTACCATTTTTCCATATCACATTTCCATTCACTCACCCATTACATTTCCATGTTCTTCTATATCCCCCCTCACCATCATTCCCACTCATTTCATATATCATCCATCATCATTTTCAAATAAAGGAGTGTTATTCCAAATGTTAAATGTCTTCATTGTTGGATTGAAAAGTGAGAGAAAAAAAAAGAAAAACATAAAAATAGCAAAAAGAAAAGAAAAAAGAGAGAAAAAGAAAAGAAAATTCGAAAATTCGAAAAAAAGAAACGAAAAAAGAGAGTTTGTAGTTAGTTTTGAAATAAAGACATTTGTTCTTCATGTATAGTACACTCTTCTCAATCTTATTCCATTCATCACTCATCCATCACCATTCTAATTCATCCTATCCTATCATATCTTTCTCATCCCATTTCATTTCCACTCACCCATAAAAATCCCTGCTTTCCCTTAGGTGTTCGGGAAAATGAAAGTCGACGTGGTGAATAACTCGACGTTCTCACTATAGTGATTAGTATTCTTTCATGAGATCATTTTTCTTTCTAATTGTTCGTTCTTTCTTATGTGTGTGTGAGACGTTTGAACTTGCTTATATTTACTCACCTACTCACACATAATAGCGATACACTTACCCTAATCTCGAGAGTTCATTTGAGAGAGAGATATCCGTGAGATTTGAAGTTGAAGCGTTGATTCTGAAAAAGGCGATCTAGGAATTACTCTTGTGATACTCAACCCATTTTGACTGATTCACACTACACACGTTGAGTTCGAGGAAGAATGTGCCTTGAGTATTTACTTAGCTAAACTTTTGATGCACTTCTAGCTTGTATTTCACAAACTATTTCTCGTATGATGGATTATGCGATTATTCTATGTCTAATAAGAGATTGATTGCATTTCAATAAATCTTTGCAAATAAGAATTTTGTGAGTATATTCCCTGCAAACCCTCACGAGACACAACTCGTCCTGTAGGGAAACCTATAAGTTTAAAGGCTTGTTGTACATGCTAAGTGCAATCGCAAGTGCCCGCGAAAGTGGTACACTTTTGGTTACTTATCTGTCTCTTTCTCTTTATCTTATTGCTCGAGGACTAGCAATGCTCTATAGGGGTGGGCACGGTCCGGTCCGGTCCGGGTTTTGCCTATTTTTTGGACCGGACCGAATATTCGGTCCTCAATTTTTTTGGACCGAGACCGGATCGATTAATTCGGTTAACCTACTAATTCGGTCCAGGCTTTTTTCGGTCCGGTCCGGGGTAAAATTCGGTCCTGACCCTATTTTATATATATGTACATTTTATGAATGTTTTTATCTATTTTTCTCACAAATATATATACAACAAAATAATACTCGAAACTCCAAGTGATATTTACATGGGTTTTTTTAACCCAAATTAAAAAAATGTCTATATATATATAAAATGTTCCAAATTAAATTCATAAGTTATATACATTAATTCAAAAATTATACATAAGAAACACAATAACATTATTTTTATTATATATATATGGGAATCGGTTCGGTCCGGTCCAAATCGGTCTTTTTTTTAGTGGACCGCGGACCGGACCGGTTTAATCGGTTTTTAGTTTTTGTGAACCGATTTTCGGACCGGTTTCAAAATAGCCTTAATTTTCGGTTCGGTCCGGTTCGGTCCAATCGGTCCATTCGGGTCGGTCTTTTTTTTGTCCACCCCTAATGCTCTATTTCGGGGTGGTGTGATAAGCACACAAAACTGTACAATTTATACCCCAGATAGACATACTTTAGTTGCTAATTCTCGACAATATGGGTCTTATGTGCTTAAATATTTATCTTGTATGTCAAACGTCCGTTTGCGGTGTCAAAAGCTATATATCGAGGCAAATGCGCATTTTATGGAGCTAAATACCCAATTCCCTTACCCTAACCTAGCCCATCCTAGCCTTAGCCTTCCCGGACCCGTGTGTGTGTTGATTTTGTACTTTTTTTTATTAATTTTTAGATTTTTGGTTTGAGTTATTTTATTTTTAGGATTTATTTTTGATTTATTTAGGATTTTTAGGTTTTATTTACTATTTTTATATTTTATTAGTATATTTTTATTTCATCTTTATTTTTATTAGTTATTAGTTATATTTTTATTAGGATTAGATTTTTTTTAGGATTTAATTTATTAGTTTTATTTGATTTTACATTTAATTAGAATTTTAGTTTTAGTTTTATTAGATTTTATTTTTTATTTTTATTTTATTTCTCTTTTTAATTTCATTTTTAATTGTGTCTTTTTTTTATTATTAGAAGTAGGATTTTTATTTTTTTAAATTTTTATTTACTAGAGTTTTATTTTTATTAGTTTTAGTTTTTTTTAGGGTCCAAATTAACTACACACACACAAATCCCATACACACTCCTACACCCACTTTTACTCTCTCCCCTCATCCACCATTAACAACCAAACACCACCACCATTAAACCCCAAACCCATTTTCCAAATACCCATATCCTATCTAAAACAAAAACCCAACCTCCATGGCCCGAATGAAACCCACAAAACCGTGATCTCCCCCGGCCGAAACCAATCCGCCGGCGACCTACCTCCTTACCCCGTCGCCGGCCACCCTGCCACTCCCGTCGGCGTAGCTCCGATCGCAACCCCTGATCTCTCCGACCCCTTATTAGGCCAGAAATTAACCCATTACCGACGCCAACGTCCCCCTCACCTCTTCTCTCTCCTAACTGCCACGCACGATCTCACTCCGGCCTCTCTCTCTCTTCGCCTGAAACCCGGAACCGCCTGCCCTCTTCGGGCGAGCCCAAATCCGGTGGCCTCCCACCTGCCGGCGACCAAACCCCTTGAAACCCAAGCTTTGTTCGGCGAAGCCCGACCCCTTGCACCTCCGACTCCGGCCACCTCTGTCCTAAACCGTCCCTCACCCGTTTCCTTGACCCGTGTCCGACTCACCCATGAAACAATAGCCAACCTTCAAAACCCATTTCCTAAGCCAGTCGATTTTTAAACCTCGTGCCAAAACAACTTAACTCAAGACCCATGTCCAAACACATTTGAAATTCAAAGACCCATTTCCCCAAAGCTTCCCACGTTTTCTTCACCTGCATAAACATAAAAGCCAAACAAACCAACAAATTCCCCATGTGCCATAAAATCCCTTTTAAACCTTTTTCCCAATTTTACCCCTAACTACCTATTTACCCCAATTTCCAAAACTACCCCTTTAACCATATCAGATTTTATTCTCAAATCCTCTCACCCACATGACCTCAACACACTCACACCTCATGCTCCTCTCACCATTTCCATGCACACTCATGTCCATTCCCTAAAATACCACCATGCTCTATGTGCCTACTATAAATGAAGATGAATACCCCATTTGAAAAATGAAATTTTTAGATAGGAATTTTTTGAGAGAGAATTGTAGAGAGATAAACACTATTTTGTAAATAGTTTTTGTTTTTATTTTTTAAAGATTTGGTGAAATTTAATTGTGAGTAAGTGAATTGTATGGAAGATGATAGAGTTCAAATTGCCAATTTCAAGGAGACTTGTTCTCTTTCTCTACTCTTTTATTATATATGCCTTTGATTATTTGTTCATCATGTTTAATATCTTGTTAGGCTAATCCCCTTTCAAGGGGTGGGGTGAAACCCTTATTTGATGTTATTTTAGTTTAATTAGTTTAATTACTTGAAATTTCCCTTTGAATGTTAATTTTGATCCCCCACCCTTAGATTTACGCCTCGAGAGAGGGTAAATAATTTTCGAAAGAAAATTAAAATTCAAGTTATAATACCCATTTTAGATTCGAACTAGAGATAGGGGTTTCTTAAGTGGGGTATTATAACTTGAATTTCAACTCTAATTTTATTTTCTAAGATTTAAATGAATTTTAATTGATCGATCCTAGCGGGTGATTAATTAAAAGGAGTGTAGATCTATTTTCTAGAGTTGTGGGGTGTTAAACTTAATTTTCTAAAAGGTTACTATTAAGATTATATTTGCAACGAGAGTTGAATTGTAATGTTGATATTAATTTGGGAGAATTCAATTAATTAAATTAATTAGTTAGAATAGCTAAAATTTGTGGTGTAATCTCATTCCTTGACTGTTCTCACAATTATTTACCTCACTTTATCTCTTATTTTAGTTTAGACTTTATTTTTCATTTTAGTAACTTTCTAGTTAGTTGTTATCATATCACATTTAGTTTAGTTTAGTTTAAATCATCACTTCACCCAATTGTTTTAATATTTGAAAAAGCTAAAAAAAAGTAGAAAAGCGAAAAAGCACGAAAAAAAAATTAAAAGTGAATTACAATTGAATTTGTCTCTAGCTTACCCCCTTGGAATTGGATTGATACCCTTACTTACCTCTACACTTTAGTTTCATATTATTTTGTAGGTGTTTTAAGGTTTTGATTCGAAGGACTTTTCATGCAACGACAAGAGAAAAATATACACCGAAAAGTTCTTTCATCATATGGCACCGTTGCCGGGGACACACAAAAAGTAAAGTTATCAAATGGCGCTGTTGCCATTCTTGGGAGTGTGAAGCGCTCGGAGCGGATTTCAACTTGTAGTTCATTTATTTTTTTGCACTTTATTATTTTTTTTAGTACCATTTTTCTTAATTTTAGAAGGCTTGTATTGCGGTGCTTAGAGACACCATTATTTTATTTTATTTTTATTTTTTAAAATTGTAATAATCGAAGACAAGCGTGATAGGGAAACTGGACAAGGTAGAGAGAGGGCGTCAAAAGGTGAGGATTTGGAAGCCTCTCTACCTTGGGTCGGTAGGAATCTCGGGGACGACTGAGATTTGCATGATCTTCCCCCGATCGACTCAAATTTTTCGGCACCCTACGGCATAAAAACCGTGGGAGGTACATCTCTTAAACCCTATCGCCTCTCCTGTTAGAAAGTCAATTATTTTGTGTACTTTGTGTGCACTTACTTGATTTTATTCTCGCATTTATTTTTGAATGGTGTGATGAATTAATTGACTAAGACCTACACCCGGTCACTCACGAGAAGGGATTTCATCACCCGACTCACTCGCTTACCATTGTGTGCTACACTAGCTATCACTAAATTTAAAATCAATTAATAAGGTAGCCCACTAGGAGAACACTTTTTCAAAGGCGATCACTCAAATAATTCCGTGAATTTTTATCGCCCGCGGACTTAATTAAAATTTGACTACCCTTTCACTAAATTCAAAGATAAAAATTGGCTATGTGTTAGTTAGGTATTATCCTTGACTTGTGTGTGTCCAATTCCATTTTTCGGTAGTCGGTTTTAATTAGTTCGTCCCAAATTTCAGAGTCCATATTTTTCCCCACCTTTTCTTCAAAAAAATCCAAAAATATTTTGTTTCTTTCCTTTTTAGAAAACTCCAAAAATATTTCCTTTCCTTTTGAAAAAAAATTAAAAATTAAAAAAATATTTCTCTTCTTGGTAGTCAATTTTAGTTGGTTCGTCCAATTCAACGAGTCCACGTATTTTTTCCCACATTTTCTTCCAAAAAAAAAAACTCCAAAAATATTTTCTTCTATTATTTTTTTTAGAAAAATCCAAAAATATTTTCTTTCTTTCCTTTTTTGAAAACTCCAAAAATATTTTCTTTCCTTTTGTAAAATTTAAAAAACTCCCAAAAAAAATATTTCTCTCCTCATGGCCAAAGAACGTCTTTTACCTACGGGACTACTTTGATCATTTTTCATTGACACGTTACACGTGTGAGAGAGATCCCGAGCCGTGTCTTTATGATATTTTTAGTGGTTTCACCTCTCTCACGAGTACCCTTGATACTATTAACCCGTCCATGCACGCACCTCATTTTCCATCACCCTCGGTGTCAAGTGTCAGGTGTCGACGTGTCTCATCCTTTGTTGTGCACCCACTGCTATTATGCCGATCACATGTCGCATGAGTGCCCTTACATTCCGTATCCATTCGAACCCAACGTGGAACATGTGTATCCATATGACACTGTTCTGGAACCCACCTCGGCCTATTATCCCGATGTATGTAATCCCGAGTGGTGTGAGTACCCTAGTTATTCATGGAGGCCTGATCACCCTTTCACGCAATATGAATCCCAACCCGATGTTGTGGATCCTCACACGATCCAACAGTCGTCATGGCAACCTTGTGCACCGATTCACGATCAGTTCCCTCACTACGCACCCCATGAGCATCAACCAATTGTCCATCACGAAAGCAATCCTTTCGTATATGATGAACTTGGCCCCACTCCACACGCTTCATTTGAGTATTCTCCATACACTCACGATTACAGCGAGTTGTGTTCACCTCCACCACCACCACCACCCATCACTTCACTAACACCACCCACATCCACTTTCGAAATCCTCTTGAAAAAGTTCACACTCGAGAAAGAGCAAGCCCCTCAACTTCAAAATGAAGCTCTCCAAAGGCTTGAGCAACGTTTAACTGGACATGAGTGTGAGCGAGAGTTGTACATTCCCATGCATACACCCATTGTTTCACCCGAGTGTGATGATGATGTGTCCTCTTGTGACACTGACTTTGAGTGTGACCAACCCTATCCTCCCGAGAATCTTGAAGTTGAGACCATCCCATGGTCTAGGTCCCAATTCGATAATTGTGTTGACTTACCTTTCGATAGTGAGCCTGATCAAATCCCGTCGTATCAAATGAACCCCAGTTTGCGGTTCCCACTCACTTTCCCATAAAATCCAAAAATATGCCCGAGCTTTTACCTTATGCCCCAATTGCCTATGTCTCTGACATGACCATATCTTTTAGGTTCGCTCCAGCTACGAGTGCTCACCATTGTACCGAAATAGCGTCAGAGATGGTTCCCACCTCTCTTGATATGGATCCTACCCCCTCATATTTGGCTCCCCTTAAGCCGAATATTGATGTTGACTCATCTATCCCGGATCTTAATGCCTCGTTTGACCCTTTCACCACATCAGATGGCGACATAATGGTGGATAAGTTGATCACTGACTCGTTTATCTCCACACTTCCTCCTGCGAGTTCCCTTGTGGATCACTGCGCGCCTCATGAGGAGTGTGTGTCTCCCACTCTTGAGTTGGATCATCTTCATCCACTATTTATCCCACCCGATCCACCATTTATCCCACCCGACCCACTCATTGTCCTTTCCACCCCACCACCTGGTTTGGATCTTGATTTTACACATTTCATGTTTCCATTTACATTTTTAGATCCCCACCTGAAACCATCCTCCACCACCCATGAGAGAATTTGTGGTTCTACTCTCCACTTTCGTGACACCGAGCTTGTTACCCCATGCCCGCCACTCTCTTGTGGTGTTGATTTCTTCCCGAGACAGCTCCCTGCCCGCCATTCTCTTGTGTCACGGCACGACCATTATCATCGCCCATTCATAGAATGGTCGTGTGATTTTTATGAGCCCCACCCCATTCCACTTTCTACACCTTTTCGCCTCCTTCACCAACTTGAGCACCATGCTTATGGGGCCCTTGTTGCCCTACCTTTAAGCTCAATAAGGCCCGTGATCGATGCTTCATCACCCATGCCTTTCTCACTTTTACCCTAATTCTCACCCACCCATGGTCCACTGATGCTTTGCATCGCGTGATGCATTTTGCTATACAAGTGCATTGACCACTTTAGTCCTGATCCATTAGGACTGACGCTTCAGTCTTGTTTGGGGGTGATTCTCATCACCCAATTTTTCTGCCACCCCGAGAATTCCTAGTTCTTATCATTAGGGTGAGAATGGTTCGGTCTGGCTGAAGACATTAAACTTAGCGCTACCGGGAGGCAACCGGCATTTCTTGTGCTAGTCTCATCCTGTTTGGGGGTTGTGTTTCATAACACCCTATGTTTTACCATGTTATGGACTTGTACACATTTTTTTCTTATCAATTATTCAGGTTTCATTTTGGCTTCAACTGTCCACTTCATGAGCGGTTCATTCTGGTAATCTCTTTTCTACCTTATGCAATCAATTTTAAAAATCATTTCATCTAACATCAAGGACGATGTTCCTTTTTATTTGGCAGTGGGGAATTTTATCAAAATTGTACCTCTTTTGAAAAATTTTGATGTTTGAACCTAACTTTTAAAATTTCGTGCAGTTTCTTTCATCTCAATCATTGATGTGAATTTTCAATCAACTATTTTTTAAGTCTAGGAATCAAGCTAGAGAATATTTTTTCAAATAGCTTATGTAATACATAACAAGGCATTTTGCACCATGAATTTCTAGACTCAACAAAATTTGCGCACTTATCACGTCACTACGGTTTAGAGTTGAGGAGTATTAAAATTCTCAAGAAAACCTTAAGGATCACTAGTAAAGACTTTGGCTTGTGAGATTCATGCCATTCGCCCTTTTTGAGTGTTTTACGCAATCTCCGAGTCACAAGTTGATTCAACTTCTTTTGGGTCCGCACTTTAATTGTTGTATGATCTCATTATTCTTCATTTTTGGCTTGATCACTGAGAATGACATCTTTTTCGAGTTGTAAGAAATGCGTGTCTTGAAATTTATCTCGAATACTAGATTTTCATCCATACACTTACCATTTTTCCATATCACATTTCCATTCACTCACCCATTACATTTCCATGTTCTTCCATATTCCCATATATTCCCCTCACCATCATTCCCCACTCATTTCATATATCATCCATCATCATTTTCAAATAAAAGAGTGTTATTCCAAAGGTCAAATTTCTTCATTGTTGGTTTGAAAAGTGAGAGAAAAACAAAAAAGAAAAAAAAACATAAAAATAGCAAAAAGAAAAGAAAAAAGAGAAGAAAAAAAAAAGAAAATTGGAAAAAAAAAGAAAAGAAAAGAACAAAAAAGAAAAAGAGTTTGTAGTTAGTTTTGAAATAAAGACATTTGTTCTTCATGTATAGTACACTCTTCTAAATCTTATTCCATTCATCACTTATCCATCACCATTCTAATCCATCCTATCCTATTATATCTTTCTCACCCCATTTCATTTACCCTCAACCATAAAAATCCATGTTTTCCCCTAGGTGTTCGGGCAAATGAAAGTCGACGTGGTGAATAACTCGACGTTCTCACTATAGTAATTAGTATTCTTTCATGAGATCATTTTTCTTTCTAATTGTTCGTTCTTTCTTATGTGTGTGTGAGATGTTTGAACTTGCTTATATTTACTCACCTCCTCACACACAAGAGCGATACACTTACCCTAATCTCGAGAGTTTGTTTGAGAGAGATATATCCGTGAGATTTGAAGTTGAAGCGTTGATTCCGAAAAGGCAATCTAGGAATTACTCTTGCGATACTCAACCCATTTTGACTGATTCATACTACACACGTTGAGTTCGAGGAAGGAGCTTGAGTATTTACTTAGCTAAACTTTTGATGCACTTCTAGCTTATATTTCTCAAATTATTTCTCGTATGATGGATTGTGCGATTATTCTATGTCTAATAAGAGATTGATTGCATTTCAATAAATCTTTGCAAATAAAAAATTTTGTGGGTATATTCACTGCAAATCCTCACGAGACAAAACTCGTCCTGTAGGGCAACCTATAGGTTTAAAGGCTTGTTGCACATGCTAAGTGCAACCGCAAGTGCCCGCTAAAGTGCTACACTTTTGGTTACTTATATGTTTCTTTCTCTCTATCTTATTGCTCGAGGACTAGCAACGCTCTGTTTGGAGGTGGTGTAATAAGCACCCAAAACTATACAATTTATACCCCAAATAGACGTACTTTAGTTGCTAATTCTCGGCAATGTGGGTCTTATGTGCTTAAATGTTTATCTTGTAGGTCAAACGTCCGTTTGCGGTGTCAGAAGCAATATATCGAGGCAAATGCGCATTTTATGGAGCTAAATACCCAATTCTCTGACCCTAACCTAGCACATCCTAGCGTTAGCCTTCCCCGACCCGTGTGTGTGTTGATTTTGTACCTTTTTTTTTTAATTTTTTAATTTTTTGTTTGAGTTATTTTATTTTTAGGATTTATTTTTTATTTATTTAGGATTTTTAGGTTTTATTTACTATTTTTATATTTTATTAGTATATTTTTATTTCATCTTTATTTTTATTAGTTATTAGTTATATTTTTATTCTGATTAGATTTTTTTTAGGATTTCATTTATTAGTTTTATTTGATTTTACATTTAATTAGAATTTTAGTTTTAGTTTTATTAGATTTTATTTTTATTTTATTTCTCTTTTTAATTTCATTTTTAATTGAGTCTTTATTTTATTATTAGAAGTAGGATTTTTATTTTTTTAGATTTTTATTTATTAGAGTTTTATTTTTATTAGTTTTAATTTTTTTTAGGTCCAAATTAACTACACACACACACACACACAAATCCCATACACACTCCTACACCCACTTCCACTCTCTCTCCTCATCCACCATTAACAACCAAACACCACCACCATTAAACCCCAAACCCATTTTCCAAATACCCATCTCCTATCTAAAACTAAAACCATACCTTCATGACCCGAATGAAACCCACAAAACCGTGATCTCCTCCTGTCGAAACCAGTCCGCCGGCGACCCACCTCCTTACCCCGTCGCACCTCCAACGTCGGCCACCCTGCCATTCCCGCCGGCGCAGCTCCGATCGTAACCCGTGATCTCTCCGACCCCTTATCCGGCCAGAAATCCACCCATTACCGACGCTAGCGTCCCCCTCACCTCTTCTCTCTCCCAATTGCCACGCACGATCTCACTCCGACCTCTCTCTCTCTTCGCCTGAAACCCGGAACCCCCTGCCCTTTTCGGGCGTGTCTAAATCCGACGACCTCCCGCTTGCCGGGGGTGAAACCCCTTGCACCTCCGACGCCGGCCACCTCTGTCCCAATCCGTCCCTCACCCACTTCCTTAACCCGTGTCCGACTCACCCATGAAACCATATCCAACCTTCAAAACCCATTTCCCATGCCCATCGATTTTTAAACCTCCTGCCAAAACAATTTAACTCAAGACCCATGTCCAAACCCATTTAAAATTCAAAGACCCATTTCTCCAAAACTTTCCACGCTTTCTTCACCTGCATAAACATAAAATCCAAACAAACCAACAAATTCCCCATTTGCCATAAAACCCCTTTTAACCCCTTTTCCCAATTTTACCCCCAATTACCTACTTACCCCAATTTCCAAAACTACCCCTTTAACCATATAAGATTTTATTCCAAATCCCCTCAGCCATATGACCTCAACACACTCACACATCATGCTCCTCTCACCATTTCCATGCACACTCATGTCCATTCCCTAAAATACCCCCATGCTCCACGTGCCTATTATAAATGAAGATGAAGACCCCATTTGAAAAATGAGCTTTTTAGATAGGAATTTTTAGAGAGAGAATTGTAGAGTGATAAACACCATTTTCTAAATAGTTTTTGTTTTTATTTTTTTAGAGATTTGGTGAGATTTAATTGTGAGTAATTGAATTGTATGAAAGATGATAGAGTTCAAATTGCCAATTTCAAGGAGACTTGTTGAAGATTTGTTCTCTTTCTCTACTCTTTTATTATATATGCCTTTGATTATTTGTTCATCATGTTTATTATCATGTTAGGCTAATCCCCTTTCAAGGGGTGGGGGGGAAACCCTTATTTGATGTTATTTTAGTTTAATTAGTTTGATTACTTGAAATTTCCCTTTGAATGTTAATTTTGATCTCTCACCCTTAGATTTACGCCTTGAGAGAGGGTAAATGATTTTCGAGAGAAAATCAAAATTCTAGTTATAATACCCATTTTAGATTCGAACTAGAGATAGGAGTTTCTTAAGTGGGGTATTATAACTTGAATTTCAACTCTAATTTTATTTTCTAAGATTTACATGAATTTTAATTGATAGCGCCTAGCGAGTGATTAATTAAAAGGAGTATAGATCTATTTTCTAGAGTTGTGGGGTGTTAAACTTAATTTTTTAAAAGTTTACTATTAAGATTATATTTGCAACGAGAGTTGATTTGTAATGTTGATATTAATTTGAGAGAATTCAATTAATTAAATTAATTAGTTAGAATAGCTAAAATTTGTGGTGTAATCTCATTCCTTGATTGTTCTCACAATTATTTACCTCACTTTATCTCTTATTTTAGTTTAGACTTTATTTTTCATTTTAGTAACTTTCTAGTTAGTTGTTATCATATCACATTTAGTTTAGTTTAGTTTAAATCATCACCTCACCCAATTGTTTTAATCTTTGAAAAAGCTAAAAAATGTAGAAAAGTGGAAAATCACGAAAAGAAAATAAAAAGTGAATTACAATTGAATTTGTCTCTAGCTTACCCCCTTGGAAGTGAATTGATACCCTTACTTACCTCTACACTTTAGTTTCATATTATTTTGTAGGTATTTCAAGGTTTTGATTAGAAGGACTTTTCAAGCAACGACAAAAGAAAAAGAGAAACCGAAGAGTTCTTTCTATCACTTGCTATAACCTTTGATTCATTATTTATATAAATCCGAATATATATCTACCGGAAGGGGAAAAATACCTTATCATTCTTTTCACCTTATATATATATATCTCAACTTTATATACAAGCAATATACCATGCTCAATGAACATAATTATACTTATTACAATCACAAGCATAATAACCATCCCACCGAGCTATAACTCGAGCATGCTGTCTTATAGTGCCAATCCAAATCCAAGTTTAGTCACTGTACCACGGTACCAAGCCAGACTTACTCATGGTCATGGTAAAAATACACAATGGTGGAGGCGGTCATGTTCCCTCTGCAAGTGGAGTACACACATCGCACTCGAACGCGGGACGATATGACATGGGGATATACCCTCCCTGTTCCTCAAGCCTGGGGATTCACCCACATCGCGCAACCTCCCTGGATCGCACTAGAGAAAATATATATATAATCTGCCAGTTCCAACCCTATGCCAAAGGAAAGCCCGTGGAATCAGCCTCTAAGATACAAATTTACCAATCACACACGGATATATATGTAGATCCGTAACATATTATATATACTGTAACAATGTCGTATATATAACCTATTTCACTTCTCAAATATATATGTGTCTATAATTGCCAACTTATACAACAATAGCCGAACCCAAATGCTCCCATTCGTAATAGTATAAGTATTTACCCACTTAAAATACTAAATCCATAAGTATTCTCTCACTTCATATATAAATCGCACCTTAATCACTTTTAAGGATTTATATATAATCTCGAATATATCAATTTATAATAATCAAATAAGTATACTCTCAACTTATTTTAGTCTTATAGGTATCTTGTTACCCGTAATCATAGCCGTCAACCGACCCCGGATAGCCGCTCATGCATCTCTAGCCCCTATCCTCAATTTCCATCCAATTCGCATTCTAGGATTTATTCACCCTTAATTCCATCATCTAGGAGTCATAATGTCATATCTATAATCCCCAAAAATATAACCTACAGATTCATAATTAACTTCCCCTAAACTTAAAGGAAGAAAATTTCTAATATTTTTAAGGCGAATCGATTCGCCCCATCTGCGAATCGATTCAGACCAACGAATCGATTCGATCTAAATCTGAATCAATTTGGCTTGAGATAGTTTAACAGGTCTTCCTATGTGAATCAATTTGATCCAAATCCGAATCGATACGGCCTGTCCGGAGTTGACAGTTTGGATATTTTGCTTAAATCTCCAAAACCCCAAAACCATCCCAATCTCCATTTAAATTATAACTCGAATTTATTTCTATGAACCCAAAGTTTTTATATCTCCTCAGTCCTTTAGAGGTCCTAACACTCTATTTGGGAACCCCTAATAGTTATCTCCAAATAATTCTAGCCTTAATTTCTGACTAACGATTTTGATCTCGCACAGCCTTCCGAAGAAAAATCATTATAAATTTAAAAAAAATCATAAAATACGCGGTCAGCACCCACGCGACCATAGAGAAAATATCTACAAGTTTTATTTTTTGACCAAGAGCTGAATCGATTCGTTTCCTAGCCAACTTGATTCGTACAGGACAGAGTTACCATTCACCTTTTTCTCCAAAAATCACAAACCTCCATTAATACACCTTCAAGCTTTTTATCTTCTCTCCCATCATCATCCAACCTCAAATAACCATATATACACACATAAATGGGTTCTAATCATCCTAGAACCCATAACCAATAACTAATTTCAATTAATTCATAAGTTTCACAAATTGGATATTATTTGGGGTTTATTCGTTAAACTTTCGAAAAAACCCATTTTGATTCACGAAAACCCAACCCAAAAGGCTTTATAGATTTTCACTACCAACTGTAATATGAGATTTATGCTTTAAAAGAAGGGACATATACCAAATAGTCCCTCGAACTTTTTTTAATACACGTTTAGTCCAAGCCTTTTTATTTTGCACCAAAAAGTCCTTCACTGTGCCAAAAAGGCTTTACCATGCCGCTGGAACGGACCTTTAAAGATAAGAGAATAAGGGAATTTTTGGTTCAAAATAAATTGTTTGAGGGACTTTTTGGTATTTGATCCTTAAAAGAAATAAGCAAGTAAACACTTGCCTCGTGGATAAAATCCGACGACCTCGAGTCGAATCCCGCGAAGTTTGGTCAGAATCTCCTTTTTCCTCTCCCTCTCTTCCTTCATTTCTTCTCCTCTTTATTTTCTTCTTTCTCCCTCTCTCATGCCTTATATAGGGAGAAATAAGGGTTTGTCCCTTATAAACCCAAAAATGACTCGTTTACTCAATTACGAGTCCCTATTAGCCCAAAAATTCTCGAAACCTTAACACTACCCCCCAATACTCTATTCTGAATATCTCAGCCATTACGAAACCAATCGCGCACTTGAAATCTCCATCCGAGTCACGTAACTACAATTCACTAATTAAACCCAACACATCTCAATACGAGTTTTCCAATTAAAATATTATCCTTTGTCGCTTTACCCGCCTGGGACATGTTATTTAAAATAATCCAACTCATTTACTTAGTCTCAAAAGTAAATGAAACACACACCGGTAATAATAAAATGTTCATAAATCCCAAAATTACTATTTAAAGAATTTCCCCTAATCTCCAAATTACACCCACTTATGAAATTTTATTATCCTTAAAAGTGCGGGGTGTTACTTACTCCCCCCCCCCCCCTCACAATCGAATTTTGTCCTCAAAATTCAGATATAAACTACACCACCAGCCTAGGATCTCTAATTACACTACGTCCTAGTACACCAAAGTCGAAAGGTACTAATACAATGGCCCCCTACCATATTCCACCTATCTCCTCGGTCGTAAGGTTGACTCTATTGTCACATCGCACCTAGTGCTTCCACTCTAACTTATCAATCCCATCGAAGATCCTCTATTCTAAGCGTCCACTCATCTACATCGGGACATCTAATTTCCCTAGAAAAGGAGACTACGCTAGTGCTTGATTATTCGCGTCAGTCTTCTCACTTATCTTAGGTATGCTAACTCTTATTGCACAATTATACTTGGATCATTGCATACCTCCTACGACGTTCCATCCAACCCATTCCAATTCCACTTATACTGCCTCACGGCATAATCTTCAACTTTATATAATACGCCTCTTCTGTTTTATACAATATATAAAATCAACTTACCAAGGTGCCCATACACCTTTTGACCAGTGCCTATCTGCACAACCACTATAAACGTCACCGACGTAACACTCTTTCTAAAATGGGAAATACTTTCTTGACTTGGTGCTAACACCTGGGTATTCTCAACAATCTTCTCAAGATCCAATTCTTTCGATACTTGGAAATTCAATCTTTCTCAAGGGTGACCTACCAATCTTCTCATGGTTAACTCACAACTATGAGTACTATTCTAACTATGTCCCTAATGCCCAAGACCTCTCCCGACTTCCGACATTCGCTCGGTTTCATGTGTGGGACATCTCGCAAAGCGAAATTCAGACAAGGAACCCTCCCGTTACACTACTTCCTCACATCATCGGTCGTCGAGATATAACGACCTAAGGAACACCATCGGGATGTTCTAAATCCTACCTCACTAACCTACTAATGTACTTCTACCACTATGTCCTTCCATCTTGGCGTAATGGAAAGTCTAACTAATCGGGGTGCCTATACTCTACGCAGATGTTATGAACGTCATACCCAAAGCATAATACCTCCTAAACTTGCCTTTTTATCAGGGCCTGGCTATAAGACTTAAATCAATTCCTTAACCTTGCCTCACCCACATATTTGCGATGAGAGAAACATTTTAATGCTTTTCCATAGCACTTCCATCTCCATAAGCATACAATCATCTCACGGCTCTGAGTCCATAGTGTTTTCTCCACACTAGGTGACTTATCATCAAAACCAACATCCTTGCATCCTGTAACATCTCTCCCCTCCCGACGTCTTTAAGGTTCATGCGTGTAGTGTCTCGCAAGTGAAATCCAAACAAGGAACCCCTCCGATACACTACTACTTAACTTTGTCAGTTGTGGAGGTCCGTTAGCTTCAAATATGCAACCAGGATAACCCTATCCTCTTTTTCAACAAAAGGTGGTCTGAACTCCTACTTGCTTCTAGGAGCCGTACCATAAGGAGCTTGCACTAACACTAAGTCCTTTGCGCAAACAACAATGAGCTTAAACTCACAGCTTAACAATAAATCTTACATACCTTAAATCATATATATAAGGGGCCATGCACTCGAATCATAATAATGAAACATCTGCTTACTAAAGTTCCATCTAAACATATATTAAAGGTGAGCTCAACCTGTATCCAGGTGAGATATCACAACAACAACTTGTTCCACCCTGGAACTGTGGATACGCTAGTGCTGCAATCATTAGCCTGCTATCGCTATGATAATATAATAACATTACTCTTATAATAGTTCCATACTCGTATAACACATACAAAACGAGTAGCACAAACCAGTTACAAATTCAAAATAGAACCCTGCTACCACGGAAAAACATATAGACATACACTATATAATGTTATCGATACCACCATTAAGCTCGAATTACACACACGAATCTAGGGTTAGGTAAATACCACGACTCTATCTAGCCACGCAAAATATACCTCCTTCATCCAAGGAAAAACTCGTAATATTAACTTCGCCAATCTCCCTAACTGATCCGATTGGTTCCCCGACATAGTACACTTGTCCTAACCGAACCAAAACTTCTCTTATCAATGCCCCATCTGGGCATCCTACTCTTGTCCTTTAACTACTATAGGGAAAGGACTAACCGTGTGGTTAAACACTCCACATCACCCTATTTGCCATCTCTGGCCTTCCTGACCCTGTTAAGGCTATCAATATCTCAGACTCTATAGCCTCGATCCCGACAATCACCCTCGTAGTTCCTTTAGCTCCTCCGATAAAAAGGAAACTTGCTACCGGCCTCCATTGCCTTATTTCAATAAATTTCCCCCGGGTGGATGTCCACCAAAGGGCTTCCATGGACACAACTTCTCCATAAGTGTTATCAACACTTACCAGTTAGCCTATCATTTCTCCGAAGAGCTCTCTCTCCAGTGTACCTACTTTAATTCGGTACAAAGTTCACTTATTCCTATAATTCTTTATTCACTGTCGACCTCTGACCGATCCTCGTGTGAATAATCCAAAAACTACATTCTTTTCATTTCTGATAAGCTAAAAGGGATGAACGGTTAAAACGATCCGTAAGATCCCTCTATGAGCAAAACATCCTGCTCTCTTAAAATATTGCTCCCACGAGTGAATTTTTTTCTCAAATTTTCACATTTGGGTATTTCCATACCCTGCTCTAAGCCAAAGATTTTGAGCCTTCTACTTGCACTAAGTAAAGCTACACTGAATTTGTATAACTTAAACCTCAACGTATGGTCCTTATCAAAGACCTTTCGAATCTTTTCCCAATTTAACTTTACTGAGTAATCCAAGTTTAGCACCACTTTTTACTACAGCAGTATTTGGGTACTCATAACTACTATACTTTAA
This sequence comes from Sambucus nigra, assembly GCA_949130495.1. NCBI lineage: Eukaryota > Viridiplantae > Streptophyta > Magnoliopsida > Dipsacales > Adoxaceae > Sambucus > Sambucus nigra. Next base: position 433,209,405 of record OX422211.1, on the reverse strand, counting down.
TAGTCGTCGTAGCAACATATAAAAATGCCACAAGGGGAGTGACCTCTACTGTGGTCCGCATTCCCAACTTTAACTTACAGCTTCAACTAAGCCACGCCTCCTGCTACCATCGTAACGACCTTCACTGGTCGCCCTTCCTTGATCAGAACATGAATCTCGAACGAGCACGCAAAATATTTACTATAATATTATATAATGGCAGGAAAACGAAATCTCACAAAAGGAATTAGCAATCCTAATCATAAGGCTCTATGCCAAATAGAGAGCAAGGCTGAAAACGTAGTACGTCCGCACATATTTCTAAGGACACTAGAACCTGATGCTCTAATACCATCTGTGACACCCCGCCTAATAAAATACCGAGCGATCAATCCTGTACCCAATTAAAACAGGAGTCTCATATGGTTTATTCTTAGCATCACTGTTGAAAACCAATTTAATTACTAATAACCTATTAGGATGGCGTCAAAATTTTATTTCACTAATCTTTTTAAATAAACCAATCAATTAAATCAATCAAAACAATTTATATATTCAAAAACTGAAATGAAATCAAATAATGAACACTCGGCTTAACAATATACAACCAAATTAAATGCAACACTAAAAGGCGGTAAAAGAATAAATAAATACATTTGGGCTATCGGCCCGGATGTTGTTATAATACCTCCTATCTAGCTCTCAAGGATAGAAGTGTATAAAAATAAACCTGCATGCACCCACAGCTGCTGCAACAACGTCTGACTAGAAAGGATCATCATCCAGGCATCCCTGTGTCTGGACACCTATATATATAATATATATAGCAAGAGTGGGAAAATAGAGAAAACAGGTTAGAGCCCGAGTTGTGAAAATATTTTGCAAGTACATAAATGATTTATTTTAAAAATATAATTTATCCCATATTTAAATTGGTATTGCACTCCCATAAGATACCCCTCACCTCTCTTCTAATAGTGCACTCATATCGCATACCTATTAAACAACCTAGTTAATCTACCCTGCCTAACTAATCCTTTTCACCCAATCTCTGAAAATCCTTATAAACCCGAGTACTAAGGGCTAAACTTCTCCCCATTCTCAACACTGCGCTGCGTTCGTGCGTGGGGTGTCTCGCGAAGCGAAATCCAAACAAGAAACCCCCCGATACACTACTATCTGGCAATGTTGATTGTCGAGATTCATTAGGCTCTCAGCACATAATGCATATATAAAACTCATATATAAATATATATTTCTTACTATAACCTATGATTCATTATTCATATAAATCCGGATATATATCTACCGGAAGGGGAAAAATACCTTATCATTCTTTTCACCTTATATATATATATATATATATATATATAAGAAATATACCATGCTCAACGAACATAATTATACTTATTACAATCACAAGCATAATAACCATCCCACCGAGCTACAACTCGAGGACGCAGTCTCATAGTGCCTATCCAAATTCGAGTTTACTCACTGTGCCACGGTACCAAGCCAGACTTACTCTTGGTCATGGTAAAAATACACAACGGTGGAGGCGGTCATGTTCCCTCTGCAAGTGGAGTACACACATCGCACTCGAACGCGGGACGATATGACCTGGGGATATACTCTCCCTGCTCCTCAAGCCAGGGGATTCACCCACATCACGCAACCTCCCTGGATCGCACTAGAGAAAATATATATATAATCTGGCTATTCCAACCCTTCGCCAAAGAAAAGCCTGTGGAATCAGCCTCTAAGAAACAAATATACCAATCACACACAGATATATATGTATTTCCGTAACATATTATATATACTGTAACAACGTCGTATATATAACCTATTTCACTTCTCAATTATATATGGCTATAATTGCCAACTCATATAGCAATAACTGAACCCAAATGGTCCCATTCGTAATAGTATAAGTATTTACACACTTAAAATACTAAATACATAAGTATTCTCTCACTTGATATATAAATCACACCTTAATCACTTTTGAGGATTTATATATAATCTCGAATATATCAATTCGTAATTATCAAATAAGTATACTCTCAACCTATTTTAGTCTTATAGGAATTGTGTTACCCATAATCATAGCCGTTAACCGACCCCGGATAGCCGCTCATGCATCTCTAGCCCCTATCCTCAATTTCCATCTTATTCGCATCCTAGGATTTATTCACCCTCAATTCCATCGTCTAGGAGTCCTAATGTCATATATAGAATCCCCAAAAATATAACCTCCATATTTATAATTAACTTCCCCTAAACTTAAAGGAAGAAAATTTCAAATATTTTTAAGGGGAATCGATTCGCCCCATCGGCGAATTGATTCGGACGAGAGAATCAATTCGGCCTAAATTTGAATCAATTCGTCCTGAGACAGTTTAACAGGTCTTCCTATGCGAATCAATTCGGTCCAAATCCGAATCGATTCGGCCTGTCCGGAGTTTACAGTTTGGCCATTTTGGTTAAATCTCTAAAACCCAAAAACCATCCCAATCTCCATTTAAATTATAACTCGGATCTATTTCTACGAATCCAAAGTTTTTATATCTCCTCAAGTCCTTTAGAGGTCCTAACACTCTATTTGGGAACCCCTAGTATTTATCTCCAATTAATTCTAGCCTTAGTTTCTGACTAACGATTTCGATCTCGGACAGCCTTCCGTAGAAAAATCATTATAAATTTTAAAAAAATCCAAAAAATACGCGGTCGGCGCCCACTCGACCGTAATGAAAATATATAAAATTTTTATTTTTTGACCAAGAGCCGAATTGATTCACCTCATAGCCGAATCGATTCGGAAAGGACGGAGTTACTATTCACCTTCTTCTCCAGAAATCCCAAATCTCCATTAATACACCTTCAAGCTTTTATCTTCTCTCACATCATCATCCAACCTCAAACAACCATATATACACACATAAAAAGGGTTCTAATCATCCTAAAACCCATAACCAACAACTAATTTCAATTAATTACTAAGTTTCCCAAATTGGATATTATTCGGGGTTTATTTGTTAAACTTTCGAAAAAAACCCGTTTTGATTCACGAAAACCGAAACCAAATGTCTTTATAGATTTTCACTACCAACTATAATATGGGATTTACACTTTAAAAGAAATAAGTAAGTAAGTTATTGCCTCGTGGATAAATTCCAACGACCTCGAGTCGAATCCCGCGGAGTTTGGCCGGAATCTCCTTTTTCCTCTCCCTCTCTTCCTTCCTTTCTTCTCCTCTTTATTTTCTCTCTTTTCTTTTCTTCTTTCTCCCTCTCTCATGCCTTATATTTGGAGAAGTAAGGGGTTGTCCCTTATAAACCCCAAAATGACTCAATTACGAGTCCTTATTGGCCCAAAAATTCCCGGAACCTTAACACTACCCCCGGATACTCTATTCTGACTATCTCGGCCATTACAATACTAACCGCGCACTCGAAATCTCCATCCGAGTCACTTAACTACAATACACTAATTAAACCCAACACATATCAATACGAGTTTTCCAATTAAAATATTATCCTTTGTCGCTTTACCCGCATGCGACATGGTATTGAAAATAATCTAACTAATTTACTTAGTCTCAAAAGTAAATGAAACACTCACAGGTAATAATCAAATATTCATAAATTCCAAAATTACTATTCATAGAATTTACCCTAATCTCCAAATTACGCCCACTTATGAAATTTAATTATCCCTAAAAAGTGCGGGGTGTTACATAGATGACCTACTTTTTCAACTAAAAATGTCATTTTACCCCTGTGTATATTAATATATAATATTGTGCTTGCACATTATACATTTATATGTTCATTGTATACATCTAATATTAAAAATGCATTAAAATATAATTTTTCAATACATTCATATTTATATATAGAGAGACAGGTTCCTTTGCACACTAAGTTTGCACACATGCAGGCGCACACCAATATTTTTAAAATATTAAAAAATATATTTTTGAGTTGATTTTTTTATGTGATATTTAAATATTTCCACGTACTCATGTAAAAACAATCAGCTCAAAAAAACCATTTTTTCTATTTTTAAAAAATGGGTCAAATTTTTGGAGCTTTTAAAAGCCTTGAAAGTTTGACCGATTTTTTAAAAATAGAAAAAAGAAATTTGAGTTGATTTTTTATATATGGGTCGCGTGAAATATTTAAATATCACACAAAATAAATCAACTCAAATTTTTTTTTTACTATTTCAAAAAAATGATGTGCAAACTTAGTGTGCACAGGAGATTCTCTCTCTCTCTCTCTAGAGAGAGAGAGACTCTTGTACAAACACCTATGCATACCCTCCAGTAGAACCAATTTTTTTCAAATAGTAAAAAATATAATTTACAGTTGATTTTTTGTGTGGTATTTAAACATTTCAGAGAACCCTTAAAAAAATAATTAGCTCAAAATATTTTTTATTTTCTATTTCAAAAAATTTGTTCAAAATATGTTAACTTTAACGGAGTTTAAAAACTGACATATTTTGATCGATTTTTTTAAAATAGCAAAAAATAGTTCCTGAAATGTTTAAATATCATAAAAAAATCAACTTAATTTTTTTTTACTATTTTAATAAAATTGGTCCGCACATGAGGTCCTCATTTAAGGACCTCACATTTTTTAAGAAATTTTAGTCAACTACTTAACTCTCATATATTAACCCATTTTTTTTAAAATAACAAAATAAATAAATTTGAGACAATTTTTTAGTGATGTCCTAAAATGGTTAAAACACAAAAGCACACACATTTTTTTCCTCTAAAAAGCATCCCCGGGGAGGGGGTCTGTAAGTGGCTCCCGTATTGGAGCCCCATATATATATATATATATATATATATATATATATGCACACACATAGTTATTGAATCGTGATACGTATCGCGTATCAAAAATCCTATGTATCGTGAATCGTATCGCGATACGTATCGTAAGATCAGGCACAAAAAATAAATAAAATTTTAAAAATTAAATAAAAATACAGAGAACACTTTACAATCAATTATATAACATAATATGATTTAATCTTCTAATTTCTCCACAAGTCGTATAAAAAAGAGAACCTACAAGTCATATTTAGATTTACTAAGTAACTATTAAGGTATCTTCATGATGTCATCCTCATCATACTATCATGATGTTACCTTAATAGTAGCCAAAAAATAATAACCAAAATATAAAATATAAAAAAATAGTCTTCATCGCTCCTTTAATTAATCCTAATCATCATCATAATAATCATCATTATCATCATCATCATCATCATCATCATCATCATCATCATCATCATCATCATCATCATCATCATCATCATCATCATCAATGTTTAGTTCATTATCATCATAGTCTTCATAATCATCTTCTACTACAATCCTTTCCTCTTCTCTTTCATCGTCGTCGTCCTCCTCCTCCTCATCATCATAACTTCAACATCATCTTCATCAACACGAACCGATTTTCCTTTCGTCATAGCATTCAATTTCCTTGATCCTATATGAAAAAAACATGCAAAAATATATATTAATTCATTCATCTTATTAGTTTACTAGTTCCTTTTATTAATAGTTCCAAAATAAATGTACTAAAATCATACCTCGCTGCCTTTTCTTACTACTTCCTTTATATTGGAAGCATTCATGCACATCCATCCACGAGTGGTCTTCGGGGAGACATGGATCTTATTTCTTTATTATCCATTCATCATCAAAATCCATATCCGATACAAAAATTGGATTATATGTCTCACCCCTTTGTTGTCGCTTCAATAGTCTCATCTCAAGTTAAATGACGTACTTGACAAATGCAAGAGCGTTTAATCTTTCTTGCCCTAAATGATTCTTTTTTTTAGTGCACGTGGTTAAACGTGCTCCAATTTCACTCACATCCCGTGGCAGTAGAAGTGAGGCTTAACACTATTATAGCCAACTGTTGGAGATCCTTTCACTCTTCTCCATAATTTTCCACCATATGCCTAGAATAAATAGGCCAAAACAGCAATATAAAGAAAATACCATAACAGTAACATAAAGAGGCCAAAACAACAACATATAGAGGCTAAGATAGCGTCAAACTAAGGCTAAAACAACAAAAAATTGCTGCTCCAAAATAGCAACATAAAGGGGACAAAACATGGGCAAATTTAGGCTAAAAGAGCAACAAATTTCTACTCCAAAACAACAACATAAGGAGGCTAGAACTGGGGAAAATGAGGCAAAAACAAAAGTTAATTACTTAGTTGTGTCTTCTCTCTTATCAAGATGACCATGCTCACCCCGATTAAGCCTTCTGCCCGGTGAAAACTCTCAATATGTTCAGAAATTACAATTTTGCTCTTAATATTTGTATACATTTTCTCTATGGTTTGGTACAACCCTCTCTTGACTTCCCTATACGCATTGAGCCCCTCGCTATATTTGAATCTACAAAAATTATACACCTGCATTATGTTAGAAAAGGTTGGAATTTCGAAAATTTATACTCATAGTATACTGATTAGGCAGAAATTCTTCCAATATTACTCCCTAATTTAGTACCTTTTAGCATCCCGAATAATGCAATTGCTCTTGAATTATCTCATTTATATGCTACTGATCTTTCTACGTAGTATCTCGAGTTTTGTGCTTTTTCCAGGTCATTTACAGGTATTTATTGCTAAGGAAAGAAAGGAGAAAGTCAAAGTAAAAGAATAAGTCAAAGAAGAAAAGTCAGAAGGGAAAAAGCATAATTTCCATCCGAAATTCGGAAGAAGACCCAACATGAAAGTTGATGATCTCAATTCAACGAGTGCATAGCAAGAAACGATGTCCAATTGCAAGTTCTAGGGAAGAAGTTACGGGGTTATAAAGATGCGACAAAACGAAGAGAAATTGAAGAGATTCTAAAGACCAACTTCGGACAGATCCTATTTCCAAATAAAAAGACCAGTCCGACCCCTCAAAACCTACTGGCAAAAATGACAAGGCAAACCGATCTCTTTTCCAAAATAAAAGGACCGGTCCGAATCCTCAGCACTCAGTGGAAAAATTGCCGTAGCAGACCGATCCCATTTCATAGAAAAAGGATCGATCCGGATTTGAAGAAGGACTGATCCGCCACTGAATGCACGGACTGGTCCGGCGAGGATAAACTTGATTTTATATTCCGATTTTAGAGTTTGATTTAACTACAACTCTGGATTTTTTGTGATGTATTTAATCTCTGGTTATTGTTAGACAAAAAAGGTCGATTAGGAGTTCAATTTTTAGGTTAGCTAAGTAAGAGTAGAGGGTTTTTGTAGTAAAAAACCCTAGTTTTTCTTAAGAAGCTTTGATGTAAGGATTCAAGTTTTGGTTTCTGTAATTCAAGTAATATCTTTCTTTAATTTCTAATTGCTCATTAGTTTTAATTACTAGTTCTGAATTTGAAATCTTCTTTTCAATTAGTTTCTTTAGAGTTAATGTTTTCTTTCTTAAAAACCATGTATTTCTCTAAGTTAATTATGTCTAGCTAATTTTCTAAGGGTTGGAGTGCATGAACCCCACCCGATGTAATTCACAATAGTGGAAATAGACTTTTGAATTAAAATCTTAGATGAATCATGTTGTATAACTGGTGCAACCGTCGCAGGACTTTTGATCTCGTTTGCCCTAGGTAACCGGGATGGTTAAGAGTGCGACGCGCATATTGATTAATGCGACATCTCTATACTCGTCCTTTGCTTGCATACTGTGCGGGCAACGATCCCTCATATGTGTAATACTTGGGAGTACTAAAGACTGGGTTTGTTTAAAATTCTAATTACGAATCTAGTATCCTACTAAGTGAATTGCTAGGGTGTGGGGGATTGTAACTCGACCTATTGTTCTCATTTCATAGTCAAACTTCTAGTCCATTTATCATCAGCATTTTGTTTAAGTAGTGTAGTTGCATATCGTTAGTTCTTAGTTTCATTAGTTAATTATCCTCAAAATTGCATCTAGTTGTAGTTGTTCCGTTTCCCAAACATCACCTTTTCGTTCCTTTTAGAGTCAAAGCTAGGATTTCCTCATCTTTCCAACGTTGTTACAATTTAGTTCGTCCCGTTTCCCTGAGGATCGATACCCGACTTATCGGATTATTACTTGAGCGACAGGCTTGCACTTGAGACTACATAGCATACACACTTGACACATTTGCGATCACGTCAAGTTTTTGGCTTCTCTCTTATCAAGACGGCCATGCTCACCCCGATTAAGCCTAGTGTGACAACCCGCAATCTGAGATAAGGGGTGGCCAGCCCGATACTCAAATGTAACAGGAATCAGGGATGGATATCATTCTCCGCATCACAACAATAAACTGAGTATACGGGAAAATCACCCAATAAATTAGAAAACGGGTTGCCAAAAAGTTCAGAATTTAGTTTAGTTTTAAAATCAGTTAAGAAAATTAAATTAAACAACCCAATATGACAAACAAGTGGAATTTCCAAAAGAGTAAATATAATGCATCTAAAACGAATATACAAGAAAATGACCGAATACGCTGTCGGCCCACAGTTACATATAACGCATTACAACAGTTTAATATCTTATGTAATACATTCGTTAATAAAATACAAAAGTTTGGGCCACACGCCCGAGTAAATACCCGAACATATCTAGAACACAAAAATGAAAGCGTCTAATGCAACGTCCTGTAATATCCGCAAAATCTTATAGTCCGTCAAAAGTACTAGAATGGGAATAATCACAACGGGCGCCCTTACGGCGGAGCACCTGAGCGGATACAATAACATACACAACATAGAAAATTTTAACGGGTCAGGGCCCGATTTTATGTGATCACCAGAAGAATAACAAGCATGATAGGAATGAACAGCTATCCATGAATGATAAGGATGAAAATCTAGCATGTTATCTAGCATGTTAAACTTACATTACAAATTAAGACATTTTAACTAATTATGAGAGTTAGTTCATTCACACAAGAGGATTAAGACTAAGCATTTTTCATTCAGATAAATCAAGAAAATATAATTCAAGTTCATTAATTAAAAACCTCAATCCTTACTCATCATTTTCCATTTTATCTTTTCCATTCCTTAACAGGAATACAATTTCTATCAAGTGATCTTTATGGCACATATCTCAATCACATGCTCTTTTTGGCACGAATCCATGCTCTTTGTGGCATTGTTTTATGCTCTTTATGGCATTAAATTCCATCAAGTCCCACTTAATGCAGAAAAGTTATATTCTATACATATAACAATTCTAAGACCGCCCCTCCGAGTTTCCCCACTGGGCGCGCCCCTAAATAACTATCATCTTCCAAGGCCTATCATATAAGACAACCTGGGCTCATAACGCAACATCGGGAAGCGGCCATATGCCTGCAGGATAGTCAAGACCACACCCAGAATCTCCTACCCATCGCAGAAAAATACATATATATAACAGCGCTCATATGGCCTAGGACTATATCCACCCTGCATTCATTAGTCAGGGGGGATCACCTCACGCGCGAATTTCCCTTATGATAGTATTTAGAGAGGTGTGTATAAGTAAATTAACATTTACCATTTTAAATCTCATTTTCATTTTCAATTTTCATTACCAATTTCCATTTCCATTTCCATTATCCATGTGTTTGGTTCATTTTTATTCGAACCTATCACCATTGAAGAGTATCATTAATATTCCTTAAATTACAAGTCCCGATTTGGTCTCCAAATAATCACAATAATTCTACAAGTCCCAAAGTTTATATAACTCCAATAAGCCCTCCCCCCCCCCCCCCCCCCCAAAAAAAAAAAAAAAATCTCCAATAATGGGCTTAAACTCCAAAACTCCTAATGGTTTAATAAGAGAAGTAATGCCTTAACATTACTTTAAACACCCCCTAAATAAACCCCCAGATGAACCCATTCTAATCTAGGGTGGCGACCAAACTCAACAAAAACTCTAGGACCCTAAGTTTACTTCATTCAAGAAGGTTCCTAGGTCCTAAGCCTAAAGAAAAAGGTTAAAATTAAATAAGAAAAAATAACTCAAAAATGCAGGAACCGAATCGATTCGCCCTAGGGGCCGAATAGGTTCGCCCTGGCGAATCGATTTGCTCTGAAAGTGAATCGGTTCGGAAGACAAACCCAACTTTCTGCAAATGCCGAATCGATTCGGCCTTAACCCGAATCGATTCGGGTACACAGACCTGGAAAACTGCCCCTATGCTAATTGATTCGCCCCAGGGGCCGAATCGATTCACCCCTGCGATTTTGCCAAGTTTGGCTATGGAGTCTTGAACTCCAAATTTTCCTCAAACCCAAAACCAACCAAACCAAGATCATAAATTCCAACCCATACATCATAAATATATCTATCTACCATCAATAACCACATTTATCATCCCAATCAACTTCTAAGAGTTATAATACCCATAAATCTAACAAAACCCTAAAATGACAAACCATAACAATTCATAACTATCAATACTAATTATTCTCCTTAAATAACATAGTATCAAGTAGATAACTTGCCTTGATCTTGCTAATTCAGATTTGATTTGGTGGAGGCAACAATCCAAGCTTGAATCTCCAATTCTCTCTTCCTCTCCCTATCTCTCTGTAGGGCTAACAATTTGTCTTAAGAGAAATGAGGAAAAATAATAAGGCTAGCAAGACTAAATCGGGGCATTAGTCTAAAATGCCAAACTTAAATGATCAATACGCGATATGGTTACTCGCAACTACACATTTAAGCTATAACCAGTCAAAAGTGCCTGAAATATCAAAATGTAATATGGCACATATTTTGACTGTCTCGCACCTCCCGGGACTAACTACACCCTCTAAATTATCATTTGGAAATTTTATAACTTATTTTAACTTCCGGTTTCATATTAAACCAAAATGTCATTTTAAACCTTATGACACAATAAATCACAACATGGATACTTTTACCTACTCATAAGGTAACTATACAACATTTTAGTAAATATAAACCTTTTCCACATTAAATTAATATTTACTCCATATTCCATCATTTTATATATAATTACTACACATAGTAAATAAATATAAAATAGGCTCTCAAAAGTGAGGGTTGTTACATACTCCCCCCCTTATGAGGGAATTTTGTCCCCAAAATTCAGGCGTACCTTGCAAGAAGAGATGCGGATACTTTTCCCGCATGTCATCCTCGCTCTCCCATGTCGATTCCTCAACGTTATGATGACTACATTACACTCTAACCAAAGGTACTACCCGCAATCTCAATAAAGCAAATTAATAGGTTACCGGACCCACATTAGCGATAATGGGAAAGGGTCCAACGTAACGCGGTGCAAGTTTCCCCCTCTTCCCAAAACGCTTAATTCCCTTCATAGGCGACACTCGCACCAACACTTGGTCCCCGACCTCCATCTCCACATACCTTTTCCCCACATCGACATAGCTCTACTGTCGATCTTGGGTTATCCGAATGCGATTCCGAATGAGCTCAATTTTTGAAAAAGCATCCCGGATCATTTCAGGTCCTAGGAACTTATTATTTCCCACCTCTAACCAACAAGAGGGAGATCCACAAGGCCTACCATACAAGTATTTATAAAGTGCCATCCGAACAGTGAATTGATACGAACCATAATAAGAGAATTCAACTAATGGGAGACACTGTTGAAGTCAAGCACGCACATAAGGAGCATATCCTCCAACATATGGTTTACTCTTTCAGTCTGGCCATCTGTTTGAGGATGATAAGAAGTGCTTAACCTCAATTCGGTTCCCATGGCCTCTTGGAAACTTGCCAAAAGTGGGAAACGAAAATCTTGTCTCGGTCGAAAACTATAATCAAAGGCACCCCATGCAGTCCAACAACCTCTTCATGCCCGGCCACCAATACTGGCGGCGTATATCTTGACATATTTTGTCATTACCCGGATGCACCGCAAAATTAGAACCGTGAGATTCCGCTATTACTGCCCTTCTTAAGTCCTTCTCATCCGGGACAATAAATCTCTCAGGGAAACGCACCCCACCCTCAGAACCAATAGAGTAGGATTTTGTTCCCTCGGTCAGCAACTTGTATATGTGGTCTTAACAACCCTTGTCCCTCCTACAACATCTTGCGACGAATTATTTCTCGCATGAAAGACTAAATTTCTGTCCAGGAAGTTGTACCTCCCTTTCTATACGGCGATCACCCCCACGATGAATTTTAATTCAAACATGGGATAATACTCCCCACAAGTCTTAGCTTATGAGGCGCATAAACAATAGGTCTATGCTCCAGTATTATTACTCCCCATCCTAGCAGAGACTTGTTAATTGAATCCACCCTCGAGCTTAGTAACATGGGCTCAGCAGTGCGAGTCAATTCACCCTTTTATCTCCTCGAAAGCTACGTTACCTATGTAACACTCTAACTACGAGAGGCCTCATCTCCTTCGGCCTAACCTACCAAACCTCTCGAAATCCCCCACTTCTCGTTACTAGGGAACCAATCCCTCTTAGAGTTAACACACAACCTATTCGTGGTCAACTCCCAACAGCCCTCCTAAACGACGTCACATGCCCTAAAGGCCTGATGAACAACAAATCCTAAGGTCTACTTACATATATCCTATTTAAGTCGTGTACACATAATACTAAGTATATCCCTAGTGCCCAAGACCTTCCTTAACTTCCAACATTTTCTCGGTTTCATGCGTGGGACGTCTCTCCAAAGCGAAATTCAGACAAAGAACCCTCCCGTTACACTACTACCTCGCGTTATCGGTCATCAAGATATAAAGGTCTAAGACACATATTCGGGACCAAAAATATTCTAACTCTCAACCCTACTAATAAGATTCTACTTCTATATCTTACCACTTAAATAATTGAAGATTTCAACTAATCAGACATTCACTTTCCGTAAAGTCTTACAATTATTTACCCCACAACATATATACATCTTTTTAAATAGCCTTCTTATCAAGGCATAACCCGGTATTTCCCAAAATACATCATCAAAATCTCTAACAACCGGAATAAAATCCAAGGGAACAACTACATCCCGAGAAAACTCCTTCGTAATATAATATAAGTATGTGTCAGTACCCCCCTTTAAGCGAGGCATAACCACTAGCAACATCTCTTGCCCCGGAACGGCAAACCTTACGCTCTTACCATAGCAATTAACAATAGCATGATACTTTACTAACCAATCCATGCTCAATATCACATCATACCTGACCATGTCAAGGATGAGTAAATCGATCTCAAAGCACAAATTACTAAAAGTAATTTCCTATGTGTTTATAAATAAGGAAAATAAGCGAACCATCACCCATAAAAACTCAACGCTAGTAAAAGTACTCTCAGCAGATTTTATCAAATCTGTAGTCTGAGCAAAGCTCCTAAAATAAATGAATGTGTAGTACCCATATCAAATAAAACACAACTCAAGTACCCCTGAATTAAAAACTTACCCTCAATAGAGGGCGGTGCCGGCGGAGCTGGAGGAAGCATAGCCTCCTGAATTTGATAAACTCGCCCATACTGTAGCTATCCCTGCTGTGGAGGAACAGTTGGATTAGGTGCCTGAGGTGGAAACTGAACGTATGGCTGCTGCGGAGCCCTAGGAAACTGACCCCCAATCAACCGAGGACACTCCGTCTTGTAATGACCCGCCTCCCCACATTGGAAGCACCGTCCCTTCATATCCTCCTGACCTCGACCCCTGTTATTTATAAACTGGGTAACGCCTTGGCCCGGATGGCCTCTACCTCCCTGACCACCCCGACCTGCTTGTTGTTGAGCACCCTGACTGTGCCTGTTATTGTTATTGCCACTCGCAATAAACCCTCCAAAACGTTGCCTCTTAGGTGAATCCCCTTGCTGAGGGTCCCTCTCTTTCTGCTTACTACTCGAAGATTGGGATGAGGGAAAAGATCCTCCTCCTATCTCATGCCCTCTAGGCTTTCTTGCTTGCCCCATAACAGTATCTTTCTTGCTACCCTGGGTATATAATCGATGCTCCTGGCAATGGAGCAATGCTGCATTCATAATCTCACCAAAAGTTTGTAAAGATGGATTACCCAGCAAATGTTGTTGGATTCTCCAGTTTAGACCTCCCATGAACTTCGAGATCTTCCTATCTTCCAAAGTCACCTCATCCGGTACAAAACTCGCCAACCGGGTGAACTCCTCTTCATACTCCGCCACAGATCTCTCTCCTTGTACAACGTCCTGGAGCTTCCTTCTCATCTCCCTTTGAATTGCAGGAGGAAAATACTTACGATCGAACAAAGCCCAGAACTCCGTGATCGTTATTGTGTCTCTCTGTTCTGGTGTGGTCATCGACTCCCACCAGTGTAACGCAGATCTGACAAGCTTAAAAGTAGCAAGGACTTGTTTCTTCTCCTCGCTACATTCTATCATTCGAAGGCGGCATTGCATGTCTTTCTTCCATTGATTGGCTTTAATAACATCAACACCTCCCTCGAATTCCGGGGGATGGCCCTTTAGAAAGGACTCCCTACCCCTTTCCCATGGAGAAGGTCCCGTAGGAGATTGAATATCTTGAGCCCGTTGTTGAGCCTCTGGCAATTATTGGACCACTGCGGTCATGTCAGCATTAACTGCTTGAGCCACTATGTTTGCTACATCTGCAACGTTAATGGTCCCTTGTAGCGGTGGTGGAGGACCTACCTCCTCTTCTACAACCCTATTACATCTCGCTGGGCGACCTCTCTTGGCCGGCATCTGATATGAAGAAGCAATAGAGTCAGAATACTATTCAAAACAATCTGTTATCGCAAACATAAGCAACAAAGAAGTCCTAACATAAGGCTCTATATTAAAGAACGCTACGGTAGAACGCGACGAGTCCGCATAGATCCTAGTACTCTAGAACTTGATGCTCTGATACCATCTGTGACAACCCGCAATCCGAGATAAGGGGTGGCCAGCCCGATACTCAAATGTAACAGGAATTAGGGATGGATATCATTCTCAGCATGACAACAATAAACTGAGTATACGGGAAAACACCCAATAAATCAGAAAACGGGTTGCCAAAAAGTTTAGAATTTAGTTTAGTTTTAAAACCAGTTAAGAAAATTAAATTAAACAACCCAATCTGACAAACAAGTGGAATTTCCAAAAGAGTATATATAATGCATCTAAAATGAATATACAAGAAAATGACCGAATACGCTGTCGGCCCACAGTTACATATAACGCATTACAACAGTTTAATATCTTATGTAATACAGTCATTAATCAAATACAAAAGTTTGGGCCACACGCCCGAGTAAATACCCGAACATATCTAGAACACAAAAATGAAAGCGTCTAATGCAACGTCCTGTAATATCCGCAAAATCTTACAGCCCGTCAAAAGTACTGGAATGGGAATAATCATAACGGGCGCCCTTGCGGCGGAGCACTTGAGTGGATACAATAACATACACAATATAGAAAAATTTAACGGGTCAGGACCCGATTTTATGTGATCACCAGAAGAATAACAAGCATGATAGGAATGAACAGTTATGCATGAATGATAAGGATGAAAATCTAGCATGTTATCTAGCATGTTAAACTTACATTACAAATTAAGACATTTTAACTAATTATGAGATTTAGTTCATTCACACAAGAGGATTAAGACTAAGCATTTTTCATTCAGATAAATCAAGAAAATATAATTCAAGTTCATTAATTAAAAACCTCAATCCTTACTCATCATTTTCCATTTTATCTTTTCCATTCCTTAACAGGAATACAATTTCTATCAAGTGATCTTTATGGCACATATCTCAATCACATGCTCTTTTTGGCACGAATCCATGCTCTTTGTGGCATTGTTTTATGCTCTTTATCGCATTAAATTCCATCAAGTCCCACTTAATGCAGAAAAGTTATATTCTATACATATAACAATTCTAAGACCGCCCCTCCGAGTTTCCCCACTGGGCGCGCCCCTAAATAACTATCATCTTCCAAGGCCTATCATATAAGACAACCTGGGCTCATAACGCAACGTCGGGAAGTGGCCATACGCCTGCGGGATAGTCAAGACCACACCCGGAATCTCCTACCCATCGCAAAAAAAATACATATATATAACATCGCTCATTTGGCCTAGGACTATATCCACCCTGCATTCATTAGTGAGGGGGCATCACTACACCCGCGAACTTCCCTTATGATAGTATTTAGAGAGGTGTGTATAAGTAAATTAACATTTACCATTTTAAATCTCATTTTCATTTTCAATTTTCATTACCAATTTCCATTTACATTATCCATGTGTTTGGTTCATTTTTATTCAAACCTATCACCATTGAAGAGTATCATTAATATTCCTCAAATTAAAAGTCCCGATTTGGTCTCCAAATAATCACAACAATTCTACAAGTTCCAAAGTTTATATAACTCCAATAAGCCCCCCCCCCCCCCCCCCCCCAAAAAAAAAAAAAAAAAAAAAAAAATCTCCAAGTAATGGGCTTAAACTCCAAAACTCCTAATGGTTTAATAAGAGAAGTAATGCCTTAACATTACTTTAAACATCCCCTAAATAAACCCCCAGATGAACCCATTCTAATCTAGGGTGGCGACCAAACTCAACTAAAACTCTAGGACTCTAAGTTTACTTCATTCAAGAAGGATCCTAGGTCCTAAGCCTAAAGAAAAAGGTTAAAATTAAATAAGAAAAAATAACTCAAAACTGCAGGAACCGAATCGATTCGCCCTAGGGGCCGAATCGGTTCGCCCTGACGAATCGATTCGCTTTGAAAGAGAATTGGTTTGGAAGACAAACCCAACTTTATGCAAATTCCGAATCGATTCGGCCTTAACCCGAATCGATTCGGGTACACAGACCTGGAAAACTTCCCTTATGCGAATCGATTCTCCCCAGGGGCCGAATCGATTCACCCCTGCGATTTTGCCAATTTTGGCTATGGAGTCTTGAACTCCAAATTTTCCTCAAACCCAAAACCAACCAAACCAAGATCATAAATTCCAACCCATACATCATAAATATATCTATCTGCCATTATAACCACATTTATCATCCCAATCAACTTCTAAGAGTTATAATACCCATAAATCTAACAAAACCCTAAAATGACAAACCATAACAATTCATAACTATCAATACTAATTATTCTCCTTAAATCACATAGTAGCAAGTAGATAACTTGCCTTGATCTTGCTAATTCAGATTTGATTTAGTGGAGGCAACAATCAAAGCTTGAATCTCCAATTCTCTCTTCCTCTCCCTATCTCTCTCTAGGGCTAACAATTTGTCTTAAGAGAAACGAGGAAAAATAATAAGGCTAGCAAGACTAAATCGGGGAATTAGTCTAAAATTCCAAACTTAAATGATCAATACGCGATATAGTTACTCGCAACTACACATTTAAGCTATAACCAGTCAAAAGTGCCCGAAATGCCAAAATGCAATATGACACATATTTTGACTGTCTCGCACCTCCCGGGACTAACTACACCCTCTAAATTATCATTTGGAAATTTTATAACTTATTTTAACTTCCGGTTTCATATTAAACCAAAATGTCATTTTAAACCTTATGACACAATAAATCACAACATGGATACTTTTACCTACTCACAAGGTAACTATACAACATTTCAGTAAATATTAACCTTTTCCACATTAAATTAATATTTACTCCACATTCCATCATTTTATATATAATTACTGCACATAGTAAATAAATATAAAATAGGCTCTCAAAAGTGAGGGTTGTTACACCTACTTCCCGACGAAAACTCTCAATATGTTCAGAAATTACAAATTTTCTCTCAATATTTGGATACTTTTTCTCTATGGTTTGGTACAGCCCTCTCTTGACTTCCCTATTCCCATTAAGCCCCTCGCTATATTTGAATCTAAAAAAGTTATACAAGTGCATTATGTTAGAAAAGGTTGGAATTTGGAAAATTTATACGCATAGCATACATATTCAGCTTATGATAAAAAGTTACCCTAGGTTGAGAAAGTAACTCGTAACATAAAGTGGTTGATGGAGTTGCATCTCCCATCTTATATCAATAATTTTCCATATTCTTTGGTACCTTAGCTCTTTAAAGTTGAATTATTTTGCAATTTCCTCGTTGGCCCTATCCATAGCTTCATATATATACCCCATTGCTGGTTTCAAATCACCATCTTCAAGCATTAAAACCGTAGTAAGGGGGATAACGCATTTCAAGAAATATTTGATTGCCTTTAAAAATTTGCTATCACCTTGAATTATATTTTCAACATGCTTGGCATGAAACTTATGTGCATATGGTCCCCTGGCCCACTCCTCTATACAAACATGTGCCTACGATGAATCTTCTTCTCTTGAAAGCTTTCTAAAGTCCAGAAAGAGGTAGCAAATTTTATAACCCCCGCTTGTGTGAGTTCTTTCTTTTCTGTGAATTTTCAAAACATGTCTAGAACCCAAGCATGTCGGTATATGTAAATGGTTACCTCATTTACTTTTTTATTGGGGTCATGAAAAATCGGTAGATCACCTATATCACTAAGCATTAAATCAATGAGGTGAGCCGAACACAGAGACCAAATTAAGTTTTTTCTTTTATTTTTTAACTTTTTTCTGGCCAAAACATATGCCGACGCTAGGGGTGTTCAAAAAACCGACTGGACCGAACCGAACCGAGCCGAACCGACTCTTTTTTTCGGCTTTTTTCTTAATCGGTCCGACCTCGGTTTACAGTTTTAAAAACCCTGTTAGGACCGACCCGGACCGACTTTATATAAAATAATATTTTTTACATATATATGTATATATATAAGATAAATAAATATTGAAAATATATATTTTAATAGTTTATCAGTTTAAATTATACTTTAATCCAATACTATGTTTGTTTTAATTGCAAATTTTGGTATTTTGTAGGTTTTAATGTTTGGAAAAAAATAGAGTCGGGTATATTTTTATTATTATAAATGATGTAAATCATTCATGTGAGGACCGACGGATTAGACCGGACTGACCCTATAAAAAACCGAACCGACTAGGGTCGGTTAACCGACATTATCAGTCCGGTCTCGGTCCATTTTTTTAGAGGACCGACTAAATCGGCCCGGTCCAAAAAAAACCTCAAAACCGAACCGGACCGGACCGCGAACACCCTTAGCCGACGCACTATCAGTAATTACTTAGACCACATTCTCTTCCATTATCTCCTCAACAAGCGAATCAAGTAATTCATATAATTTGTAGGCATCCTTTAAAAAGGAGGAAGTGCCTAAGGATTTGCGAAAAACCATTCCACGAGGGCTATTCACCAGGAAATTAGTTAAGGTCTTAGATTTCCATCGGTCCATCCATCCAACATAAGAGTGCAACCCGTCTTCTTCCATTCTTTTTTATATTTCTCCAAATTTTCTTCAACATTTTCACCTTCTTTCATTAAACAAGTAACTCTTGTCTCATGGTAAGACGGAGTCCATAGTCTTTTCCCATAATCAGCAATCGACTTTACCATCTTTGTTAACGAGGGTATTTTTAATATATTAAAAGCAATAATATCTCCTTAAAAAATCTACAAATGTCACTAATGATGTTTCCCCTCTTTTTTAACATTACATTTATAGTTGTTTGTTTTACAACACCTTGTTTTCTCTCCCTTTTGATAACATATGCATCCATAGTTCCCTTCGCTTTTTCCAAATTTTTCTCAACTTCAAACTCCTCTTCCCCTCATTTGTTGACCAACTTCTTCATTATAATCATCCTCATTTACTCCTAAAATGTTTTTAAACCTGTTTCTAACATCATCGAGGCATTGCATACAATTTTTGCATCTTCCATGTACCGAAAAGATGGTGTTTCATACTAAAAATACCACCCCATTTTGCATCCTTACAAAAATTACATCTTAAATGAAATCTATTATCATCCACCATTTCACAATAATCCCATGTGGGGTTAACCACAACATTTCTCATTTTTAGTCATTTTCTAAATAAATAAAGAGTAAATATCAAAGATTAAAGCTACCTAATAAAGACAACTTAATAATAAGTAGGAAGATAGTAAATAGGGTAAAAAAGTGAGAAACAATAAATAAATAAACTAGAGTTACTTACCAAAGAAACAAAACAAAGGATATTAAATAGGTTGGAGGCTTCCCTTTGCCAAAAAAAGAGGAAAAAGACAAAAATGTGTTGTTTGAATGAAGGGGATAGAACAATAATGGCGGGGAGGAAAAAAATGAGAAAGGGACCTTTAGAACCTAGGGTTTTCTTTCTTTATGGGTAAGAAAGTGTTTAAATGTTACATTAAGAAATTTCGACTAGAAAAAGTAAAATAAATGTTTTTTAGTATTTTTTTACCTTTGGTTCTGACATAACCCGATCGAAAGTCAGGAATATGTGTATCACGCCTGAATCACGATTCAATCGATACGACACTCGTATCATGATACATATATGATTCAACCAATAAATTTTAAAAAATAATGCAATGGTCTGATACGTATCTTTATTCTATTGTATCGTATCGACTCATAAGACACGCATCGCGACTCAGGAAGTACGAAATACTATATATATATATATTGAGAGAGAGAGAGAGAGAGAGGGAGAGAGAATGTCTTACATCACACTCTATATACCACACCTAGTTATATGCCCTAAGAAACCTTTTGCTTCAAAATCTTTAGTTTTCTATTGAAATCAACATTTCAATCAACACATGTTAGAAAAATTAGGTCAAAATACATTTTTTTAGATATTTTTAAAAAATTCATAAAATTATGTTGGTGCACCCTTATAAATAAGGTACTTTTAGCAATTTTTGTTGGATTTTTAAAAAATAGATAGAAATTGTATTGTGACCTAATTTTTTTAACATATGCTGATTTGAAGATTTAACTCCATGGGTAAAATAAAAAAAAACTAAAAAAAGTCTTTTAAAGGCCTAAAACTAGATGTGATGTAGGAAGCATGATGTATGGGAGCCTTGAACTCTCTCTCTCTCTCTCTCTCTCTCTCTCTCTATATATATATATATATATATATATATATATATATCAAGGTTCTAAAAAATGCGGGGCGTGATCGAGGCGTGGAGGCCAAGCCTTAACCCTTAGAAGCCTAGGCGGGCCTTAGGCATAAAAATGCGTGAAAAGGCATTTAGGCCTTCTTAGTATATTTTAATATTTTTAACCATAACAAGGCTATAGAAATACTAAAATTGTACATATCATAAAAATATTTCTGAATATATGCAAATTAAAATACCATTTGATTATTTTGGATGAGATAATGGTCCGGTTAGTAAAAAAATTCTTTAAAAGGCGATATCGTTTCACTAAAGCATTGTTTTTTTTTAGAAAAAAGTGCGCCTTAAGGGTTTTACCAAGAATAAGGCGTGAAAAACTTAAGGCGGGGCATTTCGCCCAAGCCTTAAGCCTAGGCGTGTTATTTAGAACAGTGATATATATATATATTCAAGTATTAAACTAATATAAATTCCATGGAGGATATCTCCTTTTATAGGGAATGTATGTGAGGACCAAAGCATGGGATTTACACGTGTCTCGCCCTTATTGGTTGGGCAGGAGCATCTTTTCAATGGAGCACAAGAAAGATATGTGTAATGCTTTAATGTTTTTCCCATGAAGGAATATTCCTGCACATGTTGGTTGTCAATGGTGCCACTCACATGGTACTCGCTAGACTTTAACATTATTATCACCATTGCATTTGACACTTAGCCTTGTTAGCATCGATCTCGTCCGCCTAGATGGAAAGAAGGAAAACCTCATTACTGAGTTAAGGTCATTCCTTGGTATTTGTTTGATTGGGGATGACCTCTTTTACTTACTATTGAACGATTTTACTCAGTTCTCTTTAGGTCATAAGATTCTCTAAAAATGTGGTATAATAAAAGAGCCCAAGACTTAGCTCACGATTCCAAACAAGTGGGTGAAGTGTTTACAAATGGGTCGGGGTTGGCATCTCTTGGTTCAAAGATTGACATTTATTTTGCTCAGCCACCCGAATAGAATGACTTGTAATTTTCCTTAATGAAATTTTCAATTGACTTAAGTATGTTATGCGTCAGCAATCCAGTGGGTCTTCGATAAGTTCGTTTAATACACGCATTTTTTCCATTATAAAAGTGAAGGGAATCGTTTTTTAGTCTTTTCAAAATCCCTGTTTCCTTATATATATATATATATATATAGATAGATAGATAGATAGATAGATAGATAGATAGATAGATAGATAGATAGATAGATAGAGAGATAGAGATAGAGAGAGAGAGAGAGAGAGAGAGAGAGAGAGAGAGAGAGAGAGAGAGAGAGAGAGAGAGAAATCGTGAGCCAAATCATTTGGAGATTTCTATAACTCAGCTTCCAGTTTGCTACTTACATCATTCTTTATGATTTCGTTCTCTAGTCTTTTATTGTTATTATATTTTGGGTTTATGTTGAGCTAGGGGATTTCTGCTTAGGGTTTTCCATTTCTAGGATTTAGTGAGGGTTGTTGTAGGTGTAAGTGTGTCATATATGAGTGAAGCTTTGAGAATCTAGAAACAAATTAGTGACCTAAATAATATTTTCCCCGAAGCTTTTGCTGAGAATTATCCCATTTCACTACAAGTCCTTAAACTTGAGGACTGATCGAGGTGGAAACCGAGCGTCCGTGTAAATACGCTAATCTTTGTTATCGGCTTCCGACCATAATGCAAAAAAAAACCCTAAACTTTAACTACACTCCTACGGAGTATATCGAGGAGTCTGGGTATCGAATCCACATGGAATGTTGGATAGATTTTAATTGATTTATTACTTAAAAAATAAACTGTAAAAGATGATGATGTGTTGAGAAAGGAAAAAGGGGGGAAATAAAGAAGTTAACTAAAACTAATTGGAAAATTAAGGTAGGGACACAATCCCCCAACTCCTAGTATGTTGCCTAGTACAAAACTAGTCGTAAATTAATCAATTGATCAAACCCGATCTTTAGTACTCCCAAGCATTACATAAATAAGGGATCGTAGCCCGCATCATACATAATCAAGAGATGAGTACAACAGTGTCATATTAGCTACACGCGCGTTGCACTCTTAAGCATCCCGATTACCTAGGTCAAACGCGATCAAAAGTCCTACAACGGTTGTGATCACCATAATACACGATCTAATAAATTATTAAATTTAGAGAACTAATTTTATACGCAGGCAAACCACATCGGGTTGGGTTCATGCATCCCAACCCTTAAAAATCTAGCCTAACATGCTGAAATTAGTGAAAACCACGTTATCTACGTTGCATGAACTCATAATTGCGTGAAAAGATAGACTAAACATGATAAATAATAATAAAGCTACAAGAAATAAAAGTTACCAAGATTGAAGAACAAGAACATGCAAGAAGAAATCAAAGGTTGAAGAAAAACTGGAAAAGCTCTTGAATTAAAGGTGAAAAATATGTAAATTCTTCCCCTAGATGTTCGTACTTATTATGGAGCTTTTACATGAATAAAATATGAATAAAGAGTCCTAATGACTAAATATATAGGCTAGAGGTCGTTTAGAAGAGTTCCCAAAACATTAAACTCTTTTGGCTAAAAGATAAGGGTAAAATAAAAATCCCGTATCCGGCAATTTATCACCCTTAGAAAGCGTGACTAATTTTATAACGGACTTTGAGCATGACTAATAGCCGGAACGATCCCCTTTTTATGAAAATTGAATCAATCCGCTAAATGGACTTGATGCAGTGAACTTTGGGGGACGGATCGATCCTTTTTTTATGAAAACCAGATTGGTCCGAATTTCCTTCTCAATTTCTATTCATTCCTCTTAACTTAAAATGACCATAACTTCTTCACCGTAGCTCGGATTGAGGTTCCGTTTTTTTCCAGTGTTCTTTTAATTGAAAGATATTCAACTTTCTAGTTGGCCCCACCTCCGAAATATGGTTGAAAAATTACAAAAATTCCCTTGAACTTTCCATTTCTTGGTTTCTTTCATTGTTTTGAGTTCTCTTTCTCACTTTCTTGTATGAAATACCTGTAAAACACATTAAAGATACACAAAATACAAAATAATTTTCAAAAAGGGGTAGTATCATAAATATGAGACAAATCCAATCTACTTACAATGCACGGGATCATAAAAAGCCCGAAATTAAGGGGATAAATGTGAAGAATTTATGCCTAATCAAACCCCCCTAACTTAGAACTTTGCGCGTCCCGAGCAATGTAAAAGCATAAGAGCATGAGTTAAGTACCCTTCAAAAACTTTATTGGGATAGAATAACTTTTTTGCGGGAAAGCGATTGGATTTAGCGTATGCAACAAGCCTTTAAACCCCTAGGTTACCCTAGTAGGACGAGTAGTGTCTCGTAAGAGTTTGCAGTGAATACACCCACAAAATTCGGCTTAAACTTTAAGAAAAATCAAAATAGTTAAAAATTGTACAATTTACACTCCTCAAAAATGGTCACCTTAAAATCATATTCACAAGTCTCAAGTCTTAGTGTGTGTGTGCGAAGCCGAAAATCGAACCACTAATTTCCACCGATTGATCACTACGTTACTTTTCGAAAACTCGATTTGATTTCAAAACCTCACAGGATGCTCTATGTAATACCCCGAGATTTTTAGACCAATAAAATAATTATTTATGGGAGAAATATATATTATTTTAATTGGAGAATAATTAAATTGGCATTGAGGTCAAAGTTTGAGGACGTTAGAAAGTATCTTGAATGGTGATTCTGAGTGTGTGGTTGATTCCGGAAGGGTCGAGATAGTCAAAATGACTGTATTTGGGTCTTATTTGGGTTTCGAAATATTTTAAGTTCGTTTGGCTCGAATTAGAGTAACCGAGTCATTTAAAGTGTGTATTATCATTTAAAGTTGTGTATTTTGGGAGATAAACGGGAGAAGCAAATATCATTTGAGATTAAGAGAAAGAGAAGAAAAGCTTGGAGATTCCGGCCAATCCGTGATTTTAAGGAAGATTCAGACTCTACAACTTTGAGGCAAGTGATTAACCTTGCTAAATAATTCTTGTGCATCTTTCATTTCATGATTTGTTGATAAAAATTGGGGATTTTGGGTTTAAAGTGTCAAAACCTAGATTTTGGGTAAATCTTGCATTTGAGGTGTGTATATGGATTTGAGGGAATATAATTAGTTGGGTTGAGTAATATATGAGTTTTGATGTTATATATATGTTTGGGTAGAATAGAAATGGTTAGAAAATGATATAAATGAATTTTGGGAATTTTTGGCTTTTGAGAAAAATTGCTATTTTCGTAGCTTCTGAACAGGCCGAATTGATTTGGCCCCCATTCCGAATCGATTCGAAATGTTCCAGTTTTCCAGGTCTGATTGATCGAATCGATTTGAACCCAAAGCCAAATCGATTCGGCTTATGACAGATGCCCATGTCTTTTGGAACGAATTGATTCGCATTAGGGGCCCGAATCGATTCGGAAACAGGGCAGTTTTGGGGATGTTTTTCTATAGCGATTTTCGTCCCATTTCATTTGGGTTTATCGATTGGGAACCTCTATATAACTTATGAGAAGTATGTTTTGTAGACTTTTAGGGAGTTTCCCTTATGATAAATTGTTGGGGTCATATTGACTTATTCCGAGAGAATATCGATTGGAGATTATGGTACCGACTAGTGGGGAAGCCCACTATCATTGAGTTTTCTATTTGGAGATAAGTATGGGTTTATAAGAGAGAGGTAGGATGCACTTAGCGATGTTGAATTTTGAATTGAATCATAAATGGGATAACATTAAAGGTTCATATGATCAATTGAGCCATAATATGGATTGGGAATAACGAATGTTGATCGATGTGCATACGAATATAGAGAATATCCTCAATGTTAATTGAATTGGGATATTATTCATACAAATAGAAGTGATGGATGAGTAAATTTCAAGTGCGGGATCATATGGTGTATATAAAGTGGGAAAGTGTGAGAGTTAGAAACAGTTTGTATATCAAGAGTAAAATATACTTATATAAATGAAATTATTTCATTTACGAATACGAGCATAAAAAGAGTATGTATACTTATATGGCGTGATATATATACCTTGTGTGATGGTATGCATTTATATGATGTGATAGTGTATGTATATCTAGTGTGAATGATATATGTATATTTATGTGAAGCATACCCCCTCTATGCTATCATGGGAAGTTGCGCAATGTGGGTGAGACCCCTGGCTTGAGGAGCAGGGAGCGTATAGTCCCCAGGTCATAGCCTCCAATAATATTGTGTGATTTTTATTAGGGGTGAGACGTGGTCGTCTCACTTTCGGGGAGTAACTATGAATGCTTCCTATAGGTTGTGATTTTTTTTATCAATGTGGTGTGAGATTCCGACCGTTGGTACCTAGGATGTTATGTGAGCGATTCCTTGGAAGATGATAGCATTGAGAAACTGCGTCCTCGAGTTATAGCTCGCTGGGATGATTATATTATACTTGTGTGTATAGTATATTACCTGTATATGATTGTGAGATATCATATATCTTTATCTAGTGTAAAGAGATATAAGAATAATGATTGAATCTCATTCCGGGAGATTTTATCCGGACTTAAATTGTGATGACTATATTAAAGAGAATATGATACGTATATATTATATGAGTATATATATTATGTTTGGTACTGAGGGAATAATGGACCCCAACGACCAACATTGTCAAGGAGTAGTGTATCTGGGGGGTTCCTTGTTTGGATTTCGCTTGCGAGACGTCTCACGCACGAAACGCAGTGCAATGTTAGGAGTAGGGAGAAGTTTGGCCCTTAGTATTCAAATTTATATTAGTATATCTCGAAATCGACAGTGTCAAGGAGTAGTGTATCGGGGGGTTCCTTGTTTGGATTTCTCTTGCGAGACGTCCCATGCACGAAACGCAGTGCACTGTTGAGAGTTGGGAATAGTTTAATTAATTATATTAATCAAGTATTTGGGGTTATATGCGTCGTGCAGTGAGGGCATAATGAATCTCGATATTCAATACTGTCAAGGAGAAGTGTATCGGGGGGGTTCATTGTTTGGATATCCCTTGCGAGACGTCCCACGCACGAAACACAGTGCATTATTAAGAATTGGGAGAAGTTTAGTCCTTAGCATTTTGATGCGAATAACTCATTTATATCAATAACTAGAATCTGAGAAATTCTAGTAAGAGAATATGTATATGTATAATTATATGTTAAGTAAGTGACTCACAATTGGGGACTATGGTAGAATTGGGAAGTTGATGGTTAGGTTTTAGATGGAAGTTTATAGGAGTATAAATTTTGGGGAGTAGATTAGATTATATTTCCCCTATATAGTGTTGGGCAGATATTTGAGAATCATGTGCATACGTTTAGGTGCGCGCTTTAGTTGAGAGGTGAGTTGGATTTTTCTGGAGAGTGCGACTCCATTTTTATCATGTTATAATGCATTTATAATTATTATGCATTTTAATGCACTTGCTAAAACTGTTTTCACACCTCGGGCTCTCACCCGTTTATATTTTCTTCTTGCTATATTTATTGTATTATTTTAGGTGTTCCTCCGCAAGGACGCCATTAATGTTGTCTATCCACTGCGTTCGAGGAAGCTGTGGCAGTTGCGGACTGTTGCGGGATTTTGATATAGCCGATTCCTATCTTTTGTATATCTAGATTATGATTCGGTTTGTATATTGGGTTTACACCCAAGAGTTGTAGTTGTAGCTTTTTGTTTATATTTATTTTCTTTGGGACTGTTGTATTGTCTGTGACCCGACAGCATATTCGGGTATTTCCTTTTGTATATTTGTTTGTACTCTAGTACACTACTCTTTTATATAGCATGTGTGTGTTCTTTATCATATTCAGTAACTGTTATGTTGTTGGTTGGTTATTGCTTTCTATGTTTTAAATAATTTTTTTTGGCACCCTCTTTTTGTAGTAATAGGTAGTTAGCTCTATTTATTTTAGTATCATCAGTAGATGTTGAGAATAATCCACTTGAGATTTTTGATTATTTTAGTATAGGCTGGCCACCCGTTATTATTTTAAGCGAGGAGTCACACTCTCACAAACGAATCACTCAGAATGTGTCTATTTTCTCTCGGTATGCGTAACATAAAGAGTAAAAGTAATGGACACGGTCACACATACGAAATTGAAAAGACAAAATTTATTTAGTGAAATGATCTCGTTATAGAAATAAGGTCATAGGAAACATCATCTCTTTTTCATGCCATTTAATCTCTTTTATTATCTTTTGTACCTTAGCTCGCCACGCGGTAGACAATTTCGTAATTCGAACTCGGTTAGGACTTTCTCGGGGTTTTGAAGTGTATTTGGGTAAAATGGGAATGGGAATTTTGGAATTGGGAAGTGTTCTTATGATATCCGTTAGTGCTTTTTCCAGGCTTTTGCTCATTTTCTTTCCTTCTTCTATTTTTTTTTCTTTTCTTATTTTTTTTCTTGCTATTTTTGTTGAGCATTCTTCTATTTGTTTCTTGCCCCTTCTTAT
Organism: Sambucus nigra; assembly: GCA_949130495.1. Classification (NCBI taxonomy): domain Eukaryota; kingdom Viridiplantae; phylum Streptophyta; class Magnoliopsida; order Dipsacales; family Adoxaceae; genus Sambucus; species Sambucus nigra. The sequence continues at coordinate 433,180,903 of OX422211.1, read as the reverse complement.
GCACTTTTCAAACTTTATTTGATGGATATTCGATTTTCACAATTTCGGGCTAATTGTTTTTTGAGTTATCAAACGAAAAGAAAAAAAATTATTAGGCTCAAATTGGGTTGCAAAAAGGTTAATTTTTCACAACTTTTTCTGGCCAATATTTTTGGGCAAATGAGGGCCTACTTCATTTTGCAAATTTCTAAATGCTTTATCATATGCGTCTCGAGGTTAATTTAGTTTAGAGATATTTTAGTGCATGTTATTCATGACAATATCTCACACATTTCCCATAACCTATCAAAATAATAAAATAGAGATCATCAACGACTTATTAAAATGCTGAAAAGAACTTTGAGTTAATCATAAACTCAGATTGATTTAAAAACTTGAAAAAAATCGATAGGCTCAAAATCTCACCGGGTTGATTAATCTCCACACTTATTCGTTAAGTCGTCAATTTTCGCTCAATTTCCATCTTTGGTCAATTTTGGCTTAGTGCTCTTGATTTTTTTACGATTTAAGACTTCAAATATAATAAAGGTGATATTTTTGAAAAATTTAAATTCTAAGTTTTATTTATTTTGCAGAATTTTTTTTTCTTTTAAAATTTTTTCAATTTTTTTGGAAATTTTTGAAATTTTCTAAAAAAACACACTTGGAAAGAACATGTCATCGAATCAATGAAACTAAACAAGAAATGGGAAGAATATCCCACACCCCTAACTTAAATGTTGCATTGTCCTCAACACAAATCAAGAACACAACATAAAGAGGGGAAAAAAAGATATTACCCAAATGGAGCGATCCCCGATGAGTACAAGTCCATTGAATATACAAAACACGTTAGAACCAAGCATAACAGAAAGAATAACAAAAACTTTAACTAATTACTCTAAACTATAATAAAAACAAGAAAAGAAAAAAAAAGCTAATTATGTACAACCAACGATTTGAACTTCTAATAAGTTATACACTAGAAGTCGAAAAATTTGAGGGTCCACCCAAAATACAATTTGACTTTGAGGGATAATCGGTGTACCCTCACTAGGAAGCATGCCTCCCAAAAAATAAGAATTCCGTTTGAACAACGGAAGGCATGTGTGAGATGGAAAAAATCAACCATCACCAATTAAAAGTTTTAAAGGGGTGATGGGGGATTTGGATGCAAAAGGGGACAAGTACAATTGGGATCCAAAAAAAAATTGAACCACTTCCCAAAGATTTTTCAAGTAGTATGGGAAGTGGGGCATACAAAAAGGGATAGTTCATATTGGAAAACAATTCAAGTAAAGAGTCCTCATTGGTAAAAGGTTTAAACGTTTCAAAAGTTTCAATCGACTCATAGGAATCTAGTGGTACTTGTAATGGTTCAATAACGGTGAACGAGAATGGTGATGAAATAAACTCAATCTCAAGTGATTCATCATCACTTAGAGATTGAATTTCAAGGGGAAAGACTCACTTTCAATGAGATGTTCTTAAAAATTTTGAGGTGACACACAAGTCTCAACCTCCTCTTTATTTTCTGAACAAGAACGCACCTCATCGCAAAGTGAGACAATTTCCTTAACAAGACCATAATCGATATTCTTCGCTCGTTGGGTGGAAAGAAAATTCAGTACTCTTTCGATTAGAAAAAGCATGTTTTCTTCCAAAATAGGATTCCTTGACTCTAGAACCTCGGATTCCTCATTTGGTTGAAAACGTTCCTTAGTTTTAAAAATATCGGAAGACAAATCGTCATTGGATTCAAATAATGCATCCAACTCTTGCTCCCCAAAACGATTTTTTTTTATATTAGTTTTCAAGCTTTTCATACGTAAGAGTTAGAAAGGTCTCACCCATGGTAATAGGCCGAGGAATGGATTCTTGAGAATAAACGATTGAAAATGAGTTTCTTCCCGATATTTATTTTCAAGCCTTTCATACTCAAGAGTTAGAATGGCCTCACCAATGGTAATAGGTCAAGCCGCGGATTCTTGAGAATAAAAAGTTTGAAAATGATTACCATATGAACAATTATAAATACCGAACTCACCATGAAAAGACATGATTACTAATTGGTTTGTAAATGGACAGTCCACGTAAAGAGGTGTGCAGCTGAGGATTCAACGTTTCTCCGTGCTCAATTGTGCAAGCCTGCAAAAAAGGTTAAAACAAAAAAAATGCAAAAGAAAAATATCTAACGAAATAGTAAATCAATTATAATATATAACAAAACACTCCCCGACAACGGCGACATTTTGATCAAGGTGGAAACTGAGCGTCTGAGTAAATACGCTAATCGTTGTTATCGACTTCTGACCACAATGCAAAAAAACCCTAAACTTTAACTACACTATTATAGAGTATAGCGACGAGTCTGTGTATTGAATCCACAGGGAATCTTGGATAGATTTTAATTGATTTATTACTTAAAAAATAAAGTGTAAAAGATGATGATGGGGTGAGAAAGGAAAAGGGGGGAAAATAAAGAAGTTAACTAAAACTAATTGGAAAATTAAAGTACGGACACAATCCCCCAACTCCTAGTATGTTGCCCAATACAAAACTAGTGGTAAATTAATTAATTGATCAAACCCGATCTTTAGTACTCCCAAGCATTACATATATGAGGTATCTTAGCCCGCATCATACATAATCAAGAGATGAGTAAAACAGGGTCGTATTAGCTACACGCGCGTTGCTCTCTTAAGCATCCTGGTTACCTAGGGAAAACGAGATAAAAAATCCTACAATGGTTGTGATCACCATACTACATGATCTAATCAATTATTAAATTTAGAGAACTAATTTTATACGCATGCAAACCACATCGGGTTGGGTTCATGCATCCCAACCCTTAAAAATCTAGCCTAACATGGTGAAATTAGTGAAAACTATGTTATCTACGTTGCATGAACTCATAATTGTGTGAAAAAAGAGATTAAACATGGGAAATAATAATAAAGTTACCAACTGGAAATAAAAGTTACCAATATTGAAGAACAAGAACATGCAAGAAGAAATCAAAGGATGAAGAAAAACTGGAAAAGCTCTTGAATTAAAGGTGCAAAATATGTAAATTCTTCTCCTAGATGTTCCTACTTATTATGGAGATTTTACATGAATCAAATATGAATAAAAGGAGTCCTAATGACTAAATATATAGGCTAGAGGTCGTTTAGAAGAGTTCCCAAAACATAAAACTCTTTTGGCTAAAAGATAAGAAAAAAATAAAAATCCCGTATCTGGTAATTTTTCATACTTAGAAAGCATGATTAATTTTGTAACGGACTTTGAGCATGACTAATAGCCGAATCAGTCCCTTTTTTATGAAAACCGGATCAATCCGCAAAATGGCCTTGATGCTGTGAACTTTGGGGGCCGGATCGTTCCTTTTTTTTATGAAAATCGGATCGGTCCGAGTTTCCTTTCTGAATTTCTCTTCATTCCTCTTAATTTAAAATGACCATAACTTCTTCACCGTAACTCAGATTGAGGTGCCGTTTTTTTAGTGTTCTTGTAATTAAAAGTTGTTCAACTTTATAGTTGGCCCCACCTCCAGAATATGGCTACAAAATTATGAAAATGCCTTTGAACTTCCCATTTCTTGGTTTCTTTCATTGTTTTTAGTTCTCTTTCGCACTTTCTCGCATGAAATACATGTAAAACACAATAGATACAAAAAATACTTTCCAAAAAGGGGTAGTAGCATAAAGTTGCCAAATAGTTTTTGATAGAGAAAATGGTAGAAGATCATCTAGGAATATAGTTTGAATTATTTTCTTCAAGATTGATTCATTCCGGGTTTGTTTTCAAGTTTTTACCCAAGTTTCATTCTTGTTATTATTGTTCTTGCATGGTGATTTCCCTTACTTGATTCAAACGATTCCTGGGTTCATAATACGTATTTGCATGTTTCAATATAGTTTCATCATGATTTATTTCACATGCAACGTAATTATTTCATGCATAGTTAGGTTTAACATGTCCAACTAGTTTTAAAAGGGTCGGGATGCATGAACTCAACCTAATGTGCTAGTTGCATGTGTATAAAATTAATCCTCTAAATTTAATGATTTATTACGACCGTATTGCGTAGCAACACAACCATTGTAGATCATTGGATCTCATTTGCTTCCGGGTAACCGGGATGCTTTAGAATGCTATGCAAGTGTCACTATCGCGTGTACCGATTTACTCGTCCTCTGATTAAGTATGGTGCGGGCTTGAACCTCATATACGTAATACTTGGGAGTACTAAATTCTGGGTCTGATTTATCACTTAAATTTACGATTAGTTTTATACCTGCAAAACACTAGGGTTGAGGGATTGTATTCCCGTCCTGTTTCCTTCATCATATAGTTTAAATTTTAAGTCATTCATCATCAGTATTTTAGGTAATTTAGAATAGTCGCGTTCAATTCATACACTAGTATATTAAATAAATATTTAATATATTGCATTTAGTTGTAGTCCATTTCCAAAACCAATCATCTTTTCTTTTTCTTTAGAGTCAGAGTTAAAATTCCGTCGTCTTTCCAACGTCGTCACAACCCTATTGTCCTATTTCCCTAAGGATCGATACCCGACTTATCGGATAATTACTTGAGCGACAGGCTTGCACTTGAGCCTAGAGAGTACGCACTTCTGAGACACATTCTTAGTCGCATCAGGTATGTGGGGTACAACCATATCAAGATGGATCCAACGGATGCAGAGAAGACGACGTTCAGGACCCCGTTGGGCAACTTCATGTACAGAGTGATGCCCTTTAGGTTAAAGAATGATGGGGGAACGTATCAAAGGATGCTGGACATTTTCCATGACTTCTTCCGTAAGTTATTGGAATTTTATGTTGATGATTTGGTGTAGAGTGCGCTTTTGTTCAAATTAAGAAATTATTTAATTAAACTCAGTTTTTCAATTAAATCCTAAAACATACATCTAGGTGTGATTGAAATCAATATGATCATGCAAGAATAGTCAATCACAAACAAAACACACAAATGAGGAAAAATCCCCCAAAGGGGCAAAACCTTTTTATTTTCACTATAATTTGTAAATAACAGTTACACGGATTACAATGAAAATAAGAGTGACATACGAAATACCCTCAGGTGTCGATTTCGATGTCGTCGGTTGGAATCTCCAGCAAGAACTCCAGGTGGGCAGCAATGAAGAAGAAAATGGCTTCTCCACAAATTACTCCAGATAAGTAAAAATGATCCACCTGAAGGTTTAAAGATTCACATACATAGATGGGAGTATTTATATGAATAAAGAAGGCATAAAACCTTAAAAGTGAAGTCTGTTTTCTGGGCTGTTAATCGCAGAAATCGTGTGCAAAAAGACTTGGAAAACATGTAGAAATTGACCCAATATTTATACGAAAATCAAGGCGGCGACGACGTTCGAACGAGATAAGGATGTCACTCAAACGAAGGACATGTGTCACTCGAACGAGATCGCGCGACACGCCTATCTCGCGCGAACGACAGTGCTATGTCGTTTGAACGATCTCGTCGATTGAGGCACTCCGCTTCTATACTTAGAAAAAATTTCTGCTTTTGATAAAAGCAAATCAGATTTCAAAAAAAATATTTTCTTAAAAATTCCCAAATATTTATGCAAATATAAACAACTCCAATAAATCATTTTACCAATAATGCGAAGTGGAGTAGTGGGAACGGTTGAGCAGCACGTCACATGAAGCATGAAGCACGTGTGAAGATGATGGATGCATGGATTCAGATCAAGGCCGTCATGGATGATCGTGATGGCGTGCCGAATGTAGTGCTATCAGACATACATACTATGATCTAGTAAAAATATAAAATTCTTAGATTCTACCCCGGACATTTATAAAATTATGTCCTTACGAATGTCCCCTTATGTCTATGCCGGTACATATATAAAAAAATCCTAATTATGAAATCAAATGACATACAAGATAATATCCCCATTAAACCCTCAAACTGATAATACTAAATGACATGTCTTCAATCAAACTTTAACATCTTCAAATCTTCAGCTCTTCAGAAACTCCCAAAGCTTTTCTCATCAGGGTGTGCAATCAAATAATTATCAACTTTGTACCTACACACATGAGATAAAGCAGATACCAGTGACATGCAACAGTTTGAAATATAATGGTATGCAAAAATAAAAGATCAATTAAGCTTAAGCAAATCATTGATAAATTTACAAAAAAATTCTCCCCCATAATTCATTCTTCCCCTTTTTATGATGTCCCCAAATAGATAGATATGAGAAGCATAAATATGGAAAATGTCACAAGGTAAAAAAAACTTCCTATTTTTCGAATTTTTCAAAAATTTTCACACAAAATATACAACAAAGAATCACAACATGAAAGAACACAAAAACGACCAAGTCGATGATAGTGTAAATGTAGGGGTGTGATCAAATTCGATAGTAAAATCAATGCATACAAACATGACATATGTGCATGATGAAAATTGGATACTCCTAACGAATGAACTCAACATCTTCCTTAGGTGTAAAAAGATGGAAATATGAGACATTTACTCAATTAAATTAGCAAATCAAAGCTCAAAGTGATTTCCACACCAATAACGACCAAAACGATTTAATGCTTTTTCAGGACTTTCAAGGAAGTGCAAACCGTTTAAATTCTCCAACCAACATCCCTCAGATATATATTTTGAATAAAGGTGATCTAAATTATCAAACTTTGGAAAATTGATGGTGAAACCTAATGGCCCATATTTGGCATGTATTGATTTTTATTGCCTTTAAATTTTTTTCGGGCTCTTTTAACCTCTTTGGACCCCGGATAATAAAATTTCTCAATTTTTTAGGTCCAATTAAATGGTGGCTTAATCGCAAAGGATAGATAAGAACCTTTCGTAGCCCTTCACCGTTTTAAAAAAACACAATCTCACCAAATGATTTTTTACATGCATTCCAATCTTGTCAAGTTTTATCGCATATGGTTCGTTGTATAGACAGAATTGAGATGGAAACACTCAAGCCAATATGTGATAGACAAGTGCAATAATCAAATAAAATCGCGCACGTGTGCAATAAAGGAGATAAGGAGCCAAACATGTAGAAAGATATCACTAATCACATCTCAAAGACTCCAAATAATGTAAAGCACATGGATGCAATGATGTAGCGTCTCAATTCACTATCAAACAGTCGCATGGATAAATGGAATGAAATTTGTGACTCGGCTATCTTAAATGCTCATCCATAAAAGGTGTAAACAAAATACAAAAATCATTTTGTGCTTTTCTAAAAATTTTATAAAAAGAAAATCTTTTTGGATTTTTCAAAAAAATAGAAACGCAAAAAATAATATTACAAATGATACAAACTAGCAATAGGAATCATATGATATGAACATGACAATGCATCCTATCCTAGACATGGACCAAACCCTCAATCAACTGTGCAAATCCCTAAAGACTTCCTAAGACTCTCGAATCTAAGGTCATCTAAAGGTTTCATGAAAATATCGGCTAACTGATGTTCGGTGGGTATGAAACTCAGGGATACGACTTTCTCCTCAACTAATTGTCGTATAAAGTGCTCGCGTATCCTGATGTGCTTTGTGCGTGAATGTTGGACTGGATTGTAGGATATGTGTATCGCGTTCGTGTTATCATAGGAGATAGTCATGGTGTCCTGTGAAATCCCATAATCCTCCAACATTTTCTTCATCCACAAGAGTTGCGTACAACAACTCCCGACGGCGATGTACTCAGCCTCCGCAGTGGACAAAGAGATGGAGTTTTGCTTCTTGCTCAACCGGGAGACAAGAGTAGAAACAAAATAAAAACACCCACCATAAGTGCTCCTATAACCATCTACATCCCCGACCCAATCGACATCCGAATAGGCGGACAAACGGTCATCAGTATAAAAGGAATACCAAATACCGTATGAGAGAGTCCCACTCACATATTTGATAATACATTTTAAAGTGAGTAAGTGTGACTCTTTCGGGGATGTTTGATATCGCGCACAAACTCCAACACTAAAGGCAATGTCAAGACGACTGGTAGTCAAGTAGAGAATACTACCTATCATACTCCGATATGAGGTTTGCTCTACATCCTTGTCTGAAGTGTCCTTACTAAGCTTGATAGAAGTACTCATGGGTGTACGTGCATGCTTAGCAGATTCTAAACCAAATTTATTCATTAGGGCTCTAGAATACTTCGATTGGGAAATGAACATCCCATCCTCTAGGTGACGAACCTGGAGACCAAGGAAGAAAGTAAGATCACCTACCATGCTCACCTCAAACTCACTTTTCATCTCCTCCTCAAAGTGATGAGCATACTGGGAGCACGTGGATCCAAAGACTATGTCATCCACATAGACCTGGGCAACCAAAATAGCACCGTCATCTCTTCTGATAAACAACATCATATTAACCCCCCTCTCTTGAAGCCACGGGTTAAGAGATAGGAAGTAAGACTCTCGTACCAAGCACGGGGTGCTTGCTTCAAACCATACAAGGCTTTCCTCAGATAGTAGACATGCTCCGGGTGCTTGGGGTCTTCAAACCCTTTTGGTTGTTCCACGTAAACCTCCTCCTATAGAATGCCATTTAGAAAGGCACTCTTGACATCCGTATGATATAACTTGAAGCGCAGATGACATGCGATGGCGAGTAGTAAGCGGGACGAACTCAAGCCTCGTAACATGAGAAAATGTCTCCCCAAAGTCTACACCCTCTATCAGTGTGTATCCTTGAGCGACCAACCTAGCCTTGTTTTTTATTATGGTACCATTTTCATCCATTTTATTCTTGAAAATCCACCTGGTACCTATCACATTAGTCTCAATAGGTCAGGGGACAAGTTCCCAGACATTGTTCTTTTTAAACTGAAGCAACTCATCCTGCATGGAAGATATCCAGTGTTCATCCTCGAGTGCTTCTTTGTGATTCTTGGGATCGACTGTGGACGTGTAGTAAAAATGACTAACAACGTTCTCTAGCTGAGAATGAGTCTTGAACCCTAAGGTGGGATCGCCTACAATGGAGGCAGGGTCATGACTCTTGCGAACCCAAGCAGGTGTGTCCCCTAACACAGGAGTAGGGTCCACAGGGTGTGGGTGAGGGACAAGTAAATCGTAGCCAGAAAAGTCCTCATCCTCACACTGAAGGCTAGGATCAATAAACATTGTAGGTTCGTAATCTTTAATGGTGACGTTTATTGACTCCATAACCTTAGATCTCTTCAGGTTAAAAACTCGGTATGATTTACTATTTAATGACTATCCTAGAAATATTCCCTCATCGTTCCGGGAGTCAAACTTTCCTAATTGCTCTCTATTCCGTAGGATGTATCATTTACTCCCAAAGACACAAAAATATGCAAGGTTGGGTTTCTTGCCAGTCCACAATTCATAAGGCATCTTAAGTGTGTGTGGATGCAGGTAAACCCTATTCACCGTGTGGCATACAGTAGACACTGCCTCTGCCCAAAATCTCCTGGCAACTTTACAACCTAGAAGCATAGATCTAGCCATTTCTTGAATCGTCCTATTCTTTCTCTCAACAATCTCATTTTGTTGAGGAGTCTTCACAGTAAAAAACTCATGTTTGATTCCTAGGCTATCGCAGTAAAGATCTACCTTTGCTTCCTTAAATTTCATGTCGTTGTCACTACGTATCCTGTTAATAGTGATGCCGTGTTGATTTTGCAAGACATGGCACTTTGTCGTTAAAAACTCTACAACACCAGATTTCTCTCTCAGAAAACCCACAATCGAATATATGGAGAAATCATCCACCATCACAAGGATATACCACTTACCACCCAGACTCTCAGTACGAGTAGGACCCATAAGATCCATGTGAATCAACTCAAGCACACGGGAGGTGGTAATGGAATGCAACTTCTTATGAGGGCTACGGATTTTCTTTCCCAACTGATAGGGTCCACAAACCGTGGAAGTTGGATTTCCAAGAGATGATAAGCCACGTACTAGGTCCTTTTTAGCTAAATGTGTCAAATCTCTAACGTTCACGTGACCTAAACATTGGTTCCACAGATCCATAGGAGTGATCGTGGCGCATAGCAGCTATCTTCTGTCCTCACCCCTAGCACTAAAAGTTTACCTGCTTGATTATAGACATTACATGCGTCTCGGTCAAACTTTATTGTAAAGTTAGTGTCGCACAACTGGCTAATGCTGAGAAGGTTTGCATTCAAATCTTTGACGTACAAAACATTTTCCACTTAGGAAATCATAGTAACTCTACTGTACCTCGTCCTATGATGCTAGACTTTCTCCCATCTCCAAAGGTGACTCTACCTTCCTTACAATCCTCTAGGTAGGTAAAAAATGAGACATCACCTGTCATATGTTTGGAGCACCCACTATCAAAAGACCACTGTGAGGTATTATGTGCTTTGAGAGCGATATGAACAACAAGGGCCTTTTTATCTTTCTTAGGTACCCAAGAAGTGGTAACCTTTTGTTTACCCTTGTTGTTGTTAGTTTTAGCTGGGATACGAGAATCATTCACTGGCGACAAAGATATCCGTCGGAATTCCTCCATCAAACTCTGTGATGTGGAAGTTAAAAACTCAACACGCTCTCTCAGACTGGAAAAATCATCAGTATGATGTGGTGGAGCAGTAATACATTGTGCCCGACCCAAACTATAGCAAAACACCCTGAGGTTGCCTTTTCTTTTGCAATACGTACAAAAGAACACAGTCTTAGGCGGACCTTGGTTTTCTTTTCTTGGTCAAACTCTCCTTCGTGGTTTTTGACGATGGCCATATGGAGTCGTAGTAAACTCAGGAACTGGTCCAGGTGTAATTTAGGATGTGGCGGCACCATCAAAACCTATTCCCTGCCTATCACCAAAACCTAAAGCGCGGTCGGGGAGCATCTTTCCCATTTTTCCAGATTTGTCCTCGATTTGAACCTTGACTTCCCGTTCTCTCTCAAAATCATGAGTAAGCTGGGCTACAAGGGCTTCAAGTTTCTTCCGATTCTCCGGGGAGGAATGGAGCTCACTCTTAAGACTAGACACTTGTTTAGTCAAGTCCCTTTTCTCTTTCTCAAAACAAATCTCTCTCTAAATAGTCTCTCTCTCTCTCTCTAACCAAACTTTCTTTCTCAACACATGCAAACTCTCTCTCTCTCTCTCTCCCTCTCTCTCTCTCTCTCTCGCTTCTTCTAAATCTTCCTCTAAAGCGGTGATCCTGAGAACTAATGCTATGTTACGCTTTTTGATTTTAAATGACTCATTGTATAACTCAGCGTAAGTGCGTTGAAGATTCCTCTCTCTCTCACTTGCATCATCCTCCCCCTCACTCACATCGTTCTCACTATCGAGGTGTCCCTGTGAATAGCCTCCTCATCATCATGAGGAGAACTAGAGGTACACACATGACTAGCCATGAATGCGGTGAAGTTACACTCATGTGGTGACTCGTCTCCAGAGTCCACCGACTCGACCTCACTGTCATCACTAAGGGTAGCATTAAGGAAAACTTTGCCCTTTTCTTTGGAAAATCCGTTCAACCTGGTAGCACATTCAAAATCTCTATGACCCTTACCATCGCACTCATAGCATCTTTCACCGTCTTTCTCATGAGGGTCTTTAAAATCTTTTTCATTTTTCTTTTCAGACTTATTTTTCTCAAAATTATTTTTATCTTTAAAATTTCCATTTTTCTTGAATTTGAGAATTTTTTTGAATTTTTTAGCAAACACTGCCAAATCATCTAAATCAAAGTCACACTCGGAATCAGACATTTCTATCTCCCTTTTTCTAGATGACTCAACTCTCTTTCTTGCCGACCCCTCACTCTTTCTATCCTGGGCGTTAAGTGCAATTCTCTTATCTTTAGGCTTGACAGATTTAGGAAACATATCAATTTCATACGTTTGTAAGTCTCCTACAAGTTCCTCTAATTTAAGCGTGTCTAAATTACCCATAGAATTAAGCACAGTGACTTTAGGGATAAAACACTTAGGCAGTGATCTCAGAATCTTTTTAACAACTATAGGATTAGGATTGTGTTCACCAAGATTAAAGCTAGTGTTTACAATATCAAATAACCTAGCATAAAATTCATTAAAACATTCAGTCTCAAGCATGGTGATAATTTCAAATTGAGTTTTAAATTTTTTCAATTTAGACTCTTTCCCAGCATTAGTTCCTTCATGAGTAAGTTGCAAAACATCCCAAGCCTCTTTTGACGTGGTGCATGTCATTATCCGTCGGAACTCGTCAGGTGTGACGGGTCCAGAAATAGCACTTAAACCCTTAGTATTAAAAGATGACCATTTAAATTCTTCTTCAGTTCATGCAGTGACATATTTTAAATTAGTCACATTATCAACATTGATGGAGGGAGGTATTTGCGACTAATCATCCACCCTCTTTCAACCAAAATCCTAACTCTTTCATCAATGGATTTTAAAGTAGATTTCATGCGGGCTTTCTAATAATCATAGTTTGTCCCGTCAAAAACTGGAATTTTATTATATAATTTATCCATATTGAACACGCCCGTTTTCAAAAATCAATTTTTCAGAAAATTGATATCTTAGAAAAATTTTGCAGAAAATTACACGGTGTAATTGTGTAACTGGCTCTGATACCAATTTATAGAGTGCACTTTTGTTCAAATTAAGAAATTATTTAATTAAACTCAGTTTTTCAATTAAATCTTAAAACATGCATCAAGGTGTGATTGAAATCAATATGATCATGCAAGAATAGTCAATCACAAACAAAACACACAAATGACGAAAATCCCCCAAAGGGGAAAAACCTTTTTATTTTCACTATAATTTGTAAATAACGGTTACACGGATTACAATGAAAATAAGAGTGATTTACGAAATACCCTCAGGTGTCCATTTCGATGTCGTCAACTGGAATCTCCCGTAAGAACTCCAGGTGGGCAGCAATGAAGAAGAAAACGACTTCTTCACAAATTACTCCGGATGAGTAAAAATGATCCTCTTGAAGGTTTAAAGATTCACATACATGGATGGGAGTGTTTATGTGAATAAAGAAGGCATAAAACCTTAAAACGTGAAGTTTGTTTTTTGAGCTGTTAATCGCTGAAATCGTGTGCAAAAAAGACTTGGAAAACATGTAGAAAGTGACCAGATATTTATACGAAAATCGAGGCGGCGGCGTTGTTTGAATGAGATAAGGATGTTGCTCGAACGAAGGGTAGGTGTCGCTCGAACGAGATTGTGCGATATGCCTATCTCGCGCGAACGACAGTGATATGTCATTTGAATGAGCTCGTCGATCGAGGCACTCCGCTTCTACACTTAGAAAAATTTCCGCTTTTGATAAAAACAAATCAGACTTCGAAAAATATTTTCTTAAAAAATCCCAAATATTTATGCAAATATAAACAACTCCAATAAATCATTTTACCAATAATGTGAAGTGGAGTAGTGGGAATGGTTGAGCAGCACTTCACATGAAGCATGAAGCATGTGTGAAGATAATGGATGCGTGGATTCGAATCAAGGCCGTTGTGGATGATCGTGATGACGTACCGAATGTAGCGGTATCAGACATACATACTGTGATCTAGGGAAAATAGAAAATTCCTAGATTCTACCCCGGACATTAATAAAATTATGTCCTTATATTTGGTCATAAAGTTGAAGAAAGAGGAGTCCCATCTAGATGACTTGAGGAAGGTATTCATCCGTTCTCGAAAGTACAATCTAAAGATGAACCCTCTGAAGTGTGCTTTCGAGGTTACAAGTGGTAAATTTCTTCATTTTGTGGTAGATCGATAAGGAGTGCAGATGTATCAGGACAAGCAACGAGCAATTTCGAAAATGCCTTGTCTAAGAACGACGAGGGAGCTCAAGATTTTCCTTGGTAAAGTCTCCTACCATAGGAGATTTGAACCAGGACTAGCCGAAATAACTCACCCACTGATGGAACTGCTGCGAAAGGGCACAAAATTCAAATGGGAGGAAGCTCACCAGGAGTATTTGACCAACTTAAAGAAGCTGATCACTTCTCCACAATCGATGATCCCCCCAGAGCAGGGATATCATTGTAACTCTACCCCACATCTACTACAAGGTCCATCGGTGCCCTTTCGGCTCAGGAAGTCGATGATCAAGAAAGGCTAGTATACTACCTGAGCATGATCATACATGGACCAGAGGCAAGGCACAGTAATGTAGAAAGGCATTGTTTAGCCTTGATATTTGTAGCACAAAAACTTAGACATTACATGCTATCTTGCACAATTCCCATTGTGACAAGATGTGACCCAATTAAGTTTTTGTGGGCGAGAACCATTTTGATTGGAAGAGCGTTTTGGTGGTTCCTCATCCTTTCAGAGTATGTTTTGAAATGTGTGGTCCCTCGTGCGATAAAGAGACAAGGATATGCGGATTTATTGGCGATTTTACCATCAGGGGTATTTGAGCCACCCCGAGAGAGCATTCCGGGAGATGACTTGCAGGAAATTTTTTTGGATGCCAACTTTGAGGAATGGACGATGAAGTTTGATGATTCTTCGACAAAAAATAAAGGAGGGGCGGGGGTTATCTTTTCTAAAGGGATGGAAGAATTTTTCCTTTCCTACAAATTGGATTTCCATTGCTCCAATAATGAAGAAGAGTATGCAGCATTGGTACTTGGATTGCTAGAGGCGCTATAAGGGGAATTCATTCACTATGCATCAATGGTGATTCGAACTTAGTGGTTTAACAAGTGAATGGGGAATATACGTTATATCACCTCAGTCTAGCACCTTATAGAATGATCATTCAAAGGCTGATCAACCAGTTCCATTAAGTCAAGATAAGAAGACATCCCAGAATGATGAATATACATGCTAATGCCTATGCCGCCATTGCTCATAAATTTTCTATGAAAATCGATTCAACTACTATGGTGATATAACGGAGAAAAACCCCATCGGTTGTTCAATCAGATCCTACCAATGGAAGGTGATTTGGATTAGAGGGGCGAGATCAGGAAGCAGTTGGAGTCTGGGGAAGGCAAGATGGAACTTAAGGAGCTAGCACAATACTTTACCAATTATGGAAACCTCTACTTCAGGAACATGGGAGGATGGTTGTCAAGATGCATCGGTCCATAAGAATTAGCATAGAGATTAAAGAAGACACATGACGAACATTGCGAAACATCGAAGATCCCTCTACACAGAAGAATTCAGAGGGAGGGATACTTCTATCCAACAGTGAAGTAAGATGCAGTAGAGTTGCAACGAAGATGTGATAAATGTTAACTCTTCTTTCAGGTAGCTGAATGCCACTTCATTGAAACTCAAGAAGACTGGAGGCAGCCTTACAACGATTTTATAAAAAAACAAAGTTATTCTTTTAGGAAAAATGGATGCGATGTGACTCAAACAAAGGGACCGATGGTTTTACGTCCAAGAGGATAAGCTCTATCGAAGAGGTACTTCGACAGACCGTTGAGATTCATCAGGAAGGGGGAAGCAGAGGAAGTTTTAAAGTAAGCTCACGATCCAACTCACATTGGAGGAGAAAATCTATATGACCAACTAATGACCTTAGGTTATTATTGGCCAACTATGGAGAAGGATTTTGCTGAGTTTGTATGAAAATACAAGGCGTGCCAGCTACATGAAAACATGATCCATGCCCCTTTGGTGGACCTATTTTCTTTAGCCTCTCCTTACCCGTTACACACTTTGGAATTTGAACTAGTAGGGGTAATACACCCATCTTTGAGGGGGAAGATCTGGATACTCGTGGCAATATAATATTTTACAAAGTGGGTTGAGGCAATACCACTCATAAGAGAAACTAAAGGTGTGGTGGCTAACTTTATCGGGGAGTACATTATTTACAGGTTTGGGATTCCAAAGGTTATCCTCTCTGATAACGAGACCCTGTTTGTCAATAAAGAAGTAACAATGCTTATAGTCAATTACTCCATCAATCATCATACCTCAACGGTGGCATATCTTAAAGGAAATGGACAAGCTGAAGCAACTAATAAGACCTTGGTCAATATTTTTATCCAAGACAATATAAGACTTCCCATGATCGTGGGATGACAAGATTCCAGCAGTCTTGTGGGCCTATTGAAAGACTAAGAGGAAGCCTACAGGGTACACTCCCTTATCACTTGTGTTTGGGGCCGAAGCAATTCTGTCGGTAGAAATGGAAGTCCCCTCTGCCCGATACGCCTTGCAAAGAAGCATGCTCCCTTAGAGTATGCATGTATAGTTGGAAGCACTAGATGAGCACAGAGATAACGCAATGCAACATTTCCAAATATACACGAAATAACTCTCAAGGTTATACGAAAACTTGGTAAGGCCCAGGAAATTTGTGGAAGGGGATTTAGTCTTGAAGGCAGCGGTGAAGCATATTCGGGGGCTCTCATTGCCTAATTTTTTTGTGAATTAGGAGGGACCTTTCATTATAAAGGAGGCTCACGATTCAAGTTACTGCTTAATTTCTAAAATGGAAGAGGACAAACCTTTCAAGGTTAATAACAAATGGTTGAAAGTTTATCATGTGTAGGCTAGTAACCTTAGTTAGAAATTGTTGTTTTTGTTATGGTGCAATTCGTTGTATGAGTTATTTCTTTTGTAATGAGATGAAAAGAAAGAGTTGTTCGTGAACTTATGAAAGTTTGAACTTTGCGATAAACCAAGATATTGCAATGGAACAACACATGATGATAAAATACTATATCCTTTTTCATTGATATGATGATTACAAAAAAATTGGGAACTAATGCCTAATATTCACATATGAAGAAGAAGAAAAACAAGGAGGGTGTTAGCCCAAGAGGAACCACAGATCTGGGGAAGAAAAGAAATCCCCATGTAAGACGAAAGAAGCTACGAGGAATGTTTATTGTGCAATGATGGAACCCTCAAGTCTGGTATGGGATTGGGCATGTTGAATGACCAAAATCTCCCGTTACTACATCGCTTTGAGCAAAGCTTCTTCGGCTGCCTTAACCTTGAGATCAGCTTCCTCCATCAGAGGGACCAACTCTGCTAACTTGGCCTCCTCGGCCTGTTGAGCATCCATATGCTTTTCAAACAGTTCCCTCTGGCTTGCCATCTGGGTGGACTTCAAAACCTTCAAGTGATCGATAAACCAGGAGAACTGAAATCCATCTCTGCCCAACTCCCTTAAATTACCCAAGTGTTGATTAAAGAGGTGCCTCGACTGATCCGAAATGGGAGTATTAATGACCTCGGTAATAATGGTCGCTATACAATGGATCCTGAATCCCATCATCACGTTGCTTGACCGAAGGCACTCAGAGGTAAAGGTCTCTGGATGATGGGTGGCTAATTGTTTGATGATGGATCGTTGGCAGGCAGAGAACTGAGGAGACTGCTAAAGGACTTGCAAGAAAAACTCATGAGAATCCATATTAGGAAAAGGAATGACGCAACTGAATTCACTGTTAAATCAAAATTTGGTGGTTGAACCACAATCGTTATGGCTGGACTCATCCCTGGAAGCTAACTCCTGATCCGAAAAAATGACAGGCGATGGAGGACTATGGATTTGTCCTTCGATAGGAGCGAGCTCCTTAGAAACCTAAAAAAGAGATAAAGAACAATTAGTTTGACGAAATAATCTTAACAAGTGGTTTTCATTTTTAAGTCACCGTTATAGGTGGAGTTTGATGATAAATCTTAACAAGTGTTTTTCATTGTTAAGTCACCGTTATAGGCGGAGTTTGATGAAAAACCTTAACAAGTGGTTTTCATTGTTAAGTCACTGTTCTAGGTGGAGTTTAATGAAATATCTTAACAAGCCATTGTTAAGTCACTGTTATAGTTGGAGTTTGACAAAAAATCTTAACAAGTGATTTTCATTATTAAGTCACCATTATAGGTGGAGTTGGACGAAAAAAACTTAACAAGTGGTTTTCATTGCTAAGTCACCGTTATAGGAGTTTAGCAAAAAATCTTAACAAGTGGAGTTTGATGAAAATTTTCAATAAATGTTTCTTCATTGTTAAAGTTACCTCAAAGGCACAATGGAAGTACTTATGCAAAGTAAATGGGGAAAACACAAAAGATACCTTAGGAATGACTGGAGGAGTAACGGTACTTGGAGATGCACCTGCAACGGAAGAAATTACAGCAGGTCTGGGCGAAGAACTCCTAGTTTCTCTTTCATCTCCCGAAGAACCCCAGCGAGAGGAACCTCAACCATAGGCGAAGCACCTCCCTCGGGAAAAGGTACTATAGCCAACATAGGGGAAGAGGCAGAGGCACCAGTTCGTCCTCCCACGGGGGCATTAACACATGGCAAGGAAGATAGCATAATGATATACGGGGCCATATGAGGGACCCAAGAAGAAAATGATGGAGTTAAAATGGGGGAAAGTTGCAAATACAATGTAGTGTTAGGCATGAACAACACGACATAAGAGATGTAGCAAACACAAAGGGAGAAACTTACCTTAGTGATGATGATGAAGGGAGAATGAATAATTGCAGGCCTCACTAGAGGGAACTGCAGAATTCACCCAACAAGGGACGTGGACATATCAGGGGCAGTGATAACCTGAAAGGCAATGAAAATACATAGTCCCACAACGAAGAAAAAAAACAGATGGAGCAAAAAAAATCCAAGTGATATTCAAGTTATTACCACTGCAGGACTAAAAGAAACTGGAACAACTTCCAAAGGAACCATCGAAAGGTAAGATGGCACAGAAGAAGCCAGAGGAGTTTCCTCTGGCTTAGAAGAAGCTCCAATAGTTTCCCCAGAAACACCAGCCATCCTGATAGCCTCCTGTGCACGCCCGGACGTAGAATGGCATGAGTAGGCGAGCACGTATATGGGAGAACGGGGATGGGATGCATCAATTGAAATTCTCCCGAAGCACCCTCCCACGAAGGGGCTCACAGGAGGACTTGGCCTTTATCCTTCAATATCCTACACAAAGTTTCTAAAAGTGTTAGAAAATTCACTTCATTATACTGGAAATGGTTAAGTGTGGAAAGAAAGAAGTTACCTCTTGCTTAGGAGAGGAATGGGATGATATGACCATCAGTGAAGGAGGTGGTGAAGGAACTGGTAAAGCCCTCTCAATTTGACCTGGCTCAACATCAAGACTATCTTCCAGGGCGATGGCCTCAACGATAGATGGAGGAGGGGCAACAGATGGTGGTGGAACCTTATAGGCACGTTTTCTTACTGCTTTTTGTACCCAAGGTCTTCTTTCTAGCCCCAGAAACACCAACAGTGGAGGGGAATCTGGACCTATTCCTATGCTTTGATGCCCCCTTCGTTGGATCTACGATAGTAGTGGGGAAAACAGTAGTAGGAGGAACGGGGGGGGGGGGGGGGGGGTCTTGAAATGCCCAGTGCACCCTTTGCAGTTCAACTTGACACTTGGCTCATATCTCCTCACTTAGTTCTGCAGGCATGCCGGGTGGAACATAGGAGATAGGGAATATATCTAGGGGAGCCTGGAACTTGGGTTGGGATGTTGACTTTGATTTTAATTTCAAAGAAGTTCCACCCTTGGAAGTTTTGAATTTTAGTAGTATGTTTTGATGTCCCCTCACTAGGAGTCACATCAATAGGAGTACCCTTAGTATGTGGCTTGGGTGTGGGAGATTTCTTGGGCCTGGGCGCAGCAGTGGGGATCATAGGGTAGTAAGAGGGAAACTCTGATGGGGGACTTTTGGGAGTACGACTTAGAGGGAACTCAATCCCGATGATAGAATTCTCTTTCAAACCCAACTCTAAGGGTGGAAAATTTTGAACTGTTGGGTAAATGGGGGAACCTTGAACAAAATCCTCAATTCTAGCTAGTTGTTGTGGCCATTACTTCAACACAAAATATGAAGTAACATCACCTTTCCAGGTAAGATCAAGATGGTAACTCGACCGCTAATTGTAGATAGATGGTGGAGGTTTCTTACACGGTGTAGAATGCATAAGCCTCATACAAGGTGGCCCTAGTGTAAGATTCCTGGAACATTGGTCGAGGAACCCCCTAGTTGTAGCCAAACTGGCGACTGCAACGGTTGGGGTTGTAGTTTTCTGAGGTGTACGCCCATTCAATATAAGAGGGCAAGTAGCTAGGAGTTAGAGCTAAAACGATAGAAAATAAGGGGTCCTCCATGATAAGATCCTCAGACTTGGGTTGAACGAACGTGGGTGAAGGACAGAAAAATTCGAAGTGTGGGCAAAAAATTCCCCGCCATAGGGCCTTATAACGAAGCAACTCATTTTATCAAAAATGCCTAGGATGTCCTTACGACTTTGCTTTTTTGGAAACGAAAAAGACAATGTGGCTTAATGGTGTGGCCAATTGGAAGAGGGATTTAGTTGGCTGATATCTTAGGAAAACGGAAATATAGGAAACCCGTTAAAACTATGGCATTGGAAAATTTTTCCAAGTTATATCGGCCCAAAGATCGCTCCATGTCTAGGAGAGTCATATCTAGCCAAGAGTAAAGGGATACCAAGGCCATGGCTATTGGAGGGAGCTTGTATCCCATGGACAAACGAACAGAAAGGTTAATGAGATACCTACGAGGTTGGTCATTAGGCTTACTGGGCAAGATAAAATGGGAGAGAATGATGAGTATATAAGCTGACATCTCAAGGGGTGTACATTTCCTTAGTCTAAACTCTAAGGAGGCAAAAGCACGATAGAAGGAGATAATGAGGGGGGTGAAGGTAGCTTTATTGGAAGTAACAATACACCTCCTACAAATATGATCCAAGTATGCTCAGGCCTTTATTTCCTCGGCATCCAAGGCCTCATCGTGTTAGGAAGAAGTACCAACAAGCTTAAGACCAAGAAGCTTACAAATATCCTCAAGGGTAATGGTGGACTCTCCCCAGGGGGAAATAAAGGTATGGGTAGTGATGTTTCATCGAGAAACCAAAACTTGAAGGGCAACGTTATGTTTAAAAAGGTAAACTCTCCGAACCAGGTGGCACGATGAAGATCAACTCTGGTGAGGGCATCAACGTATGTGGATTGCATGAACGAGTTCTAATCAAAGAAAAGAGAGGGAGAACAACCTGGTCCTTCGAAATCAATGTGGGAGTAGGGAAAGTCACCTTGATCAAAATAGAACATCATGGTTCCCTCTGGGGTAAAGTAACCCCAAACAGCAGAGTCCTCATCTTTATCACCCAAGAGTAAAGGGTCACACTTGGCAGTTAAAGTGCAAGTCTTGCAAGAACCCTATAAGTTATCACCATTGCCAAAGATAAGAAATCAACGATAAATATGCAGTTGTTCTTGGCGAGCAACCTCCAAGGTGGTGGCATCCATAGGGGCAGTAGTGATGGTGGCAGGTGGAGCACTAGCGGTAGGGGTGATTGGAGAGCTGGAAGAATCCATTGCAGATGACGCGTGTGTAGAGAGGAAAGAAAGAATTGGAAATGGTGAAGAAAGAAAGATTAAGAGAAGTAGAGACTAAAAAAAGGAAGATAAATGAGAAGAAAACCAGCAATAATAATGGCGGTTTGATATTTTCTCTCTCTAAAAAATCTCTGTAATTATGAAGGTAAGCAAAGAGACGAAGACGAAAAAAGTGGCTAAGTGTTGAGAATTAGTCATTTGAAATCAAGTCGACATTTGAGTTTCACACAAAGGCACGTGCCAAGCTTTCAAAATGATTGCAAGTGGACATATGGCACTTCGGGGCATGCTTTGACAGTTGAAAAGACATGCTCACGTCATTAATGAGGTGATGTATGGGAAAGGCGTGTTGCTTTCAAGAGAAGTTAAGTTTTGGAGCCAAATTTTTTTTCAATCAAATAGAGGCCCCCACACTGAAAACCTAAACTGAGATAAAACGGGTTAAAGAGGCATCGAGGAGAAATTCAACATTATAGAAAAGGCTCCACATGGTGTAGTTTAAAAAGTTCACGATGTCCCCTCGCCACAAGCCCGTTTGGAGATACGTTTGGCTTATGTACATCAGGGAGAATTTTACTTTTTGAACAAGATAAAACGAGGAAGAATAACGGAATGACAAAAACTGGGGAGAATTTAAGGTTCAACGATTACTTTGGGAGAAGTACAGGTAGGGGAGAATTTAACTTCTGAACATCCAAAACGGTTAGCACTTTCCTCAAATTTTTTGGGAGAATTCCAATCGCCAGCGAAGAAGGCAAAACGAAAGAAACATAACGACAAAAAAAAGTAGCGATGTCCCTTCGCCACAGGCCAAGAATTTGTAGAGCTCTAGATCAGGTATATCGGGGAGAATTTTACCTTTTTTGGCAGGGATAATGGCAGAAGTTTCAACGAAGACAGAGAGGCAAGAATTTTTCTCCCCATAAGTTTAAGGTTCATCGGATTGAGAAGTTTTTGTGAAGAAATTTCTTGTTGCCACAACAAATCTCTACACAAAAGGCAAATGTAGAGGGCTTGAAGATAATCTATGGATTAGAGATAAGCCTCCCCAGCTAATAGAAGAGACTTTAAGGGAAGGAAGCAACATGAAGACATCGAGACAACTAAGCATGGCAACCCAACTAGGAGATTGGATGATACAGCTCACCCCTTACTTCCTGCTTGTTATTTAGTTAAATTGTTAGCATTGATTTAAATGATGTAACAATTTCAATATTATTCAGTGTGAGGTCAAACGGTACTCACGAGAGACCAGGCCTGGCAGGGCCTAGGAGAGCTTATATGCTCTATCTAATAACCTCGTCGTGGAAACTTCAAAGGGACTTGGTTTGGAGGATTGAGAAGTGAGTCTTCGTTGGGGCTTGTCCTGACCATCTTAGATACACCTGGTAAAACACCGAAAGACCTTTCACAATGGAAGCTTGTGCGGAGCAGTCTTGAGTTCCATCATATGTTAAGTTTTGAACCAAACAATCCTCTACCTAATGTCACATCTACTTTAGGTGATGTCACTAGCCAACTAAGCATTGTCCAATCAATACTTAAGTAAACCACCATGGTATTTGGGGTTGTTAGATAGTTGGTGAGCCACCTTTATGGTGACAATCCTCTGACACACAGTGGTTAGGAAAAAGACATATCTTTGCATTTAATGTTTATGACATCGGACTAAGTATCCTATTATGCATTTAAAGTTTGTGACGTAAAGGATGTCTTTCACAGCTGTGAAGGACTGAGGCATCTCAGGAGTAGTGGGGGGGGGGGGGGGATTTTTATTGACCTCGACCACTTATAAGAGAGGGGATCCTTTTTTAAAAGTTCTTTCTAGAGATTTATTTCTAGAGAGAGAGATAGAGAGAGAATATACCAGAGAGAAGTTATTGGAAACCAGAGTTCTTACTCACCCACCATTGTCATTTATTGTGAAGCTTTTAATAGTTAAACCAGAGATCTTTCAGATATTGTTGTTGTGTTGGCTACCTGCCAAGGTTTATCTAGGATGATTACTTCTCTCTCCCTTTGACTGAGTTACTTATAAGTGCCCTTTATTATCATTGAGTTATACACGAGTGTCTTATGAGTTCGATCTGAGTGTTGATCGAATATACTATTGTGCATTTACTTCTGTTCATTAAAGAGTTTATGGGTTTTCCTTTATCATCATACCTATAGGAGTTACACCTGAACTAGTATTACCATACTCCCAAGCTACCAGGGGACTACCCTCTTACAAGATGAATCCAACCTTTTCTTCATTCCTATAACAATGTTCTGTTTGTGACCTCTGTCTTCCCATTGCATGATGGATGAGCTAATGACGAGTGTTGCTTTTTGATTTTGTCCATATCACAATATTTTGAAATTAATCATTATCAAACTGGGTGTCGTGGTTGGCAATGAAGGCGTGTGGGATCCCACATCTTCATATCACATTTTTCCATATAAAATGGAAAACCTTAGCGTAGGTCATTTCTATAAGTGGTTCAGCCTCTATCCATTTTGTGAAATAATCTATTGCTACCACCAGATATTCGAATCGTCCTTTTGTTTCGGTAGTGGACCGACCAGATCCATACCCGAAATGTCAAATGACTAAGGTGATGCGATGGGAACCATCTCATCTCCCGGTCTCTTAAGCATCACTCTGAATCTCTGACACTTATTTCACTTCTGCGTGCATTCTTCACAGTCTTTCTTCACTGTGGGCGAGTAATATCCTTGGATTTCTATTCTTTTTACTAGGGTCCGACCAACTGTGTTGGCCTCACACGATCCTTCATGTATTTTTTTTAGCCAGGTTGGGTACCTCCAAGGGGTGAATACATCTCATCATCGAGACAATGAAAACTCTTTTGTGTAGCACTCCATTTTCCATAACAAATTAGGTCGCCTTGTAACAAATTCTTTGTGACACCCCGCCTAATAAAATATCGGGTGATCAGTCCTATATCAAATTAAATAGGAATCTCATCTGGTTCATTCTTAACATCACTGTCATCAATTCATTAATTACTAACCACCTAGTCTTTCATTAAGCCGATACCAAATTTTATCTTTATTAATCCAACCTAACCAACGTACTAGGAAAGAAAATAAATGAATACAAGGAAGAAACTAAACATACCACAAAGTAAGTACAAGAGTTTGTTGAACAACATTGACTACAAGCCATCCACAAAGTGCAAGTATAAAAGAGTACTAATACATGCCAAGACTGAATATAAAAGTACAATCGAACAAGTCCCTATCTAGAGATAGAATGAAACATGCGTCTACACAAAAAACTCGCAACAATCCACATAAGCTGCAGCCATGCACCCTGTAGGAAGGAATCAGGCCTAGCGCCTATGTGGTAGGACACCTAAAAGTTTTTTGAAAATATTTTATAGCAGGGGTTAGAACCCAAAATATTTAAAAATATTTAGCAAGTGAATTTAAATGCAAGAAGTAAATATGCAAATGCTCTCCATATTTAAATTAGTGTCTCGCACTCCCTTGAGTATACCTCACCCCTCAATTAATGTGCACGCCTAACGAATTTTACATAATACACCTAGCCACTCTCCCTGTAACTAGCCTTGTCCCAATAATATTATGCTAATTACCCCACTATTACACCCCAAGCGAGTATAGTACATTTCTTTATGAGTTATTATTCAAATTAACTTTCATGAAGCATCAATTCTCACTTTAATTCATATAACATTCCCACAAGTTATATTATCTATACATTTCACACCATGTTTATATATAAATTTCCGTATATAATTCTGCACTATATATACGTATCATATCTCAACATTCACACACATGTTAGATATAAATGCTATCACCAACGCTTAGGAGGCGACCATAGTTCCCTCCGAAGTGTCCACCCCATACCATAACGGCCCCACCTCTAACACGGACGCTATGGCCTGGGGAATAAACTCACCCTGCATTCGCTAGTCAGGGGACTCACCCACATCGCGCAACCGCCTATGATAGCATAAATATTGGTATGGCTTTACTATATATATATTATTCACACAAATATATATGTATAAATCATATATGTACTACACATCGACATATATATATAAATCCAGACTATTGGAGTATTATGCCCATACCCAAGCCTAAAACATTTAAGTTTATGGTCTGACTTCATTTTATTTAATTATACCCTAATTAATTCCCGTTATTTTGTCATAACCCCTTCTAAGTATACCCAGACTTTCTATCCCTCGACCCGAAATTCACTTGTTTCAATTCACCCTTCAATTTCATACAATCAAGTTTAATCACTTAAACAACAAGATTACAATATGCTAAATTATGAACTTACATCTCCAATTTCATGCAATTTAGTCAAATAAGTTTTAAGGTTAATTATGCCCAAATTCACCCAAATTCAATACTTAATTTCATAATTCAGTTAGGGCATGAACTATAAATTTCCAACATAGCAGGTCTGAATCAGGGGAATTTCAAAAATATGGCAACCATCAGAGATGGTTCGAACGACGAGCTCTGTCATTCGAACGATAGTGGATCTCTTTCGAATGAAACACCATGTCGTTCGAACGACACTAGTATTTCCTCTCTCTCTCTTTCTTCTGCTAAAACCCAATCTCTATTCTGAACAGGTTTCAGCAGTATAATGTCCCCAAATTCATCCTAAGTTCATTATTTCATTACAATGATACTAGCCCTAACAATTCCACCAATTCAATCATCAATTTCATCAATTATCAAATCCTCTACAGATTTATAACTCTTATAAAAAGGAAATCCCCAATTTACACAAGAACAAACCCTAGAATTCAATTGGATTCCACGTCTTTTAATATGCGAAGATAGATGCAATTTAATAATCACAATTTAAACCACTTGCCTCACAAATGCAAATCCAGGGCTTGAATGAAGGTGTTGAGTTGCAATTGGATCAATCTCTTCAAGATTCCTAAGTTCCTCTTCTCTTTGGCTCTCCTTTAGCTTTTTCCCCTTTTTAGTCTTCTAATGTGATTTAATGATGCTTAACCTTCACACATTTGGGGTTAAAACCCTATTCATGTTTTTGAGCCAATGGGCCTTATAAAAAGGATCCATACTCTCTATATGGAGCTCACATATGTCTAATTAGGCCCCAATACCCAATATATTCATACAACCACTCATTTCGGACTAAATCGACCCTACCGGACTCAATCGCGCACTTCAAATCGTCATCCGGAATAAATTTCTAAAATTAACTCTCACCCATTAACATATTTAAGTATATTCACTTTTAAATATTCCCATTAACTAATTCTCATTAATTTATGAATTACTAATTACCGAATTAATTAATTAAAATAATAACCCAGAAATTACGAGGTGTTACAGTTTTCTTATTTCCTTTTGATTGGTTAACAAGGTCCCTTCCTCTAAGTATCATCTAATTTGGTCCATCTAGGATTGGCCTATAGTTAGCTCCATAAAGTTAACTTCCTCCACGTCAATGCTTCTTTTAATTAGTATCTCTATAGGCACAGTTCTCCTCATATCGACTCGAGTGGCTAATGGAAGATGAGCTAATGCGTTTGCTCTGGTATTCTCAATTTTGGGGATTCTAATCATTTGGAGTTCCTTTATCTTTTGCAACAATAATTTTATCCTTATCAGGTATTTAAACATGTTCTCCTCTCTTGCTTCATATTCTCTTTGAACCTCGTTCACCACTAACACGGAATCATTGGGGGGCCATTATTTATTTGTCTCTAAGTGATATAACTAACTCCAATACAATAATTAGAGATTCTTATTTTGCGTCAAGTTCGTGGATGGTTTTCCGAAGTGAGAGATTAGTGTAGACCACTATAGAGTAGGCTTGGAAATATTGCTTCATCTTCCTGGATGCTATAATTAGAGCTAGAGTCAACTTCTCCATTTTGGAATATCTTACTTCTATGACAACAAAAGCTTTGTTCTTATAGTAGACTGTTTTTTAAACTCTTCCATCTTTTCGGATCAGAGCTTAGCTAAATACTGACTATGACATAACCAAATACGAGTATAGTTTTTCCTATATGATTGGTCTTAATAGCAATTGGGTCGATCATATGTACTTTTACAGTTCCAAGAAGACATTTTAGTATTCCGCAATCCCTTCAAAATTGTTGTTAATCACCTTGAAGAAGGGGAGCCACTTATCGATTACTCTGGATATGATTATGTTTAAATATACCACTCGAACTATTAAGATCTGAATTTCCTTCTTGCTCTTGGGAGGCTGCGTATTGATCAATGTCTAGATATTTTCAGGTTGGACTCTATACCCCTTTAATTGACCATACAACTAAAAAACTTTCCAGCCTTGACTCCGAACACACACTTGGCTGGACTTACATTCATTTGACATTTCTCCAACTCATTAAAGGTTTGGTCAAGGTGTGTCATATGGTCATTTTCCATCATGATTTTTGTTAACATGTCATCTATGTAAACTTCCATATTTTTACCTATCTGGTTCTCAAGCACCTTGTTCACCAGCTTTTGATATGTGGCCCTTTACTCTTTAGGCCAAGAGGCATAATATTGTACCAAAGAGTACCTCGATTGGTGATGAATGAGGTCTTATCTCTATCCTTTGACTTAATTTTAATCTGTATATAACCTGAATAAGCATCCATGAAGCTTAGTAATATGTGCCCATCTATTACGTCCATCAGTTGATCAATTAGAGGCAGAGGATAAATATTCTTGGTATATGCCTTATTCAAGTCTGTGAAGTCCGCACACATCCTCCATTTGTAATTATTCTTTGTTAATATTACCATTTTTGTTAACCAATCGGGATACTTCATATCTTTAGTAAAATTGAGCTTATTTAGCTTAGCCACTTTTTCTT
The DNA here is from genome assembly GCA_949130495.1 of Sambucus nigra. Classification (NCBI taxonomy): domain Eukaryota; kingdom Viridiplantae; phylum Streptophyta; class Magnoliopsida; order Dipsacales; family Adoxaceae; genus Sambucus; species Sambucus nigra. The sequence goes on along the minus strand of OX422211.1, from coordinate 433,152,664 downwards.
AAATTGCCATGTTATTCTCCTCTGAGAACACCCGTCTCTTTTGCTTTTAATAACTTTGCTTCCTTGGATATGTTAAGTTGACTAGTAATTGTTGGATCAATTCCAGGCATGTCATTGTGGTTCCAAGACAAAATGCTTTTTTTAGCTCACAAGAAGTTAACTAGTTTATTTTTTAGGACAAGGTCTAAGGATAATCCAATATGTGTTATCCTTTTAAGATCTCATTGTCTAGAATTACTCGTTATGTTTGCTCGATGGCTTCCCCTATTTCCAACTTATCTTCATCTCGAGGTTATCAATAATGATCCCCTCTATGATCGGGCTTCGTATGTCAATGTGCCTTTATCAGCTCGTGCACGACTCTTTGGTGAGATCTCTTATCTTCAACCATCTTGGTCGGACTTTTTTGATGCCCTAACAGTATATCTTAAGCCATCATCCCTGTTTCTTTTATACCCATCTCGTCTGGTACTTCCTTCATAGTGTGGATGTTCTTGCGCCCCTCTCCTTCTCAACCTATTAAAAACTGGTACTCTGCTAACACTCTCAAAGGAACTTGTTTATTTGACTGAATATGTTTGGTTATCATCATTCCCAGTTGATCTCATGGTTGAGATTTTACTTGGTTGGTAAAAGGATTCTTCATGTTCTGACCCACTTCTCCGACTAGATCTTCTCATATCAATCCCCAAACTTAGCTTTATGTGGTTTTCCACCACTTCACCTCGATTCTCTTGCCTCTTATCTCTCTATAGGGCAAGAGGAGTTGATTCTCTGTATTTATCTTGGTTTTTCTCCACGACTGGGTTCACTGGAACTGGTTCTGGACTGGTTAGTTCTGTGAGGCCAAAACACATTGAGTGAGTTGTCCAATGTTTTCAAAAGATACTTGGCTTTTAACCAAGCTGTCCAAACATCTTTCTAGAACCCCTATTCTAATACGGGTTAGGATGGTGGTGTTCCTTTATCCCTACTACTTTCTGGGTGTTCATCCATTTTTTTCAAGATTTGTAAAAATATAGACAGGAAAATAGAGTATGATTGGAGAATTGCAAAATTGAAAATGGAGAGGCCGTTTTAGGCTAAAAAGAGAGTATATAGGTTCTAATTACATATAGTTATGTAATAGAACAATCGATCAACGGCCTAAAGTAGAAATTCGAACGAATCTAGTAATTTGATTAGTGAGTTGATCGTCAATGAAATTTTGGGGTGTTTTTGCAAAAAATCTAGAATTTTTGCAATTGGAAATTTGAAAACAAAGGACAAACAACTTGGCTTAGTCGTTCCCACAAATGGTGCCATTTTATTATCATCTAAAATTGGTTTTAAGGTTTCGTCTTAGCAAGTTGAGATCCAATCTGAGATAACAAACAATACTTAAGAAGTAAAATGAAAATATGTAAAGATAGAAGTGAAAATAATAATAATTACACCAAGAGTTATGTTGTCCAGCTCTGTAAAATGAGCCTACATCCACAACGTATCTTTTAGTACCAGGTTCAAAGAGAGAAGAATGCATCGATTCTTGAAGGAGTAAATTCGGTTGAGTAAGTCAAATTCGTTCTTGTAGCGATACCTAAATCATAGTGAATTTGCGTGGTTGGATCGTCTGTGTTTTTCCTGTTCTGGGTTTTCCTCGTACATCATCTTGTCATGATTTGCTTTATTTTATGCTTGCTTGTATCACCTAGATGCATGTTTTAAGGAAAGATAAAATTGGCTAAGTGTACACAACACTTTGGTTTTAATTGGTGAAATTATTTTTGAAAAACTAAAAATTAGTGTTCGTTTGATATTCCGTATTAAACCCTAGGAGCACTTGGGAACTTTTAGAAAGTATAGATTATAGTCAAATTTGAAGGATATCTCTAATGCGTTTAGAAAAGATAATAGAGCGATCCCCCAAGAGCATAAACCAAATTTAGTTTTATCATTACAATCCCAATCCACTGGGACAGTAGCCTAAGGTTGTAAAATAACTGGAAAACCAATATTTATAAATGAATAATGCCATGGTACAAGACATGCAAAGTATGTCCGGTACTTACCCAATGTTAGTCACCTATAAGTGTAACACTACACTTTATAAATACTCTTAAAACTATGTATAACTTTATATGTTTATTATGTTGACTATTAAGAAACAACTATTATGAACTTTTTGAAAGAAATAAAATAAAATGTCCAATAGCTCCTTTTTAGGTTCAAGTAGGCGAAACTATCAATCACTCACCATTTGAGATCAAGTCAGTGATAATTGGAACAATGATCCCTGAAAATGAGTCTCCACCAATGTAGAAAGGGTTCAAAATGAATTCAAGATGACTTATCAACCACTGCAAAATAGTTTTCAAAAAATCAGAAATACATAGTGGTTTGTAATGCACCTAAATTAGCTTCAAATTATGTAAATGCTAGTAAATTACTCTTGTCACCCACTTTTTATGTGAATGGTAAATTATCTTCGTATACAAAAGGGTTTATTATATCTTAATCTTATTTGAAGAGTGTTTTTTATTTAAGTCCTACTGATTCGCCAACAATTAACTAAGTCTTAATTTTTTTTAATTTACAATTTTTTTCATTAGAAACATACCCCTTTCCCAATATTCCCTCCAAATTTAAAGTGGTAGTTATTTTTTCCCTTTCAAACTTTAAATAACTATAACTTTCAATTTACAAATCCAAAACTTAGGAAAATGATATATTTGAAAGCTAATAACCAAGCCCTATAAAATAAAACCCATTTCAATATAAAATATTTAGAAAAAAATTTTAAAAATGATGTATTTACTTCATTTTTATGCAAATAGTAAATAATTACTCTTTGTGTAATATTACACAATGTTTATTGTATGTTATAACGTCCCAGATATAAAACAATTTCATTTTTTGGTGAATATTGTAAATATGTACTGTGTTATAATATTTTAAAGTTGAAAATGGAAAAAAACGTTATAATCGCTTAGAGTTTTTTCTCTCACCAGTTAAGGTTGAGTTGGCATAACTGAATGTATGCCAAATAAACACCCAAAATGAGGATTAGGACTTATTTAAAGGTTGAAAAGTCAATGGGACTTATATATTGAAAAAAATATTCATATCGGACTTGTACGAAAAATTCTCCACAATGATTTACTTGGGACAATATATGATGAAAATCAGGGTTTCTTTTAATATTTTCTTACATTTTTCGTATTGCATTGTATTTTTCCTTTTATTAGTTGTTTGATATTTTATTTACATTTTTTAGTAGTAGCAAGGGTTGAGAGGAGGCTTCTAGAAGGTTCCATTAGTTAGTATTATCATAGATGAGTTTTCATGAAGTGTTATGACAACTAATACTTAGCTAGTAACTCCTAGAAGGTTATATTTTAGCATGTGATATGATTGAAAGTAGTTAATGACCCACATGACATCACATGAGTCAATAATCTTTCAACGAATAGGGGCTTAGGAGACCCCTTCTAGAATCTTCTCCCATCCCCTATACATACCCCATCCCCCCTCATTAATGATCAATCCTAATTCTGGGTATTCTCTCTCTAGAATGTGTATCTTTTGTGCCTTTGACAACTACCATTTTATGCCAATTGGTATCAGAGCCTTATCGTTCCCCTCATTGTTGTTATTTTTGTTGTAAAAAAATAAAAATAAATCGTAAAAAAATAAAGCAACTCAATCGTGCTAAATAATCTCACCCCAGTCGAGAAGTGTTCCACTAGATTAGAAGAAGTCATGGCCACCCTCATTGGAAGATTTGACATTCTCATCCAAAATCAACAAAAAACTAATACTAACCAATAAAAAATTTATGCCTCACCTACCCACACCCAACCCTACCCGGTTTAGCCCCTCTCATCCGAACCTGGGAATCCCACCTATGACCCAAAATAATCCTTAACTTACATCAACTTCCCCCCAGCTTTTCGCCCTCTCATAACCTGGACCAACCTAACTCGGATCCAACCTGGGTATCCCATCATAAATTTTCAATATCAACCCTAGTATGTCACCACACCATAACCCCTTAACCCGCACCAACAGTACCGACCTACCCACCCAACTGAACCACCCGAACCTCCTTCCACTCGCCTTCCCTGCCCTACCCTCACCTAAGGGACCCGACTCATGACATCCCTCAAACCCCTCCCACTTGACACCCCATCTTTTCCTTTCACCTCCCGAACCCGAATCCCCCACCCCCAGGTAGGTCAAGCTCATCCAACCCCTTTTCACCCACTTAATCTCTAAAAAAAAAAATCTCCCTGATTGACTCTTGAAACTCAATTTAAGATTATCGATGGTAAGTCCAAGATTGGTTGCTATACCCAATCATTCTCCTTCGCTCACGCATCCAATCGGGTCATCTCGATCCTAAAAGATCCCCTCTTGAATCGCTTTCTTGGAAGAAATATAAAAACGACAAAATTGGTTGGTGTATTTGGGAACTTTTTTGACATTTTTGTTAAGGATGTTTGGGTGACCCGCACTCATTTTTACTAGTTAGAAACGTTTGATTTGGGAGATTTTTTACAATCTTTCAAAATGGGGATAATGATTTTGATGAAGTTGGTTTGGTTGTTATCTCTCTCGAGGTTGAGGTGGTGATCGTGGGTGATGTATTTGATGGTGGGTGTTGACGCAAAAATTCTCCATCTACGAGGACCAATCAGAAAAGGACACATGTCATCCTACGTGGTAATATTTATACTTGTTCGACACCCGAGGAGAGCTAGTCAGCACCCGAGGAGAGTTAGTCGGCACCCGAGGAGAGTTGGTCGGCATACCAACCAACACATAGCATACCAAGCAACTCAAGGAAGACCAACCACCATAGAAGGCCAACAGTTATATTCATTGTATATAGATATAAATGTCTGAATGTATAAAGACATTGTATCTCTTTAACTCCCATCACTATAAATACATGTATTCCCTTAGCCAAAGGGACGGACAACTAATGGACAGCTAAGAAACACCATACACAAGATACACACTCTTTCTCTCTCTACACCATATTGTGCTATTGTAAACCCCTGGGAATAAAATAACAGTGGATGTAGGCTTTATTCATAGCCGAACCACTTTAAAAACCTTTGTCTCTTATGTGTTTGATGTGATCACCATTTCATCTTCAATCATCATCTTCATACCTTCATTTTTATCTGTTATTGATGCCGATAAGATAACATGGATGCTATTTCTAGTCATCAACAGATTGGCGTCGTCTGTTTGAACGTGTACATCTTTTAATTTAGTCATGACTTTTATGTTTATATACATAAATTAGTTGTCCAATTTTTATTTATGAAATTTGCAAAATATTGCATATCATGATTTTAAAATCGTAACTGTTAGAATTCTTATTGAGAAATCTGTAAAATGGTGGATTTCATAAATCATAACTTTTGGCTCGATTCTCAAGTTTAAATTTTATATCATGTAATAAACATTTAGAATGATTTGCATCTACCAGTATATACGACGATGATAAGATTTGATAGTTTCCATAGCTGATTTTGAGATAAATTTTGGAAGATCTCTAATTTTCGTAATCATAGAATATGAAAAGTCAAGATTCATTTTCTCTCTCCTCATTATGAATTAACCGCCTCAATTTTGTGGCTACGAGAATTCTTTTTATCACAAGAGATGAAGATCATCATCACACGCTAAGTTTTCTCCATCTTTTCTCATAATCTATTATATGTTATATATACATCTTTTGATTCAATCAAATGTTATATATATACCCTGTGATTCAATCATGATTTTATAATCACAAAACTGTTGGATTAATTTTTATTCTGTAATCTGCAAAATAGTAGATTTCAGAATTATAATTTTTGTAGAAGTCTTCAAGGCTATGCACTCTCGTAAAAAAAAACTCTGGACAAACATGTTATTGTGTTTTTATTCTCTCAAACGCTGATTATATATTTATTAGAAGATAAATAATTATGGATCATGGTTTAATAACTTTTGATAATTCATCTTATATCTTCACTGAGAACTTTTATGACTGTTGATACTTCTTTACCGAGAAACTGGGTTTGATATAAAAATGAAAACCGGATAGTTTTGCCCAATTTCAATGTTCTATACAATAGAGAGATTTACGAATCGGAGTGAATTTGAGATTCAGAGTGAAAATTACTTCAAAATCCATTGAGCAGAATACCAAATGCCCAATCCATTATCCAGGTTTATACGGTCAAAAAATAATATAATAATCGATTGGAGAATTCACAAAACCCACAACCCAGCTGATTGTCTATGACCTCTCTCTTCCCCAAGATTTTTATATGGTTGAAAATTTGTATTCTGAAACCCAGAAACGGGGTTGATTAAAAAACCAACCAACTGCAATAATCAAGCGATTTATGCCCTGATTTCATTATTTATCACTCCGATTATCTGTGATTGTTATAATTACTAACAATTTTTCAGGACTATTTTCTCTCATCCATCTCCGATTTTTCTTGTCGGTTGGTAGTCAAAGCTGTCCATGGCCGACATGAAATCCAGTTGAATTAGCTTCCTACTTATATAAACCTTACCGACCTGAAAATTTTATCAGCCTATTGGTCGGCAATCACTTTTTGAGATGACCATCAGTTGATTGGAAACAAAAGAAAATACAGACAGCAGGTTGGGCGATTTCCTATGCCTGGTCGGCACAATCTATCACTGGCGGGGGGACAACGATTATTGCTCGGTAATACCAATTATTAGTCGGCAATAGGTGCTACACACATTGGGAGTCTCTGGATCACATATCACTGTGAAGAAACAATGCTACACGCTTTATAATTAGAAACCAGTTGTATTGTAATTTCTGTTCGGATCCCATCTTCGACCAGTATATCATCATCTCAGAGAACCTATACTTAGGTGGAAAATAAAAAATCATGGTCTAATGACTAGTGCTCAGATAACAGATCTCAGACTTGTTGGTCGGCACACATCAACAACATTCGGAGGTACTTATCATGGTCGACGATACTTTGTAAGCAACAATTATTCTTGGTCGAAGACGCACACTGTAGCCCGGTGGAACCAATTACTCGTCGGTAGCAGGTGTTACACAGAATGAAGGGTTCCCGACCTACTATTTATACTACAGCAACAAGGTCGAAAAGATCCCGACCATCTATTACTGGTCGGTGGTATGATTTTGATAACAGTACCAGGTCCTGATCTATTTTTTTGGTCGGAGACTCATACTTCAGGTCGGCGGAACAAGTTGCTGGTCGACGAAATTGATTTGTTGGTTGGTGACGTCAGAATATTGGTCAGCACCTCTTGATATTGCTCGGCTACCCAAAAGAAAACATAGATAAAATTTCTGGGAATCAGATCTATAGGTCGGCGAAACTCATTATTGTTCGGATACATGTTTCACGCAGATTGAAAGGCTTCCCGACCTCCTTTGGCTGGTCGGCAGTAGCTATTATTGGTCGGCAAATAGAAAGGTCGGTATCGGAGCAGGTCGGCACCACCTGATACTCCTCGGCTAAGACGTAGATAAAAATCTAGGAATCAGACCTGGTGGTCGGCGTCACTGGTCGGTAACAAAGGATAAAACTAGGACAAAACCTTTGGGTTTCATACCAGACTGTTATAAGCATTTGCTAATTAATTCTTTGCCACATCCCATTTTGACTTTATCCAAATAAAGCCCTTTGCTGATTAAAAACTTGTTAAAAAACTTTTGGTTAATTACACAAATTCTCTACAATTCACACCCTCATGTGAACCAACTTATAAATATTTTGGAAACCAACTTATATTAAGTATTTCTTAGAATTCAAATAATTTTGGAAAAATTTTAGATTGAACAATTATGCCTTACAACTGGTGCATATTTGATACAATCTGTTAAGTCGACACAACATATTATTGTCTGAACAAATACATATCATATATTGATTGGATCACTAAATTATTCTCATGACTAACTATCTGATCTAGTCTCAACAGGTGTTCGGGAAGCTTATTAAAATTCCTTAGGTACAAGACTCAATCCCGACGAAAGCTCGGCCATAATCTTAAACGTCTGGAAACTGTTATTGCTCGACATCAGGCAATTTCGCCTCGACAGATCAACCGGACATATATTATTTCATATTTTGAAATCGATATTTTTATTGCCCGAGCAAATACATATCATATATTCATTATATTGACTGGATTATTCTCATGATAATTAATCAATTCAGTCTACACATATGGTAGGGCAAGTTATTACTTTTTACAGGTATAATTTTCGATATTGACTAAGTATTCGGCCATGATTGCCTAGGAATCTTATTAATGCTCCGATATATATATATTCGATCGAGCACAAATAGCTACTCAGCCACAATCTTAAACTTCTAGAAAATATTATCATTGCTCGGCATTATGAAGTTTTATCCTAGCGAGGCACTATTCATTTTATTATTTCTCTGATCTATGCTCAAGCACAAATTATTTTATATATCCATTGGGATTCATATTCTATATTCATCTCATCATGGGGCTCGACGAGATATATGTTTAACTCCGAGGAGAACTACAACATTTGTTATATTTCACCCCCAACGGATAGTTGGTCGGGGTAATTCTTATTTATATTCAGGCTCGGCAAAGTACTCGGCGTTCTTATATTCTGGAAAATATTATTCTTATTCGACAATATGAAATTTTGCCTCGACAGACCAGCGAGATACTTTATTATTACTCTGAATCATTCTTTATCTTAGCATGGAGCTCGGCAAAATATTTATTATCATATATTCAGCTCCAAGGAGGTCTCCAATATTTATTATATTTTATCCCCAACGAACTGCTATTGAGGAAAACTCTTTTCTCTATATATACTCAATTACCACCAACTCCGATTGGTCGGGAACTCAATTACCACTAACTCCGGTTGGTCGGGAACTCAATTACCACCAACTCCGGTTGGTCGGGAACTCAATTACCACCAACTCCGATTGGTCGGGAACTCAATTACCACTAACTCCGGTTGGTCGGGAACTCAATTATCACCTACTCTGGTTGGTCGGGAACTCAATTACCACCAACTCCGGTTGGTCGGTAATTCATTAACTACCAACTCCGGTTGGTTGGTACCAAACTAGGCAAGAAGATGGATGACCTCCCGGGGCATCCACTGTCTAGTCAATAAGGTAATCTTAACGGGATTACTACAACTAAGCAGGAATATGGGATGAAAATTATTCCATTGCCTAGGCCCAAAGAGTGACAAGTCACTATAATTAAACAGCAGGTGGATCAAGTTTCATTGTCTATGCAAAATAGGACAATTTGTCCTTCTATATATATATATATATATATATATATATATACACACACGACAGGGAAAGCATCTTACAAAGTATTTCCAAGAAAATGAAAAAGCAAACATGCAAAGATCTCAGGAAGTCATTTTAGGGAAAATTTCCTTGGCCTTATTTTTCTAGCAAGACCAACATACTTCAAGGCCAAGAAAGAATTCAAAGTTTATATTCTACACTTGGGGGCTTCTATTACAGATTTAGTTATTCATTCTGTGGCACACTCTCATAACATCATGCAGTCGAGCATCAAATTCAACTCCACAAACTTATACGGTTGGGGCCCCGACTAATCATCATTCAGGAGTTATTTTTCTTTCTCGGGAATTAGTTTTGATATTGAAGTTCGGAGGCATATTGAAGTTCAGGAGGCATTATGCACATTCAGGAGTCAGATTCAGCATCTACATCACTGAGATCTTTACTACTACTGTCCCGACCAACATTGAAGAAGAAGTTGTATGAAAATGTTTCGAAGTCCAGCACAAGCTTGGTACTAATCATATTGAAGAGTTGGGTTCAAAAGCTAGTATGTTAATCGACAAAGTATTCAGAGGAGCATAAATCAGAACAATCAAGCACGTGAAGTTAGCACTCAGTTGCTCGACACAGGAGGCAATTGGTCGGTTAGCCAACCAACTAACATACTTGAAGATTATGATAAGAAACAAGCTACAAGATGCATACTATGGCATGGCTGCATCCAAATTCCCAGGGGTGATACATAGCATATATTCGCTTGACGAACAGAGTTCCTCAAAAGAAATATTAGTAACCATCGATCAGCCTGCATCATATGTCATCCAGGAGATAGTGCACTTTATGTTGAACAAATCAAGAAGACAGATCAGAATTTCACGAGCACCGAGCAACACTGCATAATAAATACTCCATCCTTTCAGTGAACCATCAAGCATGGAGCATTGGGGGATTCTGTTGACGCAAAAATTCTCCATCTACAAGGACCAATCAGAAAAGGACATATGTCATCCTACGTGGTAATATTTATACTTGTTTGGCACTTGAGGAGAGCTAGTCGGCACCCGAAGAGAGTTAGTCGGCACCCGAGGAGAGTTGTTCGGCATACCAAGCAACTCAAGGAAGACCAACCACCATAGAAGGCCAACAGTTATATTCATTGTATATAGATATAAATGTCTGAATGTATAAAGACATTGTATCTCTTTAACTCCCATCACTATAAATACATGTATTCCCTTAGCCAAAGGGACGGACAACTAACGGACAACTAATGGACAACTAAGAAACACCATACACAAGATACACACTCTTTCTCTCTCTACACCATATTGTGCTATTGTAAACCCCTGGGAATAAAATAATCGTGGACGTAGGCTTTATTCATAGCCGAACCACTTTAAAAACCTTTGTCTCTTATGTGTTTGATGTGATCACCATTTCATCTTCAATCATCATCTTAATACCTTCATTTTTATCTGTAATCAACAGTGGGTATGATGTTTTTCTCAATCGGTGTTGAGGAGGCTCATTACGGGACTCTAAGATCAAGATTTTATAAAACGGTTATGGTTGGTTTGTATGCCTATTCTTTGTGAACTTTTTAGTAAACGGTACGAGGGACATTTTTGAGGACGACTCCCCTTTCAAGTGGGAGAGCCCTTTGATGGTTGTCTTGCTTTCTTGTCGTTCATATCCTACGCTCACTACGAGATTTTTCAAGTGGAGGAGAGTGATGGAAATATTTTTTTTTAATATTTTCTTGCATTTTTAGTATTATATTTTATTTTTCCTTTTATTAGTTGTTTAGTATTTTGTTTATATTTTTTAGTAGTAGTAAGGGTTGAAAGGAAGCTTCTAGAAGGCTTCATTAGTTAGTGTTGTCATAAATGAGCAGTCATGACAACTCATACTTAGCTAGTAGATTCTAGAAGGTTATATTTTAGCATGAGATGTAATTGAAGATAGTTAATGACCCATGTGACATCACATGAATCAAGACTCTTTTAACCAATAGGATATTAGGATACCTCTTCTAGATTATTCTCTCCTCCCCTATAAATACCCCCTTCCCCCTATTAATGATCAATTCTAATTTTGGGTATTAATTTTCTCTCTGGGTGTGACTCTTTTGTGCCTTTGATGACTTACGTTTTATAATAATTTAACTCGTGGTTGCTACGAATTACACATATATATGAGATTACCAATAGGAACTACCCAATTTTATGTAGTAAATATGATGAATTATTTGAACCTACTTCAATACATAAGTAAAATATTAAATGTAAGTAGACATTATTTTTGGCAAACAAGATGTGAATTTGATTAATTTATAGCTTTTAAAATCTAACTAATAGGAATTAATATTTCAATTACTTTGTGAGTAAAACAACTCAAATTATATATGTTCATTTTAATTATCTAACTAAAGCCTATGACCTTCTATTAATTTCATAAATATTTTGTAAAACTCAAATGCGCATATGCCATACTGTTTGGAAAAAATTTGCAACTTTTTTGACTAGATTATCATTTTGCAATTGCTATTTTTATAATAAATTTAAGGAATCTTATAGTATTAAAGATACAACCTACTTTTAATATAAATTTTGTAAAATATGTATGTGCTTTTGTATTTTTAGGGAATTTAATATAAGATATAATCACATGAATGAAAATTCAAATAATAATAAAATTAATACACCAAAACTTACATGCCATATGAAGGAAATTGATGTCTTTCATTTCAGTATTATGTCTTTACTTGACCGAATGAAAGATTTGTTAAAAAACTAAATTCATTCATCCTAATAATTACATATTCTTCAAAATCCCAAAGAAAACATAAAAGCAAAAAATAATATGTCTTAAGATTGTAGGATAAAATATATGTGTTTTTGTATTTTAGGGGATAAAAAATGAACATATTCGTAGAAATTTAAATTTAAACAACGATATAAATAAACACACCAAAAATTATCGCCCATACTAAGGAAATTGATGTTGACCCTTGTGTTTCACACAGATTCCTTAAGACGACGTTTTAATCTTTATAAAAGCGACACTTCAATCTATAAAGCTCCGAAAAATCCAAAATCTATGTTGTACTCTCTCATGGATTAACTCAACAATGGACAAAAAATGATAGAGATTTTACTCTCAAAAGATTAAAGAGTATTAAGAATGAAGGAGGAGTGTTCTATTTATAGAAAGGTATACACTATTTTCGAAAAGACACCCACATTCATGAATAGTTCTTTTCCAAATGGTCACACCTTTGAATAATGGACACAAATTTTTATGAACTATAGTGTCTATCGAAAACAACTTTAAATATAATTTCCACTCAAATAAAATTATTATTATTATATAATAAAATAATTTTTGATAATAAACCCTTAATTGCAAATATATGCCAAACCATCACACACACACACACACACACACACACACACACACACACACACATATATATATATATATATATATATATATATATATATATATATATATATATTCTTAGAGAGAAAATTTATCACGAAATAATATTTTAATACACAATTGGCATAGTGACCTACCATTTTGTATATGTACTTTCTATTCCATGCATCTTTAGTATTATACTAAGGGATGAAAATATTTATGTATCGCTATGATCATGTTTATGTGATGTCATGTCATGTTGAAGTGGGACGTGGGACATAGATATTAGTGGTTGTAACATATTACATCGTGATTGAATTGAATGTCTCGTATACCATCTATTAAAAAATAAGATCTACTAACTTGTGAAGGGGATAATTATTCATTATAATTTGTGGTGGATTGAGGTGTAAAGAATCACTTTCCTCAAGGTTTTATTTTCCCCCACTACAAGAGTTTGCTATCGAGTTTTAGGCAAATTACCGCAAGATACAACAATCTAATAGAATCTTTAGTTAGCAATCCTAAAGGATTCCTACGAACACTCGTCGAAACTGATTGAATAAATTGATAAATAAGAGAGAAAATGATAGAATGATCTTACTAAAAGGATTACTAAAAATGGTTGGATCATATCCTTTTATATACCCATTTGTGTCTTTTCATGAATAGACATTATACTAATAGTCATGTTGGTTCATTAATACACATATTTCAAAGGTTATGTCTATTTATGAATTGACACATATTTAAGGGACATACTTATTCATGAATTGACACATTCTTGTCCATATTATTTATATTCTCTTTTATTTTTTTGCATAATATTACAATCTCTCCAACAGTCCCCCACTATATTATAATATTTTGTCAATTTTTTTATTGATATACTCATGAATACAATAAGGTATCTTTCAATTTAAACCTTCAATTAGTGAGTGAATTTCAAAGTGAAAACTAAGACATAGTTGTGCTATACATTAAACTTTTTTTCTGCATGTTCTTGCTACTTTAGACATAAATCCCATATTTTAACTTCATTAAGAGTTTTATAACTCATCCTCATTTCGTAGCAATTTGCACTGACATCTTGGAAGGGACAATATAAATTTTTTAGTGCACAAACAATCACTTATCGGTGATTTGTTTTTACCCGTTAAACTTTGGAATAGTGATAGTTCTATTACAAAGTTGGGTTACCATTACTAGTAATTTTCAAAAGAAGGTTTCAGTCCCATTCCACTAGATGTGTATTATTTACTAAATCTCTTCAGATTCCTTTAGTCAAAGTATAAGTTAAGTTATCATTATCACATCACAAAGAAATAGACCAAACCCAATGTGGCCACAACTTTATATCGATTACTATATTTCTTAGTCATTCGATTTCTTTGATTTAACCAATGAAAATATTTTTAAAGGTCTTGATCCTATCTTGGATCATTGTGGTCTTTAGATAGGTACACACAAATTCCAAAACTAATGAGATGGTCATCGATAAATGATATAACCTCCACCATTATTATCATTTATGAGAATATACTTAACCTTTCTCATTTCCATTCCAAATATTTTCAATGGTCTTGTCCTTACATGATTTTCCTATATATGTGTGTTTCCTTTGGTTAGTAACCAATTAACATCTTGACATAGTGATTTCTCCTTGTCATCCTATGACACAATTATCTTATTTAAACTCACTCTCACAATCACAACAAAATCTCGAATGAATTTTAAATTAGATTCTACCATCTTTAAAACAGTCATTAAACCGCTCGGTTCTGAATCTCATTATCAAAATTCAATGACTATATTTATAACCACTCCTTATTAGTTTAACACCGTATTAGGTGAACGATTTATGAATTTTTTTTCGTAAAATAATTTATTACCGCATCGAATGCCAATAACATAACAATGCCTAATATCTCTCTCTCATATAACTCATTATTTAATACAATGTCAAAACATGTGCATGTTATATTACTAATGTGACAATCAACAAACTTTAACACCCATTACCCCTTAATTAAACAACATCTTTTCAATTTAAAACATATTGTTTTCCAACTTTTTTTTCATGTCTATTTTTCTCTCCACTTTTATCGAAATGTTACATTCTCTTACCAACAATACCCACTAGAATATAATATCTCTTCATGATAAATGTGCATAACAACATCAAGACATATAGTATCATGTTCTATTTTCTACACATAAATTATTATAATAGGGCATGTAATACAATGTTTAACATTTAAACTAAAGCATTCAACGATGCTTATTCAAAAAATATTGACCATTACATACTTTATGTGTCAAACTAACAAATTATCCAAATTAACTCAAAGATGATAGAATTTTTTTTTGTCAACTTCCAATATTAATATAAAAATTATAATCATATTAAGATATGAAATTTTATAATATATGCACAAGCATGTTTTATAAGGAAATTAACTTTGCGCATATTAAAACCCATATGAAATACATAGTATTTGGTGTTTATGCAAATAAAATATTATAATTCAAATGCAAATGTCAAATGTTCAACTGTAAACAATGCAAAAGGTGTTCCTTAATTTGGAAATACCCACTTGATTACCAAAACAAATGGTATCTTCAACCACTTATTGGTCAAACATGATAAAGACTAAAAAGCAAAGTGAGTGTTCACATTGGAAGCATCATGAGATCGCTTATGATATTACCACGTTACTATCTCAATTCTATTTTTTTGTAGACTATTGTTACAAATAGTTCCGTATTGATATCAGTTAACCAATAAAACAATTCCCTCACAATAGAGAATAATGTGTTGGAATAATTTATATACTAGTTGAAAACCCACTTGATTACCAAAACAAATGGTATCTTCAACCACTTATTGGTCAAACATGATAAAGACTGAAAAGCAAAGTGAGTGTTCACATTGGAAGCATCATGAGATCGCTTATGATATTACCACGTTACTATCTCAATTCTATTTTTTTGTAGACTATTGTTACAAATAGTTCCGTATTGATATCAGTTAACCAATAAAACAATTCCCTCACAATAGAGAATAATGTGTTGGAATAATTTATATACTAGTTGAATACCCACTTGATTACCAAAACAAATGGTATCTTCAACCACTTATTGGTCAAACATGATAAAGACTTAAAAGCAAAGTGAGTGTTCACATTGGAAGCATCATGAGATCGCTTATGATATTACCACGTTACTATCTCAATTCTATTTTTTTGTAGACTATTGTTACAAATAGTTCCGTATTGATATCAGTTAACCAATAAAACAATTCCCTCACAATAGAGAATAATGTGTTGGAATAATTTATATACTAGTTGAATACCCACTTGATTACCAAAACAAATGGTATCTTCAACCACTTATTGGTCAAACATGATAAAGACTTAAAAGCAAAGTGAGTGTTCACATTGGAAGCATCATGAGATCGCTTATGATATTACCACGTTACTATCTCAATTCTATTTTTTTGTAGACTATTGTTACAAATAGTTCCGTATTGATATCAGTTAACCAATAAAACAATTCCCTCACAATAGAGAATAATGTGTTGGAATAATTTATATACTAGTTGAAAACCCGTGCGATGCACAGGCTATACAGTAAAGGCGCACTGAAACCAGAGGAATTGACAAATACATAAAAACATGTGAAATCAATATATGATTTTGATTAAAAAAAAAGCCTCACACTATTTGGGATCCGAAAGCATCTAAAACAAATACAACGACATATCAGGACCATTTAAACCTACAAAGAAAAAAATTCCACCATTAATATGAAACATGCCCATCTTGAAACATTCGTTTTTGTATCGAAAAATTCGAAAATTGACAATTTAGAAAAATGCTTAAGTCAAAAAATTCGAAAATAACCCTACTTGATTCACATTCATAATGTGAGGGTGAATTATTGTTTATTTACATTAAAACACAAAAATGCACTAAAGCCACTGAAGCCAAAAAGTTGGAAAAAGAACTTGTTTTCGAATATTTTGAGCTTTAGTTGGTTTAAAATCACTATCCTATAAAAGCTCATTTTTCTTGTAAAGATGACCAAAATAAATAAAATACAAAATCAGGATTCTAATTGATATAATTAATAATCATATCTGTTAATAAAAATAAAAAAGAGTTAGAATATGAACCAAACTATTATATATCGGCCAAATAATATTGAGAATCCATTGATGATAAGGAAGCATTGACCGGTTAGGGAGGTGTCAATGGCGGTGACACGAGATGTAAGAAAGAAGGTAAACCACCGTTAGCCTCAACTTTAAATATAAAAAAGAAAATTAGACATGTGAAGCATAAAACTCTTTCTCATTGCCTTTGACTGACACATTAACCATTTGTGTATCCCTTGTATAGATTTTACCTAACTGTTCTAACATTAACGGCAACAATACACAAAAGATAACGACGACTCAAATAATATAGCTCTCTTCGTTGGAAAAATTTTGGATGGAAAAGGGCAAGATATGAGGCCAAGGACAATTCGTTTAAAATATAAAATTGTAAATAATACATGTCAGCATTGTAGATAAGCTAGACCACGATTACACATGATGAGAATCTCTTCAAACTGCCTATATGAGCGATTCTTGTTCCAGCACCTCTTCTCAACTGAACAAAAAAAAAAATCAAAGGTCCATGAGATCACCCAACACTGCAAATCCTAAGCTAACTTGATTCAAATTGAAATAATAATTGAGTAGATTATTTAAAGTTATGTAATTAGGTAATAGGTTAATTGGTTTCATCCTTTGAAATAGAGATATTACAACACTGCATTGTTTGATTTTGGCAACAACGCCTAACAATAGATTGAAGGATAAGGTTGGGGAAGGGGTTGTAAGTAGTAGTGGCAATTGGGCGGTTATGGGCGGTTATGGACGGGTCAAAAATGGATATGGATAAATTTGGGCGGATCAAAAGTGGGTTGAACATAATAATGTGGGCGGGTTTGGGCGGGTTAAATTTGGGTCGGGTCGGGTCAAACCCGGATCGGGTCAGGTTGACCCGCCTTTTTTTTTGAAAAAAAAATTATTATACCATATACAAATAAATATGGTATAATAATTTTGAAAAAAAATATACAAGTAAATACTTGAATAAAAAAAATCTTTAAACTTTTTAGTAATTTGAGTTTTATTTTTGTGAGGGTCCAAAACCATTTTGACCCGCTAATGACCCGCCAACAAACCGTCTTATTGGATCGTTCAAACCATTTTGACCCACAAACACAATTAATGGGCCCCGAACACATTATTTTGGATGGATTATGGGCGGTTTCATCCTTAAGAACCCATATTGCCGGGGCTAGTTGTAAGTGAAGTATGTGATCAAAATAGTATAGTGTATTTGAGGTTGACATTGCCTGATTTACAGTTGGTGTTAAGGAAATTTTGAAGTGGTGTTGGGGTTTGAAAGTTGGGAAATGAGTTTTGTGAGGTGGGTTTGAGGGTTGAAGGAGTGGGTGTAAGTGATAGTTTGAATAAAGACGAAAGTTTACCTGGTAGGGCGGTTTGTGAAACAAAGATGGCAACACAAGTATAATGAACTGAGGTTCTGAGAACCATATGCATATATTATATAGACACATATTTTTCCCCGAGAGCAAGGTCATAATGGGAAGTGAAGTTTTTGATATTGAATGAAGACTATGTAGAGTCTTTCATGGGGAGATAAAAAGATTAGAGAAAAATTAATATATTTAATAGAAGAAGATGGAAAGGCATAGCTAAAAAGGAAGAGGCTCAACAAATATAACAAACATAAAGTAATGCCGTGTCGTTGGCTTTCTTGGTTGTCCAACGTGGACAACCTCTAAGAGAATGAGTCTTTATTATTTTGTAGAGCATTTTAGATTAGTACTAGGTGGAAACCCGCGCAATGCGCGGTGAATGAGGTATTGAATGCATAATAAAAGAAGCAAAATGAGAAATTAATAGTAGATTAAAAAAGTGAAATAGAGTAGGAATGTAGAGTAGTAGTGATAGTTGAAATGCATGTAGCAATATTAACAAACATTGTCAATATTTGACATAGAGACATGAAATAAAGTAAAAATTGAAAGTAGTGGAAGTAATAAAATGTTGATAAAGCTTGCATTCTTGAAATTGAATCTACAGCATCCTCTTTTTCCTTTCATCAACGTTCCTACAATGACGGGGAAATATATGTTAAAAGAATATGATAATAGTAATGAAAAAAAGATGAATAGAAGTTCAAAATATATAAAATTGAAAATACCTTCCCGCAGGCTTCCTTTTAGAGAAATGCCCGCATTCGATGTCAGTGGAAGGATGTGTTTTCTATGACGTAGTAGATATTGGAGAAGAAAGATGAATTACATCACCGATGATTTCATTACATGTGATAATGATTGGGTCATGATTGGGATTGATGGAAAATGTTTCCTATTATGTATATTAGATTGGATTAGAGTTATGCAAATAAATGTAGTAAGATCAGAACATGGGACTTTGGTCAAAGATTCAGCCTCTTTATTGAAAAGGACAAATGTTGTGCAAGTTGTTTCGTCCCTAACGTTAATTTGCACTTTGTACCTATTTATGGAGGAATGCCATTTGTTATCAAATGGTAGATTGAATAGGGGGGAAAATAAATTGTAAGAATAAATTACCGAGGAGAATGAATGATATTGTCGGTGTTGCATGATTCACAGAAGAAAGAAGTGATGTTATGTTTTAGTTTCTTGTTGTAGAGATTGCATGTTGCATAATACCAGCAAGCAGCGTCTTCTACATCTATTATTCTTGCGTGGCAAATGATGTATAGAACCTGTGACGTTTATATTACTATGAGATCATGAAGGAGAGATTGGAAATATAAAATTCAAATAGGATACCTCATATGGAGAGTCAGAACGAAGAGCCAAGGTATTTTCAATCGATCTAAAATATGCTTCAATATAAACATTTGAAATGTCAAACCTTGTAAGATTAGTTGAGATGAAGAATGAGAGGTGCTCGTCATGAAGTGTGTGTGAATAAAGTTAAGTTATGATAAAGCAACGCGAAACGATGTGACTACATAAAAAAGTTTAGAGACAATGCTAAACTCCTCCCTTCACCCAAATAAAAATGTTAAGATATTGCACATGTTAACATATTAATTTAGTTCCTAACATAAGTGATTACATGAATTATGATATTAAAAAAATGACAAAAAATATAAATAGGACATTAAGTAAATAATAGTAAAAATAAACCCAAAAGATTCACCACCTATCTAATATACTCCCTCAATCCTTATTAGTCTTTAACTGATTGTCGTAAGTGGATTATGATAACAAAATAAATTGTACAACCATTTCGTGGTTAAAAAAAATAAAAATAAAAGAACTCAAAATCGTGGTTGTTTAACTTCAACTGCTATAACAACTCTTTTCTTGTAAAATGATTGTATTATTTAATGTATACTTGATAATTTGCAGAAATAGTCAATCTCAAATAGCACCTTCGATTCTATATGTAGTCAAACACTATACATATTATATATATAGCTTTGGCACCTTAAGGAATTTTTTATTTGAAACATGCATTGCACTAAGACAAAAATGGATTATTAATGATAATAAAGGCAAACGATATTAATAATGTTAAAAAAGATGAAAAGGTACATATGGTATCAACAAAAAGCATAGTAAATTGTTAATTAAACGGAAATCCATAGACACTAACTAACATGGGCACAAACTTAAAAAGAACCTCAAATTTTTTCTTTTTAAGTTTTTGCCTTGTCATCATTCGAACACGACTTTCAATTAACACCTATCATCCAACTCAGTGTTGCGCATTATCAAATCGGAGGGCATTTTGTTGAAAATCAATAAAAAAAATTAAATAAATGAAAACCGTATAATAGTTATTTTAAAAGTATTTAAAAATCTGGAAATTAAAAAAATATTCGCAAATTAAAAAAACATATTTCCAATTAAAAAAAAAAATTCTAATAGATGAAAAACAAATTTCCCAAAAAAGATAGGTTTCAATTAAAAAAAAGATTTCATAATAAAATATGAAAATACTAAAAAATTCTACATAAAAATCTGCAAAATATTATTAAAAAATCTGCAAAAAAATGAATAACTACTTTAAAGAGTTTAAAAAAATATTGTGAAAAAACTTCTTTCCAATAACAAAGTAGATTTTCAATTAAAAATAAATTTCTAATAAAAAATAGAAAAAAATTCAATAATTACTGAAAATCTGGAAAATATATAAAAAAATAGAAAACATAAATAAAAATTACAAAAAAATAGAAAAAACATTCCACAAACTGAAAAAATATTTTTAAAAAAAATACAAACTGAATGCATATTCTAAAAGGTTTTAAAAAATGGAACAAAAAATGAATTTCCAATAACAAAATAGATCTCCAATAAAAAAAAATGTCTAATAAAACCAAAAAATATTCAATAATTGCAAATAAAATTTGAATATACAAAACAATTTCGAAAAATAAAAATTCTAACCTTGATTAAAAAAACATAAAAAATAATATTGATAAAAGCTTTTTAAAAATGTACTTATAAAAGTCCCTTAAATTAAACTACACCATTTGGACACTCATATCCTTTCTTTATCATAAAATTACAAAAATACCTTTCCTTAACTCTTTGGTTTCTCACCGTAATCTCAAACATCTCCCTTTTAGAGAATTTTTATCTATTTTTTTTATGAAATAAGAATTTAATTAAAAGAGCAAAAGCAAAAGAGATACAAACATAAGCCCACAGGCTTACCCATCCAAAAAAAGGCAACATGATGTAAAAAACGGCACACAGTTAAAAAAAAAACCCCTCAACAATCAATCTCAACCGGACTACAGCTACTTCCAACAAAACCAAACCATTCCCAACATACAAAGACCAAATTATAAGGCACAAATCCATCTAACAAAAGCCAAAAACTCTGCAAGAATAGCCTACGTGTCTAGCACAGGAGATGAATACCACGCGTGTCATCCATCACCAAAAGAACCCGTCGGAAATCAACAACGCAAGAGCAACTCAGACTTTAACATGTACGAAGCAAAACAATCATAATCATCAGACTAAGCTTCTATATACAACCACACAAAAAATCAACCATCTTCAACCTTAAGCAGCGCACATAAACCCCATGAAAACACCTTCTCACCAAAAATAGCTGCAACCAAACCATTTATCTACTAACCAAATACGTAAAACAACAGGTGTCTAACAATCAACATGCCAAACAACTCAAAGTGTGAGCTTAAGCCACACCAAGTAAAACCAGCAAAAATACACCTTCAAAACTCTATCAGGTAGATATTTTCTTAACTATTTGTAGTTATACATCATTGGATCGGACAAAACAAAAAAGAATTAAAGGTACCTAGAATCCTCCATCGTCTGATCAACCCCACCCGTAGCTCCCCAAACCACCACTACGTTTTTGTCGACCTGATCCGAGAACTCCTACCTATATATATATATATATATATATATATATATATATATAGAGAGAGAGAGAGAGAGAGAGAGAGAGAGAAGATAGTAAGAGGAAAAAAGAGTTTGGGGAAAAAATAATATGGAGGGTGTGATCGTGTGTACATGGAGATAATTTGAGTGTATTTATGGGAGATGAAGAGTTAGGGAATGGGAAGAGTTGGATGACACTTTAATAAGGGTTTGATTGAAATGGAGGAAGAGAGCGTATATATGAGATGCAACGTGGATGGGTAAATGAAGGGACGGTTGTACCGTTCATGAATCTTAAAGAAGAAGCGAAAGAGGCTAAATAAAATGACTACATCAGTGATACTAAGGTGCTACGTGAATAGGCTCATTGTAAGGAATCATAAATATCTTGTTTTGCATTTTATAGTAGTAAGAGATTCCAAATAATTTAAGGTGGGCTCACATATTCAAATGGTAATTATATTTGAGCTCCAACTTAAAATTAGGCAAATAAAGTGATCTAATTAGGTAAGCTCAAAAGACATCAACAGTAAGTATGGAATTCGAAATGTGTGGTTATCCAAAAGTCACATATTAGTTACTCAAGAGTCGTGTTACTCAAGAGTCACCTAATTAGAATTTATAGGGTTCTAATTAGATGTCTATATAATGAAGGGTTATGATCCCAAAGGTTAATACACTCAAAGACTCTCCTTCTCATTCCCATTAATGAGAGAGAACTCATAAAGAGAGGGATTAGTTTGTGGAAGACTTCTAATCCCCCTAGTCTTAATCATCACTATGAATTCAGATACACAGTTTCTATAATTCTTTTATAAGATAATTTTAATAATTTAATATGTTAATGAATTTTATTTAATATTTCAACATAATGTAGTCATGTCGTTGTATTGCTTTGGAAATGAAATGTGCATCACTTAATAATAAAAAATGAGGAACAATCGGTGCATCATTTCACCCAAACAAAACATTGTTGCTTTTAATAATAGCAAAATATTTAAACCGTATGTTTCCCAATTGTAACAACCACCAATTCTGACATTTTATTCCCTTTAAGTCATGGCTTTTTGTCACAATGCATATCATCAAATCATCTTCGAAATTTTAAGGCAACTTTTCCATATGACAAAAAAAATGAATAGACAGACACCACTGATACAATCATGATACTACATTGGATCAAACAACCAGCAATCACAATTGTTCACGAGTCCCCTAAATAAGTACTTGTTATCCATATCGGATTACACAATATGAAATGAATTCATATTAAAGGACAATTAATTTTTTTTATTCTCGCATTTTACATTTCAGATACTATAAAAACACAAATTTGGATTTCAGTTCATGTAAATATTATTGGCATCATAACATAGTCACATATGAATTTACTATATATATATAATTGCATACCTTGAAAGTGATAAATCATGAACCACATACGGAATTTTGCATATATATTCTTCATCACATTCTTGTCATCAAAATTGAGACACCAATTACAGGCCTCCATGGAAGATAAAAAATACTATTATTTGGGTTGTTGTGCGATTCACCGCTTGAAAATTTCACATTCTTCTTGGACTCAAAATAAAAACTTAATATTGAAGGGGATAATTACTCATTATAATTTGTGGTGGATTGAGGCATGAATAATCACTTTCTTTAAGGTTTTATTTTCCCCCACTACAAGAGTTTGCTATCGAGTTTTAGGCAATTTACCTCCAAGATACGACGATTCAATGTAATCTTTAGTTAACCATCCTAAGGGATTCCTACTAATACTCTCCGAAACTGATTGAATAAATTGATAAATAAGAGGAAAATAAGATAATGATCTCACAAAAAGGATTACTAAAAAATTGTTGGATCATATCCTTTTATAGACTCATTTGTGTATTTTCATGAATAGACATTATACTAATAGTCATGTTGGTTCATTAATAGACATATTTCAAAGATTATGACTATTTATGAATTGACACATATTTAAGGAACATAATTATTCATGAATTAACGTATCTTTTTTCCATATTATTTATTTTCTCTTATATTTTCTGCATAATATTACAATTTCTCTAACAACTTGTGTGTTCATGTAAACATTTTCCTACTCGCAAGTACCCAACAAACATTTTCCTTGACAAGTGACCGCTCACAAAAGTTTTGATTCATCAGAGACCTGAGAGTCCAACCATGGCTTGGGTTTTTAAGTGTCATCGGTATAGTTGCTCGATAAGTTAAGTTATGAAATTACATATTTCCACAATTTTTAAGAATTTAATTTTTGACTTAATGTATTTACTTTATATTGCAAAAATATTTGTAATTTGGTAAAATAAATTA
Organism: Sambucus nigra; assembly: GCA_949130495.1. Lineage (NCBI taxonomy): Eukaryota > Viridiplantae > Streptophyta > Magnoliopsida > Dipsacales > Adoxaceae > Sambucus > Sambucus nigra. Next base: position 433,128,056 of record OX422211.1, on the reverse strand, counting down.
AAAGTATTTATAATTAGTCAATATGTATTTATGTATTTTCTAAAACTACAATACAGTCAAAATATCTTTGAAATATTTCAAAATATTTCTTTATATTGTTATTCAAATTATTTAAAATTTGGTTAAAATAGCTTTGAATTTTGTCAAAGTATCTATTAAATAACCCATTTATTTGTCATTGCATCAAAGTATTTATTCGTCAAAGTATATGTTAATTTTTTAACTTATTATAACAATTTATAGAATTATGTTGTTGATAAAGAAATCTATGGACTTAATGAATTGTATACCATAACCATACTACTAATGGCCTTATGAAAATGGTAAAACAATAATGGAGTTAAGCGGATGAAATGTTACTCTAGGGGTTTATTTGTCAAAACCCATTTAAAATGTAGTAGGAAAAATCTAAATATTTGATAAATTGTAAATCAACTTCTAATCTAGTACAAAAAATTAATAAAATTATATTTAATTCTAAACAAAAAATTAAAAGTGAGTAGGCTTTGATTTTTTTAATCCCCATCATATTTGTTATTTTTTCCTTAAAAAATGATTGTTAAAATTTCACTGACATAAATAATAGGGGTTAATGTTTATTGAAGACAAAATATTATTATTATTATTTTTAAAGATGAAATAAATTGGACATATAAAATTGGAGAGATGAGATGCACATGGTTTTTTTAGAGCTTACTGAATTTTCCTTTTTGACAAGGAGTTTTGCCTTCTCTTTCTTTTATTTCCTTCATTTTCCAGACCTTGCCTCTAAAGTTGGTGAGGTAAATGCTGGTTTCCATTATGTGTTATTCTGATGCACACAACTTTTTTCTCCCCCTTTCATCTTCATCAGAGACAATTTAATGTTTTAACTCTAGAGAATTTAGATTTTTTTTACAAACCCAATTCGAGAATTTAAGGGGTAGGTTGTGCTGAAAGGACAGGCTGATTTTATGAGACCTAAATTTGGTTATTTATATATTTTATTGCATCCTGTTGGTGAAGTCAACTCTAGGTTCATCTAATGAGATTCTCCACGTAAATTATGTTATGTCTACTATTTATAAATAACAATTGTACATAATTATGAATTAATAATATAATTATTGAATTAAAACAGAATTACAGAAATTAAACACTTACTTGAATTTGCAGAAATAATATAAGAATAAAAGAATAATCCAAGCCCTGTTAAGAACAGTCTCCTTAAGACAATTTATTCCCTCCAATGTACTCCGAGGTTGATGAATAATGTCTCCCAAGATAGAACGGATTTACCAATTAATTATGTAGCACAACAATAATTAATTACAACGAACTCAAATTCTGTGTCTCATACTCAACAACAATGCAACAGATGCTATGCAGATTTTTTTTTTTTCTGAAACAGAAATGAGAAATGACAGCACTTTTGGTATGAAAATGGAAGGAAAAAGGAGGAGGGAAATTTTTCATTGTTTTAAAAACGGAGGGAGGCATCTGTATTTATAGCAAAGTAGTTGACGGTTGGCACAACTGTCAAAAAAAGTTAAACGAATTAACTGTTGACTGTTGGCAATAACTGCCAACAGTTTATTAATTAATTAATTAATTTCGTAATTAATTAATAATTAAAGGCCGGAAAGTTAAATAAATTCAGCCAAAAAATGTAGGAGATTTTTATAAGCCCGAACCGAACCGAGCCGAGCCGGCTGGACGCGCGCGTGTGGACTTTTGACCGAAAGTCAACCCGTGCATAGCTTAGGTCATCTCCCCTTCAAAGAGTTGGGATACCCCCAAGGCATCCAAGCCTTAGTCCATACTTGGGGTGTTATTAACTCATCAAAATTCCACTACTCTTTCAATGTGGGACAAGAGTTAAAACATACCCAATTCATTAACTTTCATTGCTTTGTGAGTCACTTTGGGGACATATTTATCATTCATAACTTATTGAAATTGGACATATGAATATACTACGTTAATCTCCTTGCGGAGGTGAACACATTCGTATATGGTCCCACAATTTTCGTAGTGTGGGTCCCACCTAAATTTGAGCTCAAAGTTGCTCAAAAATCTGTCCAGAAAAATCTGGACAGTTTTATAATACTCATTCAAGTCCAATTTTCCAACAATCCCCCACATGAATGATATATCGCTATAAATAAAACAAAACAGATGCTTATGCAGATGCAGACACAAGTTGAGTAAAACTGAAGACTTATTGCATCGGGAGAAGTAGCCTAGTGGCCTCGAACTTTCCTTAGTGATATACTATCGGATTTACTTTTTTAATCAGTAGACTTCACGTCCTTGAACCATCAACCATTTTTGTAAACCTAGACAACAGTATTCACACAACAATTCTTCAACACAGTTGGTTCTCACGTTTGTGTTCATTTTGGCCGTGAACACCACTTGGTTCTGCAAGTATATTAGAGAATATGCCTTTCATTATTCTCATAGAAGTGGCCCCCTTCTTACTCACGTAGGTGACTTCCATAAAGAGTATTCTGCAATACCCCACTTAAACGTACTAAGATATAGATGTCATTAAAAGCATAACTTATCCTAATTTCACAGCAGATATGCACTGTCTCATCTTTGGAATGGATAGGATTAAATATCCTCTAGCGCTTACTGAATACAACGTAGTTCGGTTTGCCCATTGAACCTAGATCTTGGGATCTCCAGTCAGCTAGGTTGGGTTGCCACTATATTGATTCTTATTTATTTATAGGCTTTAGACCCATTCCTCTCGATGATCTTTCAACTTGCTCTCGGTTTAAACCTTTCGTTAGTGGATCCGATATATTATCTTTTGACTTTACATAGTCAATTGAGATAATTCCGTTTGAGATAAGTTGTCTAACGGTATTGTGTCGACGACGAATATGTCGTGACTTTCCGTTATACATGTGATTTTGTGCCCTTCCAATCGCTGCTTGGCTATCGCAATGTATACATATTGCGGGCACAGGTTTAGACCAATTTGGAACATCCTCTAAGAAATTTCGAATCCATTCAGCTTCTTCTCCAGCTTTGTCTAGTGCAATGAATTCAGATTCCATTGTCGATCTAGCAATGCACGTTTGTTTTGAGGATTTCCAAGATACGGCTGCACCTCCGAGGGTAAACACATACCCACTCGTAGACTTAGAGTCTTTTGTATCAGATATCCAATTTGCATCGCAATGTCCTTCAAGAACAGGTGGATATTTTGAGTAATGCAATCCATAGTTTTGAGTATATTTTAAATAACCCAAAACTCTCAATATTGCTTTCCAGTGATCTCTTCCTGGATTACTCGTAAATCGACTTAGCTTACTTATTGAGTATGCTATGTCCGGTCTCGTACAGTTCATGATATACATTAAGCTGCCGATAATACGAGAATATTCTAGTTGAGATATGCTTTCACCATTATTTCTTGCAAGATGTAAATTTACATCTACAGGTGTCTTAGTAGGACTAATATCATACTTCTTGAATTTTTCAAGTACTTTCTCTATGTAATGAGATTGAGATAATATAAGTCCATCCGATGTTCTAGAAATTTTAATTCCTAATATAACATCGGCGATTCCCATATCTTTCATGTCAAATCTACTACTCAACATTTGTTTTGTAGTTTTGACAATTTCTAAGTTACTACCCATGATAAGCATATCATCAACATAGAGGTATACAATGACATATCCATTATGAATGTATTTAAAGTAAACACATTTATCGCATTCATTAATTTTGAAACCATTTGATAACATTGCATTATCAAATTTTTCATGCCATTGTTTAGGTGCTTGTTTTAATCCGTATAGTGATTTAACAAGCTTACATACTTTTCCTTCTTGTCCGGGAGATTTGAACCCTTCAGGTTGCTCCATATAAATTTCCTCGTCTAGTTCACAGTTTAAGAATGCAGTTTTTACATCCATTTGATGTATTTCAAGTCCATTAATAGCAGCTATTGCTATTAACATCCGAATGGACGTTATTCTTATTACCGGTGAATATGTGTCGAAGTAATCCAACCCTTCCTTTTGCCTATAGCCTTTAGCTACAAGTCTAGCTTTATATTTATCAATTGATCCATCGGCCTTCAATTTCTTTTTGAAGATCCATTTATAACCTAACGGTTTTGAACCTGGTGGAAGATCCACTAGTTCCCATGTATGATTTTGTAATATGGATTCAATTTCACTATTAATTGCTTCTTTCCAATTGGAAGCATCGGGTAAGGATATAGCTTCTTTATACGATTGAGTTTCATGTTCTAACAAATATGTTAGAAAATTCGGACCGAAAGAAGTCGAGGTTTTTGCTCTTTTACTACGTCTTGGTTCATCCTCTATTGATTCAATAGGTTGATGAGTACCACTTGTAGTAGCTTGATTTGTCCTTTTAGAAGGACCAGATTCTCAAGTCATGTTATACGGGAATTCATTTTCAAAAAATGAAGCATCCCTCGATTCAATAACCGTATTTACATGAATGTCCGAAATCTCAGATTTACAAACTAGAAATCGATATGCACCGCTATTAGTAGCATAACCGATGAATACACAATCCACGGTTTTTGGCCCTATTCTTACCTTTTTAGGTTTAGGAACCATCACTTTGGCTAAGCACCCTCACACTCGTAAATATTTATAGGAAGGTCTTCGACCTTTCCATAATTCATAAGGTGTCTTGTGAGTCTTTTTGTGAGGTACTTTATTGAGAATGTAATTAGCAGAAAGTAAGGCTTCTCCCTACAAATTTTGTGGAGCTCCTGAACTTAATAACATTGAGTTCATCATTTTTTTCAAAGTACGGTTTTTGCGTTCAGCAACACCATTCGATTGAGGAGAATAAGGAGCAGTTGTTTGATGAATAATCCCATTTTCAGAACAAAATTCCTCAAATGGATATTCATATTCACCTCCTCTATCACTTCTAATAGCCTTTATCGTTTTGCTTAATTGATTCTCAACTTCATTCTTATATTGTTTAAATGCATTAATAGCCTCATCTTTACTATGTAACAAATATACATAGCAATATTTTGTGCAATCGTCAATAAAAGTAATAAAATACTTTTTCCCACCTCTAGTTTGAACAAATTTTAAATCACAAATATCGGTGTGAATTAAATCTAAAGGTTCAGTTAGCCTTTCAATAGAATGGAAAGGTAATCTAGCTAATTTAGATTTCACACAAATTTCACATTTATGATTTTTATCAATATTAAATTTTGGAAAAAATTCCAAGTTAATTAATCTACGCAATGTATCAAAATTAACATGTCCCAATCTAGCATGCCAAATATTAGATGACTCAATCAAGTAAGAAGAACTAGCAATTTCATTCATTGAAATAGATGTTTTAGGGGTTACAGTAAGGACATTGAGTTTAAAAAGCCCCTCATTTAGGTAGACCTTTCCTACATACATGTCATTTTTAGACAACACAAAGCGATCAGACACAAACACAAGTTTGAAACCATTTTTAGTAAGGAGAGATCCAGAAATCAGATTCTTTCGGATATCAGGCACGTGAAGAACATTGTTGAGAGTAAGTTCCTTTCCAGAAGTCATTTTCAAAGCAATCTTTCCTTGTCCCACCACCTTAGAAGTGGAAAAATTTCCCATAAAAAGGTTCTCCTCATTTTCCAAAGGCTTATAGGTGGAGAACATCCATTTGTTTGCACAAATGTGTCGTGTGGCTCCAGTGTCCACCCACCATTCCTTGGTATTTCCAACCAAGTTACATTCAGAGACAATGGCAGAAAGATTCATATCCGCCAAATCATTGACGATATTCACACCCTCAGTTACATTTGATTGAGGATTGTTTTGATTTTGCTTCTTCGGCTTACGACACTCGCTTGAGCGGTGTCCAGTTTTACCACAATTGTAGCATTTGCCTTTGAACTTTTTCTTGTTATGTTTGGAAGTGCCTTCCCCATCATACTTTCGTTTGTTCTTCTTAGGACCTTCAACAACATGGACCTTTGTTTCCATCGGATTCTTTCCACTTTTCTTTTGAGACTCACGGTTGTCTTCTTCGATTCTTAGCCGGACCACCAACTCCTCCACATTCATCTCCTTACGCTTGTGCTTGAGATAGTTTTTGAACAAAGTCCAAGAAGGTGGTAATTTTTCAACAATTGCAGCAACTTGGAAAGTTTCACTAATTGACATTCCTTCAGCATGAATGTCATGGAGGATCACTTGGAATTCTTGCACTTGCGAGATCACAGATTTAGAATCAACCATTTTGAAGTCCAGAAAACGCCCGACGATAAATTTCTTAATCCCAGCATCTTCAGTTTTATACTTCTTTTCCAAAGAATTCCATAATTCTTTGGATGTCTTGATAGTGCAGTAGACATGATACAGAGTCTTGTCCAAGTATGCCAAAATATAATTTCGGCATAGGTAGTCCGAATGCTTCCAAGCATCGACAGCAGCAACCTTTTCAGCGTCATCTTTCTCTTGAATAGAGGGGCAATCTTCATATACAAACCTGCCCAGTTGGCAGGTAGTGAGATAGAAGTACATTTGTCCTTGCCAACGTTTGAAGTCAGCCCCAATGAACTTTTTCGATTTCTCCCCGTGTGGCATAGATACGGGTGCAGTCACATTTGTGTTGGTGACAATTAGTTTCGTAGGAGTAGTGTTCGTACTTTGTGATTCCATTTCTGTTACAAAAATAGAATTTTTATCAATGATAAAATTCATATATAATGAATTAATCAAAACAGAATACAAAATTATGTGCACCAATTTCCTCCAAATATAATTCACAATAAATGAATTCCAAAAGAATTCAAATAATAATTCAGAATTAAACTATAATAAAAACAGAATTCCGTACACAACAGAATTAAATTATAAAATCTGTGTCACACTAATTTTTAATAATAAAAATAATTCCGTACAAAACAGAATTATAATTTAAGATTAAAAAAAAATTAGATAAACCGATTTTAACAAGAATACACAAATAAAAATTTATTTTCTAAAATAGAACATAAAAACAGTATAAAAATTAATTTCTGTACCAAAACTGTTTTTACTAATTTCTACAACAAAGCATTAACTTAATTCATTTTATTCTGTCAAAACAGATTTATTTTCAACAAATAAATTTCTGTAATAAAAAAAAATTTGTACACTAAAAAACAGTAGAACGATAAATTGTCTTAAGATTGTTATGTCTACTATTTATAAATAACAATTTTACAGAATTATGAATTAATAATATAATTACTGAATTAAAACAGAATTACAGAAGTTAAACACTTACTTGAATTTGCAGAAATAATATAAGAATAAAAGAATAATCCGAGCCTTGTTAAGAACAGTCTCCTTAAGACAATTTATTCCCTCCAATGTGCTCCGAGGTTGATGAATAATGTCTCCCAAGATAGAACGGATTTACCAATTAATTATGTAGCACAACAATAATTAATTACAACGAACTCAAATTCTCTGTCTCATACTCAACAACAATGCAACAGATGCTATGCAGAAAAAGAATTTTTTCTGAAACAGAAATGAGAAATGACAGCACTTTTGGTATGAAAATGGAAGGAAAAAGGAGGAGGGAAATTTTTCATTGTTTTAAAAACGGAGGGAGTCATCTGTATTTATAGCAAAGTAGTTGACGGTTGGCACAACTGTTAAAAACAGTTAAACGAATTAACTGTTGACTGTTGGCAAAATAAATTCGGCCAAAAAATGTAGGAGATTTTTATAAGCCCGAGCCGGGCCGGACGGACGGACGGGCGCGCGTGCGCGCGCGTGTGGACTTTTGACCGAAAGTCAACCCGTGCATAGCTTAGGTCATCTCCCCTTCAAAGAGTTGGGATACCCCCAAGGCATCCAAGCCTTAGTCCATACTTGGGGTGTTATTAACTCATCAAAATTCCACTACTCTTCCAATGTGGGACAAGAGTTAAAACATACCCAATTCATTAACTTTCATTGCTTTGTGAGTCACTTTGGGGACATATTTATCATTCATAACTTATTGAAATTGGACATATGAATATACTACGTTAATCTCCTTGCGGAGGTGAACGCATTCGTATATGGTCCCACAATTTTCGTAGTGTGGGTCCCACCTAAATTTGAGCTCAAAGTTGCTCAAAAATCTGTCGAGAAAAATCTGGATAGTTATATAATACCCATTCAAGTCCAATTTTCCAACAAATTACACTAAACATTAAAACATTTATCTTTTCCACTACTGATGGCCTAACCCAAAGAGGACCTAAGATAGTTTCGTTCATCTGGAAACCACGAAACAAAGGTCCCATTTGGTATGTGATAAAGTTGAGTAAAATTTAATTTTTTTTGAACATTCCTAAAAAAGTATAAAATTACTTCGTTTGGTGCGAGGTTAAGTTGCAGAAAATGTGGTCTTCAATGAAATCAGATTATCTTCGTTATGGAAAAGTGGGTAGAATCAAAATTCATCCAATATAGATAGAATTCTTACTATCCCATGGAGATTCTTATAAATAAATTTTGTGAAGATAAAAATGCCCTTAAAAATATTAAATTATAAAAACTACCCATAAAATCTTAATACTTATTTTGTGAAGACAATTTTGTTATGTCAGTTTATTTTAATTTTAAGGTCGAACATTTTTTATCTAGACATTTTTCTCTACTCATTTTATAATTAATTTGATTAACTTACAATATAATACACGCATATCTACAACAATTATTATATTTGTTAAATATTAGAAAATATATATTTTTTTAAAAAGCATATTTTAGTTCATACATTTATAAATAATGAACCGTAATATTGTGTGTGTGTGTGTGTGTGTGTGTCTATATATATATATATATATATATATATATATATATATATATATATATATAACTAATACCAGGTGCGAACGGATCCGTGCACACAATTTTTCTTTTTTCCAATGTGGTCCCCCCGATCCCAAAGTCAAATTTGGTATTTTTCCTTAGTGGTCTCCTCTTATCTTATAGTAAAATTATTTCAAACCAAATGTATCATAAATTTATATTTAAGACCACAAGTAATAGAAAGAACCCTAATTTGGTATCAGAGATCATCCAAATTTGATATGAAAACTCAATTTTGGTATCCGAACCAAGATGCTTCTTTCAGACCTACTTTAGTAAAAGACTTTAATGCCATGCATTTACAAAGATATTTTTGGAGCCCATCCAGACTAACAACCCATATATATAACTGATTTAAACCCATAAGGTTGCTTAACCTCTCATATAGACGGTTATTCACATGTTGAATACATCCCAGCTAAACACGCAGATAATAAACAAGTTACTACTAGTGCTATCAATAGTATACTAGACCAAAATCAGTGTATCCTACTTATTTTAAGACATTTATGTAAAGACATCCAAACCTTAGATACAGAGATAAAAAATATCTCAAAGCAAATACAAGAAATAGACATCCAAATCCCAATAGACCTTGTACAAGTATTACAAAATATAAATACTAAGATTAAGCACATAGAAGTCCTTAACAAAGATATTTCAGAAATTAAAACTCTGACAAAGAATCAAGAAAGTGAGTTAGTTAAGATTGAAAAAGTGGTGATCGCTTAAATAAGCTATGATACCAATTTGTAAAACGTTTGACTGTGTAATAATTGATTAAATTTACAAATTTCTACTTTGGCACACTTATTTAATTAGAGTCTATTTTTAAACCAAATCAATTCAGCCCCTAAACATGCAACTACATGTGTGCGTGTATCAACCCAAAAATAAATAAAGCATGCAACACAAATTTTAAGAAAAATCCCCGCAGGGCAAAACCTTTTATTTTCAATATAATTTGTAAAGAACGGTTTACACGGATTATACTGAAAACATGAGTGACAAACGAAATACTCGCAGGTGTCGGTTCCGATGTTGTCGGCTGGAATTTCCCTCAAGAACTCCAGATGGCCAACAATGGAAAAGAATTGGCTTCTCCACAAGAGTGAACTTCATAAGGACTCCCTCCACAATAGCACGCAGCTGTCCGTTGTAGAGTTCTCCCCACAAAGGTAAACAAAAGCAAAGTTAGTTCTTGAACACCAAAAAAATTCACCAAAGCATATGGGATTTTTGTGAATTGAAAACAAAAAGGGATAAAACTCTAAAAGAAGGAGTCAAAAGGATTCTGCAGTTTCGCAGTTTTTTGTCTTTCAAAACGCTGGGATTTCTTAATGAAAACAAAACCATTTAATGAGTATTTATAGAAAAATGTGCCGCCTCAGTCGCTCGAACGAAGTACATATCTTGCTCAAACGACATCGCACGACATCCAATGTCGCTCGAACGAGATGACATCTCGCTTGAACAACCTGGCGTCAAAATTGAGGTACGCTATTGGACTTAGAAAAAATTACCCATTCTCAAATTTTGCCGAAAAAGTCCGCTCCAACACTGAGAAAATATTTTGAAAAAACACCCCAAAGCTCTAAGTGCAAAGTTAAGGTATTTAAAACATAACCTTACCAAAGTAAACTTTGCGTAGCCTTTTTGATGAAGAACCTTGAAATTCAGATCCGTCTTTGATGATTGAATGTTCTTGAACTTCTTCATAGATTTTAACGGTATACGACATAATTAATTGATAACGGACTTATAAAATCATGTCCTTACAAATCTCCCCCTATGTCTATGCCGGTACACACATAAAAACATCTGAATTATCAAATACCAAAATGCCTATACAAATCTACCATCCCCTGAATAAATTTTCAGGATCTCAAACTGTTCTTAAAAAATCTTCATCAAATCTCAAAGCTTTTCTCATCAGGGTGTGAAACATAATGATCATCAATATTTGTACCTACACACATGAAATAAAGTAAAAACCTTCGTGACGCATTGAGTTTGAAATGATATAAGAATAAATCAATAATAAATCAATCTAATCAAATCTCCCCCATAATGCAAAAACTCCCCCAATTTGAAAAAGTGGTGATCGTTTAAATAAGCTCTGATACCAATTTGTAAATCGTATGACTGTGTGATAATTGATTAAATTTGCAAATTTCAACTTTGGCACAATTATTTAATTAGAATCTATTTTTAAAACCAAATCAATTCAGACCCTAAACATGCAACTACATGTGTCAACCCTTAAATAAATAAAGCATGCAACAAAAATTTTAGGAAAAATCCCTGCATGGAAAAACCTTTTATTTTCAATATAATTTGTAAAGAACGGTTTACATGGATTATACTCAAAACATGAGTGATATATGAAACACCCGCAGCTGTCGGTTTCGACGTCGTCGACTAAAATTTCCTACAAGAACTCCAGATGGTCAGCAATAGAAAAGAAACGGCTTCTCCACAAGAGTGAACTTCATAAGGACTCCCTCCACAATAGCACGCAGCTGTCGGTTGTAGAGTTCACCCCACAAAGGTAAACAAAATCAAAGTGTGTTCTTGAACACCAAAACAATTCACCAAAGCATATGGGATTTTCGTGAATTGAAAACAAAAATGGATTAAACATTAAAAGAAGAAGTCAAAAGGATTTTGAAGTTTCGCAATTTTCTGTCTTTCAAAACGCTGGGACTTCTTAATGAAAACGAAACCATTTATTGAGTATTTATAGAAAAACGTATCACCCCAGTCGCTCGAACGAAAACACGATCTCGCTTGAACGAAGTACAGATGTCGATTAAACGACATCACGCGAAATCCATTGTCGCTCGAACGACCTGGCATCAAAATCGAGGTACACTACAAGACTTAGAAAAAATTACTCATTCTCAATTTTTAACGAAAAAGTCCGCTCAAACACTTAGAAAATATTTTGAAAAAACACCCCAAAGCTCTAAGTGCAAAGTTAAGGTATTTAAAACATAACCTTACCAAAGTAAACTTTGTGGAGTAGTTTTGATGAAGAACCTTGATATTCGGATCTGTCTTTGATGCTTGAATGTTCTTGAACTTCTTCTACGGTTGTAATGGTATACGACATAATTAATTGATAACGGACTTACAAAAAAAGTCCTTACAAATCTCCCCCTATGTCTATGCCGGTACATACATAAAAACATCTGAATTATCAAATACCAAAAAGCCTATACAAATCTACCGTCCCATGAATAAATTTGCAAGATCTCAAACCGTTTTTTCAAAAATCTTCATCAAATCTCAAAGCTTTTCTCATCAGGGTGTGCAACATAATGATCATCAATCTTTGTACCTACACACATGAGATAAAGCGAAATACTTCGTGATGCATCGATTTTGAAATGATATAAGAATAAATCAATAATAAATCAATCTAATAAAATCTCCCCCATAATGCAAAAACTCCCCCCATAACATGATAATTTATCGCGCGATCTTTGATTTTAGTAAAAATTTGTGTGATATTGATTTTTTTAAAATCATTTTTTTATGAAAAAAAATCGATTTTTTTTTCATAAAAAGCACTTATATAATCGGATACCCCCCTTTGATGACACGAGTCAGAGTTTTGATGATATAAATCGTTTGAATTTGACGTTTGCTAAAAGAATTTATTTTTTGGAGAAAGAAAATTCTCCATTTAAATCCGCGATGGATCTATTGCAAACGGTTCAATATCAAAGAGATTTTTATCGTGAAAAATTTGTTTCCTTGGACCATGACTTTGTTGCTTTAAAATTGTCCAAGAATGAGAGTGATGATAGGGTCCAATTTTTAGAAAGAGAATTAGAGGACCTTAAAAATTCTAGTGGTTGCGTTTGTGCCGTCGAGGATAAAAAATTAATGGATGATTTTACGGCACGTGAAAAGTCTCTTAGGGAAAAGTTTATTTTTATTGAGGGGGAGCGAGATAACCTTCTAGGTTTGATTGATAATTTGAAGAAGGAGTTCCTCAGATGGAAAGAGTCTAATTCTTTGCTTGAGTAAAAAATTTTGGAGTAAAAAAAATGATTTGACAGACTCGAGTAGGTTTGATAGTGATGGTAATGGCTCATCTTGTTCTCATGCTTCTAGAGCTAAAGCCAAAACCATTATTTGTTTTAGAGGATTAATTAATCCAAAGGACGTTAAATAATATCACACTTTAGGTAACTGTGACACCCCGCCTAATTAAATACCGGACGATCACTCCTTTATTAAATTAAAATCAAGGTGAACAGTTGGTTCATTCTTAGCATCACTGTCGTAAAAATAACTATTCCAATTTAAACACCCTAATTAATTAAGCTAAGTGTCAAAACCATTTTTTTAACATTACTTTCCAAATTTTATTTTGAAAACAAAGATTTAATTATTTACAACAATTCAATATTTAAAGAATCACACCACAATAATCCTAAAACATATAATCCAAATAATTTAAACATTCAACAACTAAATCCCAATTTTAAATTTAAAGTAAAACATCCAGACAGTAATAAATCCCAAAGCGACAATACTAGAAATATCTGAATCACAATGTCCAAATAAACAACTAAATAATGGAAAGGGCGACACATGCCCCCCTAAATGAATATGCTAGGAGTGGAGTCAAATAAATGAAGTCGTCTAAGCAAGAGGCCTGCAACTCCCACCTAAGCTGCAGAACATTCCTTCCAAAGAATCCTATGCAAGACTCCCCTGTTGCTGGGCACCTGTAATATATACATATATATACAAGAGAGAGAGAGAAATAGAAACGGGTCAGAGCCCGATAGTGTAGATGATTTAAAATTTGTTTAGCAAGTATTTAAAATGTTTACAGGACAATGCATCAACATATTAGTGCGGCACTCTCTTGAGAATTTCTCACCTCTCTTCTAATGTGCACGCCTATCGCACTAACCTCGCCAATGGTTTAACTTATCTTAGGTTACTCGTAAGATTCAAAACAAAGAATATAATTGTTTAAGAAAATAACTTCATTTGATCACAAAGTTCTCATTTAAACCTTATTTACTAATAAAGTGTCCCTGTGTTCCATTATACTTTTCCAAAACAAGTATTTCCAAGTTGAGTCATTATACATGTCTTACTTACCATAACACAGTAGGCAGTTTTCCAAATTTCAGAATTTCATATATATATATATATTAAATACTCGTATAATATATATATTCTAACAGCACCCCACATAAAAATTATGGTGCGTGCATACTCTGCTATCCAATCCCCGTATCTCTCGTACTAAGGGAAATACAAGTTCGGAATCACTCTCGAACTGTATTAACACATACACAACAATATTGAGGCGAAGCATAGTTTCTAAGTCCAATAGGTCAGTACATACCCTCACGTCTCTTAGGACCGTCCGACTATCGATCTGATAGCCCGTACCTAGGATTCCTATCTTTTAGGGTACGAGTCAATATACCCCATGAAGGCCCATTCGAGATAAGACTGTCCCAGCGCGGTAACCTCAGGGATAGCAAGTAGCGCGAGCATGATTTTCACATGTATATAATATATGCATACACACAGTCATATAAATGTACTACTTTTATCATATTAATTTAGGTTCATCTCATAACCCATAATCGCAACATTTATTCTGATTTTCCCATTATTAGTTATCACGTATAACGGTTCGTTTCTAACTTTAATTCGAGGGATTTTTCCAACTCATTACGTAATACTCATGGACTCTATCCTCTCAAGTGGAAAAAATTCAGTAGGTATTCATTTATGTTCCAACGTAACTATCTTACGCGTCTCTCCCTTTAATACACAATTTCCTCGTCCCTTATATGTAAGTATCCCAAAAATACAACTCTCGTCTTACATTAAAAGTCCCAAAATTATTATATATCCTACTAGTCTTCTTTATCTCCCAAAACATTTTAATAAGGGTGTCTAAGAGTTATTTCTCATTAAATTGAATTCAACTAATTTAAAAAGGGGAAATATGAGCCTGCCATAAGGGGTTGAGGTCGGGGGCTCGATCGATCGAACCTTCGATCGATCGAAACTCTTGGCTCGATCGATCGATCGATTAAGCAGGTATGGCGAATTCTGCAGTTACTAGTTACGGGTTTTCTCACATAACTCCATCCAAATCCAAACTTTTCATTCCCAATCGTCCAGAAATTTGTACTACAAGTAGTATAAATCCATTCCATACATCTTTTACGTAAAGTATGCAAATTTTCATTAATAATCATGGATTAACAGGCCAAAATTCATGTAAATCTCAAGAACCCTAGAATTCTCTTTAACATGGTTCTAATCAGTCTTTTTCGATAATTTTCTTCTTCTAAAACATCAAAAATTCGTGGTTTAATCCTCTACATGTTAAGGGGTTTCCAGATTAACATTAAAATCATTACTACATGCGATTTCCTATCTCAAATTTGGGGTTTCTTCCATAAAACTCATCCTAATCATCCCTAGACTAACATGAGTGATGCATTAATGAAAATAAGCAAGATAAACACTTGCCTGGGATTTTTGACGTTCTGGTTTGATTGAAGAATTTGGTGTGGTTGCGTTCCCCGTCGCGCGATCTACGCGTTGGTGGTGGTGGCGGTGCAACCGGGTGAATCGTTGGCCTTGGATTGCTTGGAAAAGCCTCTCCTTCCCTCTCCTATGGCTGTCACTTGTCTTTGGTTGTTTTAACCCTAGAAGACAACCTTATACATCTGATGTATCTCTTGAATTTTCGTGGGTTTAATTACCCAAAAATGTAAAATGTCCAAAATGCCCTCCCGGGGTACTAATTAAGCCTAAAAACGCCCCGAGACCCAAATTAAACCCCCGGGTACACTTTTCTGACTATCTCGACCCTTTCGGACACTTTGGCGCACTCAAAACGACCATACGAGCGACTTATAATATATTCACTTTTATTCATCAATATTTAGTCCTGACGCGACACGGGCGCGTCCCGACTCAAATTTCCAAAATTATAATTTTATTCACTCGTGACATTTAATATGTCCAATATTATATATTACTTTGATCATTAGTAATATTTAACAAATTTCCCGTAATTACTAACTCTAATCACGTTAATAATTATAACATAATTAATTGCCGAATTTATATTAAATAATTAATTCACATTGAATTTAATAAATTCCCAAATTAATATAGCACAAAAATACGGGGTATTGTAGTAACATTCCTCCTTTTTACACATGTTAACACTGTGTTAGGAATGGTCACCTTAGGAGATTTTGTTTTGATCTTGAAAGAAGTCCTAGGAAGTCAAAGTCTAGGATCTCGCTCGAACGAAAATAGGATCTCGCTCGAAGACATCGCGCGATATCCATTGTCGCTCGAACGAGATGACATCTCGCTCGAACGACCTGGCATCAAAATCGAGGTACACTACAGGATTTAGAAAAAATTACTCATTCTCAATTTTTGACGAACAAGTCTGCTCAAACACTTAGAAAATATTTTGAAAAAACACCCCAAAGCTCTAAGTGCAAAGTTAAGGTATTTAAAACATAACCTTACCAAAGTAAACTTTGCGGAGTCTTTTTGATGAAGAACCTTGATATTCGGATCTGTCTTTGATGCTTGAATGTTCTTAAACTTCTTCGATGGTTGTAATGGTAAACGACATAATTAATTGATAACAAACTTATAAAATAATGTCCTTACAAATCTCACCCTATGTTTATGCCAGTACATGCATAAAAATATCCGAATTATTAAATACCAAAATACCTATACAAATCTACCGTCCCATGAATAAATTTGCAAGATCTCAAACTGTTTTTCAAAATTCTTCATCAAATCTCAAAGCTCTTCTCATCAGGGTGTGCAACATAATGATCATCATATTTGTATCTACACACATGAGATAAAGAAAAAACCTTCGTGACGCATCGAGTTTGAAATGATATAAGAATAAATCAATAATAAACCAATCTAATCAAATCGCCCCCATAATGCAAAAACTCCCCCATAACATGATAATTCATTGGCGGGTTACACTAATTTATCACGTGATCTTTGTTTTCTGCAAAAATTTGTGTGATATTGATTTTTTTAAAATCAATTTTTTGTGCAAAAAAAATCGCAATTTTTTCAGTGGAGCACTTATATAATCAGATACCCCCCTTTGGTGACACGAGTCAGAGTTTTGATGATATAAATCGTTTGAATTTGACGTTTGTTAAAAGAATTGATTTTTTTTAGAAAGAAAATTATCATTTTAAATCCGCGATGGATCTGTTGCAAACGGTTCAATATCAAAGAGATTTTGATCGTGAAAAATTTATTTCCTTAGACCATGACTTTTTTGCTTTAAAATTGTCCAAGAAGGAGAGTGATGATAGGGTCCTATTTTTAGAAAAAGAATTAGAGGACCTTAAAAATTCTAGTTGTTGCGTTTGTGTCGTCGAGGATAAAAAATTAATCGATGATTTTATGATACGTGAAAAGGCTCTTAGGGAAAAGTTTGTTTTTATTGAGGGGAGCGAGATAACCTTCTAGGTTTGATTGATAATTTGAAGAAGGAGTTCCTCAGATTGGAAGAGTCTAATTCTTTGCTTGAATAAACAATTTTGGAGTTAAAAAAATGATTTGACAGATTCGAGTGGGTTTGATAGTGATGGTAATGGCTCATCTTGTTCTCATGCTTCTAGCGCTACAGCCAAAACCAATATTTGTTTTAGAGGATCAATTAATCCCAAGGACGTTAGATAATATCACACTTTAAGTAACATTCCTCCTTTTTACACATGTTCACACTCTGTTAGGAAAGGTCACCTTAGGAGATTTTGTTTTGATCTTGAAAGAAGTCCTAGGAAGTCGAAGTCTAGTGTTTTGTTGGTTTTCAAAATCCCGTGTCGACATGTTACATCCGTTTGGGTTAGGAAATCACTTTTGGATACGCTAGATTTTAGAATAGTTGATTCTCGTTTTCTTGCACATGACTCTTCTCTTGCCATATCATATAGATGATTGTGTTTGCATGTTTGTCATACAATAGTTGTGGTTTCATTATATATAGCAAACATATATATATATATATATATATATATATATATATATATATATATATATATATATATATATATATATATATATATATATATATATATATCTTTGCTAGTGTTATGACATGTGTACTTTTTGTATAAGTTTTTTTAAGTCCTGTAGCGTACCTCGATTTTGAGGCCAGGTCGTTCAAATGAGATGTCATCTCGTTTGAATGACCTGACATCAAAATTGAGGTACGCTATAGGACTTAGAAAAATTACTCATTCTCAAATTTTGACGAAAAAGTCCGCAACAACACTTAGAAAATATTTTGAATAAACACCCAAAATCTCTAAGTGCAAAGTTAAGGTATTTAAAACATACCCTTACCAAAGTAAACTTTGCGGAGTCTTTTTGATGAAGAACCTTGATATTCGGATTCGTCTTTGATGCTTCAATGTTCTTGAACTTCTTCGACGGTGTTAATGGTATACGACATAATTAATTATTAACGGACTTATAAAATCATGTCCTTACAAATACCCCCCTATGTCTATGCCAGTACACACATAAAAACATCTGAATTATCAAATACCAAAATTCCTATACAAATCTACCGTCTCGTGAATAAATTTTCAAGATCTAAAACTGTTCTTCAAAAATCTTCATCAAATCTCAAAGTTTTTCTCATCAGGGTGTGAAACATAATGATCATCAATCTTTGTACCTACACACATGAGATAAAGCAAAAACCTTCGTGACGCATCAAGTTTGAAATGATATAAAAATAAATCAATAATAAATCAATCTAATCAAATCTCCCCCATAATGCAAAAACTCCCCCAATTTGAAAAAGTGGTGATCGCTTAAATAAGCATTGATACCAATTTGTAAAACATATGACTATGTGATAATTGACTAAATTCACAAATTTTTACTTTGGCACACTTATTTAATTAGAGTCTATTTTTAAATCAAATCAATTCATCCCCTAAACATGCAACTACGTGTGTGCGTGTGTCAACCCATAAATAAATAAAGCATGCGACACAAATTTCAGAAAAAATCCCCGCAGGGCAAAGCCTTTTATTTTCAATATAATTTGTAAAGAACGGTTTAAACGGATTATACTGAAAATATGAGTGACATACGTAATACCCACAGGTGTCGGTTTCGATGTCGTCGGCTGGAATTTCCCACAAGAACTCCAGATGGTCAGCAATGGCAAAGAAACGGCTTCTCCACAAGAGTGAACTTCATAAGGACTCCCTCCACAATAGCACGCAATTGTTGGCTGTAGAATTCTCCCCACAAAGGTGAACAAAAGAAAATTGTGTTCTTGAACACCAAAACAATTCACCAAAGCATATGGGATTTTTGTGAATTGAAAACAAAAAAGGATTAAACCCTAAAAGAAGAACTCAAAAGGATTATGCAGTTTCGCAGTTTTCTGTCTTTCAAAACGCTAGGACTTCTTAATGAAAACGAAATCATTTAATGAGTATTTATAGAATAACGCATTGCTTCAGTCGCTTGAAGGAAAATAGGATCTCGCTTGAACGAAGTACAAATGTTGCTCAAACGTCATCGCGCGACATCTAAAGTCGCTCGAACAAGATGACATCTCGCTTGCACGACCTGGCATCAAAATCGGGGTACGCTATAGAACTTAGAAAAAATTACTCATTCTCAAATTTTGACAAAAAAATCCGCTCAAACACTTAGAAAATATTTTTAAAAAAATACCCCAAAGCTCTAAGTGCAAAGTTGAGGTATTTAAAACATAACCATACCAAAGTAAACTTTGCGGAGTCTTTTTGATGAAGAACTTTTATATTCGTATCCGTCTTTGATGCTTGAATGTTCTTGAACTTCTTCGAGAGTTGTTACGATATGCGACATAATTAATTGATAACAGACTTATAAAATAATGCACTTATAAATCTCACCCAATTTCTATGCCGGTACATATATAAAAACATCTCAATTATCAAACACCAAAATGCATATACAAATCTACCGTCCCATGAATAAATTTGTCAGATCTCAAACTATTTTTCAAAAATCACCATCAAATCTCAAAGCTTTTCTCATCATGGTGTGCAACATAATGTTCATCAATCTTTGTACCTACACACATGAGATAAAGCAAAATACTTCGTGACGCATCGAGTTTGAAATGATATAAGAATAAATCAATCTAATCAAATCTCTCCCATAATGCAAAAACTCCCCCATAACATGATAATTCTTTGGCGGGTTACGCTAATTTATCGCGTGATCTTTTTTTTCGCAAAAATTTGCGTGATATTGATTTTTTTAAAATCATTTTTTTGTGTAAAAAAATTGCAATTTTTTCAATGGAGCACTTATATAATCGGATATCCCCCCTTTGATGACACGAGTAAGAGTTTTGATGATATAAATCGTTTGAATTTGACGTTTGCTAAAAGAATTTATTTTTTGGAGAAAGAAAATTCTCATTTTAAATCCGCAATGGATCTGTTGCAAACGGATCAATATCAAAGAGATTTTTGTCGTGAATTTTTTTTTTCTTTGACCATAACTTTGTTGCTTTAAAATTGTCCAAGAAGGAGAGTGATGATAGGGTGATATTTTTACAAAAAAGAATTAGAGGACCTTAAAAATTCTAGTGGTTGCGTTTGTGCCGTCGAGGATAAAAAATTAATCGGTGATTTTACGACACGTGAAAAGACTCTAAGGGAAAAGTTTATTTTTATTGAGGGGGAGTGAGATAACCTTCTAGGTTTGATTGATAATTTGAAGAAGGAGACCCTCAGATTGGAAGAGTCTAATTCTTTGCTTCAGTAAAAAATTTGAAGTTAGAAAATGATTTGACAGACTTGAGTAGGTTTGATAGTGATGGTAATGTCTCATATTGTTCTCATGCTTTTATTGCTAAAGCCAAAACCAATATTTCTTTTAGAGGATCAATTAATCCCAAGGACGTTAGAAAAGATCACACTTTAGGTAACATTCCTCCTGTTTACACATGTTCACACTGTGTTAGGAAAGGTCACCTTAGGAGATTTTGTTTTGATCTTAGAAGAAGTCCTTGGAAGTTAAAGTCTAGTGTTTTGTGGGTTTCCAAAATCCCGTGTCGACGTGCTACATCTGTTCGGTTAGGAAATCACTTTTGGATACGCTAGATTTTAGAATAGTTGATTCTCGTTTGCTTGCACGTGACTCTTCACTTGATATATCATATAGATGATTGTGTTTGCATGTTTGTCATACACTAGTTGTGGTTTCATTATATATATATATATATATATATATATGTTTTCTAGTGTTATGACATGTGTACTTTTTGTATAAATTTTTTTTTAAGTCCTGTAGCATACCTTGATTTTGACGCCAGGTCATTCAAGAGAGATGTCATCTCGTTTGAATGACCTGGCATCAAAATTGAGGTACGCTACAGGACTTAGAAAAAATTACACATTCTCAAATTTTGACGAAAAAGTCCGCAACAACACTTAGAAAATATTTTGAATAAACACCCCAAAGCTCTAAGTGCAAAGTTAAGGTATTTAAAACATAACCTTACCAAAGTAAACTTTGTCGAGTCTTTTTGATGAAGAACCTAGATATTCGGATCCGTCTTTGATGCTTGAATGTTCTTGAACTTCTTCGACGATTGTAATGGTATACGACATAATTATTTGTAACGGACTTATAAAATAATGTCCTTACAAATCTCCCCCTATGTCTTTAACGGTACATACATAAAAACATCTGAATTATCAAATACCAAAATGCCTATACAAATCTACCGTCCCATGAAAAAATTTGCAAGATCTCGAACTATTTTTCAAAATTCTCCATCAAATCTCAAAGCTTTTGTCATCAGGGTGTGCAACATAATGATCGTCACTCTTTGTACCTACACACATGAGATAAAGCAAAAACCTTCGTGACGCATCGAGTTTGAAATGATATAAGAATAAATCAATCTAATTAAATCTCCCCCATAATGAAAAAAGTCCCCCATAACATGATAATTCATTGGCAGGTTACGCTAATTTATCATGTGATCTTTGTTTTCTGCAAAAATTTGTGTGATATTGTTTTTTTAAAAATCATTTTTTGTGATAAAAAATCGCAATTTTTCAATGGAGCACTTATATAATCGAATAACCCCCCCTTTTATGACACGAGTCAGATTTTTGATGATATAAATCGTTTGAATTTGACGTTTGTTAAAGGAATTGATTTTTTGGAGAAAGAAAATTTCGTTTTAAATCCGCGATGGATCTGTTACAAACGGTACAATATCAAAGAGATTTTTATCGTGAAAATTTTTTTTACTTGGACCATGACTTTGTTGTTTTAAAATTGTCCAAGTCAGAGAGTGATGATAGGGTCCTATTTTTAGAATAAGAATTAGAGGACCCTAAAAATTCTAGTGGTTGCGTTTGTACCGTCGAGGATAAAAAATTAATGGATGATTTTATGGCACGTGAAAAGACTCTTAGGGAAAAGTTTATTTTTATTGAGGGGGAGCGAGATAACCTTCTAGATTTGATTGAAAATTTGAAGAAGGATTCCCTCATATTGGAAGTGTATAATTCTTTGCTTTAGTAAAAAATTTTGAAGTTAAAAAAATGATTTGACAGACTCGAGTAGGTTTAATAGTGATGGTAATGGCTCATCTTGTTCTCATGCTTCTATTGCTAAAGACAAAACCATTATTTGTTTTAGAGGATCAATTCATCCCAAGGACATTAGAAAAGATCATACTTTAGGTAACATTCCTCCTGTTTACACATGTTCACACTGTTAGGAAAGGTCACCTTAGGAGATTTTATTTTGATCTTGGAAGAAGTCCTAGGAAGTCGAAGTCTAGTGTTTTGTTGGTTTCCAAAATCTCGTGTTGACGTGTTACATCCGTTTGGGTTATAAAATCACTTTTGGATACGCTAGATTTTACAATAGTTGATTCTCATTTGCTTGTACATGACTCTTCTCTTACCATAGATGTTTGTCATACACTAGTTGTGGTTTCATTATATATATATATATATATATATATATATATATATATATATATATATATATATATATATGTTTGCTAATGTTATGACATGTGTACTTTTTGTATAATTTTTTTTAAGTCCTGTAGCGTACCTCGATTTTGAGGCTAGGTCGTTCAAACGTGATGTCATCTTATTTGAATGACCCGATGTCAAAATCGAGGTACACTACAGGACTTAGAAAAATTACTCATTCTCAAATTTTGATGAAAAAGTCCACAACAACACTTAGAAAATATTTTGAATAAACACCCCAAAGCTCTAAGTGAAAAGTTAAGGTATTTAAAACATACCCTTACCAAAGTAAACTTTGCGGAGTCTTTTTGTTTAAGAACCTTGCTATTTGGATCCGTCTTTGATGCTTTAATGTTCTTGAACTTCTTCAACGGTATTAATGGTATACAACATAATTAATTGATAACGGACTTATAAAATCATATCCTTACAAATATCCTCCTATGTCTATGTCGATACACACATAAAAACATCCGAATTATCAAATATCAAAATGCATATTCAAATCTACCCTCCCATGAATAAATTTTCAAGATCTCAAACTGTTCTTCAAAAATCTTCATCAAATCTCAAAGCTTTTCTCATCAGGGTATGAAACATAATGATCATCAATCTTTGTACCTACACACATGAGATAAAGCAAAAACTTTAGTGACGCATCAAGTTTGAAATGATATAAGAATAAATCAATAATAAATCAATCTAATCAAATCTCCCCCATAATGCAAAAACTCCCCCCAATTTGAAAAAGTGTTGATCGCTTAAATAAGCTCTGATACCAATTTGTAAAACGTATGACTGTGTGATAATTGATTAAATTCGCAAATTTCTACTTTGGCATAATTATTTAATTAGAGTCTATTTTTAAAACCAAATTAATTTAGCCCCTAAACATGTAACTACGTGTGTCAACCCTTAAATAAATAAAGCATGCGACATAAATTTCAAGAAAAATCCCCGCAGGGCAAAACCTTTTATTTTCAATATAATTTGTAAAGAACGGTTTACATGGATTATACTGAAAATATTAGTGACATGCGAAATACCCGAAAGTGTCAGTTCCGATGTCGTCGGCTGGAATTTCCCGTAAGAACTTCAGATGGTCAGCAATGGAAAAGAAACGGCTTCTCCACAAGAGTGAACTACATAAGTACTCCCTCCACAATAGCACGCAGTTGTCGGTTGTAGAGCTCTCCCCACAAAGGTAAACAAAATCAAATTGTGTTCTTTAACACCAAAATAATTCACCAAAGCATATGGGACTTTTGTGAATTGAAAACAAAAAGGGATTAAACCTTAAAAGAAGAAGTCAAAAGGATTCTGCAGTTGCGTAGTTTTATGTCTTTCAAAACACTGGGACTTCTTAATGAAAATGAAACTATTTAATGAGTATTTATAGAAAAACGCGCCGCCTCAGTCGCTCGAATGAAAACGGGATCTCGCTCGAATAAAGTACATATGTCGTTCAAACGACATCGCGCAACATCCAAGTCGCTCGAACGAGATAACATCTCGCTTGAACGACTTGGCATCAAAATCGAGGTACGCTGCAAGACTTAGAAAAAATTACTCATTCTCAAATTTTGATGATAAAGTTCGCTCCAACACTTAGAAAATAATTTGAAAGAACACCCCAAAGCTCTAAGTGCAAAGTTAAGGTATTTAAAACATAACCTTACCAAAGTAAACTTTACGGAGTCTTTTTTATGGATGACCTTAATATTCGAATCCATATTTGATGCTTGAATGTTCTGGAACTTCTTCGACGGTTGTAACGGTATACGACATAATTAATTGATAACGAACTTATAAAATAATGTCCTTACAAAGCTCAGCAAGGAACAAGCAAAACCTAGTCCTACACTAGACAATTATCTTTCTAATGAAAATGAGACTGTTAATGTTGCTAAAGCATCAAGACTTATACTTGAGAGATTAAATTTAATATCAACATCAATTGCAGCCTCACAAGACTACGATAGTCGCTTTTTTAAAGACTTACAATTATATTTAAAGGCTAAGACATAAGGATTAATCACCTTCTATACAGACTTTGTTAAATTTTAACAAAATTTAGACAATTACCTTAACGATATGGAATGCCATAACCTATCTGGAATGGATAGTATTGTTAATGAACTTAGAATTAGTATAGCTCAAGAAGAAGCAAAGTGTGAAGAAATTATAAAGGGAAATAATTTTATATATGATAAACCTTCCTAAGAAGAATTAGACTCTCCTTTTATTTTAACATGCTTTGATAAAAAAGAGAAAACCATAGAAGTTATAGAAGCTAGAATGACACAGGAATCTGTGTAACAATAAGAAAAAGATAATGAAGTAAAAGACTACATTGCAAAGATTATTAATTCTCTTGCCAAGAATAATGAAGATATTACTGAAAATGCAAGAAGTGAAAATAAGTTCTTTAACGAAAAAATCCTTAGTCAGATGAAAGGATAAAAGGATTATTTAGACTCTTTAGAAAGAATCGAAAAAAGACTCTAACAAAAACACAAAATCACCTGTATATTTACATAATCTTCTTATATAAAAACTAACGAATAGAAAAACATAGATAGAAGAATCATCAATGATGGATTAGATAAGACCTGTAAGATAGCTAGCCATATCCCAAATATTGGACATAATAACTTTATGATCCAAAGACTTAAAGACTCATCCTCAAATATTAGGATATGGTGGAAAGAAAGAAATTTCACCAAGTCTCTTCATTGGAAATAATGGGGTGAAATTGATAGGAAAATTATAGAAGATTCCATACGTAATGGACAACTTCCAGCAATTAGATACATAGACTTGTTTAAAGAAGGAGTCGTTCTTAAGACTCCTAATTATAAGATGACTTATCATTGTAGAAATCATGTGTTAGAAAAGTCATATACCGAGCTTTAAGTTTTTTACTCAGATTGGCTAAAATCAAGAGGAACAGATAGAAAGTTCCAGTTCCTAACCTTTGTACTCTTTCAAGCAAGGATCCAAGGTTTATATAGACCTCAAAATAATATCAACGTAATATATTTCTTAATAGATAAAATATGGAAATATTTTGTGAAAATCCTTATTAGGATAGCCCAATTAGAAATGTCAGACAATATTAGATACTTTAATGTCATTCCGAAATTTACAGTAATGGTAGACAGAACCAAACATTTTAAGTTAATCTCATATGCTAGTGGCTATGAATACAATATTATCACAGATGCTAATATTAATATAAAATGCCAAAGATATGTAAAGTTTTCCCAGCTTCCTTATGAAGGAATGCAATCGGGAATTCCTAATAGTAG
Organism: Sambucus nigra; assembly: GCA_949130495.1. Lineage (NCBI taxonomy): Eukaryota > Viridiplantae > Streptophyta > Magnoliopsida > Dipsacales > Adoxaceae > Sambucus > Sambucus nigra. Next base: position 433,101,791 of record OX422211.1, on the reverse strand, counting down.
ACTTAATGAAGAAATATTGGTTAGAACCAATAATTCAGCCTACAATTGTCGCGCCCCGAATTAATTTTGTTAAACTCATCCTTTAATTTAGAGATAAATTGCCTTAAACAATGCTTTAATTTAAATCTCTGAGGAAAATAGCATAATATTTTTTTTTCCAAAAGTATGTGTAGATAAAAACATAACTGCCTTTACTTATAACTTATAAGTACTACATAACTGTACATAACCAAGATCCTTAGTTTAATAATTACACAAAAGGAATCTTGATATTTAAACCATACTAAATATCCGTCACTCCCCCGTTTTAAGGTCCTAACTTGGCAGTGAACTCCAATTTATAAGCATACCTGAAACAAAACATTACAGGAGTGTAAGCTATAAAGGCTTAGTGAATGACCACATACCACACATATAACCAATTTGAATAACCATTTTTATTTTTTTCTAATGCTATAATCCAACAGGAATTGTGAAACTCTCGCAAGCCTGGACCCGCCACAGTCCAATTAACCCACCACAGTAATTAGGGACCACCACATCCCTTTATTAGGCCCGAGTACACAAATCTTTAAGTTGGATTAACAGGACCACCACATCCCGTAGGACCCACCACAGTCCTTAACATTAGATAAAGGACTCACTAGTCCATATCATCATATAACATCGCTTAACATTTTTAATCATATGCATATGTTTCATAAATACAACATTACTCCCATAAACATTTTCACACATGTGTTTAACTACACATTTTCATATGAAATTATAAGCATGTATATTTCATAAGGAAGGTCACTCACCTTGGATTTAGTGCTAAGATTAATACCAACTACTTCCTTGGTATGGTAGTATTAGCTGCTTCCCCACCTAACAAGTCAATGTCGTTAGTATTTGAATACACCGATTAACATCAAACCCAGTAACACATCACATAATTTGGTCAATCAGAAATAACTAAGGAGTAATTACATATGACACTTCACATTTATATAACACCCAATTAATTAGGGTTCTAACATAATTTACAGAATTAAATTACGAATTTGCTAGACAAAGTTATGCCCATTTTATTACAGCCTTTTCCAAATCGTTTCTCAAGAAAAACAACAACACAACTTCAACTTCCTGGAATTCTCATAATTTTTGTACAACATAACTTTTCATGATATTCCACCCAATATCAGTAAACACATTGAATAATATGAATTTAATGTTTCATAATTTCTAGGGCTCATTTTCTATGTCGAGCAAAACGTCAAACACTTGGTATGCATTCTTGCTCCTTTAGGGCAGATTTTAAACCACGACTTCAAACTATCACCAAGGGTTCATTCCTTGGTATTTTTACACAATTTTCGGATATGTTATACATGTATGAGTTTATTTTACTCTCCAACTTGAATCACTCAATTCCAATAAGTAATTCATGATTTATACCATTTTTAGCATAACTAGGTCAAAATACAACATTAAGGCATAACTTAACAATTTTCAGCATACATAACCTTGACCTTGAGTATAATTCATGGAAACATATAATAAACATGTTTTAGCAGAAATATACATCATAATCATTGATTTTCTAAATCAAAATGCTTTACGAAAAGATGATGTAAATTTAGGACTTTAAAGTATGCATTTACGATCCTAGCTCTGGTTCTAACCTATGTTCTTAACCCATCCTTGTTCCAACACAATTCAACAATATGGGTATCATTAAAATATATATCCAAATCAGAAATAAAAACATTCCAAGTGTATAACTCATCCATGTGACAAACTTTAATAAAGATGTAATTGCCTCACGAGAATTCCTCGATTTATGGTGAATTTTCAAAGAAATTCTTCCTTAACTTTGTTTTTCTCTCTCCATAAGCATATTTTTCTCAAGCTTGTAATAGGAAATGAAAAGGATGATAAGTTCTGCCTTATAAGCTTAAAAACGTGGCTATGTGACCACTTTAAGGTGGTATTACGCGATTCGTTGGGCAAGGGGTCCAATAGGACAATTCCGTTAATGACAGATTTGTCCTGCCTCGTAAAATTACGATAACTCACTATTTCTGGCCCCGATTTACTCTCACTTTGTGTCTATGAGTATATAACTTAAACATATACAACTTTCATGTTTTGTGTTTTCCCAAAATCATAAAACTAGTACACCTAATTTGGGCTCGAACAGAAGAGTAATTATTTACTCAGAATTTCATAACTTTCACATTTGGCGACCAAACATCGCCACTTTCGCACCAACACTCTAGCTTAATTTTTATAAACATAATGATGCATTTAGAAACATATTTTCATGATGCATTTAACCACATAACCAATTTATAACTTATAACTCATAACTTATACTTAATCGTATAATTAACCTTACTAATCGTGTTTTAGGGCCTTACAATTCTACCCCTCTTATAAAAATTTCGTCCTCGAAATTTAACGCATAAGAAACTTACCAAACAATTGAGGATATTGCTTCTTCATGTTATCCTCCCCTTCCCAGGTGGCATACTCCGCATTCTGACTTCTCCACATCACCTTAACTAGTGAAATGGTTTTACTACGTAACACTTGCTCCTTTCGATCTACAATAGCAATTGGTTCCTCCACGTAGGTTAGGTCCTCTTGAAGCTCTATCGATTGTGAAGTAAATACATGTGAAGGATCAGACACATACTTACGTAACATTGATATATGAAAAACATTGTGTATCCGGGAAAATTCTGGTGGTAACGCCAATTTATAAGCTACAGCTCCAACCCGTTTCATTATCTCATAAGGGCCAATGTACCTGGGACTTAACTTTCCCTTCTTCCCGAATCTCATAACCCCTCTCCAAGGAGAAATAGGTAGGAATACTCGATCACCTTCCTCAAATTTCAATTCTTTCCTTCGGTTGTCTGCATAACTTTTCTGTCTGCTTTGCGCCACCTTCAAGTGATTATGGATAAGATTTATCTTTTCAGTAGTCTGCTGTACGATTTCTGGCCCAAGTAGTTTTCGTTCTCCTACTTCAGTCCAACACACTGGAGTTCTGCATTTTCTCCCATACAAAGCTTCATAAGGAGCCATCTCAATACTCGAATGATAGCTATTATTATAAGCAAACTCTATTAGTGGCAAGTGTTCATCCCAACTCCCCTTGAACTCCAACACACAGATTCGTAACATGTCTTCAAGTGTTTGGATCATTCTTTCTGACTGCCCATCAGTTTGAGGATGAAAAGTTGTACTAAATTTCAATTTAGTCCCCAAAGCTTCTTGTAAACTAGGCCAAAAGTGAGAAGGAAACTTAGGATCTCGATTAGAAATAATAGAAACAGGTGCACCATGCAATCTGATAATCTCATCCACATATAATTTGGCATATTTATCCATGGAGTAAGTAGTTTTAATAGGAAGAAAATGTGCAAACTTAGTCAACCTATCAACGACAACCCAAATAGAATCAAACCCTCGTGATGATTTTGGTAAACCTATAACAAAATCTGTAGTAACATGCTCCCATTTCCACCCAGGAATAGGTAAGGGCTGTAGTAAACCACTTGGCTTCTGATGCTCCACCTTCACCTGTTGGCAAACTAGACATCTAGCAACAAATTCTGCAACGTCGTGTTTCATTCCCGGCCACCAATAACATTGTTTCAAATCTCTATACAGTTTCGTGCTCCCTGGATGCATAGCATATAAAGAACAATGCGCTTCCTCTAAAATTGTTCTTCTTAAATCAGGCACATTAGGTACACACAAACGGTCTCCGTACATAACAATGTCATCATCCCGAATAGAAAATTCATTTGCTTTACCCTTTTTCATATTATCTCTAACTTTCTCCAATTCTGCATCTCTTGCCTGTTCTTGTTTTATCCAGTCTATCAACGTGGGTCTAACATTTAAATGTGCCACTATTCCATAAGACTCATTCAAAGTTAATTCCACCCCCATTAAAGCTAACTCTCTCAGCAGGTCAACTCGAATACAATAAATACAAGATACTATGCCTAGAGATTTTCTACTCAAAGCATCAGCAACAACATTAGCTTTACCCGGATGGTGATGTATCGTGCAATCATAATCTTTTATAAGTTCCATCCACCTTCTTTGCCTCAAGTTCAAGTCTTTTTGTGTAAACAAGTATTTTAAGCTTTGATGGTCAGTAAAAATTTCACAACTAACACCATATAAGTAGTGTCTCCAGATTTTTAATGCAAAAACTACTGCAACCAACTCAAGATCGTGTGTAGGGTAGTTGCGTTCATGTATCTTTAACTGTCGAGAAGCAAAAGCAATTACCTTTCCATGCTGTATTAACACACAACCGAGTCCTTGATATGAGGCATCACTATAAATAACTAAACCTTCTGTACCCGTTGGGATAGTCAATACTGGAGCTGATGTCAACTTACCCTTTAAACTTTCAAAGCTGTTATCACAATCTCCACTCCACACAAACTTGTTCTCCTTTCTGGGAAGCTTAGTTAATGGCAATGCAATAGAAGAAAACCCCGGTATAAACCTCCTGTAATAGCCCGCCAATCCCAAAAAGCTACGCACCTCTGTCACACTAGTTGGTCTTTCCCAATTCATTACTGCTTCAACCTTTTTGGGATCTACACAAATACCATCAGCAGAAATAACATTCCCCAAAAATACTACCTTGTCTAGCCAAAATTCACATTTAGAAAATTTAGCATACAACTGCTTCTCTCGCAAGGTCTGTAAAATAATACGCAAGTGGCATTCATGCTCATCCCTACTACGAGAATATATCAAAATATCATCGATGAAGACAATAACAAAAGAATCCACATATGGGTGAAATATACGATTCATCAAATCCATCAATACGGCCGGTGCATTTGTTAACCCAAATGGCATGACAAGAAATTCATAATGTCCATACCTGGAACGAAAAGCAGTTTTAGAAATGTCACAAGCTCTTACTTTTAATTGATGATATCCGGATCTGAGATCAATCTTAGAAAACACGTTGGCTCCTTGTAACTGATCGAACAAGTCATCAATGCGGGGTAGTGGGTATTTGTTACGGATAGTCACCTTATTCAATTGACGATAATCGATGCACAGCCTCATGGTTCCATCTTTCTTCTTCACAAACAATACTGGGGCTCCCCATGGTGATACACTAGGCCTTATAAAACCACGATCTAACAAATCTTACAACTATATCTTTAGCTCTTTTAATTCTGCAGGGGCCATACCATATGGTGCAATAGATATTGGTGCAGTTCCTGGTACCAATTCAATCGAAAATTCCACCTCACGGTCTGGTGCTAACCCTGGGAGTTCTTCTGGGAAGACATCTGCAAACTCATTAACTACTGGTATATCTGATAATTTTCCAGCCTCTTGTCGTATGTCCACCACATGGGCAAGATAACCCTCACATCCTTTCCTTAGCAGTTCATAACATTTTGTAGCAGAAATCAAACAAGTTGGAGTGACATTTCGTTCCCCAATAAATTTAAATTCAGGTTCACCCTGTAACTGAAACACTACCTCCTTTTTAAAGCAATCCAAACATACATGATATGAGGCTAACCAATCCATACCCAGTATCACATCAAAGTCACGCATATCGAGAGGTAATAAGTCAACTAGTAATTCTTTTTCACCCACTCGTACCACACACTCCCTATATACCCTCTCAATAAAAACCAACCCCCCCCCCCCCCACTGGAGTAACAATAGCTAAACCAGAATCTAATGATGATAATGGTTTATTAAGATGCAACAGATAAAGCAAAGACACAAAAGAATGTGTAGAACCAGGATCTATCAACACATAAGCATCTTTATCACCAATAGGAAGTGTACCTGTCACTACGTTAGGCATAGCTTGTGCATCTTGTTGCGTCAGTGCAAACACTCTGCCTTGGCCTTGGTTTTGAGACACGCCTCCTCTACCTCCCCTGTGTACTTTTGGTGTAGAAATCCTATCTCTTACTGTCACACTCCCAACTGAAGTTGTAGCTCCCATCGCTGGACAATTCTTTCGTAAGTGCCCCGGTTGATGACAATGGAAACATAAAGGTGTCGTCTCAGCTATTATACACTCCCGAGACATGTGCCCTTGACCACCACATCTATAACAAAATATGGCCCTCGATCCCATCACAGATGCATTTTCTGACCGATTCATCCCAGTCCTTCCACCTCGAGCTTGAAATCTTCCACGTGCATTTCTATTATTTTTAAACTCTTGGCCCTTAGGCACTCCTCGTTCTACACTCTGAGTTGAGGTTACCGCCTCCCATCCATATGATCTTATACTATCATGTCTAGATTTCTTCGAGTGTTCAACTTGCATTTCTTTTATTGACTTTTCTGACACCATGGCCCTATCCACCAAGTCCACATAATCCGTTATCTTCATATTAGCAACCATGCTTTTTATATCTACACTCAGCTCGATTTGAAACCGATCACATTTACTTTCTTCCGTCCTCACCAAGTCGGGTGCAAATCTAGATAAGGATATAAATAAAGCTTCATACTCTGCCACTGTTCGATTCCCCTGTTTCAACGTGATAAATTCTTCCTCTTTCTCCTTCCTATAAAGCCTTGGGAAATATTTTTCAAAGAACACTTTCACAAACCTCTCCCATGTAATTCGTGGAGGATTTATTGGCACCACTCCCCCCATTGTAGTAAGTAACCTTTCTGTTGCATCCCACCATAACTTTGCATCAGCCTCTAACCTAAAGGTTGCTAATAAAACCTTTTGTTCATCTCTCACTTCCATCACCTTGATATTGTTTCCATCTTTCTAACCCACCCCTCTGCCACTAACGGATCCGTGGTCCCAGTAAATGCAGGCGGATTTAACTTCATGAACCTCTCATGTAATTTGTCCCTATTCCCACCATGTTCTCCACCTCTTGCTTGTTCCATAAGTTGTGCCACAGCACGTAATATTCTTCCCACATCATCAATAGGTTGTTGTTGCACCTCTGGTTCATCCACTTCAATAGGTCTATGTCCTTGCTAACTATTAGGTACATAGGATGCCTCACCCTCTGCTCTATCATGCGGCTCGTGTGGATCCATCACTCACTGCAATATAATTAACTTAAACAAAATATAATAGCAGCAGTTTAATATTAACATTGTTAGTCAAAATCCAGATGCATAACAAACTCACTTTCTAGTGTCCACTGCCAATCTAGACCCTCACACCCTATCCAGAACCTAATGACCACGCTCTGATACCAAGTTGTCGCGCCCCGAATTAATTTTGTTAAACTCATCCTTTAATTTAGAGATAAATTGCCTTAAACAATGCTTTAATTTAAATCTCTAAGGAAAATAGCATAAGATTTTTTTTTTCCAAAAGTATGTGTAGATGAAAACATAACTGCCTTTACTTATAACTTATAAGTACTACATAACTTTACATAACCAAGATCCTTAGTTTAATAATTACACAAAAGGAATCTTGATATTTAAACCATACTAAATATACGTCACTCCCCCGTTTTAAGGTCCTAACTTGACAGTGAACTCCAATTTATAAGCATACCTGAAACAAAACATTACAGGAGTGTAAGCTATAAAGGCTTAGTGAATGACCACATACCACACATATAACCAATTTGAATAACCATTTTTATTTTGTTCTAATGCTATAACCCAATAGGAATTGTGAAACTCTCGCAAGCCTGGACCCGCCACAGTCCAATTAACCCACCACAGTAATTAGGGACCACCACATCCCTTTATTAGGCCCGAGTACACAAATCTTTAAGTTGGATTAACAGGACCACCACATCCCGTAGGACCCACCACAGTCCTTAACATTATATAAAGGACTCACTAGTCCATATCATCATATAACATCGCTTAACATTTTTAATCATATGCATATGTTTCATAAATACAACATTACTCCCATAAACATTTTCACACATGTGTTTAACTACACATTTCCATATGAAATTATAAGCATTTATATTTCATAAGGAAGGTCACTCACCTTGGATTTAGTGCTAAGATTAATACCAACTAATTCCTTGGTATGGTAGTATTAGCTGCTTCCCCACCTAACAAGTCAATGTCGTTAGTATTTGAATACACCGATTAACATCAAACCCAGTAACACATCACATAATTTGGTCAATCAGAAATAACTAAGGAGTAATTACATATGACATTTCACATTTATATAACACCCAATTAATTAGGGTTCTAACACAATTTACAGAATTAAATTACGAATTTGCTAGACAAAGTTATGCCCATTTTATTACAGCCTTTTCCAAATCGTTTCTCAAGAAAAACAACAACACAACTTCAACTTCCTGGAATTCTCATAATTTTTGTACAACATAACTTTTCATGATATTCCACCCAATATCAGTAAACACATTGAATAATACAAATTTAATGTTTCATAATTTCTAGGGCTCATTTTCTATGTCGAGCAAAACGTCAAACACTTGGTATGCATTCTTGCTCCTTTAGGGAAGATTTTAAACCACGACTTCAAACTATCACCAAGGGTTCATTCCTTGGTATTTTTACACAATTTTCGTATATGTTATACATGTATGAGTTTATTTTACTCTCCAACTTGAATCACTCAATTCCAATAAGTATTCCATGCTTTATACCATTTTTAGCATAACTAGGTCAAAATACAACATTAAGGCATAACTTAACAATTTTAAGCATACATAACCTTGACCTTGAGTATAATTCATGGAAACATATAATAAACATGTTTTAGCATAAATATACATCATAATCATTGATTTTCTAAATCAAAATGCTTTACGAAAAGATGATGTAAATTTAGGACTTTAAAGTATGCATTTACGATCCTAGCTCTAGTTCTAACCTATGTTCTTAACCCATCCTTGTTCCAACACAATTCAGCAATATGGGTATCATTAAAATATATATCCAAATCAGAAATAAAAACATGCCAAGTATATAACTCATCCATGTGACAAACTTTAATAAAGATGTAATTACCTCACGAGAATTCCTCGATTTATGGTGAATTTTCAAAGAAATTCTTCCTTAACTTTGTTTTTCTCTCTCCATAAGCATATTTTTCTCAAGCTTGTAATAGGAAATGAAAAGGATGATAAGTTATGACTTATAAGCTTAAAAACGTGGCTATGTGACCACTTTAAGGTGGTATTACGCGATTCGTTGGGCAAGGGGTCCAATAGGACAATTCCGTTAATGACAGATTTGTCCTGCCTCGTAAAATTACCATAACTCACTATTTCGGGCCCCGATTTACTCTCACTTTGTGTCTATGAGTATATAACTTAAACATATACAACTTTCATGTTTTGTGTTTTCCCAAAATCATAAAACTAGTACACCTAATTTGGGCTCGAACAGAAGAGTAATTATTTACTCAGAATTTCATAACTTTCACATTTGGCGACCAAACATCGCCACTTTCGCACCAACACTCTAGCTTAATTTTTATAAACATAATGATGCATTTAGAAACATATTTTCATGATGCATTTAACCACATAACCAATTTATAACTTATAACTCATAACTTATACTTAATCATATAATTAACCTTACTAATCGTGTTTTAGGGCCTTACAACAATCATATTTACAGTATTAGGAATATTGGACTTGTGAGAGAAAAGACTCTTTGGCAATTTCCAGAATTTCAAGAAACTAAGAGTATATTTATTAATCAAGATGATGTCACTGGAAATGTTACCATCCATTCTGGTCCTCCTAAGACTACTAGTAAAAATCTTTATACTAAAGAAATTAGATTTAGAAACATAGAGAAGCTATACTTAGTGATCCTTCGAAAGGAGAATGTAGTAGTAAGGCTAGTTCTAGATTATTACGACAAGCTCCAGAAATTAGACCTAGAAGATCATTTGAACAAAAATACTTAGTTAGAGAAAAGGCTAGAATCCAAAACTTTGGGCATGAACCCTTAGAATTGGATATGAAGACATTTAAAGAGCATCTTAACTGAAGTCACTCTGATAGATTCCCAGACAAGGATATATTTAATATGATATCCCAAGGCTATATATTAAAATTAAAAGAATCTAAGAATACCAAAGAACTTCTTAGAAACCTTAGATTAATAGAAGAATAAGAAGAAAGATTAATGCCAACTATACAGATAGGTCCTAATAAGCAAGAAATTGGAACTAGTAGTAGGCTAAATGATGCCCCTAGACTCTTTAGTAAACCAATAGGAATAAATATTCCTATTTATTCAAATACTTTAGTAAAGACCAATCCATATTATGTAAAAGATTTTACAGCTAGAGATAAGATTTTCTAGTTGAGACAATGGAAAGTCAAGCCATAAACCTAGTTGGGATATACCTTAATTTAGATAATGTCTAAGATAGAAAGAAAGCCTTAGATAAATGGTTTAATCAAATGAATATGTGTTTTCACCTAATGAACAATGGGATGCAGGTTTATGTAAATAATACGCTGAGCAATCCATTAGAGGAATTGCTAAGAATTATTTAGACATCCTTAGACAAGCTACAAATACATAATCCATAGCTAAAGTTGAAAAGATAAAAGAACACCTAGAAGAAAGATAAATTCAAGAATATATTCAATTATTTACAATAGAATTAATTGGAGTTGGACATCTAGCTCGAGATAATGAACAAGACTTAACAAATACTAAGCCAACGCTTGTAGCATTTACATATTAGATAAGATCAATGAATATAGCAACAATTATGAATAACTATACTACCAAATTAAAGAATTTGGTGAAACCCTAAAAGATTAATATTTTAGAAAGACACCATCTATTGGAAAAATCGTAATCAATGAATGAAGGAATTGGCTAGGAGTTGATGGAGTTAAGAATAACTCCCTTGGTGAAAGATTTAATTTTGCCATTGACTATATCATATCTAAAAGACGAGATATAACTCAAGGAAAGTTAATTAAAGAAACTTTCAAATAGATTCCTCCAATTAAAGACAAAAGAAACATAGCTCCAATCTAACATGTGGTAATAAAACTAAAGAAAAGAAACTCAAAAGGAATAAACCATATTGGAAACAAAAGGCTAGGCCTTTAGGATTTCCAAGGAAGTATAAATTTAGACCATCTACTACCTATAGAGAAAAGAATTTTAAAGCTAAGAAAATAGAATTAACTAAAGACGGTATAATAAAAAGAATACCAAAAAATAGAAGAAAATTCATAATTATAGGAAAGAAAAAGAAGTAGCTCAAACTAAGACTTATACCAAAGAATGTTGGACTTGCGACAAGGAAGGACACTTAGCTAAAGACTATCCTAACAAGAAAGATAAAGAGAGTATTAAGATTATTAATACAATATTATATTTTTTAGATCAAGAAGAATTAGATATCCTATATGCTATAGAATATCAGATATAGAAAATTATAATAATACCAGTATCTAAAGTACATATACAAATACTGATTCAGAAGACTCTAATAGTGATACTGATGAGTATGAAGACTCCCAAGATACTCTAGATTTATATATGATGCAAATTGATCAAGAATATGATTATATAGACTTTGAAGAAGCTTGGTATAAGTGTATTTTAAGCCATTTGCTAAAGAAAAGATGGACAATTAGTAATCCTGAGTTACTAACATATATTCCTAGATATTACTACGATGAAGAACAATCTTGCACATTCGAAATGAAATGCAACAATAAATACTTTAGTTGTCAGATTGTTTTGAGACTACACAAATAGAAATATATATGATTTCATTTATTTGTCAATTACACTACCATGAAGGATGTTGGAGAACTAGATTTACATCAATCTATAATACCCAATATGATACTCAAATCGACCAAGATATTTAACTATAATATCAAGACGTTGATAAAAATATAACTAAAAGATAACAAGAAAATGAAGAGTTAAAAGGAAAAGGAATTTCCTATGATCAATAAGAAAGGTACTCAGAAAATGCAGAAGACTTGACAATATTAGATTTTATAGATAAACCTGAGAAAGGAATATCTACTCTAGAAAATAATAATTTAGGAATTTATACTAAACCTAATTCCTGTTTTGTAGAATTATTTATACAACGCAAAGATTATACTAAAAGACTTTTAGCTTTTATGGATACAAGATGCTCTCGGTGTATTCGTAAGGCTAATGCCTTCCCTGAAGAATATTTCCAAAACTATAGTCAAGAGATCCATGGAACGGTAGCTGATGGAGAACCATTTACCTTATACTTTCAGACTATTCCTATTTTCTTCAAATTAGGAAATCAAACTAATAAAACTCTAAATCATCAATTTTGGATTATGGATCCCCGTCCTAGTTTCACCTGAAACATTATTTTAGGACACGACTTTATTAGTAAATACGATACTTATACTGAATATAATGTTAAGATATTACTTAGTGATAAAGAGGAGTTTAATATTATTGTTCTTCTAATTGATCACAAGACTGCTTTTGACCTTATGTAGGTTAAACCCAATTATAGACCAATTACCCATGAGAGTTCTTCAGCTGAGCATGGTGGACCTAGACATACAACCCACCAAGAAGCCTAAGAAATAACTAGACCCTTACAAAAAGAATGAAAGTGTCCAGACCAAAAATATTATAAGTAAATAGCGCTTCTACAACAAGAAATATTAGACCAAGTCCAAAAAGCTTTATTAAAGGCCCAAGCTATATCCAAACAAACGAAAATGGATATAGAAGTAGAAAAAGAAAACATTAGGAAATTAACAGAACCTACTTTAGGAGAAACCCCATTGCTAAGTGAGACAAAGACCAAAGTTACTGTGAAATTATTCCTATCAATCCAGATGCCACTATAAATGGTGGAACCTATAGGAAAAGATATTATTAACAAGATAGAGAAGAATTCAAAAAAGACATAGATGAAAATTTTAAGCTAGGCATTGTTGGGGAAAGCAAAAGTAGACATAATAGTCTTGCCTTCTATGTTCAGATAAGAATAATCTAATCAATTTGATTGAAGATAGAATAATATTCAGTAAGTTTGATTACAAGTCAGGCTTCTGGCAAATAAAGATGCACCTAGATAGTATTACTTTCACAACCTTTAGTGTGCCCCAAGGAAACTATGAATGGTTAGTAATGCCATTTGGATGCCCGAATTCCCCTCAAGTATTTCAAAGACAAATGGATAATATTTTTAAACCTTATTCAGAATTTTGTCTTGTTTACATAAATAATATTCTTATAACCAGTAAAACTGAAGAGGAACATATAGACCATCTTAAGAAGATGATTTTAGAATTAAATAAACATGGAATTGTTATTTTTGAAAAGAAAATGAAATTATTCCAGATCAAAATAGAATTTGTGGGAATGTATATCAATAATGGAAAATTATCCTTAGCAGAACACATAACTAAGAAGATTCATAAATCTTCAAACCCACTTAAAGATAGAAAACAATTACAATCGTGTTTAGGATTACTTAAGTGTGCTGCAAATTTTATTAAGAACCTTGCTTCAAAAAGACAAAGCTTAACATCCAAATTAAAAGGTACAGATAGGACTAATCCTTTTAAATGGACTAGAGATGATTTTGAATTCATAAGACAAATTAAATAAGCAGTCAAGAATATTCCTTTACTTGAACTGCCTAATGCTAAAGATCAGTTTATAGTAGAAACAAATGCCTCTAATAAACAACGGGGAGCAGTGTACTTTGCCATCGACCATCAGACTAAAAAAAGAAACTTTGTTGATAAAACTCTGGAACTTTTACTGATCCAGAAAACAAGATATACTACCTAGGGGTGGAAAAAAAAACTTGACCCGATTGGACCGAACCGGACCGAACCCACTTCTATAGGCTTTTTCATAATCGGTCCTAAGACCATTTATTTTAATATATATATATATATATATATATATATATATATATATATATATATATATATATATATATATATATATATATATATATATATATATATATATATTTGTTTAGTAAATAACTAAACTCTAAAAAAACGCAACATAAGACTCATACACTACTCTCGCACGCACACTCCTCATTTCATTTCTCTCTAATTTCTTTCTCCCATCACTATCTCTAGTGCACCTCAACTCCGGACCTCTGGTTTGAAAGCCACAAATGGAAATGGTAATTGAAGATCCGATAAATAAAGATCGAGCGACTAAAGATCCAGTATATATTTTTTTCTTGATTTTGTTTCTGATTTTTTTATTATACTAAAGATCTGGTATATGTTCCGACGAGACGTTGTTTGTTTTGTTGTTGCTTTTTGGTTATACTAAAGATCCGTTGTTTTGTCCACCCAAAATAAGCAATAGATTTGTTGTTTGTTTTGTTGTTGTTTTGTTATTTTTTGGTTATACTAAAGGAGCGTGTTGTTTTTTGGTTAGACAAACAAGCAAACGACATTTGTTTGTTTGTCATCCCCACCGTTTAATCTGTTGTGATTTTAGGAACTTATTTTTGGAACTTATGTTATGCTGTGATTCATGAAGTGATTTTAGGAAATGATTTATATAACTTCAGATTTTTTGTGTTTTAGGAAATGATTTTAGAAACTAATTTTAGGAAATGACAGATATATCATATGTGTGTTGCTGTGGTTATAGATAATATTTTTTAACTTTAGATTTATCTATTTGTTGTGATTTGTTAACTGTTATATTTTTCTGTTTGTTAACTTAACTATTATATTTTTTTGTTATATAGATAATAAAAATTTGCAAGTTTTTATTGAAAAAAAGTAAATAAATGTAAATATGAATCGATTATTAACCGAATCGGACCGAAAATAGCCTAGCCCGAATAAATAGGCTAAACCGATTAAATCGGTTCGAATTCCATCTTCTCAAATATAGGCCGAATGATTCAATCCGGCACCTAAAATGGCCAAAAGCTGAACCAGACCGAACCACACCCACCCCTAATACTACCCACGAAAAAGAAGTTTTAGCCATAGTTCGGGCTATAGAAAAATATGTGCTTTTTCTTAAACCTAAGTATTTTACTGTTTATACCGATTCTTCTTACGTAATAAAATTCAGAGACTTAGACTTATCAAAATAGACTAATTATATGGCAACAATCGCTTAATGGATATAACTTCTTTGTTATACATATTAAGTGAAGTAAAAACATCATTCTAGACATCATATCTGGAGAACCTATGTTTGCTGATACTAATATTGTTTCTTATTTTATGATGCAAGAAGAAGAGTTAGACATTATGAGTTTCCCTGGAACAACTAGACTGAACAAAGAAGACATAGCAAACTATCTTAAATGCATAAAACCAAATGCTGGTATAACACAAAAATAGACTCAGACTTATATCCAAGACGATCAATTCTGGAAAACTTCGATGATATTCTAGTTCCTCCTGAAAAATCAAGGAATGAAGTTGTTGCCCAGAATAGACTCATTGGAAAAATGTATTTTCCCCAATATAGAACAGACCAAAAATATCCAGACTTAATAAAATATAGATGAGAATTTTTATATGATGAAAATACTCTCATAAACACTATATAGTGGAATGTAAAGAATAGATTGTGGATAGAATTCTAGCAAAATTTGGCAGTTATTACCTGATTTATGAGAACTCAAAGACTTAAAGTTACTCAACTCAGTAGTACTGCTATCTTTAGACCTCAAACCCTGAATTATGCTCAAACTGTTGGAGAAACCTCCAAAGTTAGACTAGTTGATAATTTTTATTATCAACAATAGACTTTTAAGACTAAGATTGTTATACCATTTGGTAATAATAATCTTCCATTTTCAGAAGACTGTTAAAAGGAGAATGCTAGCATTATTTATCATTTTAATATTTTATTATCTGAGATTAATGGAGATGCTCTAATAATTAGTGGCTTCTTCAAAGAAGTTACAAAATTTTATCTTTTTTGGGAAGTAAAAATGGCACACATAACTCTTGCAGACTACGGATTCATCAGACTCATCCGGATACAAAATGTTTGACTCAATTACTCTTAAAAAAATAGTCCATGATTATGCCAAGAAGATAGAAGATTTTTTCCCCTTATTTTCCAAAATTTACCAGATTCCTACAAGGTCTTGCAAGGGAAAAAGGGGGGAAGGATTTAGACTCGTTAGATTTTCATCTTTTGCATTTGAAGACTTTGAGATCCTTTATGAAGATGATACCAAACACTTATCTATTGACAAATCCAAATTCCGGATTACCCAAGACATGGAAACAATCATGATTGTGGAACGGTTGACAGGCCAAGAAAGATGGTATACTGTATACCATAATGTAGACCTAATCATTAAAGTCGATGATCCATTCAATGGAAGGCTCAAGAGAGAATCCAAAGAAGTGGTAGAGGTAGCTTTACCAACCAACATCAGAGTGGTGGGCCTTATTGATGAATACTTTTTTAATAATAATGCTCCACCAAAGAATAAAAACAAAATAAGAAAATTAGAAGAAGACAAAGACAGGATGGAGAAGGTCCCCTCATATTCGAAGAATTATTGAAGACCGAAGACCTATGACATAAGATGATAAGACTGCATTTTGAAAAAACAAAATGTGATAGACTGACTGCTAGACTCAATTATTAGAAGATGCCAAAGATTCTTTATAAAAAGAAAAATTATTGAAGACTTTAATAATTACTTTTTATTTTAATCGGTTTGCTTTTTGTAGTTGGCTATCAGTCATTTTTAGTGCCCTTGTGATTAGAAAAGGGAGCATCTATCATAGGATTGAAGGGAGGCAACATTATGAGGGAAAACAATGAGTGAGGTAGTAAGAGAGAGAGTAATTTGTAAGTTAGAGTATGCAAATTAGTGAGTAAACCTCATATAGTAAGGGAAAGGTGAGAGTTCTATCTACTAATGTTATGTAATAAAAGTATTTTCTTTGGCCAGAGTCTATTTTATTATGTTGTTATTATTCTTCAAACATCTCCAACTTTTTTTCATAGAGGACTATTGTGTTAAACCTCTGGTGTAACACGTAGGTGTTGTGCCGTTAAATCGAAGTCAGGTGCCTATTTATCATGAGCCATTAGTCATATGGGCATTATGCATAGTGGCGTATAGGAAGGAAATGGATCCAACGCTAATAGAGGATTGAGGTGTGACACTTAAAGAGAAAGTTGCAGGAGGTACAGATCGGAGAAGAATAGTAACAAATTGAAGAGGCAAAGGGAAGAAGATAAAGTAACTGGAGATCAGAAGGAGGGTATAAACTCAAACCAAGCCCCTAGCTATTTCAAATATTATTATAAAATTCAAAAGCACTTGCATGAGCCTTCAAATAACTACAAACTTTCAAGCATTATTTAATCAAACAAACCCATACTTAAAAAGAGAAATCCACGATTGGACTCTCTCAGACCCAAATAAATACTACTTATAGAAATAGCTTTAATATAGGCAGGAGGTACCTACAAATATATAAACCAGATTATTGAGTGGTTAACTCGCGAAGTAACCAGAATAGAAACAATTAGAACAGAGAGCTATGATCTTTCAAGCAAGACCTAAGAACCAAAGATCTTGCAAAATAACTTTCAAGACCAGAAAAGTATCTAGAATACATTAGAATAGAAATACTATAGACGTATTAAAATATATTAGATGAAAAAGATTAGCCGAAACAAGAACTATCTTGCTTAAAGCAGGAGGAGTTCGTACAATCCTTAAATACGTAGAAATCAGTGCACCAACAACTTATCGAAGATTTTTGTCAGCCTATAGTAATAATGAATTAGACGAATTCATAGATGATAACCTTATCCTTATTGTTAATCAAATATATAAAGAGACTAGAAGAATAAAACCTCAATATCGCATAAGGTGTTTAAGATTAGATTATTTTCCTCCAAAACCTCTTGAAATTTTTAGACACCCTGAGGGAAATAATTGAATAAATAACCCTCACTGTTTGAAAATACAGTACAATAGTTATAGGGAATGCTTAGGAAGTAGCCCCGAAACTTCTACGCTTAGACTTTCAGATTAATTGGAAGTTAAATATATATTAATAGATTTTAGAATCTATTGGGGTAGAAATTTCTATTCCAAGAAACCTTAGAAAAAGAAGGTGGTCCCTAAAAGACAAAGTGGTTCCAAGACCTTTTTAGAAAATAGTTAATCCTCATACTTAAATCCGCATAGCCTAACCATATATATATATATATATTGGTATATATTGTACATTCGCATATCACTTTCCATGCATGACCTAAACACAAAATTTTGATTCCCCATAGGAATCCAATGGTTAACCAAACAGAACGGAAAGGTTTAGAATCCTGGTAAAAATTTTCCTCATGTTCACTTTTCTGGTAATTACAATCCATCCAAAATATTACCGCGAACCAAATGGGTCCAAATGATATTTTGCATTCTCCTCCATCCTTATGCGGAAAAAACTCCAAGCAATTTTATTTTTTAAGTCATCCTCGCCAGCTTCTATAAACTCCCCAACCAATGCTATAATCCTCTTGAAATTTTCTTCGGTCCTTTTCTCCAATGGAAGACTATGGATTTGGACTCAAATGGTATAAGCATAAAAGAAACTCCATTCATGGTCATATAGGGGTTCCGTTTTTTAAGAAACAAGGTGTAACCTGCTATGGACAAACTATGATCTATCTTTGAGAATTTTAATGACGTTATCTTCATCTTTAAACTTAAAAACAAAACATATGGTCCCCACGGTGAAATAGTAAAACCACCTTTTGATTTCCATACCTTCCAAAGTATTCTTGTGACTATTGTGACATTTGTGGTTTTTTAAGCAAGTATTTTACCCACCAAATGCTTTTTTTTCTAAAAAATTTTGAGTGATTTTCATCATCTTCTAGAAGAATCTCTTTATGATTCCATTAGTTTTGACCCATCTCACTATCCGCCATAAGTGCTAAGAGACATTTAAATAACAAGAAAAATTAAATGATTTGCTAATAATAAATTAGTGAACCGATAATGGATGAGATAAAGAGAATACAGGCTATAGGGGGAGGTTTGGGTTTAGAGAAGTATTTAAGGGAGTAAAGACGGTATAGAGATTGAGGAATGGAGATTAAAATGAAAACTCACGGGACGAAAACATCCAGATGTAAAAAAAAATACTCATGTAGAGAGAGAAATTCCCTCATGTAGAGAGATTCCTTTACCAGGCCATCTTGAACATCACAATGTTGCCAATTAAATCACATGCTAATGTCTTTTGAAAATACCACGTCAAGTCATTCTAGGTATATGTCTATCCCTAGAGTTGCCATTAACATTAAGTAAATCACTCATCCTTAAAGGATAACCAATTGATCTATGTTTAACGCCCAAAGTGTTTAAGGCATTTTATTCTTAATTTATATTTTATAAAAGCTACTTTTGATGTTCCTCGAATTTTTTGTTTTTAATCTTGAACCAATCATGTTTTATCAAGAATCCATCGTAACACAAATATATCCGCCACGATAAATTTTTAAACTTGTCGATGAAAAGAACAAATCCAAAATTTCTTTCGGTGGCTTTTGGCATATGGCTTTGGATTTTGGTTTGTGGTCTTTGGGTAGGTGTCCAACTCTCTCCACTTTTCTCCTTAAATTAAAGAGTGTGTCCCTCCAATCTTCCCTATAAAAGGGCTAACACACCAAACACCAACAAAAGAGTTGAGTGTAAAGACCTTATTGAAGTATACATCTGCAGCGGGTTAACCTAAATCCATTCGTTTAGCCAATCCTTGGGTAGGTTCAAAACCCCTAACCGAGTTACGGCCTTGGTGTGACAGTTTAGGCATTGTCCCTTTTTGAAATACACA
This sequence comes from Sambucus nigra, assembly GCA_949130495.1. NCBI lineage: Eukaryota > Viridiplantae > Streptophyta > Magnoliopsida > Dipsacales > Adoxaceae > Sambucus > Sambucus nigra. The sequence goes on along the minus strand of OX422211.1, from coordinate 433,081,968 downwards.
TTGTGTGTGTCATATTATTTTTTGAAGACAATCATTATCATTATATTTTTCATTTGAATTCAATACACATTGTATCTTTCAGTTGGGGTGCATTTGTGAGAGTTCTCTTTTGTAACCTATTTTTTAATTGATCTGAGTTATCAATGGATGCAGCCGAATTGGTGAACTACTTACTATTATGTCTTCTTGTGTGTGTCTTTTTCTACTCAGTATAGTTTTATTTTGTGTGTGTCATATTATTATTTGAGGACAATCATTATCATTTGTTGACACACTTTCGTACAAAAATTGGTATCATAGCCAAGGTCCTCCAATCCAGGCATTTGGATATTTTTTGTGGAGAAATAACCATACGTATAGTACTATTCATACGGTTACTATTTAAAACCTCAAAAAAATTCTAAATTTAGAATTTTTTTTGTCTGCTTTTTTTTTATGGCTACGATCGTTTGAAAAATGGAAATTGTAAAATTTAACGTAAAAAAATTCAATAGGCAAAGAAACTTCATTATATGGCAATGTGAAGTTATTGATGTTTTAGTCTAACAAGAGCTGGAGATTGCTCTTGGAGATATTCCTGAAGGCATGAAGGAAGATGAATGAAAAAAATCAATCGCAAGTCTTGTGGTCATATTCGTCTTTATATCTCAGAAAGGATAAAAAAATCCTTATATGCGTGAGACCCCAACACGAAAATTATGGAAATAACTAGACGATATGTACAAGTCGAAAAACATTGAAAATAGGCTCTATTTGAAGAAACCCTTTTAGTTTCAGTATGCAGAAAGTATTTCTTTGTCAGAGCATTTGTACAATTTTAATAAAATTATTATTGATTTGCAAAATTTGGATGTTGAAATTGACAATGAGGATAAGCACTATTAGTGCTAAATTCTTTACCTGATTCATATGAACATCTCATTACCACGCTATTGTACGAAAAGGAAGAAATAAAATATGTTGACATCTCCAATACCTTAATGAATAATGAGGTTCGTAAGAAGGATAAGGAGGTATAACATCTTAAACATTGACAGTCTGTGGTAGAGAAAATGAAAGAAACTATGGTAGTCGTGGAAGGTCTGAATCTAAATCAAGAGGTGGAGCATCAACTTCAAGTAGTAGAATTCCTTCTAAAGACAAATGTGACTTTTGTCACCAGAAAGGGCATTGGAAGAAAATTTTGTCTTAAGTTATAGAAGGACACAAATAACCCCACTGCAAACGTTGAGGCCAATGGCAATGAACATTCTAAATATTCTTTATCTATTTCACCATTTGGATATTGTTCCCATGAATGGATTTCAGATTCGGGTTGTTCCTATCATACGTGTCCCAACAGAGAGTGATTTTTTTACTTTTAAGGAGTTATAAGGTGGAGTTATTTTAAAGGGATATGATCATGCATGTCAAACAAAAGGGATAGAAAGTATGTACTAGACCTGAAAAAAATCTTATCTCACTTGGCGCTTTGGCAGCTAAGGGTTATGACATCACACTGAAACGCGATGATATGATGGTCTCACATGGATACCTAGTTGTGATGAAGGGAAGGAAGAAGAGTAACTAGTATTTTCTCCTTGGAAATGTAATTACAGGTGCAGCAGCAGTCTCAGAAATTTTAGAGGAGATTGCATCTGATGCTACCAACTTATGGCATGTGCACTTGGGACATACAGGAGAGAAGGATTTTTAGGTATTTGTGAAGCAAGGATTCTTGAAAGGTGATGAGACATACAAGCTTGTATTTTATGAACATTGTGTTCTGGGCAAGCAAACAAGAGAAAAGTTTGGCACAGTAGTACATCTTACAAAGGGGACTCTTGATTATGTTCACACAGATGATTGGGGACCTTCCACAGTTTCATCTTTGGGAGATAAGCATTATTTTGTGTCTTTTATGGATGACTTCTCCAGACAAGTTTGGGTGTACACCATGTGACATAAGGATGAAATCTGGAAAATTTTCTTGAAGCAGAATGATAGAGATCCAGACTAGCAGACAAAATAGAAGACTAAGGTTAGATAATGGTGGTGAATACAAGTCATACCCATTCTTACAAGTATGCTAGGACGAGGGGATCGTGAGACACTTCACAGTCAAACATACACCAGAATAAAATTGGGTGACCAAACGTATGAAATGCACTTTGCTGGAAAAAGTGCGATGCCTATTGTCAATGCTGTTTTGGGTAAGGTATTTTGGGCTGAAGCTGTTACATATGCATGTCACCTCATTAATAGGTTACCTGTAGTTGTAAATGAGGGTAAAACACCCATGAAGGTATAATCGGGAGAACCTGCTACAAATTATGATTCTCAATGTATTTCAGCTCCTCTTCAAATTTTCATATTAAGGAAAGCAAGTTGGATCCTAGAGCCAAGAAGGCCATATTCTTGGGCTTTAGTGATGGAGTGAAGGGGTACAGAATTTGGTTCCCTGAGGTAAAAAATATCATAAATAGTAGGGATGTTGCATTCGATGAATCTTCAATGTTGAAGAGTTCTCCTAAGGAGAATAAAACCAAAGAAGTTTCACGGTATATGGAGTTTGAGGCTCCAATTGTTCCATCAAGACTTGTCACAAATTTAGAAGATGATTAGATAAGTACAGATGAAGTGGAGGATCCTATATACGAGTCTCCTTGATAATCAGATTCTATTTCAACTAGTACACAAGAAAGATAAAAAAGGAAACCTGAAGGGAATACTACTAAGATGGTGGCATATGCACTACCTATGGTTAAGGATGACAATCCATCTACTTATAGAGAAGCCTAAAGAATCATAAAAAGTGTAGATTGGAAGAAGGCAATGGACGAGGAGATGCAGTCTCTTTATACGAACGAGACTTGGGAATTAGTCCAACTTTAAAAAGAGAAGAAAACCATTGGGTGCAAGTGTATATACACCAAGAACGACAATATAAGATTCAAGGACCGATTGGTGGCGAAAGGCTACATGTAGAAGTAAGGGATCGATTATAACGGGGTATTTTCCCCAACTGTGAATTACTCTTCCATTTGTAGTTTGCTAGCAGTGTTTGTGCAGTTTGATCTCGAGTTGGCATAACTTAACATGAAAACTGCATTCTTACATGGAAATTTGGAGGAGGAAATTTATATGACTCATCTAGAAGGTTACAAGGTTGTTGGTAAAGATAATTTGGCTAGCAACCCGAGAAAATTTCTATATGGGTTGAATCAAAGTCCAAGGCAGTGGTACAAGCGATTTGGTCAAAGTTATATTTGGCCAACAGTACACAAGGAGCCACTATGATCATTCCGTATATTTTCATAAAATTCATGATGGATCCTTTATTTATTTGCTCTTATACATTGATGATATATTAATTTCTTCTAAGAGCAAGATGGAGATCAAAAAATTGAAAATTTAGTTAAGTCGTGAATTTAAGATGAAGGATCTAGACTAGGCGAGGAAAATACCTGGCATGGAAATTAGCAGAGATCATTCAAAAGCATTTTTTATTTGTCACAAAATCATTATTTGAAGAAGGTATTACAACGTTTTGGTATGGATTCTAAAACCAAACCTATAAGTACTCCGCTGGCACCTCACTTCATGCTAAGTTCTATGGAATCTCCATAGACAAATGAGTAATGTTCAAAGATGGCTTATGTTCCATATGTTAATGCAGTAGGAAGTTTGATGTATGAAATCACTACACCAAATCCTGTAATGGTCACACCCTGAAGGTCATATCCCAAAGTCGTGACCAAATCAAACTTGGCTTAACCATAACCATGACCTAATGTGGTCTTGGATGCTCTTGGACATGATCACAGACCAAATTCCCGACAATATGGGTCATGGACTGGGGCCGTGACCAGGGTGTGACCATCTTGTGCCAAATTCAAGACAAAACTCCCTCCAAGGTTGGTCACGGTAGGGTCACGCCCTTAGTCCGTGACCAATGCCAGAATACACACCCAGTGGGTCACGACTTGGGGTCGTGACCATCTTAATGTCCTCACACGCATGGATCACGGTTGGAGACCGTAACCACCTAGTTGCTTACATAAAATTCTAATGGGTCATGGTGGTGGGTCATGGCCGTAGGCCATGACTAGGTTCATTATAATAAAAATAGCAACCCCACTTTTATTTTTCTTCCCGCTTCAAACCCTCAAATCTCTCTATCAATCTCGGAAGTCTGCCTCTCAATCTTGGCGATTTCGGAAAATTTCTCTCTAAATCTCAAATATAACCCTAATATTTTGTATATATGTGTGTATTTCTATGTTATACCATAATTTTTTGTATATATGTGTGTATTTGTGTGTTAAACCCTAATATTTTGTATATATGTGTGTATTTATGTGTATATGTGTGTATTTATATATATGTATATGTATGTGTATGTGTTTGTATTTCTATGTATATATATGTGTGTGTGTGTGTGTGTGTATATGTGTATATGTGTATATGTGTATATGTGTATATAGTTATTTTTCAAGAAAGGGGATGTATAAATCAATAAAACTTAGAAATTGTATTGGGGTTATTTTTTTGACAAAATATTGTTCAAAACCCTAGACATTAAATAATTAGATGGCCGTTTAATAAGTAAAAAAAAATTATGTCTACTATGTTGTGGGTTATATGTGCGTTACCATGTCCCAAAATGTTAATGACTCATAATGTACATACTTGTCAATTTGGCATTTCACCCACTTCCCGATTGAATGTTTTGATGAAATTTTTCGCATATGATCTTCTCATTATGGATGTCATCTCCACCAAGTTTGGTAGAAAAATTCATTTTTTATTTAAAATAATTGGTCTATTTTTTTTTCTACATTGTATTAGGGGTCATATGCATGTCATTATATTTAATAGTAACTCCTACCATGTTGTGTTCGTATGACAATTATTCACATCTCTACTTTAAATATGAGTCGCAAACACGTGTGCACATTAATAATTGTGTCATTTTTGAATTTATCATGTATAAAATGAGAAATGACCTTAGATTAAAAACTAATGGATTTCTTGGATTGATAATACAGCTGGTTGTTATTGGGATTTAACATCGATGAGATCCAAAATGCAAGGGGTTAAGAGAAGGGTAGTGAATCAAACTAATATACCCTTATGCGTCATATATTTGAATTAATAGTTATTAATTAATTAGAGCCCTTAATTGTAGGACTCATAGTCACGCCTCGTATACTTTGCTCAGAAAAAATGAGGCGGTACTGGTCACAAGAGTGGGAGAGGTTGCAATTAGACAACACACATAACTCTTTTATTAGTGCACGCCATATAAAGGGTACTCCTATTTATAGGTATGAAAATAAAAAGATCGAACAATTTAACTACCTTGTAAATCATGGAGTTAATCTACAGCAAGATAACCTGTTCGATCATATCCCACTTTCCTTACTAGATAACTGGGATGATGTTATACAAAAGTTATTTCACAAAAATAATCCCGACATAGCCTTGACCTTGGTTACATTGTTGGAGAAGGTGAAAAAAAATACACCCGTTATGAATACAACTGCGTACAGAGAGTGTTGACATAGATTGTGATGTCTCGCACCATATGCATGTAAAATTGAATCTTTTCAATAAGTTGAAAAGGATGGGATTCTGAGTTTCTGTCATGGATATCTACACATCAATAATAAATACCCTTCCTCCTAATTGGCCACGTGCAAAAATTCATAGGTTCTTAAAAATTAATACCGAATGGATGAAGATCAGACACATTAAACATATTTTAATGTCTTACTCTGAAAAGTTATATGTATATATATATTAATGAGAGAGAGAGAGTCATAATCTTCATTAATTAGTTATAATTTCATACTATTATAATTATTTAGTCAGTTATGGTTTGTAGATGATGTCGGGAGGAAATAACCCAATGGTACCAAGTGACGAGGTGACACCGCAATGATGTTCACCATCTCATGCACAACCCAAATTCTCAACACCAGTGGTTAAGCAATTCATAAATCCACTAGTGGTTCACTCCTAACCATGTCTAACTCCAAATGTTCCAGTGCCCTCATCCAGCACTCCCGTTGCTCCACCGCCCCCATCCAACACTCTCGATGCCTCCCGCTCAATCCAAAAGAAGCCCATTGGGTTATCCCTTCTCGAGAATAACTCGATGGGTGATAGGAATGACGTGATGAACTTTAAATCCCGGTGTTTGTCACTGGGAAAATGAACGTGGGAGTCGATGAACTAGACAATTAGAACCTTATTGATCAAGCCTTCAAAGATGACATATATGATCAACTCTGGTAGCATTTCTCATGTCCCGACTCCTCCAAAATAAAGTTCTATCTAAGGTTTCTGAAGCATTGAGGAAATAAAAGAGAAACCTTCAGAAGAAACATTTCTCGAAGGAGGCAGTGAGCTCCGATATTTTTTCTTTGTAAGAGAGAGTTCCTCCCAATGTTGAAATGCCGATGGAGCAGTGGAATAATTTTTTGGAGAATGAGGCGAAGGATAAAAAGTTGGTCCAATGGGAGAAAAATAATAAAATATGGCAAAAAAAACATTTATCCACAGGCTGGGATCCAAATCATATAAGGATTTGAATAATGAATGGGGGAGTAGGATAAATGAAGGTCCAGATGCCGGTAAAAAAACAAATCGGTCTAACTTATTCGTTCGTGCTCTATGGGACAAAGATAATAAATTCTCATCGCATTTGGCTAAGACGTGAAATCATTAGAGGCCATCAGCAGTCATTCTGGTTCGATACCTAACGTTGAATTTTATCTTGAAAATGATGCCCTAACCCAGACCTTTAGAAAGGACAAAAGAGGGAAAACGAGAGGTGTTGGCTCACATATGCCAAAAACAAATTTTCAACACACTGTACCTCTCATAGACGAGATTTCTTCAGTCAATGATCGTGTCTCATCTAATGAGGAACAACAGTTCAAGACCAATGGGGATGTCCAGGATATTAAAAATAACCTGGGATTATTGATGAATCAAATTGGGCATCTTGTGTCCCTTTTACAAAATTATGGTCCTCCAATGCCTCCCCAAGGTTACCCTTACCCTCCTCCTCACGGTTTATCATATCCGTCCCCTTCAAGTCTACCTTCCCAAGTGCCGCCTCATCCAACATTCCCTCCCATATGCCATCTCATCCAACATTACCCTCCCAAATGATAACTCCTCCAACATCCCCCTCCCAAATGCCAACTCCTTCAATATTCACCTTCCCCGATCCTCCACCTGTCACGAGACTTGGATCATCGTCAATAACTCATGGTGACTGTGACCAACAGTACTATTTCAGGACCTGAGCAATATGAGGATTATTAGGTTGTGAACACCCATGTCCATAGTTTTTGAAACTCCAATACACAGTAGAGCTTTGGAGAGGGGTGAGGCTCAAATAATGGTCGGTCAAATATACAATGGCTGCGGAGATGTACCTATGCACGTTGATAGTGGGGAAGGGAGGGAATTGAGGAATTATGAAGACTCTTTTATTTCTTGGCCAGTTTATCTGTTGGCCAAGTTCTTATAGTATTTTCTTTCATTTCAGTTATAATAACATTTTTTTATTTCTGTTGTAATAATTTTTTTTGTTTCGGTTGTAAGAATATTGGTTTTGTTTTAGTTGTAATAATATTTTTTGTTTCAGTTGCAAGAATATTATTTTTGTTTAAGTTGAAATAATATTTTTTAACCTATTACCACATGACTAAAATTTTAAGCTTACTACATGAATTTCCCACAATACAAAGAGTGGATGGGAGAGACTAACCGAATAACAAATAATCATGTAAAGGGCATTCAAGAATTTATTAAATCTGCTTTCAAAAATCTTAGAAGTGACAAGATTCCGTGTTCGTACACCCATTGTATGAATGAAAAATATAAGTAATTGGAAGACATTGAGTTGCATTTAATAAAGTGGGGAATCTGTCAAGACTATAAAATATGGACATACTATGATGAAAAAATATACCTTATGTTCCAGAAGAATCGCCAGTACTCGACTGCATAATGGACTCCCAACGAGTGGAAGTGATACATGATTCACCAACACATCGTTCATTGGCTAACTTAATGGATGATACTTACGGACTCCACAACCATCAAAATAACCAACCTATGGATACAGTTAATGAGCATTCTGACCAATTAATTGAACAATTGGATGTTGAACTACCAGGAGATCGAGAATACATACGGTTAAATGCAAATGCGGCTAGACCGTTGTATGAAGATTACGATGAAGATCACTCGGTCTTATATGAAATGATTTGTTTTCATAGTTTGAAGAGTCAAATTGATTTGTCTGGGAACAGCGTAACCAAAATTCTTAAGTGGGCTAAAGAAATTCTCCCAAAATAGAGCCCGTTACCAGACAACTATCCTACCATGAAGAAGAGCTTGAATGGTTTACGTTTGAAATACAAATCTATTCATGCATGCAAGTATGATTTCATATTATACCAAAATGATTATGAAGAGAATGATGATTGTCTTGTATGCAGTGAGACTAAATATGTGGTTTATGAGAATGGAAAGGACAAGCCTACAAATCGCAAGTGTTCGCAAGTCCCACATAAGGTTTTGAAGTTTTTCCACTTGGGCCATGGTTAAAATGGTTTTTACCTGTATCGTGGATAGCGGAGGCCATGACATGGCACGCTCGATGCGAGGTGGGTGGGAATTTGATGAGTCATTTGGTTGATTTACCCATCTAGAAAAATTTAAACGCACAACACCATGAATTTGTAAATGAACCGTGAAATGCTCATCTTGCAATCTTAACTGATGGGTTTAACCCTTTCTGTAATTTAAGTACTAGTTAGAGTTATTGGCCAGTTCTCATGGCGCCAAGTCTCCCTCCGACACTGTGCATGATAAAGGAGTTCACATTGTTATCTTTATTGATGCTCGATCTGAAGGCTCCTAGCGATGATATTGATACATTCTTAGCGCCATTAATCTAAGAACTTAAAGAGTTGTGGAATAAAGTCATGAGGGCATTCGACTCTCATAAAGGTGAAGATTTCATACATAAAGAAATGGTGGTGTGGGCGATCCACGACCTTACTGCTTATGGGACGATGTCCAGTTGTAATGTTCATGATTATTATGGATGTCCCATATGTGGGGAGAAAACAGAAGCATGTTGGCTAAAATATAAAAGTAAGATGATTTACACAGATCATCGTAGATTTTTATCAACCAGTCACCCTTTTAGGAACGATAAGTTTAACTTTTTATTTGCCGATCACAAGCACAGAACGCCACCTGCTCGGCTTTATGCTTAGAAGAATAAGGAGAAGGCAACGGCTGCAATTGCGAGGAATAGGTACGTAGGCAAAAAAACTTGAAGCATAAAGTTAGGGGGTTCCAAACGACATTAGTAAAGTGAAGTCGTGGTGGTCCAGGGAATAAACATTTTTTGATTTGTCGTATTAGAAAGATCATCTTTTAAGACATGTAGTTGATGTGATGCACACATAGAAGAATGTTGCAAAACATCTTATAGGAATATGTCTGGGTGGATCCCATTCTAAAGATTGAGAGCAGGCTTGTCGAGATCTACAGGATATGAAAATAAGAAGAAATTTTGGTTAAAAAAAGATCCTACAACACGAAGAATTTCTACCCCCGGGCTACTTTCACTTTGACTACTAGTGAGAAGAAGATCCTCTTAGACATGTTGTTCAACTTGAAGACTCTAACCAGTTGTTCTGGTAATTTACGTAGGGTAGTAAGCTACCAAGCAAATGACTTGAAATAGTGCAAGTCTCACAACTGGCACGCAATCATCCAATTAATCCATCCGTTATTTCAGTATTGCTTTTTTGAACAAAGATCTCCGTCGGTCAATTATGAAAATAAGTTTGTGTTTTACCTTCATTTGTGCAAAAGTGGTCAACATAAGGCACATTAAAGCTGTGAAATCAACTTTAGCAGAGGCAAATTATGTATTAGAGAAATATTTTCCTTCGTCATTCTTCGATATCAGCATCCACCTTTTTGTGCATTTATACGATGAAGCTTTATTATGTGGTCCCGTTAGGTATCGTTGGATGTATCCTTTTGAGAGCTTGATGAAAACCTTTAAAGATTATGTAAAGAGTACATGGTATATATGAGGGTCAATTGTTGAAAAATACATAACAGTGGAATCATCGCTATACACTAGTGAACATATGCCAAAACAAAAGGTGAGGAGGTCCAATCGTCATGGAGAACGAGTGATCAAGGAACCTGACGAGTTTGAGGAAGAATTATCATTTGGTAACCTTAAGAGGTGAAACTCACACATCTACAATATGAGCAAGCAACCCATTATATGTTCGAATTGCAAGATGAAGTCGAAGATTGGAGAGAGTGAGTATCTACTGAATTCTTCTTCTTTTGTTATATGTATTTTATATTTTATGATTTAAACCCTACAATTTATCGGTAGGAAGTATGAGAACGAAATTTTCCAAAATTAAAGGAAAAATTGCACGACAATTGAATTTAGGGGGAATGGGTGTCAAATAAGGTAATTTTCACATCTTATGTGTGCGGTTATTTATTCATGTGATAAAAAAATGCCCTAATACAAATCCATTCATAAATGCAACTTCTCAAAAGAGGTGAAGTCTCTTCTAGACTTGCACGCCTAGCACAAGGTCCTAGTTTTTGTGCGAAAGAGTTTAAGAAATTTTGTACCAACGATTTTAATTTCATTTCATATCCATATGAGGAAAATCTTTTGATGTAAAACAGTGGAATATCAATTTTTTCCTTAACCACGTGTATCGCTAGCAAAAGCGATAAAAATCCAAAAAATACGGTGCTAACCTATTAAGGGATAATCCAACAAATCCTAGAACTTGATTACTTAGATTTCATAGAAACCGTATTGGGTAAAGGTGGAGAATACAACGAATGCTTGCCAAGTTTATCCTGAGTCCAAACTTATTATGGTAGATTTATCAAAGCTGAAGAGTAAAGATCGCATAGTCGATGAGCCTTTTATTTTTGCCTTTTAGAACGTAAAGAGTGTATTCTACTCAAAGTGCATAAACGATTGAAATTAATTTATTGTTGTGCATGCACCAAAGGGTATGACTACTCAAGTACACACATTAAAGGCTTCAAAAGAGTTCTAGTCAGCTCTTGATGACAACCATAATTTTAGGGATCTTTTAATTGATTTAGAGGAAGATTGAGTATCAAAATATTATTTTATCCTTATCAATCTTATTTGTAACCTATTATGATATTGACATTGTATTAGCTCTTTACTTTGATGTATGAATGTTTAGTTACTTTTATGAATATTTCATATGATTTATGTAAGTTAACTTTCGATAATAGAATGTTTAGTTACTTTCACAAGACGCTTAGTTTGAGAATAGAGTCATTTGAGTTTATGATTGGATCAAATTGACCCAAATCAATTTCCACGTGTTCGTGTACATATACATTTGTTGATCAGTTTCATTAATGCAGTCTGCAGAAAATGAAGTTAAATTAGCTTCATTTTATGAAGATTTTATCAAAGAAACTAATCAACAAATGTACATGTAAAAGAATACGCTAGAGGCTCCGGGATCAATTTGGTCTAATCACACATTCAGAAGACTCTAATTAGTGGCCTTCTTAGATTGCAGGAACGAGGTACTCTTTACATTAACTGAAGTAGTTATATAATTGATATGCATTATCTTTCAAATCTTTTAGATAATTATTAGTTGTTGGCTTGTTGTTGGATAGTATGTTAGAAAGAGTAAGGGATAATTAGAAGGAGTGCGAGATAATTATTGGTTTGATTAATTGATAATATGTTGGATAATTATTGGTTGTCGTAGCACGTAGGCTTCCCAGTTTCTCCCACCATCTCTCTCCAATTAATGTTTTGTTCTCAAAAGTCTTGAGATCTAAAAAGTTACAAAATTCTTGAGCTAAAAAAACTTGCAAAACTCTTAAGCTCTAAACAGTTGCGCACAAGTTGTTCATTCCACTCGCGGTTCCATTTAGGTGGCGCTGGGGTGCTTCCCCCCCTCACCCATCCCACGACACGTTTTAAAGCCTAAGTGTGATTGTTTTCGAATTTTACTATATTTCAGGCACACACAATGCTACACTAGACAAGCACTACACTACTTTAACACTTTCCCAAGTTTCCAAAGCCATACCTATGATGGTGAATCTTGAATATGAGGTGGAGTACAAATCCACCATCGTCGACGCCTGTTTCACCTCCCGATTGATTGTCCATGATCAATATCTGATCGTGAAGCTCTTAAACTTCCCCGACTTTTGTAATGAGAAATTCAGTGCCCACCATTTCAAACCCCCGTAAGCCGTGGACACCTTTTGCTAGAGGTTCAAGCCTGTATCCGAAAAACTACATGACAACCACTGCTCCAAAATAATCAAAGGCATCACTAATATGAAATAATTCATCCATGCGAGTATTGATGTAAGTTGAATTTTTTTATGGATACTCGTATGGACGAATTATTTCCTATCATTGATGGTGGGCACTGTATGGACGAAATGTTTCCTAGATAGACTGGTGGGCACTCTGTGGATGAATTGTTTCCTAGATAGTCATGGTGTGTATGAAAATAATTCCTCCATCCATACGAGTGTCCATAAAATAATCCAAGATATGTTGATACTCGTATTGATGAATTATATCTTATCAATGATGCCTTTAATTATTTTGGAGCAGTGGTTATCATGTACTTGTCCGGATACAGGCATGAACCTCTGGCAAAAGTCGTCAACGGATTTTGGGGTTATGAAATGGTGGGCACTGAATTTCTCGTCGCAAGAGTCGGGGACGTTTAAGAGGTTCACAGTCAGATATTGATCATGGACAATCAGTCGAGAGGTTTACCAGGCGTCGTCGGCAATGGATTTGTACTCCACTTCATATTCAGGATTCGTCATCTTAGGTATAACGTTGGAAACTTGGGAAAGTTTAAAAGCTAGTGTAGTGTTTATCTACAATAGCATGGTGTGTGTGTGTGTGTGAATACAACAAAATTCGAAAATAGGCACACTAATGCTTGAAAATGTGTTGTCGGGGATTAGGCACCCCCAGTAGCAACTAAATGGAACCATGAGTGGCACGAACACCTCGGGCGCAATTGTTTAGAGCTCTAGAGTTTTGCAACTTTTCAGAGCTCAAAAGTTGTACGAACAAGACATTAATTGGAGATAGATGGCAGGAGAAATTAGGAAGCCTACGTGCTACCTAAGATATCATTTGGGGGAAAATCCCAAACGGCCTTACGAGAGGCATGAACACCTCGCACGGGACCAATGTAACTCGTAGGAACAAATCGCGTGGTCACGGAACCCACAATTTGAGAACATGACGAAAATTTTAAAATATCTATACTTAGATGTAAAAACATGTCGTTGGAGAGCAAAAATCCCAAACGGTCCCATAAGAGGCATGAACACCTCGTACGAGAATAATGTAACTTATGGGAACTGACCGTGTGGTCACGGGACTCCCGATTTGTGAACATGCCTATAATTTGAAAATATCTAGACATAGGCTTAAAAACATGCCGTTAGGGGGTGAAAACCCAAAACACCCCCTAAACGGCCTCCTGAGAGGCACGAACACCTCGCATGGGACCAATATAACTTGTAAGAACTGACCAAATGGTCACAAAACCCTTGGTTTGAGAACATGCCGATAATTTAAAAATATCCAGACTTGGGCTTAAAAACATGATGTTAGGGGGAAAAAACCCCAAACGGTCCCGTGAGAGGCACGAACACCTCGCACTTGACCAATGTACCTCGCAAGAATTGACTGTGTGGTTACGGGACTCTCGATTTGATAACATGCTGATAATTTGAAAATATCTAGACATATGCTTAAAAACATGCCGTTCGGGGGGGGGGGGATGAAAACAATCCGCAAACGGCCCCGTGAGAGGCACGAACACCTCACACGGGAGCAATGTAACTCATAGGAACTGATCGCATGGTCACATTACCCCCGTTTTGAGAACATGACCAAAATTTGAAAATATCTAGACTTAGGCTTAAAAATATGTCGTTACATGGCAAAAATCCAACACTCTACTGAAATAGCCCCGTGAGAGGCACGAACACCTCGCACGGGAATAATGTAACTCGAAGGAACTAACCGCATTATCATGGGACCCTCGGTTTGAGAACATGATAATAATTTGAAAATATCTAGACTTAGGCTTAAAAACATACCATTAGGGGGCAAAAACCTAAAGCACCCACCAAACGGCCCCGTGAGAGGTACAAACACCTCACACGGGACCAATGTAACTCACAGGAACTAACCACGTTTTACGGATGTCCCGATTTGAGAACATGCTGATAATTGAAAATACCTAGACTTGGGTTTAAAAACATGCCTTTAGGAAGAGAAAACCCCAAATGGACCCAAGAGAGTCATTCACGATACCCCCGGTTTGAAAACACAACAAAATTTTTAAAATATCTAGACTTAGGCTTAAAAATATGTCGTTAGATGGCAAAAACCCAAAATACCCACCAAACAACCTCATGAGAGGCACGAACACCTAACAGGGGAACAATGTAACTCCCAGGAACTGACCGCGTTATCACGGGACCCCCGGTTTGAGAACATGTCGATAGTTTGAAAATATATATACTTCGGATTAAAAACATGCCGTTAGGGGGCAAAAACCCAAAACACCCCCCAAACGGCACAGTGAGAGGCACGAACACCTCACACGGGACCAATGTAACTCGCAGGAACTGACTTCGTTGTCATGAAACTCCCAGTTTGAGAACATGCAGATAAAATAAAAATATCTAGACTTGGGCTTACAAATATTCCGTTAGAGGGCAAAAACCCAAAATACCCCCCAAACGGCCTCTGTGAGAGGCACGAACACCTCACACTGGACCAATGTAACTCAAAAAGAACTAATCGCGTGGTCAGGGGACTCCCAGTTTGAGAACATCTCAGTAACTATAAAATATCTAGACTTGGGTATAAAAACATGTCGTTAGGGGGTGAAAAAAAAACACGCCACAAACCGGCCCGTGAGAGGCATGAACATCTCGCACGGGATCAATGTAACTCGCAGGAACTGACGCGTGGTCATGGCATCCCTGGATTGAGAACATGTTGATAATTTGAAAATATCTAGAGTTAGGCTTAAAAATATGTCGTTAGGGGGTGAAAATTCCAAATAGCCCCAAAATGGCCCCATGAGTGGCACGAACACCTCGTACGGGCCCAATGTAACTTGTAGGAACTGATCGTGTGGTCACAGTACCCCCGATTTCAAAACATGATAAAAATTTGAAAATATCTAGACTTACGCTTAAAAATATGTCGTTACATGGAGAAAATCTAACACACCACCCAAAAAGCCCTATGAGAGGCATGAAAACCTCGCACGAGACCAATGTTAGTCTTAGGAACAGACCGCAGAGTTAGAAGACCCCCAGTTTGACAAAATGACAATCATTTGAAAATATCTAGACTTCGACTTGATAACATGCCTTTAGGGGGAAAAATATAAAACACCCCCCAAACGGCCCCGTGAAGGGTACGAAAACCTCGCATTGGACCAATCCAACTCACAGAAACTAATCACGTGGTCATGAGTCCCGAGTTGAGAACATGTGGATAATTATAAAATATCTAGACTTAGGCATAAAAACATGTCATTAGGGGTGAAAAAACAAAACATGCCCCAAACGACCCCGTGAAAGGTGCAAACACGTCGCACGAGACCAATGTAACTCGCAGGAGCTGACCGCGTGGTTATGGGACCCTCGAATTGAGAACATGCTGATAATTTGAAAATATCTTGAGTTAGGCTTAAAAACATGTCATTACGGGATGAAAGCCCAAAACACCTCCCAAACGACCCCGTAAGAGGCAAAAACACCTCGTGCCGGACAATGTAACTTGCAGGAACTGATCGCATAATCACGGGATCCCTGATTTGAGAACATGCGGCTAATTTGAAAATATCGAGACTTAGGCTTAAAAACATGTCGTTAGGGGGTGAAAAACCCAAATTGCCCCATGAGAGGCATGAACACCTCGCACGGGGCCAATGTAACTCACAGAAACTGACCGCGAGGTCACTGACACCCCTGTTTAAGAATATGTTGATAATTTAAAAATATTTATACTTAGGTTTAAAAACATGCCGTTATGGGGAAATAACCACAAATAGATCCCAAACGACCCTGTGAGAGGCACAAACACCTCGTACAGGACCAATGTAACTCGTAGGAGCTAACTGCGTGGTCACTGGACTCTTGATTTGAGAACATAATGAAAATTTGAAAATATCTAGACCTACACTTAAAAATATGTTGTTTTGGGGTGAAAACCCAAAACAACCCCCAAACGGCCCTGTGAGAGGAACCAACACCTCGTACGGGACCAATGTAACTAGTGGGAACTGACAGCATGGTCATGGAACCTCCAATTTAAGAATATGTTGATAATTTGAAAATATCTCAACTTAGGCTTAAAAATATGTCGCAGAGGGCAAAAACACCAAATACCCCCCCAAACGGCCCGTGAGATGCACGAATACCTCGTACATGACCAACGTAACGTGCAGGAACTGATCGTGTGGTCACGAGACCCCCGGTTCGAAAGCATGCCAATAATTTAAAAATATCTAGACTTACACTTAAAAATGAGTTGTTAGAGGGCGAAAACCCCAAACACACCCCAAACAGCCCCATGAGATCCAAGAACACCTCGCAAGAACTAATGTAACTCATAGAAGAAGACCGCGTGGCCATAGGACCCGATTTGAGAAAATGATGAAGATTTGAAAACATCTTGAGTTAGGCTTAAAAACATATCATTAGGGAACAAAAACCCAAAACAGCCCCATGAGAGGCACAAATGCCTCACATGGGGCAATGTAACTCGTAGATACTTACCGCATGATCACGAGACCCCCGGTTTGAGAACACGCTGATAATTTAAAAATATCTAGACTTAGGCTTAAAATATGTCGTTAGGGGCCGAAAATAAAAAATACCCCCCAAATGGCCCCTTAAGAGGCACAAACACCTCGCACGAGACCAATGTAAGTCGTAGAACTGATCGCATGGTTAAGGGACCCCTATTATGAGAACACGTAAATAATTTGAAAATGTCTACACTTAATCTTAAAAACATGCTGCTAGGAGGCGAAAACCCAAAACAAACCCCAAATGGCTCCGTGAAAGGCACAAACACCTCGCGCGGAACCAATGTAACTCGCAGAAACTAACCACGTGGTCACGAGACTCCCGGTTTGAGAACATGCCGATAATTTAAAAATATCTAGACTTAGTCTTAAAAACATGCCATTAGGTGGTAAAAACCCAAAACACCCCCCAAATGGCACCGTGAGAGGCACTAACACCTTGCACGGGACCAATGTAAGCCGCAGGAACTGATCGGGTGGTCATGGGACCACCAGTCTGAGAACATGCTCATAATTTAAAAATATCTTGACTTAGGCATAAAAACACGGTGTCAGGGGGAGAAAACCCAAAATACTCCCAAAACGGTCTCGTGAGACGGACTAACACCTCGCACGGGACCAATGTAACTCATAAGAAGGCACGCGTGGTCACGGGACCCCCAATTTAAAAACATGCTGATAATAAGAAAATATATATAATTAGGCTTAAAAACATGTCGTTGGGGGTGAAAACCTCACATAGCCCCCAAATGGCCACGCGAGAGGTACACCCACCTCACACGATACCAATGTAACTTGCAGGAACTCGCATTACCATGGGACTTTCGATTTGAGAACATGATGAAAATTTGAAAATATCTAGACTTACACTTAAAAATATGGCGTTAGGGGGAGAAAACCCAAAACAACCCCAAACGGCTCCATGAGGCACGAACACCTCGCACCGGACCAATGTAACTCCTAGGATTTGACCACGTGATCACGGGACCCCCAGTCTAGGACCATGCCAATAATTTGAAAATATCTACACTTAGGCTTAAAAATAGGTCGTTAGAGGGAGAAACTCCAAACACCCCCAAATAGCCCTGTGAGATGTACGAACACCTCGCACAGGACTAATATAACTCCTAGGAACTAACTGCGTGGTCATAGGACCCCCGATTTGAGAACAAGATGAAAATTTTAAAATATCTGGACTTAGTCTTAAAAACATGTCAGTAGGGGGTGAAAACCCAAAAAATCCCCAAACAGCTCCATGAGAGGTACGAACACCTCGCACGGGACCAATTTAACTCGTAGGATCTGACCGCTTAGTCATGGGACCCCCAATTTGAGAACATACTGATAATTTGGAAATATCTAGACTTAGGTTTAAAAACATGATGTTAGGGGGCGAAAACCCAAAACACCCCCCATACGGCTCCGTGAGAAACACCAACACCTCACACTGAACTAATGTAAGTCGTAGGAACTGATCGCCTACTCATGGGACCCTCGATTTGAGAACATGTCAAAAAATTGAATATATCTAAACTTAGACTTAAAAACTTGTCATTAGGGGGCGAAAACCCAAAACACCCACCAAACGACCCTGTGAGAGGCACAAACACCTCACACAGGACCAATGTAACTCATAGGAATTGACCACGTTTCAGGGATCTCCCGATTTGAGAACATGCCGATAATTTAAAAATATCTAGACTTGGGTTTAAAACATGCCATTAGGGGCCGAAAACCATTAATGGCCCATGAGAGGCATTCACAGTGCCCTCGGTTTGAGAACATGACCAAAATTTGAAAATATCTAGAGTGAGGCTTAAAAATATGCTGTTAGATGGGAAAAACCCAAACCACCATGTGAGAGGCACGAACACCTCACACGGGAACATTGTAACTCCCAGGAACTAATCGTGTTGTCATGGGACCCCCGGTTTTAGAACATGTCGGTAATTTGAAATATCTAGACTTAGGATTAAAAACATGTCGTTAGGGGGGGAAAACCACCCAAAACACCCCCACCCAAATCGCCCAGTTAGAGGCACGAACACCTCGCATGGGACCAATGTAACTCACAGGAACTGACTGCATTGTCACGAAACTCCCAGTTTGAGAACATGCTGATAAAATAAAAATATCTAAACTTAGGCTTACAAACATGTCGTTAGAGGGCAAAAACCCAAAACACCCCCCAATCGGCCCTGTGAGAGGCACGAACACCTCGCACTGAACCAATGTAACTCACAAGAACTAACCACGTGGTCACGGGACTCCCAGTTTGACAACGTGTCGATAATTATCCAATATCTAGACTTTGGCATAAAAACATGTCGTTAAGGGGTGAAAAAACAAAACACACCCCAAACGGCCCCGTGAGAGGCACGAACATCTCGCACAGGATTAATGTAACTCGCAGGAACTGACGCGTGGTCATGGAATCTCTAGATTGAGAACAAGCAAATAATTTGAAAATATCTAGAGTTAGGCTTAAAAACATGTTGTTAGGGGGTAAAAACCCCAAATAACCCCCAAATGGCCCTGTGTGTGGCACGAACACCCCGAACGGGACTAATGTAACTTGTAGGAATTAATCGCATGGTCAGAGTACCCTTAGTTTGAGAACATGAGCAAACTTTGAAAATATCTATACTTGGCTTAAAAATATGCCGTTACATGGTGAAAATCCAACACACCACCCAAACAGCCCTGTGAGAGGCTCGAAAACCTCGCACGGGACCATTGTAGGTCTTAGGAACTCATTGGGGAGTCAGGGGACCCCTAGTTTGAGAACATGCTGATAATTTAAAAATATCTAGACTTAGGATTAATCACATGGCTTCAGGGGAAAAAACCCAAAACACCACCCAAACGGCCCCGTGAGGGGTTCGAACACCTCGCACTGGACCAATGCAACTCACAGGAACTAACTGCGTGGTTATGAGAGTCCCGAGTTGAGAACATGTGGATAATTATAAAATATCTAAACTTTGGCATAAAAACATGTTGTTAGTGGGTGAAAAAACAAAACATGCCCCCAAACGGCCCCGTGAGAGGCACAAGCACCTTGCACAGGACAAATGTAACTCGTAAGAACTAATCGCATGGTTATGGGACCCTCAGATTAGAAACATGCTGATAATTTGAAAATATCTTGAGTTAGGCTTTAAAACATGCCATTAGGGGGTGAAAAATCCAAAACACCTCCCAAATGTCCCCGTGAGAGGCAAGAACACCTCGCGTGGGATAATGTACCTTGCAGGAACTGATCGCATGGCCACGGGATCCTCGGTGGTAGAACATGCGGATAATGGAAAAATACACTTAGGTATAAAACATGTCATTAGGGGGTGAAAACCCCAAATTTCCTCATGGGAGGCACGAACACCTCACCCGGGACCAGTGTAACTCACAGAAACTGACCGCGTGGTCACTGGAACCCCAGTTTGAGAACATGTCGATAATTTAAAAATATCTAGAGTTAGGCTTAAAAATGTGCCATTATGGAGGGAAAACCCCAAATAGCCCCCAAACAGCCCCGTGAGAAACACGAACAACTCACACGGGACCAATGTAACTCGCAGGAGCTAACTGCGTCATCACGGGACTCTTGATTTGAGAACATGACAAAAAGTTGAAAATATCTAGATTTACACTTAAAAATATGTTGTTTGGGGGGTGAAAACCCAAAACAACCCCCAAACGGCCCTGTGAGAGGCACGAATACCTCCTACGGGACCAATGTAACTAGTAGGAATAGACCGCGTGGTCATAGGATCCCCAATTTGAGAATATCCCAGTAATTTGAAAATATCTCAACTTAGGCTTAAAAACATGCCGTTAGAGGGTGAAAATACCAAACACACACCAAACGGCCCCGTGAGATGCAAGAACACCTCGCATGAACCAATGTAACTCAAAGAAGAAGACCACGTGGTCAGTGGACCCGATTTGAGAAAATGATGAAAATTTGAAAACATCTTGACTTAGGCTTAAAAATATGTCATTTGGGGATGAAAGCCCAAAACAACCCCCAAATAGCCCCATGAGAGGCACAAACACCTCACATGGGACTAATGTAACTCGTAGGTATTGACTGCATGCTCACGAGACCCCCAATATGAGAACATGTCGATAATTTAAAAATATCTAGACTTAAGCTTAAAATATGCAGTTAGGGGACGAAAATAAAAAACATCCCTAAACGGCCCCCTCCCCTTAAGAGGCACGAACACCTCACACGAGACTAATGTAAGTCGTATAATTGATTTCGTGGTCAAGGGCCCCCGGTTTGAGAACACGTCAATAATTTAAAAATATCTAGACTTAATCTTAAAAACATGCTGCTAGGGGGCGAAAAACCCAAAACACCCCTCAAACGGCTCCGTGAGAGGCACAAACACCTCGTGCGAGACCAATGTAAGTCACTGAAACTGATCGCGTGGTCAGGAGACTCCCGATTTGAGTACATGTCAATAATTTCAAAACATCTAGACTTAGACTTAAAAACATGCCAAGGGCAAAAATCCAAAACACCCCCCAAATGGCCCCGTGAGAGGCACGAACACCTCGCACAGGACCAATGTAATCATAGGAACTGACCGCGTTGTCACGGGATCACCAGTTTGACAACATGCTTATAATTTGAAAATATCTTGACTTAGGTATAAAAACATGAATCCAAGCGGCGAAAACCCAACACACCCCCAAAAACGACCTCATGAGAGGCACAAACACCTCGCACGGACCAATGTAACTTACAGGAACTGACCGCCTAGTCATGAGACCCCAGTTTAAGAACATGTGATGATAAGAAAATATCTAGACTTAGGCTTAAAAATACGTCGTTAGGGGGTGAAAACCCCAAACGGCCACATGAGATGTACACACACCTCACACGGGACCAATGTAACTCCCAAGAACTAGCATGGCCATGGGACTTTCGGGTTGAGAACATGCTAAAAATTTGAAAATATCTGGACTTACACTTAAAAACATGTCGTTAGGGGGAGAAAACTCAAAAAAAATCCAAATGGCTCCATGAGAGGCACGAACACCTCGCATGGGACCAATGTAAGTCTTAGGAATTGACCATGTGATCACGGGACCCCCAGTCTAAGACCATGCCGATAATTTGAAAATATATATATACTTAGACTTAAAAACATACCGTTAGAGGGAAAAAACTCCAAACATGCCCCAAATGGCCCCATGAGATGCACAAACACCTCGCACAAGACCAATGTAACTCCTAGGAACTGATTGCGTGGTCACCAAACCATTGATTTGAGAACAAGATTAAAATTTGAAAATATCTAGACTTAGGCTTAAAAACATGTCGTTAGGGGGGGAAATCGAAAATAACCCCCAAACAGCTCCATGAGAGGTATGAACACCTCGCACGGGACCAATTTAACTCGTAGGATCTGGCCGTTTAGTCATGGGACCCCCGATTTGAGAACATTCTAATAATTTTGAGATATCTAGACTTGGGCTTAAAAACGTGTTGTTAGGAGGCGAAAATACAAAACATCCCCCAAACGGCCCCGTTAGAAACACAAACACCTCACATTGAACCAATGTAAGTCGTAGGAACTGGCCGCCTATTCATGGGACCCTCGATTTGAGAATATCCCGATAAATTGAATATATCTAAACTTAGGCTTAAAAACTTGTCGTTAGGTGGCGAAAACCCAAAACACCTTCCAAACGACCTCGTGAGAGGCATAAACACCTCGCACGGAACCAATGTAACTCATAGGAACTGACCGCATGGTCACGGGACTCCCGATTTGAGAACATGCTGATAGTTTGAAAATATCTAGGCTTAGGCTTAAAAATATGTCGTTAAGGGGTGAAAACCCAAAACACACCCTAAATGGCCCCGTGAGAGGCATGAACACATCGCATGGTACCAATGTAACTCGCAGGAACTAACTGCATGGTCACGAGACCCCCGATTTGAGAACATATCGATAATTTAAAAATAACTAGACCTAGGCGTAAAAACATTCCGTTAGGGGGTAAAAACTAAAAACACCCTCCAAACGGCCCCGTGAGAGGCACGAACACCTCGCATGGGACCATTGTAACTCACAGAAACTGACCGTGTTGAAACGGGACCCCCAGTTTGATAACATTTCGATAATTTGAAAATATCTAGACTTAGGCTTAAAAACATGTCGTTAGGGGGTGAAAGACACAAGAGGCCCCGTGAGAAGAACGAATACCTCGCACGGGACCAACGTAACTCATAGGAACTGGCCGTGTGGTAACGGGACCCCCATTTTGAGAACACCACAAAAATTTGAAAATATCTAGACCTAGTCTTAAAGACATGCAGACATGCTATTAGGGGATAGAAACCCCAAATAACCCCCAAACGGCCCCGTGATATGCACGAACACCTCACACGGGACTAATGTAACTCTAATGAACTGATCATGTGGTCATGGGACTCTCAATTTGAGAACATGCTGATAATTTGAAAATATCTAGACTTGGGCTTAAAAACATATCGTTAGAGGGCGAAAACACAAAACACCACCAAATGGCCTCGTGTGAGGCACGAACACGTCGCACGGGACCAGTGTAACTCGCACGAACTGTCCTCGTTGTCATGGAGCCCCGATTTGAGAATATGAGAAATTTTGAAAATATCTAGACTTAGGCATAAAAACATGTCGTTAGGGGTGAAAACCCAAAAACCCTCCAAATGGGCCTGTGAGAGGCACGAACACCTCGCACGGGACAAATGCAACTCGCAAGAACTGATCGCTTGGTCACGGGAGCCCCTATTTGAGAACACGTCGATAATTTGAAAATATCTAGAATTAGGCTTAAAAATAAACCAATAGGAGGAGAAAACCCAAAACACCCCACAAACTTCCCCGTGACAGGCACGAACACCTCGCACAAGACCTATGTAACTCGCAGGACTGATCGGGTGGTCACGGGATCTCCGGTTTGAGAACATGAGGAAAATTTGAAAATATCTAGACTTAGGCTTAACAAATGCTATTAGGGTGTTAAAACCTAAAACACCACCCAAACGGCCCCGTGATTGGAACGAACACCTTGCACGGGATCAATGTAACTCTCAGGAACTGACCGCATTATCACGAGATCCCCATTTGAGGAGATGCCAATAATTTGAAAATATCTAGACTTATACTTTAAAATATGCCGTTTAGGGGTGAAAACCCAAAATACCACCCCAAATGGACCCGTGAGAGCACGAACACCTCGCACGGGACCAATTTATCTAGCTGGAACTGACTGCATGGTCATGGGACTCTCGATTTTAGAGCATTTTGATATTTTGATAATATCTAGAATTAGGCTTAAAAACATGCCATAAGGGGGAGAAAACATAAATTAACTCCCAAACAGCCCCGTCAGAGGCACAAGCACCTCGCAGGGGACTTTGTAACTCGCAAGAACTGACTGTATGGTCACAGGACCCCCAATTTGAGAACATGCTAATAATTTGAAATATCTAGAATTCGGCTTAAAAACATGCCAGTAGGGGCAAAATACCAAAACACCCCCTAAATGGCCCTGTGAGAGGCACAAACACCTCGCACGGGACCAATGTAACTCGTAGGAACTAATCACGTGGTCATGGGACCCTCAATTTAAGAACATGCTGATAATTTGGAAATATCTAGACTTGGGCTTAAAAAATGCCTTTAGGGTACGAAAACCCAAAATATCCCCCAAACAGTCCCGTGAGAGGCACGAACACCTCGCACAGAACTAATGTAATTTGTATGAACTAACTGCGTGGTCATGGGACCCTCAATTTGAGAACATGCTGATAATTTGAAAATATCTAGACTTAGGGATAAAAACATGCCATTGGGGGGGACCCAAAACACCTCCCAAACGGCCCCGTGAGAGGCACGAACAACTCGTACGGGACCAATGTAACTCGCAGGAAGTGACTGCGTGGTCACAAGACCCTCGATTTGAGAACATGACGTAAATTTGAAAATATCTATATTTAATCTTAACAACATGTCGTTCGGGGGTGAAAACCCAAAACTTTTGGTCGGAAGCTCACTCCCTGATACAAAAAAGAAGAACTAATATCTCTCCTTAAGGATAATTGAGACATATTCACTTGGTAACAGTACGATATGCTCGGGATCGATCTTAAATCCATATTCATCGATTTCATATTGAACCATCTTTCCCACTGATCATGTATAGGGAGCATCGAACAAACCCTGAAGAGGAAAAAGAAATTGAAGAGGAAGTGGAGAAACTTTTGGAGATAAGGTCCATTAAAGAAGTTTAATTCCCTAAATGTCTGTCGAAGCCCACCGTGGTAAAGAAGATAAATGGGAAGTGGTGAGTTTACATAGACTTCACCAAACTAAAAGAATCTTATCCTAAAGAAACAATTTCTTTGCTAAAGATTGTCCAGTTGGTCGACGCTACAGACAACCATAAATGAATGAGTTTCGTGGATGTTTATTCAGGGTATGATTAGATACCCTTTTTTGGACCCGATACGGAGAAGACCTCCTTTATTAATACCCTTGGCTTGTACTATTACATATTCATTCCATTTATCCTCAAGAATTTAGAAAAACTAATCTGCAGTTGGTTACTAAGGTGTTCAATCATCAGTTAGGCAACCCCACGGAGGTCTACATAGACGACATGCTCGCGAATAATAGACACAAAGCAGACCATATAACTAACATAGAAAAAATATTTGAGGTCCTCGAATATTACAGGATGAAGCTTAGTGCGACCAAATGCTCTTTTGGAGTACATTCCAAGAAGTTCTTGGGCTACCTAGTCATTTAAATGGGAATTGGAGCCAATCAGATCAAGGCAATAAATAATGTCTAGCCACCTAAGATAGTTATAGACATGCAAAAGTCGACTGGGATGCGGGTTGCACTCAAACTCTTCATCGATAAATACTCTGAAAAGTGTTAACTATTCTTTCATCTCTTGAAGAAGGAAAAAGGTCAGGTCTGGAACAAAGAATGTACAAAGGCACTTGAAGAAATCAAGATTTACTTCAGCTGATCACCTTTGCCCACGGTCCCGATTCGGGTGATCCAGTCTACTTGTATCTCATGGTGTCTAAGTTTTTGGTGGAACTGGGGAGATTCGATATCCATTTATTATCCTAGAACTGCTATCAATAGACAACTGCTGGTAGATTTTATTGCAGAGTTCGCTGGAGGCCATGAGCTTAATGAAAGAGAACTTAGCGACTAAAAAATCACTGGAGAGACCAATTAACTCAATAGATGGGAACTTTATATTAATGTAGCATCCAATTAAAAGGATCGAGGTTAGTAGTTTTCTTGGTAACCCTAGATCATATAGTACTGGAGCAAGGGATTAAACTTGGATTTGAGGCATCCAATAACGAAGTCAAATAAGAGGCCCTCATCACTAGATTAAAGAAGTCGTTATCCCTTGGTTCTATTCACCTTAAAGTCTACTGCGATTCAAGGCTGGTATTAAAAATGATATCATGAGACAATAACACCAGAGATGAATTCATGTCAGCATGTCCTTAAATCGCCCCAAACTTGGTTTCCAAATTTAAGTACATATAAGTTCAATAGTTTCCTCAAGGAAATAACAGCCGTGCAGATGCCTTAGCAACTCTAGCTTCATCCATCGACCCCGACCTAAAGAGAACCTGTCAAGTTGGAATATCTGTCTTAGTTGAGCATTTCAAAGCTAACCACTATCGAACAAGTTCTCTCTATCCAAAAGTGTCCCAGTTGAATGGACCCATTGACCACAAATCTGTGAGGTGACATACTGCTTGCAGATCAAAAGAAAGCTCATCAAGTTAGAGTCAGTGATGCTCGTTTCTACCTATCCCCTAAGGGGAAGCTCTACAAATAGTTTTTCATTGGTCCATACCTCTAATGTGTGCACCCTAATAACATTGACCAGATTCTCTATGAGATGCACAAAGGAATATATGGAAATAACATATGAGGAAGATCTCTATCATTTAAATATATTAAAGAAGGTATCGGTGGCCATATAAGAATAAGGATACATTCTTATATATAAGAAAGTTCAAGAAGTGCTAAGTGCTCTCACCCATGCTCCATCATCCAACAAACGACCTCGAGTCTTTGACCAGTCCATATCCCTTTGCATAATGGGGATGGATATTTTGGACTCATATTATAGTTCTTGGAAATCGTAAGTATATCTTGGTCAACACAAACTACTTCACCAAATGGATTAAAGATAAACCTTTAGCGAATACAAGGGACGCCGGTATGATTAGATTCATCAGGAGGAATATTTTGACCCATTTTGGCATTCCGAGGATTCTCAACACTGATAATGGAATGTAATTTAAAAGTGGACCATTCCAAGACTTATGCAACGACCACAGTATCAAGCACTACTATAGTGCGATGGATTATCCTTAAAGTAATAGGAAAGCTAAAGCCTATAATAAAACAGTGCTCGATGAGATAAAAAAATATATTGGAGAGAGAAACAGGTGCTTGGGTGGATGAGATCCCTCGCGTCATTTAGGCGAATTGAACAATGCTTAAAATATCGATAGGGAATGCCATTCACCTTGGCTTACAGAATGGTTTCCATTATCCTACTGGAAAATGACTTGTCGACTATGAAGATAAATGTTACCGATCAATCCATGAATAAAGAAATCATAATGACTGAGCATGACCTAGAAAGGAAAGAAAAGAACGAGCATTGATCAAACTGTCATCCTACCAATAACAGTTATCCAAGCAGTATGATAAAGGCATCAATATGAGGAAGTTCTAGGTCAGAGATTATGTGTTAAAGAAGTTTATCAATAATGTGAAGAAGTAAAATTGATACCTAACTAGAAGGTACCATTCAAAGTCACCAAGGACTACCTACAAGGTGTCTATTATTTAGAAATAATGGAGGGCGGGGAGATACCTAGGGCCTGGAATGTGGCCAACCTTAGGAAATTTCATTTATGAAGTTTTCATTGATTGCTTCGAGTTTTGAAAGTTTTAATTGTTTTGTCATTTTAACTTCTTGGATATTTAAATATTCAATTAATGCAATAAGATTTCTTATTGTTCCAAATGGCAGGCTAACATCGTTAAAACTTGTTCGATCAAATTATGATAACTATTATGGCATTGCCGTCATTGCATTTTTTTTTTCAAATTTGTCTGATATAACTTTATTTGTTATTTTTATGTCGTAGTAAGATCACACTAAAACGTATTTTAAGGTTACATGTTTTTATCACCAAAAAATCTGAAAATAACAATAATTTCCCAAGCAAGAAAAAGACCTGCGATAGATCCCTAGGCACTAAAGTGTTCTGACATTGGACGACTAAAATCCTGAATGGGTGGAGGGCCCTACGACCCGGTGCATTTTTGTTATAGTTTGGTGTAGGACTAACGAGGTTTGGCTACATTATCCTAAAAGGTAAGACAAGCGATTACACATGCTCAACATAAGAAATGGGAATTGGCATAACTTAAAATTTAAAATTTCGATTCATTTATTTACAAAAGTAGCCAAGGTTGGCAAAATTATAGGGTAAATAAGTACAAAAGTAAAAAGTGAAGAAAAAATTATCATTTTCGAAGATCTAAAGGATTGATAATGGCTTGTCATCAAGCTTGGGCCATAACTTGACATCACAGTCATGGTCGACCAGATAGATCTTCATCATTTGCATTGGCATTGCATGATCAAGTAAAAGGAGAACCCACCTAGTACCAATATCATAATTGAGAATCACCAGGAATCTTACAAAAAGCCAATGCGTTTAGATAGTCGTGCTTATAAGCAACCTGCCTAACTTCATCAAGGTAAAGTGGGGCGTCTATCCAACCCAGCTGGCAATTTTTGACAGGATAACCCGTTTATGGTAATAACCCGAAATGACCCGAACTTGACACGATTAGCTTGTATGGATTTAAAAGTACCCAAAACATATAATCAAATAAAAATCAAAGTGACCCGAAAATGACACGATTAACCCGAATTGCCACCCCTCATCATAGCCCAACAACCTAAACTTCTCGAGGACCCTTTTGGGATTTCTACCTTAGCTTCATGATTTGATGATGTATACCCTTCTTCAACTCCTCATTCTTTTTAAATGCTTGCTCAGCCTTTTTTATCTCCTCCTTTATATAGTTATTTCCCATTTTCAGTAGGCCAACTATGTTCCTAACTTCCATAAGCTCATACTGAAGAGTAATGACCACACATGTCTGGTTGCCATTAACACTTATCATTTTGTGAAGAGCTCATTGTATAGAAAAAATTCTTCTCGAGCTCGATCAAAAGCATCTTCACTAAAAATGAAGTCCAATATTCACTCTTTTAGGTTATTATCACCAAGGAAAAGTTATTGTGAGACTATAAAAGTTAAAGAAAGAAATTCAAAAATTAAAGGCAAATACGTAAGAAATAGTATCCAGATAAAGTATGATGGAACCAATAGATACTAAGCCATTGAATTCAACAAAAAATGGGCCAATAACTTATAGAGAACACAAAAAGACAAGGCATAAAAAATACAGTAAGATCCTAAAGTAATCTATTTTGATAGAGTCTTCTTCTCTAAAACTGCCTTATCTTGATCGGCCACAGTCTTGTCCTAACTAACTTCCTTTTTCTCCTATTTGGTATCCTCTTCTTATTCATCCTCCTAAATATTGGGGGAGTACCATAAGCATTCTCAACAAATAATTTGGACTTGAAAAAATCCACAACCTTCATAAGGGCATAATATTAACCTTTCATAAAGAAAGAAGTCCAACTTCTTTTTGGGTAAGGAAAAAGGCCTTATCCCAACCATTGTCGAAGTCTTTATCCCTGGCCTCCAATGTCGTTGTCAAATATTGTGCAGACTGTCCAACAGCCTTCTCTAACTTGTCGACCATTTAACTCAGAGTGGTGAAATCTATGCCTTTAGTCTTCATAACAGCATCAGGATCCTTTTGACTTTGTGGCCATACCAAGGGTTTTTTGGGGATTTAGGGGGTTATCTCGAGGTGGATCCCTCCTTCCTTTCCCTTTTTTTGGCTTGTGCATGGAATGCGTTCTTTCTCTGGGTGCTCAGTCATCGTCAATGTGGGGTGATATGTAGAGATAAAGTTGCTAGCGTATTTTGCACAAAATGGGTGAAAAAAATGTTATCACCGTGAGAGGACGACATAAAGGAAAATATTGATGCTTGCAAAACCAAGTATTTCAAGGTTTTGGGGACTAAATTACGGAATGGGAAGGTGTTAGGAACCCATCCCGCCCTTTTGGTCTCTAATGGGCATATCTTAATCTTCTCCTGTAAAATTCTGTGATGTGTGTGCCTGTGTGCATATTATAAATGGATGATTGAATCGCTCGACTCACGTCATGGATAAAGGCGAAGTGAGGTCATCCTTAGGACTATTCTTAAAATAGTAATTAAATCGTATAATGTATGTGTTTGTCGATTCACAAGTCGTTATAGAGGGACGATTTCTTATATCGAACAAGACACAAGAAAGCAAGCATATATATATATATATATATATATATATATATATATATATATATCTGTGTGTGTGTGTGTGTGTGTGTGTGTGTGGTAAGAACAAAGTAACAAATGTATGTGGGAGGACTCGAGTCTAGAGATTTACCCATGACGCTTACGTAGTCCGAGGGGCATCAAAGTCCACGTAGTTCAAAGGAAATTTGGGGTGGGTTTTAACCCATAAATCCAACCGAGAACTTTGATTATATATGTGTATGTAG
This sequence comes from Sambucus nigra, assembly GCA_949130495.1. Lineage (NCBI taxonomy): Eukaryota > Viridiplantae > Streptophyta > Magnoliopsida > Dipsacales > Adoxaceae > Sambucus > Sambucus nigra. The sequence goes on along the minus strand of OX422211.1, from coordinate 433,051,243 downwards.
AAAAATGTATTTTAGTGTGAAAAAGGTGGTGATAAATCCCCTATTAAATTTTTAAAAAAAAACTATTTTTTCTTATTTTTGGGTTTTCTTATGAAAATAAAGTATGTGCAAATACTAATAATAAAAAGTTTAAAATTAAGATATGTGATGTAATGAAGTAAAACACTAATGTGAAAATGAAATAACTAATGCAAAAATAAGAGAATTTAAAGACAAAGGCGAAGAATTATACCTCCTTATGAACACTTAAAGTGGATCTTGATTGTAGATAAGATGATCTCACGACGAGATGATGGTGGTATGAGGAGATGGGTGATAATTTACTATAAGGAGTATGGAAAGGATGGAAGGAATGTATAAAATGGGCTTTTTTTTTTTGGGGGGGGGGGGGGGGACAACTCGTTCTCTGAATTGATGAGAGGGATGTTTATGGATGTTTTTCAAAGTGAGGTCATGGCCTCTATTTATAAGGGCAAGGGGGTGTCGATCGGCATGGTCCTAGACCATGCACACTGTGGATAGGCAAGGTCCCGGGAGTGCCATTCACAATTTGAGACGGGATTTTCAGAAAATTGACCATAAAATGCGAATCGTAAGTCAGAATCGTGCACTGTGTGGACCATTGGAAAGGTTATTCATGTCCCTTTAAGAATCCATGATCCACTCCTGGGTTTGAGAGTTGACCGAAGTTAAACGGGACACGAAAGCACCCGTTGGTCACTGGATGGAAAATTTTGGGAAGAAAATGGATCGTTTGTCCGAACCGTAAAGCCAATTCATGCATGTGATGGACTGTTGGAAAGGGGAATCATTTCCCTTTGAGATTTGATTCAGCTTCATTCAATTTGGAGAGTTGACCTCGACCAAATGGGGCCCATAAGTGCTCGATGACCCTTTGGAGTAAAATGTGTGGTTCGTCTGTATTGTAAGGCTGATTCGTACATGGAGGAGACCATTCGAAAGGGTATTCAGAGCCCTTCAAAGATCCATTTATCCTTGTTTGAGTTGAAGAGTTAACATGAGTTAAATAGAGCCCAAATGCGCCCGATAGCCTTCGGATCAGTTTTTGGGATAAAATGGATCATTTGTCTGAATCGTAAGATTGATTGATGCATGGGGCAGACCATTAGAAAGGGGATTTAGAACCCTTCGAAGATTCATTGAGATTTCAATCAAGCAAGGAAGTTGATCGGAGTCAAATCGGGCCTGGGAGTACCCAATGGCGTCCAGATCAGTTTTTGATGTAAAATATATTATTTATCCAAACCATAAGGGTGATTTATGCATGGGGTAGATCTTGGAAAGGGGATTCAGAGCTCTTCAAAGATTCGTTGAGCTTTCATTCAGGCAAGGAAGTTAACCGGAGTCAAACGGTCAATTTTAAGGAAGTTAACCAATTCTGACGGCCAAGGTTAATTTTTAGTACTTTGAACTGTGATAATCAATTCTGAGTGTCGAGGTCAATTATGAGGACCTAAATTTATAACGTCCAATTCTGAGGGTCAAGGTCTATTCTGAGAACCTTAAGTTGTGATGACCAATTCTAAGGATCTGAAGTTATGATGACTAATTCTGAGGGCCAAGGTCGGTTATGAGGACCTTGAGATGTGATGACCAATTCTGATGGTCGAGGTCAATTATGAGGACCATGAGATGTGATAATCAATTCTAAGGGCCAAGGTAAATTATGAGGACCTAAAGTTATGATGACCAATTCTAAGGGTTGAGGTCAATTCTGAGAACCTTAAGTTGTGATGATTAATTCTAAGGGTCGAGGTAAATTCTTAGGACCTAAAGTTGTGACGACCAATTCTAAGGGTCGAGGTCAACTCTGAGGACCTTATGCTGTGATGACCAATTTTGAGGGTCGAGGTCAATTTTGAGGATCTAAAGTTGTGATGACTAATTCTGAGGATCGAGGTCAATTATGAGGACCTAAAGTTGTGATGAACAATTCTAAAGGTCGAGGTCAATTCTAAGGACCTAAACTTATGATGACCAATTCTGAGGGTCGGGGTCAATTATGTGGACCTTAAGTTTGGATGACCAATTCTGAGGGCCGTGGTCAATTCCGAGCACCTTAAGTTTGGACGACCAATTTTGAAGGTCGAGGTCAATTCAAAGGACTCTAATTGTGATGCCTAATTCTGAGGGTCAAGGTCAATTCTGAGGACATTAAGTTTGGATGACCAATTTTGAAGGTCAAGGTCAATTATGATGACCTTAAGTTGTGATGACCAATTTTGAGGGTTAAGGTCAATTTTGAGCACCTTGAGCTGTGACAACTAATTATGAGGGTCGAGGTCAATTCTGAGGACCTTAAATTATGATTGCCAATTCTGAGGGTTGAGGTCCATTACCAATTCTGAGGGTCAGGGTCAATTTTGAGGACCTTAAGTTTAGACGACCAATTTTGAGGGCCAAGGTCAATTGTGAGGACCTTATGTTGATTCTGAGGGTAGGTCAATTCTGAGGACCTAAAGTAATGTGGGGAATTGCTCTCTTGGGAAAATTCGGATCTTCTTGAGGGTGTAAGTGCACTTGTGGTTCCGCTGGTGATTGTGTTTACTTTGAGATTCCATTGGGGTATGGTTTATCTTTGGGATTACCGTTGATGAATTGTAATAGACTTGGATGCGGGTGCATTATTGATTTTGCTTATGGAATCTGTTTAGGATAGACATGTAAGATTAATCCGTTAGGGATAATGCTGGAGAAAAGAGCTTAAGATTAATCCTGCTGGGGATTTTGAAAGTTTGTAAGGAGCTTAATTCCCTAAAAATTATTTCCTTGAGGAAATTGAGGTTTCATAGTTTTCAGGAATTTTTGGGCATTTTTCGGGCTTTTTTTGGATTTTTATGAAAAATTTTGGCATTTTTTGTACAAAATTTGAAAGGGGGTGCTGATAGGCTATCTTGGGAGGATGCTAATCGATAAGGGCATGAACTCCTGGGCTTCCTTGGGAAGAGGAAAAGGCAATTATCGACTGGCATAGTCAGTGGGTACCGATCATCAGGCTCCTCAGCCTCTATAAAAGGGGGCAAATCCGCCCCATTTTCACACCTTCAAGTGTTTGAATCTTCTGATTTCTCTTTCTAGAAACTGTTCCTAAGTCCTTTTTACTTTAAGACTTCAAATGTCTGATTCTTCAAGTGAGGTGTACAACAGCGAGTGGCTAGCCATTGATGACTGGGATGTCTGGGAGTGGCAGCTTAGGGTGCCTCTTGCTTTAGGCAACGAAAATGCCATTGATTTGTTCGAGCCTGTAGCTAATGAGCATATCTTACTATTCAAGATGTCATACTACCATTTTCTAGGTTGAGGAACCCTAGTGGCTACGTAAGTGAGGTGGCCTATGCTAGTCCATTTCATTTTTTTCTCTTTATTCTTTGTGCTAACGAAGGGTTTTTCTTCTTCTTTTTTTGCATAATGACATCTCTTCTTCAAACATTCGGTCTCGAGGGACGATGGGTTGAAAGAGGTTTGGGAGAAACTTCCTGCTGTGGTGCGTTTGATGGTTTCCTATGTAGGTTTTAGCCTTTTAGCACAGGTCTTGGATGAGACACCACGTTCTACAAAGATTTTGTGTGTTATGAGGGAGAGGTGGAGGGACACTACCCACACTTTTCGTTTTGGCTTTGGGGATATGATGGTTACTCTCATAGACATTTAGCAGCTGATGGGGGTCGATTGTGACGGGTTCTAGATAGTGGTGGACTGCACACTAAGGGTGACACCAGAGGCAGTGCAGGCGGCATTGGGGGATGTGGGTAGGATCATATCTGGGGATTCGATCCATATTTTTTATTTGAACGAGACACTCCTCAGGAGGAGGGTGGATGTGACTTATGGACGGTAAGTGAGATAGCCCGTCTATTTATTTTTCTTTTATTATGTGGCGTTTTAGTGGCGACAAACGACGACGTCTTCTATCTTTGTCTCTTGTCGTGTTTGAGGACGATTTCCAACGGCCAGCTGTATGATTGGGGGATCCTAACCTTGACGTTCCTTTATTCTTCTTTGGATTCTTTCAGCCAGTGTTTCCAAAAAACTTTTATGGGGCCCACATATCTTTTGGAGGTGATTTTGGATTTATTTTCCTTTTTATATATTTACTTTCATTCTTCTTTGGTTCCATTTTTTTATGATTCATTACTTTTGCAGACATGGTTCTATGAGGTGATCGGTCACAGTGCAAGGTTGATATCCCTAAAGGATGAGGATTTGGGGGACTTCTGCCAGATGTTCCAGTGGGAAAAGTCCAACCGTCGGTCAAATCAGTCTTTGTCCTTGAATGATGTACGACAGGCTCTGAACGCCCTGACGAGCGATCAGGTAATCTTTTTGTATTTTCTGAGTTTTCTTTTTCACTTTCATTTCTTGAGTAGATATTAATTCTTTGTTGGGTATTGTAGGTGACATTTTACCCTGGAGGTGACTCCAGGGGAAGTGGGGGTAATGGGCCTACATTCGCAGATGCGGCGGTTGATTGCACATGAGTTTGGGTACGTTTGGTACCTAGGAAAGAGGATCGTGAGGCAAATTATGGAGGAGGAGGTGGCAATCCCACTATCAGTGTCTTATGTACATGAGGTAGGTGAGAGATATCAAACGATGGTCGAGCGACAGTGATGATCGGCGAGCCCCATATGTTCTACACAGATACAGTGGCGAGTTAAAATTATCTAAATTTTATGGCAAGCTGGTTGATGACCTTTTGCATATATGACATGGAGAACATGATCCACCTGCCACGGCTTCGAGCAGCGATATTAGTGCACCGGTGGGATCGACCCACAGCATAGGTTGTGGAACGTCGATGGCGGTGGCAGAGGAGGCTCCAATCATCCAGGTTACACCCTCTTCCTATAATTTTTGATTGAGAAGTAAGTAGTCACTGAGAGTGTCGCACTGTCCTCATGCATCGGTGTCTGGGTTGACGGGGTTTACAGATGAGGGCCTTTGGCTCGAGGTATATCCTTATTCTTTCTCTTTTTTATTAATTCTTCTTTGCTTCTTTACTAACTAATTTTCGTTTTTCTTGTTGCTTTTTTGCTTTCAGTATGCTTAGGTGTCAACTACCTAGTTGATGGACAATAAGGATTAGATGGCCTCCATGTCTAATTATATCAAGAAGTCGGTTCCTTCCTACTTTGTGTCGCCTACCACTTTAGATGAGGGCTCGGCTTTTGGAAGTGGAGGATCCACTGCTCGTCGCAAGGGAAAGCGCGTTCACCGTAGGGGTTGAGGGTTAGAGAGAGAGAGTGAGTTGAGGGTTTGGGCCAAGTTCCATTTTTTTTTTCTTTATCTGCAAAATGTAACCAAGTGAAGCAATAATATATATAAAAATATGCTTTTTTGGCATTTTTCTTGATTTAGTGACTTATCCTATATGCAAATTTTGCTGAGATTGTTTATTTTATGCAATAATAGAGATAAGTACGGAATTGATAATGAAAAGCATAAGGATTATTATTAAAAGGAATAAAAGTAATTATCTCAGGGAAGTTTTTTGAGTACGAATTTTTTTTAGAATTAAAAATGATTTTTTTCTTGAGAGAAAAATGAGTAAATAACCCAGGGGTAATTTTTTAAAATGAGGATTTTTCTGACATTGATCTTGGTAAAAGAGGAAAGATGGAATTTTTCAAAATAGGGGGGTTATTAATCAGAATACCCCTTGACCTGCCTATTAGCATGGGAGTCAAGTCAAATCATCCTTAGTCCTTGATTACACATTCCTTCAAATCAAAGTACTCTTTTAGGGCTGAAATTTGATCAAGTTTCCAGAGCTCTTGTCTTTTGTCAAGGGTTTTGAGTATAAAAGGAGGGGTGTGGGATGTGATTTCTCCACCAATACCCATATTTTTCTTCTTGCCTCATATTTTTTTATTCCCAAATGGCTCTTCCCATGTATGAAGAATTCTCCTCTTACCTTGATGGTCTAGATGCCACATGCTTATAGAATGTGGATTACGATGCTTTTAACTTGCATCAGGATTTTTGTGGCGCTATCGAGACATAGACAGGAATCTGTTAGCAACGGCGGTACAATTCTGGTATCCGGAGGATCATGTCTTCCATTTTGGCCTAAACGAGGTATGTCCCACCTATAAGGAGTTCTCAGTGATGTTGAGGGTCAACCCTAATGTGGCAGTCGATATGCTTGATTTTTACCATTCTCCCCGGGTATTTCTGGTGAGTTGCTTCACATTTCTCCTTCGACAACTCGACCATTAGTTACTGGAGGGACTATTTCTCTTCAAGCAGTTTTATATTCAGTGTGCTTTAGGGGTTTTGAGGGTGTTGGCTTTTTCGAAGTTGTTACTTTGGGCCTTACTGCGAGGCTTTTGCTGGTGATGAAGGACTTGATAGCGAATCCCCAAGTGGCAATGATAACGATCTAGATTTCTTACTGCAATAATCCTATGGCGGTAGTGTTGGCTGAGACCTTAAACGGACTAGATGCTTAGAATGAGGTCATTCTGACTTTCTGAGGGGGAGCCCAGTAATGATGTGTATCTGGCTTGCGTAAAGGTTTCATCTGTCTTTCCTACTAAATATTCCTTAGAGGTTAGGCTTAATTTATTTATTCAACCTTTCTTTAGCTTCAGCCCACCTGTAGAGACTTGGGTTAACTAGTTTGTAGAGCATGAAGCCCAGTGTCTTCACAAGTCAGTGCCATAGTGGGGAGAATTATTGCCTATCTTGAAGCTTGGAGAGTATAGGTATGTATGGTTGGTGGGACTTTGACAAAACTCCTTCTATTTTCCCCGGTGGCTCCTGCGCTAAGTCGGAAGGGAAAAAATTGTGCCCCTCGCATAACAAACTTCTTCCTAGTGGAGGATTTGACTGAATTGCTGAGGATAATACTAGTCTCTTTGTGGCAGCGTCATCGGTCATCTATCCATTAATAAAAATCTATAGGAGGGGCTTGACATGTATCTGGGGACTACCTGAAGTGGTTATAGAAGAGGGTAGTAGAGAAAATCATGGCGAAAGAGACCGATCAATGGTGGTTAGTTGCTTTCGACACCATAGAAGATGGTGTTGTGGTTCTGTACAGGCTTGCCAAGGCGTACCATTCCATGTAACGCATATAAAATGTCAACTAGGAGTGGGAAACTTGAGGACCTCCAGGAGTCGATAACGATGATGAAGCAAAGCCATCAGGAAGTTGAAGTAAATGTTTTGTGAAGCTTAGGTGAATTTTTTTTTTGTGAAGCTATTGTGATTTCGGCGGTGTTTTGTGTTTTTTTTTTGGGGGGGGGGGGGGGTTGAAATATTTTTTTTTAGGCTAGGAAATGGTTAGGTTTGTTTAATAATGGTTTAGTCAGTGGAAGGGGTGGTCTGTTTAGCTCCCTCCATTGATACTTTATGTAACAACGATATGTTCCTTATTAGAAATAAAAAATTATTTTAATCATATTTTGTTATGCCTCTGGATGAGTTTTGCATTTGAGTTATCTATACCAATCACTAAGGCATACCTAATCTTTTTGTCCATGTAAATGATAAAATGGATCGTTGTTCTCGGAGGTTAGAAAAGAATAGCATTTTGTGAAAAAGAAGGGGACCAGACCCATGTTAGGCGTATGGGTTGCCTTCGTACCTCTAGTGGTCTTGAAAGCTTTTATGAGCTTAATTTTGAAAAGAAAATGTTTTTGAGATGATCAGGTGCCACGTAGTTTTAGGTTGGGGAAATGATTTTTTTTACAATAGAAGGGGGTTGAGAAGAGTCGTAGCGTACCGAGACTTCGAACTAAAGGTAAAATTTCTTAAGACGGTTCAAGTTGACTGGACGCGCCATCTCTTATTGATCGAGGTCTGTGAGCATAGCATCACCTCCTGAGAGAATTTTCTTCATGATATAGGGTCCGCTCCAATTCGATTTGAATTTTCCTCTGGGGTCCCAGATGGGTTCTATGTTTTCTTTGAGGGTAAGGTTTCCTTTATAGACACTGTAGGCCTTGATTATTTTATTGAATGATCATGCTATTCGGTGGTGTCATCCCTATACATGATATAAAGCCTTCTGTCGCTTTTTATCCAAGAGTTATAATTCATCAAAGTGGCTCTGATTCTATTCTTCTTCGCCAACTTTGCTTTCGAGTAGGACACAAAGGGAAGGTATTTCCAGCTCAATGGATAAGGCTACTTCCATGATGTATAATAAAGAGTAAGGGGTAGCCCTAGTAGGCGTTCTGATTAAAGTGAGGTATCCCCAGAGGGCATAAGGGTTCCGATCATCCCAATCTCTATAATTCTCAGTCATCCTGTTGATTATGGTTTTGGGGCTTTATTAGCGGCTTCGACAGCACCATTACTTTGGGGTCGATAGGGAGAAGACTTGAGTCTCTGAATCTCATACTCGTCGACTAGTTTCGTGACCTCAACTTCAAAGTGGAGCCCATTCTCTGACATCAACTCATAAGGAACTCCATATCAGCAAATGATGTTCTTTATGATAAACTTGGCAACTTTCTTGGCATTCAGTACTGCATATGACTCGACTTTAACCCATTTTATGAAGTAATCAATGGTGACTAGTATGAATTCGTGCCTGTTTGAAGCTTTGGGAGTAACCTTCCCTATGATGCCAATGCTCCAAGTGGATAAGGTCCAAGGAGAGGTTATGTTATATAGTTCTCGGGTAGTTAAATGTTGGAGAATGGTAAACTATTGGCATTTTGACGCATCTTCGAACAAAGGTGTAATTTTAAACCATGGTGGTCCAATAGTATCCTTAACGAATGATCTTTTTATCAAGCATGTGACCATTCATGTAGGGCCCTTACTCCCCACTATAGATCTTCTGTATTATTTATTCAACATTCTCCCCTACAATGCAATGCAAATGGGTTCTATCGAATTTTCTTTTAAATAGTGCTTTGTCACAAATGATGTACTGGGTAGCCAATTTGCGAAGGGTTACACGATATTTATTATTGATGTCTTGTAAATACCTATCATGTTTTAGGTGGCACCAAAAATCATGGTACCATAACCTGATCATATCGACATCCCCCTCGGTGACAAGTTCAATATTATAGGAATGGGTGGGCACAGCTTGTTTCTGAACCAGGAAAGGGGCCATTGTTATTTCCTCATGCATATTGACCATAGAGGCTAAGGTAGCACGGGCATCATCTAGGTTGTTCTTTGCACGAGGCAATTAGTAGAAGGTGACATCTTTAAACTGGGAAGCCAGATATTCTAAATGGGGATGGAAGGGTAGGAATTTCTCGTCTTTGACTTTTCATTTCTTGAGGATTTGGTTGACGATGAGTGTAGATGTCTAAGTGTTGAATTCTTTTCTCAAGGGAAATTTTGAGGCCTACAATGCATGCCTCATACTCAGTCATGTTGTTAGTGCAAGGGAAGTATAATTTAATGGCAATGGGGCGTGAGAGTCATTAGGGGCGATCAAGAGTATCCTAATATCGTATCCTTTTTTGTTAGTAGCTCCATAAAAGAACATTTTCCATCTAAGGTCCTCCTAGAAGGTGCAAAGAATATCTTTGTCTGGGAATTCAGAGACCCAAATATCGGCCTCTTTCATGGGGTAATCAACAAGGTAATCGAAGATGGATTTTCCTTTCATATCTTTTTACGTGACGTACATAATATCGAACTCGACTAGCAACATCAACCAATGGGCCATTCGGCTGGACAGAGCGAGCTTGTCTAGCGAGTACTTAATAGGATCCATACGGGATATTAGTATAATAAGGAAGATTAGCATGTAATGTCATAACTTTTGCATGACCCAGACCAGGGAGACACATGTTTTTTCTAAAGAAGTGTAATTGAGTTCGTACCTAACCAATATCTAACTAATGTAATAAATGTCTCTTTCCTTACGGGATTCTTTAATGTATTGGGTTAGCAAAGTCCCCTATTACAGTATCTTCTATGATCAAGTACAGTAGGAGGGGGAAACCTGGCTGTGGAGGCATAAGCATCGGGGGTCAGGTGATGTATTCCTTCATTCAGTCAAAGGCTTCTTAGTACACCTCATTCTAGACTTTAGTTGAATCCTTCTGGAGAAGTTTAAAAATTGGTTCGTAAATGGAAGTTAGTTGGTTGATGAACTGATTGATGTATTATAGTTTGCCTAGGAATCCTACGACTTCTTTCTTCATCCGTGGTAGTGGCATATCAAGTATGGCTTTCAATTTAGCAGGGTCTTCTTTGGATCCCTTATCACTGACTATGAATCCTAAGAGTTTTCCTTTCGTGACATCGAAACACATTTTGTTGGGTTTATCTGCATTCGGTATTATCGTAGTCACTCAAAAAACTTTGGATGCCGAGAATATGACCTTCCCGAGTCCTATACTTAATGATCATGTCATCTACATATAATTAGACCTCCATGTGAATAAGGTCATGTAGGATGGTTATGGTGGCCCTTTAGTAGGTATCTCCAGCATTCTTGATTCCAAATGGAATGGAAGGTGTCGCATAAAGTTCCCCATGGGATAATAAAGGAGCTTTTTTTTCCTGATGGTGCATCTTGATCTGGTTATATCCTACAAATCCATCGATAAATGACTTGAGGGAGTGGCTAGTTGTGTTGTCCTCGGTCATGTTGATGTTGGGTAAAGGGTAATCATCCATTGGGATGATTTAATTAAATCCTGATAGTCGTTGCATAAGCAGACTTTTCCTCCTGACTTTGGCACGGGGACAATATTGGCAATCCATGTAAGATATTAGACCACGCAAATAAAACCTACGTTCAACTATTTGACCACTTCCTCTTTGACTTTAAGTGACCATTCAGTGTGGAGTTTCCTTCGCTTCTGTTTGATCGGTTTATATTCTGGAAATATTGGGATCTCATGATGACTTATTTCTAAGTTAATGTCGGGCATGTCATCATAGGACCATGCAAAGACATCCATGAATTCCTTCAATAGCTCTTTTAATTGTTCACTCTCTTACTCGTTAAGGGTGGACCCTATCCTAATTTTGCGCTGATGGCTACTAGAACGGAGATTAATAATAACAGTCTCATCATCATTAGTTTGAATGTCATTATGTTGTTTATTATTCTCCTTATCAAGATTAGTTAAGAATTATTCATTTAAAAAATCACCATCATCAAAGTTTTGATTAGGATCAAGACAATTAATGTAAAGCATAGAAAGATACTCAAAATCTTCATTGATTTCATTATCGAGAAAAATAACATTGAGAACCTCGTAAAAAGAGGTCTCAGTTACATTGATATTATAAAAAGGAATAATAACATCAGGGTCAGGTTGAATCTGAGCAAGTTGGACATGCACGACATTCCAGTTATGGAGAGGCATATCAGCAGCTTTGATTTGAATATATGGGTCTAATGGGGCGATATCAAAGAGGATGATGTCGAGACTTAGCCCCAGTGTCTGTAGGTTAAATGAGTCCTAGAAATCCCTATAATCATCATGACTTTCTCGATGAGAGGTTGCACTTCATGTTGGCAGTCTTCGACCCAAGGGTTACTGTCTTCAAAGAAAATTTCTAGCCTAGTTTCATCTTCTTATCCACGTGTTCATACCATAATTCAGGGGAGCCACAAAAGGGTAAGTATTCACCCTCCTTGATAAATATTTCATTCAAAGAGTCTCTCAAAACATTCATTTCTTCTTCTAAGCTTCTTTTCGATCTTAGTTGTCACAGTGCTTTGAGTTCTTCTAGTGAGGGCCGGTAGCCCAGACCATATGAGGGGAAGGACTCCTTTAAGACTATGGGCTCAAAGATCCCTTGTTAACATCACATCATCCCCATTATGGGAATGAAGTGAATGTTCTTAAACATCTGAATCACATTGATAAGTCCATGAGGGTTGTATTCTGAACAAACTCGATCTTTGAAATTTTCTCCTACTGGAAGGGGAAGTGGCTCAACTCCGAAGCCAGAGAGAAGCATGTCATTTTTCCCATGCTGAGTTTCCAATATTGAGTTGCTAGTGCTGGCATTATTTGTATTGACATCATCCCCCAAGATGGTGATAACATAACCTTTGGTAAGGAATTTCAGTTTCTGATGAAGAGAAGAAGATACCCCTCGAATGTTATGAAACCATGGACGTCCAAGGAGAATACTGAAACATTTAGGTACGTCAATGACTTGGAACTCACTTGCATAATTAATTGGGTCGCCCTTATTATGAGTTTTATGGACCGCATTACTTCTCGGAGAGTATTATCGTACGCACGCACAACGAAAAAGTGGTAGTGAGATTACTGACTTTCAATCCTAAGAAATTAAAGGTTTTGAGAGGACAAATATTTAGAGCAGATCCATTAACAACGAGTGAGAGTGGTATTGTATTTCCCAAGACTTCAACAAAGATATTGAAGGCATAATTTTTATTAGGGCCAATCTTCGGTATCTCTGCTTTGAAAAAGAAGATTAGTCTTGAAGAGGTCAAGGACCCAACCATGTTTACAACTTCTTCGAGAGTGGTGGAAGGAGGGACTTATATCCCGATGAAGAGTTTTATCAGAGCATTCTGGTTCAATTATGAGGACATAAAAAAACCCCATAGGATGTGTAGAGGGGGCTTGAAGGCAATCCTGAGATTAGGGATAATTCCCCCATTAGCAACAGTGTTTGGGATGAAGAAACCGAGGCAGCTCAGCGTGGAAGCTCAAGCGTGGCAACTCAGTGAGGTAGCTTAGTGTGGCAACTCATACTTTAGTTTGTTGTGTTAGTCATATTGTATCTTTGTTTATATTGACTATAAGATATAACGGTTGTAATGATGTAATGAGAATAATAATGAGTTTTAGCGTGAGGTTAAACGGTACTCGCGAGAGACCAGGCTTGGTAGGGCCTGGGAGAGCTTTCATGCTATATCGAATGACCTCGCCGTGAGCCAAACAACCCTCTACTTAATGTCACATCCACTTTATTTGATGTCACTAACCAGCTAGGCAATTTTAGACCTGTACTTGAGTACCATCGTGGTATTTGGGGCTGTCAGACAGTTGGTGAGCCACCTCTGTGACAACAGCCCCCTGACACACAATAATTAGGCAAAAGGCATGTCTTGGCATTTAATGTTTATGACATGGAGACAACTAGTGCATCAGGTATTTAATGTTTATGACATAAATTATGAGGGATGTCTTTCACATGCATTGATGACTGAGTTGCCACAAGGGTGGTGTGGGGGGCTATTTAAGGACCCCAACCACCTTTGAGGAGAGGAGGGATCTTTTCGACAGTTCAAAAGTTATTACTAGAGATAATATACATCAGGGAGGGTTATTACAAACTAGAGAGTTTTACTCACCCACAATTGTCATTTATTATGAAGCTTTTAATACTTGGCAGAGATTCTTGAGGGTGGTTATCTAGGGTGCTTACTTCTCTCTCTCTAGATAAGTTACTTATAAGTTCATCACTACCTTCTGAGTTATACACGAGAGATTTATGAGTTCAAACAGAGTCTATCTTCATTAAGTCGTGTTTGAATGTCCTGTGGTTAATCAATAGGGTTTCTATTTAACTTATCATTACTATACTCAAAAAGGGGTTACGCCTCCATCTTATCAAAACTAACATCTTACATTTGGCGACTCTGTTGGGGAATCATTCTTCTAAGCAAGGAGTGTGGCACAAGATAACATTAATCGAAGGCTCAACTTTGATGACATCCAACACAATGAAGAACAAGCGGTGAGAGAACTGGAGGCTTTAATGGATGGGGTTCCTCGAATTGAGGTACCTCCGATACAGGTGACGACAGGCGTTTCAGGGGTGACACAAGTTTCCATGAGTGCGTGGTCGGGACCCGCTCAACTGGCACTCCTCATGAGTAAGTTTTACGAATCTTTGCAAACTCCAGTAGCTTCAACGATGTTGGGAGGATTCGAAGCCAATTCTTTCGTAACACCAGGGGCAGCCCCAACGGCCCCACCAAGTGTAGGTGTAACGAGAACAGTCCCGACAAGTACACCCTATGTTGTGAATCCAGCAGTGGGAACATCAGGAGTATCAATGGCCCCAACTATGACGATTGCTCCAGCAGCAATGGGCGCTCAGCCTATGGTCCCGTTGGTTGTTGCTCCAGTGGCATCACCCATGGAGAAGATGAGGAAGGAGATTGACGTGACTAAGAACGTATCTCAGAAATGCGTTCACTCTAGGCTAAAGTGCAAGCTTGTCGCTCAAGAAATAATCCGATAAGTCAGGTATCGATCCTCAGGGAACTAAGACAAAAAAATTGTGACGACGGGAAAAGACAAAGGAATCCTAACTTTGACTCTAAAAAGAAAGGAAAAATGTTTTGGTTTTGGAATTGATTAAACTAAATGCAATTATGAAATTATGAAAAGATGAAATTATACTAAATTACCTAAACTACTAATGAAAATTGATTTAAAACTTTAAACTATGTATGATAAAACCATGACGGGAATACAATCCCCCAACCCTAGTGTATTGGAGTTATAATACTAATCGTAAATTTAACTGATTAATTTGACCCAGAATTTAGTACTCCAAAGAATTACGTATACGAGGTTCAAGACCGCATCATACTTAATCTAAGGACGAGTAAATCGGTATCGTGATAGTGACACTCGAATTGCATTCTAAATCATCCCGGTTACCCAGAGGCAAACGAGATATAAAGATCTACAATTGTTGTGTTCCTACGCAATATGGTCGTAATCAATCACTAAATTCAGAGGATTAATGTTATGCACATACAACTAACACATCAGGCTGGGTTCATGTATCCCGGCCTTAGAAGATCTAGCCTAGCATGCTGAAAGTAATGAAAATAGTGTTTGATTTGTAGAAAACCATGATTAATCTAAGGAAAACTTGTGAAATGATGTAGAACAGAATTGAAGAGAAGAAATAACTCACTAATCTTACCAAAGCAGTAACAGGAGTAATCAATAAAACTTGTACTCAAAGAACTTCTGAATAATCTTCAACTCCTGGAATTAAAACTGGAAATTGTATCTAAACTATGGTTTCTGAAAAAGAATGGAAAATTAACTAAAACTCTCCCTACAAATAATGATCATAAAACGGGTTTTTATACCCTACAAAAATTCAGGAGTTTTAGCTGCACTAGGACTCTTTTTTGGAGAAGATAAGATTTTAGAATATCGATGGCCGGACCGATCTGCCTCACATGCAGATCGGTTCTTTTTATTTTCTGGCAGACTGGTTCTTTTATTTTTCACCCTTCTTCGATTTGCTTTCGATTCGGGGTCTTCTGGACTTTTGCACAGCAGATCGGTCCGGGGTAGGGGCTGACCGGTCTGCCTGTTTGACTTTCTTTCTCAATTTTGACTGCTCATATCTTTTGTTCCGGGATTCCGATTGAGGTGTCGTTTCTTCCTCTGTGCTCATGTGTGATATCTTCAACTTCTCTTTAGGTACCTCATCCGAATTTTGGATGGAATTTACGCTTTTGCCCTTTTGACTTTCCTTCTTTTCTTTCTTTATTCTTCCGGTCTCCTTCTTTCGTTTCTTGACATCAAATATCTGTAAAAGCAATACGAAATACAAGAAACTCGGTGTACTCATTAGGATAAGTCAGTAGCAAGAATATGATATCAAGTCAACTCGATTACGTAGTTCGAGGTGCCAAAAGTAACTAAATTAAGGGATAAATTGGGAAGAATTTATGCCTAATCAAACCCTCCTAACTTCGAATTTTGCGCGTCCCGAGCAATGTAAAAGAATCCTAGCAAGGCTTAACTCTTGAAAAACATTTTATTAGGATAAATACCTTTTTCGCGGGCAAGCGATTGCATTTAGCGTATGCAACAAGCCTTTAAACCCCTAGGTTACCCTAGTAGGACGAGTTGTGTCTCGTGAGGGTTTGCAGTGAATTTACCCACAAAATTCGACTCAAATAAAAATTCAAAACACCTAAAAATTGTATAATTCAAACTTTCCCAGAAAATAGTCATATTCAAGTCATGTTCAATAGTCTCAAATCATAGTGCATGTGTGCGAAGCCGAAAATATAACCGCCAATTTCCACTGATTGATCATTACGTTACTTACCTGAAAATTCGTTTTGATTTCAAATTCTCACGAAATACTCTCACAAACGAATCTCTCAGATTATGGCTATTCTCTCGGTATGCGTGATATAAAGAGTAAATATAATGGACGCAAAGTCACGCATACAAGTAGAAAAATGGAAACTTTATAGTGATAGGATCTCATCAACGGATAACGGTTTTTCAAAACAGGAACATTACCTCTTATTAGCGCATTCAATCTCTTTTATTATCTTT
Source organism: Sambucus nigra (assembly GCA_949130495.1). NCBI lineage: Eukaryota > Viridiplantae > Streptophyta > Magnoliopsida > Dipsacales > Adoxaceae > Sambucus > Sambucus nigra. The sequence continues at coordinate 433,034,972 of OX422211.1, read as the reverse complement.
TGGTGTATTGGCTCCCCACACGGTAACCAATTTTGAAATTTAGACTCGGTTAGGACTTTTTCGGGTTGTAAGGTATATGGGGTAAAATAAAAATGGTAGGAAAGGTTGGAATTGGAAAAGTCATTCGTGATGTCCATTTGTGCTTTTTCCGGGCTATTGCTCATTTTTTTCTTCTTTTTCTCTATTTTTTTTCTGTTTTTCAGTTCTTTTCTTTTCTTGTTATTTTTGTTGAGCATATCTATTTTTTCTTTCCCCCTTTTTATGCATTTTTTTGGACTAAATTTTGAATTTTTCCATTTTTCACAATTCCGGGCTTTGGGTTTTGGGGGTTGTCAAACGAAAGGAAAATTTTATTCGGCTCAATTTGGGTTGCAAAAAGGGTGATTTTTTGCTACTTTTTCTGGCCAATATTTTTGGGTGACAAATGAGGGCCTACTTCATTGTCCAAAATGCCAATTGCATTACCATATGCGTTTCGAGATGAATTTAAGTTTAGAGATCACTTTTGGCACGCTTTTCAAAGCAATATCACACACGTTTTTCATAACCGATCAAAATGAAAGGGTTGAGATCCTCGACCACTTTTTAGGCGCTGAAAAGAAGTATGAGTTAACAATTAACTCGGATTGATTTAAAAACTCGCAAAAAGTGATAGGCTCGAATCTCATCGGGTTTGTTAATCTCCACACTTATTCGTTAAGTCGTCAATTTTCGGTCAATTTCATCTTTTGTCAATTTCGGCTTTGTGTATGTTGAATTTTACAACTTGAGACTTTAAACCGAATTTTAATGATATTTTTGAAAATTTTGAATTCCAATTTTTATTTATTTTGAATTTTACAACTTGAGACTTTAAACCGACTTTAAACCGACTGTTTGGCGCTCTTTGTACGGGTTCCCTGTCCAAATGGGTCGGGAATGAGAGTATGATCGAGCAGCGCTGCTATGCCAGCATCCTTGAGGATGGAAGTGATCAATCGTGCATAGGGAAATGGGGCATAACCCTTCTCATCAAAGGATGAGTTGATGATATCGGCGTATAAGGTGCGGGCCAAGTGGACGGAAATGTGGGGGTCAAAGAGGTGATAGCTTAAAGTGGCTTGTCGGGGCATGGTGGAATCGTTGGACATTTGCAATATGTTGGCGCACACAATCTGAAACGTGAGGCGCGCCTTCTCGTTAAGGCGTCCAACGGTGACGGTTTGCCCCATCCAAGACACATCCGGTGCAATGTGTTCCATGATCACGTCTTTGGCAACCGGGGGGACGTTTCGTGCATAGGTGAAGTCTTGAACGTCTAGAACATCATACTCGGCCAACTTGGCCGTGAGGAGAGCCAAAGAAAATGGGATGACATTCCCATCCACGTAAGCTTGGGCCTCGAATTGGTCCGTCCGAATAAGGGTGCCATAGAAGGATCGGACTTCGATTGCCCAAATCGCTTAATAGGGTTCGTTGAGGAATCGTCACCAACCCCTAGCCATGAATAGGGCGATGACGGAGTTGGAAAGCTCGATCCATTGGACAGCACGCTCCATATGGAGTTTGCGATCCAAACCGAAGAACCGATGGCACCATCGCTCCTCTTGGCGGGAGCAAAATTTGCCATGACCGGAGGGGAGGATGTCGGTGGAGTCATACTTGATGGGGGCAGCTCTTTGGGCCATGATAACAAGAGAGATTTTGTCTTGGAAAACTAGGGAGGGAGAAGAGAGGAGTTTGGTTGAAGGTGTGGAGGGAAAGGTAGGGTATGGGTGTGTATTTATAGCTGAAGGGGTGGGTGTAGGGGTTTGATTTTGAGGGAAAAGGGTTGGAGGGAAAAGGGGGTGAATTTGGGAGGGAAAGATTAGGGTTGAGAGTTAGGGAAACGAATTGGAAGGAATAAAGAGGATTGGGGAGAAGGGGGGTGAACCTTGGGAATGGTTAAAAAAGATCTGAAGAAGGCGGACTGGTCCGGCGTAGGGGCGGACCGGTTCGGTCCTTTAAAATTCAAGAAAATTCGACTAGTGGACCGGTCCGTTTAAAAATTAAAGAAACCGATCCGGGGAGGAATGGTCAGGCCCTAAAATAAAGGAATCGATCCGGCCCCGGGGTTTTGGGTTGGATTTTACCCCTAACTTGGTTTCGAACGCTCTTCTCCGAAAATTTTCACTTTCACAACATACTCCCGATCAATTTTGGTCCAAAACCTCTCGATACCAATGGTCAATGTGATTTGACTCAATATTCCCAAACATGCGAATGCTCTTTCCCAAATGTACCATAATTCTATCGATGCTCACTACACACACGACTCTCTTTACACACACGAATCTCACCCCATACGCGTCGGGGGTGCAATAACCTCGCTATTTCACGCCAAATTGATTTTATGCATTACACTAATTGTGTATGTATCAAATTGATTTTTCTTGTAGGTTCCTTCGGTCACCAAGCCCTCCTCCAACTTAATTGCTGGTCGGGGAGGTTTCGAGTCCTTCCGCTCCAAACCAGAAAAGGACTGGTTCATTGCGAAATTCCCTTCGGGTCGCCCTATCGCTATTGAGAGGCCGGTGCATCTTGAGGACTTCCCTGCCTCAGTCCGTCGCTACTTTCAGAAATTCAATTGGGAGGCACACCTTGCCAGGGCGGGGGAGGTTAATGATGAGCACGTACGTCGGTTTTATGCATCCCTCATCCCAACTGGGGACCGCACTTTCGAGGCTTACGTACGGGGTAAGCGGATTCCTCTCTCTAAGCCTCTCTTGGCATTGCACCTCACTGGGGCCGATAACCCCAAGGATTTCGATTACCCGTGCGCCGACGAGGGGAGACTGACCAACGAAACCCTGATTGCGCGTCTGGCGCCAGGGAATATTTGGGCTGGGGAAACTTTCCCCACATCTGCTATGCCCGACAACCACCGCCTCATCCACCTAGTAGCCGTTAATTCTATCACGCCTACCCAAACAAAGGCGGTCCTTCGCTCCGCCCAGGCCCACTTCCTCTACCATCTATTGGATGTGAATTCCATTATAAACCTTCCCGCATTAGTGCTACAGCGGATGCTCAAGGCCGCTTATTGTGAAAAGGGGACCACTACCCTACCGTACGCGCGGTTGGTTTCCCGCATATGTAGGGATGCGCACTGTGAGGTAGCGGGTACGGACTACACTCCTCGCCTTCCCAAGTTGCTTGGCGAGAAGGCAATTGAAAAGAGTCTTGGGAAGGACCATTGGGAGAGGAGGAAGAAGAGGATGTTGGATGTTCCTGCGGATGCTCCTGCTGTTCCTGTTGCCCCGGATGCTCCTATGCCGGACATGCCTCAGCCCATGCCTCAGCCTGTGCCTCATCCTGTCCCACCCCCAGCCTCGTCTTCCGTTGACCCCATTGCATATCTTGGGGTGCGGATGGATGAGCTTCAGGCTGACTTCTCCGAGTTTCGGGTCGCCTACATGTCAGACTTTGCATCGTTCCGGGCCGACTTTACTGCTTATCGGGGCGCGTACGAGCGCGATATATCCATGATCGCTCGGGTGCAGATGGATTTATTCTCACACCTGCGAGGGGGCGAGGCTTCTGTGCCTCAGTACCTCTATGACCCATACGCCCCTCGCGATCCTCCCGCGCCCGAGTCCCCGCGCCGCCATCCGGACGACATGTAGGCTGTTGTGATCCCGTTTTTGCTGTTATTTTTGAGTGGTTGTTTATTTAGATGGTTGGGTTTGTACTTAGGTAGTTGTGTTACTATGGGGAGGAGAGAGTGCAATTCTTGTATTTTCTAATTTTGGTTTCATTGTTCCCCATGTACACAACTCTTATATATTAATGAAATGACTCAGTTTCGGTTTCATTTTTCTTGTTGTATATATCTATGTTGTATATATTATTGTTTATGGTACTAACTTGTAACAGGCATGCCGTTGCGCGGTTCTCGAGTTACTCCTTACGGGGTGACTATTTTCATACCCCTTTTCCCTTTTTATCCCTACTAACATTGGGGACAATGTTTCATTCAAGTTAGGGGGTATGGTATACCATTGTGATGCCGGTTATCATATTAGTATTTATTTATTTATTTAAAAAAAAATAAAAAATTAAAAAAAAAAATTCTTTTTCTTTCTCATATCTACTATGATTACTTATATGATTGGCATATCCTGTTGTATAGCTATGAAGCATGCTTTGAGTCATTGATTTATTACCCTTTAGCCCGTTATTGTTTGCATTGTGAATAGCATCATAAAATTAAACTGTGAAGCTTTGAGCATATACACAAATAATTATTTATGATTTGGTTTAAAAGTGTTTCAAATTCGTTATTCTAAGGCGCATGCTATACCCTTACAAAAGTTAAAATTGAGACTTATCATAATTTGTGAGCGTATACACCTACTCTATCTCTTTCTTGTCAATGAACTCGTTGACGATCTCATTTTCTTTTCATTTGATTGCATACTAACTGATTTATCACTTGAGCATGATTTTCAATGGTGTTGAGTCCTGCGAATCACATGAAACCATAGGAAATGATTATAGGCCCTTGTTGTTAAACCCATATGACCTTGACCTTTCCCTTAAATGTTTCCCCTAGTCAACCCCCTTGAGCCTTATTATTCCTTTCGTTTGAACCCCAAATCCCTTGTCCAACCCTTATTTACTCCCCCCGTACCTTGATTAGGGATTGATCCCGGGATTGAATGTTGTTGTTTATATGGATTGCAATCAAGAAAAGAAAAGAGAAAATCAAAGAAAAAGAAAAGAAAAGAGAAAATCAAAGAAAAAGAAAGAAAAGAGAAAACCAAAGAAAAAGCAAAGAAAAGGATAAATATCGAATAAAATGGGACCTTGTTGTTTCCCATTTCCCCTTGTGCATGAATATCAAAGTCTCACTCTCATGAATACATTGCTTGTGGAATTTGATTTCAATTCCTAAGTTTCCCATTAAATCCATTATCCCGCGCGATATTCCCGAATCTCCTTTGATCCTACACACATCCCGTTCTTTTCCAAACCCTAACCTAGCCTAAATTCTATACCCCTAAAAAGTCCTATTTGATCCTAGGGTGATGTGATTCAAAGGTCGAACATTAGCGATAATCTGTTTAAATGCTCTTCTCTTGGTTAATATGCGATATCCTTTCATGAGATTGTATTTTTCACTTTTATATTGCGTTCTTCATTGATGACATGTGTGTGGCCTAGTTTCCCTTTACAATTACTCTTATAGCCCGCATGTCCCGTGTGTGTTACATCCCATTTCTAAGTGTTTCATTTGTTGAGTGTAACAACCGGAGAGAACTTGAGTATGCATGCCTTAACTTATATATGGATTTTGAAAGTTTTGCCAAATCTAAATTACCACATGTGTCCGCTTATTTCGCATTCCCATGGTTTCGATTTTTAGTTGAAGTTATTTGTTTAATGCCGATAATTGCAGTCTTTTGTGTGAGCTTCGTTCACTTTGTTGATAAATTGTGTTTCTTTGATATTTGTTGAGCTACGCATTGGATTTTGCAGTATCATAGTATGAGTTGATTTGATGTTTGTGGGTGTCATCCCTAGAAACCCTCACGAGACCTCACTCATCCCCTAGGGCCACCTAGGGGTTTAACGGCTTATTGCATACGCTAAATGCAATCGTTCGCCTACGAAAGTGGCATCTTTCCTTCGTTGTACATATTTCTTATATTTTGGTTGCGCTGTTGGACCTTGTTTCTTCATACTTCATTGCTCGGGACTAGCAATGTATAAGTTAGGGGGTGTGATTCGTCACTTTTATTGTATTTTAAACCCCGTTAATTTGTACATTCTAGCATTCCCGTGCATGTATTTCCCGGTTCTTATACTCATTTATTGACTAACCCCTGAATTCATCATATATACTTTGTATGTGTCTTTATTGAGCTTTTATAGGTCTCGGGAATGCATTTTGGGAAGTTCGGTTTTGATCCGGAAAGTTCCGTTGACACTTGCCCAGTCGGGGGCATTTTGGTAATTTCAGCACTCGGGCTTTGTTCCCGATTTCTTCACGGAAGTTGTAGACCTTCTTCTCCTCTTCGCGTGGCCTCCGACGGTGCTTGAATCCGATCTCGAACGCAAAAGTTACGGAAGTTTCGGTGAAGCATGGAACAATTAATGCCTATATAGGCAACTCTTCTTTTTGCAGCAGGCCCGAATCGATTCGCCATTACCACCGAATCGATTCGGTCACTTGCAGGGGCTTTTCTCTACACTTCCGAATCGATTCGGATTTGGCACCGAATCGATTCGGCCCTGCATTTGCCATTTTGGTGGAATTTTGGGGATTTATCCCTTGTTTTTCCTCTTTGGTAGATAGATTACTTTTGTTGGATATTTAGTAAGATAGAAAAACACTCTCTTCTCTCTCCTAGGTCAAGCTCATTTATGGCTTTCACCAACTTGTAAGGCTTTTATTGCTTGTTGAATAGTTGTGATTAATGCAAGATAAGTTCAATTACTTCATCTCTACTTGTTCCCCTAGCTTTAATTTGCATTGAATTCCATCCTTTGTATTGGTTTGTGTTTCAACTAGATAACTAATTTAAGTATGTTGTTAACTAGCATGTGTAGTTTAGTTTTAATTATGAGTAGCTAGACTTGTGATTGGGGATCAAAATCCCACCTTGGATGCTTGAACTTAATATTTAGGGTTTGTTTTATAATTGTTCTAATGGAACTTCATGTGTTGGTTTTGGAGTATCATAGTTTCTTAACTTCCCTTGTCATGCAAGGGCTAGTGTTTGAAGCTTTACTACAAACTCAACCCATCTAGCAATAATTAATTAAACCCTAATTCTCCATTGTTGAGTTCATTCTCTACATGGTTGATGTTCGGACTTAATTAGTTATGCTCGATTAGAATTAATTTAATCAAGCCCTATAATCCCCTTCCTTGTGAATCCGAGGTGGGAGAATGATCCTCAATCCCCTTAATTTCTTGAACTCACGCTTACCTTAGTTCTTTCCATTAGTTCCATAACTAGTAATTAACCATCTGATCTTTAATAGTATGTTAGTTTAGAGGTTCCATCTCAATCACTTTTCCAAACTACCAAATCATCTTTTACACTTTAACTTTTGTGACGTTTAGAGAATCTCTTTGCCCCAATCTAGTTCTCTTAGGAGCGTTCAATCCCTGTGGATCACGATTCCGTACTTACCGAATTCTACTTGTTGCGATTAGATTTGCACTTGAATCACAAGCCATATTTTGGGCGCACCAGGGGACATGCCGAGTTGATTTTTATATGCGGTGCGATAGGCCCATAGCGAATCGTTCAATCTAAGTGACCAATATTTTCGGGTAGGATTGACGGTCTTTTCAAGAATGTTCTTGATCTCCCGATTTGCTAGTTCGGCCTGCCCATTCATTTGTGGGTGATAAGTCGTTCTAACCTTGTGAATGACACCAAACTTTCTCATGAGCTTTGCAAAGGGCCTATTGCAAAAGTGCTTGCCATTATCACTGATTATCGCTTTCGGAGCACCGAAGTGGGAAAGTATGTGTTCCTGTAGGAACTTTATCACCACTCTGTTGTCATTCGTCTTGGTAGCTATAGCTTCCACCCATTTAGAAAGGTAATCTACCGTGACAAGGATGTATAGGAAACCAAAGGACGGGGGGAAAAGACCCATGAAGTCAATACCCAACAGTCGAAGATCTCAATGATGAGTATGGGGGTAAGAGGCATCATGTCTCGTCGAGTAATGGCTCCCATACGTTGGCACCTATTGCAAGATTTTCAAGCATCGTTTACATCCCGGAATATTATGGGCCAATAGAGGGCGCATTACAGAATTTTAGCGGCCGTCTTTTTAGTCAAAAAGTGGCCTCCACAAGCTTTCGAATGACAAAACTGGATGACTTTTGGGATCTCGTCATCTGGTACACATCGTCGGATGATTTGGTTGGTGCAATATTTAAAAAGGAATGGATCGTCATAGAAGAACATGCGCGACCAAGTAGTAAACCCCTTCTTATCTTGCGGTGTCCACTCGGGAGAGGTGGCTCCTGTGACAAGGTAGTTCACTATATCCGCAAACCAGGGCAAAGGAGAGGTAGCAAAAAGTTGCTCATCCGAAAACTATTCGTCTATGGGTATGGGATCACTAGGTACGTCGGACGAAAGCCATGATAAGTAGTTGGCAACGGTGTTTTCTACTCCTTTCTTATCTTTAATGGAGTTATTGAACTCTTGTAGGAGTATGATCCACCTTATGAGGCGTGGCTTGGCATCTTTCTTTGCAAGTAAATATTTCAATGCCGCGTGGTCAGTGAAGCAAGTAATGGGAGAACTGATAAGATATGATCGGAATTTATCAAGGGCAAATACTACCGCTAGCAACTCTTTCTTTGTGGTAGAGTAGTTGAGTTGTGGTCCGGTAAGAGTCCGGCTAGCGTAGTAGATGACATGAGCTTTCTTATCTTTTCTTTGTCCCAAAACAGCCCCTATCGCATAATCGCTAACATCACACATAAGTTCGAATGGCAAAGACCAATCCAAAACTTGCATGATGGGAGAAGACACAAGCATGGTTTTCAATTTTTCAAAAGAGCTTTGGCACGCTTCCGTCCACTCGAATGGGGTGTCCTTCATGAGTAGGTTGCTTAAGTTTCTAATGATGGCGCTAAAGTCCTTAATGAACCTTCGATAAAACCCCGCGTGGCCCAAGAAAGAGCGCACGTCCTTAAGTTATTTTGGTGGGGGAAGATCAGCTATGACATCTATTTTCGCCCTATTAACTTCTATTCCCTTGGATGATACTATGTGGCCAAGAACTATTCCCTCAGTGACCATGAAATGGCATTTCTCCCAATTCAGCACTAAGTTCTTTTCCACACACCGGGCAAGTACTTATTCCAGTTTCTCTAGACAATGATCGAAAGAGGTACCAAAAACGCTGAAATCGTCCGTGAACACTTCGAGTCCTCTCTCGACCATGGCGCTAAATAAGCTCAACATGCACCTTTGGAAGGTCACGGGTGCATTACACAAGCCGAATGGCATAGGTTTGTAGGCAAACATATCGAAAGGGAAAGTGAAGGTTGTTTTCTCCTGGTCAAGTACATCTACCTCAAGCTAGTTATATTCGAAATAACCATCAAGGAAGCAATAGTAAGGGTGGCTCGCTACTCTCTCAAGCATTTGATCAATGAATGGTAAGGTGAAATGGTCTTTCCTAGTTCCCGTATTGAGTTTTCGGTAATCAATGCGAACGCTCCACCCGGTGGTGGTACGTTAGGGAACTAGCTCTCCTTTAGCGTTCTCAATTACTGTCATGCCCGACTTCTTCGAGACAACTTGAATAGGGATCACCCACTTGCTATCCGAGATTGGGTAGATAATCCCAGCATCCAATAACTTGATAATCTCGATTCTCACTACTTCTTTCATGTTGGAATTTAGCCTTCTTTGCATTTCTCTTGAGGGCTTGACATCCTCTTCAAGATGGATCTTGTGATTGCAAATCAAAGGACTTATCCCCTTCAAATCAGTAATGCACCAACCAAAGGAACTTTGGTGCTTCCTCAGAATTATTAACAGTTTACCCTCCTGCTCGTCGTCTAAGATAGAGGAGATAACAACAGGAAATGTCTCATCCTATCCTAGGTATGCATATTTAATATGAGAGGGGAGTTTCTTCAATTCGAGGGTTAGAAATTTTTCACTGGAGGGAACCATGCGTGTATCCCTCGGTGGTAATTCCTCGAATCTAGAAACCCAATTAACATCTCTCGCGTCCTCGTCCGATGCCCTCTCATCGAGTAATTCTCTCAACTCCCTAACCTCCCTCTTGAAGTCGGTGTACGTCCCCTCACTCTCGTGGCTCGACACTAGACAGGACCCTAAGGCATCGCCATAGTAATTCTCCTCAAAGTACTCCTCTACTATCTCATCTATGAAGCTCACCACGTGAAGATCATCTTCCTCCCCCGTATGTTGGGCTATATGGAAGATGTTGGTTTCCAAGGTCATGTTCCCAAAGGTGAGTTGCATTCGCCCATTCCGACTATTAATGATTGCATTAGCCGTAGCTAAGAAATGGCGCCCAAGGATGATAGGAACATGATTGCTCGAGTTGAAGGAGGGCTTCGTGTCCCAAATGACAAAATCTACCGGGAAGTAGAAAGTGTCAACTTGGAAGATTACGTCCTTGACTATACCTCTTGGGATCTTCACTGTTCGATCCGCCAATTGGAGAGTGACCTTTGTGGGCTTGATATCGCCCAAATAAAGTTGCCTATAGATGGAGTAAGGGAGAATATTTACACTTTCTCCCAAATCAAGTAAGGCCTTTTCGATTTTATTTTCTCCAATGATGCAGGAAATGGTGGGTGCACCGGGATCTTTGAATTTAGGCGGGAGATCATTTAGTAGAATGGAGCTCACGTTCTGGGCTAGAAAGACATTCTTCTTTACCTTCATCTTTCTCTTTACCGTAAAAAAGTCTTTAATGACTTTAGCATAAGCTGTAATTTTCTTAATGGCATCAAGGAAAGGTAAATTCAGCTTTACTTGTTTTATCACTTCTAGCACGTCTTCACGTGGGTTTCCTTTATGGGAAGGAATCAACCTTTTGAGGAAACGGTGCCGTGGAGGGTGGTTTCACTACTACCTCGGGCTCACTAGAGTCTTCTTTGTCACTCTCATTTAAGGGGACATCTTCGGCCTCTTTCGTACCAGGCTAAATCTCCTTATCTTTCGTTGTATCGTGTGGGGGAGGTGATAAATCAATGACTCTCCCACTACGAAGAGTGGTCACAGCTTGACATTGCTCCTGATATTCAGTAGAAGTGGATCTAACACTAGTTTGACCTTGGGGAGGTCTTTGGACTTGGGCAGAAAACTTTCATTTCTCTTGGACACTCAACGAGGATTGTATTTTTGACATATTTGCATTTATGTCGCTAATCAGACGATCATATTTAGCATTGGTTGCAGTCTGGCTAGTGATAAATTTATTCAAGGTATCCTCGAGAGTTCTCCGCGGTGGCGGGATATAAGATCCTTGAGGTGGTGGTGCTTGCACATGTCCTTGCATGTGTGGGGGTTGATGAAAGTGTTGTGGTGGAGGAGGGGCAACATGGGAAGTAGGGTTCATCACAGCGTGTTGTTGCCCATAGCTAAAACCAGGATGGTTTTTCCATGAAGGTTTGTAAGCATTCCCGTGCGGTGCACCGAAATTACCCTTAAAACCTCCTATACCACTAACTTGTTCCTGAAGCATCACTTTGTAGGTGGGTATAGTCGGGCATTCCTTAGTTGAATGACCCGCCTCACAAATTGCACACAACTTTTCAATGGGGTTTGGTAGGGATCCAGTTGGTCCTCTTCCACAGATCCCACGTAGGTCTCGCACTTCTTTCTCAAGTATATCGATCCGACTGTCCGCTATAGAACTCTTTTCTACATGGAATAGGCCAGACGCTGACGGAGTGGTGGTCACTTGAAGATTTCAATTTTGAGCATTAGGGTCAGATGTATCCCAGGATTGGGTAGTCTCAGCGACATACCTCAGGTGAAGCTCAGCATCGTGGGCGTCTAAGTCGACAAAGGGACCACTTCCCATGGTTTCAACAAGTTACTTGGAGTTAAGATTCAACCCATTATGGAGAAAAGAGATGATTTGCGCTGAATCAAATCCATGATGGGGGCATGAAGTAACTAACTCATTGAAGCGCTCGTAACATCGATGAAATGGCTCATTTTCAGATTGTCTGAACGCTTGAATTTGAGCCTTTATGGAGATTGTTCGATGTGGTGGGAAGAATTTCTTGAGAAATCCCGATTGCAACTCGTTCCAATATGGAATCGAGCTTGGAGGTAAAGACCATAGCCAGGTCTTAGCTTTATCTTTGAGCGAGAAGGGGAAGAGTTTGAGGTGGATCACCTCTTGTGTGCAAGTTTGATCATTGAGAGTATTGCACACATCCTCAAATTCCCTAATGTGGAGATATGGATTTTCGAAATCCATACCATGGTAATGTGGTAACATCTGGATCATCCCATTTTTAAAGCAAAATTGTCCGGCATTATACGGGAGTATAATGCATCCCGGAGTGATAGTGCGCTCGGGATATAAAAACTCTCTGAGTGGGGGGTACGGGGCCTCTTCCTCACCGGCAAGTGCATTATTGTGTTGTGACATCTCTCTCTCACTTAACGACTCGGTGCTCTCACTTGGTATGCTCGAAGTGTGCTCGGAGGTGTGTCCCAAGAAGGAAAACGAAGTGTTGTTTGAGATTATGTGTGACGGTGTGGGAGGTGGGATCCAGAACTGTGGGGCGTTTGGAGTGTGAGGGCTATCGGGTTTGTACTCAACTATGGGATTTTCGTGAATGCTGGTTAGAGTATTATGAGGTGTGGGAGTGAGTTCAGAATTTTACATTAAAAGCTTATGAGAGATGATGGTGAATCTTTTTGTGCTTTTTGAATTTTTTTATGTTTTGGGATTTTTTTTTAAAATTTTTGGTCAAAGTTTTAGATTGACTCGATTTAATCCTAAGTCTACCTAGTTCCCCGGCAGCGGCGCCAAAAAATTCACGCGACTAAGAATGTATCTCAGAAATGCATTCACTCTAGGCTCAAGTGCAATCCTGTCGCTCAAGTAATAATCCTATAAGTCGAGTATCGATACTCAGGGAACTAAGACAACGAAATTGTGACGACGGGAAAAGACAAAGGAATCCTAACTTTGACTCTAAAAAGAAAGGAAAAAATGTTTTGGTTTTGGAATTGATTAAACTAAATGCAATTGTGAAATTATGAAAAGATGAAATTATACCAAATTACCTAAACTGCTAATGAAAATTGATTTAAAACTTTAAACTATGTATGATAAAAACAAGACGGGAATGCAATCCCCCAACCCTAGTGTATTGCAGTTATAATACTAATCGTAAATTTAACTGATTAATTTGACCCAGAATTTAGTACTCCCAAGCATTACGTATACGAGGTTCAAGCCCGCGTCATACTTAATCTGAGGACGAGTAAATCGGTATCGCGATAGTGACACTTGAATTGCATTCTAAATCATACCGGTTACCCAGAGGCAAACGAGATATAAAGATCTACAATTTTTGTGTTCCTACGCAATACGGTCGTAATCAATCACTAAATTTAGAGGATTAATTATACACATACAACTAACACATCAGGCTGGGTTCATGTATCCCGGCCTTAGAAGATCTAGCCTAGCATGCTGAAAGTAATGAAAACAGTGTTTGATTTGTAGAAAACCATGATTAATCTAAGGAAAACTTGTGAATTGATGTAGAATAAAATTGAAGAGAAGAAATAACTCACTAATCTCACCAAAGCAGTAACAGGAGTAATCAATAAAACTTGTACTCAAAGAACTTCTGAATAATCTTCAACTTCTGGAATTAAAACTGGAAACTGTATCTAAACTAGGGTTTCTGAAAAAGAATGGAAAATTAACTAAAATTCTCCCTACAAATAATGATAATAAAATGGGTTTTTATACCCTACAACAATTCAGGAGTTTCAGCTGCACTAGGACTCTTTTTTGGAGATGATAAGATTTCAGGATATCGATGGACGAACCGATCCGTGCCTTAGGCAGAACGGTCTGCCTCACATGCGGATCGGTTCTTTTTATTTTCTGGCGGACCGGTTCGGGGCAGACCAGTTCTTTTATTTTTCATCCTTCTTCGGTTTGCTTTCGATCCGGGGTCTTCTGGAGTTTTGAACAGCGGGCCGGTCTGGGGTAGGGGCGGACCGGTCTGCCTATTTGACTTTCTTTCTCAATTTTGACTGCTCATATCTTTTGTTCCGAGATTCCGATTAAGGTGTAGTTTCTTCCTATGTGCTCATGAGTGTGATATCTTCAACTTCTCTTTAGGTACCTCATCCGAATTTCGGATGGAATTTACACTTTTTCCCTTTTGACTTTCCTTCTTTTCTTTCCTTTTTCTTCTGGTCTCCTTCTTTCGTTTCTTGACATCAAACATCTGTAAAAGCAATACAAAATACCAGAAACTCGTTGTACTCATTAGGATAAGTCAGTAGCAAGATTATGAGATAAAGTGAACTCGATTATGTTATTTGAGGTGCCAAAAGTAACTAAATTAAGGGATAATTTGGGAAGAATTTATGCCTAATTAGAGATGCAAAAAGTGATGTTGAAGTTCTTGCAAGCCTCCTCACAATCTGCTGGCAAGGTAGCTTCGGTCTGCGATAACTTTCGAATACCTTATCCCCAGGAATACAACGATGAGCCCTATCCAGAGGACTATATTTCTCCTATTTTTGAAATATAGACATGGAAAGGGGGAAACCCGAAGGAGCACAATAAGCGCTTGATTGAACACTTGGGGGCACATTTTAATAATAAGAAGCTCAGGTTGAGGGAGTTTTTTAAATCATTAACCGATAAAGCATATACTTGGTATTCTCATTTGGCTCCCAAGAGTGTTTCTACGTGGAAAGAGATGCATGTTTTGTTCGTACAGAAGTTCTTTCTGGCGGAAGATGAGTTTACTTTGACCCAACTGGGGTTGGAGAAGCAACGACCCAGGGAAGAAGTGGTAGCGTACATTCGAAGGTTCAGGGAAAGATCCCTCGATGTGAGGGAGGAGGCCAAAGAGTCTGTGACACCCCGCCTAATTAAATACCGGGCGATCACTCCTTTATTAAATTAAAATCAAGGTGAACAGTTGGTTCATTCTTAGCATCACTGTCGTAAAAATAACTTTTTCCAAATTAACACCCTAATTAATTAAGCTAAGTGTCAAAATCATTTTTCAACATTTCTGACCAAATTTTATTTTTAAAGGAAAATTATTTATTTAATTAGTAACAACATTTTCAATAAGTAAGAATCATACAACAATTATCCTGGAACATAATCCAATTACTATAAACATTAAACATCCAAAATCCCAAAATTTAAAACTTAAAGTAAAAACATACATGCTGAATAAATCCCAAACCAACAGTATTAGAAATAACTGAAATACAAATGTCCCAACAAAACAGATAAATAGTGGAAAGGGCGACACATGCCCCAATAACTGAGAATCATAGGAGCGGAATCAAGTAAATGAAATCGTCTAAGCAAGTGGGCTGCAACTCCCACCTAAGCTGTAGCACGTTCCTTCCAAGGATTCCAAATAAAGACGCCCCTGTGGCTGGGCACTGTAGTACATACATATATATACAAGAGAGAGAGAGAAAGAGAGAGAGAGAAAAACGGGTCAGAGCCCGATAGTGTATATGATTTAAAAATTGGTTTAGCAAGTATTTAAATTGATACAGGCCAATGCAACAACATATTAGTGCGTCACTCTCTTGAGAAATTCTCACCTCTCTTCTAATGTGCACACCTATCGTACTAACCTTCCCAATGGTCTATCTCATCATATATCACGCTATCCTTTCCCAATGGTTTAACTTATCTCAGATTATTCGCAGGATTCAAAATTTAATAATTCAATTGTTTGAAAAGAATATTTCAATTAGTAACCAAAGTTCTCATTTTAACTTTATACATCAATAAAGTTTCCCAGTGTCATATTATACTTTCTCAAAACAAGTATTTACAATTTGAGTCATCAACAATGTCCTACATCTCAAATCACAGTAGGCGGTTCCAGTTTTCAGAATTTCATATATATGTTAAATACTCAAATAATATATATATATATATATATATATATATATATATATATATATATATATATCATAACAGCACCCCACATAAAATCTAAAGTGCGGGCATACTCTACTATCCAAACCCCGTATCACTCATATTAAGGGGAATACAAATTCGGAATCACTCTCGAATTGTATTAACACATACACAAAGAATATTGAGGCGGAGCATAGATTCCAAGTCTCTAAGAGGATGGCACATACCTGCGTCTCTTAGGACTGTCTGAACTATCCATTCGATAGCCTGTACCAAGGATATCTACCTCCTAGGGTACGAATCAATATCCCCCCGAAGGCAACACAGGATAAGATCGTCCCAGCGCGATAACATCGGGATAGCAAGTAGCGTGGGTATGATTTTCACACATAGATAGTATATGCATACACAATCATATAACTATATTACTATTACCATATCAATATTAGGTATATTCCAAATCCCATAGTTACGAATTTTATCCTTATTTTCACATTATTAGTATCGCGTATAAGGGTTCGTCTCTAACCTTAATTCGAAGGATTCTTCCAACTTATTACGTAACTCTCATAGACTTTATCCTTCCAAGTATAAAATTCAGTAGGTATACACATTTGTCCCAAAGTAACTCTCTTACATGTCTCTCTCTTTAAATCATAAATTCACCGACCCTTATGTAATCATCCCAAAATACAAACTTTGCCCGTCATCAAAGGTCCCAAAATTTATTCACATGTCCTACTGGTCTTCCCTATCTCCCAAAACATTTTATTAAGGATGCCCAAGAATTTATTTCTCAATAAATTGAACTTAACTAATTTAGAAAGGGAAATAGGAGTCTGCTAGTAGGGGTCGATCGATCGAGGTCTGGGGCTCGATCGATCGAACCTTCGATTGATCGAAGCTCTGGGCTCGATCGATCGATCAAGCAGGTATTGCGATTTCTGCAGTTTTGCAGTTACGGGTTCTAACACATTTCTTCATCCAAATTCAAGTTTTTCATACCCAAACATCCAAAGATTCATACTACTAACATTATATCATCATACTAAGTATTTCCAACGTAAGGCATGTGGATTTATATCATTATACATGGATTAACAGCCCAAAAATTATCATAATTATCAAGAACCCTAGAATCTCTTAAACATGGTTCTAACAAGTATTTCCAAAAAATCTCTTCTTTTAAACATCATAATTTCGTGTGTAATTCCTCTACATGGCAAGGGTTTCCAGAATTATCAATTTATCCATCACTACATGCAATTCCTATCTCAAATCTTTGGTTTTCTACCATAAAACTCATTCTAATTACTCCTAAACTCATATGAAAGATGCACCAACGAAATAAGCAAGATAAACACTTGCCTTGGGTTTTTTGTGTTCTGATTTGCAGATGTTTTTGGTGTGGTTGCGTAGCCCGTCGCGCTATCTACGCGTTGGTGGTGGTGGCGGTGCAAACGGATGGCTTTTGGGC
Organism: Sambucus nigra; assembly: GCA_949130495.1. Classification (NCBI taxonomy): domain Eukaryota; kingdom Viridiplantae; phylum Streptophyta; class Magnoliopsida; order Dipsacales; family Adoxaceae; genus Sambucus; species Sambucus nigra. The sequence goes on along the minus strand of OX422211.1, from coordinate 433,017,835 downwards.
CTTGGATTGCCTTGGATTGCCTCTCCTTCCCTCTCCTATGGCCGTCACTTGTCTTTGGTTGTTCTAACCCTAGAAGACAACCTTAGACATCTGATATACCCCTTAGAATTTCGTGGGTTTAATTACCCATAATTGCGAAATGTCCAAAACGCCCTCCCGGGGTACTAATTAGGCCTAAAAATGCCCCGAGACCCAAACTAAACCCCCGGGTACACTTTTCTGACTATCTTGACTCTTCCGGGCGCGTTGACGCACTCAAAATGACCATACGAATGACTTATAAAATATTCACTTTTATTTATCAATGTTTAGTCCCGACGCGACACGGGCGCGTCCCGACTCAAATTTCCAAAACTGACATTTTATTCACTCGCGACATTCAATATAACCAATATTACATATTACTTTGCTCATTAGTAATATTCAACAAATTTCCCATAATTACTAACTCTCATCACGTTAATAATTATAACATAATTAATTTTCGGATTTTTATTAAATAATTAAATCACATTAAATTTAATAAATCCCCAAATTAATATAGCATAAAAATACGGGATATTACAGAGTCCAGTTATTGCAGATCTGTGTGGAAGGACTGCTTCCTGAGTACATCTGTTATCTCATTAATGAAACGCGTGAGGGGACTTTTTTGGTGTTCTTAAAAGCGATAAGAAATATCTCCTTGGTGGTGCGGCCAAATCCGGTGTCGGTGACCATGATGTTTAGGCAGTCGATACAACCTGTGGGGGGGAGGTCTCATCCCCCATGTGTAGGGTACACCGAGGGAGCAGATGGGGGTAAGGCATCGAAGAAGGATAATAATAGGAAGTTTGGAAGAGACAGGGAGGACCCACCACCATTACCTTGTACAATGGAGGAGGGTGCCAGCTGTTATAATGCAATGGTCTAAGGAGGAATGGTCTATGAACCAAAGGGCATTCCCGTGGGGGAACCCGATGCGGCGACAAGGGCGGATCCCAAATATTTCCAGATTTATCGAAAGATCCAGCATCCAACAGAGAGTTGTTTCATGCTGAGGAGAATCATAGACAAGTACGTAAAGGAAGGGATGTTGCAAATCCCTTCGCAAAACGTTAATAACAACTTACTCCCAACATATGGGGCCAATCTGGTTGTGGCCTATGATGAAGAGGCAGAGAGAGAAGAAAGAGAGCCAACGTCGAAGTAGGAGGAGTTCAAAAAAGCTCTGGAAGATTGTACGAAGGGAATGGATAATATAAAACTGGCCTACGATGAGGCAAGCGCCAAAGACGTGGAGAACATTTACAACATTAAAGGTGAGGAAGCACACCCAGTCTTAGAGTACTGTGTAGTTTCAAAATCCCCAAAATTCACCTGGTTTTTCGACTAGGTGGGGATACTGAAAGAGAGTAGGTTGGAAGTAACCCAGGTGATACTTGACATTGCGAGGAAGAACGCAGTCCCTTCGCTGAGATGGAAGGGACCCATGGCCAGGTTGGTAAGGAGGTTTCTGTCAGAAGTAACCTTCAGCAATGCAGATAGGGCTGTAAGATTCCCTCATAACAGGCCACTGTATGTGACCGCCATCATCAATGGAATTAGTTTTGCAAGGACTCTTATGGATGGGGGAGCTTCCATCAATATTATGGCAATCAATGTATGGTGATAGACAACTCCAACATACAGGAATTTGTGGAGGAAGTCGTCGAGGAACCAGAATACATGGCGGATCAACCAAAACTGCAGGCACAAGAACAGGAGCAGTTAAACCTGGCAAAAGAAGAAGATGGCCCAAGGCTTATTTTTATCGCAAAAGATCTCAGTTTGGAGAAAGGAGAGGCTTTGGTTATGTTGATTCGAGATTTCATAGACATTTTTGCGTGGAATATATGGAGATGTAAGGGCTGGATGAGGGAGTCAGCTGTCACAAATTGAACGTAATGCCTTCAGCCATTCCAGTGAAATAAAAAATAAGAACGTACAAGCCTGAACTAGGCTTAAAGATAAAGGAAGAGGTCCAGCGCTTGGGTTCATCAAACCGATACAGCACCCGCTTTGGCTGTCTAGTATTATCCCGGTGGAAAAGAAAGATAAAAACCAAATAAGAATTTGCATGGACTTCAGATATTTGAATAGAGCTTGCCCCAATGATGAGTTCCATCTACCCTCCATTGATAGCTTAATAGATGCAACGGCTAGTCATGAGATGTATAACTTCATGGATGGGTATGTAGGGTACAACCAGATCAAGATAGACCCCTCAAAAAAATGGCATTCAGGATCCCGTTGGGTAATTTCATGTACAGAGTAATGCCGTTTGGACTCAAGAACGCTGGGGCTACTTACCAGATAATAATGATGGCCATTTTCCACAACTTCTTCCACAAATTTTTGGAATCCTATGTGGATGATTTGGTCATCAAATCAAAGAAGGAGGATTCCCATCTGGGCGATTTGAGGAAGGTGTTTTCCCGATCCATGAAGTATAAATTAAGGATGAACCCATTAAAGTGCGTATTTGGAGTAACAAGTTAGAAATTCCTAGGCTTCGTGGTTGATCGACAAGGGGTGCAGATGGACCAGGATAAGCATCGAGCGATCTTATAGATGCCAAGCCCAAGAACGACGAAGGAGCTGAAGAGCTTCCTCGGTAAAGTCTCCTATTTTAGGAGATTTGTGCCTGGGTTAGCCGAGATGACACATCCGTTGATGCAGCTGTTATAAAGGAACACAAAATTCAAGTGGGAGGAGGTTCACCAGGAGTCTCTCACTGGGCTGAAGAAGCTGCTCGTTTCACCAGAGATCATGGTTCCCCCGTAGGCAGGAATATCATTGCAGCTATACCTCACATTCACCATGAGGTCCGTGGGAGCTTTATTGGCATAGGAGATTGATGGGGAAGAACGGTCGGTCTATTACTTCAGCAGAATCATACATGGGCCAGAAGTTAGATATAGTAGCTTGGAAAGTCATTATTTAGCCTTAGTCTTTATAGCACAAAAACTTAGACATTATATGCTGTCTTTTACAATTCACATTGTAACTAGATGTGATCCTATTAAGTATTTTCTAGCAAGAATGATATTGATTGGTAGAGCAGCTAGGTGGTTCCTCATCCTCTCCGAGTATGACTTGAAGTGTGTGGTTCCTCATGCGATCAAAATCCAAGCGTACATCGATTTGTTGGCAATTTTCCCCTCGAAAACGTTTGATCCACCCAAAGAAAGTATTCCAGGAAACGACTTGCAGGCCAATCACCTAGACGCAATGGAGGAGGAATGTACAATGCAGTTCCATGGATCTTCGGCAAAAAAAAAAAGGTGGAGCAGGGGTTATTCTTTCAAAAGGAATGGAGCAGATTTGCCTTTCCTATAAATTAGATTTCCCTTATTCCAATAATGAGGCAGAATATGAAGCATTGGTGTTGGGATTACTAGAGGCTCTTTGAAGGGGGATTCGGTCACTTTGCATCAAAGGGAATTCAAACTTGGTGGTGCAGTAAGTGAATGGAGAGTACGCAATAAAACACATGAGCCTGGCACCATACAGAACAATCATTCAGAGGCCTCTCGGCCAGTTCCATCGGACCAAGATCAAGAGATAGCCCAGAACGATGAATCATCACCCATACGCCTATTTCACCATCGCTCAAAAGATGGTCATGAGGAACGATACAACTACCATCGTGATCCAATGAATAATAACTCCTTTGATACTACAGTCAATTTTACCGATGGAGGAGGATGCGGACTGGAGGGGGGAGATTAAGAAGCAATTAGAATCTGGCAAAGGAGCGATGGGGCTGAGGGAATTAGCCCAATACTGCATGAACCAGGGAAACCTTAATTTTATGAACACGGGAGGATGGTTATCGATGTCCATCGGTCCAGAAGAGGCAGAGCAAAGATTAAAAAAATCACATGAAGAGCACTGCGAGACAACTGAGATACCCCTCTACCGAATAATGCAAAGAGAGGGGTATTTTTTGCCTAGAATGAAACAGGACGCGGCGGAGCTGTAACGAAAATGCGATAAATGCCAGTTATTCTTTATAGAAGCTGAATGTCATTTCGTGGAAACTCAACCTGATTGGAGACAGCCCTATATTGACTTTATAAGAGATGGAGTTGCCCTAACATAGAAAATTGATGCGATGGGGCTCAAGCGGAGGGCCCGAGATTCTATATTCAGGAAGGGCAACTTTATCGAAGGGGATACTTCAACAGGCCATTGCGTTGTATCACAAAGGAAGAAGCAGCCGAGTTCCTCAGACAGGCGCATGATCCAGCTCACATAGGAGGGGCCAAGTTATATGACCAATTGATGACGTTGGGCTATTATTAGCCAATAATGGAGAAAGACTCTACTGAGTTCGTTCAAAAATGCAAAGCTTGTCAAATTCATGGAAATATGATCCAGACCCCCATCGGTAGACCTACACTCCCTGGAGACGCCTTATCCTTTTCACACATGGGTGTTCGACCTAGTAGGGGCAATACAACCTTCTTCGAGGGGGAAGATATGGATACTAGTAGCAATGGAGTGCTTCACAAAGTGGGCTGAAGCGATACCACTGAGAAGGGCAACAGCGGGGGTGGTGAGAAACTTCATCAGAGAATACATCATTTGCCATTTTGGGATCCCAAAGGTCATCCTTTCAGATAATGGAACCCCTTTCGTCAATTCAGAAGTAACGATGCTCACAGACAAGTACTCCATTGTCCATCATACTTCGACGATGGCATATCCAAAGGGAAACGGTCAGGTCGAAGAAACTAACAAAACTTTGGTTAATATCTTGGATAAAACAATAGAGGATTTCCCAGGAGCATGGGATGATAAGATACCAGTTGTATTGTGGGACTATCGAACAACTAAGAGAAAACCCATAGGGTATACTCCGTTCTCCCTTATCAACGGGGCCGAGGCGATTCTCCCAGTGGAGTTAGAAGTTCCCTCTACTCGATATGCTTTGCGAAGTAGCATGCTCCCTCATAATAGACATGTGCAGCTGGAAGCGTTGGATGAACACAGAGATAATGCGATGCAACACTTTCAAATGTACACGAAATAACTCTTCAGGGCATATGATAACTTAGTGAGACCAAGGAAGTTCGTGGAGGGATACCTCATATTGAAAGCAGCGGTGAAACACATCAGGGGGATTCCTCTACACAAGTTTGCAATAAATTGGGAAGGACCTTTCATTGTAAAAGAAGCTCATGACTCAGGTTATTGCTTAATTTCTAGGATGGAAGAAGATAAACCATTCAATATTAACAATAAATGGTTGAAAATCTATCATGTGTAAGAAATTAGGTTTGAACCACCGATGTATCTAGTTGTTGTTATGAATACACAACTTTTTTTTTATAATGAGTATGCAAGTTCTTTTTATTATAACCCAAGTGGAGATGAAAGAATTATAGAACTTCATAATGTACGCAAGAAGTTATAACACAAAGGAAAAACATGAGCAAACATATATCTTTCTTCATTCATAAACTTTGGGGCATTAAAAAATTGGGAGATATTGCCCAAGAATTATATAAGAAGGAAAGAAAAGAGAAAAATATATACAAAACCTCATTAGCCTAAGAGGAACCATAGATCTGGGGAAGAGAAAAATTCTCCAGGAAGGCCCGAAGAAGTTGCCAGGAAAGACTGTTGGGCATTCATAGAAACCTCCAGCCTCATTTGTGCTTATGTACGCTTGATGAGGAGCTTCTCTCGCTTCGACTTCGCCAAGCGTAGAGCTTCTTCAAGGTGCCCCACCTCTTTGTCGACATCTTCAAGAAGAGGTGCTAACTCAATCAACTTGGCTTCCTCAGCCCGTTGATCCTCTTGAAGTTTTTAAAGTAGTTCCCTCTGTCTATCCAGTCATTGGCTCTTCAAAGTTTTCAAATATGCAATAAGCCAATTAAGACGAAAGCCATCACGACCCAAATCCTTCAAGTGACCCAGGAATTGGTTGAGTAGGGATCTAGTAATGGTTAAGGTTGGAGTACTGGCAATCTCAGCCACAATGGTAGCCATGCCCTGAAGCTTGTAAATCATCACAGAGACGTTGGAACCCAAGCAATCCATGGTAAACGTTTTGGGATGGTGGTTTGCAAGCATCTCAACTACCAAGCGATGGTTGGCAAGCATCTGAGGAGAATGATGGAGCACCATTAGGCAGAAGGCATGAGGAGCCAAGTCGGGCAGAGGAAGCTCACAGCCAGATTCGTTCTCAGCAGCAGCACCGATCGTAAAACCTTGATCGTTATGACTGAACTCTTTTGAAATGACGGGTTCCCGCTGGGGAGAGGAGGTAGGCAAAAGAACTGGTGGATAATTCTCTCGAGCAACCTGAGAACAGTTATAGGAAATAAGGAGTTTATGAAAAATCTTAACAAGTGTTTTCGTTGTTAAGTCACCGATATAGGTGGAGTTTATGAAAACCTTAACAAGTGTTTTCGTTGTTAAGTCACCGATATAGGTGGAGTTTATGAAAAATCTTAACAAGTGTTTTCGTTGTTAAGTCACCGATATAGGTGGAGTTTATGAAAAATCTTAACAAGTGTTTTCGTTGCCTTAACAATCGTTTTCGTTAGTAAGACACCAATATAGGTGGAGTTTATGAAAAAGCCTTAACAAATGTTTTCATTATTAAGTCACCAACATAGTTGAAGTTTGAGAAACTGAGAAATGCAGAGAAATTAGCAAAGTACCTCAGCAATAGCATCAGCGAGAATAGGATCCACCGTGGAAGCCTCAATGATCAGCAAAGCTCCCTTGCCAATAAACGGTACCAAGGACAACGAAGGAGTTTCGCTGAAAGAACACGAGGAACCTCCAAGCAATGCCCCAGCATGGGAAGGCATTGAAGAATCACCACGCGGGACAGCAGCATCATCTTTGGCCTCAGAAAGGAAAAAGCCACTAAGAGCAAAGGGTGGGGTAAGGCTTGGCGAAAGCTGCAAATACAAAACCAAAGGTTAGACACAAGGAGAAAGTACAAGAAAAAGGCAGCAATATGTGTAGGAGTTACTTACCCCCGTTATGGCACTAAAAAGTAGAATTACAGTCAGGGGTCTCATCAATGCAGTGGGAAGGAGAATGTTAGTTATCAGAGACGCCACTTCCACCTAACACATCCCAGCATATCAGAATGATAAACAAAGTAATGGGACAAGGAAAATACGTGAGACTTGATAAGAAATTTACCTCAGGGGCAATCTCCTCGACCACAACGATGGGCAGAGGAACCTCTTTCTCGGATGGTAATTCAGAGGAGGCTGGAGTAATTGCCTCGGGTAGGCCAGACATTTCAACAGACCCAATGGTAGCAGCCCCCGCAACAACTTCTTTGGCCCGTTGGGAGGGCAAACGATGAGAGTAGGTAAGGCCTATCATGAGGGAATGGGGAGGAGTAGTATCGACTTGAGAGACACCAAAACGCCCCCACAAAACGGCTCATGGGGGAACCAGGGGAATCAGGGGGACTGGGCCTTTCTTCAACTCCCTGTACCAAAATTATCAAAGAAATAAGCAAATGCAGCTTGCCTTAAGAAAAAGGGGAACAAGAATAAAACATGCACACATACCTGAGATCCGTAGGGAGAACAAGAAGGTATAACCACTGGTGAAGGCGGTGAGGAAGCAGCAACAGGAGGAGCTGGGGATGGAGGTATCTCGGTTTTTCGTTTCTTCTGGGACTTAGTGCTCAGAGTTTTCTTCCTTGCGCTCGTTGCATCAGCACCTTGAGGTACCCTCGACCTTATTCTCCTCTTGGCCGTTGGCTCAGTTGGATCAACCATGATCATGGGGAAGGCAGCATAAGGAGGAACGACGACAGCGCATCATTGAAACTTAACGTTTATTCATTCTACCTCTGCCCGAGCTTGCCTTCTCAACTCCTCAGCCTTTTCTGTAGGCAGGGCAGGGAGAACAGAGGCAATAAGGAATGCCTCCAAAGGAGTTTGTGCTTGATCTTGGTACTTAGACTTCGAGGAGATGGATTTCGAGGAAACCCCACCTTTGGACTTCTTGGTCTTTTGAGATGGTGGCTGAAAAGGCCCTTCTCCTATTGTAGCTTTGGTCAAAGGGGTAGGTTATTTGGGAGTGGCAACGGCCTTGGGCTTCATGGTGGCAATAGGGATCATTGGGCAATAAGGAGGTGGCTCCTGGGGAGATTCTTTAATGGTTTTACTCAAGGGAAACTCAACTCCAACCCAGTTCAGAAGCAGAGAAAGAAAAGACTGGGGGATATTGGGGGGACTGAATATACTCATGAATCATTCTCAACTGACCCAAATGGAACTCAGTGGCAAAAGAGGTGGATACGTCCCCCTTCCTAGTGGCACTAGGAAGGGTGACTCGCCCATCGATGGAAGAAGTCACACCAAGCACCGCTGCTGCAGTATAGAAGGTGCAAGCTTCAACGAAAGTGTCCCTTGTGTGGTTGTGTTGGAACAAAGGTCGAGGGGACCCTTGATCAAACTCGAACTGCTTGCTACATCAATCAAGGTTGTAGGGTTCTGAGGTGTATCCCCATTTAGTAAAGTAAGGACGAAACCTAGGGGTGAATAGAAGCACTACGGCCTGCGATGGATCTTCTACGGCTGGGATGAACTTGACCATTGAGGCTGCAGAAAGAAAGAAATCCCAACTATGGGCGAATGTAGACTCACTGTATGGCCTCATCACAAAGGAGTCCAAACGATCAAAAACTTCCATCATCTCCTTTCGAATTTATTTTTTATGGAAACATAGGAGGCGTGGGGACTTGATACCTTGGCTCACAGGCAAAGAAATAGACCTGGCGGTAATGGCAGGAAAACGGGTGTAAAGGAAGCCCATCAAATGATGGTGTTCGAAAAATTGGCCAAGTTATAACGACCCAGTGATCGTGCCATGCCAATATGGGTTCGATCCAACCAGGTATAGAGGGACCCCAAGGCAATAACGGCTAGAGAAAGGTTGAAACCCCTGGACAAATGAATGAAAATGTTTATAAGGTCCCTCTTGGGCTGATCGTTGGGTTTCCCAGTCATGAAAAAATGTGAAAGCAACACAAGTATGTAGGCTGGTAGTTCCAAGGATGTACCTCTACCTTGGGCCGTTGCAGCATTGACATCCTTCGGGGTTGGAGCTTTAAATAAATAACTGATGAGGGGAGTAAATGTGGATTTGTTCGAGGAACCAGTGCAACTGTGATAGATTCGATCCAGCTCAGCTCGATCAGTAGCCTCTTCGGCATCCAGGGCCTTATCGTGATATGTGAACTCACCCATTGGCTCAAACTGAAGGAGCTCATAGACGTCCTCCAACGTAATGGTGAACTCTCCCCACGCAACAAAGAACGTGTGAGTTATGATGTTCCATCTGGAAACTAGAAATTGGAGCACCGCATTGTGCTTGGAAAGGGTGAACTCCCCAAACCAGGAGACTCAATGAAGCCCAACCTTTGCAAGAGCAGCAGCATAAGAACTCTGCATATATGTATTCTAGGCAGTGAAATGGGTTGGCGACCCCCTAGGTGCTTCTAAGTTAATCTGAGAATAAGGGAAGTCACCACGGTCCAAACGAAAGCGCAGAGTCCCCTCTGGGGGAAGATATCCCCACTTTGATCAATCCATATCCTCATCACCCAACAGTAAAGGGTCAAACTTGGATGAGAAATGGCAAGTCTTACATGCATCAGAAAATTTATCATCTTCGCCAAATATGGGAGCCCGACGATAGAAGCGTAGTTGCTCTTAACGGGCAACATTCAGAGCAGAGGCGCTAGGGACAGCAGTGGCGCCAGAAGTGGCAGAGGGGGAGCCTGGCTAAGCAGTGGTGATGGAAACCTTAGAAGCACTTGAAGAAGCCAAAGTATAGTGGCTATGAATGGCACAACTGGGTAAGAAGGGCTAGAAATAAGGAGGGAGGAGCACAACCATGGGTGGAGGTGTAAAATATGGGAGAAGGAAGAAACTGGGTAAAAAGTTGGACAACAATGGAGGTTTTCACACAGTTTTCTCTCTCTAAAGAAGACAGGAGCTTGAAGAAGATGAAGGAAAAAGAAGAGTTTGAAAAAAGATACGTTTAAAACCTTTTAAGAAACTCGTCTGTTGAGTTTACCACCACCACACGTGCAAGGCCACCCATAATCATTTCAAATGGACATGTGGCACTTCGAAAGGTGTTTTGACAGCGGAAAAGACAGCGCCACGTTATTTACGAAGCGACGCCTGGGGAATAGAAAGGGGTTGCCTTCTTCAGCAAGTTTGAGTTTTGGCGCCAGAATTTTTTTCATACATATCCAATAACTCCCAGCGGAAAAGATGTCCCAACGGTTCAAAAAAGCTACGATGTCCCCTCGCTACAAGTCCAAACTCTGTTTAAATCGTGACTCAGATACATTGGGGAGAATTTCTACTTTTTTTAACATAGCGAAGCATTACAAGGGAGAATTTCACTATCCAATAACCAAAACGAGGACACTACACCAAAAACGGGAATCTGGCACGGGTTAAAACTGTGCCAGATCAAATCTGGCACAGTTTTGAACTGTGCTAGAATCAGGTGTTCCAAAATGGCCATTTTTTCTGGCATGGCTCAAAAGTGTGTCAGATTTGACCAAACAGGAACACTTCTGGCACACTTTTAAACCGTGCCAGAATTTGATATTTCTGGCACACTTTTGGCACAGTTTTGAACTGTGCCAGATTGAGCACAGTTTGAAAAACTTTTGGCATAGTTCAAAACCGTGCCAAAATTTGATTCACTTTTGGCACGATTTTGAACAGTGCCAAATTTTTGATAAAAAGAAAGAAAAAAATAATTTTTTGAAAACAAGAAAATTCACTAATTAAAAATCTTGCACGTTGTTGATAAACTAATGTTCATACAAACTTCCAAATATTACAAGTCTTTAGTAGTTCACAAACCAAAAAAAATTGGGCAGAGTTTTCTCTATTTTCTGGACATTCTAAAACCTGCTAATTTAAAACCTGGATAACATAAAGCCCACATGGACACAAAATATATAAAATAAACTTAGAAAAGCCCGCACGGCTATAAAAGTATACAATAAAATTACAAAAACCCGCACGGCGATAACACAAAAAAATAGAATCATGAATAAACCCCTTGTTGTAAACCATTGAGTTCTCCGTGTGTTCCTCGTGAATAAATGATAACGATAAAATGTTATCCTGCAAAAAAAATAGGATACAAAAAAGATTCGATATTAGTAACCAAGTAATTTATAAAAAAAAAGCTTACTCAAACTAAAAAAATTACATAGAGGAGTGAAAATTATCATCATATTCTCAAAGCGGGAGACCCGGGACTACGCGGTCAGTTCTTACAAGTTACATTGGTCCCTTGGGAGGGGTTTGTGCCTCTTATGGGGACGTTTGGTGGCTAGTTCAGGTTTTCACCCTTTAACGGCCTGTTTTTAAGTCTGAGTGTTATTTTTGCAAATTATCATTATATTCTCAAATCGGGAGACCCATGACTACACGGTCAGTTCCTACAAGTTACATTGGTCCCATGCGAGGTGGTCATGCCTCTTACGGGTCCGTTTGGGGAATGGTTTGGGGTTTCACCCATCAATGACTTATTTTGAAGCTAAATCAACATATTTTGAAATTATCGTCATATTCTAAAACCGGGAGACCCGTGACTACGCGGTCAGTTCGTACAAGTTACATTGGTCCTGTGCGAGGTGTTTGTGCCTCTTACAGGGTCGTTTGGAGGCTGGTTTGGGTTTTCACCCTTTAACGGCATATTTTTAAGTTTAAGTGTTGATTTTTCAAATTATCGTCATATTCTCAAACCGGGAGACCCGTGACTATGCGATCAGTTCCTACAAGTTACATTGGTCCCGTGCGAGGTGTTTGTGTCTCTTACAGGGACGTTTGGGGGATGGTTTAGGGTTTCACCCTTTAACGGACTGTTTTTAAGTTTTAAGTGTTTATTTTTACAAATTATCATCATATTCTCAAACCAAGAGACCCGCGACTACGCGGTCAGTTCGTATAAGGTACATTGGTCCCGTGCGAGGTGTCCGTGCCTCTTACGGGTCATTTGGGGGCTGGTTTGGGTTTTCATCCTTCAACGGCTTGTTTTTAAGTCTAAGTGTTATTTTTGCAAATTATCATCATATTCTCAAACTCGGAGACCCGTGACTACGCGGTCAGTTCCAACAAGTTACATTTGACCCGTGCGAGGTGTTCGTGTCTCTTACGGGTCTGTTTGGGGGCTGGTTTAGGTTTTCACCCTTTAATGGCCTATTTTTAAGGTTAAATGTTGATTTTTACAAATTATCATCATATTCTCAAACCGAAAGACCCGTGACTACGCGATCAGTTCGTACAAGTTACATTGTTCCTGTGCGAGGTGTTCGTGCCTCTTACGGGTCCGTTTGGGTACTGGTTTGGGTTTTCACCCTCTAACGGCTTGTTTTTAAGTCTAAGTCTTGATTTTTGCAAATTATTATTATATTCTCAAAACAAGAGACCCGTGACTACGCGGTCAGTTCGTACAAGTTACATTGGTCCCATGCGAGGTGTTCGTGCCTCTTAGAGGGTCGTTTGGGGGATGGTTTGGGTTTTCACCCTTCAACGGCCTATTTTTAAGTTTAAGTGTTTATTTTTGCAAATTATCATTATATTCTCAAATCAGGAGACCAGTGACTACGCGGTCAGTTCCTACAAGTTACATTAGTCCCGTGCGAGGTGTTTGTGTCTCTTACGGGGACGTCTAGTGGATGGTTTAGGTTTTCACCCTTTAACAGCCTATTTTTAAGTTTTAAGTTTTGATTTTTGCAAATTATCATCATATTCTCAAACTGGGAGATCCGTGACTACACTGTCAGTTCGTACAAGTTACATTGGTCCCGTGTGAGGTGTTCGTGCCTCTTACGGGGTCGTTTAGGGGATGGTTTGGGTTTTCACCCTTTAACGACTTGTTTTTAAGCCAAATCAACATATTATTAAATTATCATCATATTCGCAAATCGGGAGTCCCGCGACTACGCAATCAGTTCGTATAAATTACATTGGTCCCGTGCGAGGTGTGCGTGCCTCTTACGGGTCTGTTTGGGGGCTGGTTTGGGTTTTCACCCTCAAACGGCTTGTTTTTAAGTCTAAGTCTTGATTTTTATAAATTATCAATATATTCTCAAACCGGGAGACCCATTACTACGTGGTGAGTTCCTACAAGTTACATTGGTCCCATGCGAGGTGTTCATGCCTCTTACTAGGTCGTTTAAGGGCTGGTTTGGGTTGTCACCCTTTAACGACCTGTTTTTAAGTTTAAGTGTTGATTTTTGCAAATTATCGTCATATTCTCAAATCGGGAGACTCGTGACTACACGGTCAGTTACTACAAGTTACATTGGTCCCATACGAGGTGTTTGTGTCTCTTACGGGGATGTCTGGGGGATGGTTTAAGTTTTCACCCTTTAACGGCCTATTTTTAAGTTTTAAGTATTGATTTTTGTAAATTATCATCATATTCTCAAACCGAGAGACCCGTGACTACACGGTCAGTTCGTACAAGTTACATTGGTCCCGTGCGAGGTGTTCATGCCTCTTACCGGTCTGTTTGGGGGCTGGTTTGGGTTTTCACCCTCAAACGGCTTGTTTTTAAGTCTAAGTCTTGAATTTTATAAATTATCATTATATTCTCAAACCGGGAGACCCATTACTACGCGGTGAGTTCCTACAAGTTACATTGGTCTCATACGAGGTGTTCGTGCCTCTTACGGGGTCGTTTAGGGGCTGGTTTGGGTTTTCACCCTTTATGGCCTATTTTTAAATTTAAGTGTTGATTTTGGCAAATTATCGTCATATTCTCAAATCGGGAGACCCGTGACTACACGGTCAGTTACTACAAGTTACATTGGTCCCATGCGAGGTGTTTGTGTCTCTTACGGGGATGTCTGGGGGATGGTTTAGGTTTTCACCCTTTAACGGCCTATTTTTAAGTTTTAAGTGTTGATTTTTGCAAATTATCATCGTATTCTCAAACCGAGAGACCCGTGACTACACGGTCAGTTCGTACAAGTTACATTGGTCCCGTGCGAGGTGTTCGTGCCTCTTACGGGGTCGTTTGGGGGCTGGTTTGGGTTTTCATCCTCAAAGGGTTTTTTTTTAAGTCTAAGTCTTAATTTTTATAAATTATCATTGTATTCTCAAACCGGGAGACCCATTACTACGCGGTGAGTTCCTACAAGTTACATTAGTCCCATGCAGGTGTTCGTGCCTCTTACGGGGTTGTTTAGGGGTTGGGTTGGGTTTTCACCCTTTAAAGGCCTATTTTTAAATTGAAGTGTTGATTTTTACAAACTATCATCATATTCTTAAATCGGGAGACCCGTGACTAAACGGTCAGTTCCTACAAGTTACATTGGTCCCATGCGAGGTGTTTGTGTCTCTTACGGGGATGTCTGGGGGATGGTTTAGGTTTTCACCCTTTAACGACCTGTTTTTAAGTTTTAAGTGTTGATTTTTGCAAATTATCATCATATTCTCAAACCTGGAGACTCGTGAATACGCGGTCAGTTCGTACAAGTTACATTGGTCCCGTGCGAGGTGTTCGTGCCTCTTACAGGGTCGTTTGGGGGCTGGTTTGGGTTTTCACCCTCAAGCGGCTTGTTTTTAAGTCTAAGTCTTAATTTTTATAAATTATCATTGTATTCTCAAACCGGGAGACCCATTACTACGCGGTGAGTTCCTACAAGTTACATTAGTCCCATGCGAGGTGTTCGTGCCTCTTACGGGGTCGTTTAGGGGCTGGTTTGGGTTTTCACCCTTTAAAGGCCTATTTTAAAATTTAAGTGTTGATTTTTGCAAATTATCATCATATTCTTAAATCGAGAGACCCGTGACTACACGGTCAGTTCCTACAAGTTACATTGGTCCCATGCGAGGTGTTTGTGTCTCTTACGGGGATGTCTGGGGGATGGTTTAGGTTTTCACCCTTTAAAGACCTGTTTTTAAGTTTTAAGTGTTGATTTTTGCAAACTATCATCATATTCTCAAACCGAGAGACTCGTGACTACGCGGTCAGTTCGTACAAGTTACATTGGTCCCGTGCGAGTTGTTCGTGCCTCTTACGGGGCCGTTTGGGGGCTGGTTTGGGTTTTCACCCTTTAACGGCTTGTTTTTAAGCCAAATCGACATATTTTGAAATTATCATCATATTCTCAAATCGGGAGACCCACGACTACGCGATCAGTTCGTACAAGTTATATTGGTCCTGTGCGAGGTGTTCGTGCCTCTTACGGGTCTGTTTAGGGGCTGGTTTGGGTTTTCACCCTCAAACGGCTTGTTTTTAAGTCTAAGTTTTGATTTTTGCAAATTATCATATTCTCAAACCGGGAGACCCGGGACTACGCGGTTAGTTCCTACAAGTTACATTGGTACCGTGCGAGGTGTTCGTGCCTCCTACGAGGACGTTTGGTGGATTGTTTAGGTTTTCACCCTCAAACGGCTTGTTTTTAAGCCTAATCTATATATTTTGAAATTATCGTCATATTGTCAAACGGGGAGACCCGCGACTATACGGTCACTTCATTTGTTTATTCGTTAAATTCAACATGTTTTAACATTTAAAATAAACTCAACAACCGCAGCAAATTCCAAAACCAAACCACCAGCAAATCCCTTCCACCAATTTAACTAAATAAGCTCATAAAGTAAACCATTTTACGTTTGGCTACTTGTTGCCGCTATTTCAGGAGATTTTTTTATTTAATGCTGCAATATTTAAAGAGAATTTGAGACTAACCCGATTTCATTTGTATTTTTATATCCACCCAATGAACTCTTCATGCCATAACTTCTCGAAAGTATCCCATTTGGTCCAACAATGTCTACAAATTCTGAAATCTTCCGCTGACAAGGAAAATACAATAAAGATATAAAAAATATGCAATTACGGACAGAAAATTATACATGTTGCGTCTTCATTTATAAATTTATAAATGTCTTCTTTGAATGAGATAAGGAGTAGGCAAATATCATGACTTGTAACCATAACCAAGCAAGGACATAACTTGCATGTCATTGATACTCCATGCAAATCTATAATGTTCAGTAGTACTATGCTTTTAAATACAGGACAATATAACATCTTAACAGGATACACAAGCCATATGTAAACAATTCAGTATAAGAGAGGCACCTGAGATTGTTATATCGGGGGGGGGACTCAAAAGTGGATATCAATGACAAGACCCTTTGTTGTTTAAGTTGAGGTAAGAAGTGTTTTGTATAAACAGAGAAACAACTATTAATAATTACCATATGTTTCACAACATTATATGTTCTGTATGAACAGAGAAACAAAGAAATAATCATTTAGAGTGCGGGCCCAAAAGATAATGAATGCTAGGATACATACCAAGGGCTGACCATAAGCTACCATAATACCACCATAAAATGGATCACCACATGGATTTGAAGCACAAGCCTGCAAAAGATTTTTAAGAACAAGGTATCTTTACCAATTATAAGCTACTTAGGTTATCTAATTTTGAACATCATAAAATCATAAAGATAGAAATAAATAAATCAGCAATAGAGTTCTCGACCTCTAGGCGAGAGAAACAGGAAATACACTTACAATCGAGTGCCCAATGAGTTCAAGCTATGGAGGTTGTGTGATGCTTTCACCATTTCTAAAAGGTATGCTTGATGCAACTTGCTGAAGATTTCGATGTTCTTGTCCATAATTTCCATCTGAGATTAATATATAATCTTTATTAGCATTTAATTAAAAAATACTCAACATCCTTACAGCAAGCCGAAGGCATTACGCATATATTTCTTTTTTGTTGTGTGGGTGGGCCGGGGGTGGATAAGAAATAGAGAAATATCATAAAAATGAAAGGGAGTTTAAGCAAAATAGTGGACAAGATGTACACCTCATTATAAGAAAACTAACTCTGAAATACATCAAAAACTACCTGATGATACGCAAATATTGTGTATTTCATCCTTCGAACCTACGCATTTTAGCCCCCTCGGGTATCTTATTCCCTATATTTATGCTCGTTAACCCGACAACCTCGGATTTCTATGTTAACATGTTTTGCAGTGGTTAATTGAGCTTTTATAGGTAATTGGATGCTAAGTGTGAAGTTCGGACGCATTCCGCTCGATTTCTGTACACAATCGTACGTTCAAGGGCATTTTAGTCTTTTCACAACTTGGGCACTGTCCCAACATCTACACGGAATTTATATCCCTCCTCGCTAGCTTCGTGTGGCCGTGAACGGTGCGCGATTCCGAGTCCGTATGAAGAAGTTACGGCGATTTCAGCGGAGGGAAAAACAAGAAAATCAAAAGAGGAGGAGGAGGGAAGAAAAGGAATGCAGTGTACTACTACTTGGCTCTCCCCTTCTTGATCGATCGATCGACCATTTTGGTCGATCGATCGATCCTTCTATACAGCCAAAATTTTGCCATGATCGGTCGATCGACCCTTTTTGTCGATCGATCGATCCCCTGTTTTCAGGAGATATTTTGGCATTTCTTTTCTTTTCTCTTTTCTTTATAATTTAATTCCAACTTACTGTATAAAGCAATTTTATTGTAATAAATAGATATATACGATTTTAGGGTAGAATAGCTTAGGGTTTGGGTGATTTAGAGAGTTCTTCTTCAATTGTTCTTGGATTGACACCCCATTTGGGTTGAATGTTGCACTATTCATCATCCTCTCCATTAATATAGTTTGTATTTCTTCATTTCTTTATTTCTAGTTAATTTACAAGCTTTCTAATTTAGGTTTACATGCTTTATTTACATGCTTTCTTCTTGTGCTTTCTAGTGTAGATTTATTGAGTTTCTTTACCACTTTATTTATCGCATTTTTATCATGCTTTCTAGGTAATTTAAATTAGGTTGTGTTTGAATGGAACTCGCTCGGGTTAATGCATTGCTTTGCTTGGTGATAGTGTTTACGGATTTATACCGGGTGCGTTGTCCTAGTTATTGAGCCTAGGAGATTTGACGAGACATATTATGTATGTACCGTGTTTACGACCTTTCGTGCACAATTTTTGAGATATTTGTTGACGCCAAAATCATATAGTCTTTTATGCGGATTTAGGGGCGTGACAACCCTTGGTTCAGTTAACTATCGAAACGAGACACATTCTAAATAACTCGTCGACCCATGTAACCATTTTATACAAATTAACTCGGGTGAGGGATATTCAATGCAACCTATAGTTTTACTCGCTTTGTTAATCTAGTTTCAATACATTGCCTAGTTAATCATTTACCTTTATGCATATTTTCCTTTTTAGTTTGTAATCATCTGTTACACTTTTATTTTGGATTATTAAATCATATAAATTCTAGCAACTAGTCCCAGTGGATTCACGATACCCAACTTACCGCTATACTTTCCCCGCAAGTGTAGTAGTAATTTAGGTTTTTATATAGTCAGGGCGAGATAGAAAACAACGACTGTGGCTTTACGCGACCGCACTTCTCCCGCGCTATCAAAATGGCGTCGTTGTCGGGGACTAGTTTGTTTTAGACTTTACTTGATTTAGTATTTCATAGTATTTTCTTTCTATTTGTATTATTTGCTAATATTTTGAAGGACTTCCACATTTGATCACTTAGAAACGCTCGAATTTTTCCCGCGCGCACTTACTTTGTGGAATTCGCCACTTCGAGCCATTTTTGGGGTAAGCATGTCTTATTCCAATTCTTTCAGTAATCATTGTTATAATTCTCAAAATTCTCGCAAACCTATGACTTTCGGTGAATACTTAGAATCCCAAAGTATAACAAATTCAAATATGACTTTGGGCGAGTATAACGAAAGTCAAAACTTAGGTTATTGGAATTTTGATGATGATGATAATGATTTTGGGCCTTTACCTCCTTTTAATAGGAATTTTGAAATGAATTCGAATAGTTTTCAAAATTCCTATCATAATGAGGTTTCGTTTAAGTCCGATAGTAATTTTCAAAGTTCCCATTTTCATGCATCCGCACCTCGATCCATGACATTTGGTGAGGGTTTGCGTATGTATGAAAATGAGAAAATTGAAAATCGCTATCGGGAAGAAAATCATTTGTGGGAACATGAATTGGATTTATTATTTGAGTCCGAAGACGATTTTGCTTTCGAGACTTTCGAAGTCGAGGAATGTTTTGAACCAAATGAGGTACTTGTGCCTACTTTGGAACAAACCATTCTAGACTTTGCCCATCTCGTAATAGATATTGAAAGTGAGGATGAAAATGACGTAATATCTATTTGCAATGAAATGATTTCTTCTTTGGACCCCAAAGAAGAACATTTTATTGAAAATGACATTATTTCATTCGAAACTCAAACTTTATGTGATGATGATTCATCTCATGAGTTTGAATTTCTTTCATCCCCATTTTCATTCTCTATTATCACACCGTCCCAAGTACCCATGATTCAGTTTCAAACTTTAATGTTTTAAACCTTTTCCCCGATGAGGAGTACTTGCTCGAGTCACCCTCCACGATCGCATCCGTGCCTTTGTGTGCGTCGCCTCCTGTTCCAATTTTAAAATCATTGGGAGGATATTCGGCTTTTCTCGGTACCCACTTGTTTTTGTCACCCGTTCAATCCAAACCCCGCATCGTCCCTCCAAAACTTTTAATTGGCGATGGTTCATTTGTTCAAATGGAATTCATATTTTTCGGAGGGCATGCTTGTATGTGAGGGTACACCGGTTATCCTCCAAAGTCAAATCTTTTTTACGGTGGACCCTCAGCTATTTAGACTTCTAGTGTATAGTTAGTGTGAGGCCTAAATAGTAGGTTGTATATAGTTATCTTTCTTTCTTTTTATTTTTTTCTTTCCTTTTTAATTTAGTTTAGTGTAATTAGTTAACTTTTTGTTATTTATTTTTGCTATGCTCGGTACTAACTTGTTTTGTAGGTTCTTTGGACTTGTTCTTATGGGGATCGCTCCACTTTTGGGTAATATTTCTCTTTTCCTCTCTTTTACCTTGTTCTTAATTCACATTAAGGATAATGTCAGGTTTTAAGTTAGGGGGTGTGGGATATTCTATCCATTTCATATTTTAGTCCATGTTTTCGCTCACATGTTAGTTACTTAGTAGGCTTTTCTTAGAAAAATTCAAAAATTTCAAAAAGATTTTCTTTCTTTTTCCTCCTTTTTTGGGCATTTTGCCTTTGTTTCCAATGATAAATTTCAAGAATTGCCTAATCCAATAAACAGCCCAATGATGAATGTTCTCGATTTTAGAAGTTATTAGACTTTAGTCTCACTTATTGATATTATGAATAACTTCATGAATTAAACTTTAATCCCATGAGCACATGCACTTTCTTGCTTTATTGATTTGGTTTAAAATTTTTATAACTCGATAATCTTTTGTTGCATTGTATATACTTACATCGAGTAAGCTTTGTACCTTTCGTCATTTGTGAGTGTATACACTATTCTTTTCTCATTGAAAACATTGATTTCATTGGTAATCTCACTATTCTTTCATTTGATCGTTCATTAATTGAGTTCATACTTGAAATGTGTTACTTCATCATGATTTTCATATATTGTTTTGATTCGAGAATTGTGTAAACTTTTGGAAATGATCATAGGCCGTCTTTGTTATATCACCCATATTGACCTTGACCTCACCTTATATGTTTACCCTCGTCAACCCCTTTGAGCCTAAATATATCCTTTCGTTTCATAACCCAAATCCCATAACACATTCCAAATTGGAGTTATATACCATACATACACCTTACATACCTTTGTTTGGAATGTTATTTGGGATTGAATGTTATTGTTATGATGTCGGTTGCAATTTAGGCGTATGAGAGTTTGATAAGTAAAGAAAAGAGAGAGATGAAAAAGAGAAAACAAAAAGCAAAAGAAAACAAAAGAAAAGAAAAGAAAGAGAAAAAGATGAAAAGAAAGAGAAAGTTATAAATATGTTGTATATAGTTTAATAAGATTTTATTACTCTCCAATTGTTATATTTAATGCTTATTCCCCGCATTTTTCCATTATCTCGAGTTTTCATTCTGAACACTTTGAATCCATACATATATATCCTTCATTTCGCACCCTAGCCTAACCTACATTACAACCCTATTAAAGTCCTATGTGAACTTAGGTTGATGTAATTTAAAAGTCATAATAGTTTTGATAATCTGTGAAAATGCACTTCGCCTCTTTTAGTGTGCGGTATCCTTTCATTGAGATTATAATTTTTCATTTTATATATAGCGTTCTTCATTTGTGACATGTGTGCGTCCTAGTTTCAATTTACATTTACTCTTTATGCCCACATGTTCCGTGTGTTACCTCCCTGTTTCGAGTGAATTCACTTTATGAGCGTAATTCCCATGAGGATTGAATGTATGCATGCTTTAATGTTTATTCGGTTTATATAAGTTTTTGTCAAATCATACTTAGCATGTGCTCGCTCCCCTCCCACATTTTAATTTTTCAATTCTAGAGGTGCATCCTATAATGTTAATGATTTGGACTGTTGTTTGAATTCATTTAATGTGCCAATAATGCGTATGAAATCTTTTACGCCATTGTTGGTCTTGTCGCATGTTGGGTTGGGCATATTTTAAGGAAACCATGTGATGTTTGTGGGTATCATCCCTGAAAACCCACACGAGACGACACTCGTCCACTAGGGTATCCTAGGGGTTTAACAGCTTATTGCATATGCTAAATGCAATCGGATCGCCCGCGAAAGTGGACTTTTGTGTTTATACCACACTTTTGTGCTATCTCCTGCTTTTGGTTTGATTGTAGTTCTTGTTGCTTCGTATTTCATTGCTAGGGACTAGCAATGTGTAAGTTAGGGGGTGTGATGATACGCAAATATTGCGTATTTTATCCTCTAAACCTATGCATTTTAGCCCTCTGGGGTATATTATTCCCTATATTTATGCTCATTAACCAGACAACCTCGCATTTCTACGTTAACATGTTTTGCAGGGGTCAAATGAGTTTTATAGGTAATTGGATACTAAGTGTGAAGTTCGGACACATTCCGCTTGATTTTCTTACACAATCGCACGTTCAAGGGCATTTTAGTCTTTTCACAACTTGGACACCTGGCCCAACATCTGCACGAAAGTTGTATCCCTCCTCGCTAGCTTCGCGTGGCCGTGAACGGTGCGCGATTACGAGTCCGTATGAAGAAGTTACAGCTATTTCAGCGAAGGGAAAAATAAGGAAATCAAAAGAGGAGGAGGAGGAGGGAAGAAAAGCAATGTAGTGTGCTACTGCTTGGCTCACCCCTTCTTGATTGATCGATCGACCATTTTGGTCGATTGATCGATCCTTCTGTACAGCCGAAATTTTTCTTTGATCAATCGATCGACCCTTTTTGTCGATCGATCGATCCCCTGTTTTTCAGGAGATATTTTGGCATTTTTTTTCTTTTCTCTTTTCTTTTATAATTTAATTCCAACTTACTATATAAAGAAATTTTGTTGTAATAAACAGATATATACGATTTTAGGATAGAATAGCTTAGGGTTTGGGTGATTTGGAGAGTTCTTCTTCAATTGTTCTTGGATTGACACCCCATTTGGTTAGAATGTTGCACTATTCATCATCCTCTCAATTAATATAGTTCGTATTTCTTCATTTCTTTCTTTCTAGTTAATTTACAAGGTTTCTAATTTAGGTTTACATGCTTTATTTACATGCTTTCTTCCCGTGCTTTCTAGTGTAGATTTATTGCGTTTCTTTACCACTTTATTTATCACGTTTTTATCATGCTTTCTAGGTAATTTAAATTAGGTTGTGTTTGAATGGAACTCACTCGGGTTAACGCGTTGCTTTGCTTGGTGATAGTGTTTATGGGTTTATTTTGGGTGCGTTTTCCTAGTTATTGCTCCTAGGAGATTTGACGGGGCATATTATGTATGTCCCGTGCTTACGACCTTTCGTGCACAATTTCCGGGATATTTGTTGACGCCAAAATCATATTAGGCTTTTATGAGGATTTAGGGGCGTGACAACCCTTGGTTCAATTAACTGTCAAAAAAAGATGCATTCTAAATAACTCGTCGACCCATGTAACCATTTTATACAAATTAACTCGGGTGAGGGATATTCGACGCAACCTATAGTTTTACTCGCTTTGTTAATCTAGTTTCAATACATTGCCTAGTTAATTGTTTCCCTTTATGCATCTTTTCCTTTTTAGTTTGTAATCATCTTTTACACTTTTATTTCGGATTATTAAATCATATAAATTCTAGCAACTAGTCCCAGTGGATTCTTGATACCCAACTTACCGCTAGACTTGCCCCGCAAGTGTAGTAGTAATTTAGGTTTTTGTATAGTCGCGACGAGACAGAAAATAATGACTGTGGCCTTACGCAACCACACTTCTCGCGCGCTATCACTACACTATAATTAGTATCCATCACTTCATCTTATCATATAAGAACTAGTAAATCTTTAATTGGTGAAGAAGTTGCTGCCCAATTGTACCTCAGTGCTTGATAAATACATTCTTACAAATATCATTGAAGACATATGTAGGTTTAATATCAGAATAATCCGAAGCCAAAGAGAAAAATACATGTAGTGAAAATAGAACACAATTGAAATGAATATGATTGAAACATACCGTGCAACGGAGGGGAAACCTAGCTTCTGGATGAGAGGTCTTAGAGAGAGTGTCAAGTTGGTTTAAAAGGCACAATTCATACTTGCTACTCCAGCATTCGACCCTTGCCCTGAATCCTTAACTCATCGGTCGAACGACTATTGCTTGAACCCATAACCCGGAGCTACCCTCTGGTACCTGAACCAGCCGCTGTCAGACCTACGACCCACCAACCCGCATCCTCAAACCCTTTACAGCCCAATAAATCCTGGAGATTATTTAAAATGTTTTAATTATGGAACAAAAATGACCTCATTTGCCACTCACATGATCAGCATTCGGTCCAAGGACTCAAAACTGAGATTATTTAGAATGTTTTAATTAGTTTACGTGGTTTAGTCTAAAAAATGAAAGTAGAGAAAGTGAAATGAACATGGAGTACAAACCAACAGTAACCAAGAGAACACAAATGACAATCACAAATAGTTAAAAAAACACAAGATATACAATTGACAATCACATACAGCTACTAGTTAATAATAAATAAAATTAAGTGGTCTAGAGAAGTGACATTATAATCTAAAGATCCTTACAAGTCAACGTTACTGAATAAACTAATCCTTTCTAAATAAATACTCGCACATCAAACATAATAATAAAACAAACCCAATTTTCTAAAAACTGATACGAAATACTAGTTAAACAAAAGTTGAAAATGGTCCTTTTCTGCTCCAAATTGTTGCACAAGTCAAAAAAATCAATCCAAAAAAACTAAGCACTAAACGATCTTAACATTTCTAAAAAGGGTTCAATAAATTTTAGTCCAACAAAAAATTTAGACAAGAACTAAATTGCTTAACACAAACAGGGTTAAACTAAATTAAATCTAAATACCAAACAGTTTAGATTAAGCCATAAAGATAACCTAATATGTTTTTTTTTTCAAAAAAAATATATATAGCTGGCCACAAAAAAATATATAAATATAAATACGTATGTATATTATAGTTTGTATATATATAAATGCGTATGTATATATTTACAGTATATATATATATATATATATATATATATATATATATATATATATATATATATATATATAAAGGGGTAAAAGGAATTACCTCATAAATGAAAACTCAAATCTGGAAAAAAAAAAAGCAACTTCGGATCTTAGATAAAATGAGGTCGTCAGATCACTG
The DNA here is from genome assembly GCA_949130495.1 of Sambucus nigra. Lineage (NCBI taxonomy): Eukaryota > Viridiplantae > Streptophyta > Magnoliopsida > Dipsacales > Adoxaceae > Sambucus > Sambucus nigra. The sequence continues at coordinate 432,993,040 of OX422211.1, read as the reverse complement.
AGCCACCGGAGAAACACGGCCGGAAAAAGAAACCAACAAAAACCCTTGGCTCCATCAACCCATCTGGCAGTTCCAAACCCGAAGTCCCAACCCCATACCTTTACCCATTCACCAACCCTCAAACCCATTTTGTTAAACCCACTTAAAACCCTTCCCCATACCTTCTCTGGCAAAACCAAATAACCCAAACCAAACACGAACCGGTTCTTCCAAAACCCTAGGCTCTACCACTGTCAATGCTACCAGAGCATCCACGAGATCGTCATCTCTCTTTTTCTCCTGGTATTGGTCGTAATCATTGAGCAGATTAGGGATTTATGTGAGAGAGAGAGAGCGGGAGACATGGAGAGTGGGAGGTGAGCGGGAGAGAGAGCGGGAGAACAAAAATCATTAAGGGGATTAATTTTTTTAGGATATTTATATTTTAGTGAAGTGTTCTCAATTTTGGCAAACTTTTAAACAGTGACAAAATTTGGCACGGCTTATAAGTGTGCCAGATTATTATTAAGCAGTGCCAAAATTTGGCACAGTTTTAAACTGTGCTAGATTTTTAATATCAAGGTGTGCTAAATTGGTGTTTTTGGTGTAGTGGTATTTGAAAAGGTTAGCAGGCCTTTCGGAAGAATTTCGAATAATAAAGTTAGAATTGTTGAAGCTCAGCATCAGGAAAAAGTGGCGATGTCCCTTTGACAAAGCACCAGTAAGCCGTAACGCTTCGGTTCAGGTACGTCAGGGAGAATTTTACTTTTTCCTGAAGATTCTAACGCGGTGGTTCTAATAAGGGAAAAGATGCCAGAATTTTTCACACAGAAAAGGTTTATCGGATTGAGAAGTTTTCATGCAGACATTTCTTTTTCCAACAACAAATATCTCCACGAAGGAAAATATAGAAGGGGCTTAAAGGTAATCCTGAGATTAGGGATAATTCCTCCATTAGCAAAGTGTTTGGGATTAAGAAACCGAGGCAGCTCAGCGTGGCTGCTCAAGCGAGGCAGCTTAGCGTGGCAACTCATACTTTAGCTTGTTGTGTTAGTCATATTATATCTTTGTTTATACTGACTATAAGCTATAACGGTTGTAATTATGTAACAAGAATAATAATGAGTTTTAGTGTGAGGTCAAACGGTACTCACGAGAGATCAGGCTTGTCAAGGCTTGGGAGAGATTTCATGCTCTATCGAATGACCTCGCCATGGTAACTTTAGAGGGACTTGGTTTGGAGGATTGAGCAGTGAGGAACCATTGGGGCTTGTCCGACCATCTTAGATACACCTGGTAAAACACCAAAGGACCCTTACCGTGGAACCTCGGGCGAAGCAGCTTGGAGTTCCATCGGGTGTTGAGTTATGAGCCAAACAACCCTCTACTTAATGTCACATCCACTTTATCTGATGTCACTAACCAGCTAGGCAATGTCAGACCTGCACTTGAGTAAACCACGGTGGTATTTGGGGTTGTCAGACATTTGGTGAGCCACCTCTGCGACAACAGCCCCCTGACACACAGTGGTTAGGAAAAAGGCTTGTCTTGGCATTTAATGTTTATGACGTGGAGACAACTAGTGCATCGGGTATTTAATGTTTGTGACATAAAGTATGAGGGATGTCTTTCACATGCATTGATGATTGAGTTGCCTCGGGGGTGGTGTGGGGGCTATTTAAGGACCCCAACCACCTTTGAGGAGAGGAGGGATCTTTTCGAGAGTTCAGAAGTTATTACTATAGATAATATACATCAGGGAGAGTTATTACAAACTAGAGAGTTTTACTCACCCACCATTGTCATTTATTATGAAGCTTTTAATACTTGGAAGAGATTCTTGAGGGTGGTTGGTGTGTTTGGCTGCCTGCTAAGGTGTATCTAGGGTGCTTACTTCTCTCTCCCTCTAGATAAGTTACTTCTATGTTCATCACTACCTTCAGAGTTATACACGAGAGATTTGTGAGTTCAAACAGAGTTTATCTTCATTAAGTCGTATTTGAATGTCCTGTGGTTAATCAATAGGGTTGATATTTAACTTATCATTACTATACTCAAAAAGAGGTTACGCCTCCATCTTATCTAAACTACCCTCTTACAGGATGATATTGGCTTAGGTCTTCTTAAGTTGGTCAAGGACTTTACTTTCTTCAATGGTCATTTTTTACATGAGCGGCTCTTCGGTAACTCCCTTTCCATTATTTGTATCGATTACATGAGGAATTAGATCTTTATAGTGTCTCCCAAACCTAATTATGTGATTCACTGAGGCGAGGAAGAACATAAACCCCGTGTCTTCATCTACCTCTAGCTGAATGGCCACCTTATTGATTTCCCCTTACAGATCTTTGAAGGATATCATTCCACACATACTAGCTACTAAACTAGTTTCTTCTCGACTGGGTTCATGATTTGATTTATAAAAGTCATCCCCGTTATCCGATGACGACTATGTCCTCTGGCCAAGAGAAATCAATACATTCAATGACCTCGACGGGTTCATCATACAGATCTTCCCACTCAACGGGGAGGTGCAGGAGTGAAGGGACCAACCATACCAAAAGCTTCAAAGTGGTGAGTTGCTCATTAATGCTGTAAATCTCACTTGTCTATCAAAATGCATCTGCCATTATATGTATTACATCGTTTAAACTGACTTCTTTAATAGGCACCACCCATTCATCTAATTCCCAAGATTCTATGAATAAGCCATTGAATTTGAGACAATCATCTCGACGGTCACATTCATCCCAAACTCTAAGAGTTGATTTAATACAGCTAGTAATTCCATGTCTTTCCCTTTAAATCGAGTGCAGATGGCGATGCAGGCCCTTGTAAGGAGTGAAAAATCTAGATTCGTGAAGTAGGTAGGGTGCAGGAGAAAATATAGGCAAACTTTTAGTTATTTAGGTAAAATTATGGGTATGATGGGTGCTTTATTAGGCACAATTTGAGCATATGGATCAAATTATGGGTCACTCTATAGAAATATGGCATTTATATGGGTTGAAAGTGGGTTATGAGTCGTATTGGGTTTAGGATTGGCTGGTGGGGTGATGATTCCCTGGTCAATTAGGCCTTGGATCACATTCCTAAGATGGAAACACTGGTCGGTAGTATGGCCAATGAAGTGGTGGAAATAATAACAAGCATCAGGTTTAAAGTTTTAGGGAGTGGAATTGGTAAGGGACGGGGGTCCAAGGGTTTGATGAGGTTTTGGCTCAACAGGGCCTGGTAGACTTTGGACAGGGGAGAATGGACTTAATGTACTACTTCTTGGTAGGATTGGGATGACTTTTTGGTGCCCAATAGGTAGCAGGTTGGTAAATGTTACCGATAATTGAGACTGTAGCACTGGAGGGATTCTCATACTTTCGGGGAGTGAATTGTCCAGTCACTTTCTTTGGTTCAAATTAAACTTTGGTAATGCCTTCCTCAATCTTAACAATAGCCTCTCGAAGGTCTCGAAAGTGTCGATAATATTGTCCTCCCCTAGATGCTCAGTTATGAGGCAAGAAGTTCTTCTTAACAATACCAACTTGTTCCTCCTCGAAGGGTCTGTCGATTATGATAACAGTTTTCTCTCTCTACCTTCCTATGAAGTTATTGATTATTTCCGCAAGGTTCATTTTAAGAAGTTCTAGATCTAGGTGTTTAACCTAGAGCTCCTCTTTGTACTTGTACTGAGACATGAATTCTCATGTGACCTCCTCCCAACTACAGATTATGTATTCTTCGAGGGGAAACAACCAATGGAGGAAGCTTTCTTTCAAGGTCTATTGAAATATTTGGTTCATTATCTATTTGGAGGCACCAAGGAGGGTCATGGCTCGGTGATGTCTTTAAACGTGAACAATTAGGGGTCCAATTCCCTCGAACTTCTCGATGTCTAGCATCTTAAACTTCTTTAGGAGTCTGGCTTTGGAATAGGGAGACATATGTGTGTAGTCCATGTAGTTCACAGATATCTTGACTTGGTCGAACTTCTTTGATAGCAACTTGAGGTCTTCCTTAACTTTATTCAGTTTCTCCTCCTTAGGATTCATGGGTAGTCTCTGGTTGGGTAAGTTTAGGAATAGGGAGTTGATCTGGTGATAGCCCATTGGCAGGTGGGCCAGGTGAAGCATGTTGATACTCTTATGGGACCCAAACAGGATCGGGAGCAGGTGGGTCTATGGCACGAGGAAAGAGAACCTCATGTTCTTCAGTAATCTAGGCCCGATGACACTACATTTCATGGACCTCGATTTGAAGGTTGTCAATATTGGCACTGAGTTAGGCTAAGACGATCATCAGATTGGACTGCATATTCGGTGCTTGCTCAATGAACTCCATGAAGAGATCGTGAAGGTAAATTTCAAACTTAGATGAAGAAAGAGAAGAACTGGTAGAGTTTTGGGGTATTTTGATAGAAGACCGTAGCCAATAGGGAGTCATGCCAAAATCGAGTATGCGATCGACTTGAGAGGAAAAATATTTTGAAATTATTTTTTAAAGAAGGAGGGAGAAAATTTTGGGTATTTTGAAAGGAGGAGAAAAAAAGGTTTTTGGTGTTTTTGAAGAAAAAGAGGGAGCAAGGTGAGGAGTCTCAGCATGATTGTTATTAATGTTATTATTAGGTTCTCACTTGTATTAAGTTTACCTAAATGTAGGAAAAATGTCGGATAGCATACCATCCTATGAAAATAGCATTTAAAAATATATGAGATACAGTTGGACTTGTTTCCAGGCTCACAGATGGGGTCCTATTTTGAAAAAAAGGGCAAAATTGTGAAAAACTTAGAGCAATACGCTGACCTAAAATTTCCGCAAAGTTTTGCATAGTAACCGGCAAACTAAATATGAATGTCCTAGGTTTGACATCTATATGAGATTTATGAAATTTTTAGGTTAGTGGAAGGTTCCCACCTTTGGCATGACTTCCATGATATACCTCTTACTTATAAGGGCAATCATTCATCATTACGTAGACAAGACATTTGATATACCTGAGTGTACGTGAATTGCCTCACTATATACGTCATTGGGACAGTACCTGTGAGCGAGAATTCAATATACTCAATGTACATTAATGAGTTTCCGGCTATATACCTCATGTTGTGAATTCGATCAAGCGGTACGATACGGGGAGAACCGTTCAATACGCCTAAGGTACACAGCCAATGGAAGGTGAGAGTCATATTTCTTAGGCTAACTGTGACCCACACGACTAGCGCCTATCATAATGTGACCCCCCAGTACAGAACAAAATTTTGGTCAATATAGTCATGTTCTTGTTGATGTAGTGTGCAAAAAATACATGAGGCCTAATTAACATATTATGGAGAAAGAGTATTTTTTTTATCATTTTCTATTGGCATGATGTGAAAAGGAAATACTACACTAAAGGGGAGCATATACAAGTATTATGAAAAGTAAATCTAGCATGGAGACTATTCTATGAATGGATACATGTGAGTGAGTAAGTGACATGGGAATATTGAGTGTGTGTAGTAGTGAGCCTACACATGGATCAACTACAAGTGATGTGTGATAAGTGTAGGAAGTGTGGGTGTGTGTTAGTGAATCCTAAGCATGGATATTCTAAGTGGTGTGTGAAGCATATGAGTATAAAGTGAAGCTAACTGTAAGTGTCAAAAGCGTACATGGAGAGTATATACAAGTGTGTGAAGTGTATAAGTGAATGGAAAGTGATATATACATGAGAGAGACATATAAAAAAGGTAAATAGTTGAGAAAAGAGAATATGTATGTAGGTGCATATGCACACGTACAGAAAAGAATAACACCTACGCAAAAATAGAGTCCAATCCTCTTAAAATTTTGTCCCAAGAAGAGTCACCACTTTGGCTATCCTGAGGGTTTTCAGGGATTTGGGGGGATATCTCGATGTGGATCCCTCCTTCCTTTTCCTTTTTCTGACATGCTCGCGGGATTGCGTCCTTTCTCGGTACGTTCGACCATCGTCGATGTGGAGTGACATGTAGAGATAGAGTCGTCAGTCTATTTTGCACAAAATAAGCAAAAGAAATGTTTTCGCCTCGAGAGGACAACATCAAGGACAATACTGATGCTTGCAAAACCAAGTAATTCAAGGGTTTAGGGACTAAGTTACGAAATGGGAAGGTGTTAGTCACCCATACAGCCCTTTCGATCTCTCATGGGCATATGTTAATATTCTCTTGTAAAACTTTGGGATGTGTGTGCTTGTGTGCATAATATAAATGGAGGATGGAATCGCTCGACTGGCATCATGAATAAAGGTGGAGTGAAACGTACAATATAAATGTTTTTCGATTCACAAGTCATTACAGAAGAACGATTGCGTATATCGAACAAGACATAAGCAAGCAAGCATATAAAATATATATATCAAGAATATATGATAAGAACAAACTAACAAATGTATGTGGGAGGACTCGAGTCTAGGGATTTACCCATGACGCCTACGTTGCTCGAGGGGCGTGAAAGTCCACATTGTTCGAAGGCAATACGGGGTGGCGTTTAACCCATAAATCCAACTGGGGACTTTGATTATATGTGTGTGTGTGTGTGTGTGTGTAGAAAAATGTGTTTTAGTGTGAAAAAAGTGATGAGAAATCCCCGTTTGGAATTTACAAATAAACCCTCTTTTTTATTTTTTTTGGGTTTTCTTATGAAAATAAAGCATGTGCAAATACTAATAATAAAAAGTTTGAAATTAGGATATCTGATGTAATGAAGTAAAACACTAAAGTGAAAATGAAATACCTAATGAAAAAATAAGAGAATTTAAAGACAAAGAGGAAGAATTAGACGTCCTTATGAAGACTTGAAGTGGATCTTGATTTTAGATGCGTTGATATCATAATAAGATGATGGTGGTATGAGGATATGGGTGAGAATTTACTATAAAGAGTATGGAAAGGAGGGAAGGAATGTAAGAAATGGGCTTTTAGGGGGGGCAGCTATGAATTCGAAAGAATGTTCTCTGAATTGCTGAGAGCGATGTTCAAGGGTGATTTTCAAAGTGTGTTCATGGCCTCTATTTATAGGGAAGAGGGGGGTAACGATCGATAATAGTCCTAGATCTGCCTATCAGCATAGAACCCTAGACACATTGCCAATAGGCAGGGTCCTAGAGGTGCCATTTAGCCGTTTAAGGTAGATTTTTTGGAAAAATAATCGTAAAACATGAACTGCAAGTCAGAATCATGCACGGGGTAGACCACTAGAAAGGGTATTCATATCCTTTTAAGAATCCATTGATCCACTCCTAGGTTCAAGAGTTGATCGAAATTAACCAGGGCTCGAAAATGCCCATTGGTCACTAGACAAGAAATTCCCGGAGGAAAATAGATCGCTCGTCCAAACCATAAAGCTGATTCACATACAGGATGAATCATTGGAAAGGGTATTTAGTTACCTTAGAGATTTCATTCAACTTGATTCAGTTCGAAGAGTTGACCTAGGTCAAATGGGGCCCGAAATTACCTGATGAATGTTCAGAGTAAAATGGGTCGTCTGTCCGTACCGAAAGGCTAATTCGTGTACGAGGTAGACCATTGAAAAAGGTATTCAAATATCTTTAAATATTCATTCAACTTCATTCGAGATGAAGGGTTAACATGAGTCAAATGGAGCCCAAAATCGCCTGATGGCCTCCGAATCCATTTTTGGGATAAAACGGACCGTTTGCTCGAATCGTAAGAACAATTCACGCACAGGGTGGACCATTAGAAAGGGGATTCATAGACCTTCACTGATTCATTAAGACATCACTCAGGTGAGAAAGTTGATCAGAGTCAAATGGGACCCGGGAGTAACGGTTGGCCTCTAGATCAGTTTTAGATATTAAAATGGACCATTCGTCAGAAATGTTAGACTGATTCGCTCTTGGGATGGACCGCTGGAAATAGGATTCAGGGCCTTTTAAATATTCATTGACTTTTTCTCAGGGGAGGAAGTTGGTCGGAGTCAAACGAGGCTCGAGAGCGCTCGATGGCCACTAGATCGGTAGTCGGATTATGACATAGGGTTTACGATGAATGAGTGGGTTTTAGGGACCTAAGGAGCTGCTTAGGGGACCCTAGGATGGGGTGTTTACAAACTTATTTTGGGTGGAATGGAAATATTTTTTTGCCACCTCCAAGGTTTTGCCCAAATCGGCATTCTTCTTTGCCTGGTCGACCCTACTATCTATGAGTCACCAAAATCTACCACAAATTGAAGAAGCGAGTAAAAATATTTAGTACAAGGAAAATAAAAAGTTATAAATATCCAATCAAATGAAATCAAGACTTACCAATGACAAAGGTTGGGTAGAATAAGAGACAAATTTGTACGTAAATAGGATCCCGGCCAAAGCCTAATCAGCTGGGAGGCAATCCCCCATTATAACAACTAGGAGCCACGCCAGCATTCTTAGCCACTGACCCTTTAACAGGTCCCTTCCCCTTGTTCGGGACATCCACCTTCTAATAGGTGGGCAGATTGATTACAAGATTTGAGTTAATATTGCCATTCTTCATAGGTAGAACATCAGTCTTGTTGGGGGAACACCTTTATTTAACTGGGTCAAATGGAACCACGACTTCCTTCCTTTTGGAAGTAATCCTTTAAGTTAATTGTTTCTTCTCCACATTCTTATCGAGTGATCCAAAATGTTTTTATTAAACTTTCAACTAATATTTTAATATATAAGGATATCCTTATTTCTTCACTATGGCTTCTCGCATCATTTTCTTGAAAAGATATGATATCACCGTGGGACACTTTAAAATGAATAATTCTTAACATTCCATTATTCACAATTGCCATTCGATGATATATCGGTTAACTTACTTGAGGAATAATTTCATAAAATGGAGACAACCTAGAATAATTATGATCTTATAAATGAATTGAGTGGAAAATGGATGGTGAACTGGGGGGTAATTCCCCCCCCCCCCCCCCCCCCCCCCCCCAAAAAAAAAAATCAAGTTCAAAAATCTCCTTCTCATCGCTATTTCCTCTTCAAAGATAGTAGGGGTGACAGTTAGGATAGTAAATATTCCCAGACCTTTACTACAAACCCATGCGACCAATAATCTTTATTGAAATCTGATAAGGTTACTACAAGGACTTTCTCGGCTCTCCTTTCTTTCAGGTAGTAGATGTTCTCAGTAGATCTCACCCACATATAGCAGTAACTGATTTATGCGATCCCAAAACTAATCCTATACAGTTCATTTATTTTATAAACGCTGTTTATAACCCTCTAAGTATTCAGAGAACATTTGGGAATGGACCACTTCAAACAACTCACAAAAAACTTTATTCTTATGAAAATACTCAAAATCTTTATCCATTTATTTTTTCAAAACATCAAATTTTCATCTTAAGTCCAATTTATTACTTTACAAATGATTTAAAACAAATGAGTGCATGATAGAAAATTCTCATTTTAAATAGTTATTACAAATTCATTGCATTCTTTCAAATAAAAACATAAGAAAATGCGATAGTCCATCTAGTGTGGGCAACCACAAAATGGTATGGCTTGATAATTCGTAGCATTCTAATTTCCACCCCTCACGTCCTTTTCCTTAGTGATGTCCTTTCCTGAAGTACCTGGGGGTTGGGGTTCAAACAAAATAGGGACATGACTAGTAGGATATTATATAGAAATGGAATATATATACATGTACGTTGTCTTTTATTAAGTGAAAGTATTCCATTTACTTGATACGTTAAATGAAGATGCAATGCAATTTATGAACTAAAATAAATAAACAATGACGAGCCGAACTCGCATTTAAGCTTTAAACTATGACTCTTATCCCAAGTCCCGTAATTCCCCTTTAGGTTTATTGTATTAAACAATTTTTATTTCATTCATCCTAATGAAATCAATTATTTATTCTTAATCATCATCTTATGAGCACCAAGATCGTTACAGATTATTATCATTATTTCGGAGATCACCAATCCTATTTATGTTCCTACTATAAATGACACAGCCATTGTTTTACTAGACGACGATTTTGGGTCTTAGTCGAAGCCGTACCCCAAGGCTCCGAGCCCTTCTTATATTTTTTCCGTTCTCCTTAGTGAAAACTCTTTCACTTTACTTCAAGTCCCTATTTTCCCGAGTTTTGACTTAAAGTAAATATATTCTTCAAAACTTTACATTTACCAAATTATGTAAAATATACCATTTTCAAGGACCATAGTCAAAATCACACTAGTTTTGTGCATTTTCGTGCAAAAGTACAACTTTTAGTAACATTTTGTAAAACATCATACTTTTAGGGATAAATAGTAATTTCCATATTTAAGGGTCATTTTGTAATTAAATATCATTTTGGGACCGTTTTGCAAATGACTAAACAACTTTTCATATTTCAAGTTTTATCCCTTAATTTTTCTTATTTCATTTTAACACTTAATTAATATTTCAACCTTTAAAACCTTTGATGACAAGTCTATATTATCTAAACCCACCCTAAATATGCACACACAATAAATGAATATTTTATGGGTTTAAAAGTTGGTGTTTCGAAACTATTGACTAAAGAATTTATATTTTAAACATGAATTTCTTCATATAAGTTTATTGTACCAAACTTTAACTCATAACATTCATTTTCTTCACATAAAATAACCATTTTTATGATACTAAAAACATGTATATAAGAATATATATATATATATATATATATATATATAGAGAGAGAGAGAGAGGATAAAAAACGGACCTTAAAGAGATGACCTAAAAAACGGACCAATTTTTTTAAAATGGTAAAAAAAATTATTTTGAGTTGATTTTTTCTGTATGGTAATTAAACATTTCTGGAGAGTCCCAGAAAAAATCAGCTCAAAATGAGTTTTTTGCTATCTTTAAAAATCGTTCAAATATATGTCAGTTTTTAAACTGCTAAAAACACATATATATTGACCGATTTTTTTTTAAAATAGCAAAAAAAACTCAATTTGATCTAATATTTTTTGGGATTCCCCTGACTAGTTTTATTACCACAAAAAAAAATCAGCTCAAAATAATTTTTTTTCCCATTTTAAAAAAAATTGGTCCGTTTTTTAGGTTCTTCTTAATATATATATATATATATATATATATGTGTGTGTGTGTGTGTGTGTGTGTGTGTGTGTGTGTGTGTGTGTCCCAAACATGCTTGATTTAATTCTGAAAACACTTAGGATAGATATCCTACCTCAAGTGAAGATATCCACGAAATAAAATATAGAAAATGAGTTCCAAAACCTTTAAGAAATACTCCCATGAAAAGATCTAGAAAAATACTCCAAAGATGACTTCAAATAAAAGTCACAATTACCTTCTACAATTTCTCCCTAAAATACTCAAAGAAGTGTCCCTCACAACTCCACCAAAAATACACCAACATATCTAAAAAATATAATATGGGTGCACCACCAAATATATAGATTAACATTCATTACAAAATGGGATAATTTTATGAATGAAAATGGTGTAATACACATTCAAATGGTGGTTTTAGGGCTTGGTTTATGTGGTTTATTTTGTTGTCTTACAACTAAAGGAGGAGAAAATCTTATAAATTTGGTAGTTACATTTGTTGACAGTGATTGATAGAAATAGGTGAGGGAATATTATCTTGTAATAGTGTATAATTACACATATGTCCCTTTTTCTGTGCTACCTTTTCTGACATACACATATATCTTTTTATGTGAGTAATTAAATTAATATATTTAAACTATCTCATACATATATACATGCATACAACCAAATATATTTAACTAGCCTAGAACCTACGGGTGGTCTTAAGTAATCCTATGCCTTATTTTCCAAATGAGTTTGTTTATATACTTGTACTTTTCTAGGACTGAAGGTCCATATTTTTTCTACCAACTTTTAGCCCCCAAAAAATTTTGGGATAATAGCCAAAACGTAAATCTGCCGAGGGTCACAAGACCTTAGATTTAAAATTTATATTTGAAATTTGTTACATAAAGGGTCCTAGGACCTCTGAAACATGTTTTGTTAAGGATAAAAGCCATATGATAGAAACATTTGTTATGCTTAAGGTCCTGGGGCATTAGAACTTAGAAATTTTTCTAACCTTTATCCCACCAATGGGTCATGAGACCTTCGGAGTTATGTATTTTTGAAATTAAACCCCACAATGGGTCATAAGATCTCTATGTTTAGAAATTTTAAAAAGTGAAGTCCTGCGAAGAGCTATAAACTTATGCCCCGTTTAATTGTACCAAAATTATAAAATGGCTAGAAATTTTAAATGTTGAAGTTCTGCGAAGAGCTATAAACTTAGGCCCCGTTTGGTTGTACCAAAATTATAAAATGGCCCATTTAAAAATTTCCCCCTCAATGATGTTTGGTTTCGTCAATGAAATGATTCACTAATTGTCCCATTTAAGGTCATGTGTAAAATCTGAAATTGGATCATTTCACAAAAAAGGTGAAATGCATCCATTTGAAATATGAGCATTTCACCAAATGTTTAGAAAGTTTATACCGATTGCCCATCCCTATTTGTAAGTCCTCTCTATCTCTCGATTTCTTTTTTATATTTTTTCCCAATTAAACCTTAATATCAATTTTAGATTACCAAACATAGCGTAAAAGGAAAGTTAAACTCATTTTAAATCCCTTCATTTATAATTCATCAATTCACAATGAAGAAATTAACTTAATTAAACAATTTTTTCAACTAAATAGGGCCTTAGTGTTTTGCAATTTTGGGGTCCAAAAAATGGATCATGAGACTTCTAGACATGTAAACTTTTTAACTTAAAGTATGCCAATGGGTCTTGAGACCTTCGAACTTAGAAGTTATAAATACTAGAGTCCCACAAAGGCTCCTAAGACCTATGCATTTGGTGCTATGAATTTTTTAGGTCCATAATGGTTACAAATACCTTTGGACTTTTATCCACTAGGATGAAATCGTGTGGCATAAGTTTAAGGTTCATTGACGGGTCTTGAGACCTCTGAAGCTTTTCTTATAGAGTTGGCACCTTGCACTTTTATGAAAACTAGAATTTTGGACAATTTTTTGCGTGTAAATACTTAGCGCCCCATAAAAATTTTGAAATATAAGTATTTATAAGTCTCATACTTGTAAGCATGGTAATAAAAAGGACTTTTAGCTTTAAAGTTAGTTTTTTTTTAATAAAGTGGGGTTATAAAATAATTTGCTAAGTTTTTTACAATTTTGTATAATTCTATGTTTTTTAAGTATCTTTTAGTGCAGTGATTGTCCTTTTAGGCTAACTATTATGGGTCCTTCGGCCTTAGCCAAATTTAGAGGAATTAAGGATGGAAACCTTGGTAATTCCTTTAGTGTTTTTTGGGTCCTTGAAACTTTGACTATGATTATTGGGTCATTTTGACCTATGGACTGTAGTCTTTCATAGGTTTTGAGACATTTGGCGGTTAGTCTTAAGCCAAGGTTGGAGTCCTTGCAACTTAAAGTTTAGACCCTAATAACTTAGCTTAAGCATATATCCAATGTTGGACTCCTTGAAACTATTTGGGTCTTCAGACCTCGATTAAAGTTTTAAGCCAAGTCTAAAATCCTTGCAACCCATTTTGTGGGTCCTTAGATCAAACCTAGAGCCAAGATTGGAATCCTTATAACTCTTTATTTTAGGACTTCAGACCTTGGTTTAAGGTTTGAGCCAAGGCTGAAATCCTTTAAACTTGGTTTATGGGTCCTTAGACCTTAGGTGTTAGAGCCAAGGTTGAACTCCTTGTAAATATCAAATATTACTTGTACTGAATACATCATGGGTAACAAAATATTCTTTTCATTTCTTTTAGGCATTAAATACATCATTGGCAGTACCTTTTTTTAGGTTCTCTACATTCCTTCATATTTCGAAAGCAGAAATACCATGAACTTGCCATCTTACCTTTTCTTATTCAATTTTCTAGTTGTGAGGGTGGTGGCCTTCATCTTGTGGGTCTGAATCCTTCCAATTCATTATCTATATTCCTAGTCTCTCTAAAGGGAACTTTCATATCGACAACGGAGGAATCAGGACCTGTGACAAAACCTCAGGACACCTCTATGACCTTACTGAACCTCTATCCCTCCCTAGGAAGCATCAAGATACCTTTTCCTCTCTCTTATAGACGTCATTTAACACTTCCATGCTTTCTTATGATTCCTAAAAACCTATCCCACTCCCATGGGAGTTGGGAATCTCATCACCAACCTCCACAATAAGATGACATCGTCTAAGTAGGTCAGGAATAGTCTGCCTAGGATCACATTATATGCTAAAAGGAGATCCACCAATATAAACTTATTCCAAATGGTTCTTTAAAAATCTTTGTAACTAACGGTTAGGGGGAGAGTGATGTATCCCAAGGAATTAGGTTGTTCTCTATTGAATCCGATGAGAGAAGTGGTGAGAGGCCGCATATGATTTTCACTAAAGACTATAACCTCAAAGTCATCTAACAACACGATATCTACATAACTCCCTATGTCAATTAAAACCCTCTTCATGTTGTCATTCCCCATAATTATCGTGACGATAAAGGGTTCATCATGAGGCAAGCGAATATTTTTTACGTCTGTTTTGGGGAAAACCATTTATGAGACTTATTTTGGAGTTTGATGGGGAAGTGGACATGGTTAACTTGTATTACTTCTTATTGAATACTATTAAGGTGGGATTCTCTGACTGTAGCAGAGAGTCAACCCTTAGCGAAGCCTTCAAAAATACTGTAGACATCTATCAAAGGGCATCATCCTTGTTTTTGTTCTTATTAATGGGTTGGTTTGCACGTGTTTTTAAGCATAAATTCTTTCAGGTAGCCCTTATTTATCACTGCTTTGATAGACTACTTAATCTTGAAGCAGTCTATAGTGTTGTGGCCATGGTCCTTGTGGAACCTGTAATACATATAATTCTCTCTCTTCTCATCTGTGGTTCTCTTGGGCTTGGGAGGTGGTAGTGATATAGAGATTCACCTACTGCAAAGACCTCTTCAATGGTGGTTGTGAGAAGATTGAAGTTCTTAGCCTCTGGAGGACAAGTTTTCTTACCTCTGCCTTTCTTTTTCTTAGCATTATTTACATTAGAGGTATACCAAAAATGGGAGAATACAATTTTCCTCTTTTCCTGCTTGGGAGATGCTGCATCATGTCTTATAAAGATAGCATCCGCATCATTCATATATTTATGATCTCTTTCAAGCAGCTCAGTTATGGACTTTGGAGGTTTCTTAATAAAAGACCTTTGCAAATCTTCTCAAGAGAGGCCTGAGAGTCAGGTGGGCACATAGATATTGTCATTTAGATCATCAACTTGGAGAGACTCTCGGTTGAATCTATTGGCATATTCTTCAATAGCTTCACCAGTATTTTTCTTTAAGATGTCCAATGAAATGGCTAACAAATGATATTTCTAGCTCAGTGAAGCATTAAATCATCCCTGGTTCAATATTGGAAAACTAATGCCTAGCTTTTCATCCCAAAGTAGTGAGAAAATCTATACATAGGACCTCTTTTGGGGTGTCTAGTAGGAGCATGAGTAATCTATAGGTCTCCAGGTGATCAAGGGGATCTTTAGATCCATAGAATGGTTCAATAGTAGGCATCTTCTACTTTGGGGGGAAAAAGTGTAGCGTTGAACATCGTTTGAGAATGGAGATAATTTCTTTTAGAGGGCCAACTCAATGGTGTTGGTAGTTTTATTCTTGTACTGGTTGAGAAAATTCCCCAACTGATCTTGCATCTTCTTTATCTCATATTCCCAAGGCCTAGCTACCTGAGAAGCGAAAATGGTCACATTGAGGGGTCACAATTTTAGACCATGACTAGTGGGTCAGGTTCCAAAATTGTGGCCCCAAACTATTTACTGTAACCAAATAAATGACAAGGGTGGTGGATGGCCTCATTTAGGGGTTGGTGATAATCAATAGCCATGACCAAAGAGGTCACGGTTTAAATTTGTGACTCCACTCTGATCCATTATGGTGCTAGGTTTCCCTCTTGTTTTCTCACTCCGTGACCCACCCTTGACCATATACAATGACCATAATTGAGGTCCACGGTCAGCTGCCATGACCAAAGATTCACGATCCATAATCATGACTCCCCATAACCCATTATGGCGTTAAACACTGGTCACGATTTATAACCGTGACCCAAAATACATTTCAAATTGGTCATAGTGCGTGGATCATGGTATAAAATCGTAACCATGTTTAAGTCATTAATGAGTCATAGATTAGGTCACAGCTTTGGACCGTGACCCCATTTTAGGTATAAATCAAAACACAACCTTTCCATTTCATTTTACCCTTACCCTTACCCTTACCCTTACTCTATCTCTCTCTTTCGTGAAACCTCTCCCTCTACATATCTCTCGTTATTTCGACGTCTCTCTCTCTCCACATAAGGTAAATTTTTTGCCTCTATCCATTTGTTTATGTTTCATTTGTGCTTGTGTGTGTGTTCAGCTGACTAGTTCAAATATTAAAATAACAACCATATCCCCTTATGCTACTGCAAGAATTTCATTCTCCACCAAGCCCCAATATTCCTTCGAACGTAAAAGGTTTTTCATAAGCAAGCTCCAGTGGTCATAGTGCCCATCAAGCTTTGGGATTGACTGACAATCGTACATTGCCTTTTCCCTCTACCGCCATACTTGAATTATTTTCTAACTTCGCAGATTCTCTAAAATTTGTATCAAAGTCAGAGAATATGATTCATTTTGTGTATGTGTGTGATTCAGCGTGTGTGCGCGCACGCGATCCTCTGTGTGTGTGTGTGGTTCAGCTTGTGTGTTTATGTTTCATTATGTGTGTGTCGTTAATAATTTTTTTTTTTGTTAATGATTCATGATTTTTGGGAAATTATATATATTGGTTGTTAGTATGAAGTTCAAGGTATGATGTTATATATATTGGCTATTGTTCAAATTTAATTAATGATTTTTATGAAATGTCTCCATTTTATTGGGTATTGTTATGAAATTACTATTTTATTTATTACTAATAACATTTTATTAGGTATTTTATGAAATTACACTATTTCTTAAAATTAAACAAGACGATTATGAATTAAACATAATCCAATATTTTATGCACAAATTAAATGCAATAATATTAATATAATCATAAAGCACTAATTTATCAACTATATTCAACTTCCAAACATACATGAGTAGCGAAGTAATTAATTATACATAACCAACTAGCTTAAATTTAGAAGACAAATATATACATCTCTTTCACACGTGTTTAAAACACGTTCCACACATACGGACAACATTCTCCAAATAAACCACCAATGGTCTTCCTCCTTCCTAAAATGTCCACACACTAAAATTTTGGCAAAATTTTATTTTCCATTAATACATATTTTATCACTCATTACTGATAACAATTGTAAGTGTGTACGTACACTCAACTTGTTAAATAAGATCAAAACTCAATTTTTCGGTCCATTTGACTTAGTAGCTCTATCACTTCCACCTGTCTTGTCAAAATCGCAATAGTTTTATTTGAATTAATATTGAAATTATATAAATAAACTCATCACATAATCATTAATATTATACTCATCATTAGAATCTGACTATATGAATGATAAGTTAAATTAATGTAGTTGGACAACTCCTTTGTCCCGAATTCAAATATTCATTCATACCAAATTATAATGAATCAAGGTTTCATATTTGGAAAAAATATATAGTAATGAGTATAGTTTATGACCCAGCTTGAATCACCTCAATTTAACAATATTAATTATAAATAATATTTTAGCAATATTAGTCCTTCAAGGAAAAATACTTTAACTTAGTCAAGGAAAATATTTTTTTGCGATATTTGGCCTTCAACTAATTTTATTAGTACAAGTGCACAACGCCCAAAATAAGGGGTTTATAGGAGTCTTTAATACCCCACTTGGAGATTTGAATGGATATTCACTTGGAAATGTCAAGTCAAGGAAAAATATCCAAAGCTTATAAGGTGTACATAAAAAATGTCGGTGTTTACGTCTGTGTGTATTTGTGCTCGTGTGTTTGATTATTCTCACATGCTCTATATTAAAATATGGCCCTATTTATTATTTGAAATTATATATGAGACATGTCATGTATAATTGTATATGAAACCTCATGTTTGTGAGGATATATTCTCAAGTCCGATATCTTACATTTGTGTATGTCGTACGCCGCTACAGAAGGCACGTCACTTTACGATCTCACATGATGGCCTCTATTCGAATTCTGGGAATCAAGCATTCAACATCTCCATCATGTGTCCCACATCAGCCTCAACGACTTCACATTCCACGATTTTAGGCACTTTATGCAAGTGGTACGCAAGAGAAGTCAAAACAATGAAAGAAGGCAAGATATGAAAGTTCAAGGAATTTTGGTAATTTTACATCCACCGTCTGGAGGTCCAGTCGAATGGAAAGTTGAAGAGCTTGACGCCACGAAAATACTGGAAGAAACAGTACCTCAATCCAAGCTACGGTGAAGAAGTTATGGCCCTTTGAAAATGGAGAAAATTCTGAGAAAATCCTTATGAAGAATGCTGTGTGTTTTAGCCCCCAAACCAGCGAAGTTTTGCGAACCGAAGGGCAAACCGGTTCGGGGGAGAACCAGTTCGAGGTACATGCCGAACCGGTTCGGGGTACCTGACGCTGGCAAGAGTCCCAATGACTTAAAATTCCTTTTGGTTTCCTTATAAAAGCCAACTTCGGGGGAGTTATTTTAAAAGACTTGGAAAGACTATTTTTGAGAGTTCTATTAGCTCAAGTTTTCATATTTTTTAGTCCCAAAAACTCATGTTTTGATTCACACACCATTCTTATACTTTTGTGAATACTTTTGAAACCCAAGAACACTGCTTTGCTTTTGTTCATACTTGTGGAGAAGTCGGCTCTCTTCTTCATTGCTTCCCTCCTGGAAAGGGAAAGTTCCAGCCGACGAATTTGTAGAAAAGTTATTCTCTTCTTCATTGCTACTCACCTAGAGTTCCTGCGGTAGATTCCAGCCGAGACATCGAAACCGATGTCTGAGGGTATTTCGTATGTCGCTGTTATTTTCATTGTAATCCGTGTAACCGTTTTTACAAATTATAGTGAAAATAAAAAGGTTTTGCCCCTTTGGGGGATTTTTCCTGAAATTGTTTGTTTTATCTTGCATGCTTAATTTTATTGGATAAATCATCTAGATGCATGTTTTAGGGTTTAACTAAAATTTGGGATTAATTAAAATTGGAGTTTATTTGAGAAGTCACAATATTTCTGTTGTAGCGATTCTACAAATTGGTATCAGAGCGGGTTACTCTAATTTATCACGTGATCCTGATTTTTTTAAGGATTTATTTTCTTTTTATACAATTTGACTTCTCACGTCGTCAAATTGGTATCAGAACAGGTTACACTAATTTATCGCGTGACCCTGATTTTTGCATGCACCTTTGTTTCAAAGCCTATTTCACTAAGTTATTGTGTTTGATCCTATTTTTTCGCAATAATGGCTTTCGATGGTTTTTATGATGTTAGAACTCAAGTGTTTGAAAACTCTATTTGGAAATCTCGTGTGAAATTTGTTTTTAAAACTCTTGTTAAAAGGAAAGAATCTGAGAGATGTCTTTGTTGTGAGGGGATTGGCCATAGCATAGATGAGTGTCCCACAAAGGTTAGGGAGTGTTTTAACAAACCAATTGTTTGTGTTGCCACCCTTAGTGAGAGTAACCCAAGTGAAGAAATTTTATGCAAGTAAGCGCGTCCTTCCCAAATGTGTTGCTACTCATGAGAATGACGATGACACTTCTTCCACAGACACTGAGAGTGAATCCCATAATAGTGAGGGTGATGGAAATGAGGATGAAAGTGTAGATGAGCGTGACTTACAAACTGCTTTCAATGAACTTTATGCTGAATTTTTGAAAACGAAGAAAGAAAATTTGAAATTGAAAGCTCAATTGAAAGAGTGTCCCTTAAAAAATAATGATTTTTTAGTTAAAGAACTTAGGGCACATAAGAAAATTTTGAGAGAGAAGCTTGAGTACGTCGAGGGTGAGAGAAATAGTCTTAGAGGGTTGATGGAAACTATGAAAAAGGAGCTTTTAGAGTTTGAGGATTCTAAACGTGTACTTGAATCTAGGATAGGTGAACTTGAGATGAAATTGAAAGATTCAAGTAAAGTGAAATTTGATTTGGAGTCTAGGTCTGAAAAACTTGATAAGATTTTAGGCACCGTTGAGATCAAAAAGGATAGGGGTGGGATTGGTTTTGAAAAATATGTTGCACCCATTTCCACACGTGAGAGAGAGCCTCCTATGATTGTTAAGAAAGAGGCACCTAAGTTTGTTAGGAAAGATCCCCCTAGGAACATCGTGAGAGAACCTCCTAGGATCATTAGGAGAGACCCACCTAGGCAAATTCGGAGAGAGCAACCGAGAAATCTGAGGAGAGGGCCACCTTTAGGTAACACACACCGCCCAATTTACACTTGCACACATTGTGGTAGGCAAGGTCATTGTGACACCCCGACTAATTAAACACCGGGTAGCTACTCCTTTATAAAATTAATTCAAAATGCCAAGTTGGCTCAGTTAATAGCATCACTGTCGAAAACGTTTTATTTTTACTAACCACCTAGTTTTTAAAAAGTAAGTGCCAAATTTTATTAAATCTGATTAACATGCAATAGAAGTAATGAATAACTAAATAACAACATTCACCATGCTGAAGTAAAACGGATAACCATCACAATATGTAAATAAAACCTGGAGGAAAAACTCCTCAATACGAATCCCACAACTGATAAGTAAACTGAAATAAATAACTAAAACTGAATACTGAGCAATACATACTAGAGTCTGAAAACTGAAATGTAAAAATGATGTCTCTAAATAGAAATGGGCAACATGCCCTACAACGGATAGATGGTGACTCTGGAATCCAAAAGATAGAAGCGTCTACATGCAAATCCCTGTAGCTTCCACAAGCAGCTACAGCTCGTCACCTGAATGAGTATCCTATGCTTGGTGTCCCTGTGGCTGGGCACCTAAAATGGTTTTACAAGAAAATATATTTGAAAGCAAATGGGTCAGAGCCCGAAAGTGGAAATCATTTTTAAAAAAAAAACCTGCAAGTGCTTTAAAAACATTTAAAACATTGAATGCAAAGTACATGTTAGGACGTGCACTCACATTAAATTCTCACCTCTCGACTAACTGTGCACTCCTAACGTAAGTACCCATCTATAACTACCCTTTCCACTAGCTGAGTGACAACGTAACTAGCTAGACTACCAAAGGTTCTACCCATTTTACTCGGTTCCAATTAACATAACAACGCTCGTAATTAAATAGAGGTTTAACGTAAACTCAGTTACTAAATATGCCATTGATATAATTATCAGTTAACTCGTTATATTCTCAAAACAATACCGTAATATTTTTACAACATTAACATGAGGATTCCCATTAATATAACGTATATTATTCATCTCATAAATATACAATACAAGCACCCCGCAATCTAAGCTGTAGTGCACACATACTCTGCTATCCATCCCGGTACATCACGTACATAAGGATCACATATTCCGAATCTCTCAGGAATAGTTTAGATAACACAAATCACAAATAGTGGAGGCGAACACAGTCACCATCACATGGGTCACGCACATACCTACGCTCCCATGGTCAGCGGACTTATTAATGTCACAATAAGTCTTTCTATGACCTATGTTCATCAAGGTACCAGTCTATATCCCCCCGGTAGGCACACAAGGATTAGAGGGTCCTAAGCGAACGAAACCTCCCGTGATAGCAAGTATGGTAGGTATGTCATACATACAATCCATATATCAATACTAAGTAAACACATATCTTAGTAATACCGTATTATATTCGTAGTACATTTTGCACTCTCATACTAAGTATAATTATCACAACTTATTTTATTCCGGTTCATAATTATACGTGCCATAATTTATCCTCACATCGTAGAAGACACTCACGTCTCAACCCAAATGGTTCATTGAATATAACTCTAGTATATGATTTACTCATCTCAATAACCCAAAAGTCCCAAATCAATCACTATATCATCAAAGGAATACTAACTCTACCCTTGAACCAGTTCCCGGGACTCCAAAAGTCAAAACAGTCCAAAAAGGACCAAACTGTCAACTCGTTAGAAGTCTTGTTCGAACGAGGCTTCGAACGAGTTTGGACTGTCAGGTCGTTAGAAGTCTCGTTCGAACGAGGCTGTTCGAACGAGATCCCAGTTCGTTCGAACGAACTGACCCTTCTAACGATATCTCATTCGAACGAGATATCGAACGAAAATCCCTACTCGTTAATAACGACTGGTCAACTCGTTAGAAGCTCGTTCGAATGAGTTCGTTCGAACGACCTGGGGGCTGCTTCTAACGAGAGGCCAGTTTCGGCCCAGAATTTCCCAAAAATCGTTTTTCACCATTTTTACTCCTCAAATCACCTCTAAAATTTATCCCAACAATTGTTTTAGAGTCCCTAAACAATTCTAAACATAGTATAACCACATCCTATCACGTTTGTATGAATTTACTCACCCAAATCATCAATCAATTTACAATTACATAAACTTTTCCCCAATTCATTTATGAACATGAACCCTAAAATTTAAAACCTTCAATTCATCAATTAAAATCCGTTTTTCTTTCACCCAAATCATGTATTAACATCAGATTAATCAGTTACCTATCCTTCTACATGCAATCCTTCTCAAATTCCTCAAGTTTTATCATCTAGACTACATGGGTTTTCATATTTCATCAAGAACAACCATAAATCTGAATTTTCTAACATGGAAAAGACATTCTCAGTAATTAAATGGAAATAAAGTCACTTGCCTTGGTTTGATTTCTGAATTTGGTGTGGATTTGGTGTAGAATTTCTGCAGAATTCCTCTCTCTCTCCTTCTCCAAGCTTTCTTCTCTAAAAAGCTATGGTGGCTAGGGTTTCCTTTGGGGAACTTATGAAAACCTAATTTCATAAACCTCCGTAGCTTGTTGGGTTAATAAGGGTTGGTTGGGTCAAATCATTATCAGATTACAACTCTCAATTTTCGTCACTTTTAATTACCCAAAAATACCAAATTACTAAAATACCCTTTATGGTGCCGGAATGGCCTAAAAATACCCCGGGACCCAAACTATACCCCCGGCTAGTGTTTTCTGACTATCTCGACCCTTCCGGACGCGTCGGCGCACTCAAAACGACCATACGGATTATAGATTTTAAATTCACTTTTAATATCAAAATATTATACCGTGACGCGGCGGTCCCACGCGTCTCAACAAAATTTCCAAATTGCCGTATATAAATCTCACGACAAATTTTATAATACCAAATACATATATAATCATATATGCACTTAATCAAATACCAATTCGTATCTCATTAGTATTTTTAACCCGGATTAATTTCCAATTAATACGCATTTAATTAATTAATCCCAAAAATAAATATAGCCAAAAGTACGGGGTATTACATACTTCCCCCCTAATAACTGAATTTCGTCTCGAAATTCGAAACTAGAAAGTACCTGCTAAAAATAGCTCTGGATAACGTTCGCGCATCTCATTCTCGCGCTCCCATGTGGACTCCTCAACATTGTGATGTCGCCACTGAACACGCACTAACGGGACTATCTTTGACCGCAGTTTCCTCTCGCTTCGGTCCAAAATAGCGATTAGCCCCTCCTCGTAGGAGCTATCCGGCTGGAGATCGATGTCCTCCACAGCAATGTGAGAATGAGCCAAATTATCTCTAAGGTATTTCCTCAGCGAGGAAATATGGAACACGTCGTGAATCCGATGCAAGTGCTCCGGTAGTCCAAGTCTATACGCAACGGGTCCGATCCGCTCAATAATAGGAAACGGCCCCACATACCTCGGTGCCAACTTCCCCTTCTTCCCGAAACGCATAATCCCCTTCATAGGAGATACCCTGAGCAAAACCTGGTCCCCCACTTGGAACTCCCTGAAAAACCTCTTTGCATCAGCATAACTCTTCTGCCTGTCTTGAGCTACCCGAATGCGACTCCGAATCAACTCAATCCTTGCCGAAGTATCCTGAATCACTTCCGGCCCAAGTAGTTTGTTGTCCCCCACTTCTAACCAACATGCTGGGGAACGACAAGGCCTACCGTACAATGCCTCAAACGGAGCCATGCCAATCGTGAACTGATAGGAGTTGTTGTAAGCAAACTCCACCAGTGGAAGGTACTGCTCCCATCCACCCCCGAAGTCAATAATGCACATGCGTAGCATGTCCTCCAACATCTGATTGGTGCGCTCTGTCTGCCCATCGGTCTGCGGATGATAAGCCGTACTTAACCGCAATTCCGTGCCCATGGCCTCCTGGAAACTCTCCCAAAACCTCGAAACAAATATCTTGTCTCTGTCAGACACGATATTCAGGGGCACACCGTGAAGTCTCACAATCTCTGAGATGAAGAGCTGGGCATACTGTCCCGTAGTGTAGTCAGTCCTTACGGGTAAGAAGTGAGCGACCTTGGACAACCTGTCCACAATTACCCAAACAGAGTCGTGATCCCTCTGCGACGTAGGCAACCCCGTGACGAAATCCATGGATATGCCCTCCCACATCCACACCGGAACCTCCAACGGCTGTAGCAATCCTGCTGGTCTCTGATGATCCACTTTTACAAGCTGACAAGTGGCGCATTTCGAGACAAACTCAGCGATATCTCTCTTCATACCGCTCCACCAATACTGCCGTCTCATGTCCTGGTACATTTTGTCCCCTCCGGGATGTACCACGAACCGTGAGCCGTGCGACTCTGCCATCACATCGTGCCACAATTCTTCCCCTTCCGGAACCACCAATCTCCCATTGAAGCGCAATCCCCCGTCTGAGCCAACGGTATAGGACTCGGCTCCCTCTGCTAGCAATCGAACTATCTGCTCCTGACAGAACGTGTCATTAGCCTGTTCCCGTACTACCTTTGTGACAATCTGCGGGGTAACGGTCATCACAGACATGAAAGATCGGGCCACTGCATCCTGGTGTCCCAATTCCTTCCACTTAGCTTTCCACACCTCTGCCACCTCATCTGCTGGCCTACGGCTCAACGCGTCTGCTACCACGTTAGCCTTACCCGGGTGGTACTGGATGTCGAACTGGTAGTCCTTCACAAATTCAAGCCACCTACGTTGCCGCATATTCAATTCCTTCTGCGTGAACAGATACTGCAGTGACTTGTGGTCCGTGAACAGCTGAAACTTCTCCCCCAAAAGATAGTGTCTCCAAATCCGTAAGGCAAATACCACTGCTGCCAACTCTAAATCATGCGTGGGGTAATTCTTCTCATGAGGCTTAAGCTTACGGGAAGCATAAGCTATGGCCTGTCTCTCCTGCTGCAACACACCTCCCAGTCCTTGCAAAGACGCATCGATGTAAACCAAATACTCAACTCCCGGTCTCGGCAACGCTAACACAGGTGCTGAGGTCAATTTGTCCTTCAACTCATCGAATGCCAACTGACAGGCATCACTCCAGATATATGGTACACCCTTACGAGTAAGATGTGTCAAAGGACCTGCTATCTCTGAGAAACCCCGAATAAACCTCCTGTAGTATCCTGCTAGACCCAAGAAACTACGAATCTCTGTTGGTGTCGTGGGCTGTCCCCACTCCCTCACCGCTGACACCTTCCCCGGATCAACCGATATTCCCTGGTCGGAAATAATATGACCCAAGAACTGGACTTCCTTCAACCAAAACCCGCACTTCTCATATTTTGCATACAGCTCGTTCTGACGAAGTGTCTGTAAAACCAGCCTCAAATGCTCGGCGTGCTCCTCCTCTGTCTGAGAGTAAACCAGAATGTCATCAATGAAGACAATGACAAACTGATCTAGGAAATCCCTGAACACTCTGTTCATCAAGTCCATAAACACTGCTGGAGCGTTGGTCAAGCCGAAAGGCATAACCCGAAACTCGTAAGAACCATATCTCGACAAAAACGCAGTATTTGAGACATCCTCCTCCCTGATACGCAACTGATGGTATCCTGACCTCAAGTCAATCTTCGAGAAGAAAGAAGCTCCTCTCAACTGGTCGAATAAGTCATCGATTCGAGGCAACGGATACTTATTCCGTATCGTGACCTTATTCAACTCTCGGTAGTCCACGCACAATCTCAGTGAACCATCCCTCTTCTTCACAAACAAAACTGGAGCGCCCCAAGGTGAGGTACTCCTGCGAATAAAGCCCTGCCCTAACAGCTGCTCTATCTGATCCCGTAACTCTCGCATTTCAGCCGGAGCCATACGGTACGGTGCACGTGCTATAGGTCTCGTACCCGGTAGCAAATCAATAACGAAATCTATCTCTCGACTGGGTGGTAAGCCTGGTATCTCCTGAAACACATCTGAATACTCCCAGACAACCGGGATCGAATCCAAAGGAATCACAACCTCCTTAGAGGTATCCTCCTCTATGTAATACAGATGAGCGGTCGATCCTCCCTCTGGGCGAGGCATCGCCACTATAAACATCTCCTGCCCCGGAATGGCAAAAACAATGCTCCCGCTGAAGCAATCAATCATGGCCCTATATGCTACGAGCCAATCCATACCAATGATCACATCGTGAACATGCATGTCTAACACTAACATGTCCGCAGGTAATACCAAACCACCAACCTCTACCCCCACTCCCCGGAATATAAAGAAAATAAGTGACCCACTCCCTAATGGTGAGTCGACACACGTTACTGTGCTCTCTGCCGTAGCTAACAATCCTAAAGCTTTTGCGAAGTGTGTAGCAATAAAACAGTGTGTAGCACCCGTATCAAATAACACCCGACCCATAGTGCCATGGATAGGAAACGTACCCTCGATCGCGGGCGGTGCCTGTGGGACTGCAGCCTGGTGAACGTTGTAGACACGTCCATACTGTAGCTGCCCCTGCTGAGCTGGGACTGCTGGAATGGGTGGCAATGCTGCCATCTGTGGCGGTGCAGGAAGAGCGGCGGGAAACATAGGTCTCTGTGGCTCCTGGCGAGCACCCTGCTGCTACTCCTGTGGGGCCCTGCCCCTATCAGGACAATCCTGCTTCTTATGGCCAGTCTTGCCACAAGTAAAGCACTTCCCTGGGAAGTTCCCTCCCCTCTGCCCCTGGTGGCCGTTACCATTCCTCCCTTGGCCCTGCTGGCCCTGATGGAACTGCTGTCCATTCTGCCCCTGTTGGCCCTGATGGCCGTTTGGACCCTGATGGCCCTGGCGGAAACCTCCCTGTCTCTGCCTATAGTTCCCTGACCGGAACCTCTTGTTATCCCCCTGCTGGGAGCCCTACTCAGTCTGTCTCTGCCCCTGACCCAATTGTGCCCCGCTGGCACCGTGTCCTCCGGTCCTGCCCTGATGGCTAGACTCTCCCGACCGCTTGCCCTCGGCCATGTGAAAACGGTGGTCCTGGAAGTGCAATAACGCAGCGTTAACCACATCAGAATACGTGGCCAACGATAGGTTCCCTAGCAGATGCTAACGGATCCTCCAATTCAACCCGTCGGTGAACTTCTCTATCTTCTTCTTCTCTGTTGGAATCTCGTCTGGTACGATATTCAACAGGTTAGTGAACTCGGCCTCATACTCGGCCACTGTCTTGCCCTCTTGCTTCAAACTCATTAGCTTCCTCCTCATCTCTGTATGAACTGCGGACGGAAAGTACTTGCGGTCGAACCGCACCCAGAACTCCTGAATCGTGAGGGTATCCCTCTCTTCCGCGGTGGTAATAGACTCCCACCACTGCAGCGCAGATCCAACTAGCTTGAAAGTAGCTAGCACCTGTTTCTGAACGTCGGTGCACTCATGCATCCTCAAATGCCTCTGCATGTCCTTCCTCCATTGGCTCGAGACTACCACGTCTGAGCTACCTGCAAACTCTGGCGGATGCGCTTTCTGAAAAGCGTCACGTACACGCTCCCAAGCAGACGGGAATGCATTAACCTTTACTGGCGCGGCAACCGGCGCCTGAGGTGTTGCCTGCTGAATCACGGCAATCGCGGCATTTACCGCTTGGGCTACTATAGCAGCAACCTCAGCGGCGTTCAACATGCCCTGAACTGGAGCGGGCTGTGGTTCGGGCGTAGCATTCCTGGGAACTCGTCGTGCACGTCGTGGAGGCATCTGAAATAAGAACAAAGTTTATAAGTTCACAGTTTACAAACTTAACATAGCTGAAGAACGAAGCATACACAAAAGAATACAACAGTCCTAAAATATAGGGCTCTATATCAAAGAAAATGTAGCGGAAACATAATAGCCGTACAGATCCTAAAGGACACTAGAACCTGATGCTCTGATACCACCTGTGACACCCCGACTAATTAAACACCGGGTAGCTACTCCTTTATAAAATTAATTCAAAATGCCAAGTTGGCTCAGTTAATAGCATCACTGTCGAAAATGTTTTATTTTTACTAACCACCTAGTATTTAAAAAGTAAGTGCCAAATTTTATTAAATCTGATTAACATGCAACAGAAGTAATGAATAACTAAATAACACCATTCACCATGCTGAAGTAAAATGGATAACCATCACAATATGTAAATAAAACCTGGAGGAAAAACTCCTCAATACGAATCCCACAACTGATAAGTAAACTGAAATAAATAACTAAAACTGAATACTGAGCAATACATACTAGAGTCTGAAAACTGAAATGTAAAAATGATGTCTCTAAATAGAAATGGGCAACATGCCCTACAACGGATAGATGGTGACTCTGGAATCCAAAAGATAGAAGCGTCTACATGCAAATCCCTGTAGCTTCCACAAGCAGCTACAGCTCGTCACCTGAATGAGTATCCTATGCTTGGTGTCCCTGTGGCTGGGCACCTAAAATGGTTTTACAAGAAAATATATTTGAAAGCAAATGGGTCAGAGCCCGAAAATGGAAATCATTTTTTAAAAAAAACCTGCAAGTGCTTTAAAAACATTTAAAACATTGAATGCAAAGTACATGTTAGGACGTGCACTCACATTAAATTCTCACCTCTCGACTAACTGTGCACTCCTAACGTAAGTACCCATCTATAACTACCTTTTCCACTAGCTGAGTGACAACGTAACTAGCTAGACTACCAAAGGTTCTACCCATTTTACTCGGTTCCAATTAACATAACAACGCTCGTAATTAAATAGAGGTTTAACGTAAACTCAGTTACTAAATATGCCATTGATATAATTATCAGTTAACTCGTTATATTCTCAAAACAATACCGTAATATTTTTACAACATTAACATGAGGATTCCCATTAATATAACGTATATTATTCATCTCATAAATATACAATACAAGCACCCCGCAATCTAAGATGTAGTGCACACATACTCTGCTATCCATCCCGGTACATCACGTACATAAGGATCACATATTCCGAATCTCTCAGGAATAGTTCAGATAACACAAATCACAAATAGTGGAGGCGAACACAGTCACCATCACATGGGTCACGCACATACCTACGCTCCCATGGTCAGCGGACTTATTAATGTCACAATAAGTCTTTCTATGACCTATGTTCATCAAGGTACCAGTCTATATCCCCCCCGTAGGCACACAAGGATTAGAGGGTCCTAAGCGAACGAAACCTCCCGTGATAGCAAGTATGGTAGGTATGTCATACATACAATCCATATATCAATACTAAGTAAACACACATCTTAGTAATACCGTATTATATTCGTAGTACATTTTGCACTCTCGTACTAAGTATAATTATCACAACTTATTTTATTCCGGCTCATAATTATACGTGCCATAATTTATCCTCACATAGTAGAAGACACTCACGTCTCAACCCAAATGGTTCATTGAATATAACTCTAGTATATGATTTACTCATCTCAATAACCCAAAAGTCCCAAATCAATCACTATATCATCAAAGGAATACTAACTCTACCCTTGAACCAGTTCCCGGGACTCCAAAAGTCAAAACAGTCCAAAAAGGACCAAACTGTCAACTCGTTAGAAGTCTTGTTCGAACGAGGCTTCGAACGAGTTTGGACTGTCAGGTCGTTAGAAGTCTCGTTCGAACGAGGCTGTTCGAACGAGATCCCAGTTCGTTCGAACGAACTGACCCTTCTAACGATATCTCGTTCGAACGAGATATCGAACGAAAATCCCTACTCGTTAATAACGACTGGTCAACTCGTTAGAAGCTCGTTCGAACGAGTTCGTTCGAACGACCTGGGGGCTGCTTCTAACGAGAGGCCAGTTTCGGCCCAGAATTTCCCAAAAATCGTTTTTCACCATTTTTACTCCTCAAATCACCTCTAAAATTTATCCCAACAATTGTTTTAGAGTCCCTAAACAATTCTAAACATAGTATAACCACATCCTATCACGTTTGTATGAATTTACTCACCCAAATCATCAATCAATTTACAATTACATAAACTTTTCCCCAATTCATTTATGAACATGAACCCTAAAATTTAAAACCTTCAATTCATCAATTAAAATCCGTTTTTCTTTCACCCAAATCATGTATTAACATCAGATTAATCAGTTACCTATCCTTCTACATGCAATCCTTCTCAAATTCCTCAAGTTTTATCATCTAGACTACATGGGTTTTCATATTTCATCAAGAACAACCATAAATCTGAATTTTCTAACATGGAAAAGACATTCTCAGTAATTAAATGGAAATAAAGTCACTTGCCTTGGTTTGATTTCTGAATTTGGTGTGGATTTGGTGTAGAATTTCTGCAGAATTCCTCTCTCTCTCCTTCTCCAAGCTTTCTTCTCTAAAAAGCTATGGTGGCTAGGGTTTCCTTTGGGGAACTTATGAAAACCTAATTTCATAAACCTCCGTAGCTTGTTGGGTTAATAAGGGTTGGTTGGGTCAAATCCTTATCAGATTACAACTCTCAATTTTCGTCACTTTTAATTACCCAAAAATACCAAATTACTAAAATACCCTTTATGGTGCCGGAATGGCCTAAAAATACCCCGGGACCCAAACTATACCCCCGGCTAGTGTTTTCTGACTATCTCGACCCTTCCGGACGCGTCGGCGCACTCAAAACGACCATACGGATTATAGATTTTAAATTCACTTTTAATATCAAAATATTATACCGTGACGCGGCGGTCCCACGCGTCTCAACAAAATTTCCAAATTGCCGTATATAAATCTCACGACAAATTTTATAATACCAAATACATATATAATCATATATGCACTTAATCAAATACCAATTCGTATCTCATTAGTATTTTTAACCCGGATTAATTTCCAATTAATACGCATTTAATTAATTAATCCCAAAAATAAATATAGCCAAAAGTACGGGGTATTACAGTCATCTTAGGTGCTTTTGTTACAATCTTTTAAATGGACCTAGGAAGGTTAATAAAAGAATAAATTCGATTCCCCAAACCCCCACGTGTCGTTACAAATCTATTTGGGTTAGAAAATCGGATTTAGAGGCATATGATCTTTTTGTTCACAACTCTCGTTTGCTTGCACGTGTTTCACCCCATGTGAAATCTTTTGGTTGATTGTGTTGAATGTTTGTCATACACTAGTTATACATCATGTTATATTCTTTCTAGTGTTATGACTCACTTTGATGTAGCGCACTTTGATTTATTTGTTGCATTTGTGTTTCGCTACTGTTTTAGCATTGTTTTGGATCTGTTTGCCCCTTACAGGTACTGTTTTCATGAATTTTTTGCACTGGGCAAAACTGTATTATTTACTGGGCATTCTAGGAAGTTTTTGATTTTCTCATTCGAGCGAGATCTATATGTCGTTTGAGCGGCCTTTCTGGAAATTCTATTTTTGCTTCCCTTCTGATTTCAGTACCCGATGTTCATATGCTTAGGTTCTTGGTACTGATGGGTTGCTTATGGTCAGTTTATATGCAGTTATTCTTGGTATCCATGCTTAATTGATAACACTGCATTGCTCATTTATCACATCTTCTTTAATTGTGGATTCTCTTGTCTGATTATTGTTTTCTAGCATAGGATGTTGCTCATATCGATATTATATGCCTACTGCTGGTTGTATCACTTTGTAGTTATATTTTTTATGTTTGAAAATTTTGAAAAATACAAAAAGATTTTATTTTGATAAATTTTTGAAAATCCAAAAATATTTTTGTATTTTGTTTACACCGTTTATGGATTGACACTTAGGAGTCACAACATCATTCCATTTTGTTTCATGTGACTATTTGATAGTGTTTTGAGACAATAGGTTAAATCATCCATGTGTTTTATAATTTTTGGAGTCATTAAGATGTAATTAAGTGTTACTTCCTACATGTTTGAATCATAACTTCCTTTATTGCACACATGCACGAATTTATTTGATTATTGTGCTTTTCTTATCACATGTTGGTTGGGTGTTTTCACTTCAATCCTGTTCTTAAAACGAACCAAGCGCGATAAAACTTGATAAGAAAGTTGTGCATGTAAGAACCGTTTGTGAGTTTGTGTGCTTTATTTGAAAACGGGGAAGGGCTGCGAAAGGTTCACATTTGACCCTTGCGAATACTAAGCCACCGTTATATCGGACCTAAAAAATTGAAGAATTTTATTATCTGAGGTTTAAAAGAGCCCGAAAAATTTAAAGGCAATAAAAAGAAATTCATGCCAATTATGGGCCAATTAGGTTTTTGCACCAATTCTCCAATGTTTGAGAATTTAGATTTCCTCTAAAAGAAAATATGCATGAGGGAGTTTGGTTGGAGATTTTAAACGGGTTTGCACGTCCTTGAAAGCCTTGAAAAAGCGCTATATTGTTTTGGACGTTATTTGTGTGGAAATCACTTTGACTTTGATTTGTTGATTTGCATAAGACGATGTCATCTAACTTCAATAATTTTTACACCTAAGGATACTTTTGATGTTCATTTGTTAGGGGTACACATATGCATCGTGCACATATGCTTGATTGAGTTGATTTACCTATCGAATGTGTTCACACCCATACATTCCGTTTCCATGACTTGGTTGTTTGAGTTTAAATCCATGGTGTGATTTTTTTTATCTTATTTTTTTATGAATTTAAAAAAACATCAAAAATAGTTTGTGAAGATTATTTTTTGTATCTCTTTGTAAGATCACGTTTGCCATTAGATTGATGTCTTGTTTTGAATACCGTGACACCCCGACTTTGCTTGTTTGATTTATTCTTCTCATTTTTATTTGGGGACATAATAAAAAGGGGGAGAAAGAATTATCATTTTATGGGGTTATGGGGGAGTTTTTTAGATTTGACTTATGCTTTTCTCATACATTGGTATGTGGGTTTATCTCATTTCAAACTCTATACGTCACTCGGTACTTTTATTTTTCTCATGTGTGTAGGTACTACATTGATGATCACTGAATTGCACACCCTGATGAGACAAGCTTTGAGATTTTTGAGAATTTGAAGAACAAACAATGAAGACTTATTCATTTGTACCTTTCCAGTTTTGGGTTCATGGGAGGGTAGATTTGTATAGGCAATTTGGTATTTGATAATTCGGATATTTTTATGTA
Source organism: Sambucus nigra (assembly GCA_949130495.1). Lineage (NCBI taxonomy): Eukaryota > Viridiplantae > Streptophyta > Magnoliopsida > Dipsacales > Adoxaceae > Sambucus > Sambucus nigra. The sequence goes on along the minus strand of OX422211.1, from coordinate 432,959,500 downwards.
TGTACTACCGGCATAGACATAGGGGGAGATTTGTAAGGACATTTTTCTCAAGTCCGATATCTTACATTTGTGTATGTCGTACGCTGCTACAAAAGTCACGTCACTTCATGATCTCACATTATGGCCTCTATCCGAATTTCAGGAATCAAGCATTCAACATCTCCATTATGTGTCCCACATCTGCCTCAACGACTTCACGTTCCACGATTTTAGGCACTTTATGCAAGTGGTACGCAAAAGAAGTCAAAATAATGAAAGATGCAAGATATGAAAGTTCAAGGACATTTTGGTAATTTTATATCCACCATCCAGAGGTCCGGTCAACTAGAAATGTGAATATCTTAACGCCACGAAGATACTGGAAGAAACGGTACCTCAATCCGAGCTAAGCTGAAGAAGTTATGGCCCTTTAAAAATGGAAAAAATTTTGAGAAAATCCTTATGAAGAATGCTGTGTGTTTTAGCCCCCAAACCAGTGAAGTTTTGTGAACCGAAGGGTAAACTGGTTCGAGGGAGAACCGGTTAGAGGTACATGCCGAACTGGTTCGGGGTACCTGACGCTGGCAAGAGTCCCAATGACTTAAAATTCCTTTTGGTTTACTTATAAAATCCAACTCGGGGGAGTTATTTTAAAAGACTTGGAAAGACGATTTTGAGAATTCTATTAGCTCAAGTCTTCATATTTTTTGTCCCAAAAACTCATGTTTTGATTCACACACCATTCTCATACTTTTTTGAATCCTTTTGAAACCCAAGAACACTGTTTTGCTTTTGTTCGTACTTGTGGAGAAGGCGGCTCTCTTCTTTATTGCTGCCCTCCTGGAAAGGGAAAGTTCCAGTCGACGAATTTATGGAGAAGCCATTCTCTTCTTCATTGCTTCTCACCTAGAGTTCCTGCGGGAGATTCCAACCGAGACATCGAAACCGACGCCTGAGGGTATTTCGTATATCGCTCTTATTTTCATTGTAATCCGTGTAACCGTTTTTACAAATTATAGTGAAAATAAAAAGGGTTTTCCCCTTTGGGGGATTTTTCCTGAAATTGTTTGTTTTATCCTGTATGCTTTATTTTATTGGATAAATCATCCAGATGCATATTTTAGGGTTTAACTAAAATTTGGGATTAATTAAAATTGGAGTTTATTTGAGAATTCGCAATATTTCTGTTGTAGCGATTCTACAATGTTCTATAATTATGATCTTCGAAATCAATCAAGTACACGATTTAGAAGGAGTATGGAATAAACTTGTGTTGGATTGTGGGGTTGATGGTCATTATGGCTTGTATTGAATGATCATAGTTTGATACGGATGATGGATACTTAAAATAATCACTTTATTAATTCTTCATAATATACCTTTAACTAATTATTTTTCTTAATGATTGTCCGATCCTAAAGACTAATATTTATAATAGAGTCATTTGGTTAACTTGTTGTGGTTGTGTTTACCCCGTCCTTAAATGGTTATTGTTTGGGTGAACAAAAATTGGTGGAAGGGCTTGCGCAATTGGTGGACAAATAGTAATTTTATATTTTATTAAATTAAAATTAACTTAATTTGTATGTCTAATTGATCTTGTGGAAAACCATTATTTATTTAAGATTAATTACAGCCATAATTTGTTGTGTCTTCACCCTTAAGACTCATATTCACCCCCTTATACATATTTTCTCAGGAAAAATGAGTCACAATAGTAATTACTGAAAACAAGAGTGCAAGAGGGTGCAGTTTGACCGCACTAAATTTCTTTCAGTAGTGCACGCATTATAGAGGGAACTCTGGTTTATAAGTATGGTAATTGAAAATTTAAACAAATTAATTACCTTACAAATTGTGGAGTTCATCTCTCACAAGAGTATCTGTTCGATCATATTTTGTTTTCATTGCCATAGTGCTAAGATAAGGTAGTAGAGAATAGATTATGTGCATAATCCCGACAGGGCACTAATGTTGGTAACAAAGTTAGAAAAAGACGAAAAATATATTCATCCTTTGTGGATAAAATTTCGTAAAGAGATCATTCACCCAGATTATTTACATCTCGCGACCCATGCATATTAAAAATTAGCTTGCTAATAAGTTTAAGAAGAAAGGATTTCGAGTTCATGTCATGGACCTTTATACGTCAATCATAGACACACTTCTGCCTAATTGGCCGCGTGCAAAATTTCATAGATTTCTAAAAACTAATATTGATTGGATGAAAATCAGACATATCGAGCACGTTTTAAAAGCTGTTGAAAATAAATATACATGCATATATATATAAAGAGAGAGAGTTGTAAACTGTATTTTCTTACATATGTCATAATTTTTTTAATTGTAGGAAATGTCAAACAAAAACGACAATAATTAACAAAATAGTGGAACGCCGCTAAATGGGCGCACTCCTACGCCCCAAGCTCAATTATCAACTCCTCCGGGACATCAATACTCTACTCCATCGTAGATTCATTCTACTCTATATCTAAGTCTTCAAACTCAATAAATCCCAAATAATCTGACACCCCCCAACTTCTACTGCAGATGGATTCAAATCTAACCCTAAGAAGCACATTATATTCTTAATTAGCGGGGATAATCCAACTAGTGATAAAGCGATGTTCAGCTTTTTTTTAAATTCATTGTATGTCTCTAGGAAAGATGATTGTGGGCGTCGGGGGCGTAGACATTGGAAGAAGGTTGAACCTTCCTTAAAGGTTGACATTTAGTAGCAACTTAATAAAATGTTTTCATTCTCAACCGGTTTGAAGCCAAAGGTTCTTTTCAAGGTAGATGATGCTTTAAAACCTATAGAAAGAACCTTCGGAAGAATTTTTCCCAAAGAGACAACGAGTTCTAATATTTTTGGTCTGAAAGGAATAGTTCCAAAAATATTGAAATGATCACTGACTAATGGAATGACTTCTTGGAGAATGAGGCTAGTGAGGAAAAATTGAAGAGTGTAAGAAATAAGATGAATAGATCAAAAAAGTTGATGCCCACAAAATTGGGGAAAATCTTTGATGATATTAAAGGCGAATGGGAGGAACAGACCAAGGGATTTCGGAAGCAGGTAAAAAATCTAATTGGGTCAACTTGTACTAGCACGCCCAATGGAAAAAAGGGACCAATAAATTTCTAGACAAATTGGCATCAACTTTGGCGACTTTTAATTTAGTTACTATATATACATATACACATTATAATATAGGTATTATTAAAATCATAGTCCTAAATATAATATTTCATTAGAAAAAATGATAGGGGCCATGTCCAGTAGTCAGTTTGAGTGCAGCCCCAATGATATTTAATCAGATGCCCTAGCCAAGATGTTAGGGAGAGACCATAAGGAGAGGACAAGAGGTGGTGGGCTCACATATGCCAAGTACCAAATTACATCACAGTGCACCTTTATTAGACGAGATCTCTTAAGTGAGTGGTGAGGTGGCGAGGGGGTTAAAGGAAGGTGAAAGGACAGAAGGAGAGGTATCAGAGATTCAGAAGGACATGGCACTCCTGATGAATGAAATTCATCAATTGGTCAGACTGTTAAGTCAACAACAAGGTTACCCCCTCATATGCCTCAAACATTCCCCTATCCTCCTCCTGGAAAATTTCCCTCCCAAATGCCTCCTCTCTGAACATTCCCTTCGCAAATGCCTACACTTGGAACATTCCATACATCATCATCATCCATCCATGCTGACTTTGGTGAGGGGTATCATATACAGAATTTGACTAATACCAGGGTTATTGGAATGTGCACTCATATTTCCATAATTTTTGAAACACAAGTCCACATTCGGCCTTTGGCAATGGGTAAAGCTCAAATTTTAGTCGATAAAATATACTTTGGTTTTGGAGATGAGCCTGCGTATGTTGACCAAGGGGAAAGGCCATTGTTCTCAAATTTTGCAAATTCTTTTACTACTTCGCTAGTTAATTTGTTGCTCAAGCCTATGAATTGAACAATATTTTCTTTTTGAAGAAATTTGTAATATCTTAATGAATTTGGTTGTAATATATGTTTTGTTTGAATTAATTTTCTTTGAATGGATTTTCTTGTAATATTTCTTTTTGATTGAGTTTAATGAATTTAGTTATAATATCTATATCGTTTGAATGAACTTTCTTGTAACATTTCTTTTTGATAGAGTTTAATGAATCTGCTTTGAATTTGTTTTGAATTTTGAAGACTGTTGAATGGTTTTCCCACAATACAAAGAGTGATGGGAGAGAGTCATAAAGCATCTCATAATTATGTGAAGAGTGATCGAGAATTTATTAAATATGCAAATAGAAATCTTAATAGTTATAAGATTCCATGCAACCGTTGTATAAAATGAAAAATTTAAGTCTTCAGAAGACGTTGAATTGTATTTACTAATGTGGGGTATGATGCAAGACTATAAGATATACACACAATGGGAAAAAGAAGGTACCATATGTTCCAGAAAAATTACCGGTACATACCGCGTGACGGAACCTCATCGGGTGGAAGTGGTGAACGAATCTCTAACACGTCGTCATTTGACCGACCTAATTGATGATGCTAACGGAGTCCATCACAATCAAAACCACCAGACTATGGATATAGATAATGTGTATTATGACCAAGTTGATGTTAAATTACACAAATATTGAGAATACTTACAATTAAAAGTCGATGCAGCTAGACTTTTGTATAAAAATTGCGAAGAAGGTCACTCGATATTATACACAATAATCGATTTGCATAATTTTAAGAGTTAAATTAGTTTGTTGGGAAATAGTGTAATCGAAATTCTTAAATGAGTTAAAGGCATTCTCCCAGAAGCTATCAGATAATTACCCTAGCATGAAGAAGAGATTCAAGGGTTTGGGTTTGAAGTACAAATCTATTCATGCATGCATTTATGATTGCATATTTTACCACGACGAGCACGAAGAGAAGGACAAGTGTCTTGTATGAAGTGAGCCTAGATATGTGCCATGCAAGAATCAAAAAGTCAAGTCTATAAAATATCACAAGTGCTCGCTAGTTCTTCAAAAGATTTTGAAGTACTTTTCCCTCGAGCCAAGGTTTAAAATAGTTTTTCATTGTACCGTGGATAGAAGAGCCATGATATGGCACGCTCGATGCGAGATGGGTGGGAATTTGATGCGTCATCCAGTTAATTAAATCATCTGGAAAATTTTAAATGCACGACACCATGAATTTGTAAAGGAACTGTGTAATTTTCATCTTACATTATCAACTGATGGGTTTAACCCTTTAGGTAATTTACTAATCAGAGTTATTGGTCAGTTCTCATGGTGCCTTTAAGTCTCCCTCTGACACTGTGCATGAGAAAGGAATTCACATTGTTATTTTTATTGAAACCCGGGCCGAAGGTTCCCAGTTTTGATATTGATATATTATTAGCCCCATTAATCAAAAAACTTAACGAGTTATGGGATAAAGGCATGACAGCATTTGACTCATATAAGGGTGAAGAGTTCACACTTAAAGCAATGGTGATATGGGCAATCCACGACCTTCCTGCTTATGGGACCTTGTTTGGTTACAATGTTCATGGTTATTATGGATATCCCATATATTGGGAGTAAACTGAAGCCAATTCCCTAACTCATAGTGGTAAGATTAGTTATACGTGTCATTATAGATTTTTGTTGACCAATCACCATTTGGGAACAAAAAGTACAACTTATTACCTATCAATCATGAGCGTAGGACAAAACCTGCTCGACTTTCTGGTCAGCAAATTGAGGAAAAGGTTAAGGCCATGACTACGAAGCATACATACATAGGCAAAAACCCTTAGTTTGTAAACCTAAAGCATTAGGATAGGGGGAATCTGAATGAACCTGGTAAAATGAAGGCATGGTCCAGACGATCAATATTTTTTTACTTAACATATTAGAAAGATCATCGTGTAAGGCATGTAATTAATGTGATTCACACATCGATAAATGTTGTGGAACATCTGATAGGAACATGTTTGGGTGGATCTCATTCAAAAGATGGAGATCGGGCGCACCGTGATCTATGAGATGTAGAAATAAAAAAGAAAATGTGGTTAAAAAATGATCCTACAATAGGAAGAATTTATATCCCACGGACTATTTTCACTTTGACTACTAGTGAGAAAAAGATCCTCTAAGACACGTTCAACTTGAAGACTCCAACTAGTTATTCTGATGATTTGCACAAGGTAGCATGCTACTAAACAAATGACCTGAAACAGTGCAAGTATCACGACTAGCACATCATCATTCAATTAATACCTTGGCTATTTAGGCATTCCTTTTATGAACACAAAGATCTCTGTCGGGAAATTATTATGCAAATAAGTTTCTGACTTACCCTACTTTATGTAAAATTGGTAACCAAAAATCACATTACAGCAGCGAAATCAACTATAGCCAAGGAAGTTTGTGTATTAGAGAAATATTTTCCTTCATCGTTCTTCGATATCAGCATCCACCTGTTTGTGCATTTATGCGATGATAATTTGTTGTGTGGCCCCGTTAGGTATCACTGGATGTATCCTTTTGAGCGCCTGATGAAAACCTTTAAAATTATGTAAAGAATAGATGGTATATTGGAGGGTCAATTACTGAAGAACACGTAACTGTGGAATCATCCCTATACACTCGGGAACATATGCTAGAACAAGAGTTGAGGAGGTTCAATCCTTATAGAGAACGAGTGACAAGGGAACCTGGCGAGTTTGAGGATGAATTGCCTTTTGGTAACCCTAAAGAGGTGAGACTCACTAATCAATAACACATAAGAGCAACTCGTTATGTCTTCGAATCACAAGATGAAGATGAAGATTAAAGGGAGTAAGTAGCTACATAATTAACTAAATTACTCTTGTTTAATTTTATTTATTCTATATATTATTATCTAAACTCTACAATTTACCTTTAGAAAGTACGACAGTGAAATCGCCCAAATCAAAATATTAGTTATACAATGAATGATTTTTGGGCATGGTTATCAAAAGTGGTAATTTCCACCTCTTATGTGTACAGTTGTTTAATCACGTGGAATAAAAAAATACCCTAATATAAATTTATAAATAAATACAGCTTCCAAAGAGAGGTGATGTCTCGTCAACACTTGCAAGCCTAGAAAAAGGTCTCAAATTTCAACCAAAAGAGTTTAAGAAAAAATTTGCACCAATGGTTTCAATTTCGTTGCATATCCATTTAAGGGAAAGCTTTTGACGCAAAATAATAAAATTTCAATTTCTTCCTTGACTACCTATGTCGCTAGCAAAAGCAACAAAGTCCAAAAGATACAACGCTAACATATTATGGGATTGTCTAACAAATTTGGGAACTTGATTATTTAGATTTCACAAAAATCGTATTCTATTGCTACTGGGTGAAGGTAGAGGACACTACGAACGCCTATTAAGTTAATCTTGACTCCAAACTTATCATCGTAGATTTATCAAAAATGAAGAGTAAAGATCGCATAGTTGAAGAGACTTTTATTTCTTCCTTTCATAACATAAAGAAGGTATTATACTCTAAGTGCATATACGATGGCAATTGGTCTATAGTTATGCATGCACCGAAGGGTATGACTACTGAAGCAAATGCATTAAAGGCTCCTAAAGTGTTCCAGTCTGCTCTTGATGACACCCTAATTTTAAGGATCTTTTAGGTGATTTAGATGAAGATTGAGTATCAAAACATTACTTTATTCTTAGCAATCCTATTTGTATCCTATTATTATCAAAACATTATTTTATTCTTGGCAATCCTATTTGTATTCTATTATTATATTGGCCCTTGACAATATAATTTGTATCCAAGTTGTATCTTATTAGTTTGATTTATAAATGTTTATTTTGATTTACGGATGTTTAATTTGATTTATGAAAGTTTAGTATGAATTATGAATGTCTAGGGGCACGGACACCTCGCAAGGGATGCCCAATTTCATTTATGAATGCATTTATCTTGAGCCCTATTTTATCGTAAAAGGTATAGTGGTTGTCCATGTTAACACGGGTGATTTTCTCTCTTGGGTGTTCGGACTCTAACTTGCACCTTTTTATATTAACTTCCATCTCGAGATTTTCCAGCATAATTTCCCTGAGTTTCTTTTCCATAAAGTCGTAATTTGTTTTCTTAATTGATTCTTAATTCATCAGAAATTTTTTGACATTGTCGAACTCGGACATGCGAAAGGCTAATCAGATAGCCATCTCGATGAGAATTATCCTGGAGTTCATGTCTCTAGTCCGATCAACCTTTCACATGTCCGAGTTCGACAATGTCAAAAAAATTCTTATGAGTCGAGACTCAATCATGAAAATCAAATACGATGCCATGGTAAAGGAATATGTTTTGTTGGAAAATCTCACAATGGAAGTTGATTTGAAAAGATACAAGTTAGAAGTTGAACACCTTAGAAAGAAAATCACCCGCATTAACGAGGACCTTAAACTGTACCAAGTTTGAGAAAATAGGGCTCAAGAGAAATATAATAGGCTACTAGAAAAAGACAATATTGTGTAGTTAAATCATGCCAAAACTAACGCAGGAACCAGGTAGTCTTTACTTTCACTCGCATTTGATATGAATATTTTTTAAATGTTTTATTCCTATATAATGGTTAATTAAGTGCTTAGTTGGGGGTAAAACCAAAATAGTTGGAGAATATGACCAAAACTTGCAAATAGTTAGACTTAGGCTTGACAACATGCCATTGAAGGACGAAAATGCAAAACTACCCCCAAATGGCCCTGCAAAAGGATCGAACACCTCGCACGGGGCCATCTTAAAACGTAGCACCTAACCGCATAGTCACAGAACTCCTGGTTCGAGAACATAACCAAAACTTATAAATAGTTAGACTTAGGCTTGAAAACATGTCGTTAAAGAGCGAAAATGCAAAATAACTCCTAAAATGCCCCACAAGAGGCACAAACACCTCGTATGGACCAACATAACATGTAGCAATTGACGCGCGTAGTCACAGGACTCCCAGTTCAAGAACATGACCAACACTTGCAAATAGTTAGACTTGGGATTGAAAACATGTCCTTGATGAGCAAAAATGCAAAACAACACCCAAACGGCCCCACATGAGGCATGAACACCTCGCACGGGACCAACGTAAGACGTAACAATTGATAGTGTAGTCACGGGACTCCCGATTTGAGAACATGACCAAAACTTGGACATAGTTAGACATAGGCTTAAATATATGTGGTCACGGAGTTAAAATGCAAAATAGACCCCAAATGGCCCCGCAAGAGGCACGAGCACCTCACATGGGATTAATGTCATATGTAGCAACTGACCATAGAGTCACGATACTTTCAGTTTGAGAACATGATCAAAACTTGCAAATAATTAGACTTAGACTTATAAACATGTCATTAAAGGGCATAAATGAAAAACAGACCCTATTGGCCTTACAAGAGGCATGAACATCATGCACGGGACCAACTTAACACGTAGCAACTAATCGTATAGTCACGGGACTCCCGGTTCAAGAAGGTGACCAAAACTTATAAATAGTTAGACTTAGGCTTGAAAACATGTCATTGTAGGGAGAAAAAACAAAACAATCCTTAAACGACCCCACAAGAGGCACGAACACCTCGCACGGAAATAACGTAACACGTAGCAACTGACCGCATAGTCACGGGACTCCCGTTTCAAGAATCTAACCAAAACTTGAAAATTATTAGATTTAGACTTAAAAATTTATCGGGCGAAACGCAAAAAATACCCAAATAGCCTTGCAAGAGGCATAAACACCTCGCACGGGACCAACGTAACACGTAACAACTAATCCCGTAGTCACGAGACTCTCGGTTCGAGAATATGACCAAAACTTGCAAATATTTAGACTTAGGTTTGAAAACATGTCGTTGAAGTGTTAAAATTAAAAATGGCCCCACAAGAGGCAGAACACCTCGCACGGGACCAACGTAACGTGTAGCACTTGAACGCGTAGTCATGGGACTCCTGGTTGAAGAACATGACCAAAATTTGTAACTATTTAGACTTAGGCTTACAAACATGTCGTTGAAGGTAAAAAACCCAAAACAACCTAATTTAGAGTGTTCTCACAATTATGCATTCACATATATTTTCGTAAATAAAAAACCAAAAAAGGGGGCCTATGCCATAATTCTCAATTTCGAGAGTTCTCAAAATTCTCTACACTTTCAACACATTTGACATAAATTTTCATAAAGCAACAGAGACATCATAGATTCAAATTATGATTTAATACCCAACCTTGTTCATGTTACGAACTACGTGAATTTTGATTCTATTTTTGGCTACGTAGGCGCTCCAAAGTTATTTTGGGGATTTAAGTCCTTTGTTACTTACCACTTGGGACATTTTGAAGTTTTGTTTGTAGGTCTCATTGGAGAAGAAACATTTGGAACATATTCACGCAAGCATTCATTGAATTTTTATTTTTGTTGTACATATTCATGCAAATACGCGTCGTATTTTTTTGTGTTGTATATGTTCACGCAAGCATGTGTTGTATTTTATTACATATTCACGTAAACATTCATTAGTTAACTTGTGTTGTGTTATTACATATTCACACAAGAATGCTTTCATTAACTTTTATTACATAGTGGTGAAATATTTATTTCTGGAAATGTAAACAAGTTTGAAAAATATGCAGCTTTTTTGGGGCTACAAAAAAATAAATTATATTATTTAAATCTTTTTTATATGGTCACCGTGACCATATATATTTTTTAAAATTAAAATAGATTTTTGTTCACGGTCCAAAACCCTAAACCCAAATTTAATTTAATTTAAAAAATAAATTTGGTCACGATTTCGGACCGTGACCAAATATTTTTTTTAAATGAAAAAAATTTGGGGTCACGATTTAGACGGTGACAACCATGACCCCCACAGTATTGTGGTCACGAGTTCTGACTGTGACCCAAGTTTTCCCTTCTGGGTCACCGACATGGATAGTGACCCGCCATGGTATTTGTGGTCATAGGTGTGGACCGTGACCCATGTTCTCCCCTATGGGTTACAATTTTCGACTGTAACCCCCAATTTTGTCACGCTTAATATTGTCACGAGTTTAGACCATGATCTATAGGAGTAGTCATGGGTCAAAACTGTGACCGTTGGTGATATATGGTGTAATGAGTAGCCTTTATTTATCACTCCTTCGATGGCCTCCTTAATCCTGAAGTAGTCAATAGTGTTGTGTCCATGGTTCCTGCAAAACCTGTAATACTTATACTTGTCTCTCAGCTTATCTGTGGTCCTCTCGAGTTTTGGAGGTGGTAATAGATCTAGAGCTACGAGAGAATTGAAGTGCTTGGTCTCTAAAGGCCCAATTTCTTTTACTCCGCCTTTCTTTTTCTTAGCATCATCTTATTCAGAGGTCTCCCTAAGATTGAAGAACACATCTTTCCTCTTTCCCTCCTTGGGAGATGCTGCAGCATGTCTTTCTGAGAAGCCATCCTTAACATTCATATATTTTCGAGATCTTTCAAGCAGCTCAGTCATTGATTTTAGTGTTTTCTTGATAAAAGACCTTTGTGAATCTTATGAAGTGAGGTCGGAGATGAAGGCAGACACACAAATATTGTCATTTAGATCATAAACTTGGAGAGACTCTTGGTTGAATCTATTGGCATAATCTTTAATAGCTTCGCCGGTATTTTTCTTAAAATGAAGGGGGGAAGTGATAAATTTTCTCATCTTCTGAGATCCAATGAAATGGCTAAAAAGTGATATTGCTAACTCAGTGAAGCTTCAAATCATCCTTGGTTTGATATTGGAAAACTAGTGCCTAGATTTTTCCCTTAAAGTGGCAGGAAAAGCAATGCATATGACCTTTTCTGTGGTGTTTAGTAGGAGAATGAGTAATCTATAGTTATATAAGTGATCAATGGGATCTTTAGACCCATCGAATGGTTATATAGTAGGCTTCTTCCATCGAATGGAGACAATGTCTTTTAGAGTGCCAACTCAATGGTATTAGGAGTTTGAGCATTTTACTGGTTGAGAAAATTCCCCAATCGGTCTTGTATCTTCTTTATCTCATATTCACAGGGCCTAGCTAACGTTGAGCCTCCTTGGGACTGATCTCCAAGGAGTGATAGTCTATCCTTTATAGGAGTGTGGATCATTAATCTTTGGGAGGCTCTTGGCACATCCTATAGGTTATTATCTCCCTCTAACTGGTGCTGATGGTTTTCCCTAGTTCTATTATCTTCTGGTGTAATTAGTTCATCCACCACTTAGTGTAGAGGAAGCCTATTGAGAATGGTAGATAGTTGTTCTTGAAGATTTTTTTATCGAGCTTCCATTTCTTTGAAAGAACAAGCCAAAACGGCATTAGTTGTCATATTAAAGAGGGTAAGATGTGTATTTTAGATAAATGGAAAAAAAATTCCCACATACGCCGCCAAACTCGTGGGTGTTGAAATTATATGTGACCTAAACCCACAGGTGCTTTCTTCTGGACCTCAAACAGCTGAGAGAAGAAAAGTGTCAAAGTGTGAGACAATTGTTTAAGGTGGTTCCGACATCAGGGAAGGTTCCTACATCCACTATCAAAGGTGTTATATTTTTTATTAGATCATAAAAGAGAGATTACAATCTAAGAGACCTTTTGAGCTTTGATCAAGAAAGTCACAGGTCTTGTGGCCTTCGTTAACAATCCAAAGGACCTTAGGAATTAACTAATGGACTTCTTTGAGGGTTCCTTAGTATTGATTTAGGGCTCAATAAGGTATTTAAGGTATATGATAACCTAATATAATCCAAGTTACAGATATATGCTCACAATAGTTGGTTGAGAGAGTATTGAATAAGAAGGTAACACTTGTGAATTTTTAAGACTCTTAATTCTCTGGAATTATGATTGATTGAATGCATCCTTAACCTTACCCTAACCTCTTATTTACATGAAAACTCTTGGAGAGAGAATGAGTGGACTTTCATATCATGGGCGTGATGTCTTCTGCGGTTTGACGGCGTCAACAAGGTCATGGGGTGTTGTCAAAGGTTTTGCAGCTGGTGTGAGGTATTTATTGAGTGCATTAAATCCAAATAATATACTTCAATGTAAGTGGTCTAAATAGGTGGTGGTAGGTGAAAGAGTTATGTCATCTACCTGTCAGACTGGTTGCAAAAGCTTTTTGAGAGGTCCAGAAGTTCTCTAACTGTCATGGAGCTGTCATAAGTGGATCTTGAGGTAAAACGCAATGATACACCTCACAGATGAAGGTTATGTGGCCTTGGGAGGTCATTACTCTTCGGTATGAAATTTTCTCTGAGCAGCAGATATAGCGAAACTTCGATGATATATTGGAATTACTATCCTTTATAAGAGTAAGGAGGGACAGTGAGATATGCGACAGTAACGTTGCCTTTTCGTGAGAGTAGAAGAGGTCTTGGGGATTAAGTAGCAATGTGTATGTGGTCTACGTCTAACCCTGGAACCTCTGTTCTTATATTAGGGTATTCAATAAGTCAAAGAGAATTTTGAATACGAAGGGTTAAATGGGGTATCATCAAGTGCTTATAGCAAGAAAACCTATGACACCTCGCCTATTGTAATAATTGGTGATCAATCCTTTACTAAAATAAAACAGGAATCTCATATAGTTCATTCTTAGCATCACTATTGAAAACATTTAATTTACTAATAACCTATTAAACCTGGTGTCAAATTTAAAACTTTTTAACCTACTTAAACAAAATTCCAATTCACAAAGTCAACCATGCAATTAATGAAACTCACACTCACTAGCATAACTAAATTAACCAATAACTATTAGTAAACAATCACAGTACAATAATCCAACTAACTGAAAGGAAAGCAATTGAATAAAATAAATACCAACTAACTGGGAGACATGCCTGAAATAATTCTAAACTACCTCTTATCTAGATCTCAAGGATAAAAGCATCTAATCAATCCCTCCAAGCATCCACAACTATTACAGCATCATCTGACTAGAAGGATGGTTAAGCCAGGTGTCCCTATGACTGAGCACTTTAAGAGTTTTAAAAATATTTTGATGCGGGTAAGAGCCCAAAACCTTTTGAAAATATTTTACAAGTTTTTAAAATACATTAATATATATGAAATGTAGTCATTCATATTTAATCTGGTGTCGCACTCCCATGAGATACCCCTCGCCCATCATAGTGCGCACATAACACATGTATTTTAAACACCCTACTTACGCTACCTAACCTAACTAGTACCACTTCTAATCTTAGTCCCATACGCTGCATTATGACTCATGTATACTTTTATTTAACTTGGAATTCACATTAAGCTTTCGGATCTGCTAATTCATTAAAGATCTCATTTATAATCTCACCAATTCATTTCACATAATTTCACGTTAACTATTAATTCAGTATTCACACATTAGTGTCATGCACCCGTATATATTTCTATCACACTTATATACGTATTTCCACATAGCGTACCCAAGTTGTTCTCACAAATGCGTATAAATTTACTATTCGTAGTATCCTTTAATTTACCCGTATATATATTTACACACACATATATCTACATATATACAAATCACATATCATACACATACATATATATAACTCACTATTATATATAATCACAATTCCTAAAACATTACCTTATGGATTGAAACCATCCCTCTGAGAATTACCCCGTTAGATGTAAATCTATAGCATGCTATTAGGCACCAAGGATATCTCCCTCAACCTGGACTACCAGGTGAGAATCTCACCACCGAACCCAAATCGTAAACGTAAAATTGGAGCTAGTCATAGTCATACATATGTGGGTTATAACCGTACCACATTACCCCCACTGGACTCAAAACTCACATATGGTGGTCATGTGACAGACCTATAACCCTGGGGAACTACACCTACTGGGATTCGCCAGGATAGATCTCCCACTGCGCGCAACCTCCACTAATGTCATCCCCTATAGTAGGTATGTTTCACATATAACAATCACAAACAAATATATTCATATACACACATAAACACACACACACACACACACACACACACACACACACACACACATATATATATATATATATATATATATATATATATATATATATATATATATATATATACTTTCTCTATACCTGTATGTTTATAAAATAAAAATCGATTAACCTTGCATGTGACTCGTAGCACTAGCCTATATTCTCCGAGTCTAAATCCGACTCCCAAATCCATAAGTAGTCTCTTACTTATTTATACATCACGATTACAAATTATTCTAGACATTAAGGCTATCTCAATACAGCCCGTATTTCAATTCCATCCTAAGCTCCCATTCGAATATATTAATATATTTTTTAGCGTCATTCATCCTAAACACTCCTAATCCATACCCCGATTTTACTCCCAACTAATCTTAAGGTAATACTATATTCCAAATATACCAGAAGTCCTAAACCCATCTACAAACCTTCCAAAATAACCTGCATCCCAACCGAATCAATAATACTTCAAAGCACTTAACCTAAGTTGAGAAGGGAAATCGAACTGGTTCGGCTTGAGGACGAACCGGTTCGCCCCTGGGTTTGACTAAACGGGGTTGTTTTGCTTCATTCATAGTTCTACCCAATTAATCCACCAAAATTAGTCCCAAAAATCATCCCAACATATTATAATTCTACCCTATCAATCTCAACATAGGGGTACATGTTTCTACGATTTAATTTCCTCAATATCAATCCAATTCTTGGGATTTAACATCAATTATGCAGAATTAATCATCACATTAATTCTATTACAATTTCCAAAATTCATAAATTAAGAGCACCTCTATTCACAATTCAATTTCATATTTCTCTAGCAAGAATTCATCTTTCAGATAGGGTTCAATTCTCAGATTTCATATAGTATAGTCATCAATCACATTTTATAAGATCATTTCCCAAAATCCTAATCCCAACCAAAAGTTCATATTTATTTTTCACCAATTATGATATGAACTAGATTACAATATATAATATCAAAGAAAGTTAAACACTTGCCTCTAATTGTGAAAATTCTAATTTTTCTTCTTGAGATCCTTTACACGCAATGATCCAAGCCCCAAAATTGTTAAATCTCCTCCCTAAATGGTGTTCTTGTGAAATAGAGTTCTTGAGTTTTCTCTTGAGTTCTCCGTCTCTATTAGTCTCTCTCTAAAATTTAGCTGATTTAGAATGATCAATTGGCTGCCTCTCTCATCTAAAACCCCTTTATATTCCCCTAATCCCGAAATTAGGTTAAATTATAACATTAAAATGACCCGAATACCCTCGTATGGGTCCTGTTTAGCTTAAAAAGTCCCTAAATCCCGATCAAAACCCCTGGGTAGATAATTCTGACTATCTCGATCCATCTCAGATCATTCGTGCACTCGAAATCACCATCTGAGTCACTTATCATCAATATACCATCTTATTTCCAATACGACCCCGAATGCGCATATCGAATAAAATCTCATCAACCCGTTGCTTTACCCACATATGACATAATATAAAATAATATAGTTTCATTTACTTATCACACTAGTAAGTATAATAACATATAAATATTAATCCAATATTATCTATTTAATATTTATTGCATTAACTTTTATTTCTCAAATTATTAAATTACGAGCACAAGTGTAATTTAAATATTCCCAAAAATACGGGGCGTTACAAAACCCATTTAGTGGCTTCTCTTCGAGCCAAGATCAAAAATGTCAGAGACACAACTGATTTTCTTCAAAATGAAAATAACTCTGTAAGGGAGAAGATAGACAAGGTTGACCAAAACTTTAGATAGGATCAAGTGATCAAGAGAAGTCGTCAACATAAGGTGGTGAGACAGAGATACCAGTTTCACCATGGGCCTCGTGTGGTTCGAAGCACTATAATGAAGGATGGATGAATTTTTTGCCCCACCTGGACTAATACAGATAGGTTTCTTATAAGAATGGGTGGCCAAATGTCTGGTATATGTATGGGGTTAACTGTCATTGTTTGGCTCACCCTCTTGGAAGTAAGGTATTCTGGATTCCTACATATGTCATTCCAATTCAGCTGATCACCTACTATCTCCTTGATCATGACAACAATAATGAATTTTTCCATGATCCAGAAGATGGTCGTCATGCTTCAATGACTTCCAAGCTGAATCATCAAAGATGAAATATCTATAGTCATCCATTTTGTATTTCAGTTTTTGTTATTTGCCGAATTGGCTACTTGTAATTAACTGAATATGAATGAAATTATATAGTCAATTCCATGTCTTGAATTTTCCATTTTTTATGTTGAGAATTTTTATTAGTCTCCTTACCTTTTAGGATACCTGCTCACAAAGCCAATCCTCCTGTTTAGAATTTTAGCTGACCAACGTTGGGACACTCAATGCCTAGGGATCCCCTGTAGGTTTTTTCTTGCATGGAAAAGTCTTGATGTTTTCTTGTTTATTAGTGACAAAAATATGTAACCTTATGATATGATTAAGTGTAGTCTCACTAAGGTATTAAAATTGGCAATTAGAACTTGATCGGACAAATTTGAAAAATAAATGCAACTATAATAGCTTTACCATAATGATAATTTATAATGAATGAAGTTGACCAACTATTTGGAACAGTAAGAAAGCTAATTATATGAATCAAACTTTTAATCGTCCAAGAAATTGGAATAATCTAAACTCAAATCTTGAGTAAAATTATGATGTTTCAGAAATAAAATCTCCTAACATTGGCCACACTCCAGGACCTACGTATTCCCCTGTCCCCAATTGTTTCCATATGGTAGGCTCTTTGGAGGTCATCTCTGATGACTTTGAATGGTCCTTACCAGTTAGGACCTAATTGTCCATTTGATGTCTTCCTCGCTCTGCTGGTAACTTTTCTTAGTATATAATCTCCAACATGGAACTTCCTCAGACTGATGCATTTATTGTATTGCTTGGCCAACTGTGATTGATAGGAGGCTAGTTTGATCAAGTCTTCCTTTATTCTTTCCTCAGCTAGGTCGAGCTCATTACTTATGAATTCTTCATTCACAAATTAATTGGGAACGGTCGTCCTCATTGTCGACAAGCTAGCCTCCATTGGAATTATGGCTTCCGTTTTATAAGCCAAGATGAAGGGCGTTTTCTCGATCAACATCCTGGGCATTATTCGATATTCCCATAGGATATGGAGATGTTCATCCACCCATGCACCTTTCCCTTACTCTAGCATTTTATTCATTCCTTCAAGCACTATTTTATTTAAAGCCTTGTCGTGTCCATTGCTTTAGCAGTGGACCACTTAGATGTAGTAGTTTCTGATATTGTAATTGTTGTAGAATTTTTGAAAATGGTCTTCTTTCAAATTGCGTTCCATTATCGATAATGGTTGTTCTTGGCATGCCAAAACACATAATATTCTTACAAATAAACCTGATCATATCGGTGTCCCTTATGTTGGCTAAAGATTCAGCCTCTATCCATTTGGTGAAGTAATATATGTCGACTAAGAGATACTTCTTATTTCCTGGTGTTGTAGGTAGGAGATCCACAATATCCAATCCTCATTGAGCAAAAGTCCACATGATGGTCAGTTACTTGAGATCATTAGATGGTTGGTGAAGTATTGTTGAGAATTTTTTATATTCTTGCACTTCGTGACATATGAGACATCTTTTTGCATGTAAGGCCACCAGTAACCTTCTTTTATAGTCCTGAATGCCAAAGATCTTCCTCCGACATGGATCTCACATATTCCTTTGTACAACTCATATAGGACTTGCTCTACATCGCTTGGATGCAAACACTGGAGGTACAGACCTGTGAAATATCTTTTGTAGATCTTTCTCTTAAGTGATAAGAAAAACTAAGAATATTTCACCTTGGTTTAATAGGCTTGCTTGTTGTCGACAGATAGGATATCCTCTTATAGGTACGCTATGATTAGGTCCACACAACTGTGAGCTTTCCGAATAAAGAGGAATTTTTTAGCGATCTTTGGCTTCACAAAGCTTGGTTGAGTAAGGTATTACACCTAAATTATTCTTTTGAGATTGGAGTCAATGGTTGAACCCAAAGTGTCCACCAAAGTATCTGCATGGTTGTTGTTCCCTCGAGGAAAATATTGGATATGAACTTTCTTGAACTTAGAAACCAAGTCCTGGGAAACTTGTAAGTATGATAACATGCATTTATCTTTGGCGTTACAGTATTCATTTACTTGATTAGATACCAACCTTGAGTCATAGAAGACGTCAAGGTGACTTGCATCAAGGGATAGGGCTTTCTTCAATCTGGCATTGAGGGATTCATTTTCAACCTTATTATTAGATAACTCAAAGTCGAGTCTAATTCCTTGATCAAACATGATTTCTTATGGAGTTACAATGATAATTCCCACTCATCCTTCTTTCAAGTTGGAAGCCCTGTCGACATAGAGCATCGACCTGTTGAGTTGGTCAAACTCTTCAATGTTTACTTGGTTGGCTTGTTCCCCTTCGTCAAGTTCCTTCCCTCCGGTGAAATCAGTAATAAAAAATACTAACACGTGTCCTTTGATTACAGTTCTTGGTTGATAATGAATGTCGAACCTCCCCAGATTCACCGTTCATTTGGACATCTATCTAAAAACATCGACCTTTTCTAAGAACTTCCTTGAGTGGAATTAGGTGATAACTATGATTGAGTGAGGTTTAAAATAGTGCTTAAATTTCCATGAAGTGATCATTACATAGTAATTTATCTTCTCTAGAGGAAGGTAGCATTTCTCGGCGTCAAATAACATTTTGCTAAGATAATAGATTGGGGCTTGGTGCCGCTCTTTCTCGCATATTAAGGTCAATATTTCTGCGTGGTCAGACAGAGCAAGATATAGATAAACTAGATCTCCCAAATTTGGGATTGTGAGTAGGATTAGTTGTCTCAAATAATGATTGATTTCTTCAAGTTCCTTTCAGAATTCTTCATTCCAATCCAGACCATTATTTTCTTCAAGATCACTTCTCAGAGGATTTAGATATGGAGCAATTAAGCACTGCTAATATTTTGGTCAATTTTTTAACATCCCTAACTATTTTGGGTGGATGAACATTGTTAATTGCCTCAAACTGGCTGAGATTTTGCTCAATTACCCTTTGGCTAAATAAGTAGCCCACGAATTTCCCAGACTGCACTCCAAAATAAAATTTGGTTGCATTAAGCTTTATCTTATACTACTGGGACCTTAAACGTCTTCATCGGATCCTATACCAATTTTGTGCTTTCTTTTCACAAGCATATCATCGATATAGACTTCCATTGTTTTACCCGAGTTTTGGTGACCAACTGTTGGTAAGTTGCTCATGCATTCTTGAGACCAAATGGCATGATTGTGTATCAATTTAAGCCGAGGGTGGTAAGAAATGTTCTCCTAGTCAGGATCGAATAGATTAATTTAATGATACCTTGAGTAGGCGTTTAGGAAACTCATCCGTTCATGGTTGGTTGTAGCATTGACCAACAGATCAATTTTTGGCAGAAGAAAGTTATCTTTAGTACAAGCTTTGTTCAGGTCGATGAAGTCCATGCAGACTCTCCATTTCCTATTACTCTTTTTTAAAACAATTGTGTTAGAGAACCACTTCGAGAATTGAACTACTTTAATGGACCTTGCCTCCAAAAGTTTTTCCACTTTTTCTTCCACAACTTTCGCCTTCCCAGGTGATGTTCGACGTGAATTTTATATGACCCATGGGAATGTTGGGTCGATGTGAATTCGGTGGCACGTTACTTAGAGATCAATCCTAGTCATATCATAAGGTTGTCGAGTAAATACATATTGAATCTCTTTGAGAAAAGAAATCAATTATTCCTTTTTCACGTTCGATAAGTGAAATGTCAACCAAAAATTTCTTCTTTGGGTGTGAGTCATTGAACATGACTTATTACAATGATTCCATGAATCTATCTATGAGGTCACCCTTACTTCTTCCATCCCAGGTCTTCCATTCTTTAGTTAATACTTGGATGAAGTAACCTCATCTTTGGTCGTCTCACTAGCGACCACTTTCTCTTTCTTCTTCTCTTGTTTAGGCCTGATGGGAGTGATAAAGCATTGTCGAGCAACAGTCTGATTTCCCTTTATCATCCCATCGGTGATGCATTTGATATTTTAGTGATAAGTGAAGGATACGTCTTTAAATGCATGAAGCTATACTTGTCCCAAGATAGTGTTGTGGGGTAATCAGTGTTCACAACTAAAAATTTGATCATCTTTGAGATATTTCCAGTAAATACTCGCAGTACCACCTTTCTCAAAGGTGTAGTCATCTTTCCAGTAAAGCTACCAAATGGATGTTCGCTTCCTTCAGATCTTCTATCTTGAGGTTAAGCTTCTTAAATAGTTTTAGGTACATGACCTATGAAGAGCTTCCCCGGTCTACTACTTACCTGTCCACATCCCAGTTGGAAATTCTAAAAGTGATTACTAGCACATCGTGATGTGGAGTTCTAACTCTGACTAGGTCTTCATGGGTAAAGACTATATGTTTGCATAGTAAATGTCTTATGGTGGATGATGTTTGTCCGTTGGGTCTTGGCAAGGTAAATCTGGAAAGCCTCTATGACTTTAGTAACTTTCTTAAATTCCATCCAAACAGTTTTACCTTGAATCTCATTTGGATTTGACGCACCGTAGATGACTAAAAACTCATGTCCCATCTCCTCGTTGTCCAGGATAATGTTGGGATTGGAGACGTGCTCCACTGTGGTCTTTGCGCCCTTCCTTTCCACATAATCATGCAGGTGGCCCACTTGGGCCAACTCTTACAAGTGGGATTTGAGTGCTTTGCAGTTCTCTATCTTATGCGCATGTTCCTCATGGTAGGAACATCTCAGGACAGTGTTTTTTTCTTACAGATATTCTGTAACCTTCTTTGGTCACTTGAAATATTATTGATCATTAATCTTATTCAAGATTTTGTATATCGTCTCTTTGAAAATAGTATTGATCGTCGGGTGAGCCTTAATAGGGTCACATCTGTTACTTTTGTATCTACCATTCTACTTATTTCCCCCTTCTTGGGAGCGTTTTCTTTATCATCATTCTTGGTCATTTTTACTAACCACTATCATGTTGGGTCCTAACCACCATATCTTCTACTTTGTCATATTTCTTAATCCTGTACATAAGGTCATTAATGGTGTTGGCCTCCTTCTTCATGAGAGACTGGTTAAACACAAAGTTGCTCAACAGACCAATCTTGAATGAGGCCAAAACTACCTACTCGAAGCAATACTCCACTTCATTATAGGTTTCCCAATACCACATAGCATACTCCCACATGGTCTTCTGGGGTTTCTTTCTCATGGTGAGAAGTGAGTCCATCGTTTTCGGATGGGAACAGCTGGTGATAAATTTGGTAGTGAAAGCCTACGCGAGCTGCCTGAAGCTATTAACCAGTATGTGTGGTAACTTCTCAAACTACTTTTGTGAAGTATCTTAAAGGAAAGAAAGGAATATGTGGCACGTGAGGGGTTCGTTGTTGCTCTTGAGACTCATAGCTTATCAGTACCGGTGAACATGATCAATGGGATCAGTATTCCCATTACAGACTTTGAATCTGGGGGTGCCGAACTTCTTAGGAGGCTCTAGTTCTTCAATTGATCTTGAGAAATAAAACTTCATTTGGCTAATGAGAACCCTTTTTTCTAGTTCCTTAGTGGATCTGTCCCCCCCATGAGCAAGATTCACGTCCATCTAATATCGGATGAGATCATGGAGATCCTTCTTGCGATGACCTCTTTCCTAGTCTTTTCTCTCTGGTGGACTCCTGTGCCTCGAGTCCTCCTGATAATGCCAGGAACTCCTTCCTCGGGTGTGATTTTTTATTTTATGAGGGTTGGGTGTTCATACATGGAGTTTGCGCTTGTCCCCATGGAGTTTTTCCTCCATTCTTGTGAAGAGATGTTACAAACGGGCATTCTCCTCCTACTGGAGGTGCGTGGTATCCTCCTGTTGACTAAGTCTCCATTTATAGGCATTTACAAGTCGTGAGATCTGGGTTGAGCTCGATTTGTTCATTAATTTCTATAGTTTGTTCCCCGTGGGGACGATAACACGAGTTATTAATATTAGGAATCATGTTAGGGTGGACCTAAGACCTGATTCTAGGTGCTAGAGGTCCGTTTTGATCGTTCTGGTGGTCGTCGTTAGATGACATATGTGACTTGTATGAGTGAGACATAACTGCTCATTGGCTTTTCTTGGCTCAAAAAAGGAAATTGATTCTCACAGACGGCACCAATTATAGGTGGTAAAATCCTACCATAAGTAATTCAACATAATTGAGCCAAGCAGATAGTAAAAATCACAATTACACAACACAATATATACATGGTTTGGCAACATTCCTACGTCCACGATTTTTTTATTAATCGATGATTGAGAACAAAGATTACATGCCCCCTTTTCCCATGGGCTTGGGTTGCATTTATAGAGAAAAGAAGGAGACTGGGTCATGTGGAACTCCATGACCTTGGATTATTGTGATTTGATCGAGTGAATCCAATTTTGAGATTTCTGTTGATTGGACTTCCTTAGTTATTATCTCCAAGCTGTGATAGCTTATCAAGATTGTTGAACACGGGTCAATTTCTCATATCAGGTCAGATAATTCCCCCACATTTTGAATTTGAATATTTGAGCTAGGCCATCATTTATTATCTAGCTTTCGAGCCTCATCCCCACTCACGCAACATTTTGAATCTATAATTTCCTATTACATGTAATCGTGGTCAGAATCCTAACTTTTGTTATTTTGCCCATCGTACTTATCCTGAATTATATATAATATATTTGACAATTTTCTCATGAATTATCATTGCACCTTTTTCGAGTTTCACTATAAAGAGTTGGATTATTATCATACATTTTCGTTAGCTAAATCTTAGTAGTTCATAACTTATCTATTTTAATGATTTTATTATCCTATCGTTCAGTTTAAAGAATGAAATCTGCAAAGGTGTACTCAATAATAAAGAGGAATTTATTCTCTACTTCAGAGAGGAAACATCGAGAAGATCTTCATGCTTCACTACATGGGACAATGTCTCTCAAATGTCCTCGATATTTGTGGTGTCATCAAGGCTATATCCTGATTCTACCAATCTCCTCGAGGCTGGTAATTATGATTCATAGTCGGATTGATAAGATTGTGATCATTTGAATCATGGCCAAGTGGGGTCATCTATCCAAGACAACTCCAAATGGAAAACGACTAACGATTATGATGGCCCTAATGACCTTGGGTTACTAAAAAACTTCACCCACCACATTAGACATGCAATATTGACTGCTTCAATTGTAAAACCATTGCCCATACTCATTCATTTACCTTTTTTGCCTATTTGTATTAATAACACACACTTTGCTTTTTATGGTAGTATGAATGTGGGCCTTCTTATGCATTAAACGATTTGAACAAAATCAATGACTATTCACTATATAAACTTTGCATAGGTGTGCATGAATGGGCTGAGAAGCTATCTTTGATTAGGGCTGTAAATAGGGTTGGGTGAGCCAGGCTTGGGATTGTTCAAGCTCAACCTGAACTATCTTACCCATTCCTAAGACCGCGCTTGGCGCGAATAAATACTTCCCACCTAGGCTCAAACTAGGCTTATAAATATTACAGGCATCGGGACCAATTTCGCGCAAGCCCGATTTCAATTTTTATGTTAAAAAGATTTGAATGTGTGTTTTTTTCTTGTGTTTCCAAACATGGATAAAATTTACACTCTAAAATCTAAATAATTAATAAAATGTATTAAATTAAAAAAAAAACATAAATAAGAGTGGTTATATATTTCATACATATAGTATTGTTTGAGCACCAGTTACTAGAGCAATTTTCAAATCAAATGCCATTATGAGATTAACATTCAACAAATCACAAAAGTGAAAACCTCTTATACTCTAATGCATTTTATGACAAATGAACGTTTTTTAAAATAAAAGTAGTAAATGAAATAAAATAGTGAAACGTAATTAAACAATGTAAACATAAATGTGTTCTATAAAATTAAATTTTTTTACATATTTATATATTCAAAGTTTGGGTCGGGCCCAATTCAGACTTGATAAGGTTTCACTTAATCTCGGTTTGAAATTCATTCGGTCTTGAAATTTTGGCTCTGCTAAGGTACGGCTCGGCTCGGCTCAAAATCAAATAAAGCTTAAACCGAAAATAGCGGGTCAAACAAGTAGGTTTCGGGCCTGCCTGACTCAATATACATGCCTAGGTTTGATGGAATTGATGCAAAAAATCCACCGATATATCCATTACACTTTGATTTCAACATTTGTTGAGAGTTGGTATCCTAATACGAACACTTTTCATATTCTATTGGAGGAAATGACAGTCACACTCGATGATGTTTCGAAAATCTCACTTATGGGGATGATGGAGGAAGTGAATTGTCATCAGGGAAGGCTGGAAATTTATTGATCGAGTATTTAAGAGTTAGCGAGGATAATATAAAAGAAGGGTATCATCAATAGTATGCTACGAGGTTGAGCTAAATTGTCAATATGTGCAAGGAGAAAGCCAAATGAGCAGCCTTGAAGGTGAAAATCGTTGTGCATGAGCGTATTTATTATACATTATTGTGTGCACTATCTTTCTTAACAATACCAAAATAAAATTTAAGTGTTTAAAACAATACTGAACCAAGACATTTTAGTGTATGAAATCCTTGTAGTTGCAACCACAAGGGCCATCAAAGAGAAAAGGGACAGAAGAATAAATAAACAGAAGATGATTGGGAAGTGACAACCAAAAGAAAACAATAAAAAAAGAAATAAACATTGAGGGGTTGTTTAGTTGTGGAAAACATTTTTTGTTTTCAGTTTTCAATTTTCTGGAAAATTAAAAAAATAGAAAATTTGAAAAATAAACATTTGTATTTGGAGAAAGGGTTACCATTTTGAAAGTTGTTTTGGTGTAATATTAGCAATCTGGTGTTTGTAATTTTTAACTTTAATGAAACTATTAAATTTAACTCTGTTGTATGTGTCTTAACTATTTAGTTTATGGTGTGAATGGGAAGCATTGTACTTTGTAGCTATGAACTTTAAAGCAACTCTAAATTATGTAAGATAATAATAATTAATTTGATTTAAACGCATTCATGCATGTGCATTCCCGATCATTCATGCGTATATACAACAATGTCTTTATTTACAAGAGTACCACCTGTAACGCATTCATGCATTTGTATTCCCGATCAATAACAAACACGAAAAGGATCGCAAATAGATCAAACAATGTCTTGATCTGCGCCCGTATATAGTTTTCTTCCTTCTTTGACACTAAGAATGTAAATGCAATATCAAATGAGAGACCCCATGAGGTGACCCCAACCATCTCAAAGGCATGTTGTATCGGTTCGTTTTCAAGGTGCAGCTGACAATCACAACAGCTGAGATACACTTGGCCAATTGAACGAACTGTACATGGGCCTGAAATATGTTCTCAAGTTGGTATTCTCCTAATCTCTGTAACAGTACACATATTTTTGAATTAAAAGCTTCATTAAATTTTGTATCGTTGTCCTACCCTCCCTCTCTCTGATCCTCACTTTTGATTTTGCCTTATATGTGTTTCTTTTATCATAGACAAGTTGAATTCATGTCGACATTTGATAGTTGCCAATATAGTGGTTGGCTACATACCGCTAAGCAACATCTCTTTCAAAAAAATTATCTCCCCAACGGTTAAACACCCAACATATGCACGCCCAACGCGTGTCTTCGAAGAGGATGGTTGTGGACCCCATTAAACACTTGTAACATCATAATGGGATTTCCTTCAACATAAAGGGGCAATTGCATTTCCTTGTAACTAAGTACCTATTCGGATTTTCCTCGCCCTCTTTGTTCATTTTCTTTTTTTCTTCTTATGCTGGTCCCCATATAGATCTCCC
Organism: Sambucus nigra; assembly: GCA_949130495.1. Lineage (NCBI taxonomy): Eukaryota > Viridiplantae > Streptophyta > Magnoliopsida > Dipsacales > Adoxaceae > Sambucus > Sambucus nigra. Next base: position 432,932,566 of record OX422211.1, on the reverse strand, counting down.
ATTTCACTACTAAGGTGAAGATTCCCCTTCTGCATGGTCATAAAATTGTTTGACTATATGGTAAAAAAACAAGCATCTTCGTCCAGTGGTATAAGGCTGTCACTGGGACAGTGTTAGGGGTGGATTGAGTTTGATCCCCAGTTCGATTTCTGGCACTGTCAAAATAATGCTTGTCCCACGAAAACCACGAACCGCGAATGGAGATTAATCGAGTAGCGTGTATGCTGTCCCGGACACCTCATGATTGTCACAAAAAAAAATGGTAAAAAAACACAATTCTTACTTTTCTGACTTGTTATTGACAACAATCCACCAACTTAGAACGTGGGGTAAAAACTTGCACATAAAAGCATATGGGTGTCTTTTTATTTTTTGGCAACTTGATTAAGAAATGAAGTGATAATTACATGATAAAATGGACACTTATATGATCCGCAAAGAAAGTTCAATAACATCAACTTTGAGAGCATTCCCATCAGTCTGTTTTTCCTCATCATTTGCATTAAGTAATGTCTCATCGAAAAGAACTAAGGCTCCGTTTGATATCCACTTTTTGCCCAGGCGAATAGTATTTCTCCACATCTTTGCACACTTTTGTAGTGTTTGTTAGCCAATTTTGCCAAGGGAAAATTTTTCCCAAACTTGATCACGTGACCCATTTTTAATATACATTTAGTCCAAATTTTTTATTGGTTATAATGCAAATGGGTAAAAATGACAAAAATTTGCCAACATTATATGAGCAAAGTTTGTATTTGTCGGGATAAATTTTGGCTATCAAACAACATGAGTATGCAAATAAGTATCTTTCAGTAGACAAATTATGACTATCAAACACAAAAAGTTGGCAAACACAGTATTTGCAAGCGTGCAAATAAACCCTATCAAACAGCATGAAATCATCTTTGCCACAGGCAAAATTTATCAGGGCAAAATTTGCCATGCCAACTCATTTGTCCAACGTCAATCAAACGTCCCCTAAGGCTCCATTTGATAGCCACTTTTTGCCTAGGCAAATAGTATTTCTCCACATCTTTGTAGTGTTTGTTAGGCAATTTGCCAAGGGAAAATTTTTCCCAAACTTGATCACGTGACCCATTTTTGCCTACAAATGTGGAGAAAACTTGCTTTGGTCATTGGGAGAGAATTATTTGCCATGGCATTTGCCTAAAACATGATATAGTTTAATAAAAAAATTGTAAATAAAAAACAGATATTTTGTATTCAAAATACTATATATTCTATTAAAACAAACTGGACATTTTATAAAATAAGATTTTCTAAAATGTTTAATTTTTATAACAAAATACAATGTTTTTAAATTGTTTATAAATATATTTTCGTTATAAGACTGTTTTCATCATTTTTATAAAACAATTTTCGTTATTTTTTTAAAAAATTGGACGTTATTGTTATTTTAATTAAAAAATAACTGGACATTTTTTTAAACAAAAATAGTTGGATGTATTTTTTTTAAAACTTTATTCTTTATAAGATAACTTTTTTTTATAAAATATGATTTTATAGAAAGTTTATAACATTTTTATAAAACTATTTTCGTTATTTTTTTAAAATAAAATTGGACGTTACTGTTATTTTAATTAAAAAATATCTGGACATTTTTTTAAACAAAAATAGTTGGATGTATTTTTTTAACTTTATTCTTTATAAGATAACTTTTTTTTATAAAATATGATTTTATAGAAAGTTTATAACATTTTTATAAACAAAAAATTGGACGGTGTTCATAATGTTTCAAGAAAATATGTTACAAAAACTGTTTTTAAAAAATTATAAAAAACTATTTTCATTTTTTTTAAAGCTGAAAGTTATTTTAATTAAGAAAAAAAAGGTAGACGTTTTTTTTTTAAATTGCTAGATTTAACTTTAAAACAGCTTTTGTTATATAAAATATAAACTTTTATAAGGTTGTGTTAAAAGTGTTTTTTTATTGTTAAAAGTCCATCAAATATTTTTTTAATATACAATTAGTCCAAATTTTTTATTGGTTATAATGCAAATGGGTAAAAATGACAAAAATTTGCCAACATTATATGGGAAAAGTTTGTATTTGTCGGGATAAATTTTGACTATCAAACAACATGAGTAGGCAAATAAGTGTCTTTCAGTAGACAAATTATGACTATCAAACACAAAAAGTTGACAAACACAGTATTTGCAAGCGTGCAAATAAACCCTATCAAACAGCACGAAATCATCTTTGCCACAGCAAATTTTGTCTAGGCAAAATTTATTATGACAAAATTTGCCATGCCAACTCATTTGCCCAACGTCAATCAAACGTACCCTAAATTAAAGTCCACTATGGATCTTGGAGAAAATATAAAGAATTATAAGTAAAATGTTGCATATATAAAACTGGGGAAACCAATGACGAATCAAAAAACATAAATCAACGCTAACATAACGAACAAATGCGCAAAATCTTGTTATGTAAACCACAAAATTTATTCATTTAAACTCGGGATAAGAGTTTTTTTTAGAAAATTTTGGTTCAGCACTTGAATCACCTAGAATATGAGACTTTTGTCGACATGTACACCTTGATTTAGCTCTGACAATTCGTGTGCGTCGTGTCGAGTTCGAGTCCTGTCACGTCAGGTTTGTGTCAAGTATTTGTCACCCAACCCATTTAACTAATCGTGTCAGATGAGCAAATACTAACCCGACTGTATACTATAGTGTCGTGTTCGGATTGACCCGCATAACCCATTAAGTAAAATATAAAGCCATTTTGTTCTTCTCTTAATCAATCCTACCACTCAATAGTCCTACAATAACCTAACCCGCTAACTTTGCGTCGAGTTCGTATCCGATTATCGTTTCGTGTCAAAAATTGTCACACCTACCTCGATTGAACATTTTCAAATAATCTTATATACAAGCTTGGTTACGGACATGGAGTTTGAAGGGGTTCATAATTTGTTGTGCACTTTTCATTGAGTTGTAATGGCCAAAATGCTCACAAATGAAACCAAAATATCATAAACTAAAGTATTTCCAAGATAACAATCTTTCCAACGATAATAATTTTGAAAATTTTAAAAAAAAATAGTATAGTTTTGAAATTTTTTAAAAAATTATAATTTAATTTGAGTTGCATTTAGGTATTTTGCAACCCATTCAAGAATTACTATCTTCAAAGTTAAATGGAAGAACAGTTTCATCTTAAATTAACTATATGACACATGATAAAGAATGGTGTAAAACCTATTTTACTAACATCCGTTCTACCCAAACGAGAGCAATTATATTCTTTTTATTCTTAATTTATTAGTTTTCACAAATTATTAGGAATTTAAGTTTAATTGTATTGGATAAAAATCTACGGTAAATATTATATTTATTTAGAAATAATTATTGTATAACCTATTTTGAGTTTCATTGAGAATTACTACCATGACACGTAAACAAAAATAATGTAAAGAATGTTAAGAATACCATACCATTTGTTAAACTCATAACATATAAAGGAAGTTAGCTATGATAATTCAGAACTCTACATAACATCTTCAGGAAAAAATTCTAGAAACCCCTTGAATAATTGCTCCAATTGCAAATAAATACCCTCTATCATCCTAAAACCCATTAATGTATGAAGAATTTGCAAATACCCCCTCGTGTGTTGCTAAAACACTTTCTATGGGAATTTGCAGAATAAATAGAATAATTCTATGCATTTCAAGTAAAAGTAATAGTTGAAGGGAGTAATTACAACAAGCGAGATACATCAAAAGGTCTTTTGCAATTTACCCACTATTTTATAATGAATAATTACAAAAGTTACGGTAACAATGTGCTCCATAATGAATAATTAGAGTAACCTAGATATAATGTTGATCTTACAACATATACCTCGTCTACAATACAGTTTCCTTTTTTCTTTATGGGAGCTTATACTTGATAGGTTCCAAGTAAATTATACCTCAGTTGTCCTTGCAATTTCTCGAATAAATAGAAGAAAGTCTAGACTGAGATTGGAAGAAATCAAACGGGGTCCCAGACCGTCTCGTGGAATTAGGGGAATCCGATAAGAGAGGCTCGAAAACAGGGTTTCTGTTCTTGGGTTGAGAAATTGATAATGGTGTAACTTCTTTTTCTAATAATCGTGTTTGCAACGGCTCTATATTTCCCAACGACAAAATGGGCCCACCTAAACGCTCAGCTTGCTGAAGTATGTTGATTTTGCTTGATCTGTATGTGAATCTTAAGTACTTCAACGCTAGAACGGGACCCATTCCCGCAGCAACAATGAGCTGAAATGTCATTAAAATTTAAGTTAGAATATATGTTAGGATATAATTTATCGTTATTTTGACTTTGACCCACATTTGTTGGCGTTAACTTAATCTGGCCTTGAAGTTTTCACTAATGACTTGTTAAGCCAATTTGTCGAGGTTTTTTGCTACACTTGATGAGATTCAATATTTCGCATACATAAATTCGGTGGCCAAAGGCCAGAGTGTATAAAATTGGGAACCTGGCTAGGTATGCACATAAATAGGAGCTAAAGTCGAATCCAATAATTTTGTCATATTGTGTGGTTGGTGTTAATCTGGATATATATATAATAATCAGATAATTTTTCCAAATATGCCAGGTATCCCAGTACTTATGAGGTGAGATAATTTTATCCTGTTGGGATGGGATAATAACAAATTGTATCATATATTCATGGAAATTAGGGTTTCTTTTTAATATTTTCTTGCACTTCTAATATTGCATTTTATTTTTCCTTTTATTAGTTGTTTGGTATTTTGTTTACATTTTTTAGTAATAGCACGGGTTGAGAGGAAACTTCTAGAAGGTTCCATTAGTTAGTGTTGTCATAGATGAGTTGTCATGACAACTCATACTTAGCTAGTAGCTTCTAGAAGGTTTCCTTTTGAGATGTGATGTATTTAGGAGTTAGTTATAGCGCATTTTACATCACATGGACTTATACCCTCTCAACCAATAGGAGCATATGAGATCCCTTATAGAATCTTTCCTCCTCCTCTATAAATATCCCCTATTGTCATTAATGCAATTCATTATAGGGACATATACTAAATAGTCCCTTGAACTTCTTTTAATACATGTATAGTCCAAGCCTTTTTTATTTTGCACCAAAAAGTCCTTCACCGTGCCAAAAAGGTTTTACCATGCCGCTGGAGCGGACCTTTAAAGATGAGAGAATAAGCGACCTTTTGATACAAAATAAAACATTTGGACTAAATGTGTATTAAAAAATGTTTGAGGGACTTGTGTGTATTTGATCCTTCATTTTATATGCTTCTTTTATTTGAGTGTTTACTCTCTCGCGTGCGTATCTTTCTGTATTGCCATTAACAGTTCATTTTACGTCAATTGGTATCAGAGCAAGGACGCTCCACCCATTTGTTGTTGTTGTTGTTGTTGTAGTAAAAAAAAATCGTAAAAATTAATCTCAATGGCGCCGAGGAAAACCACGAATGTGGAAAGAAGGAACGCACGATTAAAAGAAGCGGTAGCAATGTTGGCCCGGAAGGTTGACTTGCTCCTCCATGAGAACCATCAACCCACCACCCCAACTCCACCTCCTGCCCGCCACCCAAACACCTGCCTACCGCCCACCTTTAGCCGCCAACAAGCCCCACCCTCCACTGGCACAGACCCACCCACCCACCACCCAGGGAAAGCCCCAATTGAACCCGCCCCTGACAGCAACCCCCCATCATCAGTCCCACCCCTCCCCGATGCCCGCCTACCAACAAATCAGGTCATCCAACCCAGGCCACCGGACAGGGGCCCTGACCCTCCCAACTGGAATTCCCTGACCCGTCACCTCCCGACCCGATCCACAGGAACCGCTCAATCCCGCCTTACCCGCTGACTACACAAGCAACCAACCCCGGCCCCTCTCCTGCCCAGACAACTGCCTTAGACCTCAACTGGTGTACCAAACCCGAAATCATGCAAGCCGCCCCGCCCGGATCCCAGCTGACCTCACACGACCCCTTGTCCGTTCCAAAACCCCAACCAACCCCGAAGACATCATACCCCCTGAAAACAACCCTCTATGTCACCATATCTACGTCCCCCAACCTCATTCCACGTGGGAAGCCCGCTCCGCCATTTCAGCTCCAATTAAACAGTCACCGACGTGTAAAGGAGTGGCTCCACCAACCCCTGCATTATGGTCGCCCACGCATTCAATTCGGGCAATATGAAGGCAACATTCACCCACACAAACCCACATCTCTCTATGGGGATGGTAGGGTCCCGACCCCTGATGAGTGACGCATCGATCCTTCTCCATTTGACTCCTTAACCCCAAGTTCACACCCTTTGTACCAATGGAAGACCGCCATTGCTTTTTATGTCACGAGCGGGACCACTTAATGGATGATTGTCCCTGTTATCCACCGGAGGAGCCTAAGGACCCTATTGATAATGGCATTCCTAATTCGGTTGAGCCACCACCGCCGAGGTCCCGCTCTAGGCCTGCTCATTAGGAAATTATGGGTAATGAGGATGATGACTTGCTAAATGCGCTGCCCATGGGTGATCACTTGGCCCTCGCTCTCCAGCTCCTCTCTAAAATCCTTCATGGAGATATACGAGTTGATGTGTCGATGTTTGATGGACACCTGGATCCCGATTTGTTGATTGGATCGATTCTATGGAGACGATATTTGAGTATAAGTGTGTCCTAAGGCGCAAATGTGTGCAGCTGACTGCCACCAAATTTCAGGTATTCGTGTGGGTGTGGTGAAACGACACAGTACAGCGACACGCGGCTTCAGCGCTTCCTCCAATCCAAACAAGAGATTAGTTCAAGACCGAGCTGCGCGTATTCTTCATTCCGCCGATTTATGAGCGTGATCTCTATACACGGGTTCAGAGCCTACGTCGGGGTGCCTCCTAGGTCTCCACCTACACCGAGTAGTTTCAGCTCCTCTGTCCTCGGGTACACTTGGGAGAGCAGCGGATCAAACGATATATCCAAGGACTCCAGCCTTACATTCAGCAAGATCTCGAGTTGTGAGACATTTCATCGTTCGTCAAAGTTGTCGAGTATGCGACCGAGGTCAAAGCCTACCATCGTTCTTCGGCTATACCTACATCCCGATCCACACCCTCTTCCGTAGCCCCTCCCAAGGCCCAAATGCTCCACCGATAGCAATGAAATGTTTCAATTGTGGAGTGGTGGGTCACCGTGCAGCAGTGCCATAAGGCACGTAAGAGGACTTTACGGTGATGGACAAGTCGAAGCCTCCCTGGCGAGATTGCCGAGGATGAGATTCAGCATCAGGCACTGATTGCCTCAGTCATTCCCATCGTGCCTGACATGGATGGTCTTTCCCTCTTAGTTCGTGGACGAACTCTTTTTCAAGTGGAGGAGAGTGATGGAAATTAGGGTTTCTTTTTAAGATTTTCTTGCAATTCTAGTATTGCATTGTATTTTTCCTTTTATTAGTTGTTTGGTATTTTGTTTACATTTTTTAGTAGTAGCAAGGGTCGAGAGAAAGCTTCTAGATGGTTCCATTAGTTAGTGTTGTCATAGATGAGTTATTATGATAACTCATCTCATGATAACCCATACTTAGATAGTAGCTTCTAGAAGATTTCATTTTGATATGTGATGTATTTGGGAGTTAGTTATAGCCCGTGTGGCATCACATGGGCTTACACCCTCTCAACCAATAGGAGATTAGGAGATCCCTTCTAAAATCTTTCCTCCTCACCGATAAATATCCCCTTGTGTCATTAATGCAATTCATTCTACGCTTCTTTTAATCGAGTGTGTACTCTCTTGCGTGCATGTCTTTTTGTATTGCCATTGATGTTTCATTTTACATCATACATTCTTCTTTTTCTTTGCACTTTCCTCTTTACTTTTCAGTATGGATGGATCTCGAAAAGAATTGAACAAAAAGCGAGAAATGAAAAAATGTATCAAAAGTTCCAACAAAGTGTAGTATATCCTCCATATTTTCTGAGATCCAAACATAACGTAAATGATTCATCTACCACTGAAAAGTATTGAAGAAAACGCGAAAAAAATGAAAAAAAATACTAAAAGTTACAACATAGTGTGTTATTTAACTTCCTTTGCTTTTTCCTCCATACTTTCTACAATCCAAACATAACGTAAATGATTTATCTACCATTATAATTATATATTCCTAATTTGCAATACTTAAGCCTTGATTATTTTGTCATAATTAGCAAACCTTAAGAGCCAATAGTGGGATGGAGATGACATGCACCCTGAACTGCATGATTATATAAAAATGGCAAGAAAATAAAAAGAAAAGAATACTCACAAACATAGTAATCCAGTAAGATGGCTGCCTACATAGGCGAAACATGATCGTGTACAACTCTAATGCTGGGACAGCACTCAAAATCCAGTTGATGATGTAAAACGCAACCAGATTACCCCATATCGCAAGATGTTGCAACATTGTGAACGAACTGCACCCATCAAACAAAACAAATTGTAACAAAAAAATGAAAACACACTCAACTAATTTCTATCCATGATTTTTACAAGGATAGCTCATGACAGTTACAAAAGTAGGTATAGAATATTTTAATTTCAGAAAATAAGCTCTTAAAGAGTTTTTAAAAGAGGAAAACCGCACTTTTGGGAATGTTTTGAATATCAAATGAATACTTTTGTATTCAGCCATCATTGGTGAGAAAGGAAAACCCACCAATTCAACATTTCGTTTCGATTTTTAAAAAGGGGGAATAATCAAGTATACCTCTTTTCCGTACAAAAGTCTCCAAACTATTTTTAATACAAGACACCCTTGTACTATAAGTTTGTTGCAGAGACACCCTTCTGGATAATTTAACAACACTTTTCACTGCACATGAGAGGGGGTTTTCGACAATACGAATAGATTATGGGGTTTTTGCATTTAAAATAGTTCATGGACACTTGTAAAAACTGCATAATTTGGGGGAGTGTGCACTTTACCCTAATACAAAGTTAAAAAAGAACTTTAGCTGGATGCTATTCGCAACTGATTAAGAGGAGCACTTTCTGTATCAAAGAGAATGAGTTTATGTACAGAAAACACGAGTGAAATGTACGAAAACTTACTTGGTCTCTATTGCGACTACGCAAGCCTGCAACCAAATGCACCCAGATAGTGCCACCATTGATAGCTCTTCCTTCTCACATTTCTCAAAAGCATACGAATGTATGGTGATTACAAATACAACAATAGCCTGAAAGCCAAGGAAATTTAAGAAACCTTAGTAAATAAACTGAGTGAGCAAAAGACAAGTTTGTGAGTTACTTAGCAGAGAGGGGTATATATTGATCGAAACATATATATATATATATATATATATATATATATATATATATATATATATATATAGAGAGAGAGAGAGAGAGAGAGAGAGAGAGAGAGAGAGGCAGGCTCCTGTGCACACTAAGTTTGCACATTACTTTTTTAAAGTAGTAAAAAAAATATTTTTGAGTTGATTTTTTTTGTGTGATATTTAAACATTTCAAGGAACTCATATAAAAAAAATCAGCTCAAAAAAACTTTTTTTGCTAGTTTTAAAAAATCGGTCAAACTTTCTATGCTTTTAAGCCCTTTAAAAACTACAAAAGTTTGACCGATTTTTTAAAAATAGCAAAAAAAGTTTTTTTCAGCTAATTTTTTTTATGTGAGCCCGTTGAAATGTTAAAATATCACATAAAAAAATTGGTGTGCGCCAGCACTCAAAAATATTTTTTAACTACTTTAAAAAAGTAATGTGCAAACTTAGTGTGCACAGGAGCCTGCCTCTATATATATATATATATATATATATATATATATATATATAAGCATATATCAGTTGACATAACAGATCTTAGATTACATATGAAGAAAGGATGTAAATTAATATAAGAGCTGAAAAAATGTTGTGTTGAACTTTTGGAAAGAGTTATTTACAATTACCAAATTGAATAAATGGAAGATGAAGACATCAGTCGATAAAGCGATACAACACTTCATAACCGCACAAATACAATATGTGAAATAAATGAATGATGGTTGTGGTCCTTGAAAGTAAAAAAACAAGATCAAGTCCCATCTTTGTCATATTTCACCATTTTATAGGCAGGAAAGAAATTCAAAAGGAAAGAAATAGTCTTTGGAAAAGAAAATTAACTAGCTTAGAACCTGACACTACAGGCTACCAATTTATGTCTTTCTTTAACAAGAACTAATAAAGGGAAAAAAGTCAACTCATTACATTGAAAATCAAGTCTCGGGGGAGAGCAGAACGTGTCCTCACCGTATCCCAGCAGCCGCAGGTCTGATGTTTACAAAAAATTAAAACTAGGATACCCATTTTCACCTATCCAACGCATGACCCAACGTGTATCCTGGTACCCGTCCAACCCTAATTCAAAGTTCGATTCAAAAGCCTCCAGAAAGTATCCTTGCTTCATAATTTTAAGTCAATGCGAAGAGAAAGGGAGAACTAGAGTTTGGATGAAATTGGAGAGAGAGAGAGAGAGAGAGAGAGAGAAGTTCATTGAAGCACTGCATTTCTATTATCGCTCATGTGGATACTGATGCTCGGGGTGGTTGTGCTGTGTTTTGGTTGTGGTCCATTGTTTTTAAGATGCAATTGGGTGATATTATTTTCAAGTGGGATCTTGTTTTATAGCTTTTTACCAAGTCTATCTTAGTTTAAAGGTGACTATTGGAGATTAATGAACATAACTTTGTTTCTAATTCTCTAGTATTGAACTGTAAGTATTAAATTAATGTAATATTTGTAGCAATAATTAGGGATTAATATAATATATTTATTATTACTACTCTATTCATTTGCACACCCATGTTCTACTTTTTTGATATTTTTCAGATAGACGCACATAAATACTGTGCGTGTTTTTTGGGGGGAGGGCAGGTGGGTGGGCGAGGAGGCCGAGTTCTATGCTAGTTAATTTGCTTTTCCAAAGATTATTTTTTCCTTTTGAACTTCTGGCCTGCCTATAAAAAGGTGAAATATGACAAAGATGGTCATTATTGTTGAGACAATGGTCCCACCATCTTGAAAACCCAAGAAAAGTCAAAAATTGAATTTACTGCCATGCAAAAGATTGGGAAACTTTTTAGAGAGGTTGATATTATCAACAATAAGTTCAGAAATTTGTGCGATGCATTGAGTTACACCACAAAACGCAATGACTTCTTAAAATATGATAATTTGTCAGAGGTATAGAGCATTTGAAACCTAGCCTCCATTAAACCTACCCCATACGTTATACTCGATGCCTTGAGAGATATCTTTAAAATTTAATGAATTGGTTTTAACAAGTTCGTAAAGGTTTCCTTGGACTTCAAATATCATACACTTCTTTCTATGAAACAGAAAACTTTAGTCAATTCAACATTGAATTTTTGAAACTATAAATCATGGAGTATGGCAATAATAACAGAATAAGAGGAAATTAAATGGTAAACAGAACTCACATGGAAGAGAGACCTTCCAAACCATCCAGCAAATGTGCTAGGATTAAGAAGCCTGTTTCAAGAATATCCTAACTTGTTAAACAACCAGCAGGACTGAATGTAAACCAGATCTAGATCCAGCCCCATAACAACAAATGCTAAGGTAAATTGAAGTACATCCCCTTAAACTATGGTCCAATTTCACTTTGCCCCTCAAAAACCAATAAATGTGAACAGAAAACCCCTTCAACTATCCAATTTTCGCACTTAAACATATTTTATTTAAGGTTCTCAAAAGTTTCTTTAACAGGTTTGCACCAATTAGGAAGCATATTGAAGAGATTTTGGGCATACATGTTGACTTTTCAAACCAATCTATCCAAAAAAAATGCAAATCAGTGCCACGTGATGCAAGTTTGTTAAATGTTTCACAATGTTGTATAACATATACAACTAGATCAACAATTAGTTATACAATCACTCGAAAACAATCCCAAAATGATTAGAATCTGATGAACTTTAAATTTTGAACAAACCTGATGCAAATAATGGCGTGGACACGTGCAATGAGGTCCAAAATTGACGAGTTACTTTTATTATAATTTCTTAATTTATTTTAGTGTCTAGTGTTAGTAGAGTAAGGGAATATTCCTTGAGAATATTCTCCAATTAGTTAGGGGTATTTTAGTAGTTGTTACATTTATCTTGGGCACCAAGTCTTGGGGCCTTATATATTGTTTTGTAATCCCTCATTTGAGGACAGTTGATAGTTAGTGAATATTACTGGGTTTTCCTCCTTGGTTGATTGTGAGTTTTATTTTTGCTATTTTCCGCTGCGTTTGCTTTGCATCAAAACAAGGTCTGTTCAGAAACTAAAAAGTTAAAGGGACCAATGTTTAAAAAGGTGCCCGAGGCGTACGCCTCGAGGCGAGGCGAGGGAAAAAAGCCTCGAGGTTTAAGCCTCAGGCCATAAAATAGAGGCTTACGCCTTTGTGGATGAGGCGCAACGCCTGAAGGCTGTCCGCCTCAAGGCGGTGAGGCGCACGCCTCTTATACGGGACTTAAAAAAATGAAAAGAGAAGATATTTTTAAAAAAAAAACATACGTTAGAAATAAACCAAAACGCTTCTATTCTTCAAGTCCTACTTACTCTCTCTGCTCCGAAACCCTGCTCCTTCTCCGAAGCCCTAATCCGGCCATCCTTCTCCTTCTATTCTTCAAGTCCGGCCCTCGGTAAGACTCCAGCTTTTAGTTCTTCAACTCCGGCCTTAGTTTTTACTAAAAACTGTTATACGAAAGTGTTTATGTTATTTGTTTTTTAGTTTTAGTTTTAGTTTTAGTATTAGTTTTAGTTTAGTTTTAGTAGTTTTTTTTTTTGTAAAAACTTTGGTTTTAAGTTTTTTTACCTTTTGTTTCTGTAAAAACTTTTTTTTTCTTCTGTTTTTTTCTGTTTTCTGTTTTTTTTTTTATGTTTTTCTGTTATTTCCTATAAAAACTTTGATTTTTAGCTTAGTTTTTAGCTTACACTTTTTTGTGTGTTTTTTCTGTTTCACAATATTTTAATAAAACCTGTTTCACTATTTTTTTACCTGTTTTTTGTAATAACTTTGCTTTATATTTTTTTTTGTAGTTGAATTATGTCTAGAAAGGATCCCGCTTGGAAATATGGTACGGAGGTTGATAATGGGAAAGGATATGTCTATATCCAATGTAAGTTGTGCAATAAAGTTATAAAGGGGGGTGTCAAACGAATGAAAGATCATCTTGCGGGAACGAAAAAAAATGTTCGAGAATATGATAGAGTTCCTCCGGATGTGAGACAGGAAATGGCGGATTTCTTGAAAAATAAAAACTTTGAAAAAGATGTGGCTCGAAGAAAATTCGAAGAACATATTGGGAGTGGTGCGTATTTCACAAGTTCAAAAGATGGTTCAAGTATGGGTAGTACGGCTAGGGGGATTAGGGGACCCATGGATAGGTTTTTAGTTGATCTTGATGATGAGGGTTGTGATGATCAACCTAAGCCTAAAACTGAAAAGGAGGCTAGAGATGAAGCATGTCTTGATATTGGTAGATTTTTCTTTGAAAATGGTCTTCCATTTCATGTGGCAAATAGTCCTTCATTTATTAGTATGGTGTGGACAATTGGAAAGTATGGTCGCGGGTTGAAAGCTCCTACTGCATACGAGCTTAGCACGTGGATATTAGATGAGGAAGAAAGGCATGCCAAAATTGTAGTTGATGAAGTAAAGAAACCGTGGATGCAAACAGGGGTGTCCATATTATCGGATGGTTGGAAGGATATTCGAGGTCGCCATTTGATAAATTTTCTCGTTAATAATCTACATGGAACGGTTTTCTTGCGATCAGTTGATGCGTCGGATGCTATAAAGGACGCAAACATGTTGTTTAAGCTTCTTGATAGTGTTGTTGAGGAGGTTGGGGAGGAGTTGGTCATTCAAGTTGTAACCGACAATGCCTCGAATTATAACGCGGCGGGAAAGTTGTTGATGGAGAAGAGGAAACGTCTGTGGTGGACACCATGCGCCGCCCATTGCATTGACCTAATGTTGGAGAAAGTTGGGGAATTACCGCAGCACAAAAACGCCTTGATAAAGTCAAAGAAGGTATTAATTCATCTTTAATTTTTATTTTTTACTTTTTAATTCGTTTCACATATTAACAATGTGATATATAATTGTAGGTGAGTAACTTGATATATAATCATGGGTGGGTTTTGCAACTGATGAGAGATCATACGAAGAAGGATCTTATTCGCCCGGCTGCAACGAGATATGCTACCGCTTATTTGACCCTTCAGAGTATGTATAGCCTTAAGGAACCATTGGAGCGTATGTTCACTTCTCCTGAATGGGCTAGTTCAAGCTGGGCAAAGAAGGATGAAGGGAAGCAAATAAAAAAAATCATTTTGCAGGATCGAAATTTTTGGGGTAGTTAGTCGTACGCAATTAGAAGCACAAAACCTCTTGTGGGGGTTTTGAGAATGACTGATTCAGAGAAGATGTCGGGGATGGGTTTCATTTATGGTGCCATAGACAAAGCAAAGGAGGCCATAATAGAAAATTTGGGAGGAGATATGGAGCATAATTGATACGAAATGGGAGTTTCAGTTACATCGCCATTTGCATGCGGAGGCATATTTCTTAAATCCACATTTTCAATATGAAGAGAACTTCTCTAACCATCCTAAAATTAAATTGGGTTTATTGACTTGCATGGAAAAGCTTATTCCAAATGAGTAAGATAGATTGAAAGCGGATATACAGATTGATGATTTTAGGAATAGAAAGGGGTTTTTCTCTTTTGCATCAGCAAAAACAAGTTGCAAATTGCGTAGTCCCGGTAAGTAAATCTTTTGTTTAAGTACGATTTGCTTTTGATTAATACCATTAAATACATTTTTGAACTAAATTTTACTTCACTCTTATTTTAGCGGATTGGTGGATTCAATTTGGAGCTGGAACTCCAGAATTGACTAGTTTTGCGGTGAGGGTTTTGAGTCTTACATGCTCTTCGTCCGCATGTGAACTCAACTGGAGCACATTCAATCAGGTATTCGTTTGTAAAAAATAATTATTTGTAAAAATTATTATTTATTTAATGACTAAAAAATTATTATTTGAAAAATTTATACAGCTCCATACGAAAAAGAAAAATCGTTTGTCAACGAAGAGGTTGAATCCATTGGTGTATATAATGTATAACAAGAAGTTAAAAACGAAGTTTTTGACAAAGAAGACGCTTAAAGAGGATGAGGACACATTGGTTATTGATCATCTACCTTCAGATGATGAGTGGGTAGCGGGGCAAGATGACGATTCCCATTCAACAGTTGCCTCGGTGGTTACAGATGCCTCAGGAGCGATGGATGATGTGACAGGGGTAAGAGAGATTCTCATTCCCATTCGCCGTGAACGTGCTAGAGGGGGGCGAGGAAGAAAGAGAAATAATTCACAATTTAACACTTCAAAAAAGGGTTAGTATTCACAATTGTCTTTTTTACATTAAATAATTATTTTAAAGAGTTAAAATAATTATATTTTATCTCATAGATAAAGGAAAAGGGATCTTGGTAGATGAAGAAGATGAATTTGTTGATGCTGACTTGGGTGATGATGATGACGAGATGACCATTAGATATGATGATGATTCCATGGACGATCCTATTAGCGATGGTGATGATAGCGGCGATGAGGATGGATTAAATCCGCTTTTCAAGCCTTTGGATACGGATGATCCATTATTGTTTTAGTAGTAAACTTGAGGGGATGCTTTGTTTTTCTATGTTTTTGTGATGAAGAATAAGTTTTTGTGATAAACAATATGGTAATGATGTAATGGAGATGAACTTTAAGTTTGATTGGTTGATGGATTGAATGATTATGGACCCTTTTGCATCATTTAATGTGTTGGATTATTTTTTTGTGAAATTATTAGACTTTTTATATTTTTTTCCCTTTCTTTTTTTCCTTTCGGTGAGGCTTACGCCTCAAGCGCCTCGAGGCTTACGCCTCGCCTCGTGGCGGTTAAAATGCCTCGCCTCTCCTTTCGCCTTTTTAAACATTGGAAGGGACTAATCTTTAGTATAGCTTTGGAGAGTGAAAATAAGCAGAAGTTCTGATGTGTTTTGCGATACGTAACGACACGTAGCGCATGGTTGTGCTCCCGGGAGAAGACTATCTTTTATTTTTTATTTTAGTTTAGGGTAATATTGTCCTTTGCTTTTATTTTTAGTCTTTAATTGGTCTCCAAGCATGTTTGGGACTAATTAGTCATTTTTAGTTATTAGTTATCATGTTTAATCTTTTGGGTCGTCACTTGGTTACCAAGTAATTTTTCTCCTAAAAATAGGCCCTTAGGATTCATTTGTAATTACACTTGAATATTGAGAAAGAGAATATAGAGAGAGAAAGAAATCCATTTTCTTAATTTAGTTTTATTTGTTGTTGTTGTTTGTGTTGTGTAGTTAGTAGTTGTTGTGTAGTTGTAATAATAATGCTTCCGCATTCATAGGTTCACACCAAGTTCATTGAAGAGTTTACTAAACTTACCCTAAATGCTACATCTTAAATGAATAAAAGGATATCTTTTCTTATGATTACAAATGAAACCAAGCAAGATAAGCAGCATAACCAGACCTCCCCGCTTGGCAGTAAAATAATATTTGTGGGTGCTGCATCACAGTTCTTTCACTGAGATCTTTGTCGAGGATACTGACTAAAGCGGGAATACTGGTATAGAAAACGTTATAAGCCATCAAGCTGACAGAATTGAAAAGGCTGGTCCCAGATACACCTGAAATAAAAGAAAAACTGAATGTGTTCTAAAAGTTAGTACAATAGATGAATGCAATTAAAGTAATTCGTCCATTTATGATATTGCAACTTATTAAGATAACAGGAGAGCGCAGAACCCCCATTAAGCTATGCAATTTGAGCAAGAAACCTCCCTAAACTCTTTTCCATGCAGAAACCCTTAAACTATGTATTTTGGAAGCAACCCTCTTTCGGGAACTTTTTACTGATAGTTTGGGAGTAACTTCAAAATTTACAGTTCACGGGCTTTCTTGCATTAAAGAGAGTTCAAGGGGGGTTGTAGCAAAATTTCCAAAAAAAAAAAAAATATTTTTTTGCACTTCACCCCTTAAGAAAAAGAACCAGAAAAGGGCGAAATAAAGGAACAAAAGGAGCATAATCCATGGAAACTCACAAGATCTGGATAAAACATAACAGCAGGGACTTGTAGAATGAATATTGGGCCAGAAATGCTGTACGATTATATGAATACCGCCCATGAACAAGTATTAATCGTTTCAGAAATCTGAATTCTGCAAGTTAAAAAAAGGTTGTATGTCAAACATTGGAACCTCTAGTCCGAGCCAGAATATAACCAGAAGAAACAGGCTGTGACTAGGTACTAATACACGGTGACCAAACACCAAGTTATGACATGAAATATATTATATTATATGGACATGTGTTATATAGATTCGCTAACTAACCAACCGGGTCAGTGTTTAACCTACAACTATGAAGCACAGATGTGGGTGTGGAGTGCGGGTGCGGGTGCGGTAATTCAAAAATGCGATACGGGTGCGTCGATAAATAATAATAATAATAATAATAATAATAATAATAATAATAATAATAATAATAATAATAATAATAATAATAATAATAATAATAATAATAATAATAATAATAATAATAATAATAATAATCTTTAGCTAGTCTAGATAAGTAACATCATTATAATGATTTGTCAATCACCAACTAGTATAATTTCTCAATTTTCAAGACAAAAATATTGAACATTACATAACAAAATCATTGAATATTCAATAAACCATTCATTACAACTTGCAAGATAATACAATGAATGTTGATCAAAATGTTGTCATTTTCAGATAACCACTACAATATAAAAGGGTTGTTATTTATTAAAAACAAACAGAGCAATAAAAACAGGGACATTTTTTAAATGACCACCATAAATATAAGTCGCATTTTTTTTAAAAAATGCACAAAATATCCTAAAAACAGGGTAATAACCACTGTAAAATAAAAGTGTTTTCATTTTTAAAAACACAGATTATTATTAAGAACAGGGGACGCTAGGACCAATGTCATATTATGCATAGTCATCTCATTTTTAAATTGGATTTTGAATCATTATAGAAAGTAAAAAGTAGAAACCAATATAATAAGTACCAACTCAGGCCACTAAAACCCATTAACCCTTAAAATAAAAGCTTATGTAACAACATCAAAGACACTAAAACAAACAACCGGGAGAGAGAGAGAGAGAGAGAGAGAGAGTTACATAGTCTTCTTAAGAATTCTTGCTTTATAGACCTACAATAAGTGTCTATTCTTGTAAACGAGTTACTAATCCTAAAACAACTCATTTTTTAACAGTTAAGAACGGGTTGTATTAGTGTAACACAATAAGAAAACGAATCAGATATGAGTTCTCATTTTAAACCTGATTAATAAAACGAGTGATTTGACACAAATCCAATAAGACACGGCACGAACACGACCCAAACCGATACTTTTCCAGGTCTTTCATCATCCTCCCTTTGCAACTTGTCATCTCCTAATGCTTATTCTTTCCGCTAACAACTTTGGGAAACAACTTGGAGTTGTTAGACCATTCTCTAAATCAATTAACCTTTGCCTTTTGTCGCCAGGAAAATTCTTCCTTCCTGAACATATCCTCAAAACTTTTCTTCAATCAACATCTTTCTTCCCTTTTGTCTTCCTCTAACTTCCCATTTTCTTCAATTTCATCAATCTCCCGGATCTTGTTTAACACAACCTATTTCTCCATCCTTGCATCGCCATAAACTTCCCGGTTCCACTTTTTCAATTTCTCCTCGGATTTCCATCATTCACCAAACCAGTGAACTATTACTGAGATCAAACTGATTTCCATCATCGGTCAACAAACTTAATAAATGGAAGAAAAATCAGATGATATAAAAATGAGTGTTCCAGCTCATTATACAAATTAAGTCGCAGCATTTTTTCATTTTCGAGGAACACTGAAGAGATAATGATGATATAAGGGCAAACCAATGCACGAGGCTCCCGCCACTGCGGGGTTAGATGTACGCAGCCTTACCCATGCATATGCAGAGAGGCTGATTCCGCGACTCGAGATAATGATGACATGAATGTTATATATGTAAATTACAAACAAAAACGCTAACCAGAATACTAAATGGAGTATTTGGAGAAATAGCTGCATATATATATATACACACACATATACAGGGCCTTTCCTTTGCGAACTCAAAATTAAGTCCGCACCATGCGGACAACTTTTTTTTAAATACCCAAAAAAAAATGTGGTTGATTTTTTGTGGGGGTTTTAAACATTTCAGGGTACCCAGAAAAAATATCAGCTCAAAATGATTTTTTTTGCTGTTTTAAAAAAATGGGTCAATTTGAAACAATTACAAAAACTGTGAAACATTGACCCATTTTTTTTTAAATAGCAAAAAATCATTTTGAGCTTGACTTATTTATTATGGCTACCCTGAAATGTTTAAAACCCACACAAAAAAAAAATCAACCAAATTTTTTTTTTGGTATTAAAAAAAAAAAGATCCGCCTGGTGTGGACATGTTTTATAGAGAGAGAGAGAGAGAGAGAGAGTATCTGAAAATCTTACTTCCAATACTATAGTCAGCTGCCCTAGCCGCCTGCAGTCCCTCTCTCCCACTTATGCCAACTCCAATGTCAGCTTGTTGTATCATCCTCACATCATTGCCACCATCCCCTATAGCCAATGTTCTGTAGTCACATGATTTTACGAGCTCTACAAGCTGCAGAATGTAAAAAATATATATTTCACTTATTTCTGCATTCCATCTTTTCGGGTAAAATTCGGTGCAAGGGTAAGAAAATGCTCAAAATTATTTACCTACCAAACAATATAAGCATCAAAGAAATTTTGAACTTTCAAAGAAATATTTATACACCAAGAAAACAACAAAATGAAATGACATACGAAACAGTTTAAGAGCACCTGTGCCTTTTGGGATGGTGTAACACGGCAACATATAGCTGTCCTTGACAACATTGCCAATTCCGTAAACGCGTTTCGGTAATGCTTAAGCACCATTTCAAGAGCCCAGCCATCAACAACAAAAGCCACATCCTTCCATAAAGAAGAACATTTCATTTACATTTAAAAAAAAATGTAATAGATGAAATTAACTTAAATCAAAAAGCTTATTCTTTAAAAATTATACAAACTATAATAGCAGCTCAAGAACAAACTGTATTAAGAATGTAGAAATCATAATGTTGATTATCATAGTAGTTATATGTAAACTATTTACGACAGCTATCCAAATCCTGGTTCATTTTTCCCATAAATTACAGATTAAGTAAAAAGTGAGGTTTATTGTTACAATGTTATGTGAATGAATGATGGATTTTATTTACTTTTACTCTAGTGAATATTGTTATAACGCTGATAGATAATATAACCCTACTTAAGTATTATATATATAATTATATTTGGTAATACAAGGAGGGGATGGGAACTAACTATTTCAGTCTTGTTTGTCTCCAAAGCCTCCACTATCTCTATCTTCTCTCTCCAGTCGACCATTTATAAAACTCACCTGGATATTGGAGCAAAAGATATTGAGGTTTAAACTGGTCGTCTCTTCTGCCAGTGGTAGACGCTTCTTGCTGTTCGTTGAACAATTATTTGTCAGAAACGCTTCTTGCTGTGCATTGCATCCTAGGGTTAACTCCAGATCTGTCACCTAGATGCCCCGTCCGGGAGACGGAACTCCACGGCCAGTGACCTTAATCCAAGGTGACGAGATCGGACCTCTCGTCAGAGATGCTGTGGAAAAATGATGGATGCAATGCAGGCGCCGGTGTATTTTGAGCGGTCCAAATTTCACGGTGATATGAAGATGGTACCTCCGGAGGTTATGGAATCGATTAAGAAGCATAAAGCTCGTTTATAAGAAAGTTTGATGACTCCTTTGGGTGGTGGTGTGAGCTCGTTGAAGCATGATCTGTTTGCTTCGCTTGTGAATTGTGTGAATTTTCCTGCTTTGTTACTAACACATTTCAGAGATAGAAGAGGAGGAGGAGGTGGGGGTGGGGGTGGGAGTTTTATGGTTGGATGAAAAATTAGGGTTTTGATTTGGGAAAGAAGATGAAGTGAGATGGTATTTTGGTCAAAAATCTGATTTGGGGGATAAATCTAAATAGGATATAAGGATTTTTTTAACAAACTTGTAACGGTGTTAAAAATCTGGGGGTATGTCAAAGGATTAAGAAAGTGGAGGTTAAGTTAAAGAGAAAAAAAATACCAATTATCCTTATGATTAGTAATGGATGGCCATCATTAAATTGGCCTAAGTTGTCTTAATTTGACCTGCTAACATTTGCACACATTGCACCTAGAATTATACGGTAATTGGACAGCCTTTTATCGGTTATAACATTACGGGTGATACATAAGTGTGTGCGTATATCAAAATTAGGAAGTTCGGAAAATCTTTACTTTTATATAACAATTCTATATATCTAAACGTAACTAAGTAATTAAAAGAATTGTAATTATCATGTATATGTAACATAGTAATGTCTAAAATAAGAAAGTGTATTATAGTCACTAAAAATATAAAGAAAGGAAGGAAACATATACGGTGGACAAATTTCATGGTAGCACCAAAAAATAAAGAAAGAAAATCCATAAATTTGAAACATTGACGTCCCCCAATTGAGCTAGTATAAAGAAAGTAAGTGCCAGAATAAAGACAATCCATAAAACTGAAACCAGGTACCAAAAAGGGAGGAAAAGATTATAGAAAGATTGAGCTTGTAAGGAGGAAATGGAAGCATGTAAACATTATTTTCCCACCATATTATATCATATTAACATATAAAAGATCATTTCATTATTCGAGAAGTAAAAACATATTTCCAATTGAAAGGAAAATGGGGCAAATCATCAAATTATGGAACATAATATTTTAAGAACAAAATATAGCTTCAGTTAAAATAAGTACATAAATTTACTAAATAATAAAAATTATATATTTAGCTTAACAAAAATAATTTGTAGAATTAAAATAAATTACCAAAGTACTCTTAATCAAGGGGCACAAGGTAATCTTACAAGAGTACTTGATGAGTCACTCTACATAGTACAAATATTAGGAGGGTAACGTAGCGAAAAACGTGAAAATAAAAGAACTATCCTTGAATCCACAAGGCACACACTTGAAAGAGAAGAAAACTCAAGTTTATATTTGAAGATGAGATGATCTGAAACACTTACAAGCTTGCTCTTATATAGTGAGCAACAAAAAACACAATTATTAAAATTTTAACCCATTTACTAAAGGGGTAAACACATTTTGGGTATCCTAGGGGGCATAAAAGATAACAACTTATTAATATAATGGCACAAAAGAGAATCATAAGTAAAAGGTAAATATACTTTGGATAGTTTTAGGGAAAGCACGAACAAAAGGAATACAAGGGGTGTGGAATACAAGGGAGGATCCTAGGGGTTGCTAGATACTGTACGTATGAACAATACATACGGGACTGTATGTACAGTTACTGTTTACGTATACGCTGATTTTACCTTTTCAGCCTCCCCGACTTGCGGTGATCCTGTGTATACATATACTCTTGTGCTAGTTATTCTACATCAGTCTCCCCTTTCTGAAAGAACTCATCCCTGAGTTACCAGAATCTGAATCTGGAGGATAATACTCATGTATGTCCGCCACATTAAAGGTAGAAGAAATGAAAATGTTAACAGGAAAATCAATCACGTAGGCATTGTCATTGATTTCCGGTAGAATTTGATATGGCGTATATTTCTTAGCCTTCAGTTTCTTGTGTGTCCCCACTAGAAACCTCTATTTCCTTAAATACACCATAACAAGGTCGCCTTCTTCCAAGTTTTTCTTCCTCCATTTCTTGTCAGCGATAGCCTTGTACTTGGCGTAAGTCTCCTCTAGGTGCTTCTTGACACCTTCTTGAATAGCTTTAATGTGCTCAACCATTTTCTCGTAGCAACATTCTTCCCTGGTAATTTTGGTAATGATACTAAATCCAAAGCAACCTTCGGAGGATAACAATACCCAACCGCAAATGGGGATTTTCATGTGGACCGATTAACCATGCAATTGTAAGCAAACTCAGCCTGGGCAAAGGCAAGACCCCACCGGGTTTCTCTCCTAAACTATAGCAAATCAGATTTTCAAGAGTCCTGTTTACCACCTCCGTTTGGACGTCAATTAGGGGGTGAAAGGTAATACTCAAGTTAAGAGATGTGTTGAAACACTTTCACAAAGTTCGCCAAAAGTGGGACAAGAACTTAGTGTCACGATTTGAGGTGATAAACGAACCACCTCCTTAAAGAATAGATTGGTCATCTGGACTGCATCATTTGTCTTCCTGTACGAAATAAAATGGGTCATCTTAAAAAATTGATCGACCACCACAGAACAGAGTCTGCTCCTCGTTGCGTTTTTGGCAGCCCTAGAATAAAATCCATGAATAAATCCTCCTATGGGGCATCTGGTATAGGCAGTGGTGTGTAAAGGTCGGTGTTTTGTGATTGGCATTTGCTAGTTTGGCAGACTGTGTACCATCGTACATAGTTATCCACATCTCTTTTGAGTTGCGGCCAGTAATACCGCTCTTTTACCAGCTCTCGCGTCTTATCTCTTCCCAAGTGACCGCCTAATCCACCTCCATGTAATTCACGTACCACCTACTCTCTTTCGAGAGATGCACAACCAGTTTCCTCTAAAAATGAATCCTTCTTGCATATCCAACCCCTTAAAAGTCTGTCCCCATTTACTAAGTGTCCATGCTTGATAAAAATCTTCGTCAACCTCATACCGTTCCTTCAAATAGTTGAATCCTGTAACTTCAACTCTCATAGTTATCAAACAGGTTGTTTTATGGCTCAGTGCATCTGCCACCTTATTTTGCTGACCCAACTTGTGTTTCAGCGAGAAGGTGAATCGTTGGATATAAGACACCCATCGCGCGTGCATCCGATTAACGTTGTTTTGATTACTAATGGATTTCTCCACTTGGTGATTAGTAAACACAAACTCTCACAGGATAAGATAGTGTTCCCACGTATGCAAAACTTGCACCAAAGCATAGAATTTCAACTCATAAGTAGTCCACTTCCTGTGCGCCTCACTCAGTTTTTCGTTGTAAAATGCCTGGCTTTCCTTCTGTGACAAAACTGCTCATATTCCCACAATTGAAGCATCACACTCCACCTGGAGCAACTTCTCAAAATCTGGAAGAACCAATACTGGTGTTGTTGATAGCTTCTCTTTGACCCAGGTAAAACTTATTCCAGCTTCCTCTCCCCATTGAAACTTCCCTATTTTGATGCACTCGATGATGGGGGCCATAATACTACTGAAGTTTTTTGTGAACCTTCGGTACAACGTAGCTAGGCCACGGAAACTGCGTACTTCACTCACATTCTTCGGCGTGGACCACTCTCGAATGGCTTTCACCTTCTCTTCGTCTACTCGAATATCATCACCACTATCACAAAGCCCAAGAACAATAGGCTTGAGGTAACAAAACTACACTTTTCCATTTTAATTACTCTCCTGCAAAGTTGTTAGTACCTCCCTCAAGTGCAAAAGGAGATCTGCTCGTCTTACTATAAACTAGAATATCGTCGAAATAAACAACTACAAATCGACCAATAAACGGTTTTAATACTTGATTTATTAACCGCATGAAAGTGCTAGGAGCGTCGGATAATCCAAACGGCATAACTAACCACTCCACATTCCTTCTTTTGTTTTGAACGTTGTTTTCCACTCATCCCCAAGGCGAGTTCGAATCTGATGGTATCCTCTTTTAAGGTCAACTTTGGTGAAAACTTGTGCTTCTGCCAACATGTCCAACACATCCTCTAATCGTGGAATGGGAAATCGGTATTTGATTGTAATCCGATTGATTGCGCGGCTGTCTATACACATTCGCCAACTATCATCCTTCTTGGGCACTAGCAAAGCCGAAACTGCACGTGGGCTCATACTTTCCCGTATTAATCCCTTTGCACTAACTCCTCTACTTGTTCTTGCAGAATTTGGCCTTCCGTGGGATTCATGCCCTGAGATTCATCCTCTTATGGGACTAAATTGGCAAGCTCGCCCCTGGCACCAAGTCAATGTGGTGTTGAATGTCCCTCACGGGTGAAAGACTATTAGGGAGGTCTTCCGGTACTAAATCATTGAAATGCTTTAATAGAGGTTGTACGACTGCTAGTATAGTGATCGGAGGTTGTTCGATCACTTCTCCTTCAAATAAAACAGCAAAGATCTCGAGAGTTGTCTTCACTTTGTCTAAAAATTCCTCTCGGCTGATCAGCATAACTGGATTTCCTTTAGCCAGAGTAGCCTTAGCGAATTCCCCATCTTTAAATGGTCCAAGAACGATCTTCTGACCATTCTTATATAGAACATAAACATGGTCTCCTTTATGGTGAGTGGCATCAACATCAAACTGACAGAGCCTCCCTAATATCATGTGACAAGCATCCATATCAACCACATCACATCGTATCATATCTATTCTGCATAGACCTTTCCAATCGAGAATGAAACAAGGCAAGGGTGGGAATGTTTTTTTGTCTACAATCCCAACTTTCGAAACATTGTTGAGGAAACAATATTCATATTCATTCATACTACTGCACTATCAATGATAACATCACATACCTTTCGATTAACAGTGCAACGTGTACGAACCACGTTATGGCGTTGTAGATGCTCCTCTTTTTTGGGTGTGTACACCAACCTCCTTGCAACCAAAGAATGGGTCAACTCGTCGTCATCCCCCTCAATCACCTCGTCGTCCTTATAAGTGGGGTCAATATCGACTTCTTCATTTTCGTCTTCTTCGTGTTCGAACAAATTCACAGTGGGTCATTTTGAACAAATGTTGAATTTATGGCCTTACTCTCCACACCGATAACACTTGCTCAGGCTTGGGCGTGCATATGTATTTTCTTGTGCTGTAGGGAATGCTCTTGTAGTAGGGCCTGCGGGTATTGCAATAATTGCCCATGATGGACCCAGTTCAGTGTCTCGCCCTGTTGCATGATGAGAAATTACGGTGATTTGTTTACCTTTGTCCTATGTAGGACGTGGAATATACGAGCCACGAGACCAATTCTTTGCCCTTTCCAATAGTAACTCTGTTCTCTCCGCTGCCGAGACAATGTCGAACAATTTGAATAACGGTTGTAACACCACCTTTTCTTCAATATCTCATCGTAACCCTTCTTTAAAGCGGGCCACCAGACTAAACTTATGTTCCACTAGATTGTTACGAGATGACAATCGGTAAAACTCTTCAGCATATTCAGCAAAAGTTCAATTTCCCTGTGTGCAGGTTTGATATTGTTGGTAAAGAATCTACTCATAATCAGGGGGTAGAAATCGGGCTTTCAACAATTTTTCATTTTGAACCACGTACGGACTGAATCCTTACCCTGACATGCGCTGGTAGTTTGCACCTGATCCCACCACGCAGACGCGCCGCCTTTTAATTTGTATGCGACCTATTTGGCTTGTTTCTCTTAGATTTTCATATAATCAAAGAAATGTTCGACTTCGGCAATTCAATCCAAGAATTCTTCGATACGAAAATGACCCTGAAAAGTTGGTAGGTCAATCTTCATACGAAAGTCCCTGGAATCATCCTGCTCCCATCGACCTCGATTGTCTCCAAACACTGGTACGACACGGTTGTTACCGAAACCAACGTTTCCCTCACAGGCTGGCTGCCTAATTGGATGTTTGGATTGCGGTTACCAGTAGGACGTCCATGATCACCGTCGTTGGGCATGTTATCGTTCTCGAGGTTAAGTTCCACCACTGTCATTTTTGCTAGGATTTGCCGCATGGTTTCATGCAAATCGCTCAAGGTTTGATTGACGTTGGTTTGAAACTCAGTAAATTCAGTCCTCAAAAGAGCTACTCCATTACAATCACCGTCCTTAGAGGTGTTGCTTTCATCACGTGAACCAACCATCAAAACAAAGGTGAATATTAGGATTCAACATCTCGCTCAAGTTTATATTTAAAGATGAGATGATCTTAAACACTTACGAGCATATAGTGAGCTACAAAAGACACAATTATTAAAATTCTAACCCATTTACGAAAGGGAAAACACACTTTCGATATCCTAGGGGGCATAAACGATAACAACTTATTAATATAATGACATAAAAGGGAATCCTAAGTAAAAAAAGAAACATACTTTGGATAGTTTTAGCGAAAGAAGGAACAAAAGGAATACAAGGGATGTGGAATCCAAAGGGGATCCAAGGGAGGATTCTAAGGACTGCTAAAGATTGTATGTATGAACAGTACATACGGGACTGTTCGTGTATACAGTTACTGGTCACGTATTTGCTGATTTTACCTTTTCATCCCTCCCCGACTTGTGGCGAACCTGTGTAACCATATACTCTTGTGCTAGTTGCTCTACATCAGAGGGGATGGATGGGATTCACATATTTAAAGATGGATGTATATAAAAGTTACATATGAATGATAAGAATATTAAAATAATGTCTGATGTGAAATTTTTTAAACATTAATAGATAGATACTAACTAATTTACAAATAAAGAATATTGTTAAAACGCAATTTTGTTTCTCCCTGTCATATGTTGCAAAAGGAAAGGGTTCTCTCTCGCACACTATTAAAAGTTGATTACAAAAAAATGAGTAGATATAAACATTACATCAAATTATCATAGCTAGTATTTATCCCAAATTAAAGGTTTTTATCTATTTATTTTTTTTGTATGAATTAAGGATACACTCAATCAATGGCAAGATAAATACTTAATCAACAATGTGGATTTTGATTCATTGATCATGGCAAGAAAAGGAAATTGGACTCTTAATTTGGGACAGTCAAAAAGAAATAGTAGATTTTTAATTCGGGTCAGAGGAAGTATTATTTTTCAAGTAATAAACTTAATAAGAATAAAAGGATGTAATAAAATGACACATCAAATTCAAAAATCTAAAATAACAAATGAAATGATGTTTGAAGTAAATCATGGACTATATATATATATATATATATATATATATATATATATATATATATATATAGTGCACACTAAGTTTGCATATCATTTTTTTTAAATAGTAAAAAAAATATTTTTGAGTTGATTTTTTTTTGTAGGATATTTAAACATTTCAAGGAACCCGTGTAAAAAAATCAACTCAAAAAAACTTTTTTTTGCGATTTTTAAAAAATTGGTCAAACTTTCACTTCTTTTAAGCTCCTTAAAGCTGTGAAAGTTTGACCGATTTTTTAAAAATGGCAAAAAAAGTTTTTTTAGCTAAATTTATTATACGTGCCCGTTGAAATGTTTAAATACCACACAAAAAAATCAACTCAAAAATATTTTTTTAATATTTTAAAAAATTTGTTTGCGCCAGCACGTATGCAAGCTTATTATGCACAGGAGCCTGCCTATATATATATAAACCTTCTCACTGCCTACAAAAATGCCAACCCTAAAACCCCACACACCATTCTCTGACTTGTTAAACCCGCTACATTACACAATTCTTCTTCATATCATATATCCTCTTTCATTTCTCTCTTACATAAAAGGAGCCGCAATCACTCTTTGTACAAAAAAAGGGTGGTGTGGGTGGAGGGAGAGGGGGTCGTCCACGATTGGAGCTCATCACGACTTTTGGAGGAGAGAGAGAGAGAGAGAGATGTTGGCAGTAAGTGGATGACCACTTTTATAGGTGTTTGGGGAAGTCAAGAGGTGGAGTCCATTTAATACCACCATTAATGACACCATTGATGTGGATGAAAAAGGGAAAGGGACAACGGTGTGAGAGAAGGGGCAGAAAGCCAATGTTCTTTTGTATAGACAGAGAAACAAATAAGCATGTGTAAAGTTGGATAATGAAGAGATGCATGGGTTTATTGTAATGTTTTGTAGGGGTTATTTAATAATGGTTGAATGTGGGTTGTTTGGTTCTTAAGGGTCATAAACGTCAAAAACATCATATTTTGTTTGAGCCACATTTTAAGATAGCATAGATAGTTTAATGGTAATATATTGTAGGGAAGAAATTTCCCTCTCAAATTTGCTAACCTCTACACTCTACCATCTCTCTCCTCTCCCAAATCAACCATTTCCTAGAACTATGCTGGTATAATAATTGCTATGGGGAGATTGTGATGTAGGAAGTCTTCTTACTAAAAGTATTTCAGATTGCTGTAAATAGGTGGAAAATTGTCGACGACGTTTAGTTTTCAGCTGGAAGGGTGGTGTGGCACCCCATTTAGGCTTGAAGTTTGTTGGAACACGAGAAGCGAGATGGTTCAAATAAACACACACAAACACTCTTGTTGGAACACGAGGCCCCCAATTTTTAAAATCTTACAAATAAAAATTAATACAATTTCCTTTTAAAGATGG
Source organism: Sambucus nigra (assembly GCA_949130495.1). Lineage (NCBI taxonomy): Eukaryota > Viridiplantae > Streptophyta > Magnoliopsida > Dipsacales > Adoxaceae > Sambucus > Sambucus nigra. The sequence continues at coordinate 432,903,063 of OX422211.1, read as the reverse complement.
GAAAGCGAGATGGTTCAAATAAACACACACAAACACCAAATTTTAATTTCTTTCAAATTAAAATTAAGCAAGTTCAAAGTGAAATTAAATTAGACAACAAATACATTTTTCACTTAAACCAATTTAACCTTAGTCCTAGAAATTTGCCTAAGTCATATTTTCAATATTACCAAATTAGGCCAAACCAATTTTAACAAATTAAATGATGGCTTGAATTAAATTAACATATACCCAAATTTAAATTAGCACCAAATTAAATTAGTGATTTAAACCAGATTTTATCTTTTTACCTAAGCATGCATCTAAGGTGAATTTTGCATAAGATAAAATAAACAAATAAATCACTACGCCGCGGTGTACGAAGAAAAATCCACAACGGGAAAAAACCTCGGACGGCCCTAGCCTTAAGTCCACTAAGTACGGAATTTGCAATTACAAGCAAGATAACTTACAACACTCGACTCGATTCCTTCAAGCCCCGACGCGTCTTCTTGTAAATACCTCTGCCTAGCCGACAATCCCGGACACCACCGGAACCTTGGAATCCACCAAATTAGGCCAAACCAATTTTAACAAATTAAATGATGGCTTGAATTAAATTAACATATACCCAAATTTAAATTAGCACCAAATTAAATTAGTGATTTAAACCAGATTTTATCTTTTTACCTAAGCATGCATCTAAGGTGAATTTTGCATAAGATAAAATAAACAAATAAATCACTACGCCGCGGTGTACGAAGAAAAATCCACAACGGGAAAAAACCTCGGGCGGCCCTAGCCTTAAGTCCACTAAGTACGGAATTTACAATTACAAGCAAGATAACTTACAACACTCGACTCGATTCCTTCAAGCCCCGACGCGTCTTCTTGTAAATACCTCTGCCTATCCGATAATCCCGGACACCACCGGAACCTTGGAATCCACCAATGAGGCTTTAGGAGCAACCGTCGACCACACATGGTGCCTTTCACCATGTGAGAATGCCGCAACAAAACAACGAGACTTCTTCTTTGAGGGATGTAGAAGTAAACCCAAACAAACTCTTCAACTCGGTCAAGTAAACCGGTGCCAAACAAACTCTCCAAGCAAGATGTATATATATATATAGGTAGAAACTTGGATTAAAACAAACAATTGGGTGTAAACTTGGTTTTGTTCTTTGAATAAATCAATTTGAGTAACAAACACCAAGGGAACTCTTTATGAAAGAATTAAGCTCACAAAACCTCTCTAGGAGATGGAAAAAGTTCTTAGAAAAAATCTGGTCCCGAAGACATTAAATTTTGTGAAAGAGTAGTGGGTCAAAGTAGTGAGAAAGTGCCAAAAAACTGCCAAAAACTGTTCCCGCCGAAATCTCGTTCGAACGACATTTCGTTCGAACAAACTATCTAACGAAGTTCCAGTGGCAAGTCATTGGCAAACCTCGTTCGAACGAAATTCTCGTTCAAACGACAATTTCGAACGAAAATCCAGAAAGCAAAATTTAATTTTAGCCCAGAAACTTTATTTTAAAGTTTTAAAGAAACCTTCTAAAAATAAACATCAGTTTAAAATAAAAGTACACCATTTATAAACATATTCCAAGTCTCCCTATATATATATATATATAAATGCATTCATACCTTTTGGAGACAATGGAATATGATGAAAATGACGTAGAAACATGGCACTTGAAACTCGGCAATGATGAATCTTTATAAGACTTGGCCGCTACGTCTTCAACTCTTGCAAGTCATAGGCTTGGAGGATACTCACTCAATACTATCCTATGACACAAATGTTTTTGTCCGGAATTGAGCCAACACAACATTAAGATTCAATTGGAAATTTGTGTCCTTACAAAGTTTTTATTGGGTTCTAAGACAATGGATTCCCTATTTAACATGTCATGAAAATACTGCTGGGATGAAGCATTAAGAGTTGTGTTGGAGACATGCATTATCAGTAGATTAAACGTCAATTTTTAGTTAGATATGGATCCCAAATGCTTTAAATTGCAAAGACCCTATTTCGAAGGAGTCATTGATTCTGATATTAAAGAATACAACATTAGTACTATGGCTGGTCAGTCCGGATCTACCTTTGGATTCAACCACAAATCATGGATTCCACCAGATTTGTGCTTAGAATGATCTGATCAATTAGAATCTAAATTACACATAGGATACTTATTGACTAATCTTTTTGTAGATATATTTCATGAGCCTAGAGAGTCTCTAATATAATTTTTTTTACATAATAAATGAAAAATAAGAAAGAGATACTTGAAGAAAAGATAAATGTTGAAATTGTTGAGTCACTCGAGGAACCAAATGATGAAATTAGAAAGGAAAAAAGGATAATAATGAGAATGCGAATGAAGTCGTTAGGCCTAAGCAATCTAAACATGCCCTTCACGTAAATGCAATTCAATGTGCTGATTACATCCTTCCTGGTAGCATAAATGGATCAACATCAAAGCTCGGTTTTATCCTAACATCTTTACTGCATTAGAAGTCTAGAAGGTGATCCTCATGTTGAATCTATTACAAATATAGTCTCATAGGATTCCTTCCACACTTTAAAACTCAAGGTCGAGATTTCACTTTATTATTTATTTTGATGTGGGTTGATTTAAACTCAAAACTTCAAGCCAATCTGAAGGTAAGATAATGACTTGAATGCTTTTTTCAACCACTAGTCCAAAACCCTAACACAATAATGGTGAGCTCGTCATGATCTTGGTCGATCACTCTGATGTAATTAAGGGATATATGCTTCGTCTTTTTTGTTCTTGTTGGTAATTTTATCCCATAAATATTAGCTTTTGTCATTTTCAGCCCTTTTGCCCTTATCGGGATTTTGGTACTTCACATTTACATATATACATACAGATGTAATAGCTCCTCAATTACTAATTTGATGAATATTGGAGAGTCTCTCTTTTGTTGTGGGGTAAAAATTAGTTAGTGCCTGTTCTATACTTCAAAATTGGGGGTATCAGAATTAGGTTATGAGTTTGAGTCGCAGGGGCATCGTGGGGTGGGTGAGTGTCGTGGGATGCAACACTGATCTGTAAACATGATTCATTAGACTTCAACGCCGTAAAAGGTGTGGCCTCCTCTCCTCTCACTGTGCATCGTGTGGTTTTCAGTTAAGATGGCACACCCCCGTTTACATCACCCCCACAAATTGAGGACAAGGGATAAGGGGTGTGAGAAGAGTGATGATGTGTCATCCTAGCAAGGGATCCACTAGCCACAAACCAAGAATTGCTATTAAGGACGTCAATACATATAGGGCAGTTTAAAACCTAATTCTACTATAACTAAAAACTAAAGTAACCTTCTATAAAAATTGACAAAAATAACCAAGATATAATCTTTGGAAGTGTAGAATGTTTGCTAATACTTAGGGAATCTTGACAAAGGAATGTCGGAATATTTGCATCTCAGTATACTCCAAACCATCTTACGAGAGATATAGACGGTGTTACTGGCATCAAACCTGCAATATATGCGGTCTTCTCTCCATTAATTTATATATCCTTTTATCAAACAATACACGAAATCTAAAATTAGATTAAATGAAGGGCAAAGTGCAAAAAAACCTTCAACTGTGCATGTTTTGCAAGAAACATCGCTGAACTATTTTTAGCACAAAAATCGCCTAAACTCAACATAAATTGCTAAAATGTTTCCATAATAGTCTTTGCAACAAAATGCATAGCTCAATGATGTTTTTGCATTAAGATTAGTTTAGGGGGTTTCTTGCGCAAACTTTACAGATCATTTTTTATTTATTTGTGTACTTTACCCTTGAATAAAAAGTACATACCTATAATTAATTAGATCAAACCCCAACAAAGCCTTGTAACTATTTTCTCTCAACTTACAAGTGCTAATATTCAGCATTACAGTCAATTTGATATATTAGCAAGATAATGCTGAAATTATTAGTATCCATTTTGGTAACACACTAAATTTTATTAATAGAGAATAGTATTCAATAAGGTGGGGATGGGCAGTCGTCAAGAGTATTTGAAAAAACAAAGCAAAAACCCGATATACTTTATGGGTGGTGCTAAAGGCACCACCAAAATTCATGCTTTAAAATGATTGTAAAAAAAGGGCAAACTCAGTGCACAAGACTCCAGCCACTGCGGGGTACTGGGGGATTAAATATACATAGCCTTACCCCTGCATATGCAAGGAGACTATTTCCGCGACTGGAACTTGTGAACTTGAGGTCACAATGGGGTAACCCTACCGTTGCTCGAGGTTCGCCCCTTTTTAAAATGATTGTACATTGTGTTTAAAAATGTTGTGCAGTGGTGCCGGGTATAAGTTTGTTTGGTGCCTTAACACCACCCATACTTTATTACTATTTATGATTTAGATATAATTCTAATTCATGAACCCGTTCAGACCTGATTTATATCACTGCTAAATGAGAACGTGTGCAAGTGAAAGAAAGCAAACAGTCCCCAGCGGGAAATCAATAAGTTCACGTCAATGGACCTATATTACAATTAAGAATGATGCTAAACACATACCTTAGGCTCTGAATTTGTTATTCTCATTGTAAGTAAAACTCTCTCTAGACTTCTAAATACTTCGTCTTCTGTTTTGCCATTAATTAAAAGTAGCTGGCCTTTAGGCTCTGTCAACAAGTCGGGCAAGAAAAATGAAAATTAGTGAAAAAAAATTGATGAAATAGATGAATAAATAGAGTCCATAAGAGTATTTTCATATCCCTTTTCCATCCCATAGATTTCAAGGATGTGTTCCTCTTTTTCCCAGTAGTATATTTACAGTTGAATCTATACACAGAACTAAAACAATTAATATGAACAGTTCCAGTAATAACCCTTTTTCCAACTAACCCAAACCCCCATAAACAGCTCACCCCAAAAAACATTACTACATTAACCCGAGCGCCCATTAACACATCACTCCAAATAACATTACCGAAAACAAAAGGACCAACTACATTTCATATTAATCAAATTTCTTTTTTGGTAAAGATCATTTATGAAACTAACATGATGGTTGTCCTTTATGGAAAGAATTTCACTAGTGGTGTGCATCAGTTCAAAACCATCGACCTAATTAAAGAAAACTGCACCCAGTCCAATTGAAGTCGATTTTCAATTGTATAATCCAATCCAAACTGAACCGAAAACTAAAATCCAATTTAATTCGGATTGGAGTGGATCGGTCTTTGTGATTGGTTTTGATTCATTTAATTTGTGCCTTATTTTATCAAAGTTTGATTGGATATGGTTCCCATCTAATCCAAAGTTAGTTTGGCTCACCCTTTGCTTTGTGTTTAAGGTGGGAGATGGACTAATTTTAGGCTTTAGGCTCGTCCTGTGCACAGTCAGTCAGTCTAGAAAGCTAACGCAGGTAGAGAACGAGTCATAGCTACGGAATGTGACATGACCACGCAAAGACAATAGAAAAAGATCGTGGTGACTAGAAGTTCTGCTGACGCCCCCAAAAGAAGCCCCGGAGAACACCGTGGAGTTGGTTTCCCGAGGTTAAAAAGCCTTGGTAAAGACCGAGGTCTCATTAGTGGACCTACCTTCTGGCCGACGAAGGCCCCATGTGCGAAAATTTCTTTTAAGCATTATGGTTTGGGTTGAGGGGCAGGGTTTACACCGTTTGCGTTTTTTGTCTATTCCCTATATTGTGGCATTGGTTATTTCATTTCGATTTTGATTAATCTGTCATTATCTCTATTGATCTATGAAGCACGGACACTTCTCCGAAGGCCTCGTACGAGTGTCAGGCACTCAAAGGTCACGGACACGCAAGGGACACAGCTTGGGCACGTGTCCGACATGCCACGTGGCGTGTCGGGCTTAAAAGGCATTTAAAAATAGTTGGACACGCAAGGGACACGGCTGAGACACGCAAGGGGCACGGCTGAGACAAGGATGGGACACGCAAGGGACACGGCTGGGACACGTAAGGGACACGGCTGACATAAATATATAATAACTTTAAAAAAAAGGGGGCAGGAAACATATGTTTTTTTCCTTTTTCTCACTTGTTTATTTTCAACTGTTTAATCTTTTTTTTTAACCTTTGTTTAATAAATTGCATTAGCCATATGCATTTTGATAGTTATTATTAGTATGGGATTTAGTATTATTGTGATGTTTGATGTGTAGAATGGATTTAATACTCTTAATGCTTATATGTTTAATGTTGTTCTTAGTATGAGATTAGTATTAATGTCATATTTCATATTTTTTATATATAAAAATAATTATAAAAAATATTTATTTAATCCCGTGTCCCCGCCGTGTCGTGCCCTGATTTTTTTAGATTTGCCGTGTCGGCGTGTCCGTGTCGTGTCGGACACGACACCCGTGTCCGTGCTACATAGCTATTGATTGATTATTGAGATTAGTAGAGATCTGCAGTACTAAGCCTGGTTGTAGTCGTCGGGTGTTGAGACTAATTAGATCCCTTGTTGGACCGTTTGATTGTTCATTCCTTTACTTCATTTTATTCCTCAAGTTAGAGGGTTGAGTGGTTGGAGGCCGCGGACCGGTTGGAGAGAGACCGAAGCCTTAATAGAAATTTTGGATAGTTTTCTCTATTTATGTCAAGGTATATATTGGAGGCCGAGATGTTTAGTGCGTCGCGGCTATTAAATATTTCAGTTGTAAATTGCAATATGTAATTAAGGACAAATTAAGGATGAGGCAATTTGTATATAACATGATGTTTACTGATATTGTCAATGGACATTATGGTAGACCAAGGTCTCGCCTTAGGCTTGCCTTTGATTTCTATCGGCTCACACTGCCAAGCCACTGCCTCACGCTGCAGCCTTTTGAGGGAAGGCCGGGGCGTAACACAAGGACACGCTATTGAAGGAAGATCTAAACTCGAGACCTCAGGTTAAGGTAAGAGCCCATAGCACTAGGCTATCCCTTTAGGGTTTAGATATAACCAAATGTTGCCAGGCAAACCTAAATTCACTACCACAATGTTGATTCTCCCAACCACGTTGACTAGTAGTAACAAAGTCAGAACAACCGAAGTGGGAATACAATTTACCATTCAGATACTTCTTTAGTTACAGCGACCAGTACTCTCTCCAGGTGAGTCATAAGAAATTACAAGGCCTCCTCTATGTCAGTTTGTATATATAAAAGCTGCTCAAGTTGGGAAAAAAAAATCAAGATGTAAGTGCAATCAATCTACCTGGGGAAACGAAATTGCATGAAAGAGCAATTTGTATGGCAGTATTCTGCTTGTCTCCGGTTAGCATCCAAAAGTTAATTCCTGCTTTCCGAAGTGTTTCAATTGTTTCAGGTACACCGTCCTGAATGATGATGCAAATTTCATGAATGAAATCTAAGAATCTACAAGCTACCAGGAACTAGTGATGATATATATTGTTCTCTCTTTGAAAAAAACGATGATAACTGTCAATATGTAGAACAACTTATGCTACATATTTACTGTGAAGTGATCCCAAAAGGACAAGGGTAATTTTGATTTATGTACATCGCCAATTGTTGCGTTTATACTAACGTGCCTTTTTATTTTTTAGACTTCAGTACATTTTCATTGCTGAATGTTGTGGGAGAACTCTAGAAACAATTAGAAAGGAGCATCAGACTAATTATGTCAATCATCAAGGTATCTACGCCGGGGGGCAAACAAATGAAAAAACTCACCTGTAAACGGTCTTCAATTGCAGCAACCCCAAGGATTTCAAAGTCATGCTCTATTCTTTGGCAGACCTCAGCTACTCTCCACTGAAGATACAGTAAATTGAGGAAATCATATACATAAATCACCAACTTGAGCTGGAAAATGATCACATACTTTCCCCAACCAGATAAACACAAAAGGAAAGGGGATTAAAAAAAAAAGGGGAAAGAAGAATAAAAAAATAGTGAGAGTTCCACTTCACCTCTCGATCGACCAATGTGCTATTAGCCTCTCTAAACATCAAAGACCATTCTCGATATTCATCTTCCTCTAACTCGCGCCAAGCCAAGCATAATGTCCGCAGCCCCAATTGAGCATATTGATCTACAGCTTCAGAGAAATTCCTTGTTTGTTGACCTGAAACATTTCAGTGTTCGCGAAGAAAATCAAGTATTTTAAATGTAAGATCAAAAAATAATAAGCAGAGTAATTACAAACTTGATATATGAAACAAACATTTTAATTATTCATACTTAAAATCATATGAATCACATACACAATTTATCAATATGACAGCCAAAAGCATTCAGTATGTGAGGGTAACAATTAATCGAAGTAAATGTTTATAAAATGATAAGAGTAACACATTAATTTTTGGGCGTTTTTGACTTTACCCACCATGCAGTTATCATTACTCGACTTTACCAACCATTTTGTTTTTCTTTGGACTTTACCACCCATTTTGACCCTTAGACCTTTTTTTCCTCATCTTTTGCAACATTTTTTCTTGCTAAATGTCAAAATGGGTGGTAAATTCTAGAGAAAAACAAAATGCCGGGTGAAGTCAAATAATGATAATTACACGGTAGATAAAGTCAATATACCCCTTGATTTTTTTTATATTAACAGAATAGAACTACAGATAAGTTGACAGCATTTGATCAACACGGGTTTTAGATTGAAAACTATGGGGACATTGTTCATTTTCTTTAGGCTAACACGGAATGTCTATATTTACAAAAGCGAGTTTGGCAGGGTGAGTTTAGCCAACAACCTAACAAACAAGTATAATACATGAACAAAAATCACCTATATGCCTTGAAACACATTATTTTCAACTTAAATCACTTATTAATATGAATGTCTTTTATATGTTGTAAAGCACCATATTAAATATTTTCGACTACTAGACACTCCTACCGACGAAATCGCATGTTACATACTATGAAGCACAGACGCAGGTTAAGGATACGCGTAAGACACAGTGTAGATGCAGTGACTCAGAAAATAAAAATAAAATAAAAAATAGAATTCGGGTGCATTGGGAAATAAAATAATAATATTAAGTATATTATATTGATCCTTATTTTTATTTTTTTGCAAATAACTACAATAATCTATCTCCAACATAAAGCGAATGGACCATAACAAAAAAGATTGTAAAATAATGACATTAACGAAAAGACATCTATATCCAAACACCTTCCAATTGTCTAATTTCACCTATCGCAAAATCTTGCATGCTTCAACTTGTGAACACCACTTTATGAAAAATATATAGAAACTGTTATTTGGTAAGATGTTGAAAGTTGATTTGCAATAGCACGACCATCTTGAGCTTCAAGATCCACATCAATGATGATCAAAATACAATGCTTCAATATACATCACTCTTTCTCGATATCTCTCTCACTCCCTCACTCACTCACTCTCTCACACACAAAAAAAAAAGTTCCAACTAATCTAAAATATATCTCCTCATGGCTTCACCTTCCTTGACTTATAGACATGCGACGTTAGTTCAAAAAATACCACCAATCTTGGTAGATTTCAGAACTCTTTACTGAAAAATCAGGATTCTTAAAGAATTCATGTGTGGGTACAAAGTCGGTACAAATCGCGTGAGTGTCAGGCGTGATTCGGATGCGTTGAACAATTTGAAGAATCCATGTTTCCAATCAAATCACTAGGGTTTCTCAATAATTGATTCACCCAAAATAATTATTACGTGTGAGCATTCAGCAACGGCAAGACTCAAAAGTTCAATAATATTCCTATTAAATGAATTATATTAAGATTTATTGTATAATCATTAGGTTATCAATACAAAAAAAAGGGATTACCAGCAGATGCATAAGGAAGAACTGCTTCATCTGCTCCTTTTGATAAAAGTATGATTTTTCCATTTTGGCAATCTCTAACCACTACTGACATTCTTTTCCTATCGGAAGTGAACTCCAGAGTGTCCAATATTTCATACTGAATTATTGAAGCATTGAAATTGATTTCTGCAACACATTAAAGTAGAGAAGCTATAACATCGTCATTGCTATCAATGCCATCTATGTGTACCAGATAAAAGGGAAAAAAAATATCTTGAGTTTGATCCCCACCCCCCTCTTTCTTAGGGCTATTTTTAGTTACCTACAATAATAAATATAAAAAATAAAGATATATTTTATTACACCCCTACAGTGAGGGTCTTTTGTCATACTTTTTAAGCTTTCACACATGAAGGTGGTGTAACTCTAATATTCTTTAGTTTCTGGGGGTAACTCTTAACCGACCCTAAAAGCGGGGGGTTAATGTGAAAATAAAAATAAATAAAGACTTGTACCAAGAATACTAGCATTCTTATTGACAAAAACCATATGCAAACGAGCAGCAGCACGAACAAGAGCTTCCTCATCCTGAGATTGCGCCTTATAAGAGATCCCCCCGCTCTTGCTACAAACAAATCTCAAAAGATACATATAAAATAATACAGGTACCAATAAAAAAGACATGATTGTAAGGGTGTGTTTTGATAGCACAAAACTTTCATGAAAAAATGCCCAATATTCCATTCCAAGATTTGGTAGTGTTTGATAGCACATATTTTTCATGGAAAAAAATTCATACCTCCCCTTAGGTACACCTTGGTAAAGCTTCACTTTCTCATTTTCAAGGAAAAAAAACTCTACCTCACCAAGTTTTTGCTTTACAACTTTTGGATAGCAAACACATCCTTTTCCACTACTATAATCATATACACAGATGAAAAATAGCAGAAAAGAGACTTTTTCCATGGAAATGTCTTCCAAGTAGACGAATCAGATGCACCCTAAGATAATTGAGATGTTTATAGAAATTTCACCAATTAGATACTCTAGAATCACCTTTGAATAGGTATCACTGTATTGCATAGTGCCATAACTATAAGAAATCGAATAATATCAGGAGATCCACTAGCAACAGCATTGAGAAGCTCCACATCTGTACAGCATGAGCTAGAACATATTAAAATCCATATATTTCTCAGGGAATATAACACAGATCCCAAAGGTATGGCCTAAAGAAATCTGCCTGAAACCTGAAACACTAAGAAGAAACTGTACTTTTTATTGGGAACAAAACTAATATTAAATTACAAAAACTATGCAGAAAGAAAGAGTGGACAAGATGTCCATCAACAGATTATAAGAAGGGGAAAGAACAAGACATTATGAAAACACTAGAAAATCAAACAACATGACTCAATTTTTGGTAAAGACCAATTCTGAACAAAATATAACATTTAATGCTATCAATAAGAATACTTAACAATATAACAATTAATGCTCAATATCCAATATGTTATTATGTTTGCGTAAAACAGTAAGGAATTAACAATTGACAATATCAGGCTGTAAATCGAACAAGCAATCAACTGAGCGTCAAGGTGGGAGCTAAAATTCGAGCATCAAATTCAAGTAGAAAAGATAACAAAGAGTATGAAGCAATGCTAAAAGAACCAGTCATAAATAATTATAAAATAAGGAATTGCATAATCCGTTAATGCAGCACCGAGAACACATCAAAAGCATGCTATGCAAGAGTTATGACCCTCATTACATGATTTATCAGAAGGTGAGAAGAAGAAGAAATGTCTAACAAATTAACAAGGCGGCAAAGAAATTGACACAAAGATCAAATAGAAAATCAAACCTTTTAGGGCATCACCACAGTCACTCCCGTAGAAAACCCCGCTTATACAACATCTTTTAAAGATCATGTTGTTTTCAGTAAGGGTTCCAGTTTTATCAGTCATTATATACTCAACTTGTCCCAGGTCCTCACTAATTGCTGTGCTGCCATTTACAAGAATCACAACTTATATAAATCATAAATAATATCATCAATATCTGTGTGTACATAAAGTTGTAAATGAATTCCAATTTTCTTACTTTGCTGCATGGGACCGAATGCCAGTTTCCAGGTCAATCATCTCATTGTCCCAGTCAATAAACTTTGCATACAAACTTTTCACAAGATCCAGAGACACCTGCCACAGAGAAGAATAGCAAACACTGAAACTGTCAGAAATAGAGAACCCTAACCATCTAAAATCACAACAGCATCGTCACTAACATAATAAATGGCTATCGGAGATGCTTTAAAAGACGTGGATACTGTAATCATAATAGTTAAATGATATATCCCGTCATGTGTTTTTTTCATACTTTCTGAATTGATACAGGATCATTTCCCGAAGTGTAATTAGGATATACTTCATCCATTAACCAAAACAGAGAACCCATGTGATCATAAGCCTTTCGACCATACAAAACTTTGCAACCGATTGGCAAATTGCATAAATTAGTTTATGTGCATTACAATTCACGACTTAGTAGGAATTTGATGTACATGCGAGATACTGAAGATTTTTACAACCAGATAACACTTGAATTCGGTATTTAAGAAGGATGACGTGATGAGTGGATCCCGGAGAATGATAAAAGGGTCTTACCAACCGACGACTTAAATTGGTTAGATGAAGGTATTCAACGAAGTGAAGGGGAGGGAGGACCGAGGGAGGGGGGGTCACAATCAACCGACACCAGTTAGTGTTCTTTCCAGTTTTGATGATGATCAAGGAGGTAATGGTAATGATGGTTGGGAAGATATTCCTAGTACTTATGGTGACGATGACGATGACGATGGCGACGACGACGACCAAGGTGGTGGTAGGGGAGATGTTAAGTTAGTAGGGGAGATGCAAGTGGTAGCCGATAAAGGAGTGGAGCGGGTGCTAGCTAACAAAGGAGTGGAGGTTAATGATAGTCAATAAAGGGATGGTTCTTATAATACTGGTACCCAGCACGGCGGTGGTATGACATGGCACAAGGAGATAAAAACTACTATGCCACACAAGACACGGATCATGAGTATCGTCCGTAAATTAGCGAACAACGGAGACATTTAGACAACTTGGCGATATTGTCTAGTAGTGACGAGTATTCAAGCGGATATGATCTGTAACTTCTTGATGATCAATTACGGACAATGGGTTTAATGTCGAATCATACATACCACGGAGGGAGACATAGTATCTCTGAGGTGGGAGTGGCACACATAGTTATGGTCCTGCACAACTTCCGAGATGTGATCGTCATGGAGACCATTATCTAGTGGTAGTTATTATGGATATAATCAAGGAACGTATTATGGATCTTTAACTGATAATGTTGAGTACAGAGGTTTTGAATTATATCATCACGGCGGTCATCCGGGAGATCGTCAGCCACAGTTTTCAAATTATGGATCATCCAGCCAAGCATTCCAACCCTCCCCTCTACGAGGTACTATGATTTATATTTCTTCCCTTAACGTACAAGAGGAAATTACCCCTATCCACATCCGTATGATCGATATCGCAACTAAATAGGGAGATGAAAATGACGAGACATTGTAATAATTTCTATTTATCTTCAATGTAAATTTTATCAAGTTCTGTGTCATTAGATTGTTTTTCAATATTAATATTAGTTTATTATGGAATATTGAATCTAACAAGTCCGTCGCGCTTCAGTATAACCAATTATACAATGCAATGCATATTAAAGGATGGTTTTGAACGTATCTGATTGGTCCAAATTGTTAATCTTATTTTTTAAAAAATTTCTATATTTTTTCGGAATTTTGTGGGTTCTCTACATAGCATATCTTTGCGTATCGCCCAATACCGCGACAGAGTTGAAAATCGGGTGTCCGACACCGGGACTGATACAGAGACTTTGAACCATGCTCTACCGCCTCACCTAAGTCCGAGGCGTTAGGCTAGGATCTATCGTCTCACCTAGGACCAAACATATATATACATATGGCTACCGTTTTTGAGCATGTATTGTATTGATATATTGATTTGACTATTTAGATTGTGTTCAATTGTTAAGTTAATGATTATGGGTGATTTTTTTCAAATAATATGTTTTAAAAAGAATGCTTGGGCAACCGGCTAGGCGTTAGGCAACCTCCCACGTTCAGCCTAGCGCCTTTGAACATAGCGTGAGAGAGAAATCTTTTTATTTGAGAAAGTTGAACGTGAGAGTCTCTTAATGGTCAGACAAAGATCGTTTGGGCCCGCTTGAGACTGGGAGAGCGCACTGGAGACGGAGAATTGTGAAGTAGATAGACGTTGAGGAGGGAAAGTATAAATGAAATGTTAGGTTAGGGTTAGGGATACTCACTTAATTTAACTCTCTACATTTGAACCAATCTGTGAAAACAAAAATGATAAATAAATAAATAAAACATAGAAATACTCATTTTCTAACTATGTAAAATGTTTTGTTGGAGAGCCTTCTAATATTTTTTATAGTATTCTATTACAAAAATGATAAATAAATACTAGCTGCTAGAAGGAGGCATAGCGTTTTTTTAGAAGATTGTTTGCTCTGCAATGAGAATTAGCCACCCAATGGAAGAATTTAGTATTTTTATATCATTTTCATGTCACAGAGCACATAAGACAACCTCCAAATTCACCAACCAGATAATTTTGGGAAAACAATATTTCTATACAAAATGAAAAAATAATCGAATGTGTGCGCACATGTATCACTCATGGCAGACGCCTTGTCTCCCTATCCTTTGTTAAATATTTTAATATAGTTGATAAGAACTTTTGTTTTCTAATAATAAAACCTCAACTTTCACAGCTTAAGAATGGGCCTTCGCTTGAATTCATAGACCAAGTAATTTGGAAGCTAACAACTTAGCCAAAGGTTTCAATCACTTGGGAGTTTCATATTCATTTTTAACTTGGAAGTTTCACCTTCTTTTCTTCAGTTTTTTAAGTAGTAAGACCAGCTGTTTATTTTATTTTATTTTTTTACAAGGCTTAATTCTTCCAATACTTATTTCTTATCAATAATTTCAAAACATATAAAAAAAAATTATTCCAAACATGACATTGACGATGTAGGCTAATTAAATAGGAAAAACAATGTGTACCTTTATAGAAATGGGTATCATGATGGAACAAAGCAGCTCAAAACGTAGAGGGATTACCAATAGTTCATACCATGGAGCTTCATCTGGATATTGAACATACCATTGCTACAAAAACAATATACCAACAAAGTACATAAATGGTTAAAAAAAATAGCATGACAGCATATAAAAGGGTAAGAACTATTTAAGGGATGAAAAAATAAAATATTAGTTCAGTTTCCATTTCACATTGACATACAACTGAAAACCCATTTGACAACATACATACACCGGAGATGTTTTATACCACAACAATGGTTCAAACTTCATATCAACTTAATAATACTAATCACTAAATTAAATCGATATTCAAAGATTTACAAGAAACGACTATTAGAAGACGTGACAAACAAAGAAAACTACTACATCACTAAAAAGATTAGTGAAAACCTAATAGTTAGAAAGTGAAGGTCCCACAAGACACCGGAATAGAGATATGTTATTGAATGAAATAATCCTGACAGAAAAAGACAAATAAAGAGTCATTATACAACGTATTATCTTCGTCAGTATATCATTTAACCTACTCAACACAGAGCCAAGATAATAAAATGAATATGAAAACAAATATAATTGAGATCTCCCTAATCAGGTATCTTAATATGGTTCTGTGAATGCCAGAAGGGTAACTAGTATGCCAAGGGCCACCTGGCCCACCCCAATTGATTGGCCCACATTGCGTGTGGCTTAACCATCTCATACCACATTCATATTCACTTGTAAGGCGATCCATCAGAACATCCAAAATTCAACTACATTCATGTCTCAAACAAGTTATTTCTTAACTATCCAATAATTAAGAGTACTCAATCGATGGTTAGCCACTCTTAGCATAAAACTAACCCGAGCTCCAGTTTCATAAGTATGGCTTAAAACTAACATAAGCTCCAGTTTCATCAATGAAAGTAACATCATCAACAAACAAGGGACACCATGGTAGGTACACTATGAAGGGAAGAGTTTATTTATTGAAATTTCTGTTATAAGCAAGTTCGCTAGTGTGCTTTTAAGTTAAGAACAGAGTGCTAGAGTAGAGGAAAGAAGCTTCTCGTTTCATAATTGCTCGAGAAGTTGAGAGTAAATAAATGGAATATAGAAGTTCCATTTCTAACTACTCCCATAAAGCTCAGACTGGAACAACATAGCCAATTTCTGATTCTGGGTTCATTGGGTCTCTTATTCTGTGAACAAGCCAGAATAACATATACTGTCTTTCATCGAAAATGGATGTCATTCATTCCCAAGTAATAGGCCATAGGTATTTAATTGATCCATGATAAACGAATAGCATAACCGATAGACCACGATTCATCTTCCTACAGATGAGCATAATATAAGTTTTTAGTGGTAGCAGTAAAGGGGCATATTCGAAATCATTGAAAGTTGACCATCCAAACACTAAAGACAAGTGGGGGCAATGAGATGCTTGCAATCAAATATGATCAAAAGCAAACATTAGCACAGGTAGTAAAGGGGTCAAAACGAATCAGTGAAGGGTGACCATCCAACCACTAAAGACAAGTGATGATGATGAGATGCTTGCAATCACATATGAGCAAAATTAAAATTAGCACAAGTAGGTCAAATGAGATTCTTATAATGTGGAAAGCTTACAAGTTAGACGAGGCCAAAAATTTATGCATATAAAATCAAAGAAAGAACTGTTATCGGGTCTAATTTGTAATAGTTATATAGTGTGTTATGTTATATTTAAACTATGTAGGGTACTTGTGTAATATTTGAAAGTTATTAATATAAATAGAAAGTGATGGGGAGAATGAAGGTATTCATTCATTCATTTCCTCTTTTGTTGATTTCTCTCCTCTCTTCTTCTTCTTCTTCTCATCTCTTCTCTTCTTCCTTTTTCCTTTATCATGTAAATTGATTATCTCATAAATCTAAAATGGTATCCGAGTGTGGAGTGTATATTTCTAATGGCAAGTAGTACAAACCCTAGTTTGTGTGTAGGGTTTGGAGAGATTCAAAGATGGGAGTTGTTTACAAGGGTGTAGGGTTGTTCCGATCAGTTTTTCTGCCTTCGTTCGTCGTGATTGAGGTATAGGCGTTACTCAACTGTTTTTTTTTGTAGTTCGTGAATCATATATGAATTGCTCCGTTGGTTTTAGGATTTTTATGTAGTTTCAATTTTTGTGCTAGAGAAGTAGTTCTCTACACTCTTGTTGTTCTATTTTTTAAGTGTGCATAACCTAAAAACCCCTTTAAGAACATGTATGGTTCAAAGGTGAGCTTCGGAAGCTGCGTCTTCATCAAGTCTTACTCCAACAATAGGTAGTAACAATGATCCAGGCTGTGTATCACCACTGTTAGGCTGGATGAGACAAAACAGTGCACTCAACCAGCGCGTATGCATATCACAGGTAGAAGAATGATTGACCATATCGATGGAACTGTCACGTAGCCGGCTAAGAATGATCCTAAGTTCAAAGAATGGAATGTTGAATATGCGTTAGTTATAACGTGGTTGTTACAGTCAATGCACCGACAAATGAGCAAGGAGTTCTTGTTTGTGAAAACAGTCAAAAAGTTATGGGATGCTGTTGAAGAGACCTATTCATCCGTTGGTAATTTTGCAACTTGTATGAGCTTCAACAAGTGATTGCAAAATTCAAGCAAGATGATCCTTCTCTTGCTGCCTATTACTATACTCTGCGTGGTAAGTGGGAAGAAGTTGACCACTACCAAGACTACATACCAATTTATGCAGCTGATGTTAAAGCATTTCGGGCTATGGTAGAACGGAATCGCATATGTGAGTTCTTGGGTGGTCTGCACCTATGAACATGCTAGGGTGCAAGTCTTGGAAAGGTATCCTGCACCTACATCTGTTACCTATATTCAAATTGAGAAAAGCAGGAAGAAAGTCATGAATACACAGTCTGAGTCAGAAGTTGTGTTTATCTAAGGAAGAAAATCATGAATCCAAAGTCTGAATCATGAATCCAAAGTCTGTGTTTCTTGGGTATTATGCCACTCAAAAGGGATATCGGTGTTATCATCCTACTACTCGTCGTCGATTTGTCTCCATGGATATCACATTCTTTGAGTCGGTTCCTTCTTTCCCCTTGCTACTCAGGATTCTCTACAGGGGGAGATTATAAATATATAGAACCCATGTCCCATTCCATTACCCGTTCCTACACAGGGGAAGTTTCCTACTCAGGGGGAGCCTATGCCTATTACTACTGACACTAATGATTTGCAACAGGCAAAAGAGATACTTGCATATACTAGGGCAGAAAAACAAGCCATTGTCTCACCCCAGGATCAAGAAGTCTCCCTCGATCCAGGTAATCCCTCACTCAATCTCAATGTCCCTATTGATCTTCGTAAGGGTATTCTTAATTATACGAAACATCCTATATCTCATTTTGTATCTTGTGATGCCTTATCTTCTACATATCGTGCTTTCACTTCTTCTATATCGTCTGTTTCTATAATGTTTCAGATGCCCTTAGTCAGAACCAGTGGAAGGAAGCCATGTTTGAGGAAATGAAGGCCTTGAGAAGAATAATACTTGGGATATTGTTCCATTGCCCAAAGAAAAGAAATCAGTAAGTTGCAAATGGGTGTATGGTATACACAGTTAAGTTTCAGACTGATGGAAAAATCGAGAGATATAAAGCACGGTTAGTTGCAAAGGGCTTCACTCAAACATATGGAATTGATTATTAAGAGACGTTTGCTCCGGTTGCCAAGATGAACTCCATACGAGTTCTTCTCCTTGGCAGCTAATTTGTCTTGGCATTTACATCAGTTGGATGTAAAGAATACCTTTCTTCATGGCGATTTGGAGGAAGAAGTGTATATGATGATGCCTCCTGGTTTCAAGCTTGTTCAAGCTTGCTGATGGACAGGATTTAGTGTGAAAACTAAATAAAGCCTTGCATGGACTTAAGCATTCTCCACGTACTTGGTTTGAGAGGTTCAGCACTACTGTGAAGAGAGTAAGGTACACACAAAGTCAAACAGATCATACGTTCTTCATCAAGAGGCACCAAAATTGCACCACTGCCCCTATTGTATATGTTGATGATATTGTTATCACCGTAGATGATCCGAAAGAAATACAAGTAATGATGACATTCTGGGAAACAGAGTTTGAGGTTAAAAATCTCGGATTATTAAGATGCTTCCTTGGCATCGAAGTGTTGAAATCCAAAAAAGGAGTGTTCATTTCTCAACAGAAGTATGTGTTAGATATTTTGGCTAAAACGGGTAAACTAGGAGCTAAGCCTGTTGATACCCCATTGAGCATAACCATAAGCCAAATGATACGGATGGGGAGCCAATAATTGATGTGGTAAGATTTCAGCGTTTAGTTGGGAGACTTATTTACCTTTCTCTTATGCGCCCGGATATTGCTTATATTGTTAGTGTGATAAGACAATTTATGCATGCTCCAAGAACACCACTTCTAGAAGTTGCGTATCATGTCCTCCGGCACCTCAAGAATTCCCCTGGGAAGGGAATATTTTTTAGACAGCATGGCCACTTACGTGTTTAAGCTTACATTGATGCTGATTGGACAGGGTCCGTCATGGATCAGCGATCCACTTCGGAATATTGCACCTTTGTTGGAGGTAATCTTGTTTCATGGCGAAGCAAGAAACAGTTTGTAATTGCTAGATCTAGTGCAAAAGTTGAGTTCCGATCCATGGCACATGGAGTGTGCGAATTGATGTGGCTACGAACTATATTAGATGAGTTGGGTTACCCTGTTCGTGAGCCAATGAATTTGTTTTGTGACAATAAAGCTGCCATTAGTATTACCTACAATCCAGTCCAACATGACAGGACAAAACACGTTGAAGTTAATCGACATTTTATCAAGGAGAAACTTCGTCTTGGATTGATTCGTACTCCGTATGTCAACACGACTAATCAACTGGTTAATATCTTAACTAAGGATGTGAGCAAAACTTGTTTGCAACGCTTGTTGGTCAAGCTGGGTATGATAGATATCTTTGCACCACCCTTGAGGGGGAGTGTTGTCAGGTCTTATTTTTAATAGTTATATAGTGTGTTACGGTATTTTAACTATGTAGGGTACTTATGTAATATCTTAATATCTGAAAGTTATTAATATAAATAAAAAGTGATGGGGACAATGAAGGTATTCATTCATTCATTTCCTCTTTTGTTGATTTCTCTCCTCTCTCTTCTTCTTCCTTTTTCCTTTAGTATGTAAATTGATTTTTTCATAAATCTAACAAAGTCATTTGTAAATATTTACATTTGAGTCGAGTCCACTTAGTTTTTTACTTCACAAAAAGTGCATCCGTGAAATGAAGCTATTGAATGCAGTTCAAATACATTACTGGAATCATAGATATCTTGCACCTAGTTTGATGGTGCGATTAGTCAAATGTATTTAGACTGTATCTTATTATTTCAATATTTCAAGGACCTAACTCTGAAAGTGTCAACGACCCTATATATTAAAGTATGTCCAACAAATACATCCCCATCGACTACATAAAATATCAAACTTGTATACAGGGCACAAACCTTCCTTGCTTCTGTATCCTTCCAGACATTTCCAGCTATGCCTAGAACAATAACCACCACTATCTGGAAAACAAATATTGCTCCAGTCAACTTGTCAATCATTGCATCCATAGCAGTAAGCTTCGGCTCAGGTACACCTCTACTCATACCCAGCTTGGTTTCATTGCCTGTAAATAAGAATAAAGAGAATAAACAAGGGTCAATTTTATAGTAGCTGATATCGTCACCACTAATATCGTCACCAGCCTACAAACCACTAATGCCCGAAATATATTACAATTAAGTAAACCATGAAAACATCGTATTTATTAAGAAATAAGACAGGATCCAGTGGTAAAGACAAAATACAGCAAATAAATAGAGAATTCTACAAGAATGAATCGATGCAAAGAAAAAGTAACATTAAGTTCGAAAAGGAGAAACTAAAAGCAGAAAAAAAGAATACGAAGTGCATGTCGTAATTCAGGAATTGTACAGAAAATAAGTTGGCAATTAATTGGTAACCTGTTCTCAAAGATCATGACACCCATAAATATATCTTTCCCCCTATCTAGGACTCTAAAAGTCACACACAATTAATGATATAGCTACAAAGAACTTCAGTAAACGGATGGCCGACTTTTTGTCTCAATCTTAGAGAATACTGATGTTGGTACCAAGTATAATGAGGTTTTCTTCGAAGAGTAAAGCGAGGGAGTTGAAGGTGTTCCGAAGCAGATCATTAAATGGATGGCCGACTTTTTGCTAGGCACATTCAGCAGCTTTGGGTTCTCTTGTTTTTTGTTCTTAGTTTATCCTTATACCTGTTTACATAGGCTGTTTAGACTATTTACTGTTTCCTTTACTTACTGGAGTGAATTCCTGCCCACTAACTGTTGTACTTCACATATTTGTTCCCATTAATAAAGTATTTCGCTGTTGCTGATAAATAAAAGAAAAAGAGATCTTCTGAGGAAGAAGAGGCCATTCCTACTTTCCAGTTGTGCACTAGTGAAGAGGCACAGGGAAACCATGGTATCTCTTTGGCACTTTTCGAATAATCCTTCTTCGAGTTGAGAGTTTGAGAATAGTTTGAATTCTTCCTTATACATCTGATGCATAAGAAAGGGGAAAAAAAGATTTTAAGGACTTCCATCCAATTAGTTTTGTGGAAGTATTCAAGTATATACAAATTTTGGTTTCAATTTTGATAAACGACGAATGTGTGAACTTGAGACAGAAATCGTGTGTAAGGGCTGGCGTGCAAAGCAGAAATCGAAAAAGCATTTGAACAGGTAAAGTGGGGAATCCTTCAATATAATAGGATTGGGGAAGGGAGTAGGATTTGGATTATCGTTTCTATATTTTTAGTCAAGCTTCCTTCACTTTATTAGTAAGACTATGGTAAGTTTATTTTGAGGGCTTAAAGGTCCAGGCATGGTTCAAAGAGTCGGCCGAGTTGACTCGGAATCGGCCGAGTCAACTCGGAATCGGCAGCCCACGATACGAAACCGAGTCACGTTACGAAAAAAAATAGTTCTCGGACGATATATCCCTAACTCGCCGATAAATCGGCCGTTACGAGTAAATATACCGAAATATCGGGCGAATCGGTTCTGTATCAGCCGAGTTGAGAAAAAAAGTAAAAGAGATTAAGGAAAAAAACAAGAATAGTGAAAGAATCTCACGGGTTGAAAGGACATACCTTTTGAGACTAATTTGTCCGGAGAAAGCCAAAAAGATAATCACGGGTGGAAGAACTTTATCTATAAATCAAACCTTGGCTGAAATCTTCAGCTATTCAAACCAAATCTTCCCCGAAATCGTCCGCCGAAAGCTTTGTGGTGTGTGATTTGCTGTTGCGATTTCATCTGTGTGGGATTTTTCTGCTTGGCTGTGTGCGGTTTGCTGTGTTAACTTAAGGTATTTAGGGTTTTCTTTTTTGGGTTTAGAGAACTCCCGTCTATTTTGAGTTTGGTGGGTGTTTTGTTTTGTGGGTTTTTTCTTTTTGGGTTGTGCGTGGGTTTTTAGTTTGGTGGGTTTTTGGTTTTGTGGGTTTGGTGTTGGTTTTAGAGAACTGCCAAAGGTTTGGGGTTTGTTGTATTTGGTGTTTTTTTTTTTGGGTGTGTTTCTTTGGTGGGTTAGAGAACTGCCATGTGTTTGTTTTAATTTTTGTTTTGTTTTAAATGTTATTTTAAAGAAATGTTATAAAAAATGTTATGTTTTTAAAGAAATGTTATAAAAATAAATGTTACAAAAACAAATGTTATAAATGTTGTTTTTTTACAAAAAATTAATCAAATCTTTTTTAAAAAAATTGCTTGTTACAAAAAAAATATGGATCAATTATAAAAAAAATTGCTTGTTATACATCTATGTTTTTGTTAAAAATGTACATTTTTATTCCTTATGTACAATTTTTGTTACTTATGTAAAAAAATGTATATTTTTATAAAAAAATGTACAAATTTGTAAAAATGTTCTTTTGTTCTTGTCTTAAAAAGACATTTATGTAAAAAATGTAAAAAAAATGTTATAATTTGTGCAAAATGTTTAATATTGTACGTTTTTGTTAAAAAAAAAATTTAAAAGTTATTTTTTCAAAAATGTTATCTTTTCAAAAATTGTAACGTCATTTTTTAAAAAATGTACATTTTTATACATTTTTGTAAAAATGTTCTTTTGTTCTCGTCTTAAAAAGACATTTATGTAAAAAAAAATGTTATAATATGTGCAAAATGTTTAATATTGTACGTTTTTGTTAAAAAAAAAATTGTAACGTTATTTTTTCAAAAATGTTATCTTTTCAAAAATTGTAACGTTATTTTTTCAAAAATGTACATTTTTATAAAAAATGTACATTTTTGTAAAAATGTTCTTTTGTTCTCGTCTTAAAAAGACATTTATGTAAAAAATGTAAAAAAATGTTATAATTTGTGCAAAATGTTTAATATTGTACGTTTTTGTTTAAAAAAAATTGAAAAGTTATTTTTTCAAAAATGTTATCTTTTCAAAAATTGTAACGTTCTTTTTTCAAAAATGTACATTTTTATACATTTTTGTAAAAATGTTCTTTAGTTCTCGTCTTAAAAAGACATTTATGTAAAAGAAAATGTTATAATATGTGCAAAATGTTTAATATTGTACGTTTTTGTTAAAAAAAAAATTGTAACGTTATTTTTTCAAAAATGTTATCTTTTCAAAAATTGTAACGTTATTTTTTCAAAAATGTACATTTTTATAAAAAATGTACATTTTTGTAAAAATGTTCTTTTGTTCTCGTCTTAAAAAGACATTTATGTAAAAAATGTAAAAAAATGTTATAATTTGTGCAAAATGTTTAATATTGTACGTTTTTGTTTAAAAAAAATTGAAAAGTTATTTTTTCAAAAATGTTATCTTTTCAAAAATTGTAACGTTCTTTTTTCAAAAATGTACATTTTTATACATTTTTGTAAAAATGTTCTTTAGTTCTCGTCTTAAAAAGACATTTATGTAAAAAAAATGTTATAATTTGTGCAAAATGTTTAATATTGTACGTTTTTGTTAATAAAAGTAGACTTATTTTTTTAGTAAAACTGTGAAATGTTATAAAAATATTTTTTAAAGAAAATGTTAAGAAAATCTTATTAATTAAAATGTTATAAAAAAGTTACAAAAAATATTGGATGTTTTAACTTTTTTTTTTTAATGTTATTTTGTAGAATGGCTCCAAAATTAGATATTGGATGGGAACATGGCACTGCTATTGGTGGAGATAAGAGGAAGGTTGCTTGCAATTATTGTGGCAAGGTTTGTAGTGGTGGTGTAACAAGACTAAAAGAACACTTGGCAGGTGTACAAGGTAATGTCGAACCTTGTCGTCATGTACCTCGGGAGATAGCAACTAATATTAAAAAAATTCTAGAAGATGGTATGAAGCAACGGGCCCTTGAGAAGAGGAAGAAGGAGAAACAAGTAGAGAATTTGCGAGAGCAAACCCAATACTATCATGAAGATGATGCCAGTGAAGATAGTGATGACGGTAATGAAGATGATATCACCCGTTTAGAATTAGCACAGTTGAAAGCTGCTATGAAAGAAAGTCGGAGAATGGCAGGAGAACAACATAGACATTCAGTTTCCGGGGCAAGACCATCCACATCTGGGCTTAAGCGACCACACGTGTCACGATCGTGGTCATTGAGACAGGGGGTTGAATTGCCTGCTCAAGGAATTGACCCTTCTATGTTTAGGTCGAGGAAGTCTAGTCAGAAAACTGTCAAATCCATGTTCTCTACAAATGGAGTCAAGAAGGTTGGGAAGGCCATTAGCAAGTTCTTTCACTTTAATGCCATCCCGTTCCATGCTGCTGATAGTGGACCTGCCTATCAACATATGATTGATACAATTGCTACGGCGGGTCCAGGGATTAAAGGCCCTAGTGGTTATCAGATTGGAGGTGTTTACTTGGATGAGGAGGTAGAAGAGGTGGAAAAATACATAGCAACTCTAAAGGAGAAATGGCCCGAGTATGGTTGTACAATCATGTGTGACGGGTGGAGTTCAAGGACGAAGAAGCCTATCATAAACTTCATGGTATACTGTGATCGTAATATGATATTTCACACTTCTGTTGACACAACTAACAAAATCAAGTCGGCGGATTATATTTTTTCCCTTATGGATAAAGTTGTGGAGGAAATTGGTGAGGCTCACGTCGTACATATTGTCACTGATAACGAGCCAAATTTTAAGGCAGCTGGCGCGTTATTGATGGCGAATAGGAGACACTTATTTTGGTCACCTTGTGCAGCACACTGTCTTGACTTGATGCTCGAGGAAATTGGAAATATGAAGTCAATCAAGTCGGTATTGAATGATGCCAAATCAATTACCTCGTTCATATATAACAGTCAAAAAGTTGTGAATTTAATGAAGGAGTATACCAGAGGTAGGGAGTTGCTAAGACCAGGCATTACGAGATTTGCTACCGAGTTTATTGCCCTTGAGAGTCTCATTCGCTATCAGTCTGAGTTGAAGCGAATGTGTACCACGAATGAATGGCGTGAATTCAACCGTGAGAGGACCCGAAGGAGTGCGGCCACTAAAGTGTCGGATTTAATTCTGGCAGATCGATTCTGGCAACGGGCTGCCGAAGTTGCCAAGATTATGGAGCCCTTAGTATTGCTTTTGAAGATAGTAGATCAAGATAAAAAGCCTACACTCTCTATCATTTACGAAGGGGTGGATAAAGCAAAACTAGCAATCCAGGCGAGTGTTAAAAACTGGAAGAAGTATTGGCAGGTGATCGATGGAAGATGGGAGAGACAATTGCACCGACACTTGCATGCCGCGGGATATTTCTTAAATCCGGTGTTTCAATATTCATCCAATTTTTCAAACCATCCTGAAATAAGAGCCGGACTAAAAGAGGTCATCAAAAGACTAGAGCCAGACGTACAAAAACAAGCCTTGGCAATAAATGAGGTATCACATTTGTTTCCATCGAGTTATATTTATTTCATATATGTATTGTTTCTAAATTGATTTGTTTGCCTTTTAGGTTAAACTCTTTACGGATAGGAGAGGGGAGTTTGGCTCAGATCTTACCAAGCAAGCAGTCAAATCTTCTCTTCCAGCTGAGTGGTGGAAAAATTATGGTGATGATGCACCCAATCTTAGGCGCATTGCTATCAAAGTACTGAGTCAAACATGCTCATCTTCGGGTTGTGAGAGGAATTGGAGCACATGGTCTCTCATCCATACAAAACTTCGCAACCGATTGGCAATAAAAAAATTACATAAATTGGTGTATGTGCATTACAATCAGAGACTTAAAGTTAGGAATCTGATGTACATGCGAGAGACCGAAGATTTCTACAATCCAATAGACTTGAATTTAATATTTGAGGAGGATGACATAATGGATGAGTGGACCCGAGAGAATGATGAAGGGGTCTTACCGACCGATGACTTAGACTGGTTGGATGAAGGTATTCAACAAAGCGAAGGGGAAGGACGACGGGGGGGTCACAATCAACCGGCACCGGTCAGTGTTCTTTCCAGTTCTGATGATGATCAGGGTGGTGATGATAGTTGGCAAGATATTCCTGGTACTTATGGTAATCATGTAGATGATGACGATGACGACGACGACGACGACGACGACGATGATGATGATGATGATGATCAAGGTGGTGGCAAGGGAGATGTTAGTAGGGGAACAGCGAGTGGTAGCCAACAAAGGAGTGGGGTTGGTGGTAGCCACCAAAGGGGTGGTTCTTACAATACTGGTACACAGCATGATGGTGGTATGACATGGGCACAAGGAGATGAAAACTACTATGCCACGCAAGACACAGATCATGGTTATCGACCAGGAATCAGTGAACAACGAAGGCATTTAGACAATTTAACGAGATTCCCTAGTAGTGACGAGTATTCAAGCGGATATGATCAGCAACGTCTTGATGATCAACTACGGGCAATGGGTTTAATGACAGATCATGCGTACCACGGCGGAAGACATAGTATCTCTGGGAGTGGGAGTGGCACAAATAATTATGGTCCGGCACAACTTCCAAGATCTACTAGTACTAGTACAGGTGGTTACTATGATCGTTATAGAGACCATTATGGATCTACTAGTAGTGGCACAACAGGTGGTGATTATTATGGATATAATCAAGGGACGCAATATGGTGGGTCTTCAACTGATAGTTCTGGGTATAGAGGTTTTGGATATTATCATCACGGTAATCAACCAGGAGATCGTCAACCACAATTTCCAAATTATGGATCATCTAGCCAGTCATCCCAGCCATCTGAGCAGCAATATGGTTCATATTTCTTTCCTTACCCAACTGAAAGAAATTACCCCTATCCAAATCCGTATGATCGATACCGCAACTAGATAGGGAGATGAAAATGATGAAACATTGTAATCATTCCTATTTATCTTCCATACAAACTTTTTATCTAAGCTTATGTGACATTAGATTGTTTTCAATATTATTATTGGTTTACTATGCAATATTGAATCTGACAACTCTGCCGCGGTTCAGTATAACCAGTTATACAATGCAATGCATATTGAATGATGGGTTTAAATGTACATCATTGGTCCACTTTGTTAATCTTATTTTTTTAAAATTTTCTATATTTTTTTCGGAATTTTTTGCGCTCTCTAAATAGCGTATCTTTGCGTATCGCCCGATACCGCGACCGATACCGCGACCGAGTTGAAAATCGGGTGTCCGATACCGAGACCGATACCGAGACTTTGAACCATGGGTCCAGGTAAGGGTATTTTTTATCCCCTTGATATTTTTAGGGTGCTTTGCAGATTGAAAGCACCAATAATTGTTTTAAGGGAAGAAAAGTCATTGATAAAGAGCACCCTCTCTACTCACCTATCCTATATTATCCTTTCTAAATAAAATATATAAATAATTGACTAATTTGCAACTTATACGTAAGGCTTGAAAGTGAGTGTGTCGAAACAAAACTTGCCTGTATAAATGGCAACTCCACAAGCCCACTCTGTATTTCGCAGGTAACATGATTGAAGGATTGTGTTTTTTATCGTTAAAGGACAAACATCATTATCGATAAATGGAGGAAACAACCGCATATTTGCATCAAACCTTCTAATGTCTCTATCTGGATTGGGACACTCAATTACACCCTGCCGAAGAAAGACATAAAACAAATAACCATAACTATTATGTGAAAGGAAAACATTATCAAACCTTATGCCCTCTTGGGGAGAAAAATATGGAAGTCTTGCCTTCATTTTGTGTAATAACTCCAAATCTATTCCCATGCAAGCAGAGGGTATCATCCGTGTCTTAAGATCGGTTTCGCCATCTAGAGCAGATGTCTGCAAAGAAATTGTATCGTTAGAGACACTGGCATATATATATATATATATATATATATATATATATATATATATATATAGAGAGAGAGAGAGAGAGAGAGAGAGAGAGAGAGATATGTTCATAAGATCTTGCAAATGTTTACAAGAAATTATATCACGGCTTTGTTTAATTTGTGTAATACAGAGATGAAGTTGCATTTCATATTACAAAAAAGCACAGTTAAGGGGAGGATGGCCAGGACACAAGAAACATATAACAATTTTGATGTTCTAGTACACAGTGTAAATTTTCACTCTACAAGATCAAGTAAAATGTCAGATTAGAGGAATGTCCCATCCCTTTATCAGTTCCCTCTCCACCACAACTTGAACCACATGTCCCAAGAATCTAGATTAAATTAGAACACCGGATTAGTCGCAATTCTAGCCCTGGTCAAACGTATTATTGATTCAAAAGAATGCTGAGAGCCTTTTTAGAAACTGTAAATTAACTTGGACAACACCATCTAAGGTAGCTGCCCGCAAAATATGCTCATCGGAGACGTAGACACCAAAAATTAAAAAGGAAAAGTATGCCCACAAGATCGAATAATCATTACACACAAAAAAAAGTATTATTTTTTAATCAGAAACAAAATTCATTGAAATAAAGAAAAGGTACAATAGAGGACAGGAACTCCACTAGCTGAAACCACAACTGCAAGCAGCCAAACCCCAGAACAGACGCAGCACTGCTGAACACAAACTAGAAAAGAGAAAAAAAAAGGACAGCAAAAAGGGAAACTCTTACAAGCAATCTCTCCAAGAAAAACAAAAAAAGAAAAAAGAATCCCTTCAAAGCATGGCGATGACGAGGCCCAGCAGGTAGCTGCAAACTTGATGCTCTCCTAAAAACTTTCTTTGTCTACCTTCTCTCGCAAATTTTGTTTAATTTCAAAATTCACCTTAGTGTGGAGAGCCATATCTACAATCCTCAATAAAATGGGGTAAATCTGTCTAGACTAACTTGTTTTCCCCATAGAATTTTTGTCAAGCTTGCTATAGTGTTATTGGGTGAGTTCATTATCCTCAAACTGCTCTGCTTTCTGTAAGTTGTGACCATGGTTCTTTTCATGATTAAATAAATATGTATATAAATAAAAAGAAGAGCTAGCGTGACAATCCAATCATCCATAAACATACCATTAGATGATGAAGAAGGTAAGAAAAAAAGAAAATATAGGCAATCGTGGTTACACAAAACAATATGAACTGACATATTTACCTCTACATAGCAAAGACCTTGCGGTTCAGAGGTACCAATTAAGACAAGATCACACGGCACTTCATCATTTTCACGAAGCCACACTATGTTACCAACGTGAATGTCTTGAGCTTCAATCTACAAGAGCATATCACCAATGCAATGAAAATTATTTTCAAAAATGTTGGAAAGTTTGAGGAGAAAACAAAGGTTAACAAGAGATAAGAGGATAGACAAAATGGATGATAATAAACTGTATAATTTCACAAAGAAATTATCTCAGGCACAAAGTATCGTAATTACTACTTGCAAGACCTACATATTATTGCTGTTCTAACTGCTAGAGTAACTTATCTCTGAATTTCTTACAGTATGGGTTCAAAGAATCTTCCATTAACAGTTTATTTTTCTTATAAATTGCTATAGACAATTTGCTGCGTTTGTAGCCAACTTTACTACACACAGATAAAGAAAAAAATAGCAGTGTGATAAGTACAGGTGGCCCAACTATAATAACCTGTTGGTGTTCAATATTTTCATCTGCAAGTGCTATAGTATTTTTAAGTCAGATAGCTATCTAGAAATAATAAAATGTGTTTGCTTCTTAATTTAGAAAGGTTCATACGTCTCAACCCTTAACAGCTCTTGCCTCTAAGCCTGTAATGTTTTATTTTTAATCTAAAATAATGTCCATTGCTAGTAGGATAGGCTGGTATCGTTATTGTAAGTACATTAAGGGTCATTCTGGAATCTCACATTATTATATTTATTATTTTCAGAAACAAACTCAAATTTGGAACGGTCCAAAAAGAAAAGTAGGAGCCTTAAGTAATGAATAAACATCACATAATAATCAAGAACTCAGGTAATGACGCAACTACATCCCCTGTGAAGGCTTATCCACCACACTGATGATCCTCCCTTCCTTTATTGAATGATATTCTCAATGAAAAAGTATTATCACCTAAGAATTAAATATAATTGCTTAAAAAGTGTTTCAATAATTTCAAGACATTTAAATTTTGACTGCTATAACAATTGGCAGTCCTATGTCAAGAAAATTATTGCTCATCATCTCTGGGAAAAAAGAATTGATCGCCATCAAGGTTCTATAATAATTGTTTTTCATAATAGTTAGGGACCACACGTCTGTTGGTTAAAAATGGTACATGTAGAGAAAAAAGTGTTTTTAATAAGAGTTTTTCATTCAATAACGTGCCATTGACTTTTTTTATGTGGCTGACGCTGATTTAAATGACAGGCACCAGTAGGCAGGAGCGAGGTTGAGCAAGTACATAGGTGAAGGTTCGGATATAGACACATAGCTCTCTGTAGGTGATGACAGCATGGTGGGATTTTGGACAGAGATTCGTCATTTTGATTCAGCTTTGAAGACCCAATTCCCAAGCTTGTTCCCATTGCAATGAATGTAGAGTCTTCTATTGGAGATTATATTCTCCGGTGGGAGCAGAAAAGATTGGAAACCACTCAGTTTCAATATTATGAGATTGACCAGGTGGATACATTTTGGGGAGGTTCTCCATGAGGTGGGCAGTCCTAAGGTTGGCTCGGATGCACTCTTGCGAAAGGGATGGAGTGATGGCAAACTTTTGGTTCGGTTTTTATCACCTTGGTGTTCCTTTAGAAAGGTATATAGAAATCCAGGTACAAATGGCGTATACACAACAGCCACCAAAAAGATGTAGATGAAGAACTCTCTCTCCAACTAGACCGCATGATACAAAGCGGAGCAGTGGACCGACACTACACTCACTGACTCGCAATGAGTAACATATAATTGACAGTCTCCTCCACCTTGCAAAGAAAACATTTTTTACCCTTTTTCTCAAATTCTTGCAGGTCAAAGCAGCACTCTAGATGCAGTCTACACAGAGCTATAACTTCCGAACATATCCCACCCAGAGCCAATATATTTCCCAAGAACAACAACATGTGGGCCAAAAATCAGAGCTGACAACCAAACCACGAAGAGTTAAATCTGGCGACAATAACAAGTCTCCATAAGCTTTCTTCTTTTGTAACACATCTCCAAAAGGCTGACAGCACTCCTTCTAACCCACCAAGTGGTGTATGAACTCCCTGTTGCCTTGCCATTGACAAAATCCCTCATGCAATTTTTCAGCCTCTTACGTGCTGATGGACAGAGAGCAATGTTGCTTGGAACATAGGTCGATTTGGTAAGTTGTACGTTGTTTTAGACAGTACGGTACAGTAAAGATAGACTTGGTTCATTATTTCAGATTATAGGCCACTTTAAAATTCTTACTGGGTTTCTTTTAGTGGTATAATCATATATTTTGTCAAGTATCTACTTCATCTATATATAAAAGGTTCGTTAAGTGACATGACACACGCCAACAGCACCAGAGAATAGAATTGAGTAATTCCTCAAAGATGTTAACTAATTAAGGAAGCTTTTAGTATTATGGGCGATGTCATTGGTGACATCAAGTCATCCACCATGGTCCTAGGTTCCTCGTAAGTCAAAACTAATGACCAAAAATATAAAATAGGGGTAAGAAAATAGAAGAATACAAATGAAAGATATTACAATTTGGCTCTTGTACTCTCCATCCATATCAAACTCCCCCTCTTAGTGGAGGAGCTTGGGCTGCGCGAACAAACTTGGAAGATTGGAGCACTCCAATTTCGGGGCTGACTTGGTTTATCTTAAGCTTTTGAGGCCCGTATATTAACTCATCAAGAACGCATTAGTGTTATAAAATTTCAGCCTCAATTACTATTGGGCTCAAAGCAACCCATATTAGCCCATTCAAGCTTGCCCAATAATTTCATTGGCCCAAAAATAAGAGGAGTCCCCGGTTTATTGGCTCAAGAGAAGCAGCTTTGAAAAATATAATCCATTTCTGGGCTGCTAAGTCCCAGAAGCTTTTCAAAGAGTGGGCCAGACTTGGAACCCCTAAGGCCCACTTAGGGCTTGCACACTACCTTGATGCGACTTCCCTCTGAAGAATTACCGCCGACAACATCAAGCCACTCTGGCGATGATACTCGCTCGTCGGCAAGCCCTGCTACTTGCATTGCAAATCTTAGTGGAATTGCGACATCTAGCCACCGCCGAACTTCTTTTTTCCATCATGTATATCTTCTCGCCTCATCCTAGGCCAAGCCTCTCTCTTCCTGGGTCAATAATCACCATAGCGCTGCACAGCCCTAGGTCAAACCTTCTTTGGTCATCGCCAAGCAGTACAGCCGTGGGAGGTCGCCAAAAACCATGGAAGGTCGCTGGTGTAGAACTGTGGCTTAGTTTGGTAGGTCAGATGTTCTTCTTAATTGTAGCCCTAGGGCTCTTAGACCTTTTCCTTTCCAGTTTGCGAAGTTTTTTTGATTGGTTGGTAGCAGAAACATGGTGGTGGGCTATTGTTTCAAGGTGTAAGACAGTAATCATATCCAGGGTGGTGGATGAGATGGTGGTGGCGGCTGGGGCTGCGGGTGGTGACACAAAAAGGCAAACAAGGGACGAAGGAAGCGGTGAGCTGACTAAACTGGCTAATCAAGACTTCTAGGGAGGGCTTAATTCTCGCAGGGGAACGTTCAAGACCGGGCTGCAATCCTCTCTTCGGCGCAATTGGTGACGATTTAAGGGTTTTCCACACGCACCAAATGATTGGAGCAAAGCCTCTCTCTTATACCAATTGATGTGATGCACGTCAATGGCTCTGAATAATAGAATAACTGGCATAACTCTCATATATGTATTAATTGATTCACTTTAAGGAGGAATTAGAACATTTATAGTGCCATGGAATTGGAAAGGGGAATATTCTGGAAAATAGGAACATTTATAGTGCCATTGAAGGTGAGGGTGAACATGTGTTTATAGACTACACACCCCAGGAATATCAAGGCAATGTGGGAATCTGCTAATATGATATAATTGTGGTGTGACAAGTTGGCCACAAGTTATTTAACTCAAGGTAAGGTAATGGTATCATTCTCTTCTAATTACAAGGGTTAGGACTTACCTACCATTACTTTACCTTCCAGCCTCCAAGCAACTACTCTTGAGGATCCCAACGAGTTACTCGGTAAGATAATGAGTCTCTTGAGTCCTATCTCGAAGTCTTGTCTTGCTTGAACTAATATAATTGGGACCAAGTACCCCTTGCTTGTGAGTTACCTAATTCCCCTAGCCTTACTCATGGGGAGGAGTGACAGTTGACTTGCTTGAAACATTAAAAAAATAAAAATAAAAATCTACCTTTAAAAGAGTAATCCCTCATGCTCTTCAAGATCGGATTACTAGGTAACCCATGTTGAACATAGAATACCAACTAATTAGCCTTAAAAAAGAGAACTGTCTCAATGGTAGGGCAATAGGTTTATTCGGTGTAGAGGTCCTGCTTTTGATTTAGAGGATGTTTGTGTCTACCCAATTGTCATGGCCATATCCTACATCAAGTCTTTTTTCCGCCTTGCATTGTGTAATACTTTTCCTTCCCAGTCTAAAATGCTCGATGCCCCCCCCCCCCCCCCCCCCTTCTCTTTTTCATACTTCAACATTTGCTCGAAAGAAAATCATATTTCAAAGGAAATGGTAGATTTTTACCAATAGTCAGCCAGTTTGTCCACGGTTTTAGGACAATCATTCACTGTACAAATGTTTCTCCAACTATGAAATTTGTGACTTGGTTTTTTAGGTCTTCCACCCTCCAATCTTGTAGATCACCTCTTCGATCATCAAAATGTTGCTGATGTTCTCTAATCTTGTAATTAGTTGTAACATATGGTCATATGGCTGAAGGTTTTAAAGGTTGTCCTCATTTAGAATGAACTTGATTCGTTGTGTTTTACGGCAATCTTCGCTTCCTAGATATTCAAAGAAATTTTTAGGAGGCATTTATATAATAACTGGGATGATTATTACTGTTATTGATGTCACTTCCCATTTATCTTTTGACATTATGCCTCGTAATAAATACTTTACGAGTGTATTCACATGCCCATATAACATTTTTTTTGCCCTTTTAATTACATCAGCTGCAAACTTACATTGCAGCATAGATAATTAGTAACATAATTACCTGTACCCACAATAAGCATTAACAAAAAATATTCAAGAAAGGTAAATGCCGTTGTCTCATGTAAGAAACCAACCAATTTCACGTTTACAACCATTAATATTGCGAGGCCAGTTGATGCTGCAAATTAATCCACTTGATAAATTTGCAACAGATGTATAAATTTCTATTGGCAACCAATATTTGAAAATATAAAAATAAATAAAAACACGCACAAAAAAAGATGGTTGATATATGTGTGCATATATCGCATACATGTTTTTTGACACCCTGTTTAACAACCCACACTTCTTTCTGATTTGCTTTCTTGTCTGAGAGATATCTATTGTAATCATCCCATGCCTCTTTCGTTGCTGACACTGCAAAAATAAAAATGAGCGGGCCCCATGTACTTGCTGGATTTACTGGTGTAATGAGTGGCCACAGCTGAAGGCAAGCAATCAACAAAAAGTATTGGTTCATGAACCGGCTGGAAATAGAAGAGAAAATATGTTATGGAAATCCAAGAAAGATGCCAAAGAGGAATGCATAACAGATCCTGGACAGAAAAGAAAAATAAACTATAAAAGCGTGTTAACTGACATATAATATGGGTGTTAAATACACTTTACTGGTGAGTCCCAGATACAAGGTAAAGGACTAAGGATGAAAATATGAAACTATAAAGCATGTATCAACTATCATAAATGCAGCCCAAAATAACCCAATATTATTGGTTAGTTTTCTATTCTATTCCCCTTTTTCTCCGTGAAAATAATCATTTTTATCAGAATTTCTCCATGAAAGTAATAAGCCCACACCATATCCCAACTTGCACTTGAACTTAGTACCTCTTTAGGACATGTAGGAAATAATGCTCAAGCTAACAGTTGATGTAAAAACCCAAAATATTAATAAGCAAATATATATAATTCATGCACACCTTCCAAAGCATAGTGGTGAAGTGAGATTATAGTTCTTCCATAACCATTCCTCTAACGTCTAACATAAAGCTAATTATATTCAGTTAATCAGCATATGATATTTTCTCACGTGAACAATTGATTATTTTAAAAATCGTTCTATTAATTAATTAAAGCACCTCAACAGCTTGTCATGGTATTAATTAAAAATAAAATATAAAATTGGGAGGAATTCCTTAAAAAATATTGTAACAATGAAGAATATATTTATTAAGTTATTAAGGACAGAGACATTGAAATTTTGGGAAAAGTGGTTCATCTGGAAGAGAGAAATAGGCAATGTTTTGTAAGGACAATCGAGACAATGATACATGATCTTGAGTTTACTTTTCATTCAGTTTTGCAAGTCGTACCAATTTCATGTAATCCCTTTTGTAAATACTTTGGGTACTCTCGCGCATTGAGGTTTAATTTGGGAAATTTTTGGTAGCCTCCTTTTAGGGGCTACTTGAGGTTGTTGACTTTTGCTTTTGATTGTATACATCGTGCATGCTACTGGTAACCAACCCCTTGGTGGCTTTATTAATGAATACTTTTCTTATCAAAGAAAATATACTTGTTATGTTTGTCACTGTTGGTACTAAATGTGGTCTCATCAATGGCGCCGGAAATATAGGGTCATTGCTGTGTAATGGGGGGTGGTATACATATGTTGCGGCTTGCGAGGAGGTATGGCGTTGGTGGATGCCAACACGCCGGGTGCAATGTTGGGTAGCTCACTTGGTGGATTCTAAGGCAGCATGTCAGGACCGAAGCCATATTGTCTCCCAGCACGATGAAATGGTTGAGAAGGATGGAGAAGACTTGTTTCATGTCTAGTGGTGCTACTGGGTACAGACCGGGCTCTATGGTTGCTGAGAAGGGTTTCACAAGGTTTTGTGGTGAGAGGATGCGCAAAACTATCTTGGGTGTAGAGTCGGCAAAACCAGTCCAAACAGTGCCCAATACACAAAATCAACCCATATCAGCTACTCTCTCCTATGGTTTTTTTTTCTTTTTCGATTTGGGTTCCAATTCAGGCCATTTTAAATAAGCCTCCTAATCGCATCCAACCTGTTCATAATGTTCATAAGGATCTGACAAAGTTTTATGCTGGCTGTCAACTACCTAAAGCAACCCTCCTCCTTTATCCGGGGTTGGGACCGGCAGTGTCAAAAAAATTAAGAAGTTAAGCACGACATGGGCGGAGTTAAAAAAAATGGTGCGCCCAACTCTTATTCAGCCCGACCCGCTGTCCAGTCCGAAGTTGACCCGATCAGACCTAGCCCAGCCCGAATTTGTCCCGCACCCACCCAACTGTCAATGCTACCTAGGAGGGTGCTCGTAAATTGGATCCTCGATTGTCAGCATCGCTTTGGCCGACTAATTTCTCCATTTAAACAAGAGCCAAATGTAGGAGGGTAGTGCTCGTTGGGTAGGATTATCAAGTTAGTTACTCCTCAAGAGCCAAGATGTAACCCATTCAAAAGAATGTACAACCGAATGTTGTGAGGAAAATGAGAGTAATGAAATGAAGGGAAAGAGAACAGTCACTTCTTTAGGTGAAAGGATGTCCCGATCAAGTGTCCAGGTGATAAGTTGAAGATTGCATGGTCAAGGGCAGTAGTTGCAGACAATATTTATGTGCTATAAATTATTGTCACAAAGAGATAACAATCCATGATAGATAAGATTGAGGGTTTGGGTTTTGAAGGCCATTGATCTAAGGTTGTGAATAAGAGGTGAACAGTGGGATGTATTTAATGGGGCATGTATTTAATGCAAGTCAGTGCATTAAATAAGAAGTCATAAGCTATTAGATAAGAACATTGAGCAAAAGTTGGTGTGTGGGGTGATGTGAAAGAAAGGTGACAGGGTTGATTATTCGTTGTCAGTTGTATTAAAAAATAAAAGGATGGCTTTGTAGGGGTTTATTGGTATTTAAGTACAAAGATGGTGGTTTCTAGGTGGATCGATTGTGTTGTTTCCGTCAGTTGTTTTGTACCCTATATCCTGCGAAATAGTGGTTGACTTGTGGGAGTCCAACAAACCCCTGTTCTCTTTCATCCAAACCACATACACTTGAACCCCCTTAGATGGCAGCTATCGATTGGCCCTTGGTCCCTTGAGTTTTGCCTAACTCAAGCCCTTTGAAGTTTGGGGAGTCTAGATGTACAAAAAAAGAGAGAAAATACATATTTGTGGTTATATACCGATATGGTTTGGATGCTTTAGTTTGTTATGGGTCAGCAATAGATTGGAGCGGCTTGTGTTTCCTCCGTTGATCTTGATGGAGGGATTTATGTTTTTGGTGTTGATCTTGAGGGTGGATCGGTAGGGTGTATCAATACTTTATCGAATAGCTCGTCCCTACACTGGGTAAATTATAATAAAAGCAACTATGGTACAACTAGGGCGGATTGGTGAAGGTAAATTTCAAAATATATGGAAACTTGATAATCATTCGAGGTAATTTCTCAACTTTAGATAGAATTCGCAAAGTAAATTTTGGAATTATTAAGAAATTTTGTATAATTCACGATAGATATCATGCTAAGTCAGCATGAAAACATAACTTAGACCATCAGCTTCCCAGATTGAGATAATACCCTAGCAAAAAGAACAAATTGAGACACAAGTTAACTATTTTCACATTTTCAATGAAGAAACTACAATTTGGTTGTTTTTCTTTCAAGAGTGAACAATATTCTATCATATGTACAAAAGTAAAAATAAGCAAAAATGATGGGAGTCCATTGTTATTTTCCTTTTATTTTTCATTTTATGTCTATTTTTAGTTCTTTTTAGATATTTTCTCTCCTTAATTAGCCTACAAGCATGTTTGGGACTAATTAGGCATTCTTTTATTTTTAGTTAGTCCTTCTTAGTCATTTTAGGCTATTACTTGATTAGCAAGTAATAACCCACCTATAAATAGCTTTGTAGTCTTCATTTGAAGATAGATTCCATTTTTGAAATACAACAAATTCTTTGTTTCTCTCTAAAAATCATATTATCTTGATTTTTAGGTAATTGACATGTAGTTCACGTCAAAATTGGTATCAGAGCGGGTGTCGCTCCAAACATTGGTGATAGTGTCTATCGGTGTGTAGAGTATCAATAAATCGTGTACTACATTCTCAATGGCTACGAAGAAGATGACACGAATTCAAGATGAGATGAACCAAGAATGACGAAAAAGTTATTCAAGAATGGAAGAAGGCATGAAAGAACTAAAAGATCAAATGACAACCATCATTCAACTTCTTGTCAAATCTCAAAACCCTAACCGCTCCCATGAAACCCTAGCACCTAATCACCATCCGAACACTACACAAAGGCCTAGAACACAATATGAAAACAGCCCTACAGCAGAAACCCCTGTCTGGAAAAAACATCCCTGGCCGAAGCCAACTGGCTATCCTACAGACTGTCGCCGCTACCGAACTTCAAGAACCCTGCTGCCGACCTAATGTCGACATTAGCAAGTCCAATCCCTGCTCAAGAAACGTCCAAAACCCTGCTGTTCGGGCTGAAATCACTGTCGAGAAACCTCACCGGGTTCATTCCGACCCCGGAAAAGCCTCGGACGGGATTTCTGGAAATCCTAGCTCCTTCAGCAGCCCTGTCGCAACATTATTCGCCACCCAGTTGCAGTCCGGCATGGTTCAAAGTCTCGGTATCGGTCTCGGTATCGGACACCCGATTTTCAACTCGGTCGCGGTATCGGTCGCGGTATCGGGCGATACGCAAAGATACGCTATTTAGAGAGCGCAAAAAATTCCGAAAAAAATATAGAAAATTTTAAAAAAATAAGATTAACAAAGTGGACCAATGATGTACATTTAAACCCATCATTCAATATGCATTGCATTGTATAACTGGTTATACTGAACCGCGGCAGAGTTGTCAGATTCAATATTGCATAGTAAACCAATAATAATATTGAAAACAATCTAATGTCACATAAGCTTAGATAAAAAGTTTGTATGGAAGATAAATAGGAATGATTACAATGTTTCATCATTTTCATCTCCCTATCTAGTTGCGGTATCGATCATACGGATTTGGATAGGGGTAATTTCTTTCAGTTGGGTAAGGAAAGAAATATGAACCATATTGCTGCTCAGATGGCTGGGATGACTGGCTAGATGATCCATAATTTGGAAATTGTGGTTGACGATCTCCTGGTTGATTACCGTGATGATAATATCCAAAACCTCTATACCCAGAACTATCAGTTGAAGACCCACCATATTGCGTCCCTTGATTATATCCATAATAATCACCACCTGTTGTGCCACTACTAGTAGATCCATAATGGTCTCTATAACGATCATAGTAACCACCTGTACTAGTACTAGTAGATCTTGGAAGTTGTGCCGGACCATAATTATTTGTGCCACTCCCACTCCCAGAGATACTATGTCTTCCGCCGTGGTACGCATGATCTGTCATTAAACCCATTGCCCGTAGTTGATCATCAAGACGTTGCTGATCATATCCGCTTGAATACTCGTCACTACTAGGGAATCTCGTTAAATTGTCTAAATGCCTTCGTTGTTCACTGATTCCTGGTCGATAACCATGATCTGTGTCTTGCGTGGCATAGTAGTTTTCATCTCCTTGTGCCCATGTCATACCACCATCATGCTGTGTACCAGTATTGTAAGAACCACCCCTTTGGTGGCTACCACCAACCCCACTCCTTTGTTGGCTACCACTCGCTGTTCCCCTACTAACATCTCCCTTGCCACCACCTTGATCATCATCATCATCATCATCGTCGTCGTCGTCGTCGTCGTCGTCATCGTCATCATCTACATGATTACCATAAGTACCAGGAATATCTTGCCAACTATCATCACCACCCTGATCATCATCAGAACTGGAAAGAACACTGACCGGTGCCGGTTGATTGTGACCCCCCCGTCGTCCTTCCCCTTCGCTTTGTTGAATACCTTCATCCAACCAGTCTAAGTCATCGGTCGGTAAGACCCCTTCATCATTCTCTCGGGTCCACTCATCCATTATGTCATCCTCCTCAAATATTAAATTCAAGTCTATTGGATTGTAG
Source organism: Sambucus nigra (assembly GCA_949130495.1). Taxonomy (NCBI): domain Eukaryota; kingdom Viridiplantae; phylum Streptophyta; class Magnoliopsida; order Dipsacales; family Adoxaceae; genus Sambucus; species Sambucus nigra. Next base: position 432,862,412 of record OX422211.1, on the reverse strand, counting down.
AAATCTTCGGTCTCTCGCATGTACATCAGATTCCTAACTTTAAGTCTCTGATTGTAATGCACATACACCAATTTATGTAATTTTTTTATTGCCAATCGGTTGCGAAGTTTTGTATGGATGAGAGACCATGTGCTCCAATTCCTCTCACAACCCGAAGATGAGCATGTTTGACTCAGTACTTTGATAGCAATGCGCCTAAGATTGGGTGCATCATCACCATAATTTTTCCACCACTCAGCTGGAAGAGAAGATTTGACTGCTTGCTTGGTAAGATCTGAGCCAAACTCCCCTCTCCTATCCGTAAAGAGTTTAACCTAAAAGGCAAACAAATCAATTTAGAAACAATACATATATGAAATAAATATAACTCGATGGAAACAAATGTGATACCTCATTTATTGCCAAGGCTTGTTTTTGTACGTCTGGCTCTAGTCTTTTGATGACCTCTTTTAGTCCGGCTCTTATTTCAGGATGGTTTGAAAAATTGGATGAATATTGAAACACCGGATTTAAGAAATATCCCGCGGCATGCAAGTGTCGGTGCAATTGTCTCTCCCATCTTCCATCGATCACCTGCCAATACTTCTTCCAGTTTTTAACACTCGCCTGGATTGCTAGTTTTGCTTTATCCACCCCTTCGTAAATGATAGAGAGTGTAGGCTTTTTATCTTGATCTACTATCTTCAAAAGCAATACTAAGGGCTCCATAATCTTGGCAACTTCGGCAGCCCGTTGCCAGAATCGATCTGCCAGAATTAAATCCGACACTTTAGTGGCCGCACTCCTTCGGGTCCTCTCACGGTTGAATTCACGCCATTCATTCGTGGTACACATTCGCTTCAACTCAGACTGATAGCGAATGAGACTCTCAAGGGCAATAAACTCGGTAGCAAATCTCGTAATGCCTGGTCTTAGCAACTCCCTACCTCTGGTATACTCCTTCATTAAATTCACAACTTTTTGACTGTTATATATGAACGAGGTAATTGATTTGGCATCATTCAATACCGACTTGATTGACTTCATATTTCCAATTTCCTCGAGCATCAAGTCAAGACAGTGTGCTGCACAAGGTGACCAAAATAAGTGTCTCCTATTCGCCATCAATAACGCGCCAGCTGCCTTAAAATTTGGCTCGTTATCAGTGACAATATGTACGACGTGAGCCTCACCAATTTCCTCCACAACTTTATCCATAAGGGAAAAAATATAATCCGCCGACTTGATTTTGTTAGTTGTGTCAACAGAAGTGTGAAATATCATATTACGATCACAGTATACCATGAAGTTTATGATAGGCTTCTTCGTCCTTGAACTCCACCCGTCACACATGATTGTACAACCATACTCGGGCCATTTCTCCTTTAGAGTTGCTATGTATTTTTCCACCTCTTCTACCTCCTCATCCAAGTAAACACCTCCAATCTGATAACCACTAGGGCCTTTAATCCCTGGACCCGCCGTAGCAATTGTATCAATCATATGTTGATAGGCAGGTCCACTATCAGCAGCATGGAACGGGATGGCATTAAAGTGAAAGAACTTGCTAATGGCCTTCCCAACCTTCTTGACTCCATTTGTAGAGAACATGGATTTGACAGTTTTCTGACTAGACTTCCTCGACCTAAACATAGAAGGGTCAATTCCTTGAGCAGGCAATTCAACCCCCTGTCTCAATGACCACGATCGTGACACGTGTGGTCGCTTAAGCCCAGATGTGGATGGTCTTGCCCCGGAAACTGAATGTCTATGTTGTTCTCCTGCCATTCTCCGACTTTCTTTCATAGCAGCTTTCAACTGTGCTAATTCTAAACGGGTGATATCATCTTCATTACCGTCATCACTATCTTCACTGGCATCATCTTCATGATAGTATTGGGTTTGCTCTCGCAAATTCTCTACTTGTTTCTCCTTCTTCCTCTTCTCAAGGGCCCGTTGCTTCATACCATCTTCTAGAATTTTTTTAATATTAGTTGCTATCTCCCGAGGTACATGACGACAAGGTTCGACATTACCTTGTACACCTGCCAAGTGTTCTTTTAGTCTTGTTACACCACCACTACAAACCTTGCCACAATAATTGCAAGCAACCTTCCTCTTATCTCCACCAATAGCAGTGCCATGTTCCCATCCAATATCTAATTTTGGAGCCATTCTACAAAATAACATTAAAAAAAAAAAGTTAAAACATCCAATATTTTTTGTAACTTTTTTATAACATTTTAATTAATAAGATTTTCTTAACATTTTCTTTAAAAAATATTTTTATAACATTTCACAGTTTTACTAAAAAAATAAGTCTACTTTTATTAACAAAAACGTACAATATTAAACATTTTGCACAAATTATAACATTTTTTTTACATAAATGTCTTTTTAAGACGAGAACTAAAGAACATTTTTACAAAAATGTATAAAAATGTACATTTTTGAAAAAAGAACGTTACAATTTTTGAAAAGATAACATTTTTGAAAAAATAACTTTTCAATTTTTTTTAAACAAAAACGTACAATATTAAACATTTTGCACAAATTATAACATTTTTTTACATTTTTTACATAAATGTCTTTTTAAGACGAGAACAAAAGAACATTTTTACAAAAATGTACATTTTTACAAAAATGTACATTTTTTATAAAAATGTACATTTTTGAAAAAATAACGTTACAATTTTTGAAAAGATAACATTTTTGAAAAAATAACGTTACAATTTTTTTTTTAACAAAAACGTACAATATTAAACATTTTGCACATATTATAACATTTTCTTTTACATAAATGTCTTTTTAAGACGAGAACTAAAGAACATTTTTACAAAAATGTATAAAAATGTACATTTTTGAAAAAAGAACGTTACAATTTTTGAAAAGATAACATTTTTGAAAAAATAACTTTTCAATTTTTTTTAAACAAAAACGTACAATATTAAACATTTTGCACAAATTATAACATTTTTTTACATTTTTTACATAAATGTCTTTTTAAGACGAGAACAAAAGAACATTTTTACAAAAATGTACATTTTTTATAAAAATGTACATTTTTGAAAAAATAACGTTACAATTTTTGAAAAGATAACATTTTTGAAAAAATAACGTTACAATTTTTTTTTTAACAAAAACGTACAATATTAAACATTTTGCACATATTATAACATTTTTTTTTACATAAATGTCCTTTTAAGACGAGAACAAAAGAACATTTTTACAAAAATGTATAAAAATGTACATTTTTTAAAAAATGACGTTACAATTTTTGAAAAGATAACATTTTTGAAAAAATAACTTTTAAATTTTTTTTTTAACAAAAACGTACAATATTAAACATTTTGCACAAATTATAACATTTTTTTTACATTTTTTACATAAATGTCTTTTTAAGACAAGAACAAAAGAACATTTTTACAAATTTGTACATTTTTTTATAAAAATATACATTTTTTTACATAAGTAACAAAAATTGTACATAAGGAATAAAAATGTACATTTTTAACAAAAACATAGATGTATAACAAGCAATTTTTTTTATAATTGATCCATATTTTTTTTGTAACAAGCAATTTTTTTAAAAAAGATTTGATTAATTTTTTGTAAAAAAACAACATTTATAACATTTGTTTTTGTAACATTTATTTTTATAACATTTCTTTAAAAACATAACATTTTTTATAACATTTCTTTAAAATAACATTTAAAACAAAACAAAAATTAAAACAAACACATGGCAGTTCTCTAACCCACCAAAGAAACACACCCAAAAAAAAAAACACCAAATACAACAAACCCCAAACCTTTGGCAGTTCTCTAAAACCAACACCAAACCCACAAAACCAAAAACCCACCAAACTAAAAACCCACGCACAACCCAAAAAGAAAAAACCCACAAAACAAAACACCCACCAAACTCAAAATAGACGGGAGTTCTCTAAACCCAAAAAAGAAAACCCTAAATACCTTAAGTTAACACAGCAAACCGCACACAGCCAAGCAGAAAAATCCCACACAGATGAAATCGCAACAGCAAATCACACACCACAAAGCTTTCGGCGGACGATTTCGGGGAAGATTTGGTTTGAATAGCTGAAGATTTCAGCCAAGGTTTGATTTATAGATAAAGTTCTTCCACCCGTGATTATCTTTTTGGCTTTCTCCGGACAAATTAGTCTCAAAAGGTATGTCCTTTCAACCCGTGAGATTCTTTCACTATTCTTGTTTTTTTCCTTAATCTCTTTTACTTTTTTTCTCAACTCGGCTGATACAGAACCGATTCGCCCGATATTTCGGTATATTTACTCGTAACGGCCGATTTATCGGCGAGTTAGGGATATATCGTCCGAGAACTATTTTTTTTCGTAACGTGACTCGGTTTCGTATCGTGGGCTGCCGATTCCGAGTTGACTCGGCCGATTCCGAGTCAACTCGGCCGACTCTTTGAACCATGCAGTCCGGAGATCTAATCCTAGGGGATCAAAGCACGATCGACCATGGAACAACTCAAGATTCACCGAAACTTCAAGAAATTGCTACCAACATTCAAGAACTAGGGTTTGACAGCCCAAATTTGATATTCGACCCGGGTGGCACTATTTTGTTGGTTAACATGAGAGGCAAGAGGAAGATGATGAATCCTGAAGCAAGAATTAAAGAATGACCCTTCCTCGAATTTTCGCCTCACAAGTCACTACGTCTCCTTTCAAGCACATTTTTTGAACTTTTCACTCGATTCTCCAATTTTGCAAGTTCGAGGGCGAACTTTTTGAAGACGGGGAGAGTGATGGGAATCCATTGTTATTTTCCTTTTATTTTTCATTTTATTTCTAATTTTAGTTCTTTTTATGTATTCTCTCTCCTTAATTAGCCTCCAAGCATATTTGGACTAATTAGGCATTCTTTTATTTTTAGTTAGTCATTTTAGGCTATTACTTGATTAGCAAGTAATAACCCACCTATAAATAGATTTGTAGTCTTCATTTGAAGAGCTTTCATTTTTGAAATACAAGAAATTCTCTGTTTCTCTCTCTAAAAATCATATTGTCTTGATTTTTACGGATCATTGCCGTGTAGTTCACATTAAAAAAAAAGGCCAACTACCTAATACAGATTCCTAATAGAAAGTTAGCATGGAACTAGGATTCTTTAAGATTGTGACCTCCATTCATGCCTATTCTTTTTAGGTTTGGGCTAGAATCGATCAATTTCCACGTGACTTAAAAAATTGTTTATTAAGTAAACATTTGAGAAACAATCACAAGAAAATTGAAGCCCTTAAAAGCTTGGGTTTTTTTGACAAGAAACAAAACGGTTTTCACTACTTAATGAAATAACAACATAACATAGATGCGATGAACCAGCAGTCTGCTGGTTACAACGATGAAACAAAATAAAAAGAAGAAAGCGCACAAGACAGACTATAGGACAGGCCAAGATGGCTTGAACCAAAAAAAACACACATCAGGACCTCTAAAGCAAAGCATCCTTCCAGCTGAGACTAATTACAAATAAGGGGATACGTTCGAAGGGTTTAGATAAAGAAGCCCATAAAGAAGCAATAAATTTGATCCTCTCCCATATTCATTCCTTGTATTCCTCTTTACCTTCAAAGATTCTACTGTTCCGCCTAATCCAAATATTCCATAACAGGGCTAAGACTGCGCGCCTACACAAGTAAAACACCTTCGGGGAACTCGCTGAGCCCTCCCATTCCCCAAGTAATATGTTGATCAGATTCAAAGGTAATGACCCGACAATATTCATCTCCACAGACACCTCTCCACCAAAAAAAATAAAAATAAAAATTAAGTAAAACTTGGGGAATTAAGTAAAATTAAGTAAAACTAGTGTTTTTCATCGTTATATATATATATATATATATATATATATATATATATATATATATATATATGTTGTAAAATACATGGACATAGAGAGAATAGATAAAAATATAGGAGGAAGTGTTTATCATTCCATTGGTGTGCTAATAATGAGGGGTTAACTCCCTATTTATAATACAAGGTAAGCCCATCAAAAGTTTCACTTTTCCGATGTGGGATGTGGGATAGTGAACATCCACTTACAATACATATTTTATAACACTCCCCCTTGGATCTACACTATATCCACCATTCAATGATTATTGCCTCATTAAAACCTTACTAAGGAAAACCCATTGGGAAAAAACCATAGAGAAGGAAAAAGAGTACAATTTATTGTGATCATTGAGTCGGTGTTGGACGTGCTTAATGCTGCCTCGTTAAAACCTTTACTAGGAAAACCCAGTGAGACAAAACCTAGTTAAAGGAAAAAGAGTACAGAGCACAAATGTCCCAAATTACATGTTCTTGTATCCTCCCCCCTGATAAGATGCTCCCCCTGATTGATATGTTCAATATCACTGTTGGTGGAGTCGACGCATTCCAATCTCGTACACAAACTTTTGAAATGTCGCCTTTGGTAGTGACTTTGTGAAGAGGTTATCACTTGAACGAACTTGTATGACTTCAATCTCATTTTTCTTCTGAAGCTCATGAGTTAAGAAAAATTTTGGTGAAATGTGCTTGGTTTTGTCCTTTGATGAATCCTTCTTTAATTTGTGTTATGCATGCTGCATTATCTTCATAGATACTACTTGGAATATCTGTAATAGAAGGCAATTGACAAGAACTACGAATATGCTGAATTAAAGATTTCAGCCATACACATTCACGACTAGCTTCATGAAGAGCCAAAATTTCAGAGTGGTTAGAAGAAGTAGCTACTAAGGTTTGTTTAGTAGAACGCCAGGAAATAGCAGCATTACCAAAAAGAAATACATAACCTGTCTGAGTTCGACCCTTATGAGGATCAGAGAGATATCCAGAATCTGCATAACCAACTAATTTGGAACTATTAGAGTTATAGGAATAAAATAAACCCATGTCAGTGGTTCCACGTAGATATCTTAAGATATGCTTGATATCAGCCCAATGCGTTTTGGTTGGTTCAGAACTATATCTAGCAAGTAGATTCACAGAGAATGAAATATTTGGCCTAGTGCATTGCGCCAAGTACAATAATGCTCCAATTGCACTTAAATATGGTACTTCTGGACCCAATATTTCCTCATCCTTTTCTTTAGGACGGTATGGATCTTTCTTTATGTCCAAAGACCGGACAACCTTGGGGTACTTAGTGGGTGCGCTTTATCCATATTAAAACGTTTTAATACATTTTTAGTATAATTAGACTGATGGACTAAAATCCCACGAGAATTTTTCTCGATCTGCAGGCCGAGATAAAATTTAGTTTTCCCAAGGTCTTTCATCTCAAATTCCTTTTTCAAATAATTAGCAGTCGTTTCGAGCTCTTCTGGAGTCCCGATTAAATTTATGTCATCCACATAGACTGCTACTATTGTATATCCTTTTGAGAATTTCTTTATAAATACACAAGGGAAAATTGGATTGTTTTCATACCCTTCCTTAGACAAGTATTCACTAAGACGATTGTACCACATTCTTCCGGATTGCTTTAAACCGTACAATGAACGTCTCAGTCGGATCAAGTACATACTCCTCGGCTTTGCTTCAGGCAAAGGAAATCCTTCAGGGATTTTCATGTATATTTTTGTGTCTAAGTCCCCGTATAAATAAGCGGTCATAACATCCATGAGTCTCATATCAAGATTTTCAGAAACCGCTAAGCTAATCAGATATTAGTTCTGAAAGTTATACTATCCATAACAGGGGAGTATGTTTCCTCAAAATCAATCCCAGGTTTCTGCGAGAAACCTTGTGCCACAAGTCGTGCCTTATATCACGTGATTTCATTCTTCTCATTTCTTTTTCTTATAAAAACCCACCGATAACCTACCGGGTTAAAACCTTTTGGGGTTTGTACTATAGGTCCAAATACACCACGTTTATTTAGAGACTCGAGTTCTGCCTTGATGGCAATTTCCCATTTTGGCCAATCTACTCTGTCGACATTCATTTAGAGTACATGGTTCATTATCATTATCATTACCCTTTGAAATTCGTGTAGCTACTGCATATGGAAAAACGTCATCAATGACAGTTTCTTTTCGATCCCACATTTCTCCCGAATATGTATAAAACATAGAGATCTCGTTATTATTATCAGGTACCTTTGCCTCTTCAGGGGCTTGTATAGTCACTTCAGTGACTTGTGTGTTTTCAGAAACAATAACCTCTTCAGGGGTTTCAGAGAAGGTGGATCTTTTATTCATAACCTCTTCGGGAGGATGACTAGGGCATGATTTTTCATTTGATCTCCGCTTCCGGGGAGAAGAGTCTTTGGAACCTATAGGTCTTCCACGCTTCTGACGTGCAACAGATTCATTTGCTGCTGATGTCAATGTTTGTCCCACTGGTACATCAATTCTTGCAGGCACATTTGCAGCGGGTACATGACACTTGGTTACTTTTGCAGCATCATTGAATGCATCGGGTAATTTATTTGCAATTTCCTGAAGATGCAATACCCTTTTCACTTCATGCTCACATTGAGCAGTACGGGGGTCTAGATGAGACAAAGCGGAAGTGTTCCATGTTAATTCTCGGCATTCTTCAGGAACGCACCCTACTTCTGGTACGTTCTTTCGTCCCCTAACGGCGGGAAGAGTGTCTCATCAAAATGACAATCCGCAAATCTAGCGGTAAATGTATCACCTGTCAGTGGCTCAATATAACGAATAATTGATGGCAAATCATAACCAACATATATTCTCAAACGACGTTGGGGACCCATTTTGGTACGCTGGGGTGGGGGGATGGGTACATAAACTGCACAACCAAATCTACGCAAGTGGGATATATTTGGTTGACATCCAGACACAAGTTGAAAAGGTGAAAATGGGTGATAAGCAGTGGGTCTATGCTTAATTAACTTAGCAGCGTGTAGGATAGCATGTCCCCAAGCAGAGACTGGGAGTTTAGATTGCATAAGCAAAGGTCGCCCAATAAGTTGCAAACGTTTAATCAAAGACTCAGCTAAACCATTTTGAGTGTGGGCATGCGGGACTGGATGCTCAACATCAATACCTTGTGATAAACAATAATCATCAAAAATTTGAGAAGTAAATTCTCCCGCATTATCTAAACGAAAAGATTTAATATGTTGATCAGGAAAACAAGCTCTAAGTTTTATGATTTAAGCAAGTAATTTTGCAAAGGCCAAATTACAAGAAGATAACAAGCAAACATATGACCAACGAGTGGATGCATCAATTAAAACCATAAAATATTTAAAAGGTCCACTAAAAGGGTGGATGGGCCCACAAATATCCCCTTGAATTCTTTGTATAAAGGATGGTGACTCGGAAGCAATTTTGAGAAAAGATGGCTTAGTTATTAATTTACCTTGAGAACAAGGGGTGCAAAAATGATCATCAGGTAAGGTAAGTTGTTTGTTTGTTAGCGAGTGCCCATATGAGTTATTTATGATTCGACGCAACATGTTTGATCCAGGGTGACCCAATCGATCATGCCACAATATTAAATTATAAGGATCATTGAGCTTCCGGCTCATGACAGTACGTGATTCTACAACATTAATTGTTGTATGGTATAACCCCATGGATAAAGCAGGCAATTTTTCTAGTGTGAGCTTCTGGCTTCCAACACTAGAAGTAATGCAAAGGAACTCTTTATTACCTTCATTACATGTTTCAATATGATACCCGTTCACTCTTATGTCCTTAAAACTCAATAAATTTCTTCTGGAATTTCTTGAGTATATAGCATTATTTATGAATAAGTGGGTACCATTAGGTAACACCACGTGGCCTCTTCCGGAGCCTTCAATAATGTTAGCAGGATCAGCTATAGTGGAGACATTCGTTTTATTGTATACCAAGTCCGAGAAAAACTTCTAGTTTTTCAAAATGGTGTGGGTTGTCCCACTGTCTACCAGACAAGTATCATCGCTTGCGTTTACTTTCGGATCCATACCTTTAACATAATTAAATTGAAATTGAAATTGAAATTTGTAAGGACACAAATTTTCAATTGAGTCCTTTGTAGTTTTGGCTCAATTCCGGACAAAAACATTTGAGTCATAGGATAGAGTTCAAGTTTATCCATTCAAGCCTATGACGTGTTTGTTGAAGACGTAGCGGCCAAGATATTAAAGCTTCATCAAATGCCGTGTATGTTGTGCCTCGTTTCTACGTCATCAACATGGTTCCATTGCTCCTAAGGTATGAATGCATTTTAATATATATATATATATAGGAGCTTGGAACATTATTTATTGGGTGTATGTTAGAAATTTATTTTGGGTGTTAGAATTTTTTGTTAAACTTTTTTTGAATTCATAGTTCTAAATATTTTGTTCTGGGACACCTTTCAGTAGAAAAATCATATCAAATCCAAAAAAAATCAGAAAGATACGAAACTGGCGGCCGCGTGTTCGTATCGAAATTATCTAGAACCATGGGCTGAGATCTCGCTAGATAGGTCGTTCGAACGACCTCGTTCGAACGACTTCTCGTTCGAACGAGTTTTCAAACGAGAATTTTTTTTCTTTCTGTCTCTTCGTTAGAAGTCTCGTTCGAACGAGATTTCTAACGAAAAAACATCGGGAACAGTTTTAAGCCAGTTTTTTCCACTTTTCCACTATTTTGCCCCACTTCCTTTTTGACATACTTCTTAAGTGCGGGAACTAACTTTTTGAAGACAACTTTTTCACATTATAAGAGTCTTTTGAGAGCAAAACTTTTACGAAAAAGTTCCATGTTTTGTGTTTGATTTTTATGGATTAAATTCACCAAAAAAAACACATACACACCCATTTGTTTAGTTTATTCCAAGTACCTATTGATATATCATTGCTTGGAGAGTTTTGGCACCTTGTTTTCTCTACACCAACAAGAAGAGAGTTTGGGTTCTTCTCTACCCCAAAAAGGAGAAAAGTTTGTTGCGGTGTTCTCACTCGAAGAAAGGCTTCGCTTGCGGATTGACGGTGACCATAGCCCCATCGGTGGAGTCCGAAACTATGGAGGAGTCCACGGTTATTCACTAGGCGGAGGTTGAAGACCGAAGGAGCGCGTCAAGGCTTGGACGGACTCAAGTCAGTTTGTGTAAGTCCTCGTGTCGAATCTTTGTAAAAACTACCATACTTAGTGAATTCGTGGCTAGGGTCGTTCGAGGTTTTTCCCATTTGGGTTTTTCTCGTACATCGGCGCGTCGTGTGATATTGTTTGATTTTATCTTGTTATATCACCTAGATGCATGCTTAGGACTAAAAGATAAAATTAGTTCAAAATCACAATCTATTTAATTTGGTGCAAATTTAATGTTTGGGTATATTCAATTTAATTCAAGTGCAAAATTACTTTATCTAGATAACATGCAAGTTTAACTTGAATTGGATTAATGTGTGTTTAAGTCGAAATGAAAATTGTGTGTGTAGTTTTAATTTCACTTTTAGTTTAGTTTTATTTTTTTTCATAAGTTGGTTCTCTTTAAGAAAAGAAAATTTTAAATAACTTTTGGAAAATTAAAATTTGAACCATTTCATTATATTTGAATTTAAAAATTGGGGGCCTCCGCACTTTCAAATTGGCATCAGAGCCAAAAACGATAAATTACTTCGTTACGATCTTTTAAATATTTTTGGCTAAAATGGAATTTTCCCCATTTTCTAAATTTCCTATTTTCGATGGTTCAAACTACGCGTATTGGAAAGCGCGAATGAAATCGGCACTAAAATCTATCGACGAGAGAGTTTGGATGTCTGTTGTTAACGGGTGGTCCCCACCTACTCATTTAGTAGATAATGAGCGTGTTCCCAAACCCGCCGATAGATGGAATGAGGGTGAATTTAAACTTTCTAACTTTAATTCCCGAGGTTTAAATGCCTTGTTTAGCGCTGTCACACCGGATGAATTCCGACGCATTATGACGTGTGAGACCGCTAAAGAAGCGTGGGATATTTTGCAACTCACTCATGAAGGTACTAGTGTCGTTAAAGCTTCGAAACTTCAAAACCTCACCACTCAATTTGAAACTATCAAAATGAATGAAAAAGAAACTTTTGATGAATTTTATGCTAGACTTTCTGATATTGTTAATTCATCTTTTAACTTGGGAGAGAAAATACCCGACAACCGAGTAGTAAAAAAAATTATAAGGTCCCTACCCGATAGATTTATTCCAAAAGTGACCTTTTTAAATTCTTTACCAACTTTAGCCTCTATGAAATTAGAAGAGCTCGTAGGTGATTTACAAACCTATGAACTAGACATGTTTCCCTCTAAAACTGAAAAGAAAATTGAAAAGGGCGTTGCTTTAAAAGCCCGGAAAGAGGTCAAACAAGTAGTAGAGAGCGAGAGTGATAGTGACTCGGAAGATATGGCCTTGTTTGCTAGGAAATTTTGAAAATTTCTTAAATTTAACAAAGATAAATTTAAAAATGATTTTAAGAAAATTTGAAACTTCTAAGCATGACAAAGCTGAAAAGATCCCTAAAATTTCTAAAGAAAATTTAAATAGGGACGAGTCAAATAGGTGTTTTGGTTGTGAGGGTTATGGCCATAGGGCTTTTGAGTGCCCCACTAAACTAAGGAAAGAGGGTAAGCGACCCATTTCATATAATGCGACCCTTAGTGATACTGATAAGGAAGAGGGAACCAATTCCCCCACTAAGCCCAACTTTGTGGCTTTTATGGCTAGTCATGTGAGTGATAGTGAGAACTCGTCGATTGATGAAACTTTAACACATGACACTTCCGAGGTCAAAGTTTTTTATTCCTTTGTTTTTTATGATAGTGAGAGTGGAGAAGAAAGAGAGAGTGAAAATGAAGAAGAGGTTAATGTGAGTGAACTTCAAAATGCTTTTCAAGAACTTTATAAAGAATCTATTAAATTGAAAAGAGCTAATTTGAAGTTAGAAGCTAGTTGGAAAGAACGTGTCAAGGTCGTTGATAATAGTATGTTGGTTGAAGACCTTAGGACACGAGAGAAAACTCTTCTAAAGAAGCTTGAATATATAGAAGGCGAGAGAGATAGCCTTAGGGGTTTAATGGAATCCTTGAAAAATGAGCTTCTTGCTTTTGAAGAGCGGAATGTTTTAATAGAGTCTAACATTTTAGAATTGCAAAATAAATTAAAAGACTCTAGTAATGTCAAATTTGAATTGGAGTGTCGTTCGGAAAAATTAGATAAAATATTAGGAACGGTCCAAATTAAAAATGACACTTGTGGTTTAGGCTTCAATACTTGTAATGAATTTACTCAAAACGTCAAAACCAATGTTTTAGGAGAATCTACTAGGAAAGTCTTTAGAGATCACTCCTTAGGTAAATCTTTTCAACATGTTTTTACTTGTACACATTGTGGTCGAAAAGGTCATGTTAGGAAATTTTGTTTTGATCTTAAACGTATTCCTAGAAAATCCCAGCGTAAAGCAACCAAGGTAGTTAAAATTCCTACACCCCAAGATAGTCATTCTTCATTAATTTGGGTTAGGAAATCCGACTTGGTTGCCTTGCAAAATGGGGTTTTTGATTCTCATTTACTTTCACATGCTTCCTCCCTTGCTAAATCTAAAGGATGAATGTGTTACTGCTTGCATACTTTAGCTTTTGTACTTCATGCTATATTCACATGCTAAATGTATGCTTGTTTAATCATTTTCTAGTTTATGCTCCATGCTTATCACATGCTAGAATTATGATTTTTGTTTATCTTTTGTATTATATTTCCTTCATTTTGTTTGCATTAAATGAAAAATACAAAAAGATTTTTGTTTATCATTTGGATTTTATTTCTTGGTAATTTAAGCTTAATGAAAAATTCAAATGATTTTTGTTTGTCTTTTGAGTATATATTTTTTATTTTTGGTTAAAATTTTCAAAAACTCAAAAAAAAATTATTTTGTGTGTATTTTAGTTTGACACACTTTATGTGGCATACACTTGTGTTTGAATCCCATCTTTTACGCTCTCATGTGGCTAGAACTTTTGGTTTAGATTGTCAATCCTTATTATGTTTCTTTACCATGCTTACATGGAGTAGTTGGATTTTGTGTTGATTAAATGGATTCTATTTTTATATGCCTCTTTTCACACATGCACGAGCTCTTTTGAAATTTTAACTTCATATATATATTTGAGCTTTGTGAAGTGTTCTCCTACCAATCTTGCCATCTTCATATTTGTGACTTAGGAGGACTAGTGCATGTCAAAATCCGTTGCTCGTGAGATTTGTGTGAAACATAAAAACATGATAAATATAAATGTGTACGGGAAAGAGCTCCGAAAGGACTTAGTTATCCTTTGCGATTGTAAGCCACCGTTTTTGAATGGACCTAAAAGAAATATGTGGTTCAAAGGCCTAAAAATAGAAAATATGGCATTAAAAAGAAAAATAATTTGCCAAGGCCTATGTTTGATTGATATATTCATTCAAATTTAATATAAATGCATATTGAGGGAGATTGGATGGTATATCAACGGTTTGCACAATGTCCGTTTATCCTAGTTGCGTATTTCATGTCATGACTCTATTGATTTGTAGAATCATCAATATGCTAGGCTTGTATGCATTGTGTATGTTTGTTCATTGAGTTCAATTTATATTGTCACATGAGGTTATATTCAAATGTGATGAAGTTTGCAATAAATTGAGAACTCCGTGAACATGTTTTAAGTGATTGGGTCTAAATTTAATCGTTACTAGTTCACACCCCAACACTTCCGTTTCCTTATGACACATTTTTGTCATACGAGTGTGAAAGACTCCTATTATATTTTGTGTGTCATTTGTGTGTTTATATCTATATATGTGTACTTGAGTCTCTTTGATATATATTATGTATACATATATTTGATATTTTTGTTTAGTCTTTGCTTTGATTTCTAATCCATATACGCTTTAATTCATACTTGGCATCCATCTTATTGCATTCTTTGTTGTTATCACATGCTTAATAATTTATATATCATATTGGTATCATTTTATTGCATCCTAGTTGGCATCCGATGTTATTGTTTGGATTAGTTGAATTTTTGTTGCCCATATGCTTTAACGTTCTCATCACTATATGCACAATTACATGTTTTAGCTTGTTATCCCATTCTTTTATCCCTTGCTTAGTTTAGAGGGTGTATATGCTTTATTTGGGGGAGATAAGTTATTTTTTTTATTCTTTAACCTTTGTCTATTCCTGAACAAAAAGGGGGAGAATGATAGGGGGACAAATGGTATCTAATCCTATTATTATCGTATCTTAGTTTGGGGGAGTTTATCTTAGGGGGAGACGTCTTTCTAAGTAGGTCATTTGTTTGATAAATGGGAGAATTAATTTAGGGGGAGTAATTATTTAATTGCATTTAATATTTTGATATTCCCTATGCGTTTGATAGTTTGCTTAAGTGTGCAGGAATACTTCAAAATGGCAACATTCAACATCGGCAAAGATATTGATCCTTGGGTTGTTTGAGTCAAGCATTGTATTTTTATTTTGGGTGGGACAGTGTTTTTGAGTCTAGTGAGCTTGACGGCCCTTTAGGATTTTTGTTTAGTTTTTGTCCCGGAATAGCCAAAGGGGGAGATTTGTAAGGACACAAATTTTCAATTGAGTCCTTTGTAGTTTTGGCTCAATTCCGGACAAAAACATTTGAGTCATAGGATAGAGTTCAAGTTTATCCATTCAAGCCTATGACGTGTTTGTTGAAGACGTAGCGGCCAAGATATTAAAGTTTCATCAAATGTCGTGTGTGTTGTGCCTCGTTTATACGTCATCAACATGGTTCCATTGCTCCTAAGGTATGAATGCATTTTAATATATATATATATATATATATATATAGGAGCTTGGAACATTATTTATTGGGTGTATGTTAGAAATTTATTTTGGGTGTTAGAATTTTTTGTTAAACTTTTTTTGAATTCATAGTTCTAAATATTTTGTTCTCGGACACCTTTCAGTAGAAAAATCATATCAAATCCAAAAAAAATCAGAAAGATACGAAACTGGCGGCCACGCGTTCGTATCGAAATTATCTAGAACCATGCGCTGAGATCTCGTTAGATAGGTCGTTCGAACGACCTCGTTCGAACGGCTTCTCGTTCGAACGAGTTTTCAAACGAGAATTTTTTTCTTTCCTTCTCTTCGTTAGAAGTCTCGTTCGAACGAGATTTCTAACGAAAAAACAGCGGGAACAGTTTTAAGCCAGTTTTTTCCACTTTTCCACTACTTTGCCCCACTTCCTTTTTGACATACTTCTTAAGTGCAGGAACTAACTTTTTGAAGACAACTTTTTCACATTCTAAGAGTCTTTTGAGAGCAAAACTTTTAAGAAAAAGTTCCATGTTTTGTGTTTGATTTTTATGGATTAAATTCACCAAAAAAAACACATACACACCCATTTGTTTAGTTTATTCCAAGTACCTATTGATATATCATTGCTTGGAGAGTTTTGGCACCTGGTTTTCTCTACACCAACAAGAAGAGAGTTTGGGTTCTTCTCTACCCCAAAAAGGAGAAAAGTTTGTTGCGGTGTTCTCACTCGAAGAAAGGCTTCGCGTGCGGATTGACGGTGACCATAGCCCCATCGGTGGAGTCCGAGACTGTGGAGGAGTCCACGGTTATTCACTAGGCGGAGGTTGAAGACCGAAGGAGCGCGTCAAGGCTTGGACGGACTCAAGTCAGTTTGTGAAAGTCCTCTTGTGTCGAGTCTTTGTAAAAACTACCATACTTAGTGAATTCGTGGCTAGGGCCGTCCGAGGTTTTTCCCATTTGGGTTTTTCTCGTACATCGGCGCGTCGTGTGATATTGTTTGATTTTATCTTGCTATATCACCTAGATGCATGCTTAGGACTAAAAGATAAAATTAGTTCAAAATCACAATCTATTTAATTTGGTGCAAATTTAATGTTTGGATATATTCAATTTAATTCAAGTGCAAAATTACTTTATCTAGATAACATGCAAGTTTAACTTGAATTGGATTAATGTGTGTTTAAGTCGAAATGAAAATTGTGTGTGTAGTTTTAATTTCACTTTTAGTTTAGTTTTATTTTTTTTCATAAGTTGGTTTGTTCTCTTTAAGAAAAGAAAATTTTAAATAACTTTTGGAAAATTAAAATTTGAACCATTTCATTATATTTGAATTTAAAAATTGGGGGCTTCCGCACTTTCAAAATTTAATCCACCAATCATATAAGCATTGTAAAAAAAATGTAAATCAATCTATTAACCAATCATATAACGTGTTGTAAAATACATGGACAGAGAGAGAATAGATAAAAATATAGAGAGAGGAAGTGTTTATCATTCCATTGATGTGCTAATAATGAGGGGGTAACTCCCTATTTATAATACAAGGTAAGCCCATCAAAAGCCTCACTTTTCCGATGTGGGATGTGGGATAGTGAACATCCACTTGCAATACATATTTTATAACAATATATATATATACATATATAAAATAAAATAAAACGTCAAAGAAAAACACATGAAAGGTCTCCTCCTTTGAAGCAAGTCGCACAGGTTGAATCTCTCATTAGAAGCAAATCCATTGACTTTAGAAGGCATCTTGCCCGCCCAAACCAAATCAATAATTAAGGAGAAATAAAAGGAATGAAGGATCTTCGCAAAGGTAATAAAAGAATGGTTTACAAGAGAAACCTTGATTGTCCAAAGTCTATTTTCTCCTATCCCAAACCCACTTGAAAATGGATTCCTTGATCAGACCCAAGATCTTAATGTAGTTAGGTACTTGGGTTTCCCTCTGGGAGAAGTTGTTTGATGTCTTTTAAGGTCAGGCTAGAGTTTTTTATTTTAGTTGAGTAGCTTATATGCATTCCTTTGGAGGAGCGGCCTGTTTAGTTTGTTGAGTGCTGTTGTTTCTGATAAAAAAAAATGAAGCCCCCCTCCCCCACCCCCACCCCAACCCACCAACACCACCAATCTAGGGTAGACATTCTGTCATTTCTCCAGATTGCAATGAGGTCTTCCCGGTTATGCAGGATCAAGATTATACTAACAAAACAACGGAGTTGTTGCAAGGGTATAAGGTTGTGGGAATTCAGGATATGTGCTAGCCCTGGGAAGTTGAAATGCTTAAAAGTTGAAATGAGAAACAAAAAGATAATTGGTAAAACCAATGTCAGCTCGCTAGGGCTCTCGACGAAATAAAGCAGTTGGATCATAAAAGGGGTAATGAACTTGCCTAACGGTGATTGAAAGTGATGTGAGGTGAAAAAAGGCGAGGTGAGTAAGAAGCTGCGGAGGAAGAGACGTTGAAGGCAAATATATTGGGCATTGTGGCTAATGGAGGGAGTCATGAATAGTAAGTTCTTTCATGGAGCATCCCATCACATTAGTAATATTATATGCGGGAATTTCATTTAAATAAGGATGTAGATGTTAAGAGAGTATTCCCTTGATGGCCATACGTATTTATATTTCAGATCAAGACAAGGATTGGTGCGATGGCAAGTGCCCTCGTCCAAGCTACGGTTGGGCGAGGGTTCGAGACATGGAAGCAGCCTCTCCATATATGGGGTTAAGACCGACCGACATATGCCTCTCCTTAAGCGGGAGCCTTGTGCAATGGGTATGACCTTTTATTAAGACAAGGATTGGATTGAGCAGCCTTTTTCGAGGAGGTGGTCGTAATGGTGGTTGTGGTTGAGGCTCTCGGGATATGCATTGGGATAAAGCGCTGAGCCTTGATGGTATACTACAACCTTTCTTTCCAAGCTTGTCAAGCGTTGATTAGAGGAACGTGATAGTTTGTTTACATGAGTTTCATAACTATAGCCAGTTTGAGGGAAGCTATGCATTAGGATAAAGTTCAAGACCTAATGGTTTGTCTACAACCTTTTTCCAAGGTCCCTGATTAGGGGAAGGTGACGATCGTTTTACATGAGTTTCATGGTTATATCCAGTTTGCAAGAAGCCAGTAATGTGCATTTACTACTTTTGTGCCAAAGAAGTGAGTGAATGCATTCAAGACTTTATATGGATTATAGAGGCACTTGCAGTCTTATAAGTAGTAACGATAAATGCATTCGAGACTTTAGATGGATTATAGAGGCACTTGTAGTCTTATAAGTAGTAACGATAAATGCATTACACACATCCTTCACCCATTAGAAATCTACTTGCTTACTGTCTACCCAACACACAGAAATATGGTCGGCTTGGAACCTTTCACGTGAGCAATGCCCCACATACTTCTTAGGACCACAAAGATTTCCATAGTTAGCATTATGGGAGAAAAAAATTAGGAACCCGCCTAACAAGTCACATGCTGTAAACCAAATAATTAATCTTTAGGCTAATTAATTCAGTTATGAGAATTCAGAATTCCATAGTCTACATGAACCAATATGACCATATTTCTACACTTTCCATGCAAGGGAGTATTGTGGTGAAAGAATGAAAAGGTCAATTTGTGAAGTTTTCCAGAGGGACCGATGTTGTCTCCAAATGCACATGTTTACTCACCACAATATAAATAGGCACTTCATAAACATTATATATGGACACACAAATTATTTCAGTTCTCATTGATTACCTGAATTGTTCCCATAAATTTTTGGGGAGAAAGTTCAGCACGGTATATTTTCTGTTTGATATGCGATTGTCACAATAAAGATCATCCGATAAATTATCATCATTGAAGTAAACAAAACGCTTCATTGTTGACTTAAACACATGCAATCATGTTCACTCCATGTTTGACGTGGAACTCAACAGCAATTAGAATCCAGCAGCTATTAGTCTAAAGAATCACAGATCCTGCAACACAATAATATAGTAATAAGATTTTTGGAAAAGCAATTATAAATACACGGAGAAGGAGCCCATATACCCAAATTCCCAATATTTACTCCTATGTGCATGTATATTTTTTCAAACGTGTATTCAGTGCACACTAATAAGGCCACGCTAAAATAAACAGATACACTTCAACCTCTGGGCATCTCCAATTGTTGTATAAATAACCATTTTGTGTAAAGTATCGACATATAAACAAAAAATAGTGCTCCAACTATACCAGTCAGGAAACATCATTAATGTAATACACCGAATTTCTGGAATTAATTTATTGAGGATTTTCTGGGATTTAATTGGAATTTCCTCGATTTTATTTGGTTTTGGCCTAAGTTGGAATAAGAATGGAAGGGTAGTTTCGTCTTTTAGATAAGCCAGAAAGCAAGCTAGGGTTTAGAGGAGTGGCATTTTCGTAGTTAAATAGGAGTCTGAGAGTTACGAGGAGAGAGAGAGAGTGCTACACATTTTGACCCGCGACCGCAGGTATTAGGACCGCTACCGCGGCTGTTGAGGCTAGCGGCCAGTCTGCGGCCCACCCGCAGAGCTCGCTGGTTGGTCCAATTTATATGAAGATTATATTCGAATTTGCCTTAATTTTCACCCTTTCTCTCTAAATCTAAGCCCAACGCACTCTCTAAACTTCATGCCTAACCTCTTAAACCCTAAACCTCCATTAAAACACATCTCCAAACCTCCATTAGAGGACCTTGCACTTGGATTTTAGGATTGCTTCAAGAAGAATAGTTGATAAGATTTTCGAGGAGATTATGGTTGGGATATGGGAGATTTTAAATTTCAAGTCAGACTTCTAGCTTCGTGGATTTTATTCGTTTGAGGTAGGTGTTCGTACTCCCATGGTTATTTCGTGTGCTACATGTATTCATTCTTAATTGTATACGTGTTACATGCTATGTAGTGCATCTTTATATGTTATACTTGATTATATACATCATTCTTGTTGCATAAATGATTATGTGATATTGTTTTCATGCCGTGTAATTAGGATAACGTGATTTGATTGATTTACGTAACATATAGGGACATAGAATTTGGGTTGAGAATTTATAACTAAATTGTGAAAATTGAATCTCGAGTAAATTAATTGGGAGAATGATTAATTAATTCTTATTATTGTTGCAGGATGCGTAGGCATCCCTTAGCCAAATTACACGATGGATGAGGTGTGCTTTCAGGCTATGATTTGTCTTTTATCGGATGAACTAAGCCATGTACCCCTTGGGTTGTTAAGACGTTTCGTTATGGGTTGTTAAGCCATTATAGTAGGACGATGAAGGGTAGTACCCTATCATGCTTTGTGATTGTGTAATGAGATTGTTAATCTTGGGGGCCATTGGATTGTTTGGAAGATAAATGACAGGACGTTGTAACAAGAGTCATACCATACCGAAGAATGTGCGGCGGGCATTTTCATATGGGGTGTGGAAAGCATGGTTCAAAATCTCGGTCAAGTCAACTCGGTATCGGCCAAGTTGACTCGGTATCGCAAGGCACCAAGACGATTCTGTTGCACATTCCAAAACATAATTTGATTCGGTGAATATCGTCGAGATATCGACCGATACTGGCGAGATGGTCAGGATATCGGCCAACACGGACGAGATAGGTTAATTTTTACCTTCAAAAAGCTTATTGAAACGAGATTTAGGGCTAGAAAAGTAAATCGCAACAGAGGTTCTTCCATGGCTGGACTCGTCTCAATCGTTTTTCGTTTTCGTGTTTGGTTATCTTCGCAAAGGGTCTTTGGAGTTTGTGGTGGGTTCACAGCAAAGGTAGGAGGGGTTTAGGGTTTCGTAAATGAGCTTCTTTGTGTTTATGTTTGGTTCGTATTTGTATACTTTGATGTAGAACTGTCAATGGGTCCGGTTTGGACCCGGGCCTGATCCGTTAAACCCGAGTTTGAACACTTTTATGAAACCCGGTTACCCATTAACCCAGTTACCCGATTACCAACTAATTAAATGGATCGGGTATGGATATAGGTAGACCCGATCAGTTAAGGACCCGACCCGAAATCTCTCTCTCTCTCTCTCTCTCTCTCTCTCTCTCTCTCTATATATATATATATATATATATATATATATTGTTTAAATTGGATTTTTTTGTCCATTTTTTAGTTTCAGCTATTCGGGTCCGGGTCTGGACAGATTTTTTTAGACCCGATCCGCTAAAAAAATGCCCAAATCGGATGTGGATATAGGTAGACCGATCCGTTTACAGGCCTGCTTTAGGGATGGCAACGGGTCGGTTCGGGGTCAGGTTTTAACTCTCCGTCCCCGTTAGAAAAACCATTCCCCGTCCCCGCCCCGTTCCCCATTATAACGGGTTCAGGGATCCCCGTCCCCGTTTAAAACGGGTATCGGGTTCCCCGCGGGGAACCCGTTTTGATTTTTTTTTTTTTTTTTTTTTTTTAATTTCAACTCTTTAATCAGAAAAAAACAATCTGGAAAGAAAAAAAAACAAGATCTAACTAGTAAAGCAGATTCAGCCCTATACCTATTGTTACAATCTCAAAAGCCATATTGTTACAATCAAAAAAAAAAAAAAAAATGAAAGAAAATAACAGTAACAACCCTATACCTATTGAAAATAACAGTAACAACCCTATACATAAAGAAAATAACTAAAATCATGCTAAAAAAAATCTAAAATCTGCTTTAGTTATTCCAAATTAACAGTAACATCTAAAAAAAAATCTAAAATCTGCTAAAAAAAACATCTAAAAAAATATCAGTAACATCCAACAATCAATCACAAATACAATAACATTGGCAAACAATCACAAATACAATAACATTGGCAACATTGGCAAGTCAAAATAACAATAACATAATACAAAGTTTTAGTTATTCCAAAATAACTACCAAAATACCTGCGTGACGATGCTTAGCAACGGAGATTTTGATGTTTTTGATTTTGATGTTTATTACCAAAATCAGCGGAGAGAGATTGATGTTTAGCAGCGGCGAGAGAGAGATTGAGAGATTGAGAAGCAGCGCCGGGGCCGGCGTGACGCAGCGTGAGAAAAGAGGGCTGACAGAAGAGAGGGTATGAGAGGTAGCGGCGTGAGTGAGTAAAAAGAAAGAGAGGTTAGGGTTTAGATGTTTACATACCTATATATTTATTATAATATATATATTAAATATTAAAAAATCGGGTATACCCGAAACCGACCCGAAATATTTTGGGGATTTTTTTTAATGCCCGAACACGACCCGATCCCCGAATTTTCGGAGATTTTTCGGGGATTTTTTTTCGGGTATCCGCGGATTATCGGGTTTTCGGGGAAAATTGTCGCCTGCTTTGATGGTTGTATACAGTGAAAAGAATGAGAAAAATTTTAACATGGTCTCCTAAGTGACCTACAGCTGTATACGGTAATCTTAGTCTTAGTGACTTAGAATTGTATACAACATTACATTGAATAACTTCACATAAATACGAACCAAACTTTAAAAGTAATGGTGGATTCACATTACAAGACTTTGCATTACATTGTATACAATAGTCTTAGTGACTTCCAGCTGTCCTTTTTTTAAAAGCGGCGGCTTTGTCAAACCAATACTATTTTTTTTTAAACAAAAGTTTTTTTCACTTATAAGTTATAACTATTAATTATTAAAAAAATGTTTTGTTGAAAAAAAAGTGAAATGTTTCTAGAAATTCTTTTAAAAATTGCAAAGAAAACTTAAACACATGTTCTTCCATTTTCAATAAATTAGTACTTAAAAAATATCCAATTAGTACTTATAAAATTATTTAAATAACTTAGTGAACATTAACATGTATAATTTATGGAAAAAAATGCTTGTTATTTTATAGAATAGCCCTTAAACTAGATATTGGTAACATGTGTAAAGAAACATTTGTAAAAAAAATAATATTGGTAACATTTATACAAAATTAAATAATATTTGTAGAAAAAAATAACTTTCTTAAAAAAAATAACATTTCAACATTTGGAAGGAGCGTGTCTTTGTTTTTGAACAAATAGTATATTTATAAAATGACCCCTTTTGACTTTTTTTCCAGTTAATTCCCCTTTCTTTTTTTAGCTAAAACGTCACATGCATAGCCTTTTTTTTTTCCAACTCTCACGCATATCACAAATGTTTTGCAAAAAACTATTATAAAATGTTTTGTACATAACATTTTTTATAATTCTTAAAAATATTTAAAATTCCTAAAAATAATGTTTTGTACAAAAATTGTTTAGAACTCTTAATAAAATTGTTTAAAATTTCTAAAATTAATGTTTTGTACAAAAATTGTTGAACTCTTAAAAAAAATGTTTAGAATTTCTAAAAATTCCTAAAAATAATGTTTTGTACAAAAAAATGTATAAAATTCCTTAAAAATGTAACTTTTTAATCAAATTCCATGTGTCATTAAATTGTTTTTCTATATGACTATTAGTTAATTATGAAATATTAAATCTGACAAGTCCGTCGCGCTTTTGTATAACCAATTGTCCAATGAAATGCATATTAAAGGATGGTTTTGAATGTATCTAGTTGGTCCACATGGTTAATCTTTTTTTTTTTTAATTTCTATATTTTTTTCGGAATTTTTTTCGCTCTCTAAATAGTGTATCTTTGAGTATCGCCTGATATCGCGATCGATACCGCAACAAGTTGAAAACCGGATGTTCAATACCGAGACTTTGAACCATGGTGGGAAGTATAGTGATACGTGGTGAAATCCTATGATTGATGATGTTCATCTTGGAATTTTAATTGAGCGGGCATATGCATAGACTTCTTTACATGTGCACGCACGAGTACATGCACTTTACTTGGAGCAATAATCTTGTAATACTTACTTTAGTAGAAAAAAAAATGAGTTAGCCCAGCCCATATTTGGTCCAACCCGCGTTTAGCCCATATTGTTTATAATATGGTGGATGTCGGCTGGTTTTACCCCGTATTGTTTTATAATACGAAGAGACCGCTCCCAACCGTCACTTGGACGAGGGAAAAAGCATACACGCATATATGTTCAATTTGCATTTCTCCCAATAATAAAATTTAGTGAAGATTTAAAAAAATCACCCATTTATGCTCAGGAATCGAAGGTCCGTATGTTAATCGAATGTATTTTAGAGACTGGCTCTAAATTTGTATTCTAATTACTACACAACAAAACAACAATAAAAGGGACCATAATTGGGTATAATTTTTGCGTAAAACTCCCTTTACACATACAAATTCCCAAAAACAGCTAAGGTTGACTAAGTCAATTGACTACGCAAGCTTCAAAACAATCCTGATCTGATCTGACAATATTATTAGATTCAACCGCTGGTGATACAATACTAGGGTTTTAACAAATTGTTAAAATCGGAAACATAATGCAACACGGACTTTAAAAAACAGTTGAGAACTTGAAATGAATAATTCAAAATATGTAGATCACATATAGTGTGTATAGATATATATATTATATATACACACAGATGAGGTTGATACCTGGGAGATGATGAGCGGCAAAATTGGGGCTGAGAAGAGAGCCGATGACTTGTGTAGAGATTTACTTTCGTTGGTATGTCAACCCCAAATTTGTCATGGAAAATGTGTAAAACGTTGTGAGAGCGAGAGGAGAAATAGTATTACATATAATATTATCAAAGGACATGATGCGTGCGATACGCGTTTTATATATTATCCATTGTGCGGAAAATAAGTCCCTCTTTACCAGAGAGATTTTCTTATAAATCATATCATATAATTTTTTTAATAGGTTTTATCTATCTATTATTATCTCTATCTCTATCTCTACTACTTTAAAAGAGAGGAGTTTCTCTTTAATGATATAAAGACTATTTTACCCTCATATAACTTAAAAATCCATTAATACCCTTCTATCTTTCTCATTCATTCAAAAATATATTATACATTGTATTTTAATCCCACCCACATACACTGCACTCTAATTTGTACACTGACCACGATCTCCTATGCACAACTTCCAACCCAATACACGAAAAAGCCCAATTTTTGCTATGAAGACTTCCCAAGTGAAACCCACTTCTCAAAATATCTCATCTCTCTCACTAAACCATCCTCTAACTAATCACAAAAAAAGCAGGTCGACTAGAAATAATCTTAGCAACACTAAACCGTCCCAAACATATATGCCATTGTGGAAGGTAACTCAAATATGAGGTTCGAATTTACATTTAAATTGTGGTCATTTTGTGTAGATCTGTTTATCACGTTGTTTATTTTATTTTAGAGATTAATATGTTTCATGTTACATAATAACCTGTTTAAAGCCCCCAAATTTGAACACATTAATTTATCTTTTTTTTATGAGTTTACATTATATAATTGGTGTAGTGATGTATATAGGTTTAATTCATGTGCATAGGTTTTAACAGTTTTAAGAACAAAAACTGTTTGAAAATGGATGTTTTAACAATTTATTGAGTTTTTAAAACTTGAGACTGTAATTTAGTATGTTGAATTTTGATCTTGAGACTGTTAAGATAAGGATTTTGATCTTGATACTTTTTAAATAATACTTGAACAAGAATCCACTTGGAACATATTTGGTACGAAATTTACACGGGTGAAGACGTTATTCGATTTTTAATCAAGACTCCGGTTCATCTGCATTATCTTTATTTATTTCTTTGTGTGTGTACTCCCTTTGTCAGTATTACCGACCATTGTATTTTTTTCATTTTGACAGTAAAAAGACACGTATGGAGAGAATCTGGTTCATCTGACTATGTTCTTATTTAAAATTATGACATTTAATCCTTATTATTAACTCGAGAGAGTATAATTGTAAAAAAACACAGATGGAGCTCTTTAGATTTCATATTAATTATTTTCTGGGGTTTCATGATCTCTGCATCTCTGAAAATACACATCTATCTCTATCTCTTATACATAAAAAGAGATGATTTCCTCTTTAATGGTATAATTTTTTATGAAAATTATATTGTTTATAAAAACCTTATTTTTTAATTAGAAACTTCATTTCTTATAAGAAAAAATTGTATTCTTAAAAATATGTAAAGAAAAAACAAAAATATATAGAAAAAAAAATTGTATTTTTTTATATAAATTGTATTTTTAAAAAAACGTTACTTTTTTATATAAAAAACAATAATTTTTTTTTGTTTTTATAAAAAAATAGTATTTTATTTATTTATAAAAAACAGTATTTTTATAAATGCATTTTTTAAATTGTATTTTTTATGAATACAAATTTTAACAATACAGTTTGTTTTAAAAATTAAGTTTTTTAGTAATACAGCTTTTATACACAAGAGTTTTTTTATTAAAAAAATTACAATTTTTATTTAAAAAAAGTGTGTCTTTTTCTTTATATATATATATATATATATATATATATATATATATATATATATAGTTTTATAAAATAATATGTTTTTAAAATTTACCGTTTTAAAAAAAATATGAAATCTTAAAAAATATATTTTTTAATCTTAGGATTAAACCTTGACATATGTTTACACAATCCCACTGTTCCAACTTTTAAGGTAAGTTTGTCTTACGTTTTTAACAAATATCTATAAGCTCAATTTTGTTGTTCATAATTTGGGCACGCTATATTATCATTATTGGATATTGACTCATTGTTCAACCAAACACAAGGTACTTACTTCAATTAATGGTTCAAGATGACAACAAAAGAGCAACAGTCACACTGTTCAAGGAAACATAGTCTTTCATTGCCTGCAACATTCAAACTTTCATCGTTTCTAAAGAAAAGGTAATATCATTCTTATTAAAACTTAAAATTCATGCATATATTCCAAACGTTCTATACTAATTTCATATACTTATTTTTTTATGTTAATTTATTTCACAGGGGATTGTGCACTCGGACTATATTTGAAAGTTATATACGTGCATTGGCAAAATTAGCAGATTCTACATTAAAGGAAAATTGCTTAGAGATTCTAATCGAAAGCCTGCACATTTTGTCGCTCATAAAATTGAAGATGAATAAGACACATCGAATCCTAACAAATGTCAAAAGCAACATATTTGACGATTATATTTTAATATTTTATCATTACACTTTGTTATTATCTTAGTTCTTCCATAAACAATTTGTCTCTTCCTTTGCATTTTACATTTTAAATAACTCGGATTCATTGACATTGATTTTTACTATTTCATGAGATTTCATTTCTTATTATGTGATTATCGCTTCATTGTTTCACACATTGATTTCATTTACTTCATTACTTGTACATAATTTGTTATAGTTTTTATGCTTTATATGAATAATTTTTAAATTCACAGCTTCTTATTCAATTATTCAGCTAATCCAATTGAATATTTGGATTTGCCCACACGTGCAAAGCACGTGGGCACATTTAGTTACTATAAAATACAAAATAAGGTATTTATGACTCCTCCTCATTGAGAGTATCCACGTGTCACTACATTTTAAGACTATATTATCTTTTCTCTTTCATTTCATACATTTTAAGACTATTTTATCTTTCTTCTTTCATTTCATTTGATTTCTCTTCTCTATTCGTGGGATTGTCTTTTCCTCTCCCCGAAGTCGATCTAAATCCTTTTATCTTCCCCACAAAAACCCATATATCTCCCCAACCCTTCGTCCCTCCGTCTATTTACTTTCCAAACCCTCTGATGTCAGGTATCACCTTTATGTTACTCTACTTATTTATTCTATATTGTAAAATAAAATTCATTTATGAGTTTTCATGGTTGTTGTAACAGTCCCCGCTGCAAACAAGAACCTCTAAGGTACATACCAACTAGTAGTGGCAAATGGGCGGTTATGGGCGGTTATGGACGGGTCAAAAATGGATATGGATAAATTTGGGCGGATCAAAAGCGGGTCGGACATAATAATTTGGGCGGGTTTGGTCGGGTTAAATCCGGGTCGGATCGGGTCGGGTTGACCCACTTTTTTTTTTTTTTTGAAAAAACAATTATTATACCATATACAAATAAACATGGTATAATAATTTTGAAAAAAAATATACAAGTACATACTTGAATAAAAAAAATCTTTTAATTGTTAAGTAATTTGAGTTTTATTTTTGTGAGGGTCCAAAACCATTTTGACCCGCTAATGACCCGCCAACAAACCATCTTATTGGATCGTTCAAACCATTTTGACCCACAAACACAATTAATGGGATCCAAACACATTATTTTGGGTGGATTATGGGCGGTTTCATCCTCAAAACCCATATTGCCAACCCTAATACCAACTTAACTTTTTACCATTTTGTGATAATAAAGATTCCAAATTTATCAATTGGGTTCATCTCATTTTTTTTGTTTCCAATTTCAAGGATCAAGAATGGTACCCCCCGCACACCTTCACCTGGGAAATTCCCAACCAATTCAGGTTATCTTTTTCTCTATATACATATACATATATTTATATGTATATGTATTTGAAGGTAGTGTTTAGGTGGGTTTTATTTTTTTTGTTTTCAATTTCAAGGACCAAGATTAGTGGTCGGAACAGGGGGTGGCTGTTGGCCGGAGCAAGTAGGGGATGGAGGAGCGGAGGGCTCTATTTGGTTTGTTGATTTTGCTGCTTAGTTGCACAATAGATGTTTGAGAAATTGTGAAAGTGACAAAGTGAGTTCATTTTTTAATTAATTTGAATGTCGGTTGAAATATCATTATGTTTGGTCTTCAAAATAATTGTTTAAACATTGGTTTCGTATTTAGTTTTTTTAAAGTTAAGAAATTTGGGTTTATTTTCTTCTTTTTTTTGACAACTCTGTGATGCACTATTTGCATCTCTCCTTTGTACTTATTTTCTTCCATTTTCAGAAATTTAGAGTATGATATTGTGATTTTGTGGGTGTTGCAGTAGGGGTTGCTACAAGAAAAATTATTTATCATTTTTGTGGTTGTTTTGTAGTTATTATTTTTCGTGTTTTTTTTTTCCAGAGAACAAAATACTCTCTATTTTCTATGATTGATAGTAGACGTGTTTTCGTTTCAAACCCAAAATACCCTATTCTTGATATTCTTATATTTTCATTCATTTTTATGTTCTTTGGTAGTTAATAAATAAGTGTTGAACAATATTTGTCTCTTTTTCAAAATAGTCATGTTACTCTTCCTTTATTTATGTTAAGATTTCAGCATAATCAATTATTATTTAATTTTTGGGAATATTGGGTTGTGAATGTTTAGTTATGGTTTTACATATGAATTTTTATTTTCAATATGAATTTCTATTTCTTATCAATCACAACTGCATCTGCCAATGGTGTAGATCAAACAAATGAAATCATTTAAGAGCGACAAGGCTATCGCCTCGCTCGCGCATCGCGCGGTTTTTCAGCTAGTTTATATATATAATTAATATTTACTATAGAGAGAGCGAATTTATTAGAACAAACAAAATTTATGGGACCTGATGGAGCAAAAAAAAATGTTAAGACCAATTGAATTACATACTTAGTAAATGGGACTAATTGGTAAAAAATCTAGAAATAATTTAAGGGAGTTTTGGGGAAAGGCTCAATCAAATCCAAAAATTATAAAAATATGACACATCACATAATTTTATAAATTTAGTCCTTGTACAAAAAAGCCCATGAAAAATGACCAATATAATAGGCCTGTAAACGAATTGGATTCCGTAGGTCCCTTTTTAATGCGAAAGTGTTTTAAGGATGACAAAACAATTTCTCTTTTTGAAAAACATTTTTCAAACTTTTAAACATCACCAAGATGTGAACCAATTTTATCTTAACCCAAATTTATCTTGATTAATCATAAACATACATCTAGAAATTAAAGCAAGTAAAGTAAGGAAAAAAATGCTCACAACGCCGAATGTAGGAGGAAACCACAAAGGGAAAAAACATCGGATGGTCCAAGCCAGACAATCACTATGATGTGGAATTACAAGTAACAGACACAAGTCTTACTCAATGACTCGATCCCCCATGAGACTTGACGCTCTTCTGATCTTCAACCACTCCTCCATAGTGCCCACGTGAAACCTTCCGCGATACATGTCCACGACAATCGCCTCCACGAATGTCTCGGTGCCCACCGATGTAGCTTGGAAAGTCTATGGAATCGGAACACGAACTCCTTCCTTTCTTCTCCGTAAAACCCAATGTTCAAGCGTAGAACAAACTCCAACAAGGTGCATACAAAGATCACAATTGCATATAATAATGAAAGCTCGAATCTTTGAAACTCTGAGGATGATTTTGTACTTAGAAAACCTTATAAAACATGTGCACAATACGTTCTGGTTGTTTACTATTTTTTCCAGATTGCACACTTACGAAATTATGAGGAAAACACGCCTTAAATAATTTTCTCGAGGCGGCGCATCGTTCAAACGACTTAGCATGTCGTTCGAACGACAGTGGAATCTCGCTTGAACAACAGTTATTGTCGTTTGAATCATAAACAGTAAAGTTTGCGTTTTATACAACTCTAATTCATCCTTATCTCATAATAAAATGAAGTGTAAGCATTTTCAAACACTTTAAAACATTTTAAAATTATTTCTTTAATAAAATAGCGTCCTTAAACAAATTAAAATATTTTTCAAGTCCCATTAAAATTACGCATTCATACCTGAGTTATCTCGGAATGCAATTTGATTTGAAAACGAAATATGCACCATAAACTGGCATGATTAATTCCTTGAAACTTTGCCGCAACGTCTTCAATAAACTTTAATACGTCATAGTCTTTTTTGGGACCGTGACAGTAAAAATACAACCTATGACTCAAATGTGTTTTGTTCCATGAATAAGTCAAATAAACATACAACATACTCAATTAGAAATTTTTGTCCTTATAGATTCGGACCGGATCAGGTAAATTCAAATCCATATCCGTGTATGTTAAACGGATTCGGACCTGATCCGATTATCCGTCGGATTATCTGTTAAAGTTCCAAATTCATATATGTTTATGTTAAACAGATTCGGATCCCATCCGATTACCCAACAAATTATTTTTTATTAATTTTTATAATATATTCATTAAAAAAATAAATAATGCTATGTCAAAACATATACTTTTGACCACTTGATTTGCAATAGTTTAATTTTCAACTCTTAGGAGCTGTGTGTGTGTGTGTGTGTGCATGTGTGTATTTTTCCTTTTATATGAGGGAGATTTTTTATATATAATATTATAACTATTATAATATATATTTAAAATATTATTAAATACAATATATATTAATTAAAAATATTATATACAACACAAATAGTAAAAGAAAAAAAATATATATATATATATATACACACACACATAGGCATTTATTAATCTAGAAATCTGTGTGGACCTGGATGTCCCTTGGCTTTCCTCAAAGACCTGCCACTCTTGGCGGAGTCTTGGGTTTGAATGACGAATCTCTGACCTTACCCTTGGAGGGATAGTCTGCTCTTAAATGTCACCTGCTTGAGGAACATTGTTGTTGTGATGAGACATCACTGGTTCTTGTTAATGAATGCTTTCGTAGGAATAACTGTCTTCTTCCAACAGACGGCGTCAATTATGGTGACAAAAATCACAACACAAATAATAAAAGAAAAAATCACCAGAAAATTAAGAACAGTAAGCAATCACAACACAAGAGTATACGCGGATCGGAAAATTGCCTACGTCCACGGAGAGGTCTAATGTGTTTATTAAGTATCTCTCAATAAGGTCTCTGTTACATGCCCCTATACCCCGGGCCAGGGGTTACAATATATTGCGATCATTGATAGTGGTTGTAACTAACACGATAAGCCCTGAATTCCTTGAATATCTCTCCGAGATTCTTGGGGATAGACTCGGCCTTATCTCGAGTTTGATTTATAATCGAGGCTCATAATTTGGGTCGGACACTTAATTAACCTTTATGGGCTTGGTCGGCTACTCTTGTGGGCTAATAAAAAATAGGTACCCACAATTGCCCCTAAAATTTGTGGGGTGACTAATTAGGCCCATAAATTTTAAAAAGTACCGCCTCCCTCCTGATGGCACTATTGCAGTTTACACAATTAGGAGGGGTGTGGAACCTCATTTGGCTGGATATTAAAGTGACAAATCTTCTTCGATTAGTGTGTGCTATTATTGAGGTGTTTAAACTCAAACGTTGGACGAACTTGATCGTAACTTAAACTTCTTTGCTTCTCTTGCTTCCCAAGTTATCTCTTGTTCTTCGTCTCTCAAGTTGTCTCTTGCTCTTCGTTTCCACAAATTCGAGGTTTTCCAACATTCCCAACTTTATTCGTACTTCGTAAGTCTCCAGTTCCCTTATTTTTTCTTAATTTCTTTTCGTCGTTGTTCTTCACTCCATTGTAGATAGGGGTTTTTGAATTTTTCTATGGCGATGATAGACAATAAATATTTGCTTGAATTTAGGAAATGCTATAATATCCCCGGATGGGTAGATATTGAGTGTGCCCCTGTTCCCCACAACATTCGTGATATTGATGATGGACACCAGATACATGTCCTCATGTTATCCCAATGGGGGTTGATATCCCCCCCCCCCCCCCCAAATCGTCTGGTTTTTCACTTTTTTCATTACTTTGACATAGTTCCCGCTCAATGCTCTCTAAATGTTTGGAAGATCGTTAACGGAGTCCATAGAATAAATCATCTTTATGGCACCAATTTAAGTTTAGCTAAAATCTGCTACTGTTATACTTTTTCTCGCACAAGCGGGGGTCTCTTATATCTGAAGGCAAGGAGTCCAAATAGGGTATTGGTAGTAAAGTTACCTGATTCCCATGAGGACTACTGGTATAAAGGGTGTGACACCCCGCCTAATAAAATACCGGGTGATCAGTCCTATACCAAATTAAAACAGGAATCCCAGTTGGATCATCCTTAGCATCACTGTCGAAAACTTTTTAAAACTTACTATCCACCTAGTATTCCAAAAGCTGGTGCCAATTTTAACTTTTTAAATAAAACCAAAACAGTACATGCGGAATTAAAATATAAACCATTCACACAACTAAATGAAAATAAACTGAATCATAATTACACAACATGCCGAATAAATTACCGGCCACCAAAGAATTAAACCATATACAAATATACAACACCTGAAAACTGTACCGAGAAGTCTGGGCTACAAGCCCTAAATAAAACTGAGACTGATACAAGATTCCTACTCTAGGAATGAACAAATGATGCGTCTAATCCAAACTCCTGCTAGCATCCACATATGCCGCAGCTCCGTGTCCCTGTAATAGAATATCAATCCTGGCGTCCCTGTGGCTGGACACCTAAAAGGTTTTGAAAATGGTTTTATAGCAAGGGTTAGAACCCAAAATATTTTGAAAATATTTAGCAAGTGAATTAACTGCAGTAATTTAAAATGCATGAATGCGCTTCATATTTAAGTTAGTGTCGCACTCCCTTGTGGACATTCTCACCCCTCCACTATTGTGCACACCTACCGATTACTTTAACCCCACCTAGTTGTACTACCCCGTCCAACTAGTCCTGGTATAACCTTCCCTTGCCCTACTACTCTAACCCGAGTATAATGATTCTTTGAATTATAAGTTATATCACAACCAACTTAATTAATTCCTCTTAAATAATAACATATAACCGTGTCACAAGTTATATAAAGTACATACGTCAAACACTGTATTATTTCCACCAATAATTAACTTAATTAATTTCTCATTAATTAACAACATATAACTGTAACCCGAGTTATATAAGGTAAATACATCACGCACTGTATTATCTCCTACATATAATATCTACTACCATATTATACGTACCTTTACTAACAACCACACATATATCATACGTGTATCCATCCTTCCGAGTATACCCTCACCGGATGATTCCCTCTAAAAGGCAATCTCACTAGGTGTGCTCACACAACCTAGTTCCCCAAGTTAGAATCGCTCACCAACTTGGAACAAAATATAAACGAAGTGGAGGCGGTCATATTCCTTCCCTGAAAGTGAGATAAGTCCCTCACCCATATATACCGGACGCTATGACCTGGGGATATACTCGCCCTACTCCTCAAGCTAGGGGATTCACCCACATCGCGCAACCTCCCTTGATAGCATTAGAGTATATAATTTTAATAAATATCTAATCACTGATATTTAGTATCACGCACAATAAATACACATATATATATATACTATCACGACACCGTATATATATATATAATATAAACCCGGCTTTACCGTGTAATCAATATCCCATACACTGCCTGTAATTTCCTGAGTCTGTGGCCCGACTCAATGTAATTAATTTTCTCACTTAATAACTTTTCCTCTTCCCGAGTCTATGGTCCGACCCTAATATAATTAATTCACACTTTAATTAATATAATACTTTCCCCGAGTCTATGGTCCGACTCTCCTTAAATTAATTAACACACCTTTTAATTTAATACTACCCCGAGTCTATCGCCCGACTCTAATTAAATTAATTAACACACATATTAATTTAATTCTACCCGAGTCTACAAACCGACTCTAATTGAATTAATTAACACACTTATTAATTTAATCCTACCCGAGTCTACCAACCGACTCTAATTAAATTAATTAACACACACATTAATTTAATCCTACCCGAGCCTACCAACCGGCTCTAATTAAATTAATTAATACACTTATTAATTTAATAACTTGGTGTCACCCAACCATTATCCCCGGATTCTCTCACTTGGCCCTTACCTCCACATTTCCGAGTCAATGTTCCGACTCCAAACTAATTACTTCCTCTCTATAATTAATTTAACACCTTGATATCAAGACACCCAGACTCACTCACTTGGTCCAATTTACATCTCATAATATAATACCCACATTTTTGCCTACAATGTGTCACACCTTTATTTCCATAATTTTCCCAATTATGTTCACCTATAATTATCAACATGCCCGGACTCGCCCACTTGGTCCATAATTAAATATCTCACTTAAATTCCTTTACTAATGTAGTGCCACCCAACTACATTACCCGAATATTATTCCTCGGCCCACTATCCATAATTATGAATTATTTCTCCAAATTCGTTCATCTCATGACATACCGTTCACACCCTCCTAAACCCAATTATATTACCCTATAATTGTTAAGGAAACATATATCCCATATAAATATTATCACCAATTAAAAATAAGGGAATTAAATCTTAAATTAAACCCTCATATAAACAAACTGGCCGAACTGTCACTTTCCTGGGACCGTCGATCGATCGATCCCCCTGTGTCGATCGATCGATCGAGCAGGTGGTTATCTTCCTCGGCTTGCTGTTTTCAGCCATGACCGAATTTTCAAGGTTTTCCTCTCCATTTTTCCAACCTTAAATAACGATTTTTAACCAATCAATTACTCCCAAACAAGTCTCAATCATCTAAAACTGTTTTACCCTTTTTGATTCATACGATATCTCACTATAATTAAAGATGGGTTTTCCCATTAAAATCCATCAATCTTGTTCTACAACCAATTTTCAAATCCAGATTATCCCCCAGTTTATATTCCGAATTCTTATTCCAATCACATATCTACATTCAGATATGTTCAACACAACAATTTTACTATGAATCTCATTCAATAGTTTCATGAACAAAAACCCCATTTTGTACCCATTTATCCCCAAAACGAATTTTGGTTTACACATCACTATGATATGAATTGATTATCATAAATTTCGAAAATACAACAGCTAACCACTTGCCTGAAATCATTCGTAGGGTCTGATCCGTTGTAGTAGCCCCTTGATTTTGCTCCAAAATCACCAAATTTGCTCTTGATTTGGTTTCCCCCAAATCCCCTCTCAAACCCTAGGTTCTTAAGTTGTGTTGGCTGCCATACCCTAGTCCCTCACTTAGGTTAAAACTCTAAATCCCGTTTTTCCCCTAATGGGCTTAATTAAAGTGGCCCAACTCACCCCGTGTGGGCCCGGCTATGCCCAAAAATATCCCGAGACCCAATTACTACCCCCGGGTACTCTTTTCTGACTATCTCGACCCATCCGGACTCAACCGCGCAGTCAGAATTTACATCCGAATTAATTTATAAAAATCCTTATCTCACACCCAATTTAGTCTATACCGACTCCCGGCTGGAATAAGTGCTTACCCCGTCATTAATACTCGAAATGACGTAATTAAATTATTAATATTTACTTAGTAAATAAATTTTCCTAAACATTAATCATTCACTCCCCGATTAATATTTAAATAAATATATATTGTCATAATTAATTCAATTAAAATTACAACACACCAGTAATTTAAAAATCCCGAATTAATTAAATATTAAATGCACAAAAATACGGGGTGTTACAAAGGGTTCATTGCTAAAAACTGATAATTTCCTCCCCAGACAGAGGGGATAAGGTACAGGGGACCTCAGATCCCTACTTATGGGGAGGAATACATAGGTTATTACCAAACCTTTTTATTTATTGCTTGCTCGTTCACTTCAATGTATTTCTCGTCTAAAGTTCTCTTCTCTTTACATTTTTCAGCGAGGGCTAAAAACCAAGAACCTAATCTTCAAGAGATCAGGGTTGCTGAGCTGATAAAGGCATGGGGCATAAGGGACTCCATAGCTGAGGATGAACACCCTAGGTATGCTGCTTTCTTGTTGGAGTACAAGAATACTACCACTAATTTTATAGCTCGTCCTGTAGACACTATTCCCCACTTTGATATCCCAGAAGAAGTCAGTACTCCTGAACCCATCAAACTATACGACGAGAAAGGGAGAAAACCAGAGGTTAGTAGTGCTAAATGTGGCTGAGGTGGTAGCTGCAGGTAGGATCCAGTGAAAAGGGATTCAGCGAAGAAGGATCCAGTGGGGAAAGGTCCAGCGAAGAAGGATTCAATACAGGAGAGTCCAATAAGGAAGAGATGGCTCCTCAAAGAATAAAGAACTTGATCCCAAATGATGATGATGATGATGTCCTGTTGTCCAACAGGCTGAAGTTTCAAAAGCAAAAGCCTGGGGATGTTGGTGGTGGTTCCAAGATAGTAGACTATGAGAATGAGGTGTAGAAGAAGAGGAGAGAAGAAAAAGAGAAGAGAGAGAGATAAAGAAAAAGATGAGAGAATAGGAGAAGAAGAGAGGGGAAGAAAAAAAAAAGATGAGATGAGAGGAAAAGAGAAAGAGAGAAGAGAAGGAAAAAGGCACGGGACTCGCAGACCTCTTTGGTGCCTGTTGTTGTTCCAACTGAGGGAGTTTCTGTGGTTGTGGCCCCTCACCTTGCTCCGCTAATGCTTGAGAAAGCAATGCTCACGGCAGACCGTGAGCGTTCGTCAAGCATGGATCCCGACCAGTTAACCCTAAAATTAGCTAAAGGGCTTTCTTTGATAAGGCTACTTATCTTTTCCCTATCTTTCTAACTTACATTTTCCTCTTACTCTATTCTTTAACATCTGTCTTTCTTTGCAGTTTGTGTCTGATTACACTATCCAACTACGCAGTCAAGTTGATCTGTCTAGAAGGAATACTGAGCTCGAAGAGGGTCTGAGGTCTTCTAAATAGGCCCTGAATTTTTTCGAGAAAGCTTTGATAGAAGCCAAAGCTTTATTCGTTCGGGAAAAGGCCGTTACGGCAAATGAGTTGAAAGAGCTCCGTGAGGCCTATGCTTTGGTGGTTATAGGTAAGTTGGCCATAACATAGGAGAATAAAGTGTTGGCAGAGGCAAATAAAGTACTGTCCAAGAAGGTGGCGAAGCTGGAGGCAGAGGTGTCTACCGTTT
Source organism: Sambucus nigra (assembly GCA_949130495.1). NCBI lineage: Eukaryota > Viridiplantae > Streptophyta > Magnoliopsida > Dipsacales > Adoxaceae > Sambucus > Sambucus nigra. The sequence goes on along the minus strand of OX422211.1, from coordinate 432,823,883 downwards.
GAGAGAGCATTTACAACGAGGGTTGAGAGGCAGCGTACGAGGATGCTGATAGCCAGATCGCTTATATCAATTGAGCAAGCTTCAAGAAAGGCTGGGATTGAGCCTTAATTACCACTAGAGTTGCTACTGACTCCCCTTTATTCGTCGAGCACCATCCGGGCCCCAAGCCTATTATAAATATGGATGCTCCTGTCAGTTGAGCTGTCGTGGAGCCTGTTGCCCCTGATGTTGACGCTCCTTCTAATAGCCAGGGAGCGAATACTGTCCCAACAGAAGGAGGTGCATCAGATGCTGGCATAGGCGAGGTCGCTGATAATCCTGCTACTGACAAGAGTAAAGATCCAGCTTCTTCCGAGCAGGTTGATGCCACTAGTTTTACTTCTAGGCCTTTTTTTCTATCTATGTATTTTTTATATTTATTTTTGGATAATTGATGTATTTTGTATTTGGTCGATGCCATTTTATGATGAATGAAATAAATCTCACTTTTTCATTCACTGATTCATGTGTTATTATGTGTTCGCTACTTGTAGTTTGTTGATCTTTATGACTATATTCCTGCCATCTCTCACCTGGGTCAAATCATTAGTTCAAACATAAGTGCCCAAGCTCGTCCGGCTTTCGTTATGATTTGTAAGTCCTTTGGGGCAAGAAATAGGGACTACAAGGATCAGTCTGAGGTGATTATTAGGCTAAAGGATAAACTTGTGCAGATAGAGGAGATTGGCACTTCTGTTCAGGAGGAAATGAATTCCTTGAAAGCGAAGCTTCTGGATGGATATGAGATCAATTGGGTAGGGGAGGTGCTGCATATAGAGAATGACGCCCTAAGAAGGGAGGTCGCGCGCCTTAATGAGAATGCTCCGAGCAGCGTTCCTCGAGTTATATGAGGTTCCTTATCGTCTTCTATACCACGAACTAGGTCTGACGATGACAGTACCCAAAGGGAGATTGCCGAGATGAAGGGGGACGTTCGACGAGCATACGTAATCACTGCCAGACTCTAAAGAGATGTCACAAGACTACGACACTTATTTCGAAAGGGTCCTCGGCAGGTATGGGTTGACGGCTATGATCAAGGCTAGGTGGATGCATGCATAAAGTTGAAGGAGGTCGAGGAGCTGGCCTTTATTTACCGGGTGGTTGAGTGCCCTTGAGGAGTTGATGGTTCCCAAAAACTCTACCATGTGGTACAGGCATGAGATCACTCCCCCAATTTTGGATCTAAATCATTTTCGAAGGGACGACCGCTGGATTCCTATAAATGTTATCCCAAGGCAGCTGCTGGAGTCGTGCCCAGAGGGGATGTGGAGAGTTTTGCTCCGCATCCTGATGACGATCGTAGAGCTCAAGTAGTAAACTATCTTGCTCGTCGACCAAAACCTTCACAGGTCTTAGTTGATTATTTACTGTTGTACATGTAACCATGTAACTCTTTAGTAAAAAAAATATAATTGAATATTTATGTTTGGGGCATAGGCCGACTAAACATATGTTGCTTGCTTTCTATTTACTAGCTATTAAACTCTCATTATTTTGGGCACTTCAGTTGACTAAATGTTATTTAAAGTTTAATGTCAATTGAGAGTCCCCTAGTCCAATATGTATTAGCCATACCATTTCGCCCACTTTACCTTTTAGGTTGTGTCATCACGCTACCTTAGGCCTAAGTAGGGTGATGGCGAGAATGCACCTGATTAATGGGCAATCCACCCGAGCAGGATTTTTTAGCCAAATTATGTTGGCGACCAACCTGAGTTGGCCATGTTGCCTAAGGATCCCCTGTAGGTCTTTATTTATTATCGAGGCAACCTAAGATGCCAATTGTGCTCTTGGACAAATGCCTGAGTAGAGTTTCCTGTCGACACTGCTAATTATGCTTTGGATGTCTTTAGTTAGGATAGACATAACACTGTATTACAATCATATGAGGTTAGTTTACAATATCCTTTTACTGAAGTAAGTTAGACAACTTATTGTAGTCCGAGAATTCTATTATACTCATAAAATTGGTGAAGCTTGTAACTTGGAAAGGGTTCATGTCGAAGTATAATTGAGACAACCAATGTATGTGGAATGCCAAGGTCAATTAAGTTTTATTAATTGAAATTATAAACGAAGAGTAACATCAGTTTGTAAATGAAAATTTGCCTAAATTAATGATGCACAAATAAAGAAAGTCTATAAGTAAAACTTATTCAGACTGGCCTCATTCCAAGCCCTTGATATCTCCATACCCTCAAGCGTTTCCAAGTAATAGGCTCCTTGCAGGTCATCCCTCAATATCTTGAAAGGTCCTTCCCAGTTTGGTCCTAATTTACCGTATAATGGTTTCACATCACTGCCAAGGACTTTCCTTAGGACGTAGTCCCCGGCTTAGAATTTCCTTGGATTGACTTTTTGATTGCACTGGTTGGCTAGTTATTGCTAGTAGGATGCCAACTTAACTAGAGCGAATTCTCGCCGTTCATAAGATAAGTCAAGTTTAGTGGGTAATGCTTCATCATTGTGGCCTTGGTTGACCAGTGCAGACCTCATAGTAGGGGTGATGGCTTCTAGAGGAATCACTACTTCCATTCCATACGTGAGTGCAAAGGGCGTTTCTCGAGTTGCTCGCCTTAGTGTTGTGCGACAGGCCCAGAGGATGTGGGGAAACTCATTCGCCCAAGCTCCTTTGGCCCGCTCCAAATGTTTTTTCAATCCATCGATCACTGTCTTGTTAGAGGCCTTAGCTTGACCATTGCTCTAGGGATATGCTACATAGTTAAAATAATGCCTAATCTCATGATCATTGTAAAATTTTTAAAATAAACCACTCTCAAACTGGGTCCCATTGCCAGAATGATGGTCCTGGGTATGCCGAAGCGAGTAATGATGTTCTTTCATATGAATCTCATTATGTCTATGTCCCAGACATTAGTTAGTGGTTCTGCCTCTATCCACTTGGTGAAGTAGTCTGTGACGACCAATATATATTTTCGATTCCCTGCTGCAGTAGGGGGTGGTCCTATGATGTCTAAACCCCACTGGGCAAAGGGCCACGGGCTGATCAATGACTTGAGGTCGTTGGCGGCCTGGTGGACCATAGGTGAGTGTTTTTGGTATTTTTCGCACTTTCGAACATAGACTCCAACATTTTTCTGCATATATGGCCACGAATATCCTTCTGTCATTGCTCGAAAGGCCAATGACCTTCCTCCTGCATGACTTTCACAAATGCCCTTTATAAAGTTCGTACAAAACCTGCTTGACACCTTGTGGATGAATGCACTGGAGGTAGGGGCCAGATCTCTTATATAATTTCCCATTAGGAGATAAGTGAAAGCGAGAATCTTTAACTCCTATATGATGTGTCGATATCTTATCACTTGGCAGCGTATCACTTCGTAAGTAGTCTATAATGGGGTCCATCTAACTTGCTGCTCTTTCTATGTGGAGGACCTACTCGAATGCTTGCTCGAATTCAGTAGCTTGATCAATACTGGGTTGTGCGAGGAAGTCTATTTAGATCGTTCTTTTCAGGTCAGAGTCTATTGTAGAACTCAGGGCTACTAGGGCATCTGAATGGATATTTTGTCCCCTGGGGAAAATCTGAATGTCAACTCGATCAAAGTTAGCCATGAGTTTCTTTATAATGGCGAGGTAACCTGAAATCCTTTTATCTTTTGCGTTGAAATCACCGTTTATCTGGTTGGATACTAGTTGCGAATCGCCAAAGACTCGAAGGTGCCTTGTCCCCATCACTTATACTTTGCGCAGACCAGTTATCAGCGCCTTGTACTCTGCTTCGTTATTAGAGGCTTCAAATCCTAGTTTGATTCCCTATTCCAGCACCGTATTATTGGAGGTTACAAGTACGATGCATACCCCTGTCCCCCTTAAATTGGAGGCTCCATCAATGTATAGTGTCCAAACGCTAGATCCTTATATATTTTCCATTGGTTAACTAGTTCCTGGTTGATCGAAAGGTTGTTCTCTTATGAATTCAGCTATAAAACCGGCTAGAATCTGCCCCTTGATGACTGTTCTTGGTTGAAAGTGAATGTCGAGCCTTCCGAGCTCCACTGACCACTTTGATAGTCGGTCGGAGAGGTCAGCTTTCCTTGGAATAGCTTTAAGAGGGTATGAAGTAACCATGAAGATGGAATGAGCCTCGAAGTTGTTCTTCAGCTTCCTCGAGGCTATCACTAATACATAGGCGAGCTTCTCTAATGGTAGATATCGTTGCTCGGTTTCTAAAAGTGTCTTGCTTTCATAGTAGACCGAATATTGGCTTCTTTCTCTTTTATATACCAAGGCGAAGCTCACGACATAGTCTGATACATCGAGGTAAAGGTATAAAAGATCGCCTTCTTTAGGAATTATGAGCAAATGAGGGCTGCTGAGATAGGCCTTGAGTTCTTCTAAGGCTATAGAGTAGTCAGTCCCTTGTTCCTTTTTAATAATTGAAAGAATAGTTGACATCACTCTAAGGATTTTGAAATAAAGCGGTTGAGCACGACGAGCATTCCGGTGAGCTTTTGTACATCCCTTATCGTTTGAGGGGGATGGACTTTGTTGATGGCGTCAATATGGTCGGGGGTCACCTCTATCCCTTTCTTGCTGACCAGGTATCCAAGGAATTTTCCTGACCGAACACCGAAAGAACACTTACTTGCGTTGAGTTTCATTCAGTATTTCCTGAGGATAACAAAAGTCCATGTCAGGTCGAAAAGATTATCATCCTTGAGCTTGGTCTTGATGAGCATGTCATCATTATAAACCTTCATAGTCTCCCCCATTTGCTTCTTAAACATCCTTGTAACTAGCCATTGATAAGTTGTTCCTGCATTCTTAAGGCCAAAAGGCATAACCTTGTAACAATGCATACCGACGGTGGTTATGAAGGAGGTCTCATCTTGGTCCATCACGTTAAGGGAGATTTGGTGGTATCCAAATTAAGTGTCTAAAAAGCTCATCCTCTCATGGGTTGCTGTGGCATCGACCAATTGATCAATCTTTGGAAGGGGAAAACTGTCTTTGGAACAGGCTCTGTTAAGGTTGGTGAAGTCGATACAAACTCTCTAATTTCCATTTATCTTTGGAACTACTACTCAGTTGGATAACCACTTAGGGAATTGTACTTCCCGTATGGAACTTGCATCCAGTAGCTTCCCAACCTCCTTATCTATTGCTTTTGCTTTCTCTGAAGCTGTTCGGCGAGCCTTCTGTGCGATCGGCTTGAATGTTGGGTCAACGTGCAACCGATGGCAGGCTACGATAGGATCTATCCCAGGCAACTCGTAGGGTTCCCATGAAAAAACATCTAAGTTGCTCCGATGGAGAGTAACTAGTTCTCTCTTCACATGATCGGTTAAGGAGGTACCAATCAAAAACTTTTTCTCAATCGAGTTGCTTTTAATCGTGACTTCTTTCAGGTCTTCAACGATCCTTTTTTAGGGATGGAGCCTGGTCTCCTCCACCCCTGGCCTATCGTACATTAGTTTCTATTTGAAGGGTAGCAGCCCCTCTTGGGCTTCCTCCTTACTCTTCTATTAATCAGTTTTTCTCTCCTGCTTTGGGCGAATGACCGCAATAAAGCATTTTCTGGCCATAGCTTGGTCGTCATGTATCTCGATCACTCCCTGATCTGGTACACACTTGAGATTTTGATGATACATTGATGGTACAACCTTCATTGCATGGAGCCACCCCCTGCCTAGGATGGCGTGATAGGGAGACTCAATGTTAACTACTAGAAACTCAATCATTTTTGAAATATTTCCTACCCTGACTGGTAGGTCTATCTTCCCCAAAGTAACTATAATCTTTCCAGCGAAGCCGACCAACGGAACGGTGGCTTCCTTAAGGTCGGTTATGCTCAGTTTCAACTTTCTAAATAATTCCAGGTACATCACTTCGGACGAGCTACCTTGGTCGACGAGCAACCTGTCGACGTCCCAATTGGCTATCTTGAGCGCGATGAATAATGCATCATGATGGGGGGTTCTCACCTGAACCAAGTCTTTATCAGTGAACACAATGTACTTATTATAATCGACGTTCTCCGATCATCGATGCTTCCCAGCCTGAGTTTTAGCTGGGTCGATCTGAAAAGCCTACATGACTGCAGTAAGCTTTTTGACCTCTAACCGAGCGGTATTTCCTTGCATATGCTTGAGCTCCGACGCCCCGTGAATTCTTGCAAACTCGTGGCTAATATCCTCCTCGAGGACATTATCGAGCCTCTGCTCTCCATTTGCTGCTACCTTTTCTACCTTCTTTTCCACGAACTCATTAAGATTCCCAGCTTGATCCAACTCCTCCAGACGAGATTTGAGGGCTTTACAATGCTCAGATTTGTGGCTGCCCTCCTTGTGGAACGCGCACCTTAGTGCGTTATTCCGTTTGGAGGCGTCTCTTACCATTTTCTTCGGCCACTTAATAAATGTCTCATCTTTGACCTTGGCAAGGGTCTTATTTATTGGCTCCTTGAAGACCTTGGCCAGGGTCTTATTTATTGGCTCCTTGAAGACCTTGGCAAGGGTCTTATTTATTGGCAAGGATCCTTTATGGGCAAGGGTCCTTTATGGGCTTAGTCGGCTACTCTTATGGGCTAATAAAAAATAGGAACCCCCCCTCCCATATATATATATATATATATATATATATATATATATATATATATATATTAATCGGTTCGAATTATTAACGGATCAGAGTGTATGAATCCAAATCCACTCCATTTAACAAACGGGTAATCGAGGAATTGGATTTTAGGCATGATCCATATCCATTTAAATGGATCGAATTTGGATTTGGATAAAATCCGATCCATTGACATGCCTAGACCAGCATACCATTTGACAACTCATACAAAAAAAATTCATCAAAATTTTAAAAATCCATAACTTCAAATCTGCAAATCCAAAACTCACAAAATTTATATATTTGAAAGCTTCTCGTCGAGATCTATCCAACAACACCTATATTCGATATTTTTTGGAAAAAAAATTTAAACGAATAAATTTACTATTTCACTAAAACCTTCATTTTTCCCGACAAAAATCCTTTTTTATTGCAAAAACTCAAATTATAGGATGGAACATGACATTGAGCTTAATTTCTTAAAAATTTAAATGTGTTAGCATCTCGTGTCGTGTTTTTTGTTGAGCACGAACACGTAATGTTTTATGGTATATCTCCAAAATAACGCATCCCATAAACCGCTTATTAAATGTAGAATGTAAGTGGACATCCACTAAAATACATTTTTTATAAACCGTCCCTCTTACTAAGGAAATGAACAAAATAAATTAAAGAAAAACAAGTAAAACCTTTTATTATTATTGAATTGGTGTTTGGTGTGTTTGATGTTGTCTTGTTAAAACATTTTAAGGATCCGTTTGATTACCCTTATTTGTTATGGCAAATGAGGGGTTTGACCGCTATTATGTGCGTTTGACTAGCCTTATTTTCATGAAAAAAGAATCATGGTTTACCATACTAACACGCAAATTTGTCATTTTTTTTCACTATTATTGGAAAAATTAGTTTTGCTCAATAGCAAATAAGGGTATGTTGGATACAAAAATGGACAAATGGCTTGGGTGGAAAAAATTTCACGATAAATCCTATAATTTTCTAGGTGGGGTTGTTTAGTAGCATTTATTTTTTAGATGGCGAATCATGATTTTAAATGAATAAAAAAGTAGAAAAAAGATATTTTTAACAATACATTATGAAATTTACCTTTTTAATTGCACTCTTATATAACAATATGCATGTTTTTAAATATAAAAAATAATAATTTTTTAACAGTTTTTTTACAAAAAGAAAAAAACGGTATAATTTTTTTAACTGTTTTTTTTTTCAAAAAGAAAAAAACGGTATAATTTTTTTTCAAATAATTTTTTTTACACTGATTGTTTTTAAACTGTTTTATTTTTAGAATTTTTTTAACTGTTTTAGAATTTTTTTTTAATTGTTTTTAATGTTTATTAATAATTAATTTATAATTGTTTTTCTAACTGTTTTAAAACTTTTTACAACTGTCTTTTTAAAAATTGTACAGTTTTTAAACTATTTTTATAATATAAAAAAATTGTCTTTGTGTATTATTTTTAAAATGTTTTTTTTAACCGTTTAAAACGATTTTTGATGAAAAAAAACTTTTTTAACTGTATTTAAAAAAAACGTATTTTTAAAAATTGTACGGTTTTAAAAACTGTTGTTATTAATAAAAAATGTCTTCTTTTAACTATTTTAAAACCCTTTTTTAAAGAAATATATATATATTTTTTATTGCTTTAAAACTCTATTTTTGAACTCTTTTAAAAATGGTTTTTTAAGTTGTGTTTAACATTTTTTATCGTTATTGTTTACTATTTTAAACAACCCATTGTTTTTAAAATAAAATAAAATATGTATTTTTTAACTGGTTTAAAATTATTTTTTAATTAAAAAAATTGTGTTCGACATTTTTTACCATTATTTTTTAAAGTTTTATACAAACCATTGATTTTAACAAAATAAAGTAAAATAAAATAACCAATACAAAAACAAACCATTCATTTTATTAAAATAAAAAAAATAACAAAAATAAAAGTAGGGGGATCTTGGGTAGCAAAATTTTCTTTGAGTATGAGCAAGGCAAAGAATTTCGCAAAAATATTGAAAAACATGGCAATTGGCATGTTGTGTGGAAATATTTTCCTTGTCAACTATTGGCTATCAAACTCAAATAAAAGTGGGCGTAAACGTCATTTGTCATGGCAAAAAAGGCCTATCAAACACACCCTAAAAGTTTGCCCATGATATTTTTCGTGCATCGTTTTTGTTAAAATATAGGTAGCTTTCTTTATTTTGTTAAAATTTATTAATTGTTTTTAACTTAAATATAAGGTTTTTTATGTTGTTAGTATTTGTAGTATTTTTTTTAAAGTTGTTTTTTTAAATATAGGGTTTAAAATCTTCATTTTTTTTGTGTTAAAAACTATTTTTTAATTAAGGTATGATTTTTTACGCGACTTAGAAAGTGTGTCTTTAATGCGTGTTTACGACTCAAGTGCAAGTCGATCGTCAAGTAATAACCTGATAGACCGGGTGTCGAACTCAGGGAATATGACGCAAAATGTAACGACGAATAGGAAGAATAACACTACGATTGACTAAGAGAAAGAGGGAAAAGATGATGACTTTTGGTTTTTCAAGAAACTAAAGCAAACTAGTTAAACTATTGAATCACTATGCATGCAAAAATAACTAAATGCTGCTAAATCAAATGTGAGAAGATGGAGTTAGGGTACACTCCCCCCAAACCGTTGGTAATTATTTAGAACCTAAAAACTTCAAAAACCTAATTCTCAATACAAAGAGGCATCAAATGTATTCTAAGCATTTAACATACGCAAATTTTAATCCTCATAATATCAAATCAAAAATTACCAAAACTCAAATCGCACTTTTAAACATTCCGTTTACTTAGAAAAAATGGAATTAAAAGACTTACAACCTTTACTTTGATAAAGTTCAAACCTTTGAATCGTTAATTATATTTTATTCACTTTTAAGCTCATTTGTAACACCTAGGTTGGGTTTATGTACCCCAACCCTCGAACAACTTAGCCGGACATAGATATGTAAGAAGTAACAAAAATTCTAACGTTGCATGTGTTGAAAATTATGATGAAACTACAACTAAACATGCATGGTGAGTTTATAATCCCCCTAAAAAATAAAGAAAACATGCAAGGATGGAAATCATGTAAGAATAAGGAAGTGAAGATAAACTTGATATTAAAAACCTTGAAAAAATGATCAATAATGGTGTAATCTTAGTGCATAAATTGAAACTAGGGTTCTTGCCTCTTGGCCTCTCTAATTCTATATTAAAATCTGATTAAAACTATGTGTAATACCAAACTATAATAACACAAGGTCGCTTTGCAAGAGCCCTACCCTTAATACAACTCTTACTTGAAAACAACAAATAAGTGAAATTTCGCGTTCAGTTACCCAGAACCGGTTCGACTGTACATGCAAATCGGTTCGACCCCAAACCACTTTGGGGTTCGGTTGATTTTTCCTGTTGCATTTGTTGCTTCTTCTCTTTTGGGTTATGGATTTCTTTCTCTATCTTCAAACTTGCATAATTCCTTCACCGTAGCTCGGATTAAGGTGTCGTTTCTTCAGTATTCTTGTAACTTTAATCTTTTTAACTTTCCAGTTGGCCCCACCTCCAGACTAAGGATGTAAAATTACAAAAATACCCTTCAACTCTTAATTTCTTGGATTTATTTCTCTGTTTCGAGTTCTATTTCGCACTAACTTTCCTAAAATACATGTAAAACATATGAGAGATACACAAAACAAAAAATACTCGCCAAGGAGAGTTAGTAGCATAAGTATGAGATAAATCCAAGTTAATTACAATGCACGAGATCATAAAAAGACTGAAATTAAGGGGATAAATATGAACTATTTACGCCTTATCAATTTTGTTATAATATGGTGAGTTTTTAAAAACAATATCTTAATGGTTGTTATCGTTATAAATTGGTATGGAGTCAATCTTAAATAAATACATTAATTACCTGGAGAAAAATTAGATAAAAGACATGATTACTGAAATACTAATACCGAATAAGATTAAAGAGTAAAAAGAGAAAGAGGAAGAATCGGGTTTATATGGTTGGAACATAATTAGTGCCTACATCCATATGTAATGTTTTGACTATTGAATACTAGGCAAACATCATTGAAGAATACAATTTACAAGATCTCAAGTTCTCTCTCTAAATTTGGGCAACATAATAGTTGTAAAAGTCTCATCCCTCACATGAGGTTTGTGTGTTCTATTTATAGACTGTTAAGAGAGAGATAAAATATGGGGACACGTGTCTCACATCTAAGGCGAGGAACACATTTTACAAGCCTAGTGAGAGAATAATCACAAGATAATTATTGACTCATAGAGTGGGAATATTTGCATATCTCCTTTAACTGCACGTGTATCAAGTTGCTAACATCATCCAATCATAAGGTGCACGTTTTCTAGGGGTGTTCAGAAAATCGACCGGACCGAAGGACTGAACCGAAATGAAACGAGCCGAACTGCCTTATTTTTGTCAATTTTTTATAATCGATTCGTTACCCTTTTTTTTAAACAGGCTGAGTCGGTCCAGTCCTCGAATTTTGAGTTGATAGGGTCGGTCTAAACCGACCCGGACCGAGAGGAATTAAATATATATATATATATATATATTTGTTATATTATATTTAGTATTTTATGTGTGTTATGTAATGTTAGTAGTGTACTAGTGTCAAATAACAAAAAGAAGTAGGCTAAAGTAGTCAAAATACTAAAAGTCTCAAAGTAAACAAAACCCTACACTTTCTCATCTCTGTCGTTCTTATCTCACTCACACAAGCCAAATAAAAAATAAAATAAAAAAACCCTCCCTCTCTCACCCAACCCAAACCATTTCTTCCCGTGCGGACCGCCGATCGTTTACTTGCTTGCTGCGCCGACCGCCCCAAGCCAAATCAGGTATTACTTGCTGCGCCGATCATTTTTATTTATTTACTTGTTGTGTCGATCGTTTATTTTAGTAATCGTTTTTATCATCTGTTTTAGCGATCGTTTAAATGCCCATCTGCTTTTATTTGTTTTTTCAGCAATCGTTTTGTTTTAATCATCTATTTTTTGGGGCAATCTTATTTTATTTCGTTTATTTTACCCAATCTGCTATATAATTTATATGATTTGGTGCTTTTTTGTTTGTTATAGTCTTATAGATGACTGGAAATGGAAACAAATATAACAAAGATGGTGGTGATGGTGGTCTTCCTTCTACTCATGGCATAATTAAGGGTACACATCCATCTCCTACAAAACCGGAGGTAAAACCTTCAAAACGAAAATCAAAAGCATGGAACCATTTTACTGAAATAGAAGGAGCTGATTCAAAAAAATGTAGAGCAAAATGTAACTACTGTTCTGCAACCTATGCTTGTGATCCTAAGAATAATGGAACAAAAAATATCTTAGCTCATATAAAAACTAAATGTAAGAAATTTCCCGGTAGGGTTGGAGATTCGAAGCAAAAACATTTGTCTTTTGAAACAAAAAAAAGAAGAAGGGGGAAGTGCAAATCTTATTGCTCTCACTTTTAGTGTAGAAGCATGTCGGCGTGCTCTTGCAAAAATGTTAATTATTGATGAATTGCCTTTTCGTTTTGTTGAGGGTGAGGGGTTTCGACAATTTATGAGAGTTGTTTAACCAAAATTTGTGAAGATTCCAGGTCATATTACACTTGCGAGGGATTGTTTAACTGTATACTTGGAAGAAAAATTGAAGTTACAAAGTATTTTGAAAGGTAAAAGAATTTGTATAACCGCGGATACATGGACTTCCATCCAAAACATAAATTATGTATGTCTTAAGGCTCATTTCATTGGTGATGAATGGAAGTTACAAAAGAAAATTCTCAACTTTTGTCAAGTTCAAAGTCACAAAGGGGAGATGTTAGGGAAGGTTATTGAGTCATTGTTAGTTGAATGGGGGATAAGGAGCATATTCACCGTAACAACTGACAATGCGAGTTCTAATAATGGTACCATTAAATATTTGCAAAGAAATACCAAAAGATCGAAAGGCACCAATTTAGAACATGAATATTTGCATATGCGGTGTTGTGCTCATATCTTAAATTTAATTGTTGGTGATGGGTTAAAAGAAGTGGATGAATCGGTTGTCAAGGTGTGCAACGCGGTGAGGTACGTGAGGTCATATCCATCTAGATTGTTGATGTTTTGTAATACCCCGTAATTTTAATGACTTTTAAAATGGGTTATATTTTAAATTAATGGATTAATTGGATTTTATTATAAATTAATTCATTTGGGTTTTATCCGAATTGTGGATATTAAAATGGATGATTCTGAATATTACTTAAAGATATTTAGGTAATATATGAATATAATGTCATTATTATGACGGTGTGAAATAATTTCGTTAATTTGGATTTTTTAGTCAGACGCGGTATGGGACGTGTCGGGACTAATTTATTAAATTAAAAAGGAAATTTATTTTTTATCGACCTTATAGTCATTTCGACTGCGTCGTTGCGTCCGAAAGGGTTGAAATAGTCAGAAAAGTCTATTTGGATGTTAGATTTGGGTCTCGGGTCATTTGGATATGAGAAGATAACCCAAAAGGGCATTTTGGTTATTTTTACAAGGGGGATGAATAGTGATTTCGGGTTTTGTCTTATTATAAGTATTTGGAGATTAGTTGAATGTGGGTTCATTCATCTCTTCTACACAAAATAGAGAAGTCATCTTCCTAGTGAGAGTGAAAGGCTACTTGGGAAGGGAAAAGCTTGCTTGGAAAGGAGGAGAACCAAAGGTCAACGGTCACCACCACCATCACCACCTATGTTATTCAACTCCAAAGGATCAGATCTTCAGTAAAGGCAAGTGTTTGATATTTGCAATTTAAGTTCGTATATTGTCCATGTTAGGATAGTTATAAAAAGAGATGATTTTCATGCTTGGAAGATGAAAGGATATAGTTGTTAATGGATTTTTGGAATCTAAAAATATATAGGAATTAAACTCATGTTGTAGGATGATAATAATCCAATAAATATTCATCAATCTGTGGAAGAAATTCTGAAAATAATTTAGTGTTCTTGAAGATAATATGTTGATAATTTTTTGGAAAAAGAGGCAAAAACGAGTGGAATGAGAAGAGGCAATTTGGAATGTTTAGATCTTCTTTTTGAGTGCATTTGGATGAGATTTAAGAAAAACTCAAAACACATACCTGACTCAATTTTTCGTGTAGAATCCAAATATGAAGTCGAATTGATGATTCGAATAATTTTTGGATCTGATTTTTCTGAGTATTTAAAATATGAGTGTAAGGACATTTTTCACATGTCCGAAATGTTTCATTTATTTATGTCGTACGCCGCTACATTTGGCACGTCTCCTCACGATCTCACATGACGGCCTCTATCCGAATTCCGGGAATCAATCATGCATTATCTCCACTAATATGTCCCACATCTGCCTCAATGACTTCACGTTCCAAGATTTTAGGGACTTAATGCAAGTGGTACGCAAGGGAAGTCAAAACAGTGAAAAAAAGGCACAATAGGAGAGTTCAAGGGCATTTTCGTAATTTTACATCCATAGTTCGGAGGTTTGGTCAACTAGAAAGTTGAATAGCTCGCCGCAACGAAGATACTGGAAAAAACGGCACCTCAATCTGAGCTACGGTGAAGGAGTTATGACCTTTTGAAGATAGAGAAAATTCCTTAAAGAATGTTGTTTTTTTTGTACGCTGGATAGAATTTTAGAGTTTTAAGAACGTGGGACTCTTCATATTTTTTCCTATAAATACCAACTTCGGGGGAGTTGTTTTGCAAGACTTTAGGAGACGAATTTGAGAGTCCAAATACATCTAGTCTTCATATTTTTGAGTCCCAAGACTCATGTTTTGATTCACACATCATTGCCAAACCTTTGTGAATCCTTTTGCAACCCAAGAACACAACTTTGGTTTATTCAACCCTTGTGGAGGAGACTGTTCTTCTTCTTCATTGCAGCCCTACTGGAAAGGGATAATTCCAGCCGCGACTACAGAATCCGATACCCGAGGGTAATTCTTAGTCAACTTGTATTTTCATTGTAATCCGATTGTAAGCCGTTCTCTTACAAATTATAGTGAAAATAAATGGTTTTGCCCCTGAGGGGGATTTTTCCTTAATTGCATGTGTTTGAATGTTCTTGCGTAGATTATCTATTTATTCAATCACATACTGCTGCATGTTTAGGGTTTGTTTGTGTTAAAAGGGTTTTATATATGGTTTGATCATTTGAACGCGAGCACACACGTTTCTCAAATTGGTATCAGAGCAGGTTACGCTAATCTATCGCGTATTCCTTTTTTTTTTCCCGCAAAATTTTTCTAAGATATCAATTTTCTGAAAAAATTGATTTTTGAAAAAGTGCGTGTTCAAATGGAGAAGTCATATTATAAAATGCCTATTTTTGACGGGACAAATTATGCTTATTGGAAAGCCCGTATGAGGTCGGATTTAAAAGCCATTGATGAACGTGTCTGGATTTTGGTTGAACGAGGGTGGACTCCTCCCACCGTGACTGTTGATAATGTGACCAACTTGAAACCTGACATTTCTTGGTCTGATGAAGAAATTAAATGGTCATCTTTTAATTCTAAGGGTCTAAGTGCTATTTCTGGGTCTATCACACCTGATGAGTTCAAACGCATAATGACGTGTACCACCTCAAAAGAGGCATGGGATGTTTTACAACTCACCCATGAAGGAACTAATGCTGTGAAAGAGTCTAAGTTGCAAAACTTGACAACTCAATTTGAAACAATCACCATGCATGATTCTGAATGCTTTGATGAATTTTATGCTAGACTTTCTGACATTGTGAATACTAGTTTTAATCTTGGTGAACATATTCCGAATGCTAGAGTTGTTAAAAAGATTCTTCATTCTTTGCCTAAGCGTTTTATCCCTAAAGTCACTGTGCTAAATTCTATGGGTAATTTAAATACGCTAAAATTGGAAGAACTTGTAGGAGATTTGCAAACTTATGAAATTGATATGTTCCCTAAAAATTCTAAATCTAAAGATAAGGGA
Organism: Sambucus nigra; assembly: GCA_949130495.1. Classification (NCBI taxonomy): domain Eukaryota; kingdom Viridiplantae; phylum Streptophyta; class Magnoliopsida; order Dipsacales; family Adoxaceae; genus Sambucus; species Sambucus nigra. Next base: position 432,808,218 of record OX422211.1, on the reverse strand, counting down.
ATTGCTCTTAAAGCCCAAGAGAGAAGGAGTGAGGGGTCAGCTAGAAAGAGGGTAGAGTCATCTAGAAAGAGAGAGACTGACACGTCAGATTCTGAGTGCGATTTTGACTTAGATGATTTGGCTCTTTTCGCAAAAAATTTCAAGAAGATTCTCAAATTTAAGAAAAATGGCAATTTTAAAGATAAAAAGAAATTTGAGAAAAATAAGTTTGAAAAGAAAAATGAAAAAGTTTCCAAAAATCCTCCTCTGAAAGAAAGTGAGAGATGTTTTGAGTGTGATGGTAGGGGTCATAGAGCTTTTGAGTGTGCCAATCGTCTGAATAGAGAGAAAGGGAAAGCTGTTCTTAATGCTACCCTTAGTGACGACAGTGAGGTCGAGACGGTGGATTCTGGAGATGAGTCACCGCATGAGTGTAACTTCACCGCATTCATGGCCAGCCAAGTGAGCACTCCTAGTTCTCCTCACGACGTTGAGGATGATGCTTCACAGGGACACCTCGACAGTGAGAGCGATGTGAGTGAGGGGGAGGATGACACAAGTGAGAGCGAGAGTGATATACAACGCGCCTACGCTGAGTTATATTCTGAGTCTTTTAAAACTAAAAAGCGTAACAAAGCGTTAGTTCTTAAGATCACTTGCCTAGAGGAAGATTTAAGGAAAGCGAGAGAAAGAGAGTTCTCCACCTGCACCGCTCTGAGAGAGAGAGAATCTACCTGTGTCGAGAATGAGAATTTGTTTAGAGAGAGAGAAAGTACTATAGAGAAAGAGAGAGGGGACTTGATCAAGCAAGTGGCTAGTCTTACGAGTCAGCTCCATTCCTCCGTGGAGACTCGAAAGAAACTTGAAGCCCTTGTTGCCCAGTTGACTCATGATCTTGAGAAAGCACGGGAAGTCAAGGTACAAATCGAGGACAGATATGGGAAGATGGGAAAGATGCTCCTCGGCCCCGCTTTAGGTTTTGGTGATCGTCAAGGAATTGGATATGATGGTGCCTCCACGTCGCAAATTGCACCTGGACCAGTTCCTGAGTTTACTACAACTCCTTATGGTCACCGTAAAAAACCTCGAAGGAGAGTTCGACCAAGAAAAGCAAACCAAGGTCCGCCTTTGACTGAGCTCTTTTGTACTTATTGCAAAAGAAAAGGCCACCTTAGGGAAACTTGCTATAGCATGGGTCGGACTCGACGTACTACTGCTCCACCACGACATACTGATGAGTTTTCTAGTCTGAGAGAGCGAGTTGAGTTCTTAGCTGCCACGACTCAGAGTTTGATGAAAGAATTCCGACGGATGTCTTCGCCGTTAGTGAATGCTTCTTACATTCCAGCTAAAACCAACAAAGGCAAACAAAAGGTCATCTCTGCTTGGGTGCCTAAGAAAGATAAAAAGGCCTTTGTTGTTCATGTTGCTCTCAAAGCACATAATACCTCACAGTGGTATTTTGATAGTGGGTGCTCCAGACACATGACAGGTGATGCCTCATTTTTTACTACTCTTGAGGATTATCAAGATGGCAGAGTCACCTTTGGAGATGGGAGTAAGTCTAGCATTATAGGACGAGGTACTATCGAGTTACCTGGTTTTCCTAAGCTAGAAAATGTTTTGTACGTCAAAGGTTTGAAAGCAAACCTTCTCAGCATTAGCCAGCTGTGCGACACTAACTTTGCAGTAAAGTTTGACCGGGACGCGTGTAAAGTCTACAATCAAGCCGGTAAACTTTTGATGCAAGGGGTGAGGACCGAGGATAATTGCTATGGGATTGAGCCCACATCCTCACTTGTCTGCAACAGCGCCATGATCACTCCTATGGATCTGTGGCACCAACGTCTAGGTCACGTGAACGTTAGAGATCTCAATCGTTTATCTAAAAAGGACCTAGTACGTGGCTTACCATCTCTTGGAAAGTCAACTTCGACCGTTTGTGGACCCTGTCAGTTGGGAAAACAAATTCGTAGTCCTCATAGGAAGTTACATTCCATTACCACCTCTCGTGTTCTGGAGTTGATTCACATGGATCTTATGGGTCCCACTCGTACTGAGAGTCTAGGTGGTAAGAGGTACATCCTCGTGATGGTAGATGATTTCTCCAGATACTCCATTGTAGGTTTTCTGAGAGAGAAATCCGATGCTGTAGATTTCTTAACGACCAAGTGCCGTGTCCTGCAAAATCAACACGGTGTCACTATTAACAGAATACGTAGTGACAACGGCACTGAATTCAAGGAAGCAAAGGTTGATTTGTACTGTGATAGCCTTGGGATCAAACATGAGTTTTCTGCTGTGAGAACTCCTCATCAAAATGGGATTGTTGAGAGAAAGAATAGAACGATCCAAGAGATGGCTAGATCTATGCTTCTAGGTCGTAAAGTTTCTAGGAGATTTTGGGCAGAGGCAGTGTCTACTGCATGCCACACGGTGAATAGGGTGTATCTGCGTCCACACACACTTCACACTCCTTATGAGTTGTGGACTGGCAAGAAGCCCAACCTGGCATATTTCCGTGTCTTTGGGAGTAAATGCTACATCCTACGGGATAAAGAACAATTAGGAAAGTTTGACTCCCGAAGCGACGAGGGAATATTTCTAGGATATTCATCAAATAGCAGAGCGTACCGGGTTTTTAACCTGAAGAGCTCTAAGATTATGGAATCAATAAACGTCACCGTGCAAGATGACGAACCTCCGACGGTTATTGATCCTAACCTTCAGTGTGAGGATGAGGATTGTTGTGACAGTGATTTACTTGTTCCTCTCTCACACTCTGTGGACCCCACTCCTGTGTTAGGGGACACACCTGCTTGGGTTCGCAAGAGTCATGACCCTTCTGCCATTGTTGGTGATCCCACTCTAGGGGTCAAGACTCGTGCTCAGCTAGAGAACGTTGTTAGCCATCTTTGCTACACGTCCAAAGTCGAGCCCAAGAACCATAAAGAAGCACTCAAGGATGAACACTGGATATCTGCTATGCAGGATGAGTTGCTTCAGTTTAAAAAGAATGATGTCTGGGAACTTGTCCCCCGACCTAGTGAGATTAATGTGATAGGTACCCGGTGGATTTTTAAGAACAAAATGGATGAAAATGGTACCATAATCCGAAATAAGGCTAGGTTGGTCGCTCAAGGCTACACACAGATAGAGGGTGTAGACTTTGGGGAGACATTTGCTCCTGTTGCGAGGCTTGAGTTCGTCCGTCTTCTGCTCGCCATCGCATGGCATCTGCACTTCAAGGTGTATCAGATGGATGTCAAGAGTGCCTTTTTGAATGGCATTCTACAGGAGGAGGTTTATGTGGAACAACCAAAAGGGTTTGAAGACCCTCAGCACCCTGAGCACGTCTACTATCTGAGGAAAGCCTTGTATGGTTTGAAGCAAGCACCCCGTGCTTGGTACGAGAGGCTTACTTCTTATCTCTTAGCTCGTGGCTTCAAGAGAGGGGGAGTAGATATGACGTTGTTTGTCAGGAGAGATGGCGATGCTATTTTGGTTGCCCAAGTCTATGTGGATGACATAGTCTTTGGATCCACATGCTCCCAGCATGCTCACCACTTTGAGGAGGAGATGAAAAGTGAGTTTGAGATGAGCATGGTTGGTGAGCTTACATTCTTCCTTGGTCTCCAGGTTCGTCAGCTAGAGGATGGGATGTTCATCTCCCAATCCAAGTATGCTAGAGACCTAGTGAAGAAATTTGGTTTAGACTCCGCTAAGCATGCACGTACACCTATGAGTACCACTACCAAGCTTAGTAAGGACACTTCAGGCAAGGACGTAGAGCAAACCTTATATCGGAGTATGATAGGTAGTCTCCTCTACTTGACTGCCAGTCGTCCCGACATCGCCTTTAGTGTTGGAGTCTGTGCGCGTTATCAGGCATCCCCAAAAGAGTCACATTTACTTGCTCTAAAACGTATTATTAAATACATAAGTGGGACTCTCTCATACGGGATTTGGTATTCCTTTGATACCGATGACCGTCTGTCCGCCTACTCGGATGCCGATTGGGCTGGGGATGTAGATGGATGTAGGAGCACTTCTGGTGGGTGTTTCTATTTTGGTTCTGCTCTTGTCTCCTGGCTGAGCAAGAAGCACAATTCCATCTCTTTGTCCACTGCGGAGGCTGAGTACATAGCCGTCGGGAGTTGTTGCACACAACTCTTGTGGATGAAGCAAATGCTGAAGGATTATGGGATATCACAGGACACCATGACCATTTCCTGTGATAACACGAGCGCGATACACATATCCCGCAATCCAGTTCAGCATTCGCGCACAAAACACATCAGGATACGTGAGCACTTTATTCGTCAGTTAGTTGAAGAGAAAGTCGTATCCCTGAGTTTTGTTCCTACCGACCGTCAGTTAGCCGATATTTTCACGAAACCTTTAGATGCCCTTATATTTGAGAGTCTTAGGAAATCTTTAGGGATTTGCACAGTTGACTGAGGGGTTGGTCTATGTCTAGAATAGGATGCTTCTTCATGTTCATATCATATGCTTCCTATTGCTAGTCTGTTTTATATGTACCATTACTTTGTTGTACAGCTTTGTTTTATTCCTTTTGCTTTTTATATTTCTTTTGAAAAAAATACAAAAAGATTTTCCTTTAAGAAAAATTTTGAGAAAAGCACAAAAAGATTTTATTTTTTTTTTCCAAATTTTTAAAAAAATCCAAAAAGATTTTTGTATTTTGCTTCTTTTATGGATGAGCATGTAAGATAGCCAAGTCACAACTTCATTCCATTTATCCATGTGACTGTTTGATAGAGATTTGAGAGGCTACATCATTTCATCCATGTGCTTTACATTGATTGGAGTCTTTGAGATGTAATTAGTGATATCTTCCTACATGTTTGACTCCTATATCCTTTATTGCACACATGCACGACTATATTTGATTATTGCACTTGTCTATCTCATGTTGGCTTGCGTGTTTTCATCTCAATCATGTCTATACAATGTACAATATGCGATAAAACTTGACAAGATTGGAATGCATGTAAAAACCGTTTTGGTGAGACTGTGTGTTTTTGTATAACGGGGAGGGGCTGCGAAAGGTAATCATTTATCCTTTGCGCAAAAGCCACCGTTAAAAAGGACCTAAAAAATGGAGGAATTTTAATATCCAAGGTCCAAAGAGGTTAAAAGAGCCCGAAAAAATTTAAAGGCAATAAAAAGCAATTCATGCCAAATATGGGCCACTTAGGTTTCACCATTAATTCTCCAAAGTTTGAGAATTTAGAATGCCTCTATTCAATACAATATCTGAGGGAGTTTGGTTGGAGAATCTAAACGGGTTTGCACTTCCTTGAAAGTCCTGAAAAAGCATAAAATCATTTTGGACGTTATTGGTGTGAAAATCATTTTGAGCTTTAATTTGTTGATTTGATTGAGTCAATATCTTATATTGTCACTCTTTTACATCAAAGGAAGCATTTGAGTTCATTCGCTAGGAATATCCAATATTCATCGTGCACATATGTCATGTTTGTATGCATTGATTTTCCTATAGAATTTGATCACACCACTTCATTTACGCTATCATTGATTTGGTTGCTTTCTGTTTATTCATGGTGTGTTTTTATCCTAGTGACACCCCGCACTTGCTTATTTGATTTATTTCTCTAATTTGTCCATTTGGGGACATCATAAAAAGGGGGAGAAAGAATTATCATATTATGGGGGAGTTTGAATTCTGGGGGAGTTTTTGAGATGTTGCATATATTTTTATCATATATTGATATCCATGTTATCTCATTTCAAACTCGATATGTCACGTGGTATTTGCTTTGTCTCATCTGTGTAGGTATGAAGATTGCATATCTATATGTTGCACACCCTGATGAGAAAAGTTTTGAGATTCCTGAAGAATTAAAGAACAAACGATGAAGACTATTCATTTATACCTTTTCCAGTTTTGGGTTCATGGGAGGGTAGATTTGTATAGGCAATTTCATATTTGATAATTCGGATTTTTTATGTATGTACCGGCATAGACATAGGGGGAGATTTGTAAGGACATTTTTCGCATGTCCGAAATGTTTCATTTATTTATGTCGTACGCCGCTACATTTGGCACGTCTCCTCACGATCTCACATGACGGCCTCTATCCGAATTCCGGGAATCAAGCATGCATTATCTCCACTAATATGTCCCACATCTGCCTCAATGACTTCACGTTCCAAGATTTTAGGGACTTAATGCAAGTGGTACGCAAGGGAAGTCAAAACAGTGAAAAAAAAGGCACAATAGGAGAGTTCAAGGGCATTTTCGTAATTTCACATCCATAGTTCGGAGGTCTGGTCAACTAGAAAGTTGACGATCTCGCCGCAACGAATATACTGGAAAAAACGGCACCTCAATCCGAGCTACGGTGAAGGAGTTATGACCTTTTGAAGATAGATAAAATTCCTTAAAGAATGCTGTTTTTTTTGTACGCTGGATAGAATTTTAGAGTTTTAAGAACGTGGGACTCTTCATATTTTTTCCTATAAATACCAACTTCGGGGGAGTTGTTTTGCAAGACTTTAGGAGACGAATTTGAGAGTCCAAATACATCTAGTCTTCATATTTTTGAGTCCCAAGACTCATGTTTTGATTCACACATCATTGCCAAACCTTTGTGAATCCTTTTGCAACCCAAGAACACAACTTTGGTTTGTTCAACCCTTGTGGAGGAGATTGTTCTTCTTCTTCATTGCAGCCCTACTGGAAAGGGATAATTCCAGCCGCGACTACAGAATCCGATACCCGAGGGTAATTCTTAGTCAACTTGTATTTTCATTGTAATCCGATTGTAAGCCGTTCTCTTACAAATTATAGTGAAAATAAATGGTTTTGCCCCTGAGGGGGATTTTTCCTTAATTGCATGTGTTTGAATGTTCTTGCGTAGATTATCTATTTATTCAATCACATACTGCTGCATGTTTAGGGTTTGTTTGTGTTAAAAGGGTTTTATATATGGTTTGATCATTTGAACGCGAGCACACACGTTTCTCAATGAGAATTCATGAAGTTGTTTCTTTTTAATGTTGGTTCTTATCCCAAAACTTTGGTAGATTTTTGGTGATTGTTAATGGGATATTATGGGACTTAGATGAGATAAGTAAGACCTAGATAAGATTTGAATTGATTTGATTGGGATTTAATTGATTGGAATTATGTTAGTTAAATTGGAAGAAATTTCGGTTGATAGATTCATGTGTTGGATTCTAATTTGTATGCATGAGGATTAAGGATAGGTCCAGTAGGGAAGATTTAATATAAGCGAGGGTAGCCTTAGGGTTACAATTTGAATACCAAGGACTGAGCTTAAGCTCATTATTGATTTCGCAAGGACTGGGTGTAGTTCAAGAGCGTAGTGGTATGGCTCTTGGATAGAGATGGGAGTTTAGAACACATTTGGTTGAAAGAGGGTATGAGGTTATCCCAATCACGTATTTAAAGTTGACGGACCTCCTCGATCGACAAAGTTAAGTAGTAGTGTATTGGAGGGGTTCCTTGTTTGGATTTCGCTTTGCGAGACGCTCCGCGCATAAACCTTAACGACGTCGGGAGTGGAGAGATGTTATAGGATGCGAGGATAATTAAATTATGAAGTAAAGATATGATATTTTAATACGTGGAATTTAAAAGAGATATAATGCTACGTATGTGAATTATCTTAGGGTAGTGATATTACCTTATTGATATTATACTATAGGTATGATAATACCTATTTGATTGATTAATGATTATGTGTATGACATACCTAGCTTACTTGCTATCTGTGGGAGGTTTGCGCGTGAGGGCAGTCATATCCTGATGAATTCATGGGATCTTTGATTTGTTGCTCGAGAACATAGGTCTATGAAAGACTTATCGGGGAGTTGATAAGTCCGCTGACTGTGGGTACGTAGGTATGTGCGTGACCCATGGGTATGAGAACTATGTTCGCCTCCAATGATTGTGTTGTTGTTTGTGGTTCGAGGAATCTTAACGAACCTTTTGTCCCCTTTTCGGTGACCAGCGATATTTGGACATGATAGCAGAGTAATGAATTGCACCGCAGTTGTGACTCGGGGTGCCGTATTATATGAATATATATATAATGGATTAAATGAATGATTGGATTTATTGTGTTTAAATCATCTACCGTATGATAATTGTAGATGACGGTGAATAGAGAAAGATAATGGAATTAAGTTAATGAATGTTTATTCTTAAAGAATTGAAAAGCTTAACTCATATTAATGAGAAATGATTCATGTTAATGAGAAACTAATCATAAAAATGAGAAATGTAAATGAATAATAATGTGACGTATGGTATGGGACATACGGGGATTATGATATGGGAATGGAATTATAATATGGAGACTAGAAAAGAGGAACCATTAACTAGGAGGTTAATAGGAAACGTTAAGTGTGCACTCTAGTTGAGAGGTGAGAATGTCAAGTGAGAGTTGGGTCTAACATGTACATAATAAAAGATTTATTGCACTTGTTAAATACTTGCCGTTTTAAAAATCATTTACACATTCGGGCTCTGAACCGTTTCCTTGCATATTTTCTTTTCTATTGTATCTTCTATATCAGGTGTCCAGCAACAGGGACGCCAACCTTAGCGGATTATGACAGACTATGGATTTATGGAGTTTTGCTTAGACGCCTATCTTCATTTGATTCACAGTATTCTCTTAGTTGGGGCATGTCGCCCAAAGGATTCAGTTATCTCTTTTCTATCGGGGTCAAATACTATTGTATTCGTGTCTTTTAATACATTTAACATTGTTGGGATTACTGTAATGGATTAATATTATGTGGGAATGTTTATTCCAACTACATTTAAATTCTTTTGGGTTATCTAATTGGTTATCCGTGTTGTAGAATAAAATGTGTTGTGTTATTCTTAAACTGGAAATGGATTTTGTTAAATTAAAATTTGGAAAGTTTTTTAACACCAGCTTAATTGAGTATTGGGTGAGTTGTAAATGTTTTCGACAGTGATGCTAAGAATGAGCCAACTGTATATTCTGTTTTAATTTGGTATGGGGCTGGCCACCCGGTATTTAATTAGGCGGGGTGTTACAGGTGGTATCAGAGCATCAGGTTCTAGTGTCCTATAGGATCTGTACGGCTTACTGTGTTTTCAGCTTAGCGTTCTTTGATATAGAGCCCTATGTTTAGGATTGTTGATCTCTTTGGTAAGATTCCGTATATATCAATGAATCTTATTTACGTTCGGGAGTGATCGAACAAAGAAGTATGGCAGATGAGGGCCATTGAATGGATAGCGGAGATCGTACTTAGGAAGTTATGAAGTATGTTCGAGTATGACGACCATAGTCGAGGTCACCCCAATTATTAAAAAAAAATTTGAGGAGAGTCATCATTAGAAGTTCTTGAAATGCGGGAATTATGTGTGTTACCTAACGAAGGCAATATATTCAAAGGCTTGGGCATATAGTTGAGTGTGGTTAACTAGAACTGAAAATTTGGGGTAAATTTTTTTCTTGACTTATGGGTGCAAAGCTTTATTAGTGGGAGTCAATAACCACCACCCGCGAATGAGGGTATGCTTTCTATCTAAGGAATTATGAGGCGTATATTGACTTTTGTAGCGATTAATATTGTGTGGGAAAAAAGGATTGCTAAACTTAGCCTATAGCATCGTTATTTACGTAGACTCACTGAGGGGTGTGAGACACCTATATATTACATGTTATCACGTGCGTTTGATTTTTATCATGGGATTACTTACTTTGGGCATGTCCGAGCATGATGTGACTATCAGCATGCATTGACTCGTGGTATACGAGAGCGTATGTACTACTATTAACCAGCATCTTGTCTCCTAGAGAAGAGTAGATGAGTAGACTCTATTTGAAATCATTAAAACCTAAATTTTTTTAAATCGATAAACCTGATATGTTTTTTTTCGATAAACCAAATTTTTATATAATTGACTAAGGACCTTAGGAGTTTCGATGACCGACTACTTTAGGAAGTAGTGTATCGGGGTGGTTCCTTGTTTGGATTTCGCTTGCGAGACACCCCACGCATGAAACTATTAACCGTTGGGAGTCGAAATAAGATATGTCTTTAGGATGTGAGTTTATAACCTTTGCTATTATAATGAAAGTTGTACGATACGGTGTATGGGCGCCCTGGATGATTGGATTGTTGTAGTTTTCAAAACTGTGAAACAGTAAGTAGTTGTGACTTCAGGATTTATTTGTTTAATAAGTGAGGATCATTTTTCCCAAACTTTGTCACGAGGACGGTATAGGGAAGATTGGGTATAATTTAAATTTGATTCAGTTGGAACTATATGGTGAGACTTAGTGTAACATCGATGGGGATTTTCGTTAATGTACTGTATGGGCGGTACTACTTAGATTTCTTGCGATGTGAGATTTATACTCGGAGTTGACCTTATCAGTATGGTTCATTTTTCTGAATTTCGGGACGAAATTATGTTATAAGGGGGGAAGTATGTAATATCCCGTAATTTTAATGACTTTTAAAATGGGTTATATTTTAAATTAATGGATTAATTGGATTTTATTATAAATTAATTCATTTGGGTTTTATCCGAATTGTGGATATTAAAATGGATGATTCTGAATATTACTTAAAGATATTTAGGTAATATATGAATATGATGTCATTATTATGACGGTGTGATATAATTTCGGTAATTTGGATTTTTTAGTCAGACGCGGTATGGGACGTGTCGGGACTAATTTATTAAATTAAAAAGGAAATTTATTTTCTATCGACCTTATAGTCATTTCGACTGCGTCGTTGCGTCCGAAAGGGTTGAAATAGTCAGAAAAGTCTATTTGGATGTTGGATTTGGGTCTCGGGTCATTTGGAAATGAGAAGATAACCCAAAAGGGCATTTTGGTTATTTTTACAAGGGGTATGAATAGTGATTTCGGGTTTTGTCTTATTATAAGTATTTGGAGATTAGTTGAATGTGGGTTCATTCATCTCTTCTACACAAAATAGAGAAGTCATCTTCCTAGAGAGAGTGAAAGGCTGCATGGGAAGGGAAAAGCTTGCTTGGAAAGGAGGAGAACCAAAGGTCATTGGTCACCACCTATGTTATTCAACTCCATAGGATCAGATCTTCAGTAAAGGCAAGTGTTTGATATTTGCAATTTAAGTTCGTATATTGTCCATGTTAGGATAGTTATAAAAAGAGATGATTTTCATGCTTGGAAGATAAAAGGATATAGTTGTTAATGGATTTTTGGAATCTAAAAATATATAGGAATTAAACTCATGTTGTAGGATGATAATAATCCAATAAATATTCATCAATCTGTGGAAGAAATTCTGAAAATAATTTAGTGTTCTTGAAGATAATATGTTAATAATTTTTTGGAAAAAGAGGCAAAAACGAGTGGAATGAGAAGAGCCAATTTGGAATGTTTAGATCTTCTTTTTGAGTGCATTTGGATGAGATTTAAGAAAAACTCAAAACACATACCTGACTCAATTTTTCGTGTAGAATCCAAATGTGAAGTCGGATTGATGATTCGAATAATTTTTGGATCTGATTTTTCTGAGTATTTAAAATATGAGAATTCATGAAGTTGTTTCTTTTTAATGTTGGTTCTTATCCCAAAACTTTGGTAGATTTTTGGTGATTGTTAATGGGATATTATGGGACTTAGAGGAGATAAGTAAGACCTAGATAAGATTTGAATTGATTTGATTGGGATTTGATTGATTGGAATTATGTTAGTTAAATTGGAAGAAATTTCGGTTACTAGATTCATGTGTTGGATTCTAATTTGTATGCATGAGGATTAAGGATAAGTCCAGTAGGGAAGATTTAATATAAGCGAGGGTAGCCTTAGGGTTACAATTTGAATACCAAGGACTGAGCTTAAGCTCATTATTGATTTCGCAAGGACTGGGTGTAGTTCAAGAGCGTAGTGGTATGGCTCCTAGATAGAGATGGGAGTTTAGAACACATTTGGTTGAAAGAGGGTATGAGGTTATCCCAATCACGTATTTAAAGTTGACGGACCTCCTCGATCGACAAAGTTAAGTAGTAGTGTATTGGAGGGGTTCCTTGTTTGGATTTCGCTTTGCGAGACGCTCCGCGCATAAACCTTAACGACGTCGGGAGTGGAGAGATGTTATAGGATGCGAGGATAATTAAATTATGAAGTAAAGATATGATATTTTAATACGTGGAATTTAAAAGAGATATAATGCTACGTATGGGAATTATCTTAGGGTAGTGATATTACCTTATTTATATTATACTATAGGTATGATAATACCTATTTGATTGATTAATGATTATGTGTATGACATACCTAGCTTACTTGCTATCTGTGGGAGGTTTGCGCGTGAGGGCAGTCATATCCTGATGAATCCATGGGATCTTTGATTTGTCGCTCGAGAACATAGGTCTATGAAAGACTTATCGGGGAGTTGATAAGTCCGCTGACTGTGGGTACGTAGGTATGTGCGTGACCCATGGGTATGAGAACTATGTTCGCCTCCAATGATTGTGTTGTTGTTTGTGGTTCGAGGAATCTTAACGAACCTTTTGTCCCCTTTTCGGCGACCAGCGATATTGGGACATGATAGCAGAGTAATGAATTGCACCGCAGCTGTGACTCAGGGTGCCGTATTATATATGAATATATATATAATGGATTAAATGAATTATTGGATTTATTGTGGTTAAATCATCTACTGTGTGATAATTGTAGATAACGGTGAATAGAGAAAGATAATGGAATTAAGTTAATGAATGTTTATTCTTAAAGAATTGAAAAGCTTAACTCATATTAATGAGAAATGATTCATGTTAATGAGAAACTAATCATAAAAATGAGAAATGTAAATGAATAATAATGTGACGTATGGTATGGGATATACGGGGATTATGATATGGGAATGGAATTATAATATGGAGACTAGAAAAGAGGAACCATTAACTAGGAGGTTAATAGGAAACATTAAGTGTGCACTCTAGTTGAGAGGTGAGAATGGCAAGTGAGAGTTGGGTCTAACATGTACATAATAAAAGATTTATTGCACTTGTTAAATACTTGCTGTTTTAAAAATCATTTACACATTCGGGCTCTGACCCGTTTCCTTGCATATTTTCTTTTCTATTGTATCTTCTATATCAGGTGTCCAGCAACAGGGACGCCAACCTTAGCGGATTATGATAGGCTATGGATTTATGGAGTTTTTCTTAGACGTCTATCTTCATTTGATTCACAGTATTCTCTTAGTTGGGTCATGTCGCCCAAAGGATTCAGTTATCTCTTTTCTATCGGGATCAAATACTATTGTATTCGTGTCTTTTAATACATTTAACATTGTTGGGATTACTGTAATGGATTAATATTATGTGGGAATGTTTATTCCAACTGCATTTAAATTCTTTTGTGTTATCTAATTGGTTATCAATGTTGTAGAATAAAATGTGTTATGTTATTCTTAAACTGGAAATTGATTTTTTTAAATTAAAATTTGGAAAGTTTTTTAACACCAGCTTAATTGAGTATTGGGTGAGTTGTAAATGTTTTCGACAGTGATGCTAAGAATGAGCCAACTGTATATTCTGTTTTAATTTGGTATGGGGCTGGTCACCTGGTATTTAATTAGGCGGGGTGTTACAGGTGGTATCAGAGCATCAGGTTCTAGTGTCCTTTAGGATCTGTATGGCTTACTGTGTTTTCAGCTTAGCGTTCTTTGATATAGAGCCCTATGTTTAGGATTGTTGATCTCTTTGGTAAGATTCCATATATATCAGTGAATCTTATTTACGTTCGGGAGTGATCGAACAAAGAAGTATGGCAGATGAGGGCCATTGAATGGATAGCGGAGATCGTACTTAGGAGGTTATGAAGTATGTTCGAGTATGACGACCGTAGTCGAGGTCACCCCTATTATGAAAAAAACAATTGAGGAGAGTCATCATTAGAAGTTCTTGAAATGCGGGAATTATGTGTGTTACCTAACGAAGGCAATATATTCAAAGGCTTGGGCATATAGTGGAGTGTGGTTAACTAGAACTGAAAATTTGGGGTAAATTTTTTTCTTGACTTATCGGAGCAAAGCTTTATTAGTGGGAGTTAACAACCACCACCCGCGAATGAGGGTATGCTTTCTATCTAAGGAATTATGAGGCGTATATTGACTTTTGTAGCGATTAATATTGTGTGGGCAAAAAGGATTGCTAAACTTAGCCTATAGCATCGTTATTTACGTAGACTCACTGAGGGGTGTGAGACACCTATATATTACATGTTATCACGTGGGTTTGATTTTTATCATGGGATTACTTACTTTGGGCATGTCCAAGCATGATGTGACTATCGGCATGCATTGACTCGTGGTATACGAGAGCGTATGTACTACTATTAACCAGCATCTTGTCTTCTAGAGAAGAGTAGATGAGTAGACTCTATTTGAAATCATTAAAACCTAAATTTTTTTAAATCGATAAACCTGATATGTTTTTTTTCGATAAACCAAATTTTTATATAATTGACTAAGGACTTTAGGAGTTTCGATGACCGACTACTTTAGGAAGTAGTGTATCGGGGTGGTTCCTTGTTTGGATTTCGCTTGCGAGACACCCCACACATGAAACTAATAACCGTTGGGAGTCGAAATAAGATAGGTCTTTAGGATGTGAGTTTATAACCTTTGCTATTATAATGAAAGTTGTACGATACGGTGTATGGGCGCCCTGGATGATTGGATTGTAGTAGTTTTCAAAATTGTGAAACAGTAAGTAGTTGTGACTTCAGGATTTATTTGTTTAATAAGTGAGGATCATTTTTCCCAAACTTTGTCACGAGGACGGTATAGGGAAGATTGGGTATAATTTAAATTTGATTCAGTTGGAACTATATGGTGAGACTTAGTGTAACATCGATGGGGATTTTCGTTAATGTACTGTATGGGCGGTACTACTTAGATTTCTTGCGATGTGAGATTTATACTCGGAGTTGACCTTATCAGTATGGTTCATTTTTCTGAATTTCGGGACGAAATTCTGTTATAAGGGGGGAAGTATGTAATGCCCCGTAATTTTAATGACTTTTAAAATGGGTTATATTTTAAATTAATGGATTAATTGGATTTTATTATAAATTAATTCATTTGGGTTTTATCCGAATTGTGGATATTAAAATGGATGATTCTGAATATTACTTAAAGATATTTAGGTAATATATGAATATGATGTCATTATTATGACGGTGTGATATAATTTCGGTAATTTGGATTTTTTAGTCAGACGCGGTATGGGACGTGTCGGGACTAATTTATTAAATTAAAAAGGAAATTTATTTTCTATCGACCTTATAGTCATTTCGACTGCGTCGTTGCGTCCGAAAGGGTTGAAATAGTCAGAAAAGTCTATTTGGATGTTGGATTTGGGTCTCGGGTCATTTAGAAATGAGAAGATAACCCAAAAGGGCATTTTGGTTATTTTTACAGGGGGGATGAATAGTGATTTCGGGTTTGTCTTATTATAAGTATTTGGAGATTAGTTGAATGTGGGTTCATTCATCTCTTCTACACAAAATAGAGAAGTCATCTTCCTAGAGAGAGTGAAAGGCTGCTTGGGAAGGGAAAAACTTGCTTGGAAAGGAGGAGAACCAAAGGTCAAAGGTCACCACCACCATCACCACCTATGTTATTCAACTCTAAAGGATCAGATCTTCAGTAAAGGCAAGTGTTTGATATTTGCAATTTAAGTTCGTATATTGTCCATGTTAGGATAGTTATAAAAAGAGATGATTTTCTTGCTTGGAAGATGAAAGGATATAGTTGTTAATGGATTTTTGGAATCTAAAAATATATAGGAATTAAACTCATGTTGTAGGATGATAATAATCCAATAAATATTCATCAATCTGTGGAAGAAATTCTGAAAATAATTTAGTGTTCTTAAAGATAATATGTTGATAATTTTTTGGAAAAAGAGGCAAAAACGAGTGGAATGAGAAGAGCCAATTTGGAATGTTTAGATCTTCTTTTTTAGTGCATTTGGATGAGATTTAAGAAAAACTCAAAACACATACCTGACTCAATTTTTCGTGTAGAATCCAAATATGAAGTCGGATTGATGATTCGAATAATTTTTGGATCTGATTTTTCTGAGTATTTAAAATATGAGAATTCATGAAGTTGTTTCTTTTTAATGTTGGTTCTTATCCCAAAACTTTGGTAGATTTTTGGTGATTGTTAATGGGATATTATGGGACTTAGAGGAGATAAGTAAGACCTAGATAAGATTTGAATTGATTTGATTGGGATTTAATTGATTGGAATTATGTTAGTTAAATTGGAAGAAATTTCGGTTACTAGATTCATGTGTTGGATTCTAATTTGTATGCATGAGGATTAAGGATAAGTCCAGTAGGGAAGATTTAATATAAGCGAGGGTAGCCTTAGGGTTACAATTTGAATACCAAGGACTGAGCTTAAGCTCATTATTGATTTCGCAAGGACTGGGTGTAGTTCAAGAGCGTAGTGGTATGGCTCCTAGATAGAGATGGGAGTTTAGAACACATTTGGTTGAAAGAGGGTATGAGGTTATCCCAATCACGTATTTAAAGTTAACGGACCTCCTCGATCGACAAAGTTAAGTAGTAGTGTATTGGAGGGGTTCCTTGTTTGGATTTCGCTTTGCGAGACGCTCCGCGCATGAACCTTAACGACGTCGGGAGTGGAGAGATGTTATAGGATGCGAGGATAATTAAATTATGAAGTAAAGATATGATATTTTAATACGTGGAATTTAAAAGAGATATAATGCTACGTATGGGAATTATCTTAGGGTAGTGATATTACCTTATTGATATTATACTATAGGTATGATAATACCTATTTGATTGATTAATGATTATGTGTATGACATACCTAGCTTACTTGCTATCGGTGGGAGGTTTGCGCGTGAGGGCAGTCATATCCTGATGAATCCATGGGATCTTTGATTTGTCGCTCGAGAACATAGGTCTATGAAAGACTTATCGGGGAGTTGATAAGTCCGCTGACTGTGGGTACGTAGGTATGTGCGTGACCCATGGGTATGAGAACTATGTTCGCCTCCAATGATTGTGTTGTTATTTGTGGTTCGAGGAATCTTAACGAACCTTTTGTCCCCTTTTCGGCGACCAGCGATATTGGGACATGATAGCAGAGTAATGCATTGCACCGCAGCTGTGACTCGGGGTGCCGTATTATATATGAATATATATATATAATGGATTAAATGAATGATTGGATTTATTGTGGTTAAATCATCTACTGTGTGATAATTGTAGATAACGGTGAATAGAGAAAGATAATGGGAGCAAAGCTTTATTAGTGGGAGTTAACAACCACCACCCGCGAATGAGGGTATGCTTTCTATCTAAGGAATTATGAGGCGTATATTGACTTTTGTAGCGATTAATATTGTGTGGGCAAAAAGGATTGCTAAACTTAGCCTATAGCATCGTTATTTACGTAGACTCACTGAGGGGTGTGAGACACCTATATATTACATGTTATCACATGGGTTTGATTTTTATCATGGGATTACTTACTTTGGGCATGTCCGAGCATGATGTGACTATCGGCATGCATTGACTCATAGTATACAAGAGCGTATGTACTACTATTAACCAGCATCTTGTCCTCTAGAGAAGAGTAGATGAGTAGACTCTATTTGAAATCATTAAAACCTAAATTTTTTTAAATCGATAAACCTGATATGTTTTTTTTAGATAAACCAATTTTTTATATAATTGACTAAGGACCTTAGGAGTTTCGATGACCGACTACTTTAGGAAGTAGTGTATCGGGGTGGATCCTTGTTTGGATTTCGCTTGCGAGACACCCCACGCATGAAAGTAATAACCGTTGGGAGTCGAAATAAGATAGGTCTTTAGGATGTGAGTTTATAACCTTATCTATTATAATGAAAGTTGTATGATACGGTGTATGAGCGCCCTGGATGATTGGATTGTAGTAGTTTTCAAAATTATGAAACAGTAAGTAGTTGTGACTTCAGGATTTATTTGTTTAATAAGTGAGGATCATTTTTCCCAAACTTTGTCACGAGGACGGTATAGGGAAGATTGGGTATAATTTAAATTTTATTAAGTTGGAACTATATGGTGAGACTTAGTGTAACATCGATGGGGATTTTCGTTAATGTACTGTATGGGCGGTACTACTTAGATTTCTTGCGATGTGAGATTTATACTCGGAGTTGACCTTATCAGTATGGTTCATTTTTCTGAATTTCGGGACGAAATTCTATTATAAGGGGGGAAGTATGTAATACCCTCTAATTTTAATGACTTTTAAAATGGGTTATATTTTAAATTAATGGATTAATTGGATTTTATTATAAATTAATTCATTTGGGTTTTATCCGAATTGTGGATATTAAAATGGATGATTCTGAATATTACTTAAGGATATTTAGGTAATATATGAATATGATGTCATTATTATGACGGTGTGATATAATTTCGGTAATTTGGATTTTTTAGTCAGACGCGGTATGGGACGTGTCGGGACTAATTTATTAAATGAAAAAGGAAATTTATTTTCTATCGACCTTATAGTCATTTCGACTGCGTCGTTGCGTCCGAAAGTGTTGAAATAGTCAGAAAAGTCTATTTGGATGTTGGATTTGGGTCTCGGGTCATTTGGAAATGAGAAGATAATCCAAAAGGGCAATTTGGTTATTTTTACAAGGGGAATGAATAGTGATTTCGTGTTTTGTCTTATTATAAGTATTTGGAGATTAGTTGAATGTGGGTTCATTCATCTCTTCTACACAAAATAGAGAAGTCATCTTCCTAGTGAGAGTGAAAGGCTGCTTGGGAAGGGAAAAGCTTGCTTGGAAAGGAGAAGAACCAAAGGTCAAAGGTCACCACCACCATCACCACCTATGTTATTCAATTCCAAAGGATCAGATCTTCAGTAAAGGCAAAGTGTTATCTAATTGGTTATCAGTGTTGTAGAATAAAATGTGTTGTGTTATTCTTAAACTGGAAATGGATTTTGTTATGTTAAAATTTGGAAAGTTTTTTAACACCAGATTAATTGAGTATTTGGTGAGTTGTAAATGTTTTCGACAGTGATGCTAAGAATGAGCCAACTGTATATTCTGTTTTAATTTGGTATGGGGCTGTCCACCCGATATTTAATTAGGCGGGGTGTTACATGTTTAAGATGTGTGTAGAGAAGGAAAAAATTGAGAGCAAAGGTTTGTTGTGCCTAGATGTGCATACGAGGTGGAACTCCACTTATTTAATGTTGTATGTTGTCGAAAAGTTTGAAAGAGCTTTTGATAGGTTAGGGGAGGAAGATAAAAATTACTCTTCTTACTTTGAAGGGGATGTGGAGGATCTAGATAATGATGAGGATGGAAGATGGAGGAGAAAAGGTGGGAGGAAGATTGTAGGACTTCCGGATTGTTGTGATTGGGAGAAAGTGAGGGCGCTTGTAAATTTTTTAAAAATATTTTACAACGGAACGTTGAGATTTTTGGGTTATTTATTTGTTACTTCAAATTCGTTTTTTAATGAGCTTGTAGTAATTCAAAATACTTTGAATCAATTAAAAAGAAGCGGTGATTACTACATAGCTTCAATGGCGTATAACATGGTTAGAAAAATGGAGAAATATTGGAATATTAAAAAGATTAATTTGTTGTTGTTTGTTGCGATCACCCTTGACCCCCGGTACAAATTAGGGTATGTTTCATTTTGGTTTGAGAGTATGTATGAAAGTAATATGGCAAAAAAAATGATAAGGAGGGTGAAAAATGTACTTGTCCGTTTGTATGAGTGGTACATTGACAATAATTCACAAAATGCACCACCTTAAAATGTTAATTTGTCGGAAGTTATTAACGTAGTGGCGGATGGGGATGGAGAGGATGGCATCGATGGGCATACGTTTTTAGCTACGCAATTTAAAAAGCATTTGGAGGCAGAAAATGGTGGTCTAGGAGGTAATAAGTCAGAGGTTGAGAAGTATTTGGTGGAGGGTAATGAAGATACCACTAATACTAATTTTAATGTCCTAGGGTGGTGGAAAAATAATTCGTTTAGATATCGATTGTTGTCTCATGTAGCATTGGGTGTGTTGTAAATTCATGTGTCTACCGTGGCTTCGGAGTTCGCATTTAGCACGGGAGGGCGTATACTTGACCCATTTCGTAGCTCTCTCTCTCCGAACACGGTGGAAGCCCTTATTTACACCCAAAATTGGCTTAAATATTCATCAACTCCGATTAGCCTTCGAGATGCCATGGATGAGGTGGAACAACTTGAACAATTAGATGAAGGTAATTGTCCTTTTAAATAATTAATTATTACTTTATTATTTAATTGAATTTCATTGTAACTAATTTTATTACTCTTTATTTTCGGAATTGTTAGGAGCTTCATCAACAATTGTGGATTGAAATCAATCATTTAGGTGTGATTTTTTTTAGGAATGTATTGACCTTTTTTAAGGTTGCTTTTGATATTTAGCATGTGGATTGACATTTATGATCTTGATTATTTGCAGGAATTTAAGGTTGTATTTGGAGTTGTTTCGACGCGTTTTGGGGGCTGTTTTGAAGTGTTTTGGGTGTTGTTTTTACCCTGTTTGGCTTTGTTTTGAACGCTATTTGGGGGGCTATTTTTAAGCCTGTTTTAAGGCTCATTTGGGACTATTTTTTAGACAATTTGTAACCTGTTTTAAGGCTGTTTTTTGGACAGTTTGTAGCTATTTTTGTGTGCTATTTTGGGGGTTGTTTTTACCCCTTTATGTGCTATTTTTACCCAGCTTATTTGGACAATATGAAACTGTTTTATGTGTTATTTTTTGGACACTTTGTTATTGGTTTATGTGTTGATTTTTGGGCACTTTGTAACTGATATTTGTGCTATTTTTTTTGGACAATTTGCAACCATTTTGACATGTATTTTGGACATTTAATTGGATATAATTGGACAGTTTGGAACTTTGGACATAATTGAAAAACATGCTCAAGATTTTCTTTAAATAATGTAATTAATTAATGTTAGGATCGAAATACTAAATCGAACCGACCTTATACAAAACTGAACCGAATAGGGTCAGTTAACCGACATTATCGGTCCGGTGTTGGCTTTTTTTTTTAGCGAACCGATATAGTCGGTCCGGTCCAAAAAAAATATCAAAATCGAACCGGACCGGACCGCAAACACCCCTAATGTTTTCTTATAACGGAGTTTGAAGGTATGTTTGCCTTGGACGAATCGAGAACAATATGAGTCGATCACCTTACATAGTTTGAAGGTCTGTTTGCCTTGGCCGAACCGAGCACGGTATGAGTCGATCACCTTAGGTCTACTTGGCTCCTTCCTTGTATTAAACCTCCACCTGGTATATATCTGAAGCCAAGTGTCACCTTCTGGCTGGATCGCGAGTCACCTTATATTTACGGTACAATAATAGCCCCCGAGACTTTGCTCATAGTGTTAGTCATGTAGTAGATTCCTTGGAGTAATGTCTTATAGGGACACACTTAGCGTCTTTAGTGAGTGAAATTTTTATCTACAAAATGTCATTAGCTCGTCATTAATCGACCACTTCACCTTATGTGGTTTGAAAATTTCTCCAGTTGTTTGGCCTGTTGCATGTCGATCATCGGCTGGAGTGACATGTAATTATTACTGCGTGTGCGCAGTTTTGAAAAGTCAACTTTTCCCAAGGCAGTTTTGTCGCGCGTTTTCAAAAAATGCAATAATTATCTGATAAGGTATATAAGTCAGATACCTTCATCATTTTAAGCTTTCCAAAACCCAAAGTTAAAGTTGAGTATTCAAATAGAGAAAACTATCGCCTTCTCCAATCTTTCCCTTTTCCAATAAGAATTATCATTGCTCTTCACTGTTTCAAACTAATTTCATCCTCTTTTTTCGGTGGTCTGGGTTTGTGTCCAATGTTCTTCCACTCGCCTTCGATAACCAACGAAACTAGGTACTTCTTTACCTTTTCTCAAGTTTTTCTACGTCTTTTCTGAATTATTATACTTTTATGTTGAAAGCTTTAAGTAGATGTGATTGTTGTTGTTGCTTTGGCTCAATTATGGATTTTTCTGGTGGATTGTGTTGGTCAGAGGGCCATTGAGTTGGTTGCCTTTGAGAATTTCTAGGTTTTTTGGGGGGTTTAACCCAAAATTTCTCCTATCATTATAGATTTTTTAAGTGAGTTAAGGCAGATCTGTGACTATAAGAATAGGAATTTCAACAAGCCTCTTAGGCATGTTCCACTAGTCGTTGTCCCTCAACCTGGGAGAGCAATGGAGAACCCCATTATTATAGCCTCTTATCCATGTTCTTTCTTTGGCTCATTTCCCATCCCCCAAACATTTAATACAAAAGGTCAAAATTTATGGCCTCTGTGAGTCGGGGTGGGGGTAGTGAGGAAAAAACTCTGCCGAACAAACTTCAGTTGAGTTGTATATGTGATTGGGGATCCACTAAGGGTTGTACTAAACAAATCATTTGAATCCTCCCATTTCCCCAGTAGTAGTACCCTGATGATGAGGCTACACATTCTCGGCCTGATAATAGCTCTTACAATCCTTCAAAAACCGATACTAAGAACTACATTTGTAACAAGTCTTCGTCCGAGCTAATAAAGTTGATAGATTTATATAGTAATCCAATTGATATTACTTATAGGTTGAGATGTATAGAGGAGAAAGTTTATACTTGTTTATATGACGATGATATTCATTTCCATATTTTAGCCATGATTGTAGGGTTTCGTCTCTCATTACATCCTATCATTAGGGGTATATTGAAGGGTTATAGGGAATCTCCGACACAACTCGACCCAAATGCTTATAGGACGATCTCAGGATCAATGATTTAATTGAAGGATATCTCTTATTTTGATATTAACGAGGAAATATTTATATATATTCACGGGATAAATGTCAATGCCAAGGCTCTGGATATTACTACCTCTCTCCCCGAAAACCTAATAAAAGGTTGGTGAAAGTGGCCCAAACCAGCAACCAATTTTAGAAACACACGTTCATTTACCTTAAAATCAATTTAGAGCTTGGTCCAAAGGAAACTAAGAAAAATGCTGGGGTTCCCAGGGATCAGAGTGATTTGAACACAATTGGTACTTTTCTTATACAATCATTTCACTTTTGCTTATAAATTGACTTGTCTCTTAACATATTTTGAAATGTATATAGTGAAAGTTGCTCCCAAGATGCTTCTTAGAGAAGAATGGTGGAAAAATACTGTCAATCTGATCCTCTTGTCTTTTAAGACATATTCTCCTTCAACAAGCTTACCAAATTTCGTTACTACGAGGCCACAATTTGAATCAAAGTTGACGCATGGGTTGAGAGAGAATTTGATGGAGGTATGTGAAATTTCACAAGTCTGAGTTCATCCAATTTTTGAGTTCATACACTTACTAACTCTTATATGTTTTTTGTATAACGTTTACCCCGTATACTTTACGCTTTTAAACTCATTCCACATGGGGAATGACACTAAAGGCTGTTGATCGCGTAGTAATATACCTTCTCCACAACCAATGGGGGGAGGTCATAAAAAATAAAATTATGGAGGTTCCAGCTAAACCTAAGAAAAGGGTGGTTGAGCCACCTCTTTACCTGATCCCAAGAAGGCGAAAGTTATCGAGCTCA
Source organism: Sambucus nigra (assembly GCA_949130495.1). Taxonomy (NCBI): domain Eukaryota; kingdom Viridiplantae; phylum Streptophyta; class Magnoliopsida; order Dipsacales; family Adoxaceae; genus Sambucus; species Sambucus nigra. The sequence continues at coordinate 432,784,529 of OX422211.1, read as the reverse complement.
AGAAGGTGAGGAAGCAGTCTATCATTATTTATGAGGGTCAGGTTCATCACATGACTAAAGAGGTTCGAACTGAGGTTCCTCATTTTAAATATCTTGAGGTGGATGTTTGCCTAATGGACCCCAACTTTCCAGTCACCAATGAGATGTTGAAGAATAACGGTAAGCCCACACCACTTTATATAGGGAATTCTTTGGATCATCTCGGCTATTATGGCATATTCCTAACTTTGAATATCTGAAGACCATGAACACTGACTCTATTTAGTGTTGCACACAACACAATGCCATTCAAGTAGTTTATTAAAATTCTCATTGTGGGGGAATTATTCGACCATACATGAACATCTCACACGTATTTAAAAGACTTGATAAGCGATCACAATTTAGAGATAAGAACAAAGGGAGGCCGATAAGTGGAAATCTCAAAATTGGATTCACCCGATGAAATCTTAATAGCAATCCAAGGTCATGGAGTCCCATATGGCTCATTATCATTTTGTTCTCTATAAAGGTGACTCATATCCCTAAGAAAGGTACATGTAATCTTTATTATCAAGAATCGATTAATAAAGAGAAGAGCAACACCCTATGGACATACGCACATTGTCGAACCACATACATATTGTGTCTCTATGTGATTGTGATTTTTTATTTTTGCTCGGCTTGATTGTGTTCAATTCATAATAGTTGTTTTTTTCCACCTACAATTGACACCGTTTGTGGGAATACATTTCCTTTTTTTAGTCAAGAAGAGCTAATGAGCAGTTATTGTGGCCATCCTCGATCCTCGCGGAGAGAGAGGAGAAGAAGAGGAGGTATCTCCATGGTGAGAGGATCATGGTCCCGCACATCCCTCTCGGGAGCGCTTCGGCCGTCGGTGGCGATGTGTGAGGTGAGAAATGTAGAGAGATGGAGTCGCCGGTCTATTTTACTCAAAACAGACAAAATAAAGTGAAGCCATCCCGAAAGGACAGCATCAAAGACATACTGATACATAAGAAATCAAAATGATTCGAAAAGGGTTCGGAGGCTAAGTTACGAAATGGGAAGGTGTTAGGCACCCATTCCGCTCTTGCGGTCTCTCATGGATTTGTTATTATTTTCCTTTATTTCCCCGTGGTATGTGTGCATGTGTATATGTAACGGAGATAGAAATCCTCGACTTGTATCATGGAAGAGATAAAGCGAGTCATTCGTAGGAATGTTCCTAAAGGTAATATTAGAAAATAGGATTTACGCGATTATCCTTGCGTTGATCGTTATAATGGAACGATAACACATATGAAATAATACGCCACTAAGAACAAATATATGTATGGGTAAATATATAAAATCTAAGAGAATTAAGTTAAAGAACTAGGAAAATAGAAAAATGAAAAAAAGTAGGACTCGAGTCTCGGGTTTTACTCCAAGATGCCTACGTAGCCTATAAATCCAATCAGGGACTTCTCTTATATATGCGTGTGTAAAAAGGTGTTTTAGTTGTGAGAAAAGTGTGGGAATTCCCATTTGGAATTTATGAGCAAACCCTTTTTTTCTTATTTTTTTGGGTTTTATTTATATGAAAAGTAAGAGATGTGTAATAGTAATAAATAAAAAGGTATATTAGGATATCCGAGATGGAGAGAATAAAAGTTCTAAGTAATAAAACAAGTTAATGCGAATTTAGGAAAATTTAAGAAAGTTGGACCTTCTTGAAGATCTTGATCTTGATCTTGAATGTTGGAGGGCAGCCCCTTGCAGTTGGGTGATGATGAAGGATAGTTAATTCACCAAGTTTGGTGAAAAAGATGATGAAAAGTGAGGGTTGGAAAGGGATTTGGATGTAGAAATCATGCTGACTTCGAGGGAGGTTTTCTAAATTCGTCGAGAGTGATGGATCTCATATCGTTTGTCCCTTTGTAATGAGGCTAGACCCTCCTTTTTATAGACCAAGAGCATTACCGATCGGCATGGGTCTGTCCTGCCAATCGACAGGTGTTTTTAGGCACACTGCCGATAGGCAGGATTTTGAACCTGTCGTTTGGTAGTCTTTTTCAGGTTCCTTCAAAAAAATGGTCATAAAATGCAAACTATTAATCCGAATCGCGCACGGGGCGAAATGCTAGAAAGGTACTTCAAAGACCTTTAAAAGTCATTTGGACTACTCCCGAGTTCGGGAGTTATTTTTGGGATAAATATGGCTCGGAAACATTCATCGATCCTTTGGACAGGGGATCATCAGACATAAATGGATCGTTCGTCCGAATGGTAAGTTAGAATCACGCACGGGTCAGACCATTGAAAAATTTATGAGATATACTTCTACATTCCAAAGAGTTTGACCCGGTTTGGGAAGTTAAATTTGCCAACTGAGGCCTGGAAGCATTCGATGACCTTTCGGAGTGAAACAGATCGTTCCTTCGTATTATGAGTCAGAATTAGACCCGAAGTGGACTGTTGGGAAGGGGTTTTAGTGCCCTTTGAAGATTCATTCAGTCTCGGTCAAGCTGAAGAGTTGACTTTGGTCAAACGTAGCCCGAGAGCGCTCAGTGGCCTCCTTAATCAAGTTTCGAGGGAAAATGGGTCTTTCGTCCACACCGTAAGTCAGAATCGCAGACGGGGTAGACCGTTGGAAAGGGGTTTCAGTGCACTTTGAGTATTCATTTAGTCTCGATCGAGCGGAACATTTTGACTTTTGGTCAAACGGAGCCTGGGAGTGCCCGATGGCCTCTAGTCAGTATTAGAAACATGACCTAGGTCTGTAGTGATGAAGGGAGGTGCTAGGGACCTAAGGAGAGGTTAGGGGGTGCTAGAATGGGGTGTCTACAGAGCCCCTCGATGAGTGAGTTTGGAACAAACGATAGCCGTCGAATAGACACCGCATGATGCCTTTGAAAGAGGATGACCAATTCAAAGGGTGAAGGCCGATTCTGAGGACCTGGGGATGAGGATGATCGATTCAGAGGGTCAAGGCCGATTCTAAGGACCTAAGGAGCATACTGGGGATGGTCCAAAGGAAGTGTTGACCAAATATTAAAGTCAATTATGAGGACCTAAAGTAATGCTAGGGATGACCAATTCTGCGATTTGAAGTCAATTTCGAGGCCTTAAATTGTGATAACCAATTTTACGGTTCAAAGCCAATTCTGAGGGCTTAGGCTGAGATGACCAATTCTGCGGGTCGAAGCCAATTCCGAGGGATAAAATTGAGATGACCAATTCTGCGGGTCAAAGCCAATTCTAAGGGCTTGAGATTGTGATGAACAATTCTGTGGGTCGAAGACAATTCTGAGGGCTTAAATTGAGATGACCAATTCTGCGAGTCGAAGCCAATTCTGAGGGCTTAAATTGAGACGACCAATTCTGTGGGTCAAAGCCAATTCTGAGGGATTAAGAATGTGATGACCAATTCTGCGAGTCGAACCCAATTCCGATGACTTAAATTGAGATGACCAATTCTGCGGGTCGAAGAAAATTATGAGGGGTTAAATTGTGATGATCAATTCTGTGGGTCGAAGCCAATTTCAAGGGCTTGAGATTGTGATGACCAGTTCTGGGGGTTGAAGCCAATTCTGAGGGCTTAAATTGAAATGACCAATTCTGCGAGTCGAAGCTAATTTTAAGGGGTTAAATTATGATGGCCAATTTTGCGGGTCGAAGTCAATTCTTAGGGCTTGATATTGTGATGACCAATTCTGCGGGCCGAAGCCAATTCTGAGGGCTTGAGATTGTGATAACCTATTCTGTGGGTCGATGCTAATTCTGAGGGATTGAGATTGTGATGACCAATTCTGCGGGTCGAAGCCAATTCTGAGGGCTTAGGTTGAGATGACCAATTCTGCGGGTCGAAGCCAATTCTGAGGGCTTAAATTGTGATGTTCTCGAGGAACTCTACCCTGGAAATTACCTCATGATTTTGATTTAAGCTGGGGAGCTGATCGCTGGGGAAACTTTCGTGTCTTCTGTAGACTTTGTGGGGGAATAGCTGATTTGATGCTGTGAATTCCACTGGGGAAGTGATTAAGTGGTCCAGGGTTTTGGACGTTTTGCTCGGGGAAATTTTAGGCTTTTGTTGTAATGGTTTTAGAGGATTCCACTAGGGAATAGGATATAACCTGAAGTTTGGGATACCTTAGGGGGTCCTCTGGGGACGTTGTGGGGGAGAGAGCTACTTGGCTTTTGAGGGTTTCGCTGGGGGAGTAGCGATTCTGCTTGAGGGAGTGTGAGAGAAAATAAATTTTCTTGGTGAAAATGTTCTACATCTTCCCCAGGATTTTTAGGGATTTTTAAAGGATTTTTCAGGGTTTTCTGGTATTGTCTGGGTTTTTTTGTATGAAAATTTAAGGGGGGTGTCGATCGGCATGTCTTGGAGGGTGCCATTCGGTCGTGGCAAGGACTTTTGGACTGCCTCGATAAGGTGGAAGGTCAGTGTCGATCGGTAGGTGGGGGTAAAGTGTCGATCGGTATGACCCTTGGCTTCCTATAAAAAGGGGGCGGGTTCCCCTCCATTTTCACAGTTTCCTGCCTTATCTCTCTGTGATTTTATTCTGCGAATTATCCTAACATTCTGCAACCTAAAAAATGGCCGCTTTTGTGAGTACTGCGACACATAGGTAGTGGTTGGCTATTGATGACTGGGCGAATGTGTAGTGGAGGGCCAGGGCACCTCTTTCTTTGGGGAGTGAGAATTCTTTTGATGCGTTTGAGCCGGTCGCGGATGAGCGAACTTTACTGCCAGAGCCATCACGTCATCTCTCTTCTAGGGTGGTGAACCCTGGTGGTTATGTAAGTGCAAAATGACTTTTGGCATTCTTTTTTTGGTGATTTCCTTCTTTTCCTGGATTTTGACATGGTTTGTCTTTAACAGTCCAATGTTTCTTTATCGACATTACGTGCTCGCGGGACGATGGGGTTTAAGGATGTCTGGGAGCACCTTCCTCATGTGGTGCGTTGGGTAGTATCATCGGCAGGCTTTGGTAGGATGGCGTCTGTGCTGGACAAGATGCCTTATTCGACGGCGGTCTTATGCGCTCTGGGGGAGAGGTGGTGGGACACTACCCACACCTTCCATTTTGGCTTTGGGGAGAAGACTGTGACTCCCATAGATGTGCATCAGCTGTTGGGACCGGATTGTGATGGAGAGAAGATAGAGGTTGATCGCTCTTTGCGGGTGAGGCCGGAGGCTGTGCAGGCGACGCTAGGTGATGTGGGGAGGACAGTATCTGGGGACTCCATTCGTTTATCTCTGTTGAGGGATGTTTTGCTGAGTAGGGTGATTAACGTGGAAGATGGGCTGCAGGCGAGGCAGATGGCCCGGTTATTTGTTTTACTGGTGTTAGGGGATTTCTGATGGCGTCGAGCGGCGACGTTGTCCACTTATGTTTTTTGCCATACTTGAGGATGTTTTCGAACATCACTCTCTATGATTGGGGGAGCCTAACTTTGGCGACCCTTTATTTTTTTCTGGATGCATTTAGCCAGTGCTACAGACAAACTTTTACTGGAGCCACGTATCTTCTTGAGGTATTCTTTGGTTTGCGCACTTTCCTTTCATGCATTCACATTTTCCTTGTGCGTCTCTTTTTTTTTTATTGCAGATTCTTGTCTTTGGCAGACGTGGTTCTATGAGGTGATTAGGTGTAATACCCAGCTGATCGCTTTGAAGGATGAGACCGTTGAGGACTTTTACCGGTTGTACCGGTAACGGACGGCCAATCGGCAGTCAAGGAAGTGTCTTTCTCTGTAGGCGGTGCGTCAGGTCTTGAATGGTCTGACCAGTGATAGGGTAAGACCTTTTCCTTCTTTAGTTTAGGTTTTTATGTGCCTTGATTCCACATTGACTTATATCTGCTGGGGATTTTTTAGGTGACCTTTTACCCTTGGGGGACGACTGTTCGGGACACGGGTTGACTGGGGTGAATGCACAAATGAGGCATTTGCTGGCGCATGAGTTTGTCCACTCCTGGTATCTCAGGAAGAGGGTGGTTCGACAGATTTCTTAGGAGGAGGTGGTGGTCCCACCTGCGAGTCCCCCTATGTCTATGAGGCGAGAGAGGATGTTGCTAGAGGACGCGAGTATTGCGGTGATGATTGACGAGTCCTATTTGTTGTACACCAACACAGTTGTGCCGTACGATTATATGAACTTCGTGACGAGTTGGCTGATGGATCCTAGCATATATGATGCGCTACCTTTCCCTCCTGCGGGTTCGAGTCGATCGGTGGGGTTCTCCCACAATGGTGGTAGTCTGTCGATATCTGTGGCGACGACGACTTCGAAGGTTCCCTTTGTGCGATTGTATACCCCTTCCTACAACATTCGACGGGCTGACGAAGGGATGGTGCCTATGTTGCATCGTCCTCATGCGATGGACCCGGAGGAGTTGGGCTTGACAGAGGAGTTCTTTTGTCATGTGGTATACTTTTCTGTTCTTTTCTTTTTTCTTCTTTTTCTTTGTTTCTTTTGGTCTTCTTTGTTTAAGACTGATTCTGCCTTTTCTTGCAGCAAGTCCGGGTGTCCACCACTTGGCTGAGGGACATTAGGGATTGGATATCTTCTGCGACTGCCCATATTCGGGACGCGGTTCCTGTTCCTTCTTGCTTGGTGACATCTTCCTCTTCCTGGGAGGAGTCTGGTTCGGGTAGCGATGGTGCGTCATCTCGCCGCAGGGGAATGGGAGTGCGTCACAGGAGATGGAAGCTTTTAGAGAGAGAGTGGAAGGGTAGGTGAGATAGAGAATATGGGTTCTGGCCGAGTCCCGTGCATTTTTTTCTTTTCTTTATTTCCTGTAAAATTTAATGTAACACCGAAAAATGTCTATGCAATGTAATGGAGTTTTTATTATCTTCTGTTAGTAATGAATGAATGAATGCATATGCACTTTTTACTTTGCTGCTGAGACCGTAAAAAGAAATATTTTTGGGATTTTGAAGGAAAGTTTTATTTAAAATGAGAAATTATATATAAAGATGGAAAGAGATTTTTGAAATTCTATTGATAATATCAATTTATTTTTATTGAGTTTTCTGATTTTTTTTTTAATTTTGGCAAAAGAGGAAAAAGGCAAGTTTCCAAAAATAGGGGGTTGATGATCGGCAAGCCCTTTGTCCTTCCTATCGGTAGGTCAGTCCAGTCTAATCAATCAAGGCTTTGATTGGTACTCTCTTTAGCTTTTGATACCTTGTGGGGGAGGATTCCCTCCGACTTTTGCAAGGGTTGTGTCTTTTGTGAGGGTTTTCAAGTATAAAAAGGAGTAAGGGTGGAGTGTTTTCATCACACCTTCACATTCTTACTTTCTTATTCTGTGAGATGGCTCTCCCTGGTAGTGTTGAGTTCGCCAACTACCTCGAGACTTTGGAGGCCATGTGCTCTTACAATGTCGACTACGATGCTTTCAATATGCGTCGAGTCTCTTTATGGCGTAATCGACCCATAGAGTGGAACATGCTGATGGCGGCGGTTCAATTTTGGTACCCCGAAGACCATGTATTCCGCTTTGGCTTGGAAGAAGTCTGTCCGACTTATGAGGAGTTTTCTGCCACATTGGGGGGTAAATCCTAGTGTGGTGGCTACTATGCCTGAGTTTTCTCGGTCTCCTCAGAAGCTATTGACTGGACTTCTCCACATCTCGCCTTTGGCGGGTAGACCTTTGGTTATTGGAGGAATGATTTCCTTACCGGCGGTGCTGGGGTCTGTGCATTTGCAAGAGGTTGGTGATGCTAGATATACCAGAGCTATCGTTCTGGGCTTGGTTTCGAAATTGCTGCTGGTGACAGGGGACCTGCTGGTGGACCCACAACTTGCAACCATTACTTCATGGATGACATACTGTCGCAATCCTACGGCGGTGATATTGGCGGAGACTTTGAATAGCCTGGACGCCTGGTAAGAAGGTCGTTTTAACTTTCTGAGGGTAGTCCTCTGATGTTGTTCATGTGGTCGTCTGAAAGATTCCGCCTGGTGACTCCTCCGGAATATCCTTTGTTGGTTGTGCCTAACTTCTTTTCATGCCATTTCATAAGTGTTGGCCTGGATATCGAGAGTTGGGGGAACTAGTTCGTGGAGCATGGGGCTCTAAATCTGCACTGGTAAGTGCCTTGGTGAGGACAACTGCTGCCTATTTTGGAGATGGGGGAATGTAATACCCCGTATTTTTATGGCCTTTAAAATTGGGGATTTATTAAATTCAATTTGAGGTATTAATTTAATATTAATTCAAAAATTATTTTTTTAATATTTACTAGCATGATGTGAGTTAGTAATTATTGGATTTTTTTTGAATATTACTAGATGAGTAAAGTAATATATGAGATTGATTTTATTAAAATTGTCAGGAGTGAATAAAATGGCAATTATGGAAATTTAATTTGGGATGCGCCTGTGTCGTGTCAGGACCAAATTATTATTATTAAAGTGAATAAATTATTGGTCGTTCGTATAGTCATTTTGAGTGTGCCAAAGTGTCCGGAAGGGTCAAGATAGTCAGAAAAGTGTACTCGAGGGTTTAGTTTGGGTCTCGGAGCATTTTTTGGCCTAATTGACACCCCGAGAGGGTATTTTAGACATTTGGTATTTTTGGATAATTAAACCCACGAATTTTCTTAGTATTTATTAGCCATTTAGAGTTGTCTCTTAGGGTTAACAAACACAAAGCCTAAGCCAGCCATTAGAGAAGAAGGTGAAGTGATTAGAGAAGAAGGTGAAGAGATTTGAGAAGAAGGTGAATAGTCTTCAAGCAATCCAAGGTCTAGAACTCACCCGATTTCATCGCTACCACCACCACCACCATCACCACCAAAATGTAGATCGCACGACGAGTAACACAACCATATATTTTTCATCAACAAATCAGACCCTTGAATCCCAGGCAAGTATCTATCTTGTTGATTTCTAAGTTAATATACCTTTCATGTTAGTCTAGGAATGAAAATCATATGTTTTAATGGAAGAATTATATATTTTGGAAGAGAATTTATATGTGTTGTAGGGAGAACCCATGTAGTCTAAAATCTTGATCATATGTAGAGGATTACCCATGAATTTATTATGATATTTGGGGAGAAAATCTTGATTAAAATAGAGGGTGGTGATTATTCATGCAAAATTTAGTTTTATAAAGAGATTTGAGATTAAACCCCTTTTTGATTGATTCGTTGAGGATTTATTGATGTCGTTACGTTAGAACTTGTTTATATACATTGCTTATACACTTGGATTACTTTGATGGGAGTTTGGGATGAAATTATAGACGTTTGGAGGGATTAAAATGGTTGAACCCGTAGGTTGAATATTACAGAAAACTGGGCAAGAACTGCTTGATCGATCGATCGACTCAAGAACATCGATCGATCGACTCAAGAACATCGATCGATCGATCGACCCCCCTTTCCTCGATCGATCGACCCCTCCTAGAAAACTGCATATTTTTCCCCTTTTTGTTTAGTCCGGTTAAAATGCGTAGGAACCCTTAATCATCATTGATAGAGTATAATGGGTTATGAAGAGCACCAATATGGTCTAAGTAGACTCCGTTGAGTGAAATTAATATGAGATGAAATTGTGAGTTAATGGGGAGTTATTTATATATAGGGAATTGTGCATATGTGTACTAGAAGATTGAGACTCGTGAAAGATTTAGACTAGAAGATAAGTGAGGGTATACCTACTGATAATTATAGTTAGTGAGAGAGAATACTTCGAGAGATGAGAAGTAAGAATGAAGTAAATAATAAATGAGAATAAAAGAGACGAATCCGTTATGCGAGATAATTAAGTAAAATTTGTGCCAAGCACGGATGACAATAATTATGGGTCGTGGGTGAACCTAATTTGGAAAATGCGAATATCTATATATATGACTGTGTGACTATGCATATATTATGTATATGTGTAAAAATCATACCCGGGCTACTTGCTATCACGGAGGTTTCCGCCCTGGGACAGTCTTATCTCGATTGGACCTTTATGGGGTATATTGACTTGTACCCTATAATATAGCATTCCTTGGTACAGGCTATTTGATTTATAGTCAGACGGTCCTAAGAGACGTGAGGGTATGTGCTGACCTCTTAGTGACTTTGAACTATGTTTCGCCTCCATTTTTATGTGTATTGTGTTAATACAGTTCGAGAGTGATTCCGAACTAGTATTTCCCTTAGTACGAGTGATACATGGACTTGATAACCGAGTATGCCAGCACCATAGATTTATGTGGGGTGCAGATAGTATATATATATATATACACATACTATGCATATATTATGTATCTGTGTAAAAATTTGGAAAATGCGTATATCTATATATATGACTGTGTGACTATGCATATATTATGTATCTGTGTAAAAATCATAACCGGGCTACTTGCTATCACGGAGGTTTCCGCGCTGGGACAGTCTTATCTCGATTGGACCTTTATGGGGTATATTGACTTGTACCCTAGAATATATATTATATGAGTGATTGATATATATGTACTTGTATATGGAAACTTACTACTGTGTGTATAAGTAGTTAGGTAATGAATAAATGCTTCAACTTTATTATAAGTGTTCGGGAATTTTATAACGGTAATGAGTCGTTTTAAGTAATGTAAGAAAATGGAAGATAATGATTTTCTAAAACTAAATGTTATGGCCTTAGTATTTCTCGGGATAAAACTTTATGGAAAATAAGTTAGATAGACTTATGAGATCAGTAGAGCGGTAGGGGTGCACACTAGATGAGAGGTGAGGATTCTCAAGAGAGTGTCGCATACTAACATGGTTGTGATATTAGCCGGTAAGCATTTTAAATACTTGCTAAACTATTTTTAAAACTGTTTTACACTCGAGCTCTGACCCGTTTTCTGTCATTTCTTTCTCTATTATATATATATGTATGTATTACAGGTGCCCAGCCATAGGGGAGTCATTCTTAGGTTCTTTGGATTGGACGTGCTGCAGCTTATGTGGGAGTTGCAAGCCCTTGCTTTAGACGACTTCGTCATTGAATCAGTTCCTACTTTAGATCTTTATAGTTAGGGCATGTGTCTCCCGATTTCCTATACTGTTTAGGTCTTGTCAAAAAGTTATGTTCATTTATATTTTCGGTATTCAATGCTCCTTGGGAGTTAACTATTGTCAGGATGATTTCATTTATGGTTCTTACATATGGTTTGGATTATATAGATGGTTTAATTCTTGTGTGTTAATTTCCATCCTTAGTATTTATGTGATTCTTAACTGTTGGATATTAAAAATGGTTTTTTTTATATTGGTACGTAAGAAAGGAAAAATGAGACTTTAAATTGTTTTGACACTTAGCTTAATTATTTATGGTGTTTATATTGGTAATAATTATTTTACGACAGTGATGCTGAGAATGAACCAACCATTCACCTGGTTTTTAATTTAATAAAGGACTGGTCACCCGGTATTTAATTAGGCGGGGTGTTACAGGTGGTATCAGAGCATCAGGTTCTAGTGTCCTTTAGGGTCAGTACGGCTTACTATACTTTCAGCTGAGCGTTACTTTGTTTGATATAGAGCCCTATGATTAGGATTGTTGATTTCTATGGTAAGATTCAGTTCTCCTGCTATAACGTATATATTAGTGAATCTTATTTGCGTTCGGACGTGCTCGTACAAGAAGTATTGCAGATGAGGGCCATTGGACGGATAACGAAGGTCGTACTTAGGAGGTTATGAAGTATGTTCGAGGATGATGACCGTAGTTGAGGTCACCCCTTGTATGGCACGAGAGGCCAGGACTGTAAAGACGGTTATGACGCAGCCTACAAATTCCAAGTGATGCTATAGTCGAAGGTGATGCCAAATTAGACTCACCCAACGTAGTACGCTTGGGAGAGGGTCAAATGGAAAATTGAGGAGAGTCATCAGTAGAAGTTCTAGAAATGTGGGAATTGGGTGTATTACCCAACGAAGGCAATATATTCAAAGGCTTGGACATATAGTGGAGGGTGGTTAACTAGAACTGAAAATTTGGGGTAAAATTTTTCTTGACTCATCGGAGCAAAGTTATAATAGTGGGAGTCAACAACCACCGCCCACGAATGAGGGTATGTTTTCTATCTATGGAGTTATGGGGCGCATAATGATTGTCATTAGGACCTCACATTCATTTGTAGCTATTAGAATTGCGTGGACCATAGGGTTACTAGATTTGGCCATTGGCACTATTATTTATGTATACTCGCCGATGGGTAGTGGGACGCATATTATTTTCTTGTGTATATCAAAACGTGAGTTTAACTTGTTATAGACATATCCGAGTAAGATGTGATTACCGACATGGATTAACTTGTTGTATATGAGACCAAGATTGATCGTTATAGCCAACGTATTGTCTTTGATACGAGAGAGAATAAGTGGACTTTTATAAATAGATAAAACTTTTTGGGATGTTATATACTACAGACTAAGGAACTGAGGAGTTTTGATGACCAACTATTTTAGGTAGTAGTGTATCAGGGGGGGGGGGGGGGTTCCTTGTTTGGATTTCGCTCTGCGAGACACCCCACGCATGAAACTAAAGAACGTTGGGAGTCGAAGTAAGTTAGGCCTTTAGAATATGAGTTTATAACATTTACCATTATATGTATATATTTATATTAATCAGAGAGTTATGAGTTGTAGCATGATTTGAGGCAAATGAAATCGCCAAATGAGAATGTGGAAATTATAAAAATACGAATTATAGACTAGGTAGTCAGTTAACTAAAGGTAACCTTACAGAGGAATCACATTCATTTATACCTTATGATGAAAAGTACGCACATTGAGTGTGTGGGCGTCCTGGATGGTTTGATTGTAGTATTTTCCATATTTGTGTCACAGTAAGTATTCTTGAGGTTAATGAAAGTAGAAGTTGTGACTTCCAGATTTAGTTGTTTGATGAATTATGATCGTTACTCCCCATAATTTTTCCATGAGGATGGTATAGTACGGATTGGGTAAAGTTTAACTCAAGATAATTTAAACTAAATAGTAAGGCTTAGAGTATAACATTAGTGGGGGTATTCGGTAATGTACTGTATGGGTGGTACGGCGGAAATTACATGAGATGTGAGATTAATACCCGGAGTTGTCCTTACCAGTTAGGCTTTATTTTTTCAAATTTCGGGACAAAATTCCGTTATTAGTGGGGAAGTATGTAATACCCCGTATTTTTATGGCCTTTAAAATTGGGGATTTATTAAATTTAATTTGAGGTATTAATTTAATATTAATCCGAAATTATTTTTTTAATATTTACTAGAATGATGTGAGTTAGTAATTATTGGAAATTTGTTGAATATTACTAGATGAGTAAAGTAATATATGAGATTGATTTTATTAAAATTGTCACGAGTGAATAAAATGACAATTATGAAAATTTAATTCGGGACGCGCCTGTATCGTGTCAGGACCAAATTATTATTATTAAAGTGAATAAATTATAAGTCATCCGTATAGTCATTTTGAGTGCGCCAAAGTGTCTGAAAGGGCCGAGATAGTCAGAAAAGTGTACTCGGGGGTTTAGTTTGGGTCTCGGGGTATTTTTAGGTCTAATTGACACCCCGGGAGGATATTTTAGACATTTGGTATTTTTGGGTAATTAAACCCACGAATTTTCCTAGTATTTATTAGCCATTTAGATTTGTCTCTTGGGGTTAACAAACACAAAGGCTAAGCTAGCCATTAGAGAAGAAGGTGAAGTGATTAGAGAAGAAGGTGAATAGTCTTCAAGCAATCCAAGGTCTAGAACTCACCCGATTTCATCGCCACCACCACCACCACCACAAAAACGTAGATCGCACGAGGAGTAAATCAATCATATATTTTTCATCAATAAAATCAGACCCTTGAATCCCAGGCAAGTATCTATCTTGCTCATTTCCAAGTTAATATACCTTCCATGTTAGTCTAGGAAAGAAAATCATATGTTTTAATGGAAGAATTATATATTTTGGAAGAGAATTTATATGTGTTGTAGGGAGAACCCATGTAGTCTAAAATCTTGATCATATGTAGAGGATAACTCATGAATTTATTATGATATTTGGGGAGAAAATCTTGATTAAAATAGAGGGTGGTGATTATTCATGCAAAATTTAGTTTTATAAAGAGATTTCAGATTAAACCCCTTTTTGATTGATTCGTTGAGGATTTATTGATGTCGTTACGTTAGAACTTGTTTATGTACATTCCTTATACACTTGGATTACTTTTATAGGAGTTTGGGATGAAATTATAGAGGTTTGGAAGGGTTAAAATAGTTGAACCCGTAGGTTGAATATTTCAGAAAACTGGGCAAGAACTGTTGATCGATCGATCGACCCCCTTTCCTCGATCGATCGACCCCTCCTGGAAAACTGCATATTTTTCCCCTTTTTGTTTAGTCCGGTTAAAATGTGTAGGAACCCTTAATCATAGTTGATAGAGTATAATGGGTTATGAAGATGACCAATAGGGTCTAAGTAGACTCCGTTGAGTGAAGTTAATATGTGATAAAATTGTGAGTTAACGGGGAGTTATTTATATATTGGGAATTGTGCGTATGTGTACTAGAAGATTGAGACTCGTGAAAGATTTAGACTAGAAGGTAAGTGAGGGTATACCTACTGATAATTGTAGTTAGTGATAGAGAATACTTCGAGATGAGAAGTAAGAATGAAGTAAATAATAAATGAGAATAAAAGATACGAATCCGTTATGCGAGATAATTAAGTAAAATTTGTGCCAAGCACGGATGACAATAATTATGGGTCGTGGGTGAACCTAATTTGGAAAATGCGAATATCTATATATATGACTGTGTGACTGTGCATATATTATGTATCTGTGTAAAAATCATACCCGGGCTACTTGCTATCACGGAGGTTTTCGCGCTGGGACAGTCTTATCTCGATTGAACCTTTATGGGGGATATTGACTTGTACCCTAGAACATAGTATTCCTTGGTACAGGTTATTTGATTGATAGTCAGACGGCCCTAAGAGACGTGAGGGTATGTGCTGATCTCTTAGTGACTTGGAACTATGCTTCGCCTCCATTTTTATGTGTATTGTGTTAATACAGTTCGTGAGTGATTCCGAACTAGTATTTCCCTTAGTACGAGTGATACAAGAACTTGGTAGGAGAGTATGCCAGCACCATAGATTTATGTGGGGTGCAGATAGTATATATATATATATATATATATATTATATGAGTGATTGATATATATGTACTTATATATGGAAACTTACTACTATGTGTATAAGTAGTTAGGTAATGAATAAATGCTTCAACTTTATTATAAGTGTTCGGGAATTTTATAACGGTAATGAGTCGTTTTAAGTAGTGTAAGAAAATGGAAGATAATGATTTTCTAAAACTAAATATTATGACCTTAGTATTTCTCGGGATAAAACTTTATGGAAAATAAGTTAGATAGACTTATGAGATCAGTAGAACGGTAGGAGTGCACACTAGATGAGAGGTGAGGATTCTCAAGAGGGTGTCGCATACTAACATGGTTGTGATATTAGCCGGTAAGCATTTTAAGTACTTGCTAAACTATTTTTAAAACTGTTTTACACTCAATCTCTGACCCATTTTCTGTCTTTTCTTTCTCTATTGTATATATATGTATGTATTATAGGTGCCCAACCATAGGAGCGTCATGCTTAGGTTCTTTGGATTGGACATGATGCAGCTTATGTGGGAGTTGCAGGCCCTTGCTTTAGACGACTTCGTCATTGAATCAGTTCCTACTTTAGATCTTTATAGTTAGAGCATGTGTATCCCGATTTCCTATACCGTTTAGGTCTTGTCAAAAAGTTATGTTCATTTATATTTTCGGTATTCAATGTTCCTTGGGAGTTAACTATTATCAGGATGATTTCATTTATGGTTCTTATACTTGGTTTTGATTATATAGATGGTTTAATTCTTGTGTGTTAATTTCCATCCTTAGTATTTATGTGATTCTTAACTGTTGGGTATTAAAAATGTTTTTTTTGTATTGGTACTTAAGAAAGGAAAAATGAGACTTTAAATTGTTTTGACACTTAGCTTAATTATTTAGGGTGTTTATATTGGTAATAATTATTTTACGACAGTGGTGCTGAGAATGAACCAACCGTTCACCTGGTTTTTAATTTAATAAAGGACGGATCACCCGGTATTTAATTAGGCGGGGTGTTACAGGAAATACCCGTACGTTCGGATGGTTGGTCTCAGACATACCTCTTTCTATTTCCCTTGGCGGCTTCTGCACTAATTTGGTTCGGAGCAGGTCGTGCCACCTCAGACACTAAATTTATTTTCGATAAAAGATCTAACAGAGCATCTGCGCATGTGGCTTGGCTCTTTGTGGGAAACTCGGCGTCCATCGATCCATCCTTCTCAGTCTGTTGGGAGAGTCTGGAACATCCCCAGGGATTATGTGAAGTGGTTGTGGAGGAGTGTAGTCAATAAGATATTGGTAGTGGAAACTGGAAAAAGGTTGCTTATCTTATCCGATACCATAGAGGGAGGGGTTGTGGTTTTTTCAAGGCCGGTTCGAGCTTATCGATTTATGGAGCGTCTGCGGTACTCTATTCAGACAGGAGAAGCTTGGGAACCCCAGGATATAGATGATGATGATGGAGAGGGCTCTTTTGGTAGCTGTGGGTAAGATCCTTAGGGAGTTTGTTTTGTAATGCGAAATAAATTTGGGAATTTATTTGGCTTTTTAGGAAGGTAGGGGCTAAGGAATCATCTATTCATTTTCTTATGTAATTGCACTGTAATTTCTTATTTATGAAATAAATAAGTTTTTGATCATCCAGCTGTGCCTTTTGATGAATTCTATATTTTTAATTACTTATACCGATCGCTAAGGCATGCATAATCCTTTTGTTCAAGTATATGTTAGAATGAACGGCCATTCTCAGAGATAAGAAAATAATAGTTTTTTATGAAAAAGAAAGGGTCGTACTCATGTAAGATGTATGAGCTGCCTACGTACCTCTGGGGGCGTTTGAAAAGTTTTAATTTTTTTGAAACTGGTTTTTATAGAGGATCAGGCCCACGTAGTTCTAGGTAGAGGGAAATGCAGATTGTTTTTAGAATAAAAGGGATATGAGAAGAGTCGTAGCACTCCGAGATTTCAGACTAGGGCTAGAACTTCTTTAGATGGTCCAGGTTGACTGGGTGCACCATTTCCTCCTCGTCAAGGTCGGTGAGCACAGCGGCGCCTCCGGACAAGATCTTCTTTATAATGTATGGGCCGCTCCAATTAGGCTTGAATTTCCCTTTGGGGTCCCAGATGGTCTCTACTGTTTTTTTGAGGGCTAAGTCCCCCTCTCGGACATCGCGATCCTTAACTCTCTTATTGAATGATCGTGCTATACGGCGATGGTACCCTTGTATGTGATGTAGAGCTTTCAATCTCCTTTCATCTAGGAAGGTCAGCTCATTAAGATGACTTTGGTACCAGTCTTTTCGCTGACCTTGCTTTTAAGCATGACGCACAACGAGGGTATTTCCAGCTCCACGGGTAGGACTACTTCCATACCGTAGACTAGAGAGTATGGGTTAGCCCCAGTAGAAGTTCATATTGAGGTTTAATAGCCCCAAAGGGCGTAAGGGATTCGGTCGGTCCAATCTCGACAGCTTTCGGTCATCTTACTGATGTTGACTTTGAGGTTTTTATTAGCGGCTTCGACTGCACCATTGGTTTGAGGTCGGTAAGGAGAAGATTTGTGTCTCTGAATTCCATACTCTTTGACCACTTTTGTAACTTTTGCCTCGAAGTGCATCCCGTTATTTGACACTAGTTTGTGCGGGACCCCATACTGGCAGATGATGTTCTTTCTGGTGAATTCGGTAACTTTCTTGACGTTTGGAACTACGTATGACTCATCTTCGACCCATTTGGTGAAGTAATCAGTGGTAACTAGGATGAACTCATGCCCATTGAAAGCCTTGGGTGTAACCTTCCTTAGGATGTTGATGCCCCAGGTGGAGAACGACCATGGAAAACTCATGTTGTATAATTCTTGCGAAGGCAGGTGTTGAAGGTTGGAAAACTGTTGGCATTTGAGGCATCTCCGGACATAGACAGTGAAATCTTGGACTATGGTGGTCCAGTAGTAGCCTTATCGGATGATCTTCTTGGCAAGCATGTGATCGTTCATGTGGGGCCCTCATTCCCCTCTGTGGATCTTCTGTATTATCTCTTCAATGTCAGCCCCTACGATGCAGTGTAGATAGGTTCCATCAAAGTTTCTCTTGAACATGGCTTTGTGACAAATGATGTACTGAGCGGTCAGTCTTCGGAGGGTTGCTCGGTCTTTCTTGTTGGAACCTTTAGATACCTACCATACTTGAGGAGGTTCCAAATATCATAGTACCAATAGTTGGATAGTTCGGGATCTTCTTTGGTGATGAGCTCAATGTGGTAGCAGTGGGTTGGTTTGTCTTGCTTTTGAACTAGGAAGGGGGCTATTGTTATTCCTTCGGGCATGTCGACCATGGAGGCTAAGGTAGTAAGGGCATCGTCTGGGCTATTATTTTCTCGAGGTAGGTAATGGAAGGTGATATCTTAGAATTGGGAGGCTAATTCTTCTAAGTGGGCATGGAAGGGTTGCAGTTTCTTATCCTTGACTTTTCATTTTCTGAGCACTTGACCGATGATGAGGACATAATCCCTGTAGACATCTAGGCATTTAATACCTTTCTTGAGAGCAACTTTGAGCCCTATCATACACGCCTCATATTTAGTCATATTGTTGGTGCAGGGGAAATCCAATTTGATAGCGATGGGAGTGTGGGAGTCATCTGGGGCGATCAGAAGTATCCCAATGCCATATCCCTTTTTGTTGGCGGCGCCATCGAAGAACATTTGCCATCGAAGGTCATCTTGAACAGCGCAAAGGATGTTCTCAGATTGGAATTCGAAGATCCAAATATCAGCTTCTTCCATGGGGTAGTCAATGAGGTAGTCAAATATGGCTCTTCCTTTTATAGCTTTATGCGTGACGTACACGATATCAAACTCAGCTAAAAGCATCAACCATCGAGCCATTCGACTGGATAAGGTGAGTTTCTCAAGCAGGTACTTTATGGGGTCCATTCGGGATACAAGTTTGATGGGGAAGACGAGCATGTAGTGTCACAACTTTTGGGTGACCCAAAAAAGCTCGACACATGCTTTTACCAAAGCAGTGTAGTTGACTTCGTATTCGGTCAATTTGCGATTGGTGTAATAGATGGATCTTTATTTATGGGTTTCTTCAAGGCATTGGGCGAACAAAGCCCCAGCTACAGTGTCGTTCATGGTTAGGTATAGGAGCAAGGGGAGACGAGGCTGTGGTGGCATGAGTACCGGAGGTTGGGTCAAATATTATTTATTCGGTCAAAATATTCTTGGCAGGCCTCGTTCCAAACCTTGGTTGAATTCTTTCAGAGGATTTTAAAAATAGGTTCGTAGATGGAGGTTAACTGGATGATGAACCGATTGATGTATTATAATTTCCCAGGGAATCCACGGACTTCTTTCTCCGTTCGGGGAGGTAGCATCTCAAGTACGTCTTTCAACTTGGTAGGATTCGCTTGTATCACCTTCTTGCTGACCATGAACTCCAAGAGTTTCCCCTTGTTAACGTTGTAGACACATTTCTGTGGATTGAGTCTCATCTGATACCGTCGTAGTCGTTCGAATAACTTTCGGGGAGCGAGAACATGACCTTCTTTAGTTTTGGATTTGATAATCATATCATCCAAATAGACCTCGACTTCTTTGTGAATCAGATCATGTAGGATGGTTTTGGCAGCCCTCTGGTAGGTTAGCCCCAGCATTCTTAAGACCAAATGGCATGATAGTGTAGCAGAAGGTTCCCCACGGGGTGATGAACGTACTCTTTTCTTGGTGATCTGGGTGCATTTTGATTTGGTTGTATCCGAAAAACTCGTCGAGGAATGACTTGAGAGCATGACTGGTTGTGTTCTCCACAATCATGTTGATATTGGGTAACGAATAGTCATCCTTTGGGGAGGCTTTGTTCAAGTCTCGGTAGTCTACACACATCCGAACTTTCCCTCATAATTTCGACACAGGCACTATGTTGGCTAGCCATATGGGATATTCGATCACACGAATGAAGCCTACGTTCAGCTGTTTGACCGCCTCTTCCTTGACTTCGAGCGACCATTCAGTGCGGAGCTTTCTCAACTTTTGTTTAACCGGTTTGTAATCTGGAAGAGTGGGGATCTCATATTAAGCTATTTTAGGATCAATGTCGGGCATATCCTCGTAGGACCATATGAAGATATCCACGAATTCCTTTGGTAATTCTTTAAGTTGTGCGCGCTCATGCTTGTCAAAGGTATCCCCTATCCTAATCTTGCGCAATTGGTTACTAGAACCGAGGTTAACAATAATAATTTATTCTTCATTAACTTGAACGCGGTTATGTTATTTGTTATCAACCTTATTTGGATCAGTTAAGAATTGTTCATTTGCAAAATTATCATCATCAAAGGTTTGATTAGAATCTAAACAATTAATGTAAGGCACAACAAGATACTCAAAATCTTCATATATTTTATTGATAGGATAAATAGCGTTGAGAACCTTATTCAAGGTGGTCTTGATTACATTAGCGCAAGGATAGACATCAGAAAAAGCGATGGGGTAAACCTTGGGGTTAGGTAGGATTTCAACATGTAAAACTGGCGCTGCATGCCAGTTGAGGAGGGGTGTATCAGCAACTTTAATCAGTTGGGATGGATCCAGTGATGTAGTGCTTGAATGAACCATGCAGAGTGTCAGCCCTAGTGTCTGTAAGTTAAATGAATCCTCAGAGTCACTTCCCTCAGAATCTTCGGTACCTTTGATGAGCGGTTGTATATGGTATTGGGAACTTGTGGCTCTTGGGTAGCCATCTTGGAAAAAGATCTCCATTCCAGGCTTTATTTTCTTGTCTGTATGGTTATACCGTGGTTCTAAAAAGCCGCAAAAGGGGAAGTCTTATCCCTTTTTAATGAATCGTTCATTCAAGGAGTCACCTGGGATAGTGCGGATGCAATCTAATCTTCTCTTTAGTCGAGACTGGTGGATTATTTTGAGCTCTTGTTCTGACGGTTGATACCCCAAACCACAAGTAGGGAAAGCTTCTTTCAGTACAATGGGCTCAATTTTCCCTTGTTGTCTTTGTCCTAGCCCCAGTCCGGGCATAAAGTGCATGCTTTTGAATATTTGAATCACAATAACATTGCTATAAGGGTCGTATTCTGGATAAACCATTTCTCTAAAATCGTCCCCTGTCGGGAGTAGAAGTGGCTCAACTCAGAATCCTGATAGGAGCATATCATTTGACCCGTTTTGTATCTCAAGGATTGGATTGCTGGTTGTTTTACCCTCGGCGTTGTTGTCATCGCCCAAAATGGTGATGACTCGTCCACCGATGAAGAACTTTAATTTATGATGGAGCGAGGAAGACACACCCTTGATACTGTGGAGCCAAGGTCATCCAAGCAACAAGTTGAAACAAGCCTGGATGTCAATATTTTGGAATTTAACGACAGGATTTATAAGACCAACCCCTATGATAAGTTTTATGGATCCCATCACTTCCCAACGAGTATTATCATAGGCTTGTACAATAGCGAAGGTTATAACGATGTCACTTTCCTTCAGTACTAAGCATTTGAAGGTTCTCAATGGGTCGACATTCAAGGCGGATCAATTATCGATAAGAGAGAGTGGTACGATCTTCCCTATAACTTTGACAGAAATTTTGAGTGCGTGATTGTGGTTTGGTCCAATTCTGGGGATTTTTTCTTCGGAAAAGGATAGCATTCGGGTAGAGATCAGGGATTCAACTAAACTTATCACTTCTTCTGGTGTGGTAGAAAGAGGAACTGTGGGTCCAATAAGCAACTTGATAAAAGCATTTCTGTACAGCTGGGAAGAGATGAAAAGCCCCCATAGAGTGATGTTAGCTTGAGTTTTCTTCAGTTGATCGAGGATCTTGCTTTCCTCGAGGGTCATCTCTGGCATAGGAAGGTTTTCAACACCCTTACCTTTGTCATTGGCTGGTGGTAAGCTTGGGATCTGGTATTCCTTTCTTGATCTGGTCATGTGATTTACTAAAGAAGGGACGAACATGAACCCTATTTCTTTGTCAATATCGAGTTATTCTTTCACCTTGTTAATTTCTCCTAGGAGTTCTTCAAATGATATCATCCCACACATGTCGGCTATTGGCCCAGTTTTTTCTGAAGCTTGCTCTTCATTTGAATCCTCGAACTCTTCCCCCCATCAGGTGGAAATAATTATATCTTTCCGTGTAAAGCCAATGCCTTCCACAACTTCAATTGCTTCTTCGTACATGTCCTCTCATTCTACGGGGAGATGTAAGGGTGAAGGGACTAGGCACCCTTGTAGCTTCAGAGTATCAAATAACTCAGTCATACTGTAAATATTATTGGTTCGCCTCAATAGTTCTGCCATGATCTGGACAACGTCATCTAGGTTGACTTCATCGATTGGTATCACCCAACTGTCTGACCTTCGGGCCCATACCCGTGCTTGTAAGAACAATGTACTGAACCTCTGGCAATTAATGATCATCTGCGAGGGCAGTTTCAACCCGAACTCTAAGAGTTGGTTTAATACTTCTGATAATTCCATATTTCCATTTTCAAAATGGGTACGAACAGCAATGCATGCTCTGGTAAGGATTGACAGTGCCTGATCAATGGGGCTAGCTGGGTGTAGGAGGAAATATGGGCAAGTTTAGAGAGGTTTGGGAGTGTATATGGGTATGATTTGAGCTGATGGATCAAATTTTGGGTTCTTTTCTAGGAAGATGGCATTGGCATGATATGGGAGTGGGTTTTGAGTAGTGTTTGACTTAGGATTGGTTGGTAGAGCAATGGTACCCCGGTCAATTAGACCTTGGACTATGTTTCGAAGGTGAAAGCATTGGTCGATGGTATGGCCAGCAGTTTGGTGAAAGGTGCAATGGGCATCTGCCTTGAAGTTTCTTGTAAGTGGATTTGGCAATGGACGAGGGTCCAAGGGTTTGATAAGGTTTTGGCTTAACAGGGCTTGATAAACTTTGGAGAGGGGAGTATGGAGCTCAGTGTATTCCTTTCGGACTGGGACAGGCCGACTTTCTGGTGCCCACGAGGTGGTTGGTTGAGAGATGTTGTTGATGGTTGAGACTGCAGCGCCGACAGGCTTATCATATTTTCTGGGAGTGAACTGTCCGGACACTTTATTCAGTTCAACTTATGTTTTAGCAAGACCCACCTCGATTTCTACTCCTGCTTCTCTGAGAGCTCCTAAGTGGGGATATTATTGTCCTCCCATTATTGCTCGGACATGGGGTAAGAAGTTATTCTTCACTATGTTAACTTGTTCTTCCTCGGATGGTCAATTGGTCATGTGGATGCTTTTTCCCTCCATCGGGCTATGAAGTTACTGACTGATTCCTCAGAGTTCTGTTTGAGCAACTCTAAATCATGATGGGTGACCTCAAGCTTTTCATTTTATTTGTACTGCGATATAAATTCTAGGGCTACATCCTCCCAGCTACGAATTCTGGACTCCTCGAGAGACAAAAATCATCAGAGGGCGCTATCCTTCAAAGTTTACTGAAATAATTGGGCCATCACTTCTTCAGAAGCCCCTGGGAGAGTCATAGAATGGTGATAACTGCGAAGATGAACAATCGGGGGTCCGCTTCCTCCGAATTTCTTGTTATTTAACATCTTTAACTTCTCGGGTAACCTCGCTATAGGATAAGGAGACACGTGGGTGTAGTCCATGTAATTCCCAGAGATTCTGACTTGGTCGAACTTCTTAGTTAGAATCTTGAGATCTTCTTTGACCTTGTTCAACTCTTCCTCTTTTGGTACCATGACCATAGGCAAGTTAACCCCAGGCTGGGCAAGGTTTGGCATAGGAAGCTGGGCAGGCGGCGACCCATTAGCAAGAGGGGCGTGCTGATACTCTTCAGGAACCCAGATAGGTTCGGGTGGACTCATAGCGTGAGGGAATAGGGCCTCAGGCTCTTGAGGAACAGGAACCTAGTTTCGTTGCATCTCGCGAACTTCAGTCTGGAGGTCGTCAATCTTGGATACGAGCTGAGCTAAGACTGCCATCAGATCTGGTTGCACAACTGGTACTTGATCTATGTTCTCCATGGAAAGTGGATGGATTCCGAACTCGAAAGAAGTAAGAGGGGAATGGACAGAACTCTAGGGTGATTCGACTGAAGACCGAAGCCAATAAGGATCCAGGCCAAGGGCGTGCAATCGACCTGAGAAGGCATAAAATGGGATTTATTTTAAAAAGAATGAAAATATTTTTGACATTTTTTATAGCATGAAAGACAAAATATTTTTGGATTTTCGATAAAGAAAGGGGAAATGTTTTTGGATTTTTTTGATAAAGAAAGGAGAAATATTTTCGAATTTTTTTGATAAATAAACGAGAAATATTTTTGGATTTTTGATATAGGGAGAATAAATGTTTTGGGGAGACGAGTCTCAGCATGATTATTATAATTATTATGTTCTCACTTGTATTAAATTCTCATAAATGCAAAATGAAATGCCGGACAGGACCCGAGCCTGAAAAAGTTAGGTTTGTAACATATGTAAAGCTATGGCTGGACTTGTAACCAGGCATATGGGCAGGTCCCATTTTAAAAATGCACAAAAATTTGGGCAGCAGGCCGACCCGAAACTTCGGCAAAGTTTCGGGTCGAAATCGGTAATTTAATATGTGTGTCCTAGGCTTGACACCTATATGTGGGTATGCAGTTGCTTGGGTGAATTGGAAAGAGTTCCCCCCTTTAGCGTGACTTCCATGATATAAGTCTTGCTTTTGAGGTCAATCGGTACGTGTGGACAAGCCATTTGATATACCTGAGTGTACGTGAATTTCTTCACTATATACCTCGTGGGGACGATACGTGTGAGAGCGAATTCGATATACTTGATGTACGTGAATGAGTTCACTGCGATATACGTCCCGTCATGAATTCGGTCAAGTAATACGATGCGGGGGAACCGTTCGATATACGTCGAAGGTACTTGGCCAATGGAAGTCCAGAGTCATATCACTTAGGCTAATTGCACCCTACAAGACCAGCGCCCATCACGAAGTGACACTCTAGTTACTTGGACAAAATTTGGTAAATAACAATTCTCTTTGGTGATGTCGTGTGAATCATGCATGATTATCTTATTAGTATCTTATGAAGAGAGTATCTTTCTCGATCATGCCAAACCGGGAGCAAAGTACAAGTACCAAAGGTATACCAAGTATGGATTGGTGATGCGTGCAATATGTGGATATATGTGATCCTAGGTGCACGTGGTGCGAAGTGTTTATGGAGAATATTCTACAAGTGTGTGAATATAAGCATAAGCATGGGGTACACATGAAAAATAAAGAGGAACATGCAAAATAGGGGAATATATAAGAAAATAATACACCCGGATAAATAGAGTCTAACCCACTTAAATAATATCCGCAGCGGAGTCGCCACTATGGCCATCCTCGATCCTCGTGGAGAGAGAGGAGAAGAAGATTAGGTATCTCCATGGTGAGAGGATCATGGTCCCGCACATCCCTCTCGGGAGCGCTTCGGCCATCGTCGTCGATGTGTGAGGTGAGAAATGTAGAAAGATGGAGTCGCCAGTCTATTTTACTCAAAATAGACAAAAGAAAGTGAAGTCATCCCGAAGGACAACATCAAAGACATACTGATAGATACGAAACCAAAATGATTCAAAAAGGGTTTGTAGGCTAAGTTACGAAATGGAAAGGTGTTAGGCACCCATTCCGCTCTTGCGGTCTCTAATGGATTTGTTGTTATTTTCCTTTATTTCCCTGTGGTATGTGTGCATGTGTATATGTAATGGAGATAGAAATCCTCAACTTGTATCATGGAAGAGATAAAGCGAGTCATTCGTAGGAATGTTCCTAAAGGTAATATTAGAAAATAGGATTTGCGCGATTATCCTTACGTTGATCGTTATAATGGAACGATAACACATATAGAATAATACGCCACTAAGAACAAATATATGTATAGGTAAATATATAAAATCTAAGAGAATTAAGTTAAAGAACTAGGAAAATAGAAAAATGAAAAAAAGTAGGACTCGAGTCCCGGGTTTTACTCCAAGATGCCTACGTAGCCTATAGAGGCATCAAAGTCCACGTAGTTCGTATAAAAAACAAGGGGTGGGGTTTATCCCATAAATCCATTCGGGGACTTCTCTTATATATGTGTGTGTAAAAAGGTGTTTTAGTTGTGAGAAAAGTGTGGGAATTTCCGTTTGGAATTTATGAGCAAACCCTCTTTTTCTTATTTTTTTTGAGTTTTATTTATATGAAAAATAAGAGATGTGCAATAGTAATAAATAAAAAGGTATATTAGGATATGTGAGATGGAGAGAATAAAAGTTTTAAGTAATAAAACAAGTTAATGCGAATTTAGGAGAATTTGAGAAAGTTGGACCTTCTTGAAGATCTTGAGCTTGATCTTGAATGTTGGAGAGGAGCCCCTTGCAGTTGGGTGATGATGAAGGGTAGTTAATTCACCAATTTTGGTGAAAAAGATGATGAAAAGTGAGGTTTGGAAATGGATTTGGATGTAGAAATCACGCTGACTTCGAGGGAGGTTTTCTGAATTCGCTGAGAGTGATGGATCTCAGATCTTTTATCCCTTTGTAATGAGGTCAGGCCCTCATTTTTATAGGCCTAGGGAATTTCCGATCGACATGTGTCTGGTCCTGCCAATCGGCAGTTATTTTTAGGAACACTACCGATAGGCAGGATTTTGAACCTGCCATTTGGCAGTCTCTTTCAGGTTCCTTCGAAAAACGATCATAAAACGTAAACCGTTGATCCAAATCGCGCACATGGAAAACTGTTGGAAAGGTAATTCCGAGAGCTTCGAAATTCCTTCAGTCTGCTCCCAAGTCCGGTAGTTATTTTTGGGACAAATATGGCTTGAAAAAGTTTGTGAGTCCTTTGAACGGGGGATCATCGGACGCAAACGGATTCTTCGTCCGCATGGTAAGTCAGAATCACGCACGGGGCGGACCATTGGAAAGGTTATGAGATATACTTCAATATCCCAAAGAGCTTGAACCGGTTTGGGGAGTTGACTTTGGTCAACCGGGGCCTTAAAGCATTCGATGGCCTGTTAGAGTGAAACGAATCTTTCATTCGTACCGTAAGTCTAAATTGGGCCCGGAGCAGACCATTGGAAAGGGGTTTCAGCGCCCTTTGAAGATTCATTCACTCTCGATTGAGCTGAAGAGTTGACTTTGGTCAAATAGAGCCCGGGAGCTCCCGATAGCCTCCTTAATCAAGTTTCGAGGGAAAACGGGTTGTTCATCCGCACCGTAAGTCAGAATCACGCACTAGGCGGGACATTGGAAAGGGATTTTAACGCCCTTTGAATATGCATTCAGTCTCGATCGAGTGAAAGATTTTGACTTTTGGTCAAACGGAGCCTGAGAGTGCCCGATGGCCTCTCGGTCAGTATTCAGAACATGACATAGGTCAGTAGTGATGAAGGGAGGTGCTAGGGACCTAAGGAGAGGTTAGGGGGTGTTAGAATTGGGTGTCTACAGTTATATCTCACTGACACAACCCACTTTTTTCATCTTATGGCGATCGTCAAAACGATCAAAAAAGACCTCTAACACCTAAAGTCAGGTTTGAGGTTCACCCCAACAGGAGTCGTAACACCACTTGCTTACATTATCATCCTAAAGAGGAACAAATTATGGAGGGTAATGAACCTCGATGATCCAACCAGATTTTATTATTTGTGGACACCTATGAATAGTGACTCCGTCAGCAGGAAGATGCTTGTGCCAATAATAAGAAGAAAACTTTCCACTTTAGTATAAAATTAAAATAATGTAGCAAGAGCTCCACGGGAACAAACATAAGTGACTAACTTGCACCCCTAGACCTCAGGTGAGCAAAACTCGTACAGAGAAAGGAGTTCGTGGTGTGATCCAGAGCACTCCAGGCATAGGATCTTACTAGAAATAAAAAACTAGAAATGAAGTCATTGCAAGAGAGATCTCTGTGATGTCATCCGGCATAAGATGGATGAGCACCCCGCTCATCAAAGTGCCAGGTCCACTAAGGAACTGGCCGGGAGGTCCCTCATTAGCCAAATGAAGTCTCCTTTTTCAAAATCAATTGAAGAACCTAAACCTCCTTAGAAGTTATCCACCCCTAGATTCATGATTTATGATGGGAAGACTAATCCCATCGATCACGTTCACCAATACCGGTAAGTTACGACTCTTTAAAACAACAATTAGGCCCTCATGTGTCTCATATTACTTTCTTGCCTGGGGGATATTGCACAAAGATAGTTTAAAAATTTACCACACCGATCAGTCACCGATTTCAAGTAACTCGCGGAGGCTTTCACCGTGAGATTTATCACAAATATTTCTTATCCAAAAATGATGAACTCACTCCTTACGGTGAGGAATAAACCCTAGGAAACCTTACGAGAATACACTTGGCTACACTAGGAAACCTATAATGAAGTGGAGGATTGCTCTGAGTAGGTAGTCGCGGCTTCATTCAAGATCGGCGTACCGAGTAAGTCTACATTGCATCGGTCGCTCATAAAAAAGCAAGCTAGCACCATCGACGACCTCATGTCAATAATGATAATGGTCGATCAAAGACAACCAAGAATGGAGATAAATAAAATGCCCCTAAAAAGGAGTCAATAAATAAAATAGAGGATCAAAAGCCAGCGATTAAACGGATCCCTCCTAAGCCCATCAGGATATCAATAGAGTCTTCAAATAAACGATCTATAAATCTTTAATAAGATTAAAGATCAACAATATCTCAAGTGGCTGAGAAAGATGACTAGAGATTCGTCAAAGAGAAACACTGCCCTTGAGGTGAACCTACCAGAAAGAGCATGGACACAAAATATAGAATATTATGGAGCTCAAGTCCCACTTATAAGAGTTGGTCCAAGACGTCCACCTCGACGACTATATTGAGAAGAAGGGCGCAAAGGACACTATAAAGCATGACTAGAAACCACATAATGTTTTATAGGATGACCAGATTGGAAACGAGTTCGCGATCGGCCATAGTGCTTCAAGCGCGAATCAGATCTAAGAGAATATTATTCTGATGGAATTGAAGAGATTATTGCAGCCATGGAAGCCTTTCAGATTGATCTTGCTAAAACTCCGACGGGCAATTGAAGTAAATTAATATAACAATAATAATTATTTCACGAATAAAAATAATTATGTTGATTGAATAATTTAGATGACTTTCGCTAAGTGTAGATTATCCGCTTACACCTTAAAAGGGTGGATTTTAAGTCTTATAAGATAGTATATGACTTGGTTTAGACTTTAAGCTATTTAGATATAGTTTTGGGCTTGTTTAATTAAGGTTTATTTGAGACCCAAGCCCAATTTCATGGTTAACATATTAACATACTCATTAGGCTAAATCTAATTCACCCTAATATCATTTGAGAGAAAAATTAGAGACCAAAAAGAAGGAGATAACTTAGAGAAGAAGGTTTGTGATTATTTGGCTTGGAGTTCAACCCACTAAACTTAGAGGCAAGTTTATTTAGTACAACTATATAATTGAAATTGTGATTATAGTCTAATTATGCATTTGATTATTAATGTAATTGAATTAATGCGAAATAATAGTAACTTAATTGTTTAAAGTTATGAATTCAGGGTTCTTGAATGAATTTTGAAACATACCTTTAATTTCATGTTCAAAATTTGAGAAAACCATTGTTATATATTGGGAATGATATTATGTTATGTAGATATGATTTTAGTACCTTGTATTGATGATTTTGGATCTTGAACATTAGTTAGTGGAGGTTTAGATATGCAAAGCCCGAAAGAAAAAAGATGAGTAATCTGGGACTGTCGATCGATCAATAATTGGAGTCGATCGATCGATCCACCCCTTCAGTTTTACCTAATTTTGATTAGGGGTTTAATTGGTTGGTTCCTGAGCCTAGTTTTGGGATGGACTTTACTTGTAGTAAATTAACATAGAATAATGAGAATTGTGAATTGGATAATTGTGTTAACTAATAAAATTTAATTTAGTGATAAGATTGAGATAAGTCTCATAACCCCTAACTGTAGTGGATTACTTGATTGGTGTACAATGTGCAACATACCGAGCATGCGTACTTAAGGGAGATGTACTTGATGGGATATCCTTATGGAGATGCGACAGACGGAGACTGGTACCTTGATGTGATGATAACGGGTTTGTATTGAATATATTTACCCCGAACATTACGTGTCGAAATTCTCGTTATATCTATGTATGGTTCGTGGGATAATCCTTTTATATAGTTTTGGGTTTGGGGTTATATGACTAGTGTGAATGCATAATGATTATCGTTAGTATATGCTTGAGTGGTTATAGGTATGGGATCACCTATAACTATGCCTAGTAGGCGCGAGTGGTCCCCAAAGGCAATAGGATAGGATTTCATTTTGTGTAGGCTTGTGATGAGGCCTTTTATAAGGTACGTGTATTTGACCATACTTATATTATGTATATGTAGGTTGTGTAGAAGAAATCGTGGATGTGGAAGCGGATGGAAATTGAGACTTTAGATGCGTTTCTATCTTTCTAAGGTTGGAGTCCGAAAGCAATGGATGGAGAAATGTGAGAGCGAATTTGATGGACGAAGTGCTTGAAAATAATGATTTTAAAATATATAATTTGGTTGTTGGTTTTTGAAAAATGTGTTAAATCTGTTAGACGATTCTATAAGCCTGTGTGGTCCAACGTCTTAAATGGTCATGACTTATAACTGTGTATGTATCCTCATATCACCGAGAGTGCGCCTCACATTTTTACCGATGAGACATGAATGACCCCAAAGTCTAATGTTCGTGCAGATTGCTCACGTATGCGAGGATCATTTTGCCATACTAAATTAAAACAAGGTTATCCAGTCCCACTAGTTGTAAGTCACTGGAATAGATGTTCCTTGCCTAGAGCCAAGTCTTGGATCAACAAATATGCTGATCAAATATTTGATTTTCGAAATATTTGCCCAAAAGATGTAGTGGCAATTCATCATCCCATAAAAATCAACTAGTTAGGGATATTTTGTATTTTTTACACACGTGTAAGCGAATGTATAAATAGGTTGTGGGGGATATGTTATATTTTTTGTACACATGTAAGAAAATTTATTAGTAGCTTGTGAGGGATATGTTGTATGTTTTGTACACTTGTAAGTAATTATTTAGGTATTTTGTGAGGGATATGGCAAAGCATACTCTGATTCGTAAATTAGTTGAATACACATGTGTGTGTGTGTGTGTGGAATGGATTTTATTATTATGTGCAATGGATTCCAATAACATACGGATTTGATTTCAATAACATATGGAATGGGTTTCCATATCATGTACAGTGGATTTCAACATGAGATTGTTCATGTTAAATTAAAGTACAAGATTAATTTCAAGGGACTTTAATTTCATGAACTATCAATATGGAAACCATAACTGATTCGGGATGTATACAACGAATCCAACTACTATTACTCGACATGAAACACAGGAATCAAACTTACCCCTAGAAGTGAAAATCCAACTATTAAGGATGATTATCCCGAACTAAACTTTATCAATTATGGGTTGGAATACAAACAATGAAATATGAAACTAGACTCGGTATTAATCCCCGGAACCAAACTTTATCAAGTTTGGTTCGAAATACAAATAACAAAATAGGAAATTAGACTCGGTATTAATCTCTCGGAACAAACTTGATACAATATAGTTTAGTATAATCATCCCTAATAGTGGGATTTTCATTTCCAGTTGTAAATTTGATTCGTGTGTTTCATGCAGAGTAATAGTAAGTGGATTCGTTGTATACATCCCGAATCAGTTATGGTTTCTATATTGATAATTCATGACTTGCACAATCTAATATTAACAATCCAAAAGAAGTAGATATGGTTTCAATATTAATAGTCTAAAACCTACACAATCCAATATTAATAATCAAAAACCAGTATTCTACACAATCCAAGGATGATTAAACTTCACATTCACAATCAAAACCAACTACATCAATAATGAAAAAAACTAATACAATAAGAATCCAAAACCAATTATAATTAATTTTAAAATTTGTTTGTGGTATTTTAAAACCTACACAATCCAACCAAAACCAACTTCAACATTAATAATCCAACAAGATTAACAATCCAAAACCAACTATAAATTAAACCTCACATTCACAAACTAACATTAATCATTGTAAACGTCAACCAACATACAAAATTGTACCTCATCACAAATTACATAATTGTACCCCATTATGACTAAACCAATGTTCCAAATTACAAAAGTAGCCAAAGTTAATTTTCTTCTTATTTTCTCTGATTTTCTTCTTGGCCCCTCATCCCCCTTTCATTATTTTCCCCCTTTATCATGCTCTCTTCCATGCTTATTTGCTTTTTTCTTCCCCTGCTCCTCAATGTTAATCTGGCAAACCACCCCAATTACTGCCGTAAATATTTGATAAGCTTATTGATTTCGCGCAAGAAATGTAGTCACATCTGCAATAACGCCTTCTTCCATGTTCTTCCTTAACAACTCCGTTGCTCTACTCACTTCGTCCACTTATTGAACATCATTTATATATGAGAATTCATTAAATTATGAAAATTATAAGATATGTAATCCTTCCCATTGATGTTTTTATCACTCGGACTGATGCTAGGCGGGTGTAATACCCTATAATTTTAAGAGCATGTTTATGAATATTTTTAAGATTTCAGTTGGGATGTTTTATTTTAAATGAAAATATTTTTCTACATTACATTTAAAAATAATTTATTTTGGTTCGAAATCAAATCAAATATTTAAATTCAAATTTAAATAACTTTTGGATATTTTGTGACGAGTTAAATATGTAAAGTAATCAATTTTAAATTAAAGGGTAATATAGTAATATGCATTACCTTAGGCTCCAAGATAGGGTTTGAGAGAGGAGGCTATATAAGGAATATTATGGGTGATTATAAGAAAAGGGAGATGGGAAAGAGAGGCCAAAAACGAAACCAAAGGAGTAAAAAGAGAGTGGAAGAGCCAAATTAGAGTGTTTAAATCTTATTTTTGAGTGCTTTCGGATGAGATTTGAGAAAAACTCAAAACATACACGTGACCTAATTTTCCGTGAAGAATCCAAATATGAAGTCGGATTTACAGTTTGAATAATGTTCAAAGCTGATTTTTCTGTATTTTCAAAAGAGGCCTACAATTGTGAATTTTAACTTTCTTGAGGTAGTTTCGTTCTCCCGTGGTTACTTTAGTATGATACACTTATTCAATCTTGATTGTGTACTTATATCCATGATATGTGTTGCATTTATATGTATTGTATACTCATATCTTATAATCATTATTGCATCCATTTTGTATGTGTTATTTTCATGCTGTGTAGTTTGGGTAACGAAGCTAGTTGATTTTATGAGCATGTTGGGTTGTAGAAATGGGTAGAAAATATGTAAAATTGATTTTTCGGAATTGAATATGAAATTTATTTTAATTGGGTGAATGATATTATGATTATTATTATTGGAGAATGCATAGGCATTCCTTAGCCAAACCATCTGCTGGGCGAGGTGAACTCTCGGCTACGATTTTGTTAATTATCCAAAGACTAGGCCATGGACCCCGATCGATGAGTATGTCAAGTTTTATTATGGCGGTGATGCCAGCTTATGATGGGTCGTGTGCCCAAGTTATGTTGTTTATTTTTGGGGGCCATTGGATTGTTCTGAAGATAATTATCAGGATATTTGACGGTAGTCCATACCATACTATGGGAAGTGCGACGGGAATTTTGATATGGCTCTTGGGTTGTGTAGTGCCGCGGTGAGATCATAGGTGATGGTTATATTATTGGAGATTTAGTTTGAGTGTTCATATTGCATACACTCTTATATATGATGCACGCACACACGAGTATTTGTAGTTACACTTGAAGCATTTATAAGAGCTACTGAGTTTCCCTCTCACCCCCCCATAGTTTGTAGTATTTCAGGTTTGATGCGAGAGGATATTTATGGCATCATTGGAATTGGGATCGTAGTTAAAGGCACTGGATATTTATTTTCAACATGTAAATGTACCGCTTTGTTTATTGTAAATAGTTTTGTAAAAGGACTTTGAGATTTAATAAAATTGAGAAATTTTATTCAGTTGATTTATTATTTATGTTTTCGTAAATTTATTCTCAATCTAAATGGTATTGTTTTATAAAAAATAATTTTTTTAATCTAATTTATCAATATTTTTAGTAGCACCTCTCGGGGTGTTACAATGTGGTATCAGCGCATAGGTTATTCGTATTCTCGGGCTTAGGGTTATTAGTTCATTACATGGTTCGTTGAAAGACTTGATCTTGTATGGGTGGTGTCGAACATTCTATTTGAATTTAAGGTAAGAAAATTTTGGGTGAATTACGAGGACGAAATTCCTTTTGTTGGGAGGAAGAATGTAATAACTCGTAATTTTGAGAGCATGTTTATGAATATTCTATAAGATTTCAGCCATGATATTTTACTTTAAATGAAAATATTTTTTTACATTACATTTAAAAAAAAAATGTTTTGGTTTGAAATTGAATCAAATATTTTAATTTAAATTTAAATGGCTTTTGGATATTTTGTGACGAGTTAAATATGTATAGTAATCAATTTTAAATTAAAGGGCAATATAGTAATATGCATTAGCTTAGGCTCCAAGATAGAGTTTAAGAGGGGGGGCTATATAAGGAATATTATGGGTGATTATAAGAAAAGGGAGATGAAAAAGAGAGGCCAAAAAAGAAATCAAATGAGTAAAAAGAGAGTGGAAGAGCCAAATTGGAGTGTTTAGATCTTATTTTTGAGTGCTTTCGGATGAGATTTGGGAAAAACTCAAAACACACACCTGACCTAATTTTTCATGTAGAATCCAAATATGAAATCGGATTTGCAGTTTGATTAATGTTCAGAGTTGATTTTTCTGGATTTTCAAAAGAGGCCTACAATTGTGAATTTTAACTTTCTTAAGGTAGTTTCGTTCTCCCGTGGTTAATTTAGTGTGCTACACTTATTCAATCTTGATTATATACTTATATCCATGATATGTGTTGCATTTATATGTATTTTATGAACGTATATTATAATCGTTATTGCATCCATTTCGTATGTGTTATTTCATACTGTGTAGTTTGGGTAACGAAGCTAGTTGATTTTATGAGCATGTTGGGTTGTAGAAATGGGTAGAAAATATGTAAACTCGATTTATGGGAATTGAATCTGAAATTTATTTTAATTGAGAGAATGATATTTTGATTATTATTATTAGAGAATGCATAGGCATTCCTTAGCCAAACCATCCGCTGGGCGGGGTGAACTCTCGGCTACGATTTTGTTAATTATCCAAAGACTAAGCCATGGACCCCGGTCGATGAGTATGTCAAGTTTTATTATGGCGGTGATGCCAAGATTTTTGGCGGTGATGCCAGCTTATGATGGATCGTGTGCCCAAGTTATGTTGTTTATTTTTGGGGGCCATTGGATTGTTCCGAGGATAATTAACAGGATATTGGCCGGTAGTCCATACCGTACTATAGGAAGTGCGACGTGAATTTTGATATGGCTCTTGGGTTGTGTAGTGCCGCGGTGAGATCATAGGTGATGGTTATATTATTGGGGATTTAGTTTGAGCGTTCATATTGCATACACTATTGTATATGATGCACGCACACACGAGTATGTGTAGTTACATTTGGAGCATTTATAGGAGCTAATGAGTTTCCTTCTCATCCTCCCATAGTTTGTAGTATTTCACGTTTGATGCGATAGGATATATATGGCATCGTTGGAATTGGGATCGTAGTTAGAGGATATTTATTTTCAATATGTAATTATATTGTTTTGTTTATTGTAAATAATTTTGTAAAAGGACTTTGAGATTTAATAAAATTGAGAAATTTTATTCAGTTGATTTATTATTTATGTTTCTGCAAATTTATTCTCAATCTAAATGGTATTGTTTTATAAAAAATATATTTTTTTATATCTAATCTATCAATATTTTTAGTAGCACCTCTCGGGGTGTTACGAAGTGGTATAAGAGCATAGGTTATTCGTATTCTCGGAGTTGGGGTTATTGGTTCATTACGTTGTTCGTTGAAAGATATTTGGTTTATGCTTTATCTTATATGGGTGGTGTCGGACATTCTATTTGAATTTAGGGTAAGAAAATTTTGGGTGAATTACGAGGACGAAATTCCTTTTGTTGGGAGGAAGAATGTAATGCCACGTAATTTTGAGAGCATGTTTATGAAAATTCTATAAGATTTCGGTCAGGATATTTTATTTTAAATGAAAATATTTTTTTACATTACATTTAAAAACAATTTGTTTTGGTTTTAAATCGAATCAAATATTTAAATTGAAATTTAAATGGCTTTTGGATATTTTGTGACGAGTTAAACATGTATAATAATCAATTTTAAATTAAAGGGCAATAAAGTAATATGCATTAGCTTAGGCTCCAATATAGGGTTTGAGAGATGGGTTATATAAGGAATATTATGGGTGATTATAAGCAAAGGAAGATGGAAAAGAGAGGTAAAAAACGAAATCAAAGCAGTAAAAAACGAGTGGACTGAGAAAAGCCAATTTGGAGTGTTTAGATCTTATTATTGATTGCTTTCGGACGAGCTTTGAGCAAAACTCAAAACACATACCTGACCTAAATTTTTGCGTAGAATCCAAATATGAAGTCGTATTGGAAGTTTCAATAATGTTCAGAGTTGGTTTTTCTGGATTTTGAAAACAGACATACAATTGTGAATTTTAACTTTCTTGAGGTAGTTTCGTTCTCTCATGGTTAATTTAGTGTGTTGCACTTATTCAATATTGATTGTATAATTATATCCATGATATGCGTTGTATTTATATGTATTGTATACTCGTATATTATATTCGTTTTTGCATCCATTTTGTATGCGTTATTTTCATGCCGTGTAGTTTGGCTAACGAAGCTAGTTGATTTTACGAGCATGTTGGGATGTAGAAATGGGTAGAAAATATGTAAACTTGATTTATAGGAATTGAATGTGAATTTTTTTTAATAGGGAAAACGATATTATGATAATTATTATTGGAGAATGCATAAGCATTCCTTATCCAAACCACCCGCTGGACAGAGTGTGCTCTCGGCTACGATTTTGTTAATTATCCAAAGACTAGGCTATGGGTCCCGATTGACGAGTATGCCAAGTTTTATTATGGAGGTGATGCCATGTTATAATGGATCGTGTGACCAAGTTATGTTATTTATTTTGGGGGGCCATTGGATTGTTACGAGGATAATTAACAAGATAGTGAACGGTAGTCCATACCGTACAGTGGGAAGTGTGACGGGAATTTTGATACGGCTCTTCAGTTGTGTAGTGCCGCGGTGAGATCATAGGTGATGGTTATATTAGTGGGGTTTTAGTTTGAGTGTTCATATTGCATACACTCTTGTATATGATGCACGCACACATGAGTATATGTAGTTACACATGGAGCATTTATACGAGCTACTGAGTTTCCCACTCATCCCCCCATAGTTTGTTGTATTTTAGGTTTGATGCGAGAGGATATTTATGGCATCGTTGGGATTGGGATCGTCGTTAGAGGCTCTGGATATTTATTTTAAAAATGTAAATGTACCACTTTATTTATTGTAAATAGTTTTGTAAAAGTACTTTGAGATTTAATAAAATTGAGAAATTTTATTCAGTTGAATTATTATTTATGCTTCCGCAAATTTATTCTCAATCTAAATGGTATTGTCTTATATAAAAAAAAATCTCTAATTGATCAATATTTTTGGTAGCACCTCTAAGGGTGTTACAGCGGGATTCTGGACAATCTAGTGGGAGTAGGTTAAGAACCACTTCTTGTAATCCTCGCTACAGTCCCATGGGCACGAGACGGGTACTAATTGTGACTTATCGAATAATTTGTGATCCTGTCAATTTTCCAGATACCATTTTTCATGTCAAACTTGACCTTGTACTTGAAACTTTATTTCCTATCTCGTCCCTTAAGGGGGTCATTGGATCCGGGGGGATGATTTGAATACAATCGAATTATCTAAGAAATATTGTGGGATAACATTGAAAAAAATGATGAGGTCACTATAGAAGCAACCTCCAGAAATGGGTATGCATCCCCCGCGTCCTTATAAGAATCCCCAATCACCTGCACACAAACTTATAGTCAGGGTATGAATATTCCCAAAGTTAATTACAAAAATAATGTAAAACACTTACTTTCCCTGCCGACATATCTTCAAGTTATTATTTGTATTTAATAAGAGGTAGGAAGGCATTATTTTGAGAGGCTGATTGCAACATCCAACGCCTTATTCTGGGCATTGTATTATTTAGCTCCATGTGGTAGCATTCCCCCAACCTGGTAAAGTGTTCATAAACCTAAGACTGTAAAAAATAATGCAAATGCAAAATCATATGAAATTGGTGATTACTTAAATGGATAATTAACGTATATCATAAAATTTTAATTATTGTTACTTGCAATAGGGATAAACAACTACTCATTTGCTTAACGATTGACCCTGATGTATGGCCAAGTTATTTGTACAGGAGAGAAAGAATTCCCATGCCCCACGTAAGTCGACTAACCTTTTTTAAATCCTCGAATACTTGCAGGTAATAGGCATAAATCTTATTTTTCGTCTTATTGAGGAAAGCAGTGCATCCAATAATGTATAGTACACAAGTCCTGATACAATGGTCTTTCACATTCTTAGAGGCATTCTCAACTTTTGTTTTTTTCCTTAAAATTCACAGTGATCTAATTCACAAGGACTGCATATAAATCATTACACTATAATTCATTATCAGCCTTGCTCACTCCCAAGCACTCAACTACTAAGTCAATAGTGCTTGGCATTTTAATCGCCTTGTCTTCGGGAGTCGCAATGTTTGGGATAAATAATGGGTCATCAACTATAGGAACATGGAGTATTTGAGCTACATCATAAATAGTGATGATCATCTCCCCAAATGGCATGCGAAAGATATTTGTCTCTGGATGCCATCGCTCAACGAACACCGAAACCAATGTGTAGTCAATATAACTACTGCTATATTTTATCAAGCTAATGAGTTTTTCCCGATCTACCTTCTCACGTACCCTTTTACTCAAATCATTTAAAGGATATTCATTTATCTTTATCCAATGGTTGACATAAAGCAACTGCTCCCATTAAACCTATAATACAATAGAAAACATATTAATATTTTTGATAAGTTACGAATATATATATTTTTGATAAGTTAAATTTGGAAATATGATTACCACTGATCTAGTCCATGTACCACAGGCAACATGATAGATGTAATACTTTAAAAGAGTGAGTTATTTAGGACCCCCATATGCCTCAGTCGATGATCTGATGTCGATTACCTTCTTTTTACTATATGCGGCAGGTGACTTGTGTTGTTTTTATGTTGGATTACTCAATGGGCTAACATATTGTGACACCCCGCATAATTAAATACCGTTTGATCAAGCCTTTATCAAATTAAATAGGATTTCCATCTGGTTCATTCTTGGCATCACTGTCAAAAACTCATTAATTACTAACCACCTAATGATTAATTAAGTCCGTGTCAAAAAATTTATCTTTTGAATTAACCAAAACATTAAGTACAACAAGAAACCAAGCTATAACCATCACAATACAAATGAGTCTAAACATATTACAAGTATCTGAATAAAGTGCTAGCCGAATAACATTGACTAAAAACAACCAACCCAAAATAAATCTGAACTAAAATAAAATGTACAATAGTCATGAGCAACATGTTCGAAAGTACAACTGAGATACTATCCCTACCTAGGAGTGAATAAGAGAGGCATCTAGTACAACTCCTGCATTACCCACATGTACCGTAACTACGTACCCTAGAATAAGATCAAGTCTGGAGCCCCTGTGGTAAGACACCTAAAAGGTTTTGAAAATATTTGATAGTAAGGGTTAAAACCCAAAACATTTTGAAAATATTTAGCAAGTGACGTAAATTGCAATAAATTAAAAAGCATTAATACTCTTCATATTTAAGTTAATGTCGCACTCTCTTGAGGACCGACTCAATCCTCGACTATTGTACACACCTAACGTTTTTCTATATAAATCATCCAGTCATCTATCCCATAACTAGTCCTCATTATATACTT
Organism: Sambucus nigra; assembly: GCA_949130495.1. Taxonomy (NCBI): domain Eukaryota; kingdom Viridiplantae; phylum Streptophyta; class Magnoliopsida; order Dipsacales; family Adoxaceae; genus Sambucus; species Sambucus nigra. Next base: position 432,744,228 of record OX422211.1, on the reverse strand, counting down.
CCCTATTGCCACTCTACTCGAGCCCGAGTATGTTTAACATATGATTCATAAGTTATATATAACATTAACTTAGCAAATCATTATTTTCAATTGAGACCATATAACATTTTCATAAATTATATATAATCAATACAATTCACTACATGTATTTTACCCGTATATAATTGTTTGCACCATACATACGTATCATCATATTACAACATTCACACATATGCCGTAAATATATATAACTATCCTCCTGAGCAGGCACTCACCGAATGTTCTTTAAAATGCTATCAATCCAGGTGTTCTCATCCACCCAGACACCCTGACTCGGTTAGCACCCCGAATCAATGAAACAAAATAAATGCAGCGGAGGCGGTCATAGTTTCCTCCGAAAATGAGATCGAATAATATCCAAGACATATCACCCCTAACTACGGACGCTATAACCTGGGGACTATACTCACCCTGCTCCTCAAGCCAGGGGATTCACCCACATCGTGCAACCTCTTATGATAGCACTAGAGGGGTAGGCATTTATCATATATATATATATACCATCACACTACCGTATATATATACATTCAATTTAATCCCAACTACAACGTGCACAAAACCCGTAGCACAAGTCCAAAATTGTACCCGAACCTATATTCTGACCCAAATTTAATTAATCATACATTAATTAATTTATTACCTTGGGTGTCACTCAACCAATATACCCAGACTCGCTCACTTGATTTGAAAATAAAATAATCAGAATTTATTATTCCAAATTCTTTTCAATAAGTCTTACACACTTCTTAATTTAAGGTTATTAAATCACTCAATTTAAAACTTAATTTTTCTTTGGGATTGTCACACTAATTAACCCATTAATATCTCCCACAAACAAACCCATACTGTAGCCCCCAAATTCAAAACCCCAAAACAGCAAACTCCAAAACCAATTAACCGAGGGCTGAAACGCGAGAAGGGAAAAAATGCTGCCGAAAAAGCATTCTCGTTCGAACGATTGACTTGTCATTTGGACGACGTTGGCCGTCGCTCGAACGAAAACTAGGTTGTTCGAACGACCCTGGTTTTCTCTCTCCTCCATCGTCACTCCAAATCTATTCGCCATTGATGGCTTAAAAACTCAATTTCTGTTCAGATTTACCTCATTAAACCCTTTAAGATTCACGCTAAATCTACAAATTCAAGACCCTCAATCTAAATAAAACACCCACACAGATTGAAGGTTAATAAATCAAATTTCCAAATGCTCTACATATTTTAAATCTAAATTCATTGAAACCCAAATTTAGATATTGAACTAACCCAAAAATATTACATTCATCTCACACCCACTATGATATGAATAGGAATATGCAACTAATTTAAAAGAAAGTTTAACCACTTGCGCTCTAGGGTTTTTAGGGTCTGAATCTCTTGTTGTAGATGGTGGATTTGATGAAGAATGTCCACACTTGTTCATTATTTAGGCTCCCAAGATTTCTTTAATTGCTCCCTCTTTTGTCCTCCGCTAGATAAGGTTTTTAAAAGTGAGTTATTGCTCTCACACCCTCTCACTTTTAGGGTTTATTACATTAATCCCGTTTTTAGGCTTTATTAAAAGGGCCAAAACACTCTTATATGGGCTCAAATATGTCTAAAAATGTCCTGAGACCCATTTACTACCCAGGGGCACTCTTTTTCGACTTTTTCAACCCATCCAGACTAAACTGTGCACTTAGAATTGCCATCCAAATTATTTTTCTAAAAGTTAATATTCACCTATTAACTTAGTAAATTGTTACTATTAACCTAGTAAATTTAAATCTCATAAATATTAATCGTCTACTCACCGAATTAATATTTAAATAATAATAATTAATTAAATTAAATTAAATTATGACACACAAATAATTTAAAATTCACTGAATTAATTAATTAATAAATTGCCCAAAAATATGAGGTGTTACAAACTTCCCCCCTTACAAGGAAATTTCGTCCCCGAAATGAGATCGTACCTGCGGTGAATAAGTCTGGATACTGCTCCGCATGTCATCCTCCCACTCCCAAGTAGACTCGTTAACACTGTGATGTCCCCACTGGACTCTAACTAGTTGTACCACCTTAGACCGTAGGTTGCACTCATTATGATCTAGGATAGTTACAGGTCTCTCCTCATATAAGACGTTAGGCTGTAAGTCAATATCCTCGAGTGGGATGTGCAAAAAATCCCTCGAACTCCTCTGATATTTCTTCAGCGATGCCACATGAAACATGTCGTGTATCCGCTGAAGGTGATCCAGCAAACCCAATCGATAAGCTACCGTCGCTACTCTCTCAATGATAGGGAAGGGTCCTACGTACTTCAATGCTAATTTCCCTTTCTTGTCAAACCTCGTCACCCCTTTCATGGGAGACACCCGCACCAATACCTGATCTCCAACCTCCAACTCTACATGCCTCCTATTCGCATCGGCATAACTCTTTTTCCTGTCTTAGGCCGAATCAACTCAATATTAGTGGACGTGTCTTGAATCATCTCCAGCCCTAATAGCTTGTTGTCGCCCACCTCTAACCAACAAGTGGGTAAACGACAAGGTCTCCTATAAAGTGCCTCAAATAGGGCCATATTGATAGTGAATTGGTACGAATTGTTATACGCAAACTCTACCAATGGAAGGTATTGCTCCCAACCTCCTCCAAAGTTCAGAATACACATTCTGAGCGTATCCTCTAGCATATATTTACCCTCTTCGTCTGTCTGTCCGTCTGAGGGTGATAGGCGGTGCTCAACTGCAAGTCTATGCCCAAAGCCTCCTGAAAACTCTACCAGAAGTGTGATAAAATATCTTATCTCTATCAAACACTATGTTGATCAGCACCCCATGCAACTTAACTATCTCTGCTATGAATAGCCGCACATACTGCATCGTCTCAAAATCTGTGTGAACTAGCTAGAAATGGGCTACCTTCAACCGATCCACCATCACTTGTATGGATTTGTGACCCTTCTGCGATGTCGGCAACCCCGCAATGAAATCCATAGAAATGCTCTCCTATTTCCATACCGAAATCTCAAGTGGTTATAACATACCTGAAGGCCTCTAGTGGTCCACCTTCACAAGCTAACAAGTGACGCACTGTGAGATAAACTCTGTTATGTCTCGCTTTATCCCCGTCCACCAGTACTGCCTCCTCATGTCCCGGTACAACTTTTCCCCGTCAGGATGCACCGTGAATCTAGAGCCATAGGACTCAGTCAAAATGACATGCTTCAAATACTCATCCTCGGTCACAACTAATCTCCCATTAAAGAGTAGACCTCCCTCTGAACTGATAGAGTAAGACTTTCCACCCTCTGCGAGTAACTGTCTCACCGCAAAACGGATCCTCCGCTTGTGCTCTCACCTCCCGCATGACAATCTCAGGGGTGATCGCTAAAATAGCCATACATGCCCTGACAACCTCATCATCATGCCAAATTTCGCTCCACTTCGCCTTCCAGATTGCTGCTAAGTCTTCCATGGGTTGCCGGCTCAACGCATCTACCACCACGTTAGCCTTACCAGGATGATACTGAATATCAAATTGGTAGTCCTTCACAAACTCTAGCCACTGACTTTGCCTCGTGTTTAGATCATGTACTAAAGTGACTTGTGAGTTGTGAACAAAGTGAACTGCTCTCCTGTCACAATTCTCAAAATCCGACAAACGGGGTGGCCACCCACCGCTGTCGAACTAAGCCGGGCTTGAACTAAATAAATATCATTCTTAGCATGAGACAGAGAGACGTTAATAAATAATCCACAAGATAAAATAATTGAATCAATCCCAACTAATAATAATAAAATAAATGATAAAGATCCATATCATGCTAAATTCCGAATATATCCAATCTCTAATAATGATTTAATAAAATCTGAATAATAAACCGACTGAATCATCCAACTGAAAATCTCTAAACAACTTTGGAACCGATTGGCCCAATAAAACTCAAAAGGTGTCTCATAATAGAATTATGACTAAAAATAAAATATAACTGAAATGCAGTAAATGAAACGAATAACTCCCGCCGCACCTCTAAATGATAAACTCTGATAATCTTATGCAGCTTCTCCAAACTTATCCTGAAAAAGTTAGTTAACGCACAAGGTCAGAGCCCCGAGCATGAATATTCAGTACCCCCCTCAAATAGGATCCTTGAATCCAGACAGTAGCATTATACGCAATAAATATCATAATAGAGTATTTTAAATTAAATAAGATAATTAAACATGATAAATATAAATCACTAACTACCCAAAGGAATCCCCATTTAAAAAGGCACACCAATATGATTTTAAATTCCCAAGTCCCACGATGATAATTTAATTAAATTAACCAACTTTTATTATTCCTCAGTTTATTATGGCGGTCCTCCCGCCTCGAGTGATTTCTCCACCAAAATACACATCCCCTCGTCAAAACGCCGGCTGGCCCGTTTAAACTGTTGGCCCTCGCTGATTATGTCGCTAGTATCTTTTAATACCCATCTTATTATCTTAGGTATTAATTCTCAATTCACAATTTCAAATTACCCCACCCTTTTATCGATGCGAGACCCTCAAAATATCCCTTAGTCCCATACCTAAGGGTCCCCAAGTTATCAATACGTCCTACCCTATGTATAGGAGGATTTTCTAACATAAATCTCAACCTAGTCTCATACCTAGGCTAGCGTAACGACGATAAAGTAACAAAAAATCAGCCCACCCCTGACATGATAAAATCGTGATAATTTACCCTCACTAGTCCCAAACCTAGAAGGCGTAAATCATAAAAAGGCCTACCTACTAGTCCCATACCTAGAAGGCATCATAAAATATACGGAGAGCAATAATACCCAACAACCCGTCATCACAATGATATTTAATAATAACAACAAGTCACACAAATATGCATAAAAATCAACGTACCAAACTATGCATGATAGTTCAATCCATTAAATCTTAATTTAATTATCACCTTGTCATAAACACCAAATTAATCTCATTTAATTATTTTAAACTAAATATACTGCTATTTCATAATTTAAAACATCATAATTCCAATTTCATTATCTCAACACAAATTACATGAGTTATACGCCCCCAAATTCATTTATTACAAAACTAGGATTTTTCTACATGCAACCTACACCAACAAAACCCCAAATCACTCATGAATCCTACGTACCAACGGGTTATGAATATTATTCATATTAAAAGATTTTCATAAAAACAACCCCAAGTTTTATGTCTCCACTTTCTCTAATTAGATTGCTAATTGATTTAAAAAAACATTGAATTTAGGTTTAGGCAACACTTAAAACGCATAATACTAAAGGAAAAGAATAGAGTATTCATGCATGTTATTAACTTTAATCAAAATCTGAATTGAAGGTTGAACTCCTCTTGAGATAACACAAAATAAGCCTTCTAATTTAAGGTTGAAATCTTGAATAAGTTTGGGGCTATGGTTTGTAGATGAAAGGGAGTAATTTTGGAGAGGTCTTCTGGTTGAAAAGTTTGAGAAAAAATGATTTGAAAAGTCCATCCACGAATTAGTTGTGATATATAAAGGATTAAGAGTTTGATTAAGAAAAGAGTTCTAATCAGATACAAACACTCGAAAAATCATTACGAACTATCGTACCATCAAAATGGCTTGAAATTTTAGTATGTTGTAGCGAACGGCGAGACAGGATTGCTGTGAAAAATTCAACTCGGTTGGATGATCGAATTTCTAAAAGTATTATTTTTATCCTCTTTAGCTGGGATCCTCCCCCGATTTTTATGCAAAAAGTTATAATCTCCAAATTTTATTCCCGATTTAAATTCCACTTAAAACCTTATTTTTATATATAAAAACCAACATATTTAATTATTAAAAACAATTAAATCCAAAATTTTATTTTTCTCGAATGTTTCAAAATTAGTTTAAAAATACCTATTTAAAAACATCGGGGTTGCTACATCTCCAACAAGATAATGCCTCCATATCCTTAAAGCAAAAACGATCGCTGCCAACTCAAGGTCATGAGTGGGGTAGTTCCTCTCATGGGGGTTAAGATTTCGAGACGCATAAGTTATAGCCCTCTCCTCCTTCTGCAACACCCCAAAGTCCTTACAAGGATGCATCCGTATGAACCTGACACGCATGCTAATTTCTTCTTTAGCTCATCAAAAGATAACTGACACTGGTCACTCCATACAAATGGCACCCCTTTGCGAGTCAAATTCGTCAACGGACCCGTAATTTTCGAAAATCCCTGAATGAAAAGGCGATAATACCCGGCCAACCCCAAAAAATTACGAATCTCGCTCGGTGTCGTGGGTTGTCGCCACTCAATCATCGCCAATACCTTACTTAGATCAACAACAATACTGCCGTCTGAAATAATATGGCCAAGGAACTGCAACTCCCATAGCCAAAACCCACACTTCTCAAATTTTCCGTATAAATGTTGATCCCGTAATGTCTGCAGAACCTTACACAGATGCTCTGCATGCTCCTCCTCCGTACGCGACTTGACCAAAATGTCCTCTATGAACTGGTCGAGAAACTCTCTGAAAACCTTGTTCACGAGATCCATGAACACTGCTGGCGTATTAGTGAGCCCAAACGGCATCACGCAAAACTCGTTGAATCTATATCGTGAAAGAAATGTAGTCTTAGGGATGTCCTCCTCTCAAATATGCAACTGATAATACCCCGATCTCAAATCAATATTGGAGAAGTACGTCGCTCCTCTCAACTGATTAAACAAGTCATTGATTCTTGAAAATGGATACTTATTCTGTATCGTGACCTTATTTAGCTCCCTGTAGTTGACACACAAGCGGACTGAACCATCTCTCTTCTTCCCAAATAACACATGAGCACCCCACGACGATGTGCTCCACCGAATGAAACCCTGTCCGAAAAGCTTCTGAATCTATTTTCTCAACTCACACATCTCTGAAGGGCCCATGCGGTAAAATCTCGGTCAATTGGTCTCATACTCGGTGCTAGATCAATAATGAATTCAATCTCCCGATTGGGTGGTAACCCTGGTATGTCCTGAAATACATCCTCAAAGTCCCTCATGACTAGAATTGAGTCTATTGGAATCACCACCCCCTGTGAGGTCTCCTCCTCATTGTAAAATAAATGAGTGTGCGACCCTACCTTGGGAAGAGGCATTGCCACTAAAAACATCTCTTTCCCCAGAATGGAGAATATGTTGGTCCTCTCAAAACAATCCACCTTCGCCCTGTGTCCAGCTAACTAATCCATTCCTAGGATAACATCATATCCCTCCATATCTAATAATAAGAGGTCCACTATTAAACTTAGTCTCTTAATTGTAATATTTACTCCTCTACATATCGAGTGTATGAATGACCCACCCCCCATCGATGACTCTACACGCATAAGGAGACTATCGACCGACTCTAACTATCCAACGACTCTTGATAATCTGGTTTTAATGCATGAATGCGATGCACGAGTATAAAAAAGAATCCTATCTTCATGTCCATAAATAGGAAATGTACCTGGACCGCTGACGGTGTCTGAGGTGTTGGTGGAATCAAAATAGCCCAGACGTTATACACATGCCCGTAGTGCAACTATCCCTGCTGTTGTGGGGCTGGTGCTGCTGGGGGATCTGTGCCTGCTGGGCACCCTACTGCTGGACCCTACCTCACTGTGGCCAGTCCTCCTCAGATATCCTGGCTAGACACAACCAAAATAACACCTCTAAAAGTCTCCCCGACGAGGTTGTCCCTGTTGTCCCTGACGAGGCTGTCCCTATTGGTCTCCTCCATTATTCCCTTGGACCTGGTGGCCATGAGGAACTTGCTGCTGATTCGGGCTCTGTTAGCCCTGCCTAAATCCCTGACCTCCTGCTCAAAATATCTTAGCAGGATTCCCCCTTGCGTGTATACTGCCCCTGCTGGCTACCTGTCCGCTGTGCTCCGCTAGTAGCACCCCCAGTTTCCTTGCCCTGCTGACTAGGCTCCCCTCCCCTCTTGCTTCCCTTCATGTGGAAGCGATGGTCCTGGTAGTGTAACGAAGATGCATTAACGACGTTTGAATATGTCTCCAAAGCAGGTTTCCTAATCAAATATTGCCTGATCCTCTAGGCCAAATCATCAATAAATTTTGCCTTCTTTCTTTCCTCGTTGCTCACCTCGTCTGGCACTAAATTAGCCAAACGGGTGAACTCCTCCTCGTACTCTACCACAGAATGATCACCCTGAATCTCCTCCTTATCTCGGTCTCAACTGTGGGTAGAAATTACTTGCGATCGAACCACACTCAGAACTCGGTGATAGTCATCGAATATCTCTCTTTAATAGTGGTCGTCGACTCCCACCACTACAAGGCTTCCCCAATCAGCCTGAATGTAGCCAACATATGTGTTTGGACCATGCTATAGTTGACCATTCACTAGTGTCACTGCATGTACCTCTTCCACTGATAGCATAAAATCACCTCTGCACTGCCCTGAAACTCCGGGGAATGGCCATTCTGAAAGGCCTCCCTAACTCGCTGCCACTCCGATAGCCCCAGGTGCCTAAACTACTGGGGTCACTAGCTGTTGTGGATGAGGTTGAGGGAAGTGTACTTCCATGGCTATCATGGCGACATTGACCTCCTCGGCCACAATATCAGCTACCTGCTCTGTGGACACAAACCCCTGCGGGGGCTGCGACGGTGAAACCTCAGGATCCAGATGATCCTCTCTCTCTCTACCCCTAGTTATTGCCCTGGCAGGTCTACCTCTCCTGGGAAGCATCTGAATTTCAATACAAGTTGTATTGGTTAAATGTTCATACAAATCTTAGTAGCAGAAGTACGATATCATACAGGCATAAAGATGAGTCAACAGTCCCAATAATAGGGATCTATATCAAAAGAACACTACGCTGAAGTCGTAGTAAGCCGTAAAGATCCTATGGACCAGATGCTCTGATACCATTTGTGACACCCTGATCAAGCCTTTATCAAATTAAACAAGATTTCCATCTGGTTCATTCTTAGCATCACTGTCGAAAACTCATTAATTACTAACCACCTAATGATTAATCAAGCCGGTGTCAAAATTTTATCTTTTGAATTAACCAAAACATTAAGTACAATAAGAAACCAAGATATAGCCATCAAAATATAAATGATTCTAAAAATATTACAAGTTTGTGAATAAAGTGCTAGCCGAATAACATCGACTGAAAACGATCAAACTAAAATAAATCCGACACATGGAAAATAAAGTCAATACAATCTGAACTGAAATAAAATGTACAACTGTCATGAGCAACATGATGCAAAGTACAACTGAAATACAATCCCTATCTTGGAGGGAATAAGAGAGGCGTTTAGTACAACCCCTACATCACCCCACATGTACCGCATCTATGTACCCTAGAATAATATCAAGTCTGGCTCCCTTGTGGTCAGACACCTAAAAAGTTTTGAAAATATTTGGTAGCAAGGGTTTGAACCCAAAATATTTTGAAAATATTTAGCAAGGTAAATAAATTGCAATAAATTAAAATGCATTAATGCTATTCATATTTAAGTTAGTGTCGAACTTTCTTGAGGACCGGCTCACCCCTCAACTATTGTGCACACCAAATGTTTTTCTATATAGCCCATTTAGTAATCTATCCCATAACTAGTCCTTGTTATATAATTCCCTCTTACCACTTTACTTGAGACCGAGTATATTTAACATATGATTCATAAGTTATATATAACATTAACTTAGCTAACCATTGTTTTCAATTGAGATCATATAACATTTTCACAAGTTATATATAATCAATACAATTCACTACATGTATTTTACCTTTATATAATTATCTTCACCATACATACGTATCATCATATTACAACATTCACACACATGCCGTAAATATATATAGCCATCCTCCTAAGTAGGCAATCATCGGACGTTCTTTAAAATGCAATCAATCCAAGTATTCTCATCCACCTAGACACCCTGACTCAGTTAGGTCCCCGAATTAGTGAAATAAAATACACTCAGAGGAGGCGGTCATAGTTCCCTCTTGAAATGAGATCGAATCATACCCAAGACATCTCACCCCTAACTACGGACGCTATGACCTAGGGACTATACTCACCCTACTCCTCAAGCCAGGGGATTCACCCTCATCGTGCAACCTCCTATGATAGCACTAGAGGGGTACGCGTTAATCAAATAAATAATCACCGACATTTATGGACACACACAATATATATACACTATCACACTACTGTATATATACATTAAATTTAATCCCAGGTATATCGTGCATAAAACTCGTAGCACTAGCCCAAAATTATACTCGGGTTTATATTCAGACCCAAACTTAATTAATCACACATTAATTAATTTATTACCTTGGTGTCACTCAACCAACATACATAGACTCGTTCACTTGGTCCGAAAATAAAATAATTAGAATTTATTATTCAAAATTCTTTTCAATAAGTCTTACACACTTATTAATCTAAGGTTATTAAATCACTCAATTTAAACCTTAATTTTCCTTTGGTATTGTCACACTAATCAACCCATTAATATCTCCCACAAACAAACCCATACTGTAGCTCCAAATTCAAAACCCCAAAACAACTAACTCCAAAAATGAACTGAAGGCTAAAACATGGGAAGGAAAAAAAGTTGTTGAAAAAGCATTCTCGTTCGAACGACTGGCCTATCATTTGAACGACGTTGGCTGTTGCTTGAACAAAAACCAGGTCGTTTGAACGAACTTGGTTTTCTCTCTCCTCCATCGTCACCCCAAATCTGTCCGCCATTGATGACTTAAAAACTCAATTTTCGTTCAGATTTACCTCATTAAACCCTTTAAGATTCTCACTAAATCTACAAATTCAAGACCCTCAATCTAAATTAAACACCCACACAGATTGGAGGTTAATAAATAAAATTTCCAAATCCTCTACAGATTGTAAATCTAAATTCATTGAAACCCAAATTTAGATATTGAACTAACACAAAAAGATTACATTCATTTTACACCACAATGATATGAATAGGAATATGCAATTAATTTAAAAGAAAGTTTAACCACTTGCCTTCTAGGATTTGTAGGGTCTGAATCTCTTGTTGTAGATGGTGGGTTTGATGAAGAATGTCCACACTTGTTCTTAATTTAGGCTCCTAAGATTTCTCTAATTGCTCCCTCTTTTGTCCTCCACTTGATTAGGTTTTCTAAAATGAGTTATGGATCTTACACCCTCTCACTTTTAGGCTTTATTAAGTCAATCCAATTTTTAGGCTCCTGGGCATTATTAAAAGGACCTAAACACTCTTATGTGGGCTAAAATATGTCTAAAAACGCCCCGAGACCCATTTACTACCCATAACACTCTTTTTCGGCTATTCTGACCCATCCGGACTCAACCGTACACTCAAAATTGCCATCCAAATTATTTTTATAAAATTTAATATTCACCTATTAACTTAGTAAATTGTTACTATTCACTTAGTAAATCTAAATCTCATAAATATTAATCGTCTACTCACCGGATTAATATTTAAATAATATTAATAATAATTAATTCAATTAAATTATGACACACAAGTAATTTAAATTTCACCGAATTAATTAATTAATAAATTGCCTAAAAATACGAGGTGTTACACATGTGTAGATAGTGGAATACCCCTTGTCTTAACTCTGCATCAACATGTAAGGACATATTTTCATAGGTCCGTTATCAATTTGTTATGTCATATACCGATACACCGTCGAAAAGCATTCAAGAGCAATCTACATCAAATACGGATCCAAATTATTCAAGTTCTTCATCATTCAAGACTCCGCGAAGTTTACTTTGGTAAGGTTATGTTTTAAATACCTTAACTTTTCACTTAGAGCTTTTGGGATATTTTTACAAAATATTTTTTCTAAAAGATTTTGTTTTCGGACACCTTTCAGTAGAAAAATCATAACTAATTCGTAAAAATTCAGAATGATACGAAACTGACGGCCACGCGTTCGTATCGAAATTTTCTACAGGCACACGTGAAATGTCGTTTGAACGACATAGCTTGTCATTAGATGTCGTTCGAACGAGCTCGAGTTTCGAGGCAGTGTATTTTTATATAAATACTCATTAAATGAGTCCGTTTTTATTAAGAAGTTCATACGTTTTGACGAACAGAAAATCCGCTAAACCAGAATCCTTTTTTCGGCTTCTTCTTTTAGGGTTTAATCCCTCTTTGTTTTCAATTCACAAAACTCCCATCTTGCTTTCGTGAATTGTTTTGTTGTTGAAGAACACACCTTGCTACTGTTTATCTTTGTGGGGAGAACTCTACAACCGGAGAGCTGCGTGCTATTGTGGAGGGAGTCCTTATAAAGATCACAACTTGTAAAGAAGCCGTTTCTCTTCTTCACTGCTGCCCTCTTGGAAAGGAAAAGTTCCAGCCGAGACATTGAAACCGACACCTGCGGGTATTTCGTATGTCACCCTATTTCATTGTAATTCGTGTAAGCCGTGTTCTTACAAATTATAGTGAAATAAAAGGTTTTGCCCCTTTGGGGGATTTTTCCTGGAATTGTTTGTTTTATCCTGCATGCTTTATGTTTTTGGATAAATCATCTAGATGCATGTTTTAGGATTTAACTAAAATTTGGGATTAATTAAAATTGGATTTTATTTGAGAAGTCGCAATATTTTCGCTGTAGCGATTATACAAATTGGTATTAGAGCTTATTTAAGCGATCTCCTCTTTACACAACATCATGTTATGCCTCAACAGGAGCCTCACTATGGCCTTCGACATATCCCTCTACAAAAGCGCTAACATGGCCCTCTACAAGAGCCTCTATATGTTGCTCCTCATTATGGCCCTCTATAGCTCCTGATAAGGCTTGAATTTGTTCCTGGAACTTCCTCTCAGAAGTAGTAACCAATTTCCTCTTTGAATGGATGTAACATATAACTTTATCTATTTGTTACATGTATTAAATTGTGATCAAATGTTAATAACTAACATATTTGAATAACTAACATAAATAGATAACATCTGAATAATTAACATAAATGAATAACAAACATACATGAATAAATAACAAACACTAATAACTAACATAAATGAATAACTAACATACATAGATCACATATGAATAATTAACATATATGAATAACTAACATACATAAACAAATAACAAACAATAATAACCAACAAATAAAGATAAATATATGTACATGAATAGATAAAATGATCCCCGCAGTGTTCAATGTTCAATCCCAACAAGGTCCCAATGAAAGAAAAGAAAATATATAAAAAGAAATGTTGATTCGGGGCAATGGCCCCGAAATATTCATATCATCTCAGCATAAAACTAACGAGGAAACTAACCCATCTCGTTACCCTTGCCTCGAATGAAGTTATTCACATAACTTACTTTGCTTTCTCACAAATGAGACTCGTAGGGGATTACAATTTGGGATAATGTCCTGAATGATGCCAAGTTAAAATGAATAACATCATTCGTAGGAAACATAACGATACTGGACTTATTTTTGTTGGTTTTATTCCGAAAAATCCCCTAATAAACTGACATATGTCTTTCATTAAAGACAACTTGAATAATTCATTATTCGTTTAAAAAACCAACATAAATTTTCAAAAACCAATTCCATTTTCAAAAACCAATTCCATTTGCCAATAGAAGTTTCAAATGATTCGTTGGATGTTAATTCAAAATTAAATCATCTAGAAGAAACTTTCAAACTTTGGACACACCAACAAAGTTTCAAATCTTTAGGTTTCAATCGTTGCTAAATTAGTGTCCGAAATTTTTAAATGGCATGGTTTGTTGCTTTATGAAAATTTTAAACTTTTCAGATGAAGTTTTCGTATGTTTATGAGGAAAATGATGTTTATAGTAATTTAATTTTGAGTACTAACCTGTTTGAATTAATTTGTTGTTAATGATTTGTTGTTGGACTTTGAAGTTGAGAGGTTTTTATATTAGAAGTTGATATGTTTACATGGTAGAAGTTAAGAGGTTTAAAGGTTAATATGTGTGGTAAAGAGGAGGTAAAGTGTGTAAAATGAAAATTTTCAACTTAAATTGTGGGCAACCCATATATGGTATAATAAAGTAAAAAATACATTTGTGCGGTCTTTTGGAATAAAAAATGGGGTGGCCTTTAGCAGCACCCATATGAAATTAAATCAATACCCATAATGCTTTAAAAATTAATCTGATCACAAAAGGGGATACATTGTATTCCTTAAGCCTCAACCATAGGTTGATGTTTCCAAATAAAAACTTCGTGATTTGGTGGTTACACTTGTTTATTGAAATCTACTATTTAAATCAAATGAGCTCATATATTAGTTACATAATGTTAAAACAACTACTTGTGATGTGATCATTAGTATAATAGTATTAGAAGAAATTGTATAAAAATACAATTCTAGGTTAATTGAGGTAACTTTGAGACTAATTTTAGGTGGGACCCACACGTCAGAGGTGATAGGTCAAAGTACCTGCGCGATTATCGTCGAGAGGAGAATATCTTGGTATACTCATTTGTTTAAAACTATTAAGGAATGAATGAAAAATTGGGACTCAAAATAACCCACTTGAACACAAGCTACTCGGTATAGCTAATGTAAAAGTTTTTTCCCACATTGGAAAAATGTGAGAAAGTGTTGAAGTTAATATTCCCCAAATTTGGTACTAGGCATTGAATGTATTGGCGTGCCCCATCTCTTTCAAGGGTAAATGGCCTACACCACGCATGGTTAGCTTTGGCCAAAAGCCCACATGCACGCGCGCACTGCCATCGCCGTCCGACCTAGCCTGCCTGTGCCCGTGTCTGGGTCAATGGGTCTTTCTTGAGTAAATATTAACTTTTTGGACAAAATTTAAAAGGGCTTATTGGGATTGAATTTTGAGCATTTTTATTTTTCCCAACCCGAATCGGCTTTAATTAATTAATAAATTACACTAATTAAAATGTCATTGTTTTAATAATTTTAATTAATTGAAAAAATGATTTAATTTGAACAATTGAAGGGCTTTAACTGTTCATGATTCAATCAGGAATGTTGAAGGGTTATGACTGTATTTAACAGTCACTACTTTCTTAAGAAAAAACACCTATTTAAGGCTATAAATATGAGCCCCCTTTCAGTTTTCCTGTAGAACAAAATTCCTAACTTCTTTCCAAACTTCATCCTCCTTAAAAGTCAGAGAGTTTTAGACCATTCTTACTCCGTGGAACCACCATATTGTAGTGCTTCCAATGGTAATTGAAGACTGTTTTATCCTAGGAGACAAACGCCCATTGTTAATGCCATAAGCACCATAAGCGGGGGTGAATTCTATCTTATAGAGAGACTGTGCAATGTTCGACTCGGTCTTAAATCTTCTATATGATTCCAAAATTCACGAACTGTAAGTTCGTCTTTCTTTTATGTTTTTTCATACCATACTGTTTTAATATATTTATTTTGCATTTACTCTTTTGACATTAATTGTGTCTATTACTGATCATTATATATCTATAAGGAACAACAATCTTAAGACATGATATTTTTTATTCAACTGTGCCTATTAGTTTCTTACTAAATAAATTGTTCACATGTTTGGAATGTTATTGTTATTAAAATAGTAATTGTTGTAATAAACGATTTTATCAAATATAATACAATATGTTTTCAATAAAACTTTATAAACTGTCGCATTATAGCATAATTTTTTCCATAATTATATTCTTGAATATTTATGATCTTCATATTGTATAAATGGGTTATGTTAAATCTTTAACAAAAATAATGATTACATCATCATGTGAAAATTGCTAATGTTTCTTCGAATGAGTTGTCTATTAATATTCATGCTACCATTTCTACTATTCATATATCATGTGGAGAAAAATCCATTAAATTTAATGGTTCTGATTTTAAAAGCTGGCAACAAAAAAATGCTATTTTACTTAACCACCATAAATCTTGTAAAATTCATTAATGAGGATGCTCCTGTGAAACATGATAACAAAATAGATAAGATAACTTTGGCAGCCGTAGAAGCATGGATACATTATGATTTTATTTGCAAAAACTATATCCTTAAAGGATTGGAAAATACATTATATAATGTGTATAGTACAATCAAAACAACTAAGTTGCTATGGGGGTATTTGGATATAAAGTATATGCCGAGGATGTCGGTATGAAGAAATTCATTACCGGTAGATTCTTAGATTTCAAAATGTTGGATTCAAAGATTGTCAGGAGCCAAGGCAAAGAGCTTCAATTAATATTTCATGAAATAAGTTCTGAAAATATGATTTTAAGTGAAGCATTCCTAGTTGTGATAGATATTAAAAAATTATGGCCGTCTTGGAAAGATTTTAAAAATTATTTGAAACATAAATGAAAAGAAATGGTGCTCGAGGACTTAATTGTTCAATTAAGGATAGAAAAGGATAACCAAATGTTAAAAAAAAATAACTAATCATGTTATGTCAGAAAAGACAATGTAATTGAAGATAGACACAAATTCAACAAAAAGAGGATGCATAACAATGAAGGCAAAAGTCAACAAGGCGGTTCTATAAAGAAGTTCAAGGGAAAATGTTTGAATTGTAATAAGCAAGGTCGTAGAATCAAGGACTGTCGCAAACCAAAGAAGTAAGAGAACTTCAAAAAGAAGGCACCTCAAGCTAACACGACTGAAATTGATAACTTGTGTGACAATCTTGTAGATATACATCACTTTGCAGTTGTCTCCGAAGTGAATTAGGTGGGCTACACCAAATAATGGTGGGTTAATACAGGCTCGAATAAAAATATATTCACAACCTACCAACCAATTGAAAGTGGAGACCAACTAATTTTGGGTAACTTTTTAACCTCGAAGGTTGAAGGCCAGGGCAAAGTTGTGTTAAAAATGACTTCAGGAAAGCATATTGCCCTCAACGTGTTACATGCCCCTGACATTCATAAAAATATTGTTTTTGGCTCCGTGTTAAGCAAGAAAGGTTTTAAGCTTGTCTTTATTGGAGATAAATTTGTTCTCTCCAAAAATGGAATGTATGTAGGGAATGGCTATATGTATGGTGGGATGTTCAAAATGAACATCATGACTTATGTAACAAAAATTGACGATAATGATGATGATGATAATAATAATAATAATAATAATAATAATAATAATAATAATAATAATAATAATAATAATAATAATAATAATAATAATAATAATAATAATAATAATAATATGATATCTTCTTCTTATATGCGTAAGTCTATGAATGTGTGGCATGGTAAACTAGTACATGCTAATTATAATAATTTAAGCAAATTAATTCACTTAGAATTAATTCTTAAATTTAGTAATGGTACAAATCATACATGTGAAACGCGTGTAGAAGCTAAATTAACGAGAACACATTCCCATTCATTTGAAAGGAGTAGTGAACCCTTAGATTTAATTCACACTGATATATGTGATTTAAAATTTGTTCAAACTAGATGTGTAAAAAGAACTTTATTATCTTTGTGGATGATTGCACTAGATATTGCTATATTTATCTATTAAGAAGTAAAGATTAATCAATTAAAGTATTTAAACAATACAAGAATAAAATCGAAAAAAGATTTAGGAATTAAGAAGAGATAGAGGTGGTGAATACGAATATCCTTTTAAGGAAATATTTTTATAAAATGACATTATTCACCAAATTATGCTCCTTACTCACCTCAGTCTAACGGTATTGATAAACAAAAAAACCGAACTCTAAAATAAATGGTGAATGCTATGTTGATAAGATTTGGTTTACCTCAGAACATGTGGGGGAAGCATTGCTTTTCACTAATTATATTCTCAACGAATTAATTCACATGAAAACCAACAATATACCCTATGAAATGTGCAGAGGTCGCAAATCTTCTTACAAATATTCAAAAGTGTGGGGGAGTCTTGCAAAGGTATTGATTCTCGACCCTAAAAGGGTGAAAATTGCTCCTCAAACCATTGATTGTATATTCATTGGTTATGCTAACAATAGTAGTGCATGTCGATTCCTTATGCATAAATTTGACATTCCTAACATTCGTGTTAAAACTATTATAGAGTCAAGGAATGCATCATTTTTTGAAAATATATTTCCTTATAAGAGTGCACAAGAAACAAGTTCTCATAAAAGAACTCTCGAAGCTATGAGTAGTGATTCTCAAAAGGTCAATAAAGATAATGAGGATAAACCTAGACGTAGTCAAAGAGATAAGACATCAAAATATTTCGATCTGAATTTTCTAACTTATATGTCAGACAACAGTCAAAGAGGCTATATCCACTCCAAAAGATTCATATTTGGAGGAAGATATTAATAATGAAATGTAATACATTATTCAAAATTATATATGGGAACTAGTGGATCTTCCAATAGGAACCAAAAACTTAGGGTGTAAATGTATCTGTTGATGTAAAAAATTAGATTATCTCTAATTAATCAATCACAGATTGATTAAATAAGACATAAGATTTTTAAAGTGGTTCAGCCTTATAAGAATGGCCTACGTCCACTGTTTTTGTATTGCTGACTGTTTGTCTGGAATTCTCGATATGTGGTTTATCCAAAAATCCAGAGTCCCCTTCTAATGAGGAGGTTACAATGTATTTATAGCCTTGAGGCTGTACGTGTGAAAGGATAATGCGCTGTTATCTAGTAGACATATACATCTGTACGATAATAATGAGCATTTAATGCGCAGTCGTCTCTTTGATTCTCTTGATTTGGATGCTCTGTACGCTAAGTAGCTCGGACCACCTAAGTAGCTCGGGACCCATGAGTTGCTCAGGGAGCCTAAGTTGATCGGTACGCTTGAGCTGTTCAGAATGTATGAGTTGCTCGTAGCGCTTGAATAGCTCGGTGGCAGTGAGTTGATCTGTAGAAATATTTGTAGTTGCCACGTTGGTTAACACGTGTCTTCAAATGATGGGTCCACATCAGTAGAATAAATTTGGTATCAAAAGAAGCCCCCAATGTTTCATAGTTTGATGTTGAAGAAAAGTATGGAACATTCTACTTGAAAACTGCATAGATTCTTGGTTTGTATGGTTTTTAGGAAAACATTCGTTGTATATAACTCCTTTTTGAGCGCATAGTATTAGGCCTGACCGTTTCGATATTTGTGCCCCTTTTCTTCTTTTAACCGTCGGATACGCAAACGTCCTCCCTTGTAATCATTGTTTTTCTCTATTCCAGAGGTAAAGTATTTAAGCGCGGCAGAAATCCTATCGTCTTTCACTTTTCAAATCTGTATCTTTGAACTCTTCATTTTCTCTCTATCTTGTGCCTTCGTTCTTTTCGTCGTTCGTTGTCACCTGATCTCTTTTTCTCTGTAAGATTTTCTTCCCTTTCTTTTATTTACTTGTTCATCATGGTTTATCTTGTTGAGTCATTGGATAAATTTCGGTATGAATTTTCAATCCCTTCGTGGGTTATTTTGGAAGAACTTTCTGAACCTTCTGATTATTTTTCTTTGGCTGAGGGACATTAGTTCCCAAGTCTCTTTGGGGCCGAATGTGGCTTTTCTTTTACTTGCTCTGCCTGCATCCTTATTAATTCTTTTTATTTCTTATCTTTATTAGTTTATGGCCAGGATGGAGCTCTTATCAACTTATGACACATAATTGATGAAGAAATGCAATGACTATTTCAAAGTTGGTCATGCAGATCTAAATAAAGCTCAAATCATTGATATCCTCAGTTCAGATACTTCTGAACGAGCAGTTGAAGCTTACCAGTACCTGAAGTGTTTGCTTGATTGTGAAGTCGCCAACAATATGGCATTCTATGAGATGATTGAAGATCTCCAAGGAACTATCGAGGAACTCCAACAGCAATATAAAGAATCTTCTACCCTTTTGCACTAAGGATATGAGGAAAAAATATCAACAACTGAGTGCTGACAAAGGGTATGACAAATTTATCTCTGCTTATGAGAAAAAAGAAAGTGTTCTAAAGCTTGAAGTTGAAGAGCACATGCATATCGCCAAGTTATTAGAGTAGGATAACATTGCCTTGCAAGAGGAGATAAAAAACTCAAGTCTGCTGCATCTTCCTCGGGAGCCTTGGTTCCTGTTAATGATGAAGGTTTCTCTTTCTTGGAGGTAGAAAATGCCAACTTACGAGATGAGTTGGAAACTTTGAAAAGGGATGGATCCTCCTCATCTACTCGCGGATGAGAAAGATCTTCTCGTGGACGAGCTAGGGCTGGTCGGGTCTCTATTGAAGAGGCTAGAACGCATGCAGCTTTAGAAAATCAGGCCTTTCAGTTGGTGGCGAAGAACCAAGCCGTAGTAGAAATGTCTAAGAAGATTCTGAACTTCAGCGAATAACTATCTACCCAGAGTTCTGCCTTGGAAAGCAAAGAACTTCTGATGAATAATCTCCACGAGCAACTGGAGAGGTTAACTTACCAATTTCATAAATAACCCAGAGAGTTTTGGATGGCTGGGTATAATGAAGCCCTTTACCATCTTGATGCTCGAATCCAGCAATCAAATAACGAGGGGTACAAGCAGGGATGGTTAAATGCTATGTGTGTGCTACAATTGGACCAGGGACATTATTTATGGGATTATTATGAGCCTGGAGTGCTTGATTTACCCGTACCTCCTTTTAAACTTGATTTTAGTTGGATTCCTGCTCGTACAATTCCTCGATGTCTGATCTTCAAGTATCTTGGTGATTACAGTCTTCATGCCAACTTCGAGATATCTCTCCCAGAACATTTACTTGATCGTCCATCTATAATGATGTTAGAATGCTGAGAGATGTAAATTTTATAAATTCTCCTTATGCCTTAGATGATCCTCCTGCTGGAGTAGAACCTGTTTCAAAGGCAGAAGGGAAAAAAACCAATAGAATAGGATTTTTTATGTAATGAAGTATATTTTTCACAGCATATGTAATTCTACTTGATTTGAATGAAGAAATTTTTAGCCTTTTGACATTCTATTTTCTTCTAAATAGTTTATAGAATATCCTCGTTTGCTTGTTATTTTGTTTTTGGATAATGGAACTTGTCCTATCTATTATTCGATTATAGTGACTTGTCAGTCTTTGGGCCTAAGTAATGAAATGATTTGCATCCCATGTTCCTGCTTAGTTTAACCAACTGGAGTTGATTGTATTTAATTTTCTGACCAACCAGAGTTGGTGGTAATTGAATCGCCGACCAACCGGAGTTGGTGGCAATTGATTCCCGAAAAACCGGAGTTGGTGGAAATTTGTTCCTGACCAACCGGAGTTGGTGGTAATTGATTCCCGACCAACTGGAGTTGGTGGTAATTAGTTCCCGACCAACCAGAGTTGGTGGTAATTGGTTTCCGACCAACCGGAGTTGGTGGTAATTAGTTCCCGACCAACCGGAGTTGGTGGTAATTGATTCCCGACGAACCAGAGTTGGTGGTAATTAGTTCCCGACCAACCGGAGTTGGTGATAATTGGTTCTCAACCAACCGGAGTTGGTGGTAATTAGTTCCCGACCAACCGGAGTTGGTGGTAATTAGTTCCCGACCAAACGGAGTTGGTGGTAATTGATTCCCGTCCAACCGAAGTTGGTGGTAATTAGTTCCCGACCAACCGGAGTTGGTGGTAATTGGTTCTCGACCAACCGGAGTTGGTGGTAATTGACTAAAGGGTGAAAAGTAGCGCGTGTCAAGACGCTAATCGTTGTTTTCGTTTCACCTCCTCAATACAAAAACCTAAACTTATGACTACACTCAAAAAGGGAGTATAGCGACCAAGTCCGGGTATCGAAAATCCACAGAGACGAGTTGCTAGAATTTATAGGATTTAATACTCCTAAAATAAAAGTGTAAAAGGTGATAGGTTGGAAATAAAGAAAAGGAAAAAATTAAGAAGTTAAGTTTAAACTTGAATTAATAAAACGAGAGTCGGGATCGTGTCCCCACCATGGGCTAAACAACTAATAATTAGATTTTTGGTTCGAAAACATTTAATCGAGCATTTTCAATTAAGTATAAACATCACACAATAAGGAATTTAACCCAAAGTTGCGAGATTAAACATTTAACAAAAAATGATCACACGCATCTTAAATTCGGATTACCGCTATAAACACTAACGTTGCATGACAAAGAAAGTTAAACGCATAATAATCTGACGTTAATACGCGAGGTTTCAATTAAATGCAATTTTACACAAAACCTAATTTTCGGAGCTCAGCTCCCATCAATGGCGGAAACGCAATCCCAACCCGTTATCTACTGATAATACATGGATTAAACTACTTTAAACAACAACTAAACTAATTAAAGCAATAAATAACAACAATAAACTAATTTGAAAGCAAGGAAACTAGTTATCAAAGCAAGAAATAAAGAAATACAACTATATAAATGGAGAGGATGATGAATAGTGCACTTACAATCCACAAATGAGGCAAACCCAAATGAGAGAGAAAATGAGCTCTCAAAACCCTAACCCTAACCTAAAAATGAAAGATATATCTTCTAAGAAAAGCCCCAAACATTCTATTAATACCCCAAAATAAACCCCAAACAAAACCAAGCCAAAAACCCCAAAATAAGTCACATTTCGTCCATATCTGATGGGACCGGTCGACCACTATTTTGGGACCGGTCGACCGCACTTTTGGAATTTGCCTTGGGCCGGAGACAACCCCCTTTTCCACTTTGAACCAATTTTGACGCGTTGCACGAAAACGACTATAACTCCCTCATACGGAATCGAAATGAGGCGTGGTTGGAACCGACGCGAAGATAATTCAATTATCTACATGATTATGTTTTGAAACCCTCCAAATTATACAGTATGAAATTACCAAAATTTCCCTTGAAGTAGAAGAAAATACCGAAACCTTCCGAAAATGAGCATAACTTCCACATACGGAGTCAGAATGACGCACGGTTAGTGGACACGGAAAGATAATTTGATGATATACATGTTGGTAACTTAATTACATAAAAAAATAGTGAGTTTGAAAAATACAAAATGCCCTTGAAGTAGAATTCAACGACGTAACTTCTCTGAAATGCAACCGAACCTCACTTTTAGCGTTCCAATACCTACAAAAGCACAAATAACCCCTAAAAAGCATGTATATATCTAAATCCAAGGTTGGCTGGTTAATGAGCATAATTATAGGCATTTAGGACCGTAAAAGTGCTAGAATGCATAAAGATAATGGGCGAAAATATGCAATATTCGATACGATTCAGTAATTAGTTCCCGACTAACCGAAGTTGGTGGTAATTGATTCGTCGACCAACCGAAGTTGGTGGTGATTGATTCCCGACCAACCGGAGTTGGTGGTAATTGTTCTGAATTTGATGTGTAGTGTGTAGCACTAATATTTCAAAAAATTTTAACAAAAAGAGAGAAACTAGGTAAAACATTCAACACTTTATTCATACTGAAGAAATTGCATTACATAGGAATTTCAATTACTGATAATACTTGCGCAGATGCTCTGCATTCCATGCATTCTTGAATTCTTCTCCGTCCAAGGTTTCAATCCTCTATGTCCCTGGAGGGTCCATGCCAGTTGGCTTCCAATTTGTTATTCTTTTGTATTACTTTCTTCAATGCATAATCCCCTTCCTTAAAATCACACTTCTTCACTCTTTTGTTATAGAACAAAGATGTTTGTTGTTGATATGCTGCATTCCTGACCTCTGCTTCTTCCCTGACTTCTTCGAGCATATCCAGGTCTAATCTTCTCATTAAATCAATGACAGGAGAATTGAAATTAAGCACCATGTGCGTAGGTAGGCCCAATTCAGCAGGTATGACAACTTTACTTCCAAACGCCAGCATGTATAGAGACTCTCCTGTTATTGCTCGTGGTGTGGTACGATAAGCCCACAACACAGAATGTAGCTCGTTAATCCAATTTCCTTTTGCATCATCTAGTCGTTTCTTCAAACCATTCAGCAACATTCTGTTTTTCACCTCAGTTCACCCATTGCTTTGGGGATGGCCTGGTGCAGAATGGATCTTCAGTACATTGGATTGATGACAATACGCAGCAAAATCCTCGTTATCAAACTGGGTTCCATGGTTAGTAATGAATGCATGTGGTAGACCATATCTGCAGATAATACTGTTCCAAATAAATTGATAGACTTTATCGTATGTCATATCAATGAGAGGCTCTACTTCCACCCATTTGGTAAAGTAATCCACAGCAACCACGAGGTATTTAAATCTTCCCCTGGTCGTTAGAAGTGTCCCGACCAAGTCTATTCCCCACATGGCGAATGGCCATGGAGAAGTGATGGGTGTTAATAATGCTTGGGGAGTTCTTCGGATAGAAGAGAAGCGTTGGCATTTATCACACTTCTTGGCATAAGCTATACAATCAGCTCTCATCGTCGGCCAATAATACCCATGCATTGTTATTCTTTGCAAAAGCGTTCGACCTGCCACATGGGCTCCGCAAGACCCTTCATGAACCTCTTCGATAAAATCTTTCACTTCAGAGGGGTGGACACATCTTTGTAGCCCTGCTATAATTCCTCGTCTATATAAAATGCCATTGGTCAATACATAACGAACAACTTTAAACTTTAGTTTCTCGGCTGCGAGTTTATCAGTTGGCGAAGTCCTCTCTTCAATATAGGCCCTGATGGGGTCCATCCAATATGGTCCCAAGTCAAGGGCGATGAAGTTTATCGTCAGATCTTTATCGATGCTCCGACCAGCCAGGATTTCTATTAAGATTGTTCTTCGTAGCTCGGTGCGTGTGGCTGATGCTAACCGAGCTAGTGCCTCTGCTCTTGCATTCTCCAATCTTGATATTCTGATCAACTGAACTGCAGTAAAGTTCGATACGACCTCCATTGCTTTTGGATGATACTTAACCATTAATTCTCCTTTTGCTGCATATACCCCCAGAATTTAATTTACGATTAACTGTGAATCACTGAATACAACGACTTGCTCTGCCTTCATGGTTTTGGCCAGACTTAGACCCACGATCATTGCTTCATATTCGGCCTCATTATTAGAAGCCTTAAATTGAAGCGCAGAGCATACTCCACATCAATCTCATTCGGACTGTTTAAAATAATCCCTGCTCCACTGCCCGTAGTGCACGAAGAGCCATCCACATACGAATTCCATATAGGTACTTCATCATCAAATTTTTGGTCTGACAGAGTTCCTTAGTGGAATATTTGGTGCTTCCTTTTGTCCTGCACTGGCACTTCTTGCTGCTCGTTGATCATCTTCTCTTGCTCGTCTACCGACGTAAGTGGTCGGAGTTTAAATTTGATGATCCTGTAACATCCACAGGTTGGTCTGTTTTTAACTCTTGCTCGTCGGAGGAATTCTCCCATGTAAATTCTGTGATAAAATCCGCTAGTGCCTGCCCTTTGAGCGACAATCTAGGCTCATAAATTATATCATATTCACCAAGTTCCACTGCCCAGTACGTCAATCTACCTGATTTCTCCGGTTTATGCAGAGCTTATCTTAATGGCATATCGGTGTACACCACTATAGTATGGGCTTTGAAGTATGGCCTCATCCTTCTGCTTGCTTCAATCAGTGCTAGTGCCAACTTCTCCAGCCTTGGATATCTGATTTTTGCTCCTCAAAAAGCCTTGCTGGTGTAATAGACTGGTTTTTGTACTCTGTCCTCCACCCTTATCAACACCGGGCTAACGGCATTCTCTGATACTGCTAGATACAAGTATAATCTTTCTCCCATCATTGGTCTGGACAAGAACGGAGGTGACCCCAGATATTTCTTCAATTCTCGAAAGGCCTCCTCACATTCATCATTCCATTCAAAAGTTTTTCGGAGTGTTTTGAAGAATGGTAGGCACCTGTCAGTTGCTCGTGACATAAACCTATTAAGTGCTGCAACTCGTCTTGTGAGACTTTGCACTTCCTTCTTCGTCGTTGGAGATCGTAGCTCCAATAGAGCCTTGATCTTTTCAATATTCGCCTCAATTCCTCGTTGTTTAACAATATATCCGAGAAACATGCCTTCTCGTACTCCAAATATGCATTTGGTGAGATTCAGTTTCATTTGATATTTCTCTAGTTGATCAAAGGTCTGGCTTAGGTCAACTAGATGATCAGTAGCTTTCTTGCTCTTCGTCAGCATATCGTCAATATAAGCTTCCATGTTATGACTGATTTGCTCCGCAAACACCTTATTCATCAGCCGCGGATATGTCGCACCTGCATTTTTAAGTCCAAAAGGCATAACATTATAGCAATAAGTTCCCTTTGGGGTGATAAAAGAGGTGCTATCCCTGTCTTCAGGCTTCATCTTAATCTGGTTGTAACCAGAATAAGCATCCATGAAACTTAATAATTCATGCCCCGAGGTTGCATCCACTAGTTGATCGATTAGGGGTAAAGTAAAATGATCCTTTGGGCATGCCTTATTGAGATCGGTGAAGTCTACACACATCCTCCACTTGTTATTTTTTTTCTTCACCATCACCACATTTGCTAGCCAATCAGGATATTTGACATCTTCAATAAAAGAGGCTTTTTATAGTTTCTCTACTTCTTTCTGTATAGCTTGGTTCTTCTCAGGACTGAACACTCTTCTTCGCTGTTTTATTGGCTTGATTTCCTTGTTCATGTTGAGCTTGTGACATAAGAAATTCGGATCTATCCCTGGCATGTCTTCATGACTCCATGCAAAGGTCTCCTTTCTTCTCCTTAGAAATGCTATCAATTCCTGTTTTATTGATACCTCCAGTGATGCACCAATTTGAGTTGTTCGTTCTGGATGCTCGTCGTCCAGAATGATATTTTTAGTAGCCTCCATGACCTGTACCTTTATGAGCTGAGACTCGTCTCTAGGGTCTAGCGTTTTAATCTCTGCATCTTCTATTGCATCTACTTGATAGGTAGTAGTCTTCTTCTTGGATTCTTTACGCTCCTCCTGTTCGGCAGATGAATAGTAGCATTCTCGAGCTACTTTCTGGCCGCCTTTCATAACTCCCAATCCAAAATTGGTTGGGAATTTTAAACATTGATGTACAGTAGATGGTACTGCTTCGAACTTCTTCAGGCCTACTCTTCCCATGATGACATTATAAGCTGATTGGACGTTTTTATCCATTACAAAAAAGCGTACTATTTCTGTTCGGCAAGCAAGCCATGTACCGATAAGCATATCCAACTTAATCGTCCCAAGTGGAAAAACCTTCTTGCCAGTAAAGTCGAGGAAGGGTCTATGATAAGGCTCCAACTGGGCTAGCTTCAGATTCAAACTGTCAAAGCATGGATAGAACATGATATCTGCCGAGCTACCATTATCCACCAGTACTCATGAAATCACCACTTCCTTCATTCTCATCTTGATCACCAATGGGTCATCATGAGGATATAGTACACCTGCCAGGTCGTTCTTAAAGAAACCAATGGCAGTTTGTCCTTATTCACCTTCCTCGGGCGATCATCTTCAGTCAGATTTATTCACTAAATATACGAGCAAGCTTGAGCCTCATTGAGATAATCTTTTCTTTCCGGAGTTAGATCTCCACCTCCAGCATCTCCACCTATAATAACATTACATTCAAATGATCCAAAATGGATTGAAAATACCTCACGTTCTGGCTGCTTTAGTCTTTTGGGGAGATCGGGGCCATCTTGGTCATCTTTTGGGTCTTCTTCATGACTTCTCTTCTTGTCATCTTTTGCTCGACGAGGAGATCTAGACCTATGCCTTGTTCGGTCGTTGCTCTTTCCACCATTTTGACGATCAACATATTTAGCCAGCTTTCCTCGTCTGATGAGTGCTTCAATTTCATTCTGGAGAGATATGCAATTTTTGGTCGTGTGACCATGGTCTTTATGGAACTCGCAATATTTGGATTTATTCCTCTTGTCAGGATCCGCCTTTATTTTTTTCTGGACAGTTTAGCTCCTCGCTGTTCTTGATCTCTTCCAGAATGTGGTTTATATCTACCTTCAAAGGAGTATAATTTTTAAACTTTTTCAATTGTTCCAGTTCTTGCTTTGCTTTCGACGACTTGTTTCCACCATTATTCTTCTGATCCTTCTTTTCAGTCTTACCATCTTCAACCTTGACCTCCTTAGTGTCTGCATTCTTCTTCGCAACCATAGCTTCCTCGGTATTCATGATTTTGGCTGCTTTTGCCATCAGTTATACCATGGTTCTGGGTGGATCTTTGGCTAAAGTGTAGTACAATTTATTTGGCAATAGTCCACTCACCAGGGCAGTAATTGCTGTCTTCTCCTCCTAATCAATTACCACGAGATTCTTATTATTGAAACGAGTAATATAATCCCTGGTGCTTTCACCTGCCTTCTGTCGAACACTCATTAAGTGTGCTACTCGTTTGATTGGTTTTGCTCCAAAACAGAAGTTCCCAATAAAGAGCTCGGCCAATTGAAAGAAAGTCACGATCTTCCCCCGAGGAAGATTATTGTACCATATTTGAGCTGATCCGGTAAGAGTTCCTGAAAATGCTCTGCATCTTATCTCTTCTGGAACTGCATAGATATCGGCAGCAGCTTGGTATTGTTTAATATGAAGGACAGGGTCAGTTTTTCCATCATATTTAGGCGTCACCGTTGGAGCTTTGAATTTTGATGGTGTGGGAAAATCCACAATCGCCTGTACAAAGGGTGTCCATTTGAACAAAAGTACTTTGTAGAGGATTCTTGGCCTTAGATATTTCGCCTAATCTGTCCTCCAACCTCTGAATATAGCCCTTCCATGCATCGTTTCCTTCCTCGGGCCTATTGGTTCGAGCAATTGATCGCGTTGAATTTGCCTCTTGGGATCTTTCATTACGAGCAGTTGGTCGTGATTGGGCAGAGCTTCCCTTAGATCGGATGGTCGTGGAAAGTTCCTCGACGCAATCCTAGGAGGACTTATATTCCTCTTAGGGCCCAAACGATCAAAAGGAGTGACTCTAATTAACCTTTCTAGAGCACTGGTCCTTTTCGGAGATAGAGTGATGTTTCGTTGAGAATCTATAGCTCGCACTGATGAAGTCCGACCAGGTTGATAAGAAGGATCATTAGATCTCTCAGTACGATATGAATCTGTGCGTCTGGATTGAGATTCCTCTGGGAATAACGTTCGCCTAGTTCGCGAAGAGGGTAAACGAGTATTTTTTGAACACTTCGTTGTCCTGATTGGGCCGACATTCCTCCTTGAACAGTTTGTATAAGTTGACGAATGGTTTCTTACATGGATGTTTGACCTTGGGCTAAACTAGCCATTATGCCAGCCAGATCTGACATATTTGGGGGAATGGACGGATTTGGGGGATCCCAGTATTTCGATTACTGGATTTCGGATTATCAGCCATTGATAATGAATTATTTTAGTGAAAAAATGATAAGTACAGTCGTTTCCCACAGACGACGCGAATCTGTTGATGTAAAAAATTAGATTATCTCTAATTAATCAATCACAGATTGATTAAATAAGACAAAAGATTTTTAAAGTGGTTCAGCCTTATAAGAATGGCCTACGTCCACTGTTTTTATATTGCTGACTGTTTGTCTGGAATTCTCGATATGTGGTTTATCCAGAAATCCAGAGTCCCCTTCTAATGAGGAGGTTATAATGTATTTATAGCCTTGAGGTTGTACGTGTGAAAGGACAATGCGCTGTTATCTAGTAGACATATACATTTGTACGATAATAATGAGCATTTAATGCACAGTTGTCTCTTTAATTCTCTTGATTTGGATGCTCTGTACGCTAAGTAGCTCAGACCGCTTAAGCTGCTCGGACCGCCTAAGTAGCTTGGGGCCCATGAGTTGCTCGGGGAGCCTAAGTTGATCGGTACGCTTGAGCTGTTCGGAATATATGAGTTGCTTGTGGCGCTTGAATAGCTCGGTGGCAATGAGTTAATCGGTAGAAGTATTTGTAATTGACACGTTGGTTGACACGTGTCTTCAAATGATGGGTCCACGTCAGCAGAATAAATTTGGTATCAACAGTATCTTAAAAAGAAAGATGAAAGCTGGTGGATCTATAGATAAA
Source organism: Sambucus nigra (assembly GCA_949130495.1). Taxonomy (NCBI): domain Eukaryota; kingdom Viridiplantae; phylum Streptophyta; class Magnoliopsida; order Dipsacales; family Adoxaceae; genus Sambucus; species Sambucus nigra. The sequence goes on along the minus strand of OX422211.1, from coordinate 432,714,191 downwards.
TATAGGGCCAGACTTGCTGCTAAAGGCCACAAGTAAATGGTTGGAATAAACTATTTCGACACTTATTCACTAGTTACGAGAATTACATTCTTTTGAATATGAATTGCAATAACAGTAATACATAATTTGGAAATACATTAAATGGATGTCAAAGCTTCTTTCTTAAATGGTGAATTAGATGAAGAAATACATGTGGAACAACCGAAAGGTTTTAAGGCTCTTGGAAATTAACGAAAAGTGTGCAAACTTGTCAAATTGCTTTATGGTTTGAAATAAGATAAATAAATGTGACAAATGTGTTCAAATGAAAAGCACTCAACGGGGACATGTCATTATATGTCTATATGTAGACAATATGCTAATCATTGGTAATAATAATGATATCATTAATGTTACAAAACAAATGTTAACTAATAGATTTGAAATAAAAGATATGATCCTAGCAAATGTTATACTATGAATTTAGATTACTAGAAATTTTGAAGGATTAAGTTTGTCTCAATCTCATTATGTTGAGAAAATCCTTCAAAAGTTTAATAAATATGAACAGACACCAGTAAGAACAAATGTAGACCCAACTCCCTACCTTTAAATAATTTAAGATGAAAGTACATCTCAATTAAAGTATTATCGTATAACTAGAAGTTTAGTGTATCTACTAAATTGCACTCGGCCGGATATAACATGCTCTATAAGTAAGTTAAGTCGATATACGAGTAATCCTGGAAAAGACCATTGGAAGGCCTTAGTAAGAGTTCTTAGATATATTAGATACTCTTCAAAATATGGACTGCACTATGAAAGATATCCAGTTGTACTCGAAGGTTACAATGACGCAAATTGGATATCTGATTCTATTAATTCAAAATCCATAAGTGGATATGTTATTACTCTCGGAGGTCCAGCCGTGCCTATAAATCCTCGAAGAAAACATGCATTGCAAGATCCACTATAGAATCAAAATTCATTATTTTAGACGAAGATGGGGAAGAAGCAGAATGGCTTTAAAACTTCCTTGAGGACATTCCAATTTGATCAAAGCCTATGCCACCTATCATAATACATTGTGATAGCCAATCTGTGATTGCAAGGGCACAAAATAGTAATTATAACGGCAAGTCATGACATATACATCGTCGACATAAAATCGTAAGACAACTACTCTCAAATCGAATTATATCTATTGACTATGTAAAGTCAAAGGAAAATATTACGAATCCGGTAATAAAAGGTATACCTAGAGAGTAAGATGAAAGTTGATCATGGGAAGTGGGTCTAAATGGAACCTGAAAAGAGCTTCCTTAAAGGAAACCCAACCTAACTGACTGGAGATCCCACAAAATAGGTTCAAAGGGATAGCCTAATTATGTGTGACTCAGCTAGTACTGAGAAGTTAATCACTTCCTCCAATTCCTAAGATGAGTCAGTGCACAAACTGTCACGTGCATTATGATAAGAAATATTTCTAATAATTTTTATATCTTGAATATAATGATCAAGTGGGTTATTAGCAAGATATCCTTTACAGGAACCACCTATGTGAGTGAGAAGGGATTGCTTCTATAAGAAAGATAAATGTTAATTATCCAACACACTCATGAAACCAGGAGGTGATCAAGGTCAAAATGGGCACAACAATGAGAACTAATAAGGTTGAAAAGGCATTGTGTGAATTCTATTTTCTCAGTTTACACAAAAGGTTGATCAATTGAAGATGTCGTGTTAATTGATCGGTTAGTAAACTCGATATTCTTTCATTAGAAAAGATTCAAGGCTACAAGCTATCTTTTCGATGTAGTGTAGTTCCTAGATACTCTCTTTATATTTGTCTCTATATATGTTTGATTCTGTTCACCCAAATTTCATTCACATGCGGGATTATTGGAAGAAATTGTATAAAAATACAATTTTAGCTTATATGAGGTATTTTTTAGACTAATTTTAGGTGGGACCCACAGGTCAAATGTGATGGGTCAAAGTACCTACGCGATTCTTGTCGAGAGGAGAATAGTTGTATTTTAATTAGTCTCAAAATTAATGATTTTTAATTAATTAATAAATTCCACTAATTAAAATGCCATCATTTAATTATTTTAATTAATTAAAATATGATTTAATTAGAACTAGTGAAGGGTTGTGACAATTCATGATTTAATCAGGAACATTGAAGGATTGTGACTATTCTAAATGTCACAACTTTCCCAGGAAAAATCACCCATTCAAGGCTAAAAATATTAGCCCCCTGCCCAGTTTCCCTGTAGAATTAAATTCCTCACTTCTTCCCAAGCTTCATCCTCCTTAAAAGTAAGAGAGTTTATCACCATTGTTAGTTCGATGAACCACCATATTATAGTGCTTCATGTGGTGGTTGAAGACTATTTTATCCTGGGAGACAGATGTCCGTTGTTCTTGCCATAAGCACCATAAGCGGGGACAAATTATGTCTTAAGGAGAGATTGCACAATGTTTAACTCGATCTTAAATCTATTACGTGATTCCAGAAATCACAAACTGTAAGTTTGTCTTTTTTTTTCTCTTATTTCATACGTATCGTTTTAATATATTTGTTTTGCATTCACCCGTTTGACATTATTTGTGTATATTATTGATTATTATATATCTATACGGAACAACAAATAGTTCATTTATGTTTATGCAGACTGTTGGTCTATATCTATCAGGTTGTCTACGAAACCAAAACAGTTGGTATGACATACGAAGTATTTATGACGTGTACTGCATGTTTTTATTATAAGCAAAAAAAGCTAGTTCTTAACAATTCCTTTGGATGTACAATAAAATAATAATAGCTAGTTTTCAGAGACATTTTTCAATCTTTATGTATAATTAAATTTGTAGTTTTGGTTAATTAAAGTATCGTACATAGACATTTGGCACAAAAGTCCTTCACATGAATCTAATTTGAAAGTTGTCCAACATTAATAAGATAATTAACATAGCTATTATACTAACAAAATTAAAAAGAAAAATTGCATTCGATTTATAATTAGTTTAATAGTTTCACAGTTAAAAATGTTTTAACAACACAAAAGTGTAATACCCCATTTTTTTAATGATTTTTAATTGTGGGGTTAATTAACTTAAAAATGGGGAATTTACTTATAATTAATCTGGATTTAAATAAAAAAATTACTAACGCAATGAGAGTTAGTATTTATTGATGTGAATTATGTTGAATATTACTTACTGAGTAAAGTAATATGTAATTATGAATTAATTATCCTGAGCGAATAATACGACAGTTATGAAAATTAAGTCGGGACGCGTGTGTCTGTCGTGTCGGGATGCAAGTTTATGAAATACAAAGTAATTTATTTACAAGTAACTCGGATGGTCATTTCAAGTGTGCCAAAGTGTCCGAAAGGATCAAGATAGTCAGAAAAGTCTACCCGGAGATTCAGTTTGGGTCTCAGGGAATTTTTATGCCAAATCGGCACCCCGGGAGGGTATTTCAGTCATTTTTATTTTTGGGGTAATTAAACCCATGAAATTACTAAGTCTATATTAGCTGCTAGGGTTAGGCTTTGTAGATATATCAAACATAAAATCTTGGGAAACCATAGGAGCAGGAGAGTGAAGGGTTTTCTAAGGCTTGAACCACAATTGGAGCACCGTTTGCACCACCATAGCCGCCAACGTATAGATCGGAGAGAGAGGATCAACCCTATACCTTTCATCACCAACGGATCAAACCTGCTACATAAGGCAAGTAATTATCTTGCGTAAATTTACGTTACATATATGATCCATGTTAGAATAGAGTAACATTCATGTGAATATTTCACGCTTTGGAAGAATTTAGATAGTGTAAAACATGATTCTTGGTCTAAACTTTAAATGGAATAGGTTCGATTATGCATATAGAATCAAAATCATGTTATTATAATCAAATTGATTGAAGAAATCTGGAAATTTCATGTGTTGAATTGAAGATGAAGTCAAAACTAAGGTTCTTGAGTCTAAAGATGGAAATTGGGTGAATATATGCATGTTGATGTTGTTTAAACGATTTGGATACGTTAGGAATTATTCATACATGTTAGTATAGGTTTTGGATTTCATGTATATCAATTTGGAGATGTTTACAGACGATTTTGTTGGTCAAAATTTTAGAAACCCGTAACTGTTAAGAAAATCTGGGCAAATAACTGATCGATCGATCGATCGATCGACTCAAGAATGTTGATCGATCGACTCCCCTAAAAAATGTGACTTTTTTCCTTTTAATATTTGATTTAATCCCAACTTTTAGAAATCTTTGGTGTTGATTAATTAAGCATACTGAGACTTAGGGAATGTCATAGGATATACTTAAGACCCGAAAAATGTTATTTATGCATGGGGTTGAATGGGGAAATTACGAGTGTTAATCGAATGAGTTACGGTTAGAAATTATGTAAATTGGGGTTTAAAACGTATGAACGATAACTTAAGGTTAATACTAGTAGTGGGAGTATATTTTAGTTATTGAAATAACCCAAGGAATAGAAGGAAACATTGTAACCTTTTGGGATAAGGTACTTGAAGTTATGCGACGTAAGTTACCACGTTTAATAAAATATTACGTAGGATATTCGAGATATAAATATACTACGTATGAGACTTGTAAAATGGAACATGTGTATACCTATATGGATTTTATATATACTTAGGTTGTGTGATTACCTATAGTATGGATTATTATGTGTAATGCATTATACCGCGCTACTTGCTATCACAGAGGTTTTCGCGCTAGGACAGTCTTATTCGGATGAGTCCATCGGGGAAATATGGACTTTTGCCTTAGAACCATATAACCTTGATACAACCTATCTGTGAATGATAGTGCAGACGGTCATAAGGGTGAGTGGGTATGTGCGTCTCCTTTGTGAATTGGAACTATGATTCGCCTCCATTATTTGTGAACTGTGTTTTATACGATTCTTGAGTGATTATGAACCTATAGTCCTCCATATTGATTGTGATATATTGGGACTTGATAACAGAGTATGCAAGCACCATAGATTAGTCTCGGGGTGCCTTATAAGTATATATATTATGATAATGAAGTCTATATGTGTACCGGTGATTATTCTACCGTGTTTCTTAGTAGATGAGAAAGAGTATGACTTATAAATATTTTATAAAAGTGGGATCTTATATGAGTAAAGAAATACTTGAATTGATTAATAAATATTGGAAATGCAAGAATGTATTATTCGGGTAATACAAATGGACACAATGACTTAGGCATTATAGTGAGCGTCTTGATTCAAACTAGTTAGGTGGGACAATATAACTAGAATGGATTAGGAGTATACGTTAGACGTTCACAATAATTGAGAGGTGAGAATTCCAAGTGAGAGCACGTAACTAACATGTATATAATATCTGGTATTTATGAAATTTAAATACTTGATGTTTTAAAATTATTTTCAACTCGGGCTCTGACTCATTTTCTGTCAAATCTATTTTATTTTTATAAAAACCTTTTAGGTGCCCAGCCACAGGGCCAAGAATAAGAGTTCCATTCAGTTGACGTGCTGTAGCTGCTGTGGAAGTTACATGACCTCGGTATTAGACGCCTCCACATTCATCCTAGATTCATTCAGAGACATTCATTTCAGTCAGGGCATGTTGCCCGCTCTTATTTAGAGATAGTAGTTTTCAGACAGTCATTTACATTTCAGTTGTTGCATTCACTTCATTTCAGATTATTGTATTTGGGATTTTAATTGGAACTGTTTATTCCAGACTCAGTTTATTTCATTGTGTCATTTTAATTCCTATGAGTTATTATTGGATGGTGAATGTTTAGTTAATCTTTTAATTTCTTACTTGTCTTAATATAATAAAATAAATAACACTTGACATCCGATTTTTTTAAATACTAGGTGGTTAGTAATGAATAAAAAGTTTTTGACAGTGATGCTAAGACTGATTCTAACTGGATATTCTATTTTAAATTGAATAAAGGACTGATCACCCGATATTTAATTAAGCGAGGTGTCACAGGTGGTATCAGAGCATCATGTTCTAGAGTCTTTAGGATCTGTGTGGCTTATTATGCTTCAAGCGTAGCTTTCTTTAATATAGATCCCTATATTTAGGATGATTGTATTCAGTAATTGTGCATTTTACGTCTTCATATATTTTGAGATATTTACTGTGGACTTATAAAGCTTCTCTCTCATTTTAGGTGCCTCCCACATGTGCACAACGAGCTCCTAGGGATACCCATCCTGAGCCCTAGACAACTTCAACCCAGGGAACGATGAATGCTGTGGAGGTTTTCGCTATCTTAGAACAAGTGATAAATGCATCTTTAGCCATCAGCAGGACCCACCCTAGGCACAGGTGGTGGCCCAGCACCAGCTCACATGTTCCCTTCTACTTGGGAGAGAGTTAGAGATGCCTTCCAGAAGGTACATCCTTCAGAGTTCGTAGGGAGTTCTGGTGTCGTGGTACCGAGCTAATGGAATAAAGACATCCAGTGGAACTTGCGGATATACCAGTGCATTGAGGTTCAGAGGAAGATACTAGCTACTTTTAAGCTAGTGGGAGTGGCACTGCAGTGATGGGAGTCTATTACCACTGCTGAGGAGAGAGGCAACATGACTATTCAAGACTTTTGAGTGCGATTCGACCACAAATATTTCCCTTTCTCCGTTCAGACTGAGATGAGAAAGAAATTACTGGATCTCACCCAGTAAGGAAAGACCATTGCATAGTACGAGGAAGAGTTTACGATATTGATTAATCTGGTGCCAGATGAGGTACCTACTGAGGGGAAGAAAATTCAGATGTTTATGGACGGCTTGACTTGGAGGATTCATCATCATCTTTTGGATAATCTTTCGTTGGGTAGATATAGTGATGTACTTAATGCTGCCCTACTAAATTTCCAGGATCACCGCTTCCATCTAAAGGGAAGCAAATGAGCGGGGGAGTCCAACCCGTAGGGCAGGACATGAGGTAATGGTGCCAGTGGGGCACAACCAGCTCAGGGTCTGCAGTGACAGGGTGAGAAGAGTTCCCATGAGGGGGACCCTGCTAAGAGGTTCAGATCGGGTGACTAAAGTCAGGGATAAGGAGGTTTAAGGCAGGGGAATCAGGGTCAGTCTGGTCAGTAGGGTCACCAGCAGCAGGGCCAGCAGGACCATGGGAGGGGATGTAATAGCCAATAGGGCTGAGGACAATAAAACCAGAGGGGAGGAAACTTTGGTGGTTGATGCTTTGGTTGTGGAAAAAATGGCCACCAACGTCAGGATTGTCCTGAAAGGGGCAGGGCCCGCAGTAGCAGGGTGCTCGATAGGATCCCTAACGATCGATCTTTCCAGTCGCCCTCCCTGTACCACCATAGATGCCAGCCGTACCAGTTATTCTAGCAGTTCCAGTTCAGCAGGGACAACTATAGTATGGGCATGTTTACAACGTCCACCAAGCCGCAGTAACACACTTTAATATAGAGAATTACTATATTTGTATTAAGATTAATTAATAAAATTATATACACTCTCCCTTTTAATATTGTCAAGAATTAAACAAGGCTTAGGGAGCAAACACACCTAGCTAAAGCAAATAATCAAAACATAAACATGTGACAACATTGGTTTAAATTCTACGACTTAAAATATTACCAAAAATCCTTCTTAGCATTATTGTATTATCACTTTTACCGGAGTTGACTGAAGTCATGAAACCAACGTAACTTGTTAGAAACTTGACGAAAGTTTATGCCAAGTGTAAATGTTTCCCAACAGAGAAAATTTGATTCAAAATGGAGAAAAAATGATTTTGTGTAAAGAAAAAAGGCGTCAAGTAAATTATAGGTGTTGCCAAGTGGAACAAATATAGATCCAAGTAGAGAAAGGCTAACTTGAAGTGAATGTTATTCCCTTTTTGGCTTTTCCTTGTAGCGCGTGATTACCATATGTGGTAATGAACTGACTTGCCAATTGTTCCATATCAATATCTCCTGCCTCAGAAGAAGTCGTCCTGTAGTTTCCAAAATTTGGTAGATAGAACTCGTGAATATTAGTTACATTAAAAAATACTACATTCTGTCTCACAAATTTAGAGTCGATATTTGAAAGTGAAAGTTTTAAGGATTCACTCAGTAAATGGTTAAGATAAATCCTTATTCACAGTCATGAAATTTGTTCAGCAGATTATGTCCAGAAAAGAAAAGATACTAATATTATGGGGCGACAAAGAAGGAAAGCATGACTATTAATTTGGGACATATGGAGTATGTCAATAGCTAACAGGTAAATCAACCACTTAGGCATTATCAATAATTTTTTAGAGGCTATATTAGGAATCATATTTCATGGTCCTCATTTTATTGTACATGCCTAATGAAACCTCTCTTTCCTCATACTTGATATAGTTACGTATGACTAGTATCTAAGAATTATCGAAAGCATTTTACATGTATTGTACTGTGATTCCTATTATAATATAAAATATATAAATCACTTGGTAATTTTGTGCTATTAGTTTTAGGTAAGAGAAATATTATCCTTCTTCATACGCACAATCACAACCTACCTACCTCAAAGACTTTTTCTTGCTCCTAATATCAAGTACTCCTTGATACTCTTCTAAATAGTCTTAATGTTCCATGTTATGTAACATTATAGTTTTGACAACATGTCTACTAAACTAGGACTGATAAGCCTTTTATTCAACTTAAACCCAATGTAACACCCCTTATTTTTCCACATGCAGTTGATCAGGCTGACAAACCGTAGATAGGGCGTGCTATGAAATTTATATCCTTCGCAGTATCAATGATAAATAAAAATGACATTAAATAAAAACTATCCATAATAATAATTACAGTAATAATCAACGATAAGATAAATAATTGAACTCTAGTAGAATAAGACTCTCCATTAAAATTGAATCACCACTATAATAATTATCCATTCAATAAAAGTCCCCAACTGAAATGTAAATGAACTGGAACCACCCCGGTTCATAAATAATTGTTAGAATAAAATTACTAGGATGCCAACTGAAATGAAATAACAACTCCTACTTTAAGGAAGACGAATTGTATGTCCACCCACTACAAGTCTGACTGCTCAGTTCTTTTGCTCATGTATAACAATAATAATATGAAAAAAGTATGCACTCACTTTAATAAGCTCTGGTACCAATATGAGAATGCAGTGATCTTCTTAAAAAACTTGGATATCAATTTGTACACTTGTGCAGTGCTGCGAAATATTTCAGGTGTTTTTAAAGTGAGTTAATTGTATGACAAGTCAACCATATTCAATTAATCCCAAATTTTAGTTAAACCCTAAATCATGCATCTAAGTGATTTGAAAAACATTAAATCAGGAAGCATGCAAAGGAAACCAATTTTTAGGAAAAAATCCCCGAAGGGCAAAACTTTTATTTCACTATATAAAATAAATCTCAACTAACATACACAATGAAAGCTGCAATGAGTTAACCATAGAAAACCCACATAGACTACATCCTAGAGTGAGCAATGAATCAATCGTAGAAGATTCCACATAAACACGCGGTTCGAATCAGCCTAGGAACACCCGCAAGCACTCCATATTGACACTCAGTAAAGTTATCCAAGTACCTCCCTCAAGTGACACTTAAATCAGCAGTAGAGATCTTCTCTACAAGTGAAAATTCACAAAGTCGTGTTCTTGGGTTCCAAAGCAACTCACATAAACTATTGGGATGATTTGTGAATTGAAAATCAGGATTAAAACTCTAAAAGTGAGAAGACAAATGTTTCTGGCGTAGCAGTTTTCGTAAAACAGAAACCTCAGGTCTTCTGAACAAAAACGAAGTTGGACAAACCAATTTATAAAAAATCTACGGAGGCAGCTCGCTCGAACGAAATGTCATCTTGCTCGAATCATCTTCGCGTGATATTGGATATCGCTCGAAAGGGCAGGAATGTCGCTCAAATGAGAAAATTAAAAAATAATTTTTTTATTTTGCCAGTAAATACTCCGCCTTAAAACTTCGAAAATATTTTTTGATGAAAAATTCCGCTTTAACACTTAGAATTTTTTTTGGAAAGTTATCCAATTATTCTAAGTGAAATGATAAGGTACTTTAAACACAACCTTAAGGCTTGAATGTCGAAGAAAACTTGAAATTCAGATCCTTTTTTATGCATATGAGATCTTGGACATTCTTCGACGGTTCTAGCGGTATACGACAAACTTAATTAATAACAGACAATAAAAATAATGTACTTAAAAATCTCCCCCTATGTCTATGTCGGTACAAAATAAAAACATCCAAATTATAAAACAAAAAGCTTATACAAATCTAATACCCTCCCATGAACCCAAAACTACCAATTTATAAAAAGGTATGCACTCGCTTTAAAAAGCTCTGATGCCAATTTGTAGGGTGCCCATTACTCCCAAAGGGTGATTTCAAATAAAATTGTGATACCAATTTTAATTATGCTGAAATGACTTTTTAAACCAATTTTATATTTTTTATCCTAATCATACAACTATGTGATAAAATAGATAAATCAAACCATGTAAATACGACACAGTCAATATGAGGAGAAAAAACCTTTCGGCTAAAACCTTTTATTTCACTATAAACTGTAAATCGCAACTTACACGGATTATAATGAAATCTGCAATGGATTAACGGGTAGAAAACCCATAACAACCGCAAGTCTAAATTAACAAGGAAAACCCTCGAGTCATCCCAATGATCGCAGTCATCGTCGTCAGCCTAGTACCTCCCTCAAGTGGTACCTAGTCAGCCAAGGAGTGCCTCTCCACAAGGTGTATGCAAATAGATACAAACATTATAGGGTTCTAAACTAATTCACAAGAATCATATTCAAGTATACTTTGATTGTCAATTAAAAAGTGTTTTGTCACACAAAACTTAAAGAACTTTTGCCCAGAATTTGGGTTCACAAATTATTGAGTTCACAAACTTTTGCCCAGAAATGTTTTACAAGAGAAACTTCACAAAGTTGTGTTCTTGGTTTTCCAAACAACTCATATAAACTATTGGGATGATTTGTGAATTGAAAACCAGGATTAAAACCCTAAAAGTGAGAAGACAAATGTTTTTGCAGTAGCAGTTTTCGTCAAACAGTAATCTCAGGTATTCTGAACAAAAATGAAGTTAGACAAACCTATTTATAGAAAATATAAGGCGGCAGCTCGCTCGAACGAAATGTCATCTCGCTCGAACGGGGACACGCATCGCTCGAACGAGCTTCGTTCGAGAACGAGTAGAAACGTCGCTCGAATGAGAAAATTAAAAAATAATTTTTTTTATTTTTCCAAGTAAATACTCCGCCTTAAAACTTTGAAAATATTTTTTGATGAAAAACTCCGCTCCAACACTTAGAATTTTTTTAGAAAAGTTTTCCCAATATTCTAAGTGAAATGCTAAGGTACTTGAAACACAACCTTACCAAAGTTAAACTTAAGAAGGCTTGAATGTTGAAGAAAACTTGAAATTCGGATCCGTCTTGATGCATATGAGATCTTGGACATTCTTCGACGGTTGCAGCGGTATACGACATACTCAATTGATAAGTGACAATAAAAATAATGTCCTTACAAAACTCCCCCTATGTCTATGCTGGTAAAAAATAAAATCGTCCGAATTATCAAATAAAATGCCTATACAAATCTAATACGCTCCCATGAACCCAAAACTATCGATTTGTAAAAAGGTATGCACTCGCTTTAAAAAGCTCTGATACTAATTTGTAGGGTGCCCGTTACTCGCAAAGTGTGATTTCAAATAAAATTGCGACACCAATTTTAATTATGATCGAACAAATTTTTAAATCGATTTTATCTTGTTTATCCTAATCATACAACTATGTGATAAAATAGATAACAAACCACGCAAATATGACACGGTCAATATGAGGAAAAAAACCTTTCCGGTAAAACCTTTTATTTCACTATAAACTGTAAATCGCAACTTACACGGATTACAATGAAATATGTAATGGATTAATGCACAGAAAAACCATAAGAATCACAACTCTAAATCTGCAAGGAAAACCCTCGAGTCGTCCCAATGACCGCAGTCATCGTCGTCAGCCAGTACCGCCCTCAAGTGGTACCTAGTCAGCCATGGAGTGCCTCTCCATAAGGTGTATACAAATAGATACAAATAATCTAGGGTTCTAAACTAATTCACAAGAATCATATTCAAGGATGCTTGGGTTGTGAATTAAAATGTGTTTTGACACACAAAACTTGAAGAACTTTTGCCCAGAATTTGGGTTCACAACCTTTTGCCCAAAACTGTTTTATAAGAGAAACTTCACAAAGTTGTGTTCTTGAGTTCCAAAACAACTCACATAAACTATTGGGATGATTTGTGAATTGAAAACAAGGATTAAAACCCTAAAAGTGAGAAGACAAATGTTTTTGCAGTACCAGTTTTCGTGAAACAGTAATCTCAGGTCTTCTGAACAAAAACAAAGTTGGACAAACCAAATTATAGAAAATCTAAGGCATCAGCTCGCTCGAATAAAATGTCATCTCACTCGAATGGGGACACACGTCGCTCGAACGAGCTTTGTGCGAGATTAAATGTCGCTTGAATGAGAAAATTAAAAAATAATTTCTTTTATTTTTCCAGTAAATACTCCGCCTCAAAACTTCGAAAATATTTTTTGACTAAAAACTCCGCTCCAACACTTAGAATTTTTTTAGAAAAGTTATCCCAATATTCTAAGTGAAAGGCTAAGATACTTAAAGCACAATTTTACCAAAGTTAAACTTGCGGAGGCTTAAATGTTGAAGAAAACTTGAAATTCGGATCCGTCTTGATGCATATGAGATCTTGGACATTCTTCGACGCTTGTAGCGGTATACAACATACTCAATTAATAACGGACAATAAAAATAATGTCCTTACAAATCTCCTCCTATGTGTATGCTGGTACAAAATAAAAGCATCTGAATTATCAAACAAAATGCCTATATAAATCTAATACGCTCCCATGAACCCAAAATTGAAAAGGTACTAATTTGCAAGTATCAAACTTTTCTTCAAAATCTTCAAGCTTTTCTCATCGAGGTGTGCAAAATATTGATCTTCAATTTTTGTACCTACACACATGAAACAAAGTAAATACCTTCGTGACGCATCGAGTTTTAAATTATATAAGCATAAATAAATCAATATAATCAAATCTCCCCCATAATGCAAAAACTCCCCCATAATTCGTTCTCCCCCTTTTTATTTGATCGAAATAGACAAGGAAACGAATAAACAAAATAAATATGGAGTTGTCATGACAAAAATGCATAGCAAAAATTCAAACTACGCTCATGCAAAGGAGTAACTTAAAAGAATTCCACAAACTATTTTTGATATTTCAATTTTTCATACAACAATGCAAAAATAATTTTACATAAATCACACACCATGAATTTACACTAAGATAACCAAATCATGGAAACAGAATGAATGGGTGTGAACATATTCAATAGGCAAATCAATGCAATCAAACATAACATATGTGCACGATGAATATGTATACTCCTGAAGAATCAACGCAAAATCGTCCTTAGGTATCGAAAATTTGTATTTAGATGACATCATCTTAATCTAATCGACAAATCAAAGTCATACATGATTTTTCACACAACTAACGTCTAAAACTATGTAACACTTTTTCATGACTTTGTCAGGACGTGCAAACCCGTTTTATATTCCATCCAAACTCCCGTATAAATAATATATCTTTTATTTTTCTTTTGAGGTGATGAAACTAAATTCTCTCCTTAGAGAAATCCTATTGGCGCCATTTTTGGCATATTTTTATTTTTATTACCCTAATTTTTTATTTTGGCTCGTTTAAACGGTGACTTTTACGACGAGTTAATTTTGTAGTCCCGCAGCCATTTCCCGTGAACTCTCATCATTTTTTCAATTTAATTCCTCACGATAAATGGTAATTACTTGCACTACTTTCATTGTCAAGTTTTATTGCATTTGGTTCATTTTAAAGACATAATTGAGATGAAAACACATCCACCAACATGTGATATACAAGAATAATAGTCAAAAAAATCCATGCAAGTGTACAATAAAGGAACTCATGAGTCAAACATGTAGGTAGTAACAACTAATCACATCTCAATGACTCCAAACATTGTAAATCACAAAAATGATGATGCATATCAAAACACTATCAAATCTTCACATGGATATGGAATGATGTTGTGACTCGGTCATCCTAAATGTCCATTCATAAACAGTGCAAAACAAAATACAAAACTCTTTTTGTATTTTTCAAAAAATTTATCAAAATAAAATCTTTTTGGCTTTTTCAAATTTTTCTCAAAGAATGAAAATCTTTTTGTATTTTTCAAAATTTCAAACAAAAATCTAATACAAAAAATGGTACACATGTCATAACACTAGCAAAACTATATCATGAAGAACAACTAGCGTATGATAAATAACCAATACAATCAACCGAGAGATCTAACATGGGGTAAATCATGTGTAATCAAACAATAGTCATGAAAAATCAATCCAAAGGCCTCTAAATCCGACTTCCTAACCCAAACATATTTTTAATGACACGTGGGGGTGTTGGGAATCGAATTTATTCTCTTATTAAAATTCCTATGAGTATTTTGGAGTTCGTAACAAAAATGCCTAAGATGACTTTGCCTATCGCAATGTGTGCAAGTGTAAATTGGGCGATGAGTGTTACCTAAAAGCCCCCGTCTCCTAAAATTCCTAGGTGGCTCTCTCACTATGTTCCTAGGTGGCTCCTTCCTAATATATCTAGGTGCTTCTCTCTTAACAACCATTGGAGGCCCTCTCACACGTGTGGGTTGGCTTTAGGAATGGGTGCAACATTATCATCGAAGCTTATACCACACCTATCGTCCTTGATTTGGAAAGTGCCTAAAATCTCATCTAACATTTTTGAACTAGACTACAAATCAAACTTTACCTTACTTGTCTCTTTTAAAATCTTCTCAGGCTCACCCATCCTTGACTCAAGTACACGTCTAGAATCCTCAAACTCTAAAAACTCATTTTTCGTAGTCTCCATCAACCCTCTGAGATTATCTCTCTTACCCTCGACATATCCTAGCTTATTTCTAAGCATCTCCTCACGTGTCCTAAGATCCTCAATTAACACATCCGTGTTAATCTTATCTAAGGCACGTTTTTTCAATTTAGCTTCCAGTTTCAAGTTTGCCTTCTTTAACTTTACAGATTACACATACAGGTTATTGTAGGCAACTTGCAACTCACTAAACTCTTCCTCCTCACTCTCGTCACTTTCACTCTCATCGCTAGTTATAGGGGTGGGAAGCTCTCGCTTAGAAGCATAAAAAACTTCTTTTTCAGAATCACTATCACTGTGTGAAGAAACATGAGATGCTGGTTTATTAAAAATCTTTCTTATATTAGTGGGACACTCATCTATCGAATGACCAATTCCATCACAACCACGACACCTCTCAGAGTCATTTTTGATGGATGATTTAAATTAAGAATTCGTATGAACTTTCCAATTAGACATTTCAAAAAGTTAACATCTAAAATCATCAATACCACCAAAATCCGTACCTAAGAAAATCTGGATAAAAACACAATAATTTAGTGTAACCCGCTCTGATACCAATTTAAAGAAGGTACACACTCGTTTTAATAAGCTCTGATACTAATATGAGAATGCGGTGATCTTCTTCAAAAGATTTGATATCAATTAGTAAACTTGTGCAGTGCAGCGGAATGTGTCAAATGTTTTCAAATTGACTTAATTGTATGACAAACCAACCAAATTCAATTAATCCCAAATTTTAGTTAAACCCTAAACCATGCATCTAAGTGATTTGAGAAAGATTAAATCAGGAAGCATGCAAATGAAACCATTTTTAAGGAAAAAATCCCCGAAAGGGCAAAAACCTTTATTTCACTATATAAAAACTTACATACACAATGAAATCTGCAATGAGTTGATCGCAAAAAACCACATAGACTTCATAGCCCAGGAAAACCCGACACACAGTGATGTCAGTCCAGTACCTCCCTCAAGTGGCACCTAAATCAACAGTAGAGATATTCTTTACAAGAGAAACTTCACAAAGTTGTGTTCTTGGTTTCCAAAATAACTCACATAAACTATTGGGATGATTTGTGAATTGAAAACGAGGATTAAAACCCTAAAAGTGAGAAGACAATCGTTTCTGCAATAGCAGTTTTCGTAAAACGGCAATCTCAGGTCTTTTGAATAAAAACGAAGTTGGACAAACCAATTTATAAAAAATCTAAGGCGAAAGCTCGCTCGAACGAAATGTCATCTCGCTCGAATGGGGACACGCGTCGCTCGATCGAGCTTCGTGCGAGATTGGATGTCGCTCGAACGAGAAAATTAAAAAATAGAATTTTTTATTTTCCCAGTAAATACTCCGCCTCAAAACTTCAAAAAAAAATTGACGAAAAACTCCGCTCCAACTCTTAGAATTTTTTATAGAAAAGTTATCCTAATATTCTAAGTGAAATGATAAGGTACTTAAAACACAACCTTACCAAAGTTAAACTTGCATAGGCTTAAATGTCGAAGAAAACTTGAAATTCGGATCTGTCTTTATGCATATGAGATCTTGAACACTCTTCGACGGTTGTAGCGGTATACGACATACTCAATTGATAACGGACAATAAAAATAATGTCCTTACAAAATATATGGGGAAAAAAGATTTATATATTTGGGCAAGGGACCAAAAGGTGCAAGAATTATCTTATTATATCGATTCAGTAATGATAATACGACTCATTTACGATGAACATTTAAACCCGTTGACACTCACATGCAAGAGATGACTAACCCCTCATCATAAGTGAAATGACTAAATGAGTGTCCCAACCCAAGGAATATCAAACAATATGTCTTAATCACTAGACTAGCTGATTCAATTGCATAGTAATACCCTACACCGGGATGCAACTAGTTATAAAAGAAAATAATACCAACCAATATTAATCCCCACTCATGTCACTCGAGTAATAATATACACATAATCTCGTATCATAGCACAATAACGTGACGTAGTGTTAATTAAAGTGTCCATCATAAGACTATATAGTATACGTGTAAAGAATACAACACAGTCCCAGTGCCCACTCATGTCACCCGAATAATAATATACCCAATCATAAGTCTCATAACAACCACACGAAGGCATCTAACATCAAATACCTTCGTGTTCCTCTATCGATAAATCCATAGGAGTCCCTCACCTAATGATTTAAAAACATGCAAAAACATAAGAATGAGGGTTCACTATGTAGTCACATCATCGACTAGTTCCATACCAAAACCCACTCAATGGATCAAGGCATCCTCATCTAACGTAGCGAGACGGTGAATGACTAAATGTATGATAAAAAAACATATCACCAAGAAATCACACCATCGACTATACCAAAACGTCTCTGATGGATCATTCATTCGCGTCTCGTATCGCGTGATGGTGAATGATTGAGTGTGTGATATATTTACCTCCACAAAGTCTTGCATCATTATCCAAGAGTGCAATACTCAATAACAAACCATTTAAATCAAATCCTCACTAATAAATTCCCTATAACTCAAATATGATACGTTCACATCACAAAGCATGCGTGCGCGCGCGCGCGCACGCACACACACACACACACACGCACGCGCGCACGTATATATATTGAGAGTGTGTTATGGTGATCTTAATGGATAATTTATATAATTAAGTGTCCAACACACACAAGTCCAAATTTTATCTTATTACCCTAAATAAGAATCTAGCTAATAAAGCAGATAAAGCATGTAAACGGGACAAAGCAAATTCAGGACAAACTCCTTTCGGATAAAACTTTTTATTCAACACTTTCGAAAGTCTACGAGATAGTCGACTTACAGACTATTTTATATCCGCCACAAGTATAATGCGCTAGCCTTTGAAAATTTCTGAAGAATACTATTCCGTAAGGAGCAGTCCACATACGTCCTTCCACGCTCGATATCCACCGATCAACCTTTGTCGTCAGTAGTGAGTTCCCTCGAGAATCAAAAAGTCAAGCCGTGAAGATACCTCTCCACAAAGGTGTATGCCAGATACAAGATATAGGGTTTAAACTTGATTCACTCAAGAAAATTTTAGGGATCTAATATGTGAATTAAATAGGGTTTTTCAACACAAAAGGTTTAAAACTTTTGCTAAAGATATGTATAATCAGTTCTGGCAAACGTTTCAAAAAAACTGAACACAAAACAGGTATTTATAAGGTGTTCGCAAATTTCAAGGCGATAGACTCATTTGAACAAAATTCCAGTCGCGTTTGAATGAAATAAAATTCGTTTAAACAAAACACCAGTCTCGTTTGAACAGGCTTCAAACGACTTTCTGATGAGTCAAAATAGTTCACCCTCGATCGATGCTCGTTCGATGAAAACATCTA
This sequence comes from Sambucus nigra, assembly GCA_949130495.1. Taxonomy (NCBI): domain Eukaryota; kingdom Viridiplantae; phylum Streptophyta; class Magnoliopsida; order Dipsacales; family Adoxaceae; genus Sambucus; species Sambucus nigra. The sequence goes on along the minus strand of OX422211.1, from coordinate 432,695,723 downwards.
ACAAGCCGTCGAACGAAAACACAATCTCATTTGAATGAGGTTTCCATTTTGCTCAAACGAGGTATTAAGATCTAAAATATTTTTCTTTTAAAAATAAAAGCCCAGTCCATTTTTTATAACAATAAACATTCCAAAAATATTTTTTGAAAATTAATTTAACTTATAAATTTCTTTATACCTTTATGGGATGTCGGGAAGTCTTCAAACTTCGACATGCTCGAGTTCGGTTAGTCATGATGGTGCATGACGTTTTGTAATGGAATATGCCAAACTAGCCTAAAATATAAAAAGTCATGTAGTATGAACAATATTAGAATTTTTTTTTCCAATCATTTATAAAGTGTGTAAATTTCCATCTTATCAGTTTCAATATATGGCACTGAGACATTCCGGACCATATATATCTTCAACTTTCATAGTCTCGAACTGAGACATTCCGGACCATGTCTATCTTCAACTTTCACAGTCTTGACGCATTCTCTCTTTTTAGTGGAAGCCCGTGTGCAAGGTCTCACTTTACTTTTCCACCCGGCTATGCAAGGAGTTCTTCCTTCAGTTCGTTCCAGCGGATAAGGATTTTTTATGGAAACGTATTCAAATTAGATAGATTACTTCTATCAAATCGTTGCTCGAGAAAAATTATACTGAACCGAAAAAATCATAGTGATGAGCACCTATAGGTGTTAGGGTAGAGTGGGTGGTATCACTCAGATTGCAACCAATCTTCTTAACCGCGCGTGGGCCGACCGACTACTTTCAGTCAAATCTTTGTTCTCAGTAGTTGATTCCTAGCCCCCAATTTGACTAACTTCTCTCCCTTTGGCTATTTCGGTACAAAATAAACAAACATAACCTAACACCAAATTAAAATAAAATAATCTCCTATGACAAAATCCTAACAGCCTTCCTAACCCTAGAACGGAATGGCATAAATCTCTTTGTCATAAAACTTCTTCTTCTTCCCTTCCACAAAATTTTCTTCATATGTGTGTCTTAAATTCCACTTTAAGTATTCACACACATGAGACAAATAAATGTACCGTGATGTAGCATCGAGTTTGAAATAAAGTAAAACTCATCAAATCTTACTTTTTAATTTACTCATCCCTTTGTTTTTATTCAAAATAGACAAATAAGTAGAAATATAGGCATGAAATGCGCAGCATCAAGTTGGAGATAAGATATCATCACAAAAGATATCAATCAAGAATGTATAATGATAATCTCAAAGGCAAACACAACCAACTATTTTTGAAAATTTCAATTTTAAAAATAAAAAAAAAGCAAATGAAACAAATACAACATAAAATACCATAAGTAATATATACAAAATATATCAAAGAAAATCTGGCACGTATATATAGGTATAATTGACTATAAAACATGACACAAAATACATAAGCTTTACACACTATCATAGTATCGATGTGTCTAAACATGTGTGATGGAATGAATGGGTGTGAACTAGAAACAAATGAATTATAATCCAAACATTCAAATAGATTAATTGATCGAAAAACTTTATCAAACTAAGATTTAACCTCAAATGATAAATAACGTTGAACTTAATGAATAAGACAAACACAATGCACATATCCGAGAATATTGATGATTCCACAAATCAATAGTGTTATGACAAAATAAGCATAATTAGGATTCATTGTGCAAACCCGTTGATCTTCAACAAAACTCCCTCAAAAGATAAACAATATCACATTTTCTATTCGTTTCCTTTACTTTTGAAGTGATTTATTTTGAATGATCAAGCAAACTAAACTAGTTTAGCCCCCTTTGGGTATATTTTCCTCTTTTTACTATCTTTATTTTTTCTTGGGCTCTTTTCAAACGATGACTTTTCACGCAAAATCAACCTGTCTTTCACAACCCTTTTTAATATACATTCATATTTTTTTAATACTAATTAAAATCTCTCATGGGCAATGGTTATTAGATTCACAACTCCCCCATAGTTACATAAACATGTAGATGATAAAATTGACGGGAGAACATATCACTAAGCTCAAATATACACAGTGAAGTTAAAATCAAGTAAGCTCGTGAATGTGTGTGGGAAGGCATATACAAAGTCAAATCTATAAAGCAAATCAATTTTGAATAACTCCATAAACATCGTTAAGTTCAATTTGAGTATCGAAAGTCATAACCAAATGTCCTAGTCACATGAAAGTTATGGAGTGAATGAGATTCAAACGTGCCCATATGACATACTACATGTGTAAAACTAATACATAAAAACCAAAAAACTTTTGTATTTTTCAAAAGTTTATCAAAATAAAATATGTTTATATTTTTCAAATATGAATGAATTGAAGAAAAATAAAATACAAAAGATACACAAGTCATGACACTAGCAAACATATATCATGAAGCACAACTAGAGTATGACAAATAAAATCATGTAAGCAATCATCTATAAGATACAACAAGAGAAGTTTCATGTGCACGCAGGCGAGAATCAACAAGTTTAACATCTAGCTCCTCCAAAACGGATGTCCTAACCTAAAAAGGTGTATACTTGATGCGTCGGGATTCGTAATTCAATGGAACACTAGACTTAAACTTCCTAGGACTTCTTCGAAGATCATAATAAAAATGCCTAAGGTGACCTTTCCTACCACAATGTGAACATGTGTAAATGTGAGGAATGCTACCTATGGGTTGACCTTTTCTAACGTCCTTGGATGTAGTCGACCCTCTAATACAAACTATGATTTTAGCTTTAACTCTAAAAGCATTAGAAATATGTGAGCCAATACCATTACTACTAAAACTACTCGAGTCTTTTAAATCATCTTTTAACTTCAAAATTTTATACTCAAGCAAAGAATTTAACTTCCTAGATGGTTATCTCTCTATCTCCCTCAATGAAAGAAAACTTATCCCTAAGAGTCTTCTCTTGTGAGTTGAAATCATCAATCAAAACACTATCCTCAACGGCACATATATGAACACTAGAATATTTTAAGTCTTATAATTTTTTCTCTAAAAATAGGACTCTATCATCACTCACTTTCTTAGACAATTCTAAATATTTCAAAACACGGGTAATGTCTACAAGATTTTCATGAAAGAAATCCCTTTGATTTTTAATAATTTGCAAAAGATCCATGGCGAATTTGAAACAAAAAGTTTATTTTTCAAGAATCTCAATTCTTTTAGCAAACTTCAAATCAAATGATTTAAGTTGTCAAAACTGCTGGAATACATCGAGAAAAAAACAAAAAAAAAACAACTTAAGAGAGATGAATCAAAAACTACCCTAAAGCACTAAACAAGTATCTAGACGATAAATTTGTGCAACATGCTCTGATAATAATTTGAGAGTGAGTTATGGCGATCTTAATGGATAATTTATATAATTAAATGTCTAACACACATAAGTCAAAATTTTATCTTATTACCCTAAACAATCATCTAGGTGATATAGTAGATAAAACATGCAAACGCGACGAGGAAAATTAAGGAAAAAAAACCTTTCGAGTAAAACCTTTTATTCAGCACTTCAGAAAGTTTACAAGATAGTCGACTTACAGACTACTTGATAAATGCTACAAGTATAATGCGTTGGTCTTCGCAAATTTCTAAAGAATATTACTCGGTGAGTAGTAGTCCACACATGGCCTTTCACGCTCAATATCCACCAATCAACCTTTGTCATCAGCAGTGAGTTCCCTAAAAAATCACAAGTTCTGCCGTGAAGATACCTCTCCATAAAGGTGTTTGCTAAATACAAGCTATGGGGTTTAAACTTGAATCGCTGAAATAAATTTTGGGGATGTGATTTGTGAAACAAACATGTTTTCTAAACACAAAAGGTTGAAAACTTTTGCTAAAGTTATGTAGAATTAGTTGTGGCAAGAGTCTCAGAAAAATTGAACACGAAATAGGTATTTATAGGTGTTCACAAATTTCGAGATGATGGACTCGTTTGAACAAAATTCAAGTCTCGTTCGAACAAAAAAGGCAAGTCGTTTGAACGAAATAAAATCTCATTTGAGTGAAACATCAATCTCATTTGAATAGGCTTCAAACGATCTTCTGGCGAGTCTACGCCCTCGATCGATGCTCGTTCGATGAAAACTTATAACGAGCATTAGAATGAAAACACAATCTCGTTTGAACGAGATTTTCATCTCGTTTGAATGAGGTTTTTAAAATTTAAAATATTTAAAAAATAAAAATAAAAAGCCCCGTTCATTCTTGATAAAAATTAACATCCCAAAAATAACCTTTGAAATTAATTTAAACTCTAAATTCCTTTATACATTTACGGAATGTCGAGAAGTCTTTAAACTTGAAGATGCTCGAGTTCGGTTCGTTGTGACGATGCATGGTGATTTGTAATGGGATATGCCAAGCTAGCTTAAAATATAAAAAGTCTACAATACCCTGTATGTTATGGCCTTTAATTATGTGATTAATTAAATTAAATTAGGAAAATTAATTTAATATTAATTCGGATTTTAAATTGAATATTTACTAGGGCGACGAGAGTTAGTAATTATTGGTGAGAATTATGTTGTATATTACTTAATGATTAAAGTAATATATGATATTGAATTTATTAAAATTTTCGCGAGTGAATAGTACGACAGTTATAGAAATAAAGTCAGGACGCGCATGTCAGTCGTGTTGGGACTAATTTAAGAAAATAAAAAGTAAATTAATTCTAAGTCTCCCGTGTGGTCATTTCGAGTGCGCCAATAAGTCCGAAAGGGTCAATATAGTAAAAAAAGTGTACCCGAGGTTTTAGTTTGGGTCTCGAGACGATTTTAGGCCTAACCGGTAACCCGAGAGGGCATTTTAGTAATTTCTAATTTTGGGCCTTGATTAATGACGAAAATTTAAGGGTCATATCTGATGGAAGATAGAGTCTTCGAGGGTTAGAAATACTTGAGCTGCAGATAGGCTAAGGAAGGGAGAAGAGAGGAGGTTTCCAAGGGGGAGAACCATGAATCCTAAACCGTTTCCACCAATTCCACCACCAACGTGTAGATCGGAAGAAGACGATCGTTCATATACCACTCAAATTCATCGGATCAGACCTTTGATTTCCAAGGAAGTATCTATCTTGTTGTTCTTGAGTTGATAATTCATCCTTGTTAGAGTAGGAAATAAAATTATAAGTTTTTACGGAGATTTTATGTAATTGGAAGACTAGAATTCATACGTTTGAATGAAAATCATGTTAGGATGGTATCCGTATCACATGTAAAACATTTATCATGAATTCTAATGATGTTTAGAGGAGGAAATTTGGAAATATCACGTGGATTCTTGAATTAATATGGTAAACTAGGGTTAGAGACCAAATCATGAATTGTGACCATTTAATGATGATTTCTTAAGGATTTAATTTAGATTTTGCGTTAGAAATCGTTCATACCTGTTACTATAATGTTTGTGATGTTTGGGACATTTTAATGGAGGTTTTGATGATTAAAATGGAAGAAACCCGCAGGCATTATTTGCAGAATTTCTGGGCCAATAACTGATCGATCAATCGATCGACCTTGAATGTCCTTCGATCAATCGACTCTTCCTGAAATTTGAACCTTCTTTCCTTTTTCATGTTAATCCAACCCCAAAGTATAAGGACCCTTATACATAACTTAAATACCATAATGGGACTTGGGAAGGACCAGTAAGATTGTAGGCAAGGTTTGAGTAATACGATTTTATATGAGATTAAAGAGTGGGATTCCGAGGGTATAAAATGGGGTGAGGATCGTGTGTATGTTAAATTAGGTCTTATGAGAATCAAGGATAACTTGGACCAGTAGGATAAAGAGTTTACACCTACTGATTTGATATTTATCAAAATGATACACTATGAGAGTCGAGAAGTAGAACTTACAGAAATTGAGATAGTAAAATAATGAATTAATTATACGTAGAACTCGGGCGCTACGTGCCACGTATGGTTAGAATATGTATGGGTCGTGGTGTACCTATCTGAATAATGTAAATGTATATGAGTTCATGTATGCATATTATTTGAATAGTTGTGTTTAATCATACCTGCGCTACTTGCTATCATGGAGGTTTCCGCGTCGGGACAGTCTTATTCTAATGTGACCTTTATGGGGGATATTAACTCGTACCCTAGAACATAGTATCCTTGGTACAGGCTATCTGATAATGATAGTCAGACGGTCCTAAGAGACATGAGGGTATGTGATGACCTCTTAGTGACTTGGAACTATGCTTCGCCTCCAATATGTGTATTTTGTGTTAATACAGTTCGAGAGTGGATCCAAACTAGTATTTTCCTCATTTGTACGAGAGGTACAAGGATTTGATAGAAGAGTATGCTAGCACCATAGATTTTATGTGAGGTTCCCTATTAGTATATATATATTATGAGTGATAAATATATGTACCGGTGATTCCGCTACCGTGCTTGTAAGTAGATAAAATTGAATAATTAATATTAAATCAATTAAGTGATGAGAACTTAAGGCTGTATTGAGATGTACATAAATGGCTTGGTAAATTCATAAGAAAAACTTATTATGTATTAATTTTTGTTATGCGATGATGTGAATTAGGATTAATGAAGGGAGATTGGGTTATACTAGTTAACTGGGTTAGCGTTATCTAGATTAATTCAGTAGTACGTTAGGCGTGCACACTAGTTGAGAGGTGAGAATTCTCAAGTGAGTGTCGAGGCACTAACATTAATGTAATATCAACTGGTAAACATTTTATATACTTGCTAAACTATCTTTAAAGCTATTTTACACTCGGGCTCTGACCCGTTTCTTATCATCTTCTCTTTCTCATGTGTATATATATATATATATATATATATAGGCACTCCATTCTAGCACCCCCTAATCTCTCCTTATGTCCCTAGCACCTCCCTTCATCATTGCAAACCTAAGTCATGCCCCGGGTACTGACCTAGAGGCCATCGGGCACTCCCGGGCTCCATTTGACCAAAAGTCAAGCTATTCAGCTCGATCGAGACTGAATGAATCTTCAAAGGGAACTGAAACCCCTTCCCAATGGTCCGTCCAATGTGTGATTCTGACGTACAGCAAGGACGAACGACCTGTTTTCCCACGAAACTTGATCAGGAGGCCACGGGATGCTCTCGGGATCCGTTTGACCAAAGTCAACTCTTTATCTCGACTGAGAGTGAATGAATCTTCAAAGGGCGATAAAACCCTTTCCAACGGTCCGCTCCGGGCCTTGTCGTTCTGCAAATTATTGGCTCGAGGTGGGGGATAACAAGTTGCTAGGACCAGAGGTGATTCAAGAAACCTCCACGAGGATTGAGATGATTAGGAGTCGCAATCGAGTAGCCCAGGACAGGCAGAAGAGCTACGCCGATGCGAAACGGTTCTTCCGGGAGTTTAATGTGGGGGACCAAGTGTTACTGCGTGTATCTCCTATGAAAGGAGTGATGAGGTTCAGGAAGAAAGGGAAATTAGCCCCGAGGTACGTGGGACCATTTCCCATTATCGAGAGGATTGGGCCGGTATCATACAGATTGGGACTACCAGAGCATTTACATCGCATTCACGATGTATTCCACATCTCGTTGTTGAGACGGTATCTTCGGGATGATATGGCCCATACTCACATCGCGATAGATCAGATAGACTTACAGCCTGACAGCTCTTACGAGGAGAGACCGGTGGCTATCCTAGACTATAGTGAGAGGAGATTGAGATCGAAGATAGTTCCACTTGTACGGGTCCAGTGGGAGCATCATAACGTGGAGGAATCCACTTGGGAGCGCGAGGTCGATATGCACGAGAGATATCCAGATTTGTTCTTACCAGGTATGCCTTATTTTCCGAATTTCGGGATGAAATTCCGTTATTAGGGGAGAAGTATGTAATACCCCGTATTTTTATGCTATATTAATTTGGGGATTTATTAAATTTAATGTGAATTAATTATTTAATAAAATCCGGAAATTAATTATGTTATAATTATTAACGTGACGAGAGTTAGTAATTATGGGAAATTTGTTGAATATTACTAATGAGCAAAGTAATATATATTATTGGTTATATTGAATGTCACGAGTGAATAAAATGACAATTTTGGAAATTTGAGTCGGGACGCGCCCGTGTCGCGTCGGGACTAAATTTTGATAAATAAAAGTGAATATTTCATAAGTTGTTCGTATGGTCGTTTTGAGTGCGCTAACGCGTCCGGAAGGGTCGAGATAGTCAGAAAAGTATACCCGGGGGTTTGATTTGGGTCTCGGGGCGTTTTTAGGCCTAATTAGTACCCCGGGAGGGCATTTTAGTCATTTTGTATTTTTGGGTAATTAAACCCACGAAAATTAAAGGGGCTATATCAGATGTTTAGGTTATCTCCTAGGGTTAGATAACTCAAAACACTAGAACAGCCATTGGAGAGGAGAGGAGAGAGCTCTCAAGGCCAAGGCTCAAAACTCACCCGTTTGCACCGCCGCCACCGCCAAATCGTAGATCGCGAGACGGGGAACGCAACCACACCAATTTCGGCACCAAACCAAACTTCTAAAAATCCCAGGAAAGTGTTTATCTTACTTATTTCGTTGATTCATCTTTCATATTAGTTTAGGAATGATTAGGATGAATTGTATGGAAGAAAAACCCAATTTGAGATAGGAAATTGCATGTAGTGATGACTTAAATGATATTCTGGAAACCTTTTGTGATGTAGAGGATTAAACCATGAAATTTTGATGTTGTATAAGAAGGAAATTCTGGGAAAACAGATTAGAACCATGATTAAGAGATTTCTAGGGTTCTTGATAATTATATAAATTTTTGGGCTGTTAATCCATGTTTAGTGATAGAAATCTACATGCTTTACGTTGGAAAGATCTGGTATGATGATATAATGTTAGTAGTATAAATTTTGGGACGATTGGGATTGAAAAATATGGATTTGGTGAAAGTTAGAAGATGAAACCCGTAACTACAAATCTGCAGATTTCGCAGACCTGCTTGATCGATCGATCGAGCCCGGAGCTTCGATCGATAGAAGGTTCGATCGATCGATCCCCAGACCTCGATCGATCGACCCCTCCTGGCAGACTCATGTTTTCCCTTCTTAATTAGTTGAAATTCACTTTAATTAGGAATAATTCATGGATACCCTTATAAATATGTTTTGTGAGATAAAGAGGACCAGTAGGGTATATGAATAAGTTTTGGGACCTTTAAGGTTAGACGAGAGTTGTATCCTTGGGAGATTTCATATATAAGAAACGATAAAACTACGCATTTAAAGTGAGAAGATTACATAAAATAATTACGAAAGAGAATAGATGAATACCTACTGAATTTGTATAGGTGGGAGGATAAAACCATGAGAGTTATGTGGTAAGTTGGAATAATACCTAATCAAGGTTAGAAATGAACTATTACATGTGATAACAAATAATGTGATATGAGAAATAATGTCGTAAGTATGGGATTTGAGAATATACCCAATATTGATATGGTAATATTAGTATAGTTATATGATTGTGTATGCATATGCTATATATGTGTGAAAATCATGCCCACGCTACTTGCTATCTCGGAGGTTACCGCGTTGGGACAGTCTTATCTGGATGGGACCTTTATGGGGGATATTGACTTGTACCCTAGAAGATAGATATCCTTGGTACAACCTATCGAAGTGATAGTTCAGACGGTCCTAAGAGACGCAGGCATGTGCCATCCTCTTAGAGACTTAGAATCTATGCTTCGCCTCAATATTGTTTGTGTATGTGTTAATAGAATTCGAGAGTGATTCCAAATTTCTATTCCCCTTAATACGAGTGATACGGGGTTTTGGATAGTAGAGTACGCCCGCACCATAGTTTTTATTTGGGGTGCTGTTATAATATATATATTATACGAGTAGTTAATATATATATGAAATTCTGAAATTTGGAACTGCCTACTGTGATTTGGTAAGTAGGACATGGTTGATGACTCAAATTGTAAATACTTGTTTTGAGAAAGTATAATATGACATTGGAAAACTTTATTGATTAATAAAGTTAAAAATGAGAACTTTGGTTAAAAATTGATACCCCATTTTAAACAATTGTATTGTTCGGTTTGAAATCTTACGAATAACCTAAGATAAGTTAAATCCTTGGGGAAAGATAGTGTGATATATGATGAGATAAACCATTGGGAAGGTTAGTGCGATAGGAGTGCACATTAGAAGAGAGGTGAGAATTTCTCAAGAGAGTGTCGCACTAATATGTTGTTGCATTGGCCTGTATCAATTTAAATACTTGCTAAACGAATTTTTAAATCATACACTATTGGGCTCTGACCCGTTCCTAATTCTCTTTCTCTCTTGTATATATATGTATATATTACAGGTGCCCAGCCACAGGGGCGTCTTGTTTAGGATCCCTTGGAAGGAACGTGTTGCAGCTTAGGTGGGAGTTGCAGGCCACTTGCTTAGACGATTTCATTTACTTGATTCCACTTCTATCATTCTCCTTATTGGGTATGTGTCACCCTTTCCACTATTTATCTGTTTTATTGGGACATTTGTATTTTAGTTATTTCTAGTACTGTTACTTTTGGATTTATTGAGCATGAATGTTTTACTTTAAGTTTTAAATGTTGGGATTTTGAATGTTGAATGTTTAAATTAATTGGATTATGTTCCAGGATATTTGTGGTATGATTCTTACTTATTAAAATTGTTGTTAATAAATAAATAATTTTTCTTTAAAAATAAAATTTGAAAGGAATGTTAAAAATGGTTTTGACACTTAGCTTAATTAATTAGGGTGTTTAAATTGGAAATTTATTTTCACGACAGTGATGCTAAGAATGATCCAACTGTTCACCTTGATTTTAATTTAATAAAGGAGTGATCGCCCGGTATTTAATTAGGCGGGGTGTCACAGTAAACAGATAAAAGCAAAATTTTGCAAACTATATCACATAATAGATAATCTACTGAGTTCAAACACATTGAAAAGTCCATTCTAATGAACTCAAACTAAAAATTAATTTCATGAACTTATTGTTGGGCTCTTAATATACTCGAGTGAAGACATGTCCGTCTTGAGTTCACATGTAGCCATTGAAATAACTTATTAAGAATTTTGCAACAAAAATACTCAAGTATTCAAGTTGAGTCCATCATGATTCATGAAAATAACATACAAAATATCATTTAATAATAAGGTGTTCTAGCTTATTTGATTTCGCAAGTAATCTCGGTTGTGTGGAATTATTATTTCCTTTTAAAGTGGCTGTGAAGAAAATATAAACAGAGGCACCGCATGGCACAGGCGGACCAGCCTAGTAGGGGTTGAGCTGAGGAGGGACAATGGCGGGGCAGCAGCCTTTAATCAACTTTTTTGGATTTTCTTCCCTCATATCGATCCCTCAATCGCTGCTATGATTCTGCCATTATTTATTTTTCTCCATTCCTCGAGCTCTCGTCTCACTTTCACTGTTTGTACAAAGATACATATAACTATATAAGTAAAAAATTCTTCAATAAAAAATTAAAAAGTAAATAAACATGTGTTAGAGAGATGTACATGTTCAAAGATGGATCGGTCCATTTCTAATTGGTGCCTTTGGATTGGCAACAACATGTCTTCACCGAGAAATGTGAAAGAATCGTAACTATTTTCATAATTCTGACTCTAACCGTTCTCGAAATGAAGCATTGGATTAATCAATATGTTTTTCTAAATCTAAATCTAACAGTAACGAAATTTAAATGAAATGAAGATTTTTTTTAATATAGGCGGTTCACCAGAAGAGTCTAATTTCATAAGCCGACTTGCTTGGTCATCAGTGGAGATCATAGATTGATGTTTCAGTGTCCAACAACAAAAGTTTTCGACCGAAGAACACGAAACAACAGGTCTATAACTGTAATTCAAGAAAGATATCATATAAATGTCCAATGCTTATTTTTTTAATTTTGTGAACATAAAAAAATGAAAGAAAACAAAAAGAACCAGCTACAGAACACACGGCAAACCAAAAATTATCTATCTGATGATGAAAGCTCAATCATTTGCTCGTTATCCCTTCAGGCTTCAGTGCAGGCAGGGGAAGATACCCACAAAAACTTTCTAATATAAGAGGAGATTATCTTAGAGCAAATATCACATTTCAGAATTAGATTTTACACTCATTATATGACCAAGAACAACCAACCAAATGCCCTATAAAAGTGTACATCACAACCTCATGTGTACATATCATTGAGTAACTTTTGTATAATTTTTTACATTACAATTTGCTACTTCAAAGCACTTCTCCCAGTGAGGAATTACAACTTATTAATCGACTGCAACATGCAGTAATCCAGTAACAGAAATATGTTATATCATAACTTGACAGCTAGCATGACATTTAACACCTAACTTATCAAAGAAACTCCAAATAAGTTATGATAAGAGAACCTTGAAGAATGAATGAAACCCGAGATTCAGTAGATTTATGTGCTGAGATCGAGATATAAAAAGAATTTGATTACTATTAAATTTAGACTTTATTTTCGTTACTACTTCCCACGATTAATCCAATGCTTTATTTCATTCTAATCGTGGATGTATTTCATTAGCGACTTGTTATCAAATTGGTAGCTAGGTTCTGAAAGAAACAAAACCTGACATGTAATTGAATCAACACAAGCATCAACATGTATGTATGTATGTATGTATGTATATATGTATGTATGTATGTATGTATGTATCTATGTACCTCTTTTGGCTATCATTCTCTTGTTGAATATCCGAACTGGGACAGAATCTTCCAAACACTCAGCATAAATGACAGACTTAATAATATACATATACATCAACCATAAATTTATTATGTATGTATTGAGATTGCGAGTATTGAGAAAGAAAAGAGTACATACAAAACGAGCTCTCTAGCGGATCGGGGGCTACAAATCCTCCCACTCTTGTCGATTTTGGGGATAAATTAAGCAAACGAGCTTTCTAAGATTGAAGCGCGGAGAATCACGCGGATTGTACTTGTTAACAACAAATATGTTGGTGAGAGTGAGATACGAGAATGTGAACTAACATGATGATAATATTAGGAAGACCCGACCACGATTTTGAAGGTATTACAACAATTTTTGAAGGAACATACTCTTATGGTGGTGGTGGTGGGGTTGATGAAGCAACCATGTGAGTTAAAGGTCCTTTGGCATTTTCAACTGCTAATGCATCACAAAAGGCTCTGTGTGTGATAAAGCTATCTCTCCTTCAAAAGAATGAAAATAAAATAAACTTCAGCCACGGTAATAACCTCCGCATCTAGATCTAGACAAATAAATACCACATTATTTCACAAATAGCCTTTGCATCACATCCAATGCATGAAAAGATATCAAAAATAAACAACTAAATGGGATTAGAGGTGCTACAATATAAATTATATAAACAAAATTCAAATGGGGAGAATAAAATGAGACTTGGTTTAAGCTATGTTATGGTCAAGAAAGTTGGGCTCAACCAAATGTTGACAAGTGACTTTCTAGACATATAGTTCAGTTATGTTTAGTTCTTAATGGAAAAACCAACGATACATAACTTTAAATAACAGAAGTTTATTAGAATCCATACGACAAGCTACGAGACTATACATGGCATAGCGTAATCTCACATTTCATATAATTATGATGTTATGATAGTTGGAAGTGATCAATAATTACAGTTCTAAACCAACGTATATCTGCTAACGTATGTAGAATACACATTAAGACCTATCCATTGGGAAAATGGGATAAAAATAGCATTGGGGGCTGCCAAAGGTTTAAAATATCTCCACAAAAGATAACATCATCCACAGAGATATGAGACCAAACAACATTATTGATCATTGCAGTATCTATACAGTGGACAGTTAGGTTCAATTGAGTTCATGACACAACATTCAGCATAAAGAAATTTTCTTATATGGAACTATATGTATCAAAAGAGAACTACCCAATGTGTTCAATTTCAAAATGTTTTTGTTAACTATAACTCTAGAACTAACGTTGAGTTAAGGCCCTCAATAGTTCTTCAAGATCTGATTATATATTGTGAGCGTGGACCTATACAATCTGATTATTGTAGTATTTAGTGAGCAAGTCCCTAAATACTACAATGCCTACTATGCTCGATAAATGCATACACACATATATAATGTCTTAATTGAGAACAACACGACCAAAGAAAATTCAAAAACTAAACCTAGTAATGATAAGATGAATCAAGTCCGAGTAATCTGTATACCAACCAACACATGGTCATGGGCATAATAAAATCTAGCTTCTTGCATGGACTCCATACTATATCCGAGAGAATGAACAAATTTAATTATCATGATAAGATGAATCAAGTCCAGTTTTTAACATTCTCACTTGGGGAGATCCAAATAGAACTCCAATAAAGCTTGTAACCAACCACGTACCATTTTCCAAACACAACTCCCCACTATCATTAAATTTCCCAAAATTTATTAGAACAAAGTCCATAGTTAGATGCAACAGGTCATAAAATATATCCCTTGGCACATTGGAATACTAGAGAATACAAAAAAACAAGTCAAAAGTATAAACTGAATTGCCAAGAACACCAGTGAATACTGATATATATATATATATATATATCATATTACTTACTCGAGGAAAGCTAGATATTAAAGTGATTGGTACCCAATCCTGATCATCCATACTTGAACTTAAATAGTCATCCTTAACCAAATTAGAATCACTCCAATCGATAAGCAATTGAATGAGAAATTATTAAATTTCCAAGAGGCAAAAAAATAGAAAAAAAATGTCGTAAAACATAACATTAAGAAGTGAGACCAAATACCTGAAATAGTTGTGCACTTATTTAGGACCCAACGAATTTCCATCATCCCACATATTATCCCACATATAAATGTTTCATTCGCGAAGCCCCTACAAACCAAAGAATAAGGAAATTGATTCCGTGAAATGTGAAAAGGAATTAAAGATGAAGAATTGTTTAGGAAATAACACTATATGGACTATATATATTGAAATTTAAAGGAGTCGTATGTTACTCATAAACTAATCTTATATTGAGAAAATTTATTTAGCTAATAAATTTTATTATTGAAATATTTGACAATGAAACCAATATTTACCTGATACTGTGATGGGAAAAGCGCCGTAAGCCATAAGCTTCTCTAAAACATGCAATGCAATATTTACAGAACCACTAACTACACACATGCATAAAAAAAAAAGATAAAAAGAAACTGTTAAACTAACATTTTTCTAGTAAACTTCACTCGTATGCACACATTGGATGCACACACCATTGTGTTGAAGTATATCACTAACTTGTAGAACCTCCAGAAAATTCCCCAATAATGATGTCAATTTATGTGACTATAAATTTGTGTATCTGTAAAATTAGTAGTTTTACTAGTTGACATAATTTACCCTCCTCCATTTGTTTCATCAAGATCCTTAGAAGATCAAGAACAATACTACAAATCTCCTAAAATTTGATACAAATGACTATTTTAAACCAAAAGTCAATATTTAACATATAAAAATAATTTATACCTGGTTTAAGAACATGCTGAATTTCGAATAATTCAAAACTTAATTTTAAATGACCAAAACATATTGCAGATTAATTTGAACCCTTTAGTCAAATGTACAAACCCAAGAAAGGTCTTTGTTATTTTTCCCTATCAATATAAACTGATTTTAGATACTAACGACATTAATTGTTGATTCTCATGAATATGAACATCTAGGGACAAAGATACTAATAACCTAAATCAATTATTAATTGAAACAAAACCCTAATAATGATTCTGAATAGATAAATCGCAACCCACAAATCGATTCATGAATCAGAACCTTAATCGATTCACGAATCCATTAATCGTAAACCCAAATGGAAGGTTTAAATCGATTCATGAATCAGAACCTAAATCGATTAATGATTCAAATTCAAAACCTAAATCGATTCATAAACCTAAATAAAAATCGCAAAATACAAAACTCAGGCCCTAACTCCAAACTAAGAGAAGAAAATCGATTCATAAACCTATTAATGCTTTGTGGTAAATCATAAATCGATTCTGAATCGATTAAGAAAAAGAAAGAAAGAGGGGTTACCATGAGCTCTGTGGTAAATCGTAAATCATAAATGATTTGTGGACACCATGAGCTTCATTCGTGTTAGAGAAAGTGATAGAAACGTGGAGCAAACAAATTGGGAGGGAATTATCCCGCTTTTATTTTGTGAGAGACCCTGCTTCTATTTGGTGAGCTTTGTTACAAAATTAATTTTCATTCAATTACTTTTAAAACAGCTAATTAGTAACACATGTATTAATTTAGTAACGGTATATTATTGTTAAAATTAGTAATGGTAGGATACTGTTAGTATTCAATAAATAAGTCTGTTACTAAAAGTTTGTTTTGGTGTAGTGCAAGACGACCTTCGATGGAAAATGTTCTTCGATGGCGCTGCCAACAAAAATGGATATGGCATCGGGATACTTCTGATGGCCTAGATGACTCCCACAATCCCATCGCTATCAAATTGGATTTCCCCTGCACCAACAATATGACTGAATACGAGGCGTGTACGATAGGTCTCAAAGTTTCTCTCAAGAAAGGAATTCAAAGCCTCAATGTCTACGAGGATTCTGCCTTCATCATTAGTCAAGTGCTCAGAAAATGGAAAGTCAAGATCGAGAAAATCCAATCCTTCAATGACCACTTAGAAGAACTAGCCTCCTAATTCCAAGACATCACCTTCCATTACCTAACTCGAGCAAAAAATAACCTAACCGATGCCCTTGATAACTTGGCCTCCATGGACGACATGCCCGAAGGAATAAAAATAGACCCCTTCCTAGTTCAAAAGCAAGATAAACCAATCCATTACTACCATATTGAGATCATCACCACAAAAGATCCCGAGTTAGGAAATTGCTGGTATTGTGATATCTGACAGTTCCTCAAGCATGGTAAGTATCCTGAGGGTTCCAACAAAAAAGGTCGAGCAACCCTCCGAAGACTTTCGCCCAGTACATCATCTGTCATAAAGCACTATTTAAGAGAAACTTCGATGGAACCCATCTACACTGCATCACAGGGGCCGATATTAAAGAAGTAATACAGAGAATCTACAGCAGGGAATATGGGCCCCACATGAACGATCACATGCTTGCCAAGAAGATCATACGATAAGGCTACTATTGGACCACCATGATTTAGGATTGCACTGCCTATGTCCGAAGATGCCTCAAATGCCAACAATTCTTAAACCTTCAACACCTGCCTCCGCGTGAATTGTACAACATGACTTCTCCCTGTCCGTTCTCTACCAGGGCATCGACATTATAGGGAAGATTACACCCAATGCCTCCAACGGGCATGAATTCATCCTAGTTGCCATTGATTTATTTACCAAAGGGGTTAAAACTGAGTCATACACAGTCTTGAACGCCAAGAAAGTGGCCAAATTCAACAAGAAAAACATCGTTTGCTGATATGGGGTCCCACACGAGCTATTATCAGACGATGAGTTGCATTTCGAGGCAGAAGTCATAGAAGTGGTCAACGAAAATGGGATCTAGAGACACAAATCTTCTCCCTACCGACCTCAGACCAATGGTGTAGCCGAGGCCGACAACAAAAACCTTAAAACCATCTTCAGTAAGATGACCAAAAGATATTGAGATTGGGCCGACCGAATCCCTTACGCCCTCTGGGGATACCGAACCTCTACTAGGGCTACCCCTTAGTCTCTAGTTTACGACATAGAAGCAGTCCTACCCGTGGAGCTAGAAATACCCTCATTATGTGTCATGCTTGAAAGCAAGGTCAGCAAAGAAGACTGGTACCAAATCCGTCTTGACGAGTTTACCCTCCTAGATGAAAGGAGATTAAAAGCTCTATACCATATACAAGGTTACCATCACCGTATAGCGCGATCATTCAATAAGAGAGTCAAGGACCGCGATGTTTGAGAGGGGGATCTAGCCCTCAAAGAAATAGTAGAGCCAATCTAGGACCCCAGAGGGAAGTTCAAGCCCAATTGGAGCGGCGGCCCATACATTATGAAGAAGATCTTGTCCGACGGTACCGCCATAGTCATCGACCTAGATGGAGAAGAGATGGCTCGTCCAGTCAATCTGGACCGTCTCAAGAAATTTTACCCCTAGTCCGAAATCTCAGCGCGCTACGACTCTTCTCATCTCCCTTCTATTTTAAAAAAATAATAATAATAATTTCTTCATTTCCCTCTATCTAGAACTACGTGGGCCTGGTCCTTTGTAAAAACCGTTTACAAACAAACTAAAAATTTTCAAAACCCCCCAGAGGTACGTAGGAAACTCATCCATCTTACATGAGCACGAACCTTTCTTTTTCATAAAAAAGTATTCTTTTCTTATCACTGAGAACGACAGTTCATTCTAGCATATATTTGAACAAAAGGATTATGCATGCCTTAGCGATCGGTATAGATAATTTAAAATACAAAATTCATTAAAAGGCACAGTTGGATGATAAAAAACTTATTTATTTCACTAATAAGAAATTACAATACAATTATGTAAGAAAAAGAACGGATAACTCCCTTCCCCCTACGTTCCTAAAAAGACAAATAAATTCCCAAATTTATTCCCCATTACAAAATAAACTCTCCAAGAGTCCTGTCCACAACTACCAGAGGAGACTGCTCCGTTACCATCTACATCCTGGGGTTCCCAAGCTTCCCCTGCTGAATGGAGTACCGCAGACGCTCCACGGACCGATAAGCTCGAACCAACCTCCGAAAGACCACAACACCTCCCTCCATGGTATCAGATAAGGAAAACCACCTTTGTCTAGTCTCCACTTTCAACATCTTGCTAACTACTCTTCTCCATAACCACTTCATATAATCCCCAGGGATGTGTCAAACTCTCCCAACAGACTGAGAGGGACGGGTTGACGGACGTCGACTCTCCCACAAAGAGCCAAGCCGCATGTGCAAATGCTCTGTCAAATCTTGTACCGGAAAGAAACCCAATGTCCGAGGTGGCACAATCTGCTCCCAGCCAAATTGGCGTAGAAGCCACCAAGGGAAATAAAAAGAGGTCTGTCTGAGACCAACCAACTAAACGTACGGGTATTCTCCCAGTTCCAGAATAGGCAGCAGCTATCCCCACCAAGGCACTGACCAGTACATATTTAGAGCCCCATGCTCCATAAACCAGTTCTCCCAGCTCTCGATATCCGAACCAATACCAATGAAATGGTGCGAAAAGAAGTTAGGTACAACCGACAAAGGATATTTCGGAGGAGTCACCAGGCGGAATCTTTCAGATAACCACATGAACAACATCACAGGGCTACCCCTCAGAAAGTTAGAATGACCTTCTTATCAGGCATCCAGAGTCTACGCCAGTATTATCGCCGCACGATTATGACGGTAGGACATCCATGAAGTAATAGCTGTAAGTTGTGGGTCCACCAGCAGTAATTTCAAAACCAAGCTCAGAACGACGGTTCCGATATGTCCATCATCACCAACCTCCTGCAAATGCACAGACCGTAGCACCACCGAAAGAGAAATCATTCCTCCAATAATTATGGATCTACCCTTCGAGGGCGAGACTCGAAGAAGTCCAACCAACAACTCCTGAGGAGATCGAGAAAACTCAGGCATAGCAGCCGCCACAATAGGATTTACTCCCAACATGGCAAAAAAATCCTCATAAGTCGAACAGATTTCTTTTAACCCAAAGTGGAATACATGGTCTTCGGGGTACCAAAATTGTACTGCCGCCATCAGCATGTTCCATTCTATGCGCCGATTACGCCATAAAGAGACTCGACGCATGTTGAAAGCATCATAGTCGATGTTGTATGAGCACATTGCCTCCAAAGTCTCGAGGTAGTTAGCAAACTCAACACTACCAGGGAGAGCCATCTCACAGAATAAGAAAGTTAAGATGTGAAGGTGTGATGAAAACACTCCACCCTTACCCCTCTTTTATATTTGAAAAACCTCATAAAAGACATAACCCCTTCAAAAATGGGAGGAAATCCTGCCCCACAAAGTACCAAAGGATGAAGAGAGTACCGGTCAAAGCCATGATTGATTAGACTGGACTGACCTGCCGATAGGTAGGACAAGGTGCTTGCCGATCGGTAACCCCTTGTTTTTAAAAACTTACCTTTTTCCTCTTTTGTCAAAATCAAAAAACTCAATAAAAATAAATTGATATTCTCGAACAGAATTTCAAATTCCCTTTTTATCTTTATATAATTCCTCATTGTGAATAAAACTTCCTTTTAAAACTTCCAAAAATATTCCTTTTTACAGTCCCAGCAGCAAAGTAAAAAGCGCATATGCATGCATTCATTCATTCATTATTAACAGAAGATAATAAAAAACTCCATTGAATTGCATAGATATTTTTCCGTGTTACATCAATTTTACAGGAAAATAAAGAAAAGAAAAAACAACGGGACTCAGCCTGAACCCACATTCTCTCTCTCTCATTTCACCTTCCCCTATCTCTCCTAAGAGCTTCCATCCTTGCGACGCACTCTCTTTCCCCTACGACGCGATGACGCACTACCACTACCCAAACCAGACTCCTCCCCGAATGAGGCAGACGACACCAAGCAAGAAGGAACAGGAACAGGAACCGCATCCCGAATGTGGGTAGTCACCGAAGATATCCAGTCCTTAATATCCTTCAGCCAAGTGGTGGATACCCGGATTTGCTGTAAGAAAAGGAAAAATCAATATCAAGCAGAAAAGATCAAAAGAAACCAAAAAGAAGGAAAAAGAGAAGAACAAAAATATATACCAAAGGACGAAGAACCTCCTCTGTTAAGCCCAACTCCTTCGGGTCTATCTCATGAGGACGATGCAACATAGGCACCATCCCTCCATCAGCCCGCCAGATGTTGTATGAAGGGGTATGCAATGTCACAAAGGGGACCTTCGAAGTCGCCACCGTCGTAAATGTCGACGGACTACCACCACCATGGGAGGACCCCACTGGCAGACTCGAACCCGCAGGAGGGAAGGGCAGTGCATCATATATACTAGGCACCATCAGACAACTCGTCACAAAGTCCCTATAATCATATGACACAGTCGTATCAGTGTACAACAGATAGGACTCACCAATCATCACTGCGATCTTCGCATCCTCTGGCAGCCTCATAGATATAGGGGGCCTCGTAGGCGGCACCACAACCTCCTCCTCGGAAATGTTCTAAACCACCCTCTCCCTGAGATTCCAAGAGTGGCCAAACTCATACGCCAGTCAATGCCTCATCTGCGCATTCACTCCAATCAACCCCGTGTCCTGAACAGCCGTCCCCCAAGGGTAAAAAGTCACCTGAAAAAATTCCCAGCAAGATATAAGGAAATATGAAATCATAGGCCACAAAGGCCTTAGACTAAAAAAAGGAAAAGTCTTACCCTATCACTGGTCAGGCCATTCAAGACCTGATGCACCGCCTCCAGAGAGAGAGACTTCCTCAACTGTCGATTAGCCTTCTGCCACCGATACAACTGGCGAAAATCCCCAATAATCTCATCCTTCAAAGAAATCAGCTGGGTATTACACCCAATCACCTCATAGAACCACGTCAGCCAAAGATAAAAATTTGCAATAAAAAAGGACGCATAAGGAAAATATAAATGCATGAAATAATATGCACAAATTAAAGAATAACTCAAGAAGATACGTGGCTCCAGTAAAAGACTATCGGCAGCACCGGCTAAATACATCCAGAGAAAAATAAAGGGTCGCTAAAGTCAGGCTCCCCCAATCATAGAGAGGGATGTTCGAAAACATCCTCAAATATGGTAAAAACCATAAGTGGACGACATTGCCGTTCGACGCCACCAAAAATCCCCCCAGCACTAGCAAAATAAACAATCGGGCCATCTGTCTCACTTGCAGCCCGTCCTCCGCGTCAATCACCCTGCCTAGAAAAACATCCCTCAGCAAGAATAGTCGGATAGAATCCCAGATACTATCCTCCCCACATCACCAAGCGCCGCCCGCATCGCTTTTGGCCTCACCCACAAAGAGCGATCCACCTCTATCTGCTCTCCATCACAATCCAGCCCCAGCAGCTACTGAACATCTATAGGGGTCACAGTCATCTCCCCGAAGCCACAATGAAAGGTGGGGGTAGTGTCCCACCGCCTCTCCCCCAGAGTGCATAAAACCGTCGTCGAACGAGGCGTCTCATCCAACATACACGCCAACCTCCCAAAGCCTACTGATGATAACACCCAACGCACCACAGGTGGAAGGTGCTCCCAGACATCCTTAATCCCCGTCATCCTGCAGGAATGCATAGTCGACAAAGAAACATTCGACTGTCAAAGAAACACCTTTTCAGAATCCAAGAAAAAAGGAAATCAGGAAAAGAGAAAGCCAAAGGTCATTTTTGTACTTACATAACCACCAGGGTTCACCACCCTCAAAGAGCGATGATGCGACGGCTCCCGCAGCAAAGTTTGCTCGTCCAAAACTGGCTAAAAATCATCAAAAGAGTTCTCACTCCCCAAAGCAAGAGGCACCCTGACCCTCCATTCCACGTTCGCCCAGTCGTCAACAACCAACCACTCTTGGTGTACTACAGTGCTCATAAAAGCGACCATTTTTTAGATTGCGGAATGCTAGAACGATTCATAGAAGAAAATCACAGAAAGAATGAAGGCAAGAAGCTGTGAAAAATGAAGGAAACCCGCCCCCTTTTTATAGGATGAAGGGAACCCGATCGGCACTGACCCCAAGCCTACTGATCGACACTGACCCTTTACCTTCTCGAGGCAATCTAAAAGTCTGTGCCACTACCGAATGGCACCCTCCACACCATGCCCGCCCCCCCCCCCCCCCCCTTAAAATTTTTGTATAAAAACTCCCAAAAAATACCAGAAAACCCAAAAATTCTTAAAAATCTCGGAGAGGATTTAGAACATTTTCACCAAGAAAATTTCACACTCCATCAAGAGAAAACCCTATTTCCCCAGCTAAATTCTGAAAAATCGAGTGAATCTCATCCCGACAACATCCCCATAGGACCTCTAAAGTATCCCAAATTCCCCAAAGGTCACAAATTTCCCCGAATAATACATCCAAACCCGGAACCACCTAATCGCTTCCTCAGTGGAATTTACAACATCAAATTGGCTATTACATGGCAAAATCTCCAAAAGATATAAGGATTTACCTAGCAATCATCTCCCCAGCTCAAATCAAAATCACGAGGTAATTTCCCCGGCAGAGTTCCCTGAGAACATCTCAACTTAAGCCCTCAGAATTGGCTTCGACCCACATAATTGGTCATCTCAACTTAAGCCTCAGAATTGGCTTCGACCCACATAATTGGTTATCTCAACTTAAGCCTCAGAATTGACTTTGACCCGTAGAATTGGTCATCTCAACTTAAGACCTCAGAATTGGTTTCGACCTGCAGAATTGGTCATCTTAACTTAAGCCCTCAGAATTGGCTTCGACCCGCAGAATTGGTCATCTCAATTTAAGCCCTCAGAATTGGCTTTGACCCGCAGAATTGGTCATCTCAACTTAATCCCTTAGAATTGGCTTCGACCCGCATAATTGGTCATCTCATCTTAAGCCCTAAGAATTGGCTTCGACTCGCAGAATTGGTCATCTCAATTTAAGCCGTCAGAATTAGATTCGACCCGTAGAATTGGTCATTTTAACTTAAGCCCTCAGAAATGGCTTCGACCCGCAGAATTGGTCATCTTAATTTAAGCCCTCACAATTGGCTTCGACCCGTAGAATTGGTCATCTCAACTTAAGCCCTCAGAATTAGCTTCGACCCACATAATTGGTCATCTCATCTTAAGCCCTCAGAATTGGCTTCGACCCGCAGAATTGGTCATCTTAACTTAATCCCTAAGAATTGGCTTTGACCCGCAGAATTAGTCATCTCAATTTAAACCCTCAGAATTGGCTTCGACCAGCAGAATTGGTCATCTCAACTTAAGCCCTCAGGATTGGGTTCGACTCGCAGAATTGGTCATCTTAACTTAAGCCCTCGGAATTGGCTTCGACCTGCAGAATTGGTTATCTCAACTTAAGCCCTCAGAATTGGTTTCAACCCGAAGAATTGGTCATCTGAATTTAAGCCCTCAGAATTGGCTTCAACTCACAGAATTGGTCATCTCAATTTAAGCCCTCAGAATTGGCTTCGACCCGCAGAATTGGTCATCTCAATTTAAGCCCTCAGAATTGGCTTCGACCCGCAAAATCGGTCACCCTTATCCCTAAGCCCTCAGAATTGGCTTTGACCCACAGAATCAGTCACCCTTATCTTTAAGCCCTCAAAATTGTCTTTGACCCACAGAATCGGTCACCCTCATCTTCAAGCCCTCAGAATCGACCTCGACCCTCTGATTTGGTCATACTCTTTGAAAGGCATCATGCTGTGTCTATTCGATGTCTATCAATTGTTCCAAACTCCCCCACTGAGGGGCTCTATAGACACCACATTCTAGCACCCCCTAACCTCTCCTTAGGCCCCTAGCACCTCCCTTCATCATTGTCAACCTAAGTCATACCCCGGGTACTGACCTAAAGGCCATCGGGCACTCCCGGGATCCATTTGACTAAAAGTCAAAATCTTCATCTCGACTAAGACCGAATGAATCTTCAAAGGGCACTGAAACCCCTTCCCAACGGTCCGTCCCGTGCGCGATTCTGACTTACGGTACGGACGAATCACCCATTTTCTCCTTAAACTTGATCAGAAGGCCACCGGACTCTCTCGTACTCCATTTGGCCAAAGTCAACTCTTCAGCTCGATTAATACTGAATGAATCATCAAAGGGCGCTAAAACCTCTTTCCAACGGTCTGCTTCGAGCCCAATTTTGACTTACAGTGCAGACGAACGATCCGTTTTACTCCAAAAGGACACCAAACTCTTCTAGGCCCCGACTGAACAAAGTCAACTTCCCAAAACAAGTCAAACTCTTTGGAATGTTGAAGTATGCCTCATAACCTTTCCAACGGTCCACCCCGTGCATGATTCTGACTTACCATGCGGACGAACGATCCATTTCCATTCGACGATCCCCCGTCCAAAGGACCGACAAACACTTTCGAACCACATTTGACCCAAAGTCAACTCCTAGACTCAGGAGCAGTCCAAAGACTTTTGAAGGTCTCTAAATTACCTTTCCAATGGTTTACCCCGTTCGCGATTCAGACCAACGATTTGCGCTCTACGACCAATTTTTCGAAGGAACCTCAAAGAGACTGCCAAATGGCAGGTTCCAAACCCTGCCTATCGACAGTGTGCCTAAACACACCTGCCAATTAGTAGGACCAGGACTATGCCGATCGACAATGCCCTGGGCCTATAAAAAGGAGGACCTGACCTCATTGTAAGGGACCCAAGATCTGAGATCCATCATTCTCAGCGAACTCAGAAAACCTCTCTCGAAGTCAACGTGATTTCTATATCTAAATCCCTTTCCAACCCTCACCTTTCATCACATTTTTCACCAAACTTGGTGAATTAACTACCCTTCATCATTATCCAAGTGCAAGGGCTGCTCTCCAACATGCAAGATCAAGCTCAAGATCTTCAAGAAGGTCTAACTTTCTCAACTTCCTCTTCAAATTCTCCTAAATTAGCATTAACTTCTTTTATTACTTATTACTTTTATTCTATCATCTCATATATCCTAGTATACTTTTTATCTAGTATTATTTCACATCTATTATTTTCATATAAATAAAACCCAAAAAACAATAAAAAAAAAAGGGTTTGCTCATAAATTCCAAACGGGAATTCTCACACTTTTTTCACACTTTTGTCACAACGAAAACACTCTTTTACACACACACACACACACATATAATAGAAGTCCCCTTTTGGATTTATGGGATAAATTCCACCCCTCGTTTTTCATACGAACTATATGGACATTGATGATTCTAAAGGCTACGTAGGCGTCTCGGGGTAAAACCCGAGACTCGAGTCCTATTCTTACTTTTTTTTTCTATGTTTCCATATTCTTTAAACTTAACTCTCTTAGATTCTATATGTTTATATATACCGTGGGTACCCGAAATTTAGAACCATGGGCCTGGATGAGTAGCCCAGTCCTGGCAGCCCAAAGTCCAGGCCCCTCATCTCTTATATTGATCCGGTCTCCCCCACGTTCCCACAATTGGAAGTTACAGGGGAGATGGAAAACGTGGAGAAACCCATCACCTCCACTTACCTACATGTACATGTATATATTAAACCCTAGGTCCGGGGCAAAAGGACATGATATATTCTCTGTAATTACTCTCCGGAGTATATAGAAATAATATCGACTGCACCACCATGGATGTAGGCACATCTTTGCTGAACCACGTACATCATTTGTTCTGTGATTGGCATATTATATTCCTTGTTCTTCCTTGATAATTGCTTCTCTTGTATTTATTTGTGTTGCATAACAATTGTCACCACAATTGGCGCCGTTTGTGGGAAATGTTCATCTTTCCCTGAGAAGAGCTCACGTCAAGAGAGGAGTTTAAGATGTCTGGTCACATCAACAATGCCCCCCAAGCAGGAGATATTCAAGAGCCACATGCTCCTCGCAGGATTAGGTCTGAAGTTCGACGTTCAGATCAGAAAGCTCACCTGGAAAGACCAGCCTCAGAAGAAAGTCAGGGACCAGCGATGTCCACGCAGATATTCAGATTGATTGATGCGTATGAGGCAAGGCTCCACGAGCAGAGGGAGTCTTCTCGCAGATACGAGGCTGAGAATGCTCGCTTGAAAAGAAGACTGGAAAGACTGGAGAGGGAGCTTCGTCCTAATAACAGGAGACGCCCATATCGCACTCCTAGCCCTCAGGCGAGCAAATCTCGCAGCCGAGGAAGGATCCCTAGGCGATAATCTCAAAGGGACGAAAGAGGCGAGTCAGATGACGACTTCCGCTAATAGCTGCGAAGAGCTCGCCGCTACCAGAGCCCTGCTCGCAGCGACGAGAACATACGAAACATGGTCCGCAGGGAGATGGACCAGCATCCCGCTCACCACGAAATAAGATCAACCAGAGAACTCGCAAGGCGAGCTCTCAAAACCCAGATGAAGTCACCCTTCACAAGGGAAATCGAAGATGAGGAAGCTCCCAAGAAATTTGCCATTCCAAGGTTCAAGATTTACGACGGAAAAACTGATCCCATCGATCACGTCAAGCAATACCGACAGGCCATGACCCTCTGGAGTCATCGAGATGCCCTGATGTTCCGCATTTTTCCCTCGAGCCTTCATGATGTAGCACAGAAGTGGTTCGAAAGGCTCCCCCACCGGTCGATCAAGAACTTCAAATCCCTAGCCGAACTTTTTACGGCCCGATTCATTACCAGTAGCTCCCATCCTAAAAGGATGGATGCTCTGCTGACAATAAAGAAAATGCCTCAAGAGACCCTCCGAGATTACGCAAAGAGGTACTGGGAGTTATTCAATGAGATCGAGGACTGCGCGGAGGAAGTGGCAGTGGCCTCCTTCAAAATTGGGCTCCCTAGTTCTTCCCTCCTCTACCAGTCCCTAACAAAGAAGGAAGCTATGCCTATTGACGACCTAATGGTCCGAATCGAGAAATACGCAAAGGTGGAGGATGTCACCCGCCCTAATACAGGAGAGAACAATCGAGCTAAACTCACTACCAAGGGAAGTGAGAAAACTGAGAACCAGAAGAAAGGAGGAAAGAACGGAGGCAAAAATGGCTCCAAGAACGGTGGAAACCATGACACATCGAAAGTATTCCAGGCGGTCAACACCGTCTTCAAAGAACCAATTTACAAAATTCTCACGAAGATCAAGGATGAGCCATTCATCAAGTGGCCCAGGAAAATGGGAGGAGATCCCTAGAAGAGGAACAATGCGTTAAGATGCGCTTTTCACAAAGAGGGAGGACATAAAACCGAGCACTGCAAAGCTCTTAAGTCTCACCTCGAGGAGTTGTCCCAGTCCGGGCATCTGAACGACTTTGTGGAAAAGAGGGCAGATAAAGTGGCTGCCAATAGAGAGGCGAGACCCGACAACGTGCTGGAGGATGATGCTGGACATGAGTTCGCAGTAATCCACGGAGTATCTGACGTCAAGCAGATACAAGGGAACTCAGTTTGAATGGAAATGAAAAAACTTACAGTGGTAATGCAGGCTTTTTAAATCGATCCAGTAAAGTCACAGTCAGGAAAGCGTCGACGAGCAGAGGACGTCAAGTATAACAGGCATATTATTTTCACGGATGGAGATTTGGTGGGAGTAAGGACCCCACATCATGATGCCTTGGTCATTACACTCAGGATAGCCAACTTTGACATCGACAAGTTGCTCGTCGATCAAGGAAGTTCATCCGAAGTAATGTACCTGGACCTATTCAGGAAATTAAAGTTGAGCGTCGCCAACCTAAAGGAAGCTACTGTTCCTTTGGTCAGCTTCGCTGGAAAAATGACCATGCCCCTCGATAAGATAGTGCTGCCAGTTCGTGCTGGGAATGTCTCCAAGATGATTGAGTTTTTGGTAGTCGACATCGAATCACCATATCAGGCCATCCTCGGCAGAGGATGGCTTCATACGATGAAGGCGATCTCCTCGACCTACCATCAGAAGCTCAAGTATGTAACCGAGCGAGGAGTAATGGAGATCCACGGCGACCAAGCAATGGCGAGGAAGTGCTTCATAACAGCCATCCGACCAAAGCCAGAGAAGAAGGTTCCTCAACCCAGCGAGAAAGTTAAAGAGGGTGTGATACCTTCCAAGTAGAAATTAAAGTATGGAAGACCTGGAGTAGAGGAGACCAGGCTCCTCCCCTCCGAGCGTGTCATCGAGGACCTGGTGGAAGTTATAGCCAAAATTGGTGACAGTAGCAGAGTCTTCTTGATTGGAGCGTCTCTCACCGACCAAGAACAAAAGGAGTTGACGACCTTACTGAGACACAACGTAGATGTTTTTGCATGGGAACCATACGAGCTGCTTAGAATCGATCCTAGTATGGTCTGTCATCAGCTGCACGTTGACCCCACATTCAAGCCAGTCACGCAGAAGGCACAAAGAACTGCACCCGAGAAGGCTAAAGCGGTCGAAAAGGAAGTAAAAAAACTGCTGGATGCAGGATCCATACGGGAAGTGCAATTCCCCAAATGGTTGTCCAACCCAGTAGTAGTTCCGAAGAATAATGGGAAGTGAAGAGTTTGCATCGACTTCACTGACCTCAACAAAGCATGCCCTAAGGATAGTTTCCCCCTCCCAAAGATAGACCAACTAGTAGATACCACTGCAACTCATGAGGGAATGAGTTTCCTGGACAAATACTCAGGATATCACCATATCCCCTTGTATGCCCCAGACCAGGACAAAACGACGTTCGTCACGACAGTTGGGTTATATTGCTACAAGGTCATACCATTTGGGCTCAAGAATGCGGGGGCAACCTATCAGCGACTGGTCACAAAAATGTTCAAGGATCAAATGGGAGATACAATGGAGGTCTACATCGATGACATGCTCGTTAAGAGCAAGAAGAAGGAAAATCACCTCTCAGAACTGTCAAAGACCTTCGAAATCCTCAGGAAGTACCGAATGAAACTTAATGCGAGCAAATGCTCCTTCGGTGTCCAGTCAGGAAAGTTTCTTGGATATTTGGTCAGTAAGAGAGGCATAGAAGCTAATCCAAACCAGATCGATACAATCAACAGGGTACAACCTCCTCAAACAATCCGGGACGTGCAGAAGCTCACTGGAATGCTCGTCGCCTTAAATCGCTTCATCTCCAAATCCTCCGAGAGGTGCAAGCCTTTTTTCCAGCTTCTAAAGGGGAGTAAACTGATAGAGTGGAACCCAGACTGCTCGCGAGCTTTGGACGAGCTCAAGTCCTACTTGAGCTCTCCACCGCTGCTTGTCATACCACAGTAAATGGATTCTTTATACTTGTATCTCTCGGTATCCAATCACACTGTCAGCTCTGCGTTAATATGCGAGGTTGCAGGAATCCAACACCCTGTTTACTACGCGAGCAAGACCTTATTAGACGTCGAGCACATGTACCTGCCATTGGAAAAGCTCGCCTTTGCACTTGTGATAGCCTCGAGGAAGCTGAAGCATTATTTCGAAGCTCATACTATCATCATCCTTACATCACATCCCCTTAAGGCGGTCCTAAGGAAAGCGAACTTGTCGGGAAGACTGTCTAAGTGGTCAGTCGAGCTCGGTCGGTTTGACATCCAATTTCAACCAAGGACAGCTATCAAGGGTCAGATCCTTGCTGATTTCATAGCCGAATTCACGGGCGAGGAACTCGCCGACCAACCTCAACTAACAAGGCAAGAGAAGAACCAAGCAACAGAGAGAACCTGGAGACTCTTTGTTAATGGAGCCTCCAACTTAAAGGGGGCAGGGGTAGGCATTGTCCTCATCACTCCAGAAAACACAATCCTTGAACAAGGAATCAAGCTTGGATTTGCAGCCTCTAACAACGAAGCAGAGTACGAAGCCCTAATAGCCGGTCTCCAAAAGGCACAAACTCTAGGAGCAAAACGTTTACAGGTGTTCGGCGACTCTCAACTAGTCTCCAATCAGGTAAGTGGAGATTACAGTGCAAAGGATGAAAGAATGGCAGCCTACCTCGCCTTAGTGAGAGAATTAATGTCAAGCTTTGAAGAGATCAACATCCAGCAGTTTCCCATGGGAAAAATAGTCATGCTGATGCCTTAGCAGCCTTGAGTTCGGCAGTTGACACTGACCTTAAAAGGGTCATCCCCATCGATTTCCTCATTTGTTCAAGCATTAACCACAACAACAAATTACCAAACGTGGAACAAGTACTCCAGGTGGGATCAGCCCCCAGCTGGATAGACCCCTTAAGGGGCTATTTAAAGGATGGCACGCTCCCAGATGATAAGAAAAATTCCCACCAGACAAGAGTCAAAGCTGCTCGCTTTTACTTATCTACAGGAGGCGACCTGTATAAGAAATCCTTCTCCGGTCCCAACCTTAAATGCGTCCACCCAGGTGATGTCGAGCAAGTGCCACACGAGCTTCACGAAGGAATCTGTGGAAGTCATATCGGAGGAAGGTCTCTGGACTTTCGAGCAATGAAGGAAGGCTATTGGTGGCCATACATGCAAAAGGACTCCGCAATATATGTCCGTAAATGCCTGAAATGCCAATTCCACGCTCCTATGGCCCACCAACCCACCAGCGATCTGAAGTCCCTGTCCAGCCCATGGCCCTTCGCCCAATGGGGAATGGACATCGTGGGACCGCTACCTACCGCCATAGATAATCACAAATACCTATTGTTTGAGACTGACTACTTCACAAAATGGATCGAGGCTGAATCCCTGGCGAACATCCGAGATGCTGATATGATAAGGTTCATATGGAGAAATATAATCACTCGGTTTGGAATCCCCAGAACCATCATCATAGATAATGGAACGCAGTTCGAAAGTGGCCCCTTTCAGAACTTTTGCAACGAACACGGGATCAGGCACCACTTCAGCTCGATGGCCTACCCTCAGAGCAATGGCCAAGCTGAAGCTTCCAACAAAACTATGATCGATGGATTAAAGAAGCGATTAGAGCGAGCCAAAGGCACATGGGTAACAGAGTTACGCCATATTCTATGGGCGTACCGAACCACTCCTCGACGAGCAACATGAGAAACCCCATTTTCGCAGACATATGGCATGGAAGCAGTCATCCCACTAGAAGTAGGTTTGATAATAATGAGATCTAACCTTATCGACCAAGGCCTGAATGACGAAGCATTGCTCACCGAACTCGACCTAGCCGATGAGCGTAGAGAGCTGGCTCTGGTGAAGCTAGCGAGCTATCAGCAACAGCTCGCGAAGCATTACAACAAAAGGGTTAGCCCGAGGACGTTCCAAGTTGGGGACTATGTTCTAAGGAAGGTCCTGGGCAGCACAGTGAAGTCGTCAGACGGCAAGCTAGGCCCAAATTGGGAAGCACCCTTTAAAGTAACTAAAGACGATCTGCAAGGTGCCTATCACTTGGAAATGATGGAGGGCAGAGAAATACCACGAGCATGGAACGTAGCTAATCTCAAGAAATTCTATTTTTAGATCTTTTTCTTGTATTTCTTTTGTTATGAAAACAAAAGTTCATTTTCCTTATTACTAATGAAAGTTACTTAGTTGGTTACACTCTGATTGGTGACAGTTGCATTCATCGCACATCTTTTCCAAATAACAAGCACATTGATTACTATAGCAGGGGAATACCCCTCCTCAGGTCATTGTCATAAGACACGAGAGACCTCTTAGCATTGCCCCTGGCAATATATAAAGCCCTACAGAGGATTCTTAGGCGATACGACCAAATCTTATACTAGTCATCAAACCTACTTCGGTTGAACAAAATCCTGATCGGATGAAAACATCCAACACCAGGTATGTCCTCGCCAATTGCCCTACTTAGGCCTAAGGGAGTGTGACAACACAACCTAAAAGGTAAAGTGGGGCACAATGGTACTTTGATATTATACTGGACTGGGGGGACACTTGCATGACAAAACAGAAGGGATCATAAAGCAGCAAGGATATGAAAAGTAGGATATACACGTTTAGTTGGCAAAATTGCCCAAAAATACCAACTTTTCATTAATCCATCTTACTTACAACAATGATAATACATGTTTAGTCGGCGAGCTCTCCCAAAGCATTTACATTATCAAAAATATAAAAAAAAATAATAATAAAAAAATAATAGCAAGTGGTAAAATCTCAAGGGGTGGAAGCCTTCGATCAAGATAATCAGCCACTCGAGCTCTTCGTCCATCATCAGGAGTAGGAGCAAACTCTTCCACAACCTCATTCGCATCCGACTCCAATAATTGCAGAGGAATAGCGTCGATGGGGATCCATCGATCGTCCCTCCTGAATGGGTTGGTCACCAGAGTGGAGGAAGACATCTCATGACGATACCAAAGCACCGAGTTCCTCGGGACTTGCAGCTCCTTCAAGGCACTTAGCCATCCCCTGATGAAAGAAAGATCCTCGAACTCAGATATCCTTGTTGGAGCATCCGACCAGCCTTGATCATAATCGTCAGCCCACGCTTACCGAGGACCTTTCTTGAACAAGTGCCGCAATCGGGTGACGTCCCTTTGAAGCCCAGCAGCGATTACATATGCTCGCTGAACATCACCGCGGAGTTCTTCCATTTCCCTATCGCGAAGTTCTTCTCCTTCCCTGCTTCTTCTCCTGGTGCTTCTACTAGCTCGCGGAAGGGGAGGGCGGGTGAGACTTCGCGACATGGGAGGGGTAACATTATGATCAGCTCCAGCTCGCGATGATGAGGAGCCTTATAATACTGCTCGAACATTGCTCGGTGCATGCTCCATAAGTTGTAAGACTTCCCTCCTCAGGTCTTCATTCTCCTGCTGTAGGAACTTCCCAACTTGGTGGACCTCGGTGGCCTCTAGGAGTCTTGTTCTCAGCACATTGACTTCCTCTTGCACTGAGGCACCAATGTCCTCCATCTCCCGGAGCCTGTCCTTCAGCTTAGCCACTAGCTCGGATTGCTCCTTATACTTCTGATTTCTAAACCTGAGGGACTTGCAAAGCTTAACAAAAGCCTGGCGAACTTCAGGGCTCGCATTGGGACCAAGGGTCCTACCCAACTGGGAAGTAGCAAGAATATAATCATCCACATCAACTAACTACAAGTGAAAGAAAGATAAAGGAGAGAAAGAGATCAGCACAAGAAGAAATGAAGCTTTTTCATTAATAAAAATTGAAGTTACATCAGACTGAAGAAAGAAAATTTACAGACTAGAAAACGCAAAAAAATAAAGACCCTATCAATTAGCAACCTCAGGAGGCCTAGAGGTGGATGGCCCCTTCTCGTTATCAGCATCAGCATGAGCACTGTCCTCGGCAGGGATGACTTCTATCACCTCAACAAGAGAAACATCAGCAAGAGTCGCCTGAGGGACAGGATTAGGGCCTTCAATAGCTGGGGCAGGGTCCTCGTTTACGACTGGCCTCGGCCCTGGGTCGTGCTCGTTAAAAAGTGGGGATGCAACATCCACCCCAGCAGCTAAGAGAGCCTTATTCCATCCTTTCTTGAAGTTCAGATGGCTGATATAGCCTATCTGAACATCAGCATCTTCGTATGCCATAGCCCAGTCGGAATTGTAAGAGTCTTCTTTGGCAGTGACAGCCTCAGACTCCTTCTTCTTTAGCTCTTCAGAAAGCACCCTTTTCTCCTCCAGCACAGCAAGTTTGCTCGAGAAAACTAGGTCGTAGGCCTGCCTCGGCTCCCTTAGATCCGTGATCGCCGCATCCTTCTCCTTGTTCGCAGTGGCAAGAGCCAAGTCGGATGAGATCCAAGCAGCGTCAACAACCTTAAAATTGGCCTCGAGCTCCTTACCATTCAACTTCAGGGCAGAGTTTTCTTGCTCCAGTTCACTGTTCTTCTTCACCAGCTCGTCGTGTGAACGATACAGCACGACGAAGTTAGTAACAAACTGCGAAAAAGAGAAGATATTAGAAGAGGAAAATGAGGGAAGTCAGAAAAATGCAAGGGAAAAAGAAACCTTACCAGAGCAAGCCTCTGACTATCCTGAAGGGCCAAGTGCTCTGAACCTACTGCCCTTTGGTGATCAGGCGGGAGGACAGCTCTCTCGAGCATAGCCGGGGATAGCTGAGGAGAAATTACCACGGAGGCCCCTTCAAGCAGAGCAGATACTGGGACTAAGGCCTGCCCAGCCTTCGTCCTCGCCTCAACCCTTATTTTCTCCTCCTCCTTCTTGCTATCCCTCTTCTTCCTCTCCTCCTCTCTCCTCTTCTCTTCTAACTTCTTCCTCTCTTCTTCCTTTTCCCTCTCTCTTTCTCTAACCTGCTCCTCTTCCTTCCTTCTCCTCTCCTGCTCCTGAGAGGAGGAACGAGAACCAGTAGCCACGGCCCCAGAAGTGGCTTTTTATTTCTTTGACCTCTGTGCAAGGAGCACGTGGTCCTCATCATCATCATCCCTAATCAAGTTCTTTCTCGGAGGAACCATGTCTTAACTTGAACTTCTAGAAGTGCTCGATGATATCCGAGCTTCAGAAACCTCCTCACGGTCAGAGGAACTGCTACTATCAAAGCTCCCTCCACCCAAATTACTCACGGCTCCTGCAAAGTCACTTTCAGAGCTGCTCTCCTCCTCGTCCAGCTGGATAGGCTCTGCAGCAGTATCTTCGAAGGAATCAAACTCTGGTATACTATCCACAGGCCTCGCTATGAAGCTGGAGCCAACGTTCTTATACTCAAGAGGGAAGGCAGCAGATCTGGGGTGCTCGCCGTCACCTAAGGGCTCCCTGATTTTCCAAGCCTTTACCAATTCTGAAAGGCGGACCTCGCTGAGTGCAGGTTCCAAGTTCTTTGACTTTGTTGCGCAAGAAAAATAAAGAAGAGTTAGAAATTTCACAAATCAGCAAAAGTTGGAACAACAGTACAATGTCTACCTATGTATTCCTCCCCATAAAAAGTAACAGAGAACCTCTCAGACCTCGACCCTTTAAATTGGGGAGGGAACTGCCAATTCCTAACAAGGAAACCTTCTTGCCAGTAGTCCTTGTGGAAATCAGGTAGATTTACTACCAATACCCTATCAGGGCTCCTAGCTTTTAGGTAAAGGACACCTGAGCTAGTTAGAGAAAAGGAGTAACAGAAACAGACCTCGGAAAGTCCTAACCTAGTACCATACAATTGATTTATCCTATGGACACCATTTACTATTTTCCACACATTGGGCGAGCATTGTGCAGGAACAATATTGAAATAGCCAAAGAAATGCAGGAACAAATCATTGGGAGGGAAAGTGAGTCCCCCCTGGGAAAGCAACAAAATATGGATCCAATGAGCATCATCTATATCCCTAATATTCCTAGGAGGGGAGGCACAACACTCAATATCTACCCACTCAGGAATGTTGAAAAACTTCCTAAATTTAGAGATTGACCTATTCCCAATCTTCGCAATTGGAAGATCCAAGAAAATCTACAAACCAAAGAGAAAGTATAAGGAAAGGGCACAAGAAACTTACAAAATAGAAGATCGGTTCAAGTAATGTAGAATCACAAGCTCAGACAATCGGTTCAAGTGATGAAGAAGCACGAGCTCAGATAACTAAGAAACAATGGGAATGGAAACTGAGAGAAGAAGGTACAAGGCGCTAGAGTTCTCAGAAGATAGAAGAGTACTGGAAAGGCTGAAGCGACGGGAGAAAAAGCGACTATCCCAACAAGACTTCAAATTCTAATCATAGCGCATAATAAGCGAAGCGGGTGCCGCCAAATCAACTTCATAGCTTTCGAGGAATCGCAAATCAGCCATAATAGCTGATCATTTAAATCCATTGAACCCATAAATATGGCCCAAAAAATTTAGGGGCAATTGTGGGTACCCGAAATTTAGAACCATGGGCCTGGATGAGTAGCCCAGTCCTGGCGGCCCAAAGTCCAGGCCCCTCATCTCTTATATTGATCCGGTCTCCCCCACGTTCCCACAATTGGAAGTTACAGGGGAGATGGAAAACGTGGAGAAACCCATCACCTCCACTTACCTACATGTACATTTATATATTAAACCCTAGGTCCGGGGCAAAAGGACATGATATATTCTCTGTAATTACTCTCCGGAGTATATAAAAATAATATCGACTGCACCACCGTGGACGTAGGCACATCTTTGCTGAACCATGTACATCCTTTGTTGTGTGATTGGCATCTTATATTCCTTGTTCTTCCTTGATAATTGCTTCTCTTGTATTTATTTGTGTTGCATAATAATTTTCACCACATATACATATATTGTTCTTAGTGACGTATTATTCCATATGCGTTATCGTCCCATTATAACGATCAACGCTAGGATAATCGCGTATATCCTATTTTCTAATATTACTTTGGAAACATTCTAATGGATGACTCGCTTTATCTCTTCCATGATACAAGTCGATGATTCCTATCTCCACTACATATACACATGCACACATATCACGAGGAAATAAAGGAAAATTGCAATAACCCATGAGAGACCGTAAGGGCGGAATGGGTGCCTAACACCTTCCGATTTTGTAACTTAGCCTTCGAACCCTTTTCGAATTATTTTGATTTCGTATATATCAGTATGTCTTTGGATGCTGTCCCTCGGGATGGATCCCTTTCATTTTGTTTTTTTTGAGTAAAATAGATTGGCGACTCAACCTCTCTATATTTTTCACCTCATCACCGACGCCGGCAGAAGCGCTCCCTAGAGGGATACGCGGGACCAAGATCCTCTCGACATAGAAGATATCCTCTTCTCCGTCTCTTTCGTCGTAAGGATCGGGGATGGCCACATATGTATTACAGGTTCCCAGCCACAGGGGAGTCATACTTAGATCTTTAGACCGTTGACGTGCTGCAGCTAGTGTGGGAGTTACAGGTCTTTGGATTTAGACGACTTCATCCTTGTCATCTCAGCTCTTCACTTAGTCATTTTAGATAGGGCATGTGTCGCCCATTTCCACTTTTTATTTAGTTCAGATGGACTTGTACTCTTTATTATTTCAGTATTCAGTTTTAGTCGGGATTGTTTTAATTATTTCATTGTCCTTCGATTTGGGATATTTTATTTGTAATGAGTAATCTAGCATGTTTATTCCAATTGGATGGTTTAGTATTCAATATTATTTTCTGTGTTCATAAAATGGTTTATGTATATAAACTTATAACTATGGAACTTAATCTATAAAATTAATTGTTTTGACACTTAGATTAATTATTTATTAGGTGATAAATAAAGAAAAATTATTTTCGACAGTGATGCTAAGAATGAACCAACCAGACACTTTGATTTAATTTAATTTAATAAATGACTGATCACCCGGTATTTAATTAGGCGGGGTGTCACAAAGTCCTATACTATGAACAATATCATAATATTGTCCATATATATATATATATATATATATATATAGTTTTATGTAGTTTATAAGATGATTACACTAAAAGAACATAAAGGTTGGGTTTTAATTAGGGTTTTGAGATATAATTAACATTTATTTATTTAGACAACCCAATGATCAGGATTTGGATAGTTTCGGGTATGCATGAGAGCATGCATTACACACACACATATATATACAACCAGACTCTAATGCGGACACAACTTGCGAACTTAACTTGCGGACGGATTTTTGTGTATTTCTTAAAAATAGCAAACAATCAAATTTCAACTTGATTTTTTTTTGTGATATTTAGACTTTTCAGGGGACCCCTATAAAAAAAATAAACTCAAAATGAATTTTTTTACTATTTTTAAAAAATCGGTCAAATATATGTCAGTTTTAAAGAGCTTTAAAAACTGACATATGTTTGACCGATTTTTTAAAAATAGCAAAACAATTCATTTTGAGCTGAGTTTTTTTATAGGGGTCCCTTGGAATGTTTAAATACAATAGAAAAAAAATAAAGTTGAAAAAAGTTTTTTTACTATTTTTAAAAAATAGGGAAAAATCCGTCCACAAGTAATATTCGCAAGTTACGTCTGCATTTGAGCTGGCCTGTATATATATCTACTAGGGTGTACCCGTGCCGATGGCACGATTATAAAAACGTTTCGAATATTGCGTGTTTGAATTACATAATTAGTTCTTGTGGATTTTTGGCTCGACACTGAAAAATTGGTGGATACAAGATGATGCGAGCTAGACGTGAAGAAAATGGAGTTGGATAAAAAATTTGACGAATTATAGAAGATCGACAAAATATTGACGAAAAAAAAATTGACAGGTTTGAGAAGATATTATAGGATGTACTCGTGCCGATGACATGGTGAAAATATGTTATAGAATTTATTATTCCTCAAATATATTAATTTTAACCATTATAAAGTAGCTGAGAATTTTAAACACGAAAGGAAAACCAACACATGGACTCGTGTTTGTGGTGCAAGAGAGTTAGTATTTTAAATAAATTAACATTATAACATAAAAATTGGAAGTCAATTTTAAATAAATAAATTTTTTAAATAATGATAAGATTGGATATTTATCATATTTATTTATTTTAATTGTTAAATATATACTTATGATATAATGGTGATATTAAAACTATAATCCACATTAATATCGTGGTAGAATAATTCACTTATATATATATATATATATATGGTTTTTAATTGGTAATTGGTTTGTATCTTTAAAGGTTAACTCTTGAGTTATGCGCTCTTTATTACAATAATGGCTACTTTCTGTCAACAAAAAATAACATTCTCATTCAAAAAAAAATCTCAATAGTTACGTAATTAACGTTGGTCAAAACCTTTTTACATCATTCTCAAAAAGTGGAATAAATATTTATTAATTGTGAGATATATATTTTAAGTTGAATTTCAATTTGAGCTTCGCACAAATGACTTGGAAAATGAATATAAAATCTTCATTTAAATTTACAACCAATATCCACATAAAACATTCAAATCTAAAAATAACAAAAAATAATCGTCGCGATAACAACTTTGTGAAAAGATGTCTGTAAATCACCTTCATCGAACAAATATCAACAAGCCCACCATCAACTGGAAACACAATAACCATTATCACTCATCTTCACCAAACATAACCCCTGACATGTCACTTCATAATTCAAAATCTTCTAAAGAAAATATGAATTTAATAATAAAATAAACTATGAACTATGACATTGGAAAAATACAAATTCATGATATCGAGTAAAAATAATATTTTTCTAAAACCCATCTAGGATCACAAACTGTATATATGTTAAGCATTCATGAAAATAGTCATAAATACAAAACAATGTTTTTTATCTTTCAGAGAACACACAACTTAGTGAAACTACAGTAAAAAAGGTACTCTGCTATAAAATAGCATTTGCCATCATCACTTGATAACACAACCGCTCCCCCACTGTCTCCGATAGATAGTTAAGAGGCAAAAATCAGGCCTTGCCTTGCATGTCTCATC
Organism: Sambucus nigra; assembly: GCA_949130495.1. Taxonomy (NCBI): domain Eukaryota; kingdom Viridiplantae; phylum Streptophyta; class Magnoliopsida; order Dipsacales; family Adoxaceae; genus Sambucus; species Sambucus nigra. The sequence continues at coordinate 432,655,717 of OX422211.1, read as the reverse complement.
TCCACAGTTACTATGCTTTCATAAAAGAAGAAGATGAATACCTGAGTCATTATAAAAGAGCCATTAGGACAACCATTTCTCAAATCTCTACAAAGATATCTAAATTTTATAATTTAATTTACCTAAAATAAATTAGAAAAGAAGTAAAAATTGGGAACTACCTTTGGTCAACATCTTCCAGTTGTTGCAGAAAAATGGACAAAAACATATAAAGCCTCACGACCATACCAAAAGAAAGACTGACTTAAAAAAAATGAATAAAAGCCAAATTAAAACCAGATTAATGCTTCCGTGTTCCTTGACTTAACCTAGGCATGTTACATGTGAGTTATGTCTGTCAAAGTTTATCTACATTGCGTGTCACTGTGTCAATTGGATTTTGTCAAATTTTTGTGTGTCAAATATTTATGTGCTTTTGTTTAAGATCTTATCACATGTACGGTAACTGTAGAAGATTTTATACAGGTCATGACCCATAATTTTTTAATAGGATGTTTTTTTGTTAGGTAAAGTACACCTAAAGGTTGAATAGTACACCTAAGGTGTCTTCATAGGGATTTGCTTTGATTTTATTTGGTGGAAACCTGACTTCTCTCAGATACACCAAAACTCACACTTCAAAACTATTTTCAGTCAACAAAACTTATCTTCACGAAAAGGCTCTTGAAAAAAATCCACCATCATCCATTTTCATACTAAAGATAATAAAAAATTTGTATAAAAGTAATAAATGTTATTTAAATTCTATTTAACATGGTTGTTATCAAATAAATCACAAAAAATATTATATTATTTTATATGAAAAATAAGATATACACCTAATATATGTTGGCATGAAACAGAGACTTAGAAGGGACCCAAAAAAAGAGCTCAACACAGGGTCCTAAAAAAATCTTCTATCCACACATGATGTACATCATATCAAAGCTTTACTGATGATAATGATCTGAAAAGTAATAATAAACAAATTAAACACGCATCCAAGTAAACACAATCCAAAATATGTAAACTAAAAAGTGTTTAGTAGAAATATGCCCACTTTCCTCTATTATCAGTAACAAAGTAGAAAAACATGTCCACCTTATTTCTTTTGTTATGCTCTAATTTCTCCAAATCCATCACCGCACAAAATTCCCAATACAAATCGATCACCACTCGGAGGGAAGGTTTTTGTGTTTTCAACAAAAAAAAGTGTAGCTCACCACAGTTGTACTCCATTGATGGTAGCCTAAGACAATAGGAACAGTTACGCCTTTCGTGTTTTTTCATGCTAAGAAATGAATTCACCAAAGATGCTGTAAAAACGATAACAACTACAAATGATTAAAATAAACGTAAACATTTAAATCAAATTTCATTTGTAAACCAGGAAAATTAGTATATAATTTGAACAAAAAAAAAATGTAAAATGATGTGGAGAAAATACTTGTTTGTGCACTGAGAGAGAAGGGGGCTGTTGATGTAAAAAACTAGACCACTCTAATTATTCAATCACAGATAAATAAATAAGACAAAAAATTTTAAAGTGGTTCAGCCTTATAAGAATGGCCTACGTCCAATGATATATTATTGCTGAGTGTTTGGGAAATTCTCGATTACATGTGCTCTCAAGAAATTTCGGTCCCTTTGAATGAGGGTGATTCAAGGTATTTATATCCCTCAGGCTGTACATGAATGGGTTGATACATTAAATGATATACATGTGAAAGGGTAATACATTTAATGTAGCGTGTGCGTCAAGACGATAAACATTCAATGGATAGTTGAACTGTTGATATTTTGGTAATTAATACTACGGCCGAGATGCAGCTCGGACCGCCTTAGTTGCTCGTTGCTCAGGAGTTCCTCGGAGCGTTAGAGTACCTCGGAGTGCTGAAGTTCCTCGGTATATCCTTGTTGCTCGGAGATAACATGAGTTGGTCGGGGAAATGAACCTCCTCGTTGTTATTGTACCACGTAGATTGACAAGTGTCTTCGTATGATTCGTCCACATCAGCATATTAATTTTGGTATCAACAGAAGCCCCCAATGTTTCATATTTATAACTTTGAGGAGTATGTAACATTCTTTCTCGGTTTATGGCAATATTGAATGATCTTCCTGGGTTTTAGGAGCATCGTATTTGAATTTATTTCCAAATTCAAAGAATCCGCCTTTTTTCGAACTTTTAAGAGCGCTTCGATCTTAGTGCCCTTTTTGTCCTTTTAGCCGCCGGAAGTTCAACAGTTTCTTTTTTGTAATCATTTCCTTCGCCGCTTCCCAAGGCAAAGTATTTAAACTTCTTTGGTAACCATACCGTCTTCTTCTTTTTCCAATTTCCTGCATTCAAGCTTTCTATTCTCTCCTTCTCTCTTGTGCATTCATCCTTGTTTTCGCTCGTTGTCAACATACCTCCTTTCTTCCTGTAAGATCTTCTTCTTTTCTTCTGTATCTCTTTTATTCAGTATGGTTTATATTGTGGAGTCTGTTGAGAAATTTCGTTCCGATTTTTCCATTCCTTCCTGGGTAACTCTGGAGGTTCTTTCTGAGCCTTTAGATTATTTTCGATTGGCTGAGGGATATTGGTTCCCTAGTCTATTCATTGCTGAATGTGGATTTTCTTTTCCGCCAAACCCATTGTGTCTTGAGTTTTGTCAGTATTTTGATCTTGTCCCTGCAAAAATAGCCTCCAATTCATGGAGAATAATTAATGGGGTGTACAAATTAAATCTAACTCATGGGACTCGTATAGGGATCCCTGAAATTATGTATTGCTATAAATGTGCCATTCTAGATAACATTTATTACTTAAAAACTAGGTTTCTGAATAGGGCTCTTGTAGTTAACCTCCCTGATTCAAATAGAGATTATTTTGAACATGGGGTGGTTATTAAAAATTGGCAATATGCCCCTTTAATTGGAGATGGAGTATACAACGGTCCCAAATGCCCCCCATATGGCAATGGGATAGGTTTATTTTTCACTTTATTTCTTTTACTTACGAAATTATGCTATTATCATGTTTGACAAAATGTATGACTGATATCTCATTATGTGTTTGTTTGCAGTTGATAGTAAAACAAAAACTCCAAAAGAATCAGAGGTTAATATTAAGCATCTGAAACTTATCTGGGGTTTGCATAAGAACGTTGCAGACGAGCACATCAGGTCTGCATCATATCTGCTACAGTATAAGAGTTGTACAACCTCTTATACCGCTCGCCCTGTTGAGCCAGCTTCAACTCCAGAAGATTCTTCTTCAGATTCTCATCTTCCTTTAAGTCAGAGAATGGGCAAGAAAAGAGCTCCTCCTGCTCTATTTGATGACATTTCTTCTGCTGCTGGGGCCAAGAAAAGCAAAACTGATGTCCCAGAGGGGACTAAGAAGGTGGATGCTAGACCTTCCAAAGCTACCGAGAAGCCCCCAGTGGCTCCGAGCAAGAAGGTTGCTCATGTGGAAATAATTGCTATCTCTCCGACCAAGAGTTCTTCCTTGGTTGAAGCTGCTGAAGTCCCTTTGAGGAGATTGAGGAAATCATCCTCAGTCAATTTGGCTGAAACTGCGTCCTCTCTACCAGCTGGTGGTGTTGGTGTTCCAACCATCATTCCTTCGAGCTCTGCAATGAGCTCGGTAAAAACTTGGATCATACCTGAGGTCCAAGGAATTGATGAAAAAATTTCCAGGGATATGCTAACATCCCTAGCTACTCGTCATCTTGCTTCGGTAAATTTCTCACACTCTGAATTTCCTTTCTTTCTTTGAATACTTGTCTTTTTGCACTGACCTGTCACTTTTTCCTTTGTTTAGCTGGTGAATTGTTTTAACAACATCGTGAAGAAAGATGAAGCTATCAAAGCTTCAAGCTCCTCGTCAGGTGTAGAGGATGCTCTGCTGGGTTTAACCCAATCCTTGAAGGAATCTCGCCAACAGTATAGTGAGGACAAGGCTGTTTGGGAGAAAAAATTGTCAATAGTTGAAGCTGAAGTTGGCTGAGATCTCCAAGAGTTTGGAGAATAAAGTGAAAATTTTAGAGGTCGAGCACAAGAAATATGACGACAAGCTCAAGAATTTCGGAGAACTTGAGGATAAGCTGAGGAAGGCAGAGGAAGAGTTGTCTGCCCTACGGGATATCAAAGGTCAAAAAGAGGAATTGGATGTGAAGCTCTCCTCAGAGAAATTGAGAAGAAAGCTCACAGTTAAAAAATCCTTCAGTGCTGGTTAGGATAAAGGATGGGACAAGGGGATTGCTGCGATGACATCCCAAGTTCAATATGGGAAGTTGAAATACTTCTGAGATGGCTGGGTAGTTGCCCTGCAAGAATTGAAGATCAAATAAGATTCTGGGCTATTCCAGCTACACCTCCCTGGTCCTCCTCCACCAATTGTGGAAGAAGAAGAAGATGAGCCTGTCTCTGATGAATCTTCCATGGCCATAGGTGATCAAGTCCCTGCCTCTCTACCTGCTGCCAACGAGGACATTTCTTCCATGCCTCCTCCTTCTGAGAAAATTTCAACTCCTGTTGTTCAAGCTGCTATCACCTCCGAGCAACCAAGCTCCTCGTCCCAGCCTCCCGAGAAAGTCTTGGGAGACAAGGAAAAGGTTTGAAGTTGTTCGGTATCATTTCTATCTTTTATTATCACTTGTAATCAAACAATGTAATCTTTTGATGATCTAATAAAATACATTTTTGTTCATCTCTGTTGTTGATGATTTGTTTTTGTTGATTGTTGTCTTTTTCTCATCCTTAGTTTATTGCTAGAATGGAACTGATATCTGCACATGATACCAAGCTGATGCAGCAATGTTATGAATATTATAAGGCTGGTCATACAGACCTTAGTACATCAGAAATTGCTGACATCCTCGGCCATGATGCCTCAGAACAGGCAATTGAGGCTTATCGGTACTTGAAAGATTTACTCGACCGAGCTGTGGCCAACAATGTAGCCTACTACGACTTGATTGAGGAACTTCATTATTCCTTAGAAGATCTCCAAGGTCAGCACAATGAATCAATGGCTTTGTTGCACAAGGAATATGAAAATAGATATCAACAGCTTTCTTCTGACACAGGCCATAAAAAGATCCTGGCTGGATACGATGTTAGGGAAAGAACTTTAAAAGGTGAAGTTGAGGCTTGCAGGCAGATTACTGAGTTGCTGGAACAGGAGAACAATAATTTACAAAAAAAGTTGGCACAGTATGAATCTGCAGCGTCATCTTCCACTGCTTTAATACCAGTTACCGATGAAGGTTTCTCGTTCTTAGAGGTTGAGAATGCCAAACTAAGGCAAGAACTGGATATCTTAAGAAGATCAGTTATTCCTGTGACTGCTTAGGGATGAGGGAGAGGTTCTCGTGGGCGAGGAAGAGCTGTTCAAAATGTTGCCGAGGAGCAAAGTTCTCCAGTCGCTGCTCGGAGTCGATTAAGAATTCTTAGTTGCAATGTTGAAGAGGCTCGCACTCAATCTACTTTGGAAACTCAAGCATACCAATTAAATGCCAAATATCGAGCTTTATCTGAAATGTCCAAGAAAAATCTATCTTTGGAAGATCAACTCACTGCAACGAAGTCTGCTTTGAATGATAAAGATGCTTTTGCCAGGAGCCTTCACGAACAATTGGATAAATTAACCTTCCAATTCCATAAACAGCCCAGGGAATTTTGGATGGCAGGATACAATGAAGCCCTTATTCACTTAGATGCTCGGATTGAACATGCCAATAATGAAGGTTATAAGCAGGGGTGGTTGAACGCCCTGGGTGTACTGAAATTGGAGCAAGGGCATTTTTTATGGGATTATCATGCTCCAGGGTTACTAGATTTGCCTGTGCCACCTTTCAAATTGGACATGGAATGGATCCCAGCTCGTTCCATTCCTCGGAGTTTAATTTCGAAATATCTCGGTGACTATAGTCTTCATTCTCAGACTGAATTATCTCATCCAGAGCATCTCTTGAATACACCTTCTGTGATGAACGTCAGAATGCTTAGAGATATTAATTTCATCAATTCTCCTCTTTGCTTAGAAGATCCTCCTGCCGGGGAGGAACCTGTTTCAAAAGCTAAAGGAAAGAAACCAATAGAATAGGTTTTTCAATGTAATAATTAGCACATAGGTATAGCTTGTAATACATTTTTATCTTAATGAAAGAATTTCATTTTCGGTTTGCAAATTTGTATTCCGATTATCTTGTGTTTATCAAACATTTTTACATTTGTGTATATGTATTTGTTAAAAAGATAACAATATGATGCTGTTCATCAACCAACTTAGTAATAAAAATTACAAGTATCAATGCTGCTACATCACTTAATAATAAAGTAATGAGTATAAGATGTTTAAACTGTTTCCAACCAACCAAGGTTGTTAAATTGTGCTTGTCGACCAACTATAGTTGATGGGTTTTTATCCCCGACCAACCATACTTGGTAAACTTTTTCCTAAAATGTATCCGACCAACCATGGTCGATAATTTATCCTCGTCGACCAAGTATAGTTGATCACCGACCAACTATACTTGGTTCAGTTTGGAATTCTTTGTATTTTCTGGAATGATTTTACCTTCCGACCAACTTGTTGGCTTATTTTCAAATCAAATGATATTGTTCTTCCCTCAACCGTAGTTGATTATTGAATTATCAGGTTCTTTCAAACTATCTTGTCCACTAGTTATCTTACCAACCTTAGTTGGTCATGCTAGTGTACGCCTCCTAACCAATGGAGTATATTTTTTGGTTCTTTCGAACTTTTTGTCCACTAGTATCTTACCTACCTTAGTTGGTCACGCTAGTGTACGCCTCCTAACCAAAGGAGTATATTTTTTGGTTCTTTCGAACTATCTGTCCACTAGTTATCTTACCAACCTTAGTTGGTCACGCTAGTGTACACCTCCTAACCAAAGGAGTATATTTTTTGGTTCTTTCGAACTATTGTCTTCTTTTGTCTTCTTTTTGCTGTCGAGCAGCGTAGTGTACAACACTAGTATTCCCCGAAAAACTTTCAAACAAAGGAGAGGAAAGTGGTGAAAACATCATCGTTTTATTCATATTGATGAACCCGTTGTACATTTTACATCATTGATAATACTTGCGAAGATGTTCAGCATTCCAAGCATTCTTGAATTCTTCTCCTTCTAAAGTTGCTATTCGGTAAGTTCCTGGTCGAACAACTTCTGTAACTCGATAAGGTCCATGCCAGTTTGCTTCCAGCTTATTATGCTTCTGAATGACCTTCTTTAGCACATAATCCCCCTCTTTTAAGTTGCATTTCTTCACCCTTTTGTTGTAGAACAGAGCTGTGCGTTGTTGGTAAGCAGCATTCCTTATGGCTGCCTCTTCTCTAACCTCCTCAAGCATATCCAAATCCAGTCTTCTCATTAAGTCGCTGACTGGAGAATTGAAATTCAGCACTCTATGTGTTGGGAGACACAATTCGGCAGGTATTACAACCTCACTTCCAAATGCCAGCATATATGGTGATTCTCCAGTAGCTGCTCGGGGAGTTGTTCGGTAAGCCCACAATACTGACTGTAGCTCATTAATCCAATTCGCTTTAGCTTCACTTAGTCTTTTCTTCAAACCATTTAGCAGTGTTCTATTCGTCACTTCTGTCTGTCCATTGCTTTGAGGATGGCCTGGTGCTGAATGGACCTTTAAAATGTTCGACTGATGACAATAAGCAGCAAATTCCTCGTTATCAAATTGGGTTCCATGGTCTGTGATGAAGGCATGAGGGAGAACAAATCGACAGATGATATTCTTCCAAACGAACTGGTATACCTTCTCGTACGTCATGTCAATGAGGGGTTCAGCTTCTACCCACTTAGTAAAATAGTCTACTGCGACGACGAGGTACTTGAATCTTCCTCTGGTGGTCGGCAATGGTCCCACCAAATCAATTCCCCACATGGCGAATGGCCAAGGGGAAGTTATGGGTGTCAACAATGCTTGTGGAGTTCGTCGGATAGAGGAAAAATGTTGGCACTTGTCACATTTCTTAGCATAGGCTATACAATCAGCCCTCATCGTCGGCCAGTAGTATCCTTGAGTCATCACCCTTTGTAAAAGTGTTCGACCTGCTACATGGGCTCCACAAGACCCTTCATGGATTTCTTCAATCAATTCTTTCACCTCGGAGGGATGTACACATCTCTGTAAACCTGCCATAATTCCTCGTCTATACAAAATACCATTAGTTAATACATACCGAGCAGCTTTATACTTCAGTTTCTTGGCAGCGAGCTTGTCCTCCGGCAATCCTCCCTCTTCAATATATGACCTGATGGGATCCATCCAAGATGGTCCTAAATCAAGGGTAATTACATTCATTGTCAGGTCTTCATCTATGCTCCATCCTTCTAATACTTCAATCGGTATGGTTCTTCGCAACTCGGTACGAGTAGCTGATGCTAGTCGGGCCAGTGCGTCTGCTTGTACATTCTCCATCCTCGGTATTCTCACCAATTGAATGGCATCAAATTCTGTCAACAACTTCATCACCTTTGCGTGATATTTGATCATTAACTCTCCTTTAACCGCATATATTCCCATCATTTGATTCACAATTAATTGAGAATCACTGAATACCATCACTTGTTGTGCTTCCATAATCTTTGCTAAATTAAGACCTGCTATCATGGCCTCATACTCCGCTTCATTATTAGAGGCTTTGAATTGGAATCGTAAAGCATATTCCATGTCAATCTCGTCTGGGGTGCTCAAAACAATTCCTGCGTCGCAACTTGCTGTGCAAGATGAGCCATCTACATATAATCTCCATATGGGTAACCCGTCTTCAAATTTATTATCTGATAGAGTTCCTTGGTGAAATATTTGTTGCTTCTTTTTATCCTCCTCTGACACTTTATGCTCCTCGTCGACCATCTCTTCTCGCTCTTTTACCAATCGGAGCTGGTCTGAGTTCGAAGATGATGATATTTCTTCATTCACAAGCCCTTCTACCAACCGGAGTTGGTCTGGACTTATGTCTGTTGATCCTGTAACATCCACAGGTTGGTCAGCGAGCAATTTTTGTTCCTCGGGGGTATCAGGATATGTAAACTCTGCTATAAAATCTGCTACAGCTTGCCCTTTCAATGATGATCTGGGCTCATACACAATATCATATTCACCGAGTTCTATTGCCCAGTACATCAGTCTTCCTGACTTCTCTGGCTTATGAAGGGCTTGTCTCAATGGCATATCGGTATAAACGACGACGGTATGGGCCTGGAAATATGGCCTCATTCTTCTACTTGCTTCAATTAACGCCAATGCCAATTTTTCTAACTTTGGGTACCTGATTTCTGCACCTCGGAAAGCCTTACTTGTATAATAAATTGGCTTCTGGACTCCATTCTGATCAATGCCGAGCTGACTACATTCTCTGATACCGCCAGATACAAATACAATTTCTCTCCTGTTATTGGCCTGGACAACAATGGAGGTGTTCCCAAATATTTCTTCAAGTCTTGAAAGTCCTTTTCTCATTCATCAGTCCATTCAAAAGTTTTTTGAAGTGTTTTGAAGAATGGGAGGCATTTATCAGTTGCTCGGGACACAAATCTATTGAGCGTCGCAACTCGTCCTGTAAGACTCTATACTTCTTTCTTCGTCGTCGGGGATCGTAGCCCTAAAAGAGCTTTGATCTTTTTCGGATTTGCTTCAATACCTCGTTGGTTGACGATGTATCCGAGGAACATTCCTTCTCGTACTCCAAAGGTGCACTTCGTCGGGTTGAGCTTCATTTGGTATTTATCTAGTTGATCAAAGGTCTGACCTAAGTCAACTAGATGATCAACAGCTTTTTTGCTCTTTGTTAGCATATCGTCGACGTAGACTTCCATGTTGCAACTGATTTGTTCGATAAAAACCTTGTTCATCAGCCGCTGATATGTTGCACCTGCATTTTTTAAACCAAAAGGCATGACATTATAACAATAAGTTCCCCTTGGGGTAATAAAAGAAGTACTTTCCCTGTCTTCAGGCTTCATTTTGATCTGATTGTAGCCAGAATATGCATCCATGAAGCTGAGCAGCTCATGTCCCGAGGTAGCATCCACTAGCTGGTCAATTCTGGGCAATAGAAAATGGTCTTTTGGGCATGCCTTGTTGAGATCAGTGAAATCAACACACATTCTCCATTTATTGTTCTTCTTCTTTATCATCACCACATTTGCCAACCAGTCTGGATATTTCACATCTTCAATGAATTGGGCTTTCTGGAGCTTCTCGACCTCCTCTTGTATGGCCTGATTCTTCTCGGGACTAAACACTCTTCTTCTCTGCTTCACAGGCTTGATCTCCTTATTCACATTGAGCTCATGACATAAGAAGTTTGGATCTATTCCTGGCATGTCTTCATGACTCCATGCGAAAGTATTCTTCCTGTTTCTCAAGAAAGTTATCAACTCCTGTTTTATTGATACATCCAACGACGAACCTATTTGGGTTATTCGTTCAGGATGCTCGTCGTCCAGAATAACATTTTCCGTAGATTCCACCACCTGTCCTTTTACAAGTTGGGATTCATCCCTAGGATCAAGAGTTTCAATTTATGTACCTTCCTCCACTTGGTAGGTAGTAGTCTTTTTCCTTGACTCTTCAAATTCTTCTTGCTCGGCAGACGAATAATAGCATTCCCGAGCTACTTTTTAATCACCTTTCATAACTCTTACTCCGAAGTTTGTTGGGAATTTTAAACATTGATGCACTGTAGATGGAACTGCTTCGAATTTCTTCAAACCAACTCTTCCCATGATGATGTTGTAGGCTGACTGCACATTCTTGTCCATCACAAAGAAACGTATTCTTTCTGTTCGACAAGCAGGCCAAGTTCTAATGAATATGTCCAATTTGATCGTCCCAAGTGAAAAAACTTTCTCGCCAGTAAAACCCAAAAGGGGTCTGTGATAAGGTTCCAATTGAGATAATTTCAAATTCAAGCTATCAAAACATGAATAGTACATGATGTCTGCCGAACTACCATTGTCCACCAACACCCTTGAAATCACCACATCTTTCATCCTCATTTTGATCACCAGAGGATCGTCGTGAGGGTAAAAAACACCTGCCAAATCATTTTTTGAAAAACTAATAACTAGCTTCTCTTTATTTACCTTCCTCGGACGATCATCCTCGGCAAGATTTATTCGTTGAATATATGAGCAGGCTTGAGCCTCTCCGAGATAGGCCTTTCTTTCTGCAGTAAGGTCTCCCTCTCCAGCATCTCCTCCTGTAATAACATTACAATCAAATGACCCAAAACGTATGGAAAATACCTCTCGTTCAGGCTGCCTTGGCTTTTTTGGAAGATCGGGGTCTTGATCTGGATCCTCTTCATGATTTATTTTCTTTTTCTCCTCCATCCGACGAGGAGATCTGGAACGATCTCTAGTTCTATCATCATTCTTCCTTTCACCTCTGCGATCTACATACTTTGACAACTTTCCTCTTCGAATGAGCGTTTCAATCTCGTTCTGAAGGGCTATGAAATTTTTGGTCGTATGGCCATGATCTTTATGGAACTCGCAATATTTGGCCCTATTCCTCAGTTCAGGATTGGTCCTCAGTTTATCTGGCCACTTGATTTCTTCGTTATTCTTAATTTCTTCTAAAACATGATTAATACCCATCTTTAATGGAGTATAATTATCATATTTCTTCAGGACTTCCCATGACGTCCTATTATTCTTGGAATGCTTGTCACCACCATTACCTTTTTGCTCTTTCTTCTTAGATTTGTCAACCTCAACCTTGGTTTCTTTATCCATATTCTTCTTCGCAGCCATAGCCTCCTCGGCATTCATGATTTTGGCCGCTTTTGCCATCAACTCCGACATAGTTTTAGGTGGATCTTTGGCCAAAGTATAGTATAACTTGTTAGGCAACAAACCACTCATCAAAGCAGTGATTGCTGTCTTTTCTTCATAATCTATGACTTCCAGCTTCTCGTTATTGAAACGAGTTATGTAATCTCTAGTACTTTCACAAGACTTTTGTCTAACACTTAACAAGTGTGCTACTCGTTTTACTGGCTTTGATCCAAAACAGAAATTTCCAATGAACAACTCGGCTAACTGAATAAAAATCGAAATCTTACCTCGAGGAAGATTATTGTACCATATCTGTGCAGATCCGGTAAGAGTTCCCGAAAACGCTCTACACCTCATCTCGTCGGGGACAACATATATGTCAGTAGCAGCTTGGTATTGCTCTATATGAAGAACATGATCTGTCTTTCCATCATATTTAGGGGTCACTACAGGTGCTTTAAATTTTGATGGTGTAGGAAAATTCACAATGGCCTGCACAAAAGGTGTCCCTTGAACAAAAGTTCTCTGTAAGGGATTCCTTTCTTTAACCATTTCTCCAAGTCTATCCTCCAATCGCTGAATGGAACCCTTCCATGCTTCATTTCCTTCTTCGGGCTGCTTAGTCCGAGCAATTGATTGTTCTGACGTAGCTTCCTGAGATCTATCTCGACGAGTAACTGGTCTTGATTGTGCTGATCCTTCTCTCAAACCTGACGGTGGTCGAAAGCTTCTCGATGGGGCTCTAGGTGGACTCATATTTCTCATTGGTCCTAACCGACTGAAAGGAGATGCTCTGCTTAATCTTTCCAGGGCGCTAGTTCTCTCCGGAGAGAGGGTGATATGTTGATCTGTATCCGTAGCCCGTATCGATGAAGTTCGCCCAGGTTGATAAGAAAAATCATTAGATTCTTCATTACGATATGACCCAGTACGCCTGGATCGTGATTGCCCACGATCACTCCTTTGCCTTGAATGGGTAGGTGCACCGCCGTGAAGAGTTTGAATGAGTTGCCTCATTGTTTCTTGCATAGCGGTCTGTCCTTCAGCCAGATTCGTCATAATTCCAGCCAGATCTGGAGGTGCAGATGGATTTGGAGGATTTCCAGTATTTCCAGCATTTCGATTACTGGATTCTGGATTATCTGCCATTGATGATAAATGATTTTTGGTGAAAAACGATAGCAACAGTCGTTTCCCACAGACGGCGCCAATCTGTTGATGTAAAAAACTAGACCACTCTAATTATTCAATCACAGATAAATAAATAAGACAAAGATTTTTAAAGTGGTTCAGCCTTATAAGAATGGCCTACGTCCACTGATATATTATTGCTGAGTGTTTGGGAAATTCTCGATTACATGTGCTCTCAAGAAATTCCGATCCCTTTGAATGAGGGTGATTCAAGGTATTTATAGCCCTTAGGCTGTACATGAATGGGTTGATACATTAAATGATATACATGTGAAAGGGTAATACATTTAATGTAGCGTGTGCGTCAAGACGATAAACATTCAATGAATAGTTGAACTGTTGATATTTTGTCGATTAATACTACGGCCGAGATGCAGCTCGGACCGCCTTAGTTGCTCGTTGCTCAGGAGTTCCTCGGAGCATTAGAGTACCTCGGAGTGCTGAAGTTCCTCGGTATATCCTCGTTGCTCGGAGATAACATGAGTTGGTCGGGGAAATGAACCTCCTCGTTGTTATTGTACCACGTAGATTGACAAGTGTCTTCGTATGATTCGTCCACATCAGCATATTAATTTTGGTATCAACAGGGGCTTAACTCTCTTTTCTTTTCAATTAGAAAGAGGGGTCAAATGAATGAATGCTTAGAGAGAGAAAGGGCCTTAACTTTCTTTTTAATAGGTTTGGTATTGGAAATTTTCAAGTGATTAGGGTTTACAGAACGAATGCTTAAGGAAGGAAAAGTGGGGAGAGAGAGAGAATGCGTGTGTTGGCGAAGGTTTTTCCTGTCAGTGATATATTTTCTTGAGCCTTGTGATCTGTTCTATTCAATCATTGAGTACCTGCACATTTTATTGAGCCTTGTGCTCGTTGCACCAAACCCACCCTAGAGTTCAAAGTTATATGATATGACTATATGATGTGGCAAAAGTTTTTTTTTTTTTTGGTAAACATAGAAATTAAATTAAAAGGCAACAAGAGGATTACAACTCAAAGAAACATAAGCCATAGAGGCAACAGAAAGCACCATCACAACAAAGAAGCAACAAAATGGAGACACAGAGTCCCAGCTACATCATAGGATTAGTCAGGATCCACCGCCAACCAACTGGAACCTCTTCGATCTCAACAAAGGCCTCTTACTAAAATTTCGCCTCGTGCGCCAGCCAATTCGCACCCCGAATCATACCGGGATTAGCATAGATAAAATCCACACCCACAATCCTCATGAGTTCATAGCAGTCAACCCTAATATTCTCGAAATCAGTCTCACAGTACTGAACACCCTTGAATATCTCAATTAGCTCATCCGAGTTGGTCTCCACAAGAATATCCTTCCACCCGCGCATCTTCACCAAGTTAAGACTGTGGTAGAGGCCTTCCATTAAGGCGCGAAGAAGCGATGGGGTTACCCTAAGGCGCCCATAGAAACCGACCTTCCAATGACCCACATCATCAAGGATATAACCACCAAATGTGGTAGGGCGGTATGTGGGATCGGAACAAGCCTGTAGGGCAACCCTAGTTTTACCCCGATCAGCATGGTCAAAGAGACAGAGAAGGGACTCCGGGATCTCATCATACTCAGCATAGTTGTGTGTCTGACATCTCCCAAGCCTGGCTAGGCCATCCGCCCACAATTTATTAGAGCGTCTAATATGGGTGACATTTATATCCATTTCAGTCATGATAGCCATACATTCCTCAATGATATTAGTCAGTGGATGGTTATGATGGACCTGTCTGTTGAGGATGTGCACATCATCCAAGCAGTCTCTACGAAGTAAACACCCAATCCAACCCTTAATTTTTACCAGATTCAAACCATGAAGAATTCCCACGAATTCAACCTTGATGGGGCTGCTATCTCCGATAATCTTGCCGTTGAATCCAAGGATCCACCATTGGTCGTTGCTGCTGATCTTTCCACAAAATCCACCAAGTTTGCTAAACGGGTCATAGCTGCCTGATTAGGCATAAATTCTTCACATTTATCCCCTTAATTTCGGTATTTTTATGATCCCGTGCGGTGTAAATAGCTTGGATTTATCTCATATCTATGATACTAACCCTTTTTGGCAAGTATTTCATATTTTGTATATCTCTTATGTGTTTTACAGATATTTCATGCAAGAAAGATGGAATAGAGAACTCAAAATAGTGAAAGAAACAAAGAACCGGGGAGTTAAAGGGTATTTTCGTAATTTTATAGAATTAATCCTGAGGTGGGGACAATTGGAAAGTTGAATAGCTTTCAATTACAGAAACACTGGGAAAAATGGCAACTCAATCCGAGTTACGGTGAAGAAGTTATGCCCATTTGAAGTTGAGAAGAAATCTAAGAAAAAAGCTGTTAGACCCGAACCGAACCGAACCGAACCGAACCGAAGTTGAGAAAAAGAATCGGTCCGCCCATTTGTCATGCACCATATCCGTTACAAAAACAGTCACGCTCAAAATCCGTTACAAAGTTAGTCACACTTTCTAAGTATGACAAATTGGCAGATACAGGATTTTTATTTTGTGCTTATCTTTTAGCCAAAAGAGTTTTATGTTTTGGGACTCTTCTAAACGACCTCTAGCCTATATATTTAGTCATTAGGACTCTTTTTATTCAGATTTCATTGATGTAAAATCTCCATAACAAGTAGGAACATTTAGGAAAAAGATTCACATATTTTGCACCATTAATTCAAGAGCTTTTCTAGTTTTTCTTCAATCTTTGATTTCTTCTTACATGTTCTTATTCTTCAATCATGGTAACTTTAATTTTCAGCACTTTTATTATTATTCACCATGTTAGGCTAGGTTTTTAAAGGTTGGAATGCATGAACCCAACCTGATGTGTTAGTGCATGCGTATAAAATTAATCCGCTTAATTTAGTGATTGATTATGACCGTATTGCGTAGTTACACAATAATTGTAGATCTTTATATCTCGTTTGCCTCTGGGTACTCGTGATGATTTAGAGTGCAATTCGAGTGCTACTATCGCGATACTGATTTACTCATCCTCAGATTAAGTATGACGCGGGCTTGAACCTCGTATACGTAATGCTTGGGAGTACTAAATTCCGGGTCAAATTAATCAGTTAAATTTACGATTAGTTTTATACCATCAATACTCTAGCGTTGGGGGATTGTGTCTCTACCTTAATTTTTTCAATTAGTTTTAGTTAACTTCTTTATTTTTCCCATTTTCCTTTCTCACTCAATCATCATCTTTTACACTTTATTTTTTGAAGTAATAAATCAATTAAAATCTATCAAACATTCCTTGTGGATTCGATACCCAGACTCGCCACTATACTCCGCAAGAGTGTAGTTAAAGTTTAGTTTTTTTTTTGTATTGTGGTTGGAAGCCGATAACAACGACTAGCATATTTACACGGACGCTCGATTTTCCACACGATCACTACCATCTGTGAAAATCTCATATCCTGAAAAAGTATCATCATTTAGAGAGGTTTTAGGAATATTACCCGGACTATGGTAAGTACTAGCTTTAGTATTAGTAATGAGTTGTATCTCCATAGTGAGGGTACTAGAGCTCATACAAACCATATTCGGGGTGATATTAATCTTATTAAAGATGCGTTTATTACGCACAGTCCAACTATGCCATAGAGTAGCGATAAAGAGAATATTGCCATTCTGCACTGGATTTTCCCATATGCTCTCTTTAATCCAATCAACAAAATAAGTATTTTTATAATTATTCCACTCATGAGTGGAGTAGATGGTTTCCCACACAGCAGTGGCAAGGTGACAGTTTCTGAGAACATGTTCAATATCTTCATCATACGCACAAAACTCACATTTTTTGGAATCAGACAGGCGTCTTTTAAATCTCTGACAGTTAGTAAGTAGTTTCTTATGAAAAGTAAGCCAGAGAAAAGTTTTGAACTTTTGGGGAATATTAAGCTTCCAAATATGTTTCCAGTTAATCTGTGAAGAAGTATTAAGGTCAATCTCAACCAGTGATTCGTAAGCCATTTTTATAGTGAACCTCCCGTTAACAAAGGGGCCCCAACTAGGACTATCAATTTTGCTGGGAGTATGGGGGAGGGGAGTACTCAAAATTAAATTGGCAGTGTCATGACTGAAGGTGTCAGTGATCAGTTGTTCGTTCCAGGCCCCATCTTTGATCAGATCACACACACGAGACACATGGTGGTTATTGTTGTGTGTCTTATGAATGGGGGAGTTACCCACCCACCAATCTTTGAAGATGTTAGTATACATCCCGTCACCAATCACCCACTTGGTGTTTTTAACAATATCATTTCTGCATTTAAGGATACCCCTCCAGATATGTGATGCCTAAGCTTTCCTGGTCCAGTTGTCAGGGTTGTTATGAGTCTTATACTTCGAACTAAGCACCCGAACCCATAGGGAGTTTTTATCATTGAAAATTTTCCAACCAATCTTAGAAACGATGGCACGATTGTTCTCATCACTACTCCTGATCCCCAGACCTCCCAAATCTTTAGGAAGACAAACATTATTCCAATTTATAAGGTGAATCTTCTTTTTGTCTTTCGTGTCTCCCCATAGTAAGTTCCTGTTAATTTTATCTAGTTTCTCGTTAATTTTCATAGGGAAAATTGCGGTTTGCATATTATAGACAGGGATAGTTGCAGTGACAACCTGGATAAGAGTGGTCCTGCCGGCTAAGGATAGGAGGTTGACTTTCCAACTCGATAGTAGCTTTTGGACTTTGTCAATGATATAGTTGAAATGGTTAGTAGTGACCTTCCCATGGATGATATTGGTACCAAGGTACATGCCAAGGTCTTTAGTGATACTAATCCCGCAGCTTCTACCAATGTTACAAGCATTCAGCTTGGGGATATTAGGGGAGACGTAGATTTTTGATTTCGAGTGGCTGAGCATCTGGCCTGAGATATCACAAAAATAGTTAAGGGTTTGCATGACCACATCTCAACTGGTGGGGGAGGCTACCGTAAACAGAATAAGGTCATCGGCAAAGAAGAGGTGGGAGATGGTCGGGCCATTGAACGAGGCTTTAAGACCCTTCTAAATCCCCTGATCCACCTGATAATTGATGGCGGTGCCCAGATACTCCATGCACATGACAAACAAATATGGGGACAAGAGGTCACCCTGTCTAAGGACTCTAGAAGGTTTGAACCTAGGGAGAGGTGCCCTATTCCACAAGACAGAAGTGGACGTGCTGATGATGCAGCTAAGGATGAGACATCTGATATTCGGGCTGACATTGAACCATATGAGAACACGATCCAAGAACTCCCAGCTAATCTTATCATAGGCTTTCTCAAGATCTATTTTGAAAATGGCACCCCCTTTCTTTCCTTTCTTGATATTGAGAGAGTGAATAATTTCCTGGGTAATAATAACGTTATCCGAGGTCTGACGACCAGGTAGGAAACTAGCTTGGTTAGGGACAATAATTCTACAGAGGATCGGGCGGAGTCTATTGACAATGATCTTAGCAAGGACTTTATAAGGCACATTGGAGAGAGTGATAGGTATGAATTGGGTGATATTTTCGAGGTTGTCAATTTTGGGGATCAAGGTGATATGACTTAAGTTGGCCTCTTCAGGGAAGGTGCGGGAGTTAAAGCAATCGTCCAAGAATTTAAAGAGGTTGATTTTAGTAGTCTCCCATAATGTGTGGTGGAACAAAGGTTGGATACCATCCGGGCCTGGGGCTTTAAGCCCATTCATGCTAAACACAACCCTCTTAACCTCTTCCAGATATAGAGGGAGGTCCAGAATGGTGTTATCGCGATCATCAAAATGTGGGTGATTGAAGTCGAGAAGTGCCTCATTATGGGTGGGTTGGGATTGGATAAAAGGGATGTAAAGTAGCTATTAATATGATGGGCGATGATAGCACAGTTATCAACCCACTCCCTGTTGATTTGAATACGGTCAATCTTGTTGCGACGTCTTCTAATAATAGTGGACGTGTGAAAAAAATTAGTGTTTTTATCTCCCTCATTAAGACACTTAATGCGGGATTTTTGTTTCCATAGGAGTTCTTCGTGATGCAGAATGTCATTATACTCATTTTTAAGTTGTTTTTCGAGAACATTAAGGTTATGGGAAAAATACTTTTCCTGGGCGATTTGAATACCATTAAGTCTTTGAAGAATATGTTTTTTATTGTAGTTAATATTGCCGTAGGTAGAGTGGTTCCAGTATTTTATAATAGGGATACAATTATCGATGTTCTGGAAGAAGCTAAGGCTACTTTTCCAATTATTCAAGATAATATTATGGAAGCTAATACGCTCAAACCAGCATGCGAGTAGTCTAAAGGGATGGAGTATATGAATGGAAGAACTTTTACCTTCGAAGCGGATAAGCATAGGGCAGTGGTCGGACGAGGTGCGAGGGATGTTCTCCACAACAGCGTCAGGGAATAGCAGGCGCCAAGCAGGGTTTACCATTATCCTATCCAGTCTAACAAGAGTATTAGCAAAACCATCCCTGCAATTGGTCCAAGTGAGGCGGGGATCCGTGCTACCGAGGTCCGTGAGGTTGCAACTATTCACATTCTTCACAAATTTGTTACATCTCGGATCTTTTTTATGGTTGGAGAAGCTTCTCTTCTCAGAAGAGTTGAAGTGGTCATTAAAATCGCCCGTGGCTAGCCAGGGTGTGTCAAGCCTATGGGCCAGATTTTTAAGATTGTTCTAGAGGGTTTGGCGGAAGGTATAAGACGGGCTAGCATAGATGGCGAAAAGGAGCCAGTCATCATAATTCTTGAGAGTGGCAAGAAGATGAGTGGCTTGGTCAGTGACATTAATGGTACGAAGTTGTATGGTGCATTGGCTCCATAAAACCCAGATACCCCCGGAATGGCCTCTAGTCTCGGATATTTCCCAGTTAGAGAACCCCAACCGTTCAAAAAAGTTTGAGAAGTTGTGAAACGCAGTTTGGGTCTCAATCAGGATGACGACATTGGGGTGAAAATTATTACAAAGTTCAGCGAAGGTGGGCTTGAATAGGGTTTTCCCGGCCCCTCTGTAATTTCAGGTTAGTACAGACATAGAAAAAAGATTGTTAGAGATGGGAAGTTCCTCGTCGGAAGACCAGGGGAGGATATTTTTTATCCTACTGATGGAATCATTGGTTGAGGACACTTCTAGCAGCCTCCGCTTCAATACCATCACTTTCTCCCCGTCCTTTAGAGCATGGAGTAAAATGCGTACTTGTGCTACATTCCATCTTATCATTATGAAGAATACCATCTCCTCCTCTAGGTTTATAATGAACTCCTTCCTCCCTCCTAACAGCATCAGGTACTGAATAGGAAGGCTGCCTATCATTGCAATTGGGAACGGAGGGGTATTCATTTGAGAGAGAAAGGGGGTCGAGTGGTTTGTCAAGGTTGGAAGTGGGTTTCCGAGAGTTGTTGTGGAGTGGGGAGGGTTTAATAGTTTTTAAAACGGGGTGGGGGGAGGGGGGTTGATGGGAGTCAATTGTGTTATGAGTAATATCAGTAATATCAATATTAACTGTCTTATTAATGCCATTAGGGTTAGAAATATGGGTACGTACCTTTGTACCAGAAATGGTAGACTTACCTATTGACCTCGTCCCCTTTAAAGGCCCAGTTGTAGCGAACGTAGCCGTAGGCTCCTGTTGTAACCCGCGTGTCTCAGTCCCCTCCCTAGTGGTGTCCATTTCATTACCAACCGCCGAACTCATTAGACTATCAGATGTCCCATTTGTTTGAGCAGAGCTTTTAATGCCAGTGCCAGGCCCGGGTATAGTCTCTGACCTCGTACAATGCATGGGAAGTTGGGATGGGCTTTAAATAAAATCTTCAAGTACGACCAGTTGCTTTTTCTTATGAGAATATATATGGTTTTGTAGTTTTGTGTGATGTCTTGTCCTACGATTGTTAGTTGGGACGTGGGTAGTAGTGTTTTCATTGTCCTCCGCATGCGTGGATAGCCCAACAAATCTATTTTGAGGATAAACCCTATTTTGGTCACCCTTCCCCCTTTAATATATATATATATATATATATATATATATTATACTAGCGGATGCAGTGTCCGAGGGAACGGCGATAAATTTGCCCCCGTGATAAAACTCAGCCCATAATAACGAGTCTTTTTTTTAAAAAGAACTTTAAAAAAAATACTTTTAAAAAAAATATTTTTTATAAAAATAATATTTAAAAAAATATATTATTAAAAAAATAATAAAATAATATTGTATATATGTATGCATGCATACATGCATGTGTATGCATGCAAACATACAATACATAAAATGCCATGAATGTTTATCATGCATAAGTTACTATTCATAACACCATTGTCTCATATATATATACTAGCGGATGCCCGTGCCCGAAGGCACTGCGATAAATTTTCCCCCGTGATAAAACTCAGTGCATAATAACCTGCATTTAAAAAAAAAACTTTTAAAAAACTTAAAAAAATAAAATAAAAAAATAAAAATATATATATTTTTAAAAATATTACAAAAAAATATTTTTTTTAAATATTTTAATAATAAAATAATAATGTATGCATGTATGCATGCATACATGCAAGCATGCAACACATAAAATGCCATGCATGTTTATCATACATGAGTTACTATTCATAATACCATTGTCCCATATTATAAAGATATATATATATATATATAATAAGAAATAATTGTGTTTTTACTGTTTAATAAAAGATAACTTATTTAAGGGTTGAGATGCCGCCACTTGGATAGGAGACTAATGCCTCTGATTGATTTGCCCAAGTGAGAAGGAGTAGATAGCAAAGTTTTTGTATCTAGCGGCTCACTATACTGCAAAATGGAGATGTTATAGTACAATAAATCTGTCAATTTGATGGGTAGGGTTACCACAAGGCTCAAGAAAAGTACAATAAATATTTTCACGTCCTTATCTCACACCTCTCTTTATTTTTCAAACCTTCGTAACAGTGGCAGTTCTGCTTCCGCTTTCGTATTCGGGTTGTTCACCTCCATCTCTCATATCATCATTTATTATTTCCTCCCTTTCCAATAAAAATCTCATCACACACTTTCTCTCTCTGACTACGAAACCCAAACAAACCAGATTTTTCTCTTGATCCGACAAACCAGATTTTGTTTTCCCATCATAATCCATCTCACTCCCACGAATAGGTAGAGTCTCTCTCTCTCTCTCTCTCTCTCTCTCTCTCTCCCTTTTTTGGTAAAATCACGTTTCTTCTCGTAGTTTCCATTTCATTTTACTTTTTGCAGGTTTATCGATGGAAGTAAAAATGGTATGTTTTTCAATTTTTTTTCTTTGGATTCATCATATAAATTTTTTTCAGCCACCAACAATAGTGGGAATAGACAGGTTTACTTTTTCCAATTTCATTTTCAGCCACCAACAAATCTTAGACCATAACCACCGCCAGCTCTCAGACCAAATAAAAAAAAAGAGTTTTTAGCTCCGTGTCAAGGGAAAAGGGGTTTCACCGATTGTATAAATCCGCTGGGATCCCGTCACAATAGCCGGAGGTAATAAATGGTGAGATTTCTAATCGTTGCCTCGAGTTTTGGTTCATAGAGTTTTCTATGGTGAGATTAGTTTGGGTTTTGGTTCAGAGTAATAGTCGAAAGAAAGAGAGTTTGATTTGGGATTTGGTTAACAGATATTTGACTGGGGTTTGTTTGGGTTTTAGTTTACAGATAATTAGTGAGATTTCTTTGGATTTTTATTAATAAAAAAAGGATTTCTTTGACTTTTGTTTGAGATTTCACATGTTTCACAGTTTGATTTTATTATATGTTTTTGGTCAATTGTCTCTATTAATGTATTTCGCTTTTCATTTATTTCTCTTAGTTTTCTCTGTAAATGTATGGGCATTTGTTGTTTGGGTTTACTCTGTTCTTCTTTACGGTGTCTTTTCACTTTTCCAAAAAAACTATTCTATGTAAGGTTTCAAATTCAAATGTCAGGCTGAGCTTCAAATGGGTTTCATTGAAGTTTGATATTACATTTTATGTAGGGGTGTGCAAAAAAACCGACAACTCGAAGAACCGAACCAAACCAAATCGACCTTCGTGGGTTGGGTTGATTCGGGTTTTTTTATCCGTGGGTTGGTTCTGGTTCCAAAAAATTAAGAACCGAAGTATTCGGTTCGGTTCTCGATTTTATACCTGAACCAAACTGAACCGAACCGAGAACCGAACCCATAGAACCGAACCGAAAAACCGAACTGAAGAACCGAACCGAACCGATCAATTTTGGTTCTGGTTCTGGTTCCAAAACCATGGAACCGATCAATTTCGGTTCTGTTTCTGGTTCCGTAGTGGAACCGAACCGAACCATGTGCACCCCTAGTTTTATGGGTTTTAAATTAGAGTCTCTTATTTTTTTCGATAATATTTCACTAACCATAACTCACACCGATAAAGATGAGGCTCTAGGATGGGTGTTAAGTTATGCTGAATTTATTTCTCTAAAGCACTCATAAACAATTTGAAAATAAAAATTCTGTAGTGTTATGATACATGTATGATATAACGAATTAGTTTTATTCAGGATTTTTGATCGTGGGCATGATGAGGTTGTATGTTATTTTCGATATTAATGATGTCTATTATTTAGTCATCCCTGCTTAATTTTTACACTTTAATATATGATTTGCTTTCTAAAATAGGGGTAAATTATATTGATGATTAATTTATTTATTTTTAATTTATAGTTATATATTTTTATCAATAAAATTGTTGTTTTTGTCGGTAAACTCGAGTTGGGACGGAATTGAGGTTGTGCGCTGAGCAAAAAAGAGGGGGGTATTTAAAATTGTTCAGACACAGCAATTTGTACTTTGATCATGTGCAATATGTATAGTTGTGAATAAATACACTATAGGTTTTTGTAATTTGGTAATTTGGGTTGAAGTATTGTTGGATTGGTTGTTATCCCTAATGGGGGATGATAGTTCAATAAATAAATTGTGTCCAATTTTTTTATTTATAAAATTGACATTTTGTTTATTTGAGGCAATGTGAATTCTATCGATGATTATTGTAAATTTCATGTTATGTGTTAAGTAGGGTAGGTAGTCCTATAAACACATGAGATTATAGTCAATTTTTTTTAAAATAACATTTTATTTTGTCAGGGATTGAATTTTTTTTATATGATAGTCCTATAAAAGGAGTTTTATTAAATGGGGGATAGTCCTATAAATGGAGATTGTTTTTCAAAATTACAATTTGTTTTGTTGGGAAACAATATTTTTTTACGTATTTTGAAATTTTTTGTCGTTTCGTGACTACGTGCTTTCAAAATTTTTGCCGTGCCTTCAGGCATGGGCATTTCTCTAGTATGTATATATATATATATATATATATATATATATATATATATATATATATATATATATATATATATATATATATATATATCAAGAGAGAGAGAGAGAGAGAGAGAGAGAGGCTTTTGTGCACATTAAGTTTGTACACGTGCTGGCGCACACCAATTTTTTTAAGATATTAAAAAAAATATTTTTGATTTGATTTTTTGATTTGATATTTAAACATTTCAGCTGACCCATATAAAAAAAATCATCTAAAAAAACCTCTTTTGTTATTTTTAAAAAATCGGTCAAACTTTTGCTGCTTTTAAAGTGCTTAAAAGCAACGAAAGCTTGACCAATTTTTTAAAAATAGCAAAAAATATTTTTTGAGCTGATTTTTTATACGAGTCCATTGAAATGTTTAAATATTACGCAAAAAAATCAAGTCAAAAATATTTATTTTTACTATTTTTAAAAAATAATGTGTAAAATTAGTAGGGGTGGGCACGGTCCGGTCCGGCCCGGGTTTTGCCTATTTTTTGGACCAGACCGAATATTCGGTCCTTAATTTTTTTGGACCGAGACCGGACCGATTAATTCGGTTAACCTACTAATTCGGTCCAGGCTTTTTTCGGTCCGGTCCAGGGTAAAATTCGGTCCTGACCCTATTTTATATATATGTACATTTTATGAATGTTTCTATCTATTTTTCTCACAAATATATATACAAAAAAATAATACTCGAAACTCCAAGTGATATTTACATGGTTTTTTTTAACCAAAATAAAAAAATGTCTATACATATATAAAATGCTCCAAATTAAATTCATAAGTTATATACATTAATTCAAAAACTATACATAAGAAACACAATAACATTATTTTTATTATATATATATAGGAATCGGTCCGGTCCGGTCCAAATCGGTCTTTTAATATAGTGGACCGCGGACCGGACCGGTTTAATAGGTTTTTAGTTTTTGTGAACCGATTTTCGGACCGGTTTCAAAATAGCCTTAATTTTCGGTTGAGTCCGGTTCGGTCCAATCGGTCCATTCGGGTCGGTCTTTTTTTTGTCCACCCCTAAAAATTAGTGTGCACATGAACCTGCCTCTCTCTATCTAGACACACACACACACACACACACACACACACACACATACCCGACTAAAACCCATATCGAAATTTCCCTAAAATCACAAAGACACAGGTCCAGATCAATCCGGGCTTGGTTCAGATTGATCCGATGGGTCTAGTTTGCGTCTCTTCTCTCCCAAAGTCATCTATAGCGGCTTAAAACCCACAAATTTTATCGTAAAGCCTATATACAATAACCAACCTTCAAATATATAAACTATGGATTAATGTGCATGGCTTGTTTCTAGTTTCTAGAAAGATTAACATCATTTAAGGGTCAAATATGTATCATCTTAATTTAAGCCTAACTTCATCTTTTATAGAGTCAAATTAACATGTGATTTGAAGTACGTTTATCAAATTAATATAGACATTTGACTAACACAAGCAAATAATTACTAAACATGATTTGTAACATTATAATTATAAGCCAAAATGAACTAATTAAAGGTTATACAAAATCCTCAATTTTAAAATTAGATTATAAAATCATTCCTTGTTCATCGACTCCAAAGTTCTCCTTAAGCTCTCTCAATTATCTTAGGCTGCTAGGATTTATGTATTATGTATAAAGTGTTTGATTAATGAGGGTTAACACCCCTTAAATAATCTTTAACTACGAAGGTCACTAAAATGACTAATTTTGGGCTCCTAGATGTGTCCAAAAGATTGCCAAAACTAGTCCAAAACATAGCCCAAATGTATACTCACCCCTGGGACCAATCCAAAGCATTAAAAGTACACATTTAGGCCTCCACATTAATCTATAGTCTAGTCCAAACGATCATACCTCTTAACTCACGAAAATACCTCACAATGTAAAATAAAATTACAGACTTACTTATTTTAAACATAATTACACATAGTCAAACTTCATATAATGAATGTCATAAATTAATTATTTATAACATGCGATACAAAAATCACATAACATGCAAAATTTTATTATCATCTATATTATGCATTTTATTATAATCATATCACACAAGTAATAATTAATCCCATTTATTAATTCATTTCTTAATTATAAATAATAATTAAATGCCATAAAAATACGGAGTATTACACCTAAACCCATCTCCAAATTAACATTAAAACATATTGGGACCCACTTCTCAAGAAAAAGTGGCTCTTGGCTTGACCTCCATTAAATGGGTTATTTTTTTCATCATGATTGGCCTTTTAACTAGGATCAACTTTATCCTTTCGATACAAATAAGATTTACATTTAAAATTTGAAATATGGCTAAATTTCGTCACAACCTCACTAAATTTAAACCATTTTACTATTATTCAATGATTGCAGTTCCAACCAAATACACATTTATATACCATATGGATATCTAGATGTAACCTTATGTAGATATTAACTTTTACCTTTTTCTTTTGTTGATAATAAGTTACTTTTTCTCTCTCAGAGAAACTTTAATTTCAAAACGTGGGTCTTAAAGAATATCCCTTCCTTTATATGCATTTTAAATCTTCGTAATTTTATAATGAAAATATATAGAAGTGTTTTTTGGCTTATTTTGTGTCAAAATATTTTATTTATTAGACATATAGGAGTTTTTATTTTAGTCTCGGAACATGTCCTTAACATTCCTTGTGTGTCTAGATGCTTGAATTTCATACATGTCGATATTCATGTTCGAGTCGGCTTGCATTACATCTCCTTATCAACTCATAGACACCGATGAAGTTTTTTACCTTTTCGGACATGGTATATGACTTCAATATAGTTCGGGATGCCCTCTCTAAGACCACATATGTTTTCTCACATTTTATGCACCTGTTTATCATTAAAATGTCATATTTTTCAAACATGTTGGAAAAAAATTAATTTAGATTCATTTACTTTGAAAAATCCTTCAAAATGGCATTTTAATAATTTTACGTTGTTGGGTGTGTGTAAGGGGGGAAATTATCCACGCGCGAACGACACCATGTGAAGATATGGATATTAACATCGTGCGCATGGATATGGCCATTATATTCAATCTTGGTCATTTTTATGACCGTGCGCATGAAAAAAGAGCCTTTATGCGCACGGACTATGTAGAAGCGAGAAAACTTATTTTTTCACTATAAAAGGAATTTTGGCTCCATTTTTTGAGTAATATATCTTAATTGACTTTGTAAATTTTTTTGTCTAAGAGTTTTTCGTTCTCACCCTAAATGAGATTTGATTTTACCTCACTTTGATTGAAACATTTTGTGAGAGATTTTTAAGTGATTCGTCAAAATAACTTTTGAAAACCAATCCTTCACCATTTTCCACTGAAGATCTTCTATTGAGAGGTCTAAAAATGTATCTATTTTATATATAGTTTAGTTAGCTATCCTTCATGTCAAATAATTTAAGTCATGCACTAAGTCGAGCCAAAAATCTTAATTCGCATAGTAGTTTATGTGTGATAAAGTCTTATTCTATTACTTACGAACAATGAGCTTTGAAGTTTTTATAGCTTCTCCACATTCAAATGTGTATCCTTTTAGCGGATTTTATCTTTTGTTTAAACATTTGGATATGCACACACTCACCATTTTTATAAGAGTATTTCCTACTGGCAAGGGTTTTGAAAGAGTAATTAAAGTATGTGTATTCTTTTTATAAAGGGATAATGTCTATGTGCTTTAACTTTAATGTGACACCTACAAAATAAATAAATAGATTCATGAGGTCTAATATAAAAATTTTGAGAATAAAAAACTTTTGGTAACATTCTCAGCATGTGAAAATAACTAAGGCCGAATAAGAAATAACATGATATAAATATATATATATATATATATATATATATATATATACACACACACGTAATTAACACAAAGCTAACCCTGATACCAATCACAACTGATACGACATAATCCATCTCTGGAATATAAAATGTATCCATATAAAAGTCCAACTCTAAAGATAAGTATACATGCATAACCTAATTAGAAATAAAATAGCACAATAAAATAATAATATATACCTTCTCGAATCCTACAATCCTAGGAGTAGGAAATGGGATGTCGCTAGAGATGCACCTTCAACGAACCCGCGTCTACAAAAACTACCACAAGAAGGGCCTCATGATTTATACTGAAAACGAGGCCAAATTGCCTAATTTATCATATTCTCTTCATGATCCTTTTATCTAGTCCCTATAGTCCTTACCCTTTGTGTTTTGTGATCCCCTCAAACCCCATTAATCTCAAAATTGGGTTTAGGCCCCAAATAAGCCTCACCTAAAAGAGCCCAAAATAACTCCAAATGACTTAAAATCTTAAAATCTTATATGAGCCTTACACTAACCTAATAGGGCTTTAAACCATCATTTCAAATTATAAACGAACATTCTAAGCATCCCAAATGCCTATTATCAAATACACCCAAAAAAAATAAATAACAACTCAGTTATTTTATAATTACTAGGTACGAGTCAAAATATTAAATAATTTAATTAATGAATTATCGTGGCTTAAATTTGATTTAAAAACCAAATTAATTAACATATAAAATGTAAATAGTGACATATTATGTCATGGTCAAGCACACACAATTAGTTTTCAATATTTTTCCATAATTAACCATTGTGCATTAAAATATGGGGCATTACATTCACCCCCCCTTAAACAGGGAATTTCGTCCTTGAAATTTGAATTCATGTATTCCTAATCAAAAGTCTAAGAATATATCACCCGTAGCATCCTCACACTGCTAAAAAATGACCAATTCACAATAGGACCTATCACATCTTATGGTATCTACCCTCGTAAATTGCATCCAACTATACTTGTAATCAAATTAATATAATCCTTAAAGCACCGATTTGTCGCTAAGGGACCTTGTCCATTCTATACTAATGGAAGAACATCGTGTACACTGACGGTGATAAGGCGAGGTCAAATGACACTGGCCTTTCACTATCAACCCTCCAAAAAGGAATTTATCATATGGTTGTTTACCCTCTATAGGAACCTGAACTCCACAATTCCCCACAATAGAGAGATCAATAACGGCTCGTGACCTACCTCCAGAACCCGTGAATCAAGCTTCGATTGTCCTCAATTTCCTTTGCCTCCACTCGCAAATCTTTACACGTTCTACTGTGGACACTCTATTCTCCAAGGTGTCATATTCCACAACCCCACACAAATATCTTACTAAAGTCGTAAATCTTATCAAGTTGGTCAATCTAACTCTCACTCCCCTAAATGGTCCTTTTTTCCTTATTGGGATGTAAAGTGAGACGCCAAACATGTGTCTTGTCCCAAACCACCTCTCGAAGTTTGGGGGACCCCCGAAAAAAAAATTCCCCAAAAATGTGACCCTCTTTTGTCCTCAAACGGCGAAAGGACCAACTCCCAATACTTTTTTCATACCCATTCTCGGTAAATTCGACACAGAGGCATAAACCACTTAAAATCACAGATTTATGCGTATTAGAAACTATAACTACACAATTTCCTCTTCAATAAGATATCATCGCAAAGAGAACTACCCTCCGTGAAGTAAAAAAATCCACTAATAACGAGTCTGTACCATATAGTGCTAGAAAGCCGCCTTCGGGATATTCTCCTTCCGATTGAACCATTAACGAAAACTCGTTCCACTTTCACTTGTTAAGAGGAAACACTTTCCTTAACTACATCACCATGCCATTGATGTGTACCAACAAACTCTTGTCTCATACCTCAACCTTATCCTGTTCCTGGTGGCTCATACATCCACTTAATGAACAGTGAGTGCAAATGAATCACAATTAATAATGGATCGAGAAAGCAATTAAAGAATTAAGTAAAGAGATGCCAATCACACAACACAATAATATACGTGGTTCAAAAAATTGTCTACGTCCACGGATAGGTTACTATTTTTCTATCAGGTTCTCTCAAGTATTGAAATTACATCCCCTTTGACCAGTACACCAAAAAAAGGTTTTTGTCACTTTTCACCTGCATAGGGTTGTCACAATTTTAATCTTGACAAAAAGACACAGGGCCATTATCAAGGTCTTTGATCATGACATGTTCGTGGCAACAAATTATCACAATCGTGACACGGTTAAAGACCGTGACAACATGAGTAAAATTAATACACTAGTCTCTTATTCTGTTTAGCCATTCCTACTAGGGGTGGACCAAAAAAAGACCGACCCGATTGACCCGAACTGGACCGGACCCACATTTATAGGCTTTTTTATAATTCGGTCCTAAAATAAGAGACCCGAATATATTCGGTTCAATCGAAAATATCCAATTTAAATTCGGTCTTAAGCTCGAACCGAACCGATTAATTTAGTATTATATAATATATATTAATTTTATATATAAATATATCATATATATATATATATATATATATATATATATATATATTTGTTTAGAGTCTAGACCCTAAAAAACACAAGTTCACAAGAATCACAACACAGCTCCACACGGCCTCACACTTTTTCTAACTTTTCTACTATATCACTTTCTTCCTCTAACTTCCTCTCTCCCATTTACACAAAGACAACTCCACAACTCACCATCTCCGGATTCCGGCGCACCTCACCTCAAAACAAATAAATCTCTGGTCCGGCGCATCACCCCCTCAACTCCACAATAACTCAACTCGGGTGTGAAACCTCAACTCCGGCGCACCTCAACACAAGTGGCAATGACATCAAACACGGCGCCGATGACTAAATATCCAACGATATATTAGACCTGACACTTTTTTTGTTGATTTTTATTGTGGTTTTTTTAGTTCTTGAAATGATTTTAGCCATTGTTTTTAATTTATCAAATGATTATCAATTTATCAAACGAACTGATTATCAAATGATCTGCTCTGCTGAACTCAACAAACAAACCCATTATTTTTAATTTATTTAACAAAGAAAATAAAAAAATGCATTGAACTAAATGTTATATTTTTGTTATGAAATTAAAAAAATACACTAAACTCAGTGAAAAAAATACACTGAAATCAGTAAAAAAAATACACTGAAATCATTTTTGTTACATTTTATAAGTGAAATGAACTGAACAAAAATACACTGAACTGAAATCAGTTAAATGAACTAAAATCAGTAAAAAAAATACATTGAAATCAGTGAAATGAACTAAAGAAATACACTGAAGTAAAAATGCAGACCGATTATTAACCGAACTCGACCAAAAATAGCCTAGACCGAATATATAGGCTAAACCGATTAAATCGATCCGAAATTCGGTCTTCCCAATTAAAGGACCGAATAATGCGGTCCGACACTAAAAATAATCAAAACTCGGATCGGACCGGATCGCGTCCACCCCTAATTCCCACCCACCCTCTCTCTCTCTTAAATGATTTCGAATAGCAGACCGATTTCTCTCTTTCTCCCAAACCCAAAATCGATTTCTCTCTTTCTCCCTCCCAAACACCAAATTGATTTCAAGGCTTCGATTTAATCGATTTAAAGGCTTCGGTTCAAGGCTTTAGTTCGAGGATTCAAGGCACTTCAAGGCTTCGATTCAAATCTCACACAAAGTTCATTTGATAGAAGGGTTGCTCGCGATGAGTCCTTTGTCCTTCTTCTGTGGCATTTTATCTGGGATATAAGGGTTACTCGCGGTGACCCCCTTATCCTTGGCCTCTGTCTGTGGCCTTCTATCTTGGGTAGAGGGGTTGCTCGCGGTGAGCCCCTCATCCCTAGCCTTTGTCTACGACCTTCTATCTTGGGTAGAGAGGTTGCTCATTATGAGTCCCCTTGTCCAGGTTTTACATCTCGTCATAGTGCCACTCAAGGTGGACCCTTTTTCTCTAAATATTTTCTTGTTAACTTGGGCAGTAGGAGCCCCTCTAGGTGGGCTCACTCGCCTTTGGCTATTCTAGAATAGCAGCTGGACACCCCTCTACATTAGTCCCCTTGTACAAAAATCTTTGTGTTGGGTAGACCAAAGGGTTTTGTACGAAACAATCGCTTCATCTTAGAATGCGAAAGTTTCATGCCTTTACATCATTACACTGTTCGATTTCGAGTGACTGAGGGGTCCCCAGTGGTGGACTTCCTCATCCTTAGTCATTCTCTTTTCTGCATCGGTTTTGGGCAGAGGGGCCACTCTAGGTGTGTCTCCTTGCCCTAACTCATTTTACATTGTTTTCAGTTTATGCAGTGTGTGTGTAAGTTGGGGGGGGGGGGGGGGTGGGGTGGGGTGGGGGTGGTTAGGTAGACCCTCTCGTTTTTATGTCTGTCTTTGGAAGATGGGTAACTTATCTTGGACTCCCTCTCCCTGGGTTTTCCTCTTCGTATTTGCCTTTGGCAAAGGGGTCACTCGAAGCGAACTCCCTCGCCATAAATTGTTGTTCCTTTGATTGTAGCTAAGGGTCCACTCTTGGTGGACCCCCTCACCACCAGCTGTTTTATAACAGTGCTCTTGGTCTAAGGGCTACTCGTGGTGGACTCCCTCTTCATAAACTATTGCTTATTGTAATCTTGACTAAGGGGCCATTTATGGCGAAATCCCTCATCCTCAAACTATTACTTGTGTTGGTCTTAGCAGAGAGGCCACTCGGAGTGGACCCCCTCACCATAAGTTATTTTTTGTATTGATCTTGATAGAGGGTACCACTCGTGGTGGACCCCTTGCCCTGAGTCATTTTCTGTAGCATCAAGTTTGGGAAGAGGGGCCACTCAAGGTGGACCCCCTTGCCCTAGACTATTTTTTTTTATCAAACTTGCAGTCTTGAGAAGATGGAGCCACTCTAAGTGGATCCCCATGATCCAGGCCATTTTGCTCTTTGTTCATTGGCTTGAGGACTTCTCAACATTAGTCCCCTCGTGCAGAAGTGTCTTGTAGTGCCGAGAGAATTGTGCACAAAATATCGTAATCAAGATTTCGCTCTTTGTTTACTGGCTTGAGGACTTCTCATCATTATCCCCCTCTCAAGCAGAATATAGGTTAATAGTATGAGCGCTCCAATGCCCTTGGAGCCCCAGGTACTTAACTGTCGTATCTTTTATATATACTTGACAATTGCTCAATATTATGAGCGCTCATATGCCCTTGGAGCCTGAGGTACTATATTGTCGTACCTTTTTTGACTATTTTATTCATATTTGGTACTTGCACGACTACTCAACCTGTTTCTTTGTTCTCAGGTTGATACTATGAGCGACCTGGTGCCCTTGGAACCTTAGGTACTAAACTGTCGTACCTTATATTTATACTTGGCACTTGCTCAAGACTATGAGCGCTCCGGTACCCTTGGAGCCTGAGGTACTAAAACTGTTGTACCTTATATTTATGCTTGTCCCTTGCTCAAGATTGTGAGTGCTCCGGTGCCCTTGGAGACTTTAGGTACTGAACTGTCATACCTTATATTTATACTTGTCACTTGCTCAAGTCTGTGAGCACTCCTATGCCCTTGGAGCCTTAGGTACTGAACTGTCATACCTTATATGTATACTTGGCACTTCCTCAATACTGTGAGCGCTCCACTGCCCTTGGAGCGTTAGGTCCTAAACTGTCGTACCTTATATTTATACTTGTCACTTGCTCAAGACTGTGAGCGCTCCTATGCCCTTGGATCCTTAGGTACTAAACTGTCGTACCTTACATGTATACTTGGCACTTGCTCAATACTATGAGCACTCCGGTTCCCTTGGAGCCTTAGGTACTAAACTTTTGCACTTTATATTTATACTTGGCACTTGCTCAAGACTGTGAGTGCTCCTATGCCCTTGGATCCTGAGGTACTAATTTACCGTACCTTTTATTTATACTTGCACTTGCCCAATACTCTGAGTTGCTCTATTTTCTGTGAGAACTTGAAGATTGAACTTCCCCGTGGTCTGTGGGGTACTTGCCTATGATCTGAGAAAGTTATCATTTTAGATCTTCCCCCTCTAACCGTGGGGGACTTGCATATGAGATGAGGATGTTAGAATTTGGAAGCTTCCCTCTAGCTGTGAGGTACTTGCATATAGTCGAGCAGGTTAAAATTTTAGAGCTACCCCTCTAACTGTGGGGTACTTCATACAACTGAGCAAGTTAAAATTTTGAAGCTACCCCTCTAACTGTGGGGTAATTGCATATAACTGAGTAAATTAAAATTTTGAAGCTTCCCCACTAGCAGTGGGGTACTTGAAAATAACAGAGCAAGTCAAAAATTTGAAGCTACCCCTCTAACTGCGGGGTACTTGCATATATTTAAGCAAGTTAAAAATTTGAAGCTTCCCCTCTAATTGCGGGGTACTTACATATAACTGAGCAAGTTAGATTTTGGAAGTTTCCCTCTAGCTGCTGGTGTATACACCCCATTCTAGCACCCCGTAATCTCTCCTTAGGTCCCTAGCACCCCCTGCATCACTACGAACCTAGGTCAAACTCCGAGTACTAACCTAGAGGCCATTGGACGCTCCCAGGCTCAGTTTGACCAAAAGTCAAACTCTTCAGCTCGATCGAGACTGAATGAATCTTCAAAGGGCACTGAAACCCCTTTTCAATGGTCCACCCTCTGCGCGATTCTGACTTACGATGCGGACGAACGACCCGTTTTCCCTCGAAACTTGATCTTGAGGCCCCTAAACGCTCTCGGGCTCCGTTTGACCAAAGTCAACTCTTCAGCTCGATCGAGATTGAATGAATCTTCAAAGGGCGCTAAAACCCCTTTCCAATGGTCCACTCCGAGACCGAGACTGCATTCATCCATCATTAATAGAAGATAAAAATAAAAAACACCATTGCATTGCATATATATTTTTCTGTGTTACGTCAGTTTTACAGGAATCAAAGAAAAAAATAGAAAAACAGCCGGACTCAGTCCGAACCCACATTCTCTCTCTCTCTCACCTACCCTTACCCGCTCTCTAAGAGATTCCATTCCTGCGATGCGCTCTTTTTCCCCTGCGGCAAGATGACGCACCACCGCTACCTGAACCAGACTCCTCCCCGGATGAAGCAAACGTCACCAAAAATGAAGGAAAAGGAATCGCGTCCCGAATATGGGTAGTCTCCTAAGATATCCAGTCCCTAATGTCCCTCAGCCAAGTGGTGGACACCCGAACTTACTGCAAGAAAGGCAGAATCAGTATCAACCAAAGAAAACCAAAGGAAACAAAACGAAAAGGAGAACAAAAAGGTATACCACAGGACGAAGGACCTCCTCTGTTAAGCCTAACTCCTTCGGGCCCATCGCATGAGGACGATGCAATATAGGCACCATCCCTCCATTATCCCGCCAAATGTTTTAGGAAGGGGTATGGAACCGCGCAAAGGGAATATCCGAAGTTGCCATCGCCACGGATGTCGACGGACCAACACCACTATAGGAACACCCCACCGGCCGACTCGAACCCTCATGAGGCGAGGCAGCATAGCATATATGCTAGGCGCCATCAGCTAATTCGTTACAAAGTCCATATAATCATACGGTACAGCCGTGTCGATATACAACAAATAGGACTCGCCAATCATCGCCGCTATCCTCGCATCCTCTGGTAACATATGCTCTCGCCTCATAGACATAAGCGGTCTCGCAGGTGGCACCACCACCTCTTCCTCAGTAATCTATCGGACCACCCTCTCCTCAAGATACCAGGAGTGACCGAACTCATGCGCTAGCAAATGCCTCATTTGTGCATTCACCCCAGTCGACCCCGTGTCCTGAACAGCGTTTCCCCAAGGGTAAAAGGTCACCTGAAAAATCCCTAGCAGAAAAAAGTCAATATGGGATCAGAACACACAAAGACCAAGTCTGAAGAAGGAAAAGGTCTTCCCCTATCACTGGTCAGGCCATTCAAGACCTGACGCACCGCCTGTAGAGAAAGAGACTTCCTCGACTGTCGATTAGCCTTCTGCCACCGATACAACCGATAAAATTCCCCTACAGTCTCGTCCTTCAAAGCAATCAGTTGGGTATTACACCCAATCACCTCATAGAACCACCCCTGCCAAAGATAAGAATCAGCAATAAAAAAAGAGATGCAAAAGGAAAATGTGAATGCATGAAAGGAAAATGCTCAAACTAAAGGATACCTCAAGAAGATACGTGGCTTCAGTAAAAGTTTACCGGAAGCACCGACAAAATGAATCCAAAGAAAAATAAAGGGTCGCCAAAGTCAGGCTTCCCTAATTATAGAGAGGTATGTTCGAAAACATCCTCAAGTATGGCAAAAACCACAAGAGGACAATGTTAGAGCTCGACGCCACCAGAAATCCCCCTAACACCAGTAAAATAAACAACCGGGATATCTGACTCACCTGCAGCCCATCCTCTACATCAATCACCCTACTCAGCAAAACATCCTTCAACAGAGGCAAACGAATAGAGTCCCCAGATACTATCCTCCCCACATCACCTAGCGCCGCCAGCACCGCCTCTGGCCTCAGCCGCAAAGAGCGATCGACCTCTAACTTCTCTCCATCACAATCCATCCCCAGTACCTGCTGCATATCTATGGGAGTCACAATCATCTCCCCAAAGCCAAAATGGATGGTGTGGGTACTGTCCCACCACCTCTCCCCCAAAGCACATATGACCGTCGTCGAACGAGGCATCTCATCCAGCACAGACGCCAGCCTCCCAAAGCTGGCTGACGATACTACCCAACGCACCACAGGTGGAAGGTGCTCCCAGACATCCTTAAGCCCCGTCGTCCCACGGGCACGGATAGTCGACAAAGAAACATTAGACTGTCAAAGAAAAACCTTATCAAAATCCAAGAAAAAAGGAAATCACCAAAAGAGAATGAAAAAAGTCATTTTGTACTTACATAAACACCAGGGTTCACCACCCTAGAAGAGTGATGATGCGACAGATCCCACAATAAAGTTCGCTCATCTGCAACCGACACAAACGCATCAAAAGAGTTTTCACTCCCCAAAGCAAGAGGCTCCCTGAACCTCCACTCCACATTCTCCCAGTCATCAATAGTTAACCACTCCTTATTTGTCATAGTGCTCACAAAACTGGCCATTTTTTAGGTTTCGAAGCGTTAAGACGATTCGCATAAAGAAATTACAGAGAGAGAAGGCAAGAAGATGTGAAAAATGAGGGGAACCCGCCCCCCTTTTATTAGAAGCCAAGGGTCATGCCGATCGGCACTGCACCCCCACCTACCGATCGACACTGACCTTCCACCTTCTCGAGGCAGTCCAAAAGTCCGTGCCACTGCCGAATGGCACCCTCCACCCCATGCCGACCAACACCCCCCTTAAATTTTCGTACACAAAACTCCCAGAAAATACCAAAAAATCCTGGGGAAGATTTATAACATTTTCACCAAGATTTTTTTTCTCTTACACTCCCTCAAGTGAAACCCCTACTTCCTCGGAGGAACTCTCAAAAGCCAAGTGGATCTATCCCCGACAACGTCCCCAGAGGACCCTTAGAGTGTCCCAAAACTTCAAGTTATCTCTTATTCCCCAGTGGAATTCACAGCATCAAATTAGCTATTCCCCCGCAAAGTCTCCAAAAGACACAAAAGTTTCCCCAACAATCAGCTCCCCAGCTCAAATTAAAATCACGAGGTGATTTCCCCGGCAGAGTTCCCCAAGAACATCACAACCTAAGCGCTCAGAATTGGCTTCGACCTACAGAAACGGTCATCATAACTTCAACCCGCAGAAACGGTCATCACAACTTCGACCCGCATAATTGGTCTTCACAATTTAATCCCTCATAATTGGCTTCGACCCACAGAATTGGTCAT
Organism: Sambucus nigra; assembly: GCA_949130495.1. NCBI lineage: Eukaryota > Viridiplantae > Streptophyta > Magnoliopsida > Dipsacales > Adoxaceae > Sambucus > Sambucus nigra. The sequence goes on along the minus strand of OX422211.1, from coordinate 432,617,614 downwards.
CATAATTTAAGCCCTCAAAATTAGCTTCGACCTGCAAAATTGGTCATCACAATTTAAGCCCTCAGAATTGGCTTTGATCTGTAGAAACAGTCATCATAATTTCAACTCAAAGAATTGGTCATCATAATTTAAGTCCTCAGAATTAGCTTCGACCTGCAGAATTGGTCATCACAATTTAAGCCCTCAGAATTGGCTTCGACCCGCAAAATTAGTCATCACAATTTAAGCCCTCAGAATTGGCTTCAACCCGCCGAAACGGTCATCACAACTTCGACCTGCAGAATTGGTCATCCTAATTTAATCCCTTAGAATTGGCTTCGACCCGCAAAATTGGTCATCACAATTTAAATCCCTCAGAATTGGCTCCGACCTGTAGAGTTGGTCATCACAATTTAAGCCCTCGGAATTGGCTTCGACCTGCAGAATTGGTCATCATAATTTAAGCCCTCAGAATTGGTCATCATATCTTCGACCCGCAGAATTGGTCATCACAATTTAAAGCCCTCAGAATTGGCTTCGACCCACAAAATTAGTCATCAAAATTTAAGCCCTCAGAATTGGCTTCGACTCGCAGAATTGGTCATCACAATTTAAAGCCCTCAGAATTGGCTTCGACCAGCAGAATTGGTCACCTCAAATCAAGCTCCCAGAATTGGCTTCGACCCCCAGAATCGGTCATCCTCGTTCCTTAAAACCCTCAGAATTGGATTCGACCCGCAGAATCGGTCACCCCTAACATTACGTTAGGTCCTCGAAATTGACCTCAATCTTTGGTCATCACTTCCTTTAGACCATACCCAGTATGCCCCTTAGGTCCTCAGAATCGGCCTCGACCCTCTAAATTGGCCATCCTCGTTTTCTTAGGTTCACATAATTGACCTCTCTCAAAGGTATCATGCGATGTCTATTCGACGACTATCGTTTGTTCCAAACTCATCCATCAAGAGGATCTGTAGACACCCCATTCTAGCACCCCTAATCTCTTCTTAGGTCCCTAGCACCCCCTGCATCACTACGAACCTAGGTCATACTTCGAGTACTAACCTAGAGGACATCAGGCGCTCCCAGGCTCCATTTGATGAAAAGTCAAACTCTTCAGATCGATCGAGACTGAATGAATCTTCAAAGGTCACTTAAATCCCTTTTCAACGGTCTGCCCCATGTGCGATTTTAACTTATGATGAGGACGAACGACCCACTTTCCCTTAAAACATGATTTGGAGGCCACCAGATGATCTCGGGCTCCGTTTGACCAAATTCAACTCTTCAAATCGATTGAGACTAAATGAATCTTCAAAGGGTACTAAGACCCCTTTCCAACGATCTACTCCGGGCCCAATTCTGACTTACGGTACGGACGAACGATCCGTTTTACTCTAAAAGGTCACTGAATGCTTCCGGGCCCCGGTTGACCAAAGTCAACTCCCAAAATCGAGTCAAACTCTTTGAAATGTGTAACTTCATCTCTTAACCTTTCCAACAGTCTGCCCCCGTGCGTGATTCTGACTTACCATGCGGACGAACGATCCGTTTGCGTCCGACGATTCCCCGTCCAAAGGATCGACGAGCGCTTCCGAACCACATTTGACCCAAAGTCAACTCCTGGACTCAGTAGTAGTCCAATGTATTTTTGAAGGTCTCTGAATTACCTTTCCAGCGGTACGACCCGTGCATGATTCGAAGCAACGGATTGCGTTTTACGACCATTTTTCCAAATGAATATGAACAAGACTGCCAAACGGCAGGTTCAAAATCCCGCCTATCGGCAGTGTGTTTAAAGACACCTACCGATTGGCAAGACCAGACCTATGTCGATCGGCAATGCCCTGGGCCTATAAAAAGGAGGACCTGACCTCATTGCAAATCACCCAAAAAATCTGAGATCTATCACTCTCAGCGAACTCAGAAAACCTCTCTAGAAGTATGCGTGATTTCTACATCCAAATACGTTCCCAACCCTCACTTTTCATCACCCTTTTCACCAAACTTGGTGAATTAACTATCCATCATCATCATCCAAGTGTAATGGCTGCTCTCCAACACTCAAGATCAAGCTTAAGATCTTCAAGAAGGTCCAACTTTCTCAACTCTCTTAAATTCGGATTAACTTGTTTTATTACTTTACACTATTATTCTCCTCGTCTCACATATCCTAATATACTTTTTTTTAATTATTATTGCACATTTCTTAATTTTTATATAAAAACCCAAAAAAGAAAAGAAAAAGAGGGTTTGCTTATAAATTCCAAACGGGGATTCTCCCACCTTTCTCACACTTTTCACACATTAAAACACCTTTTTACACACACACACACACACATAAGAGAATTCCCCGGTTAGATTTATGAGATAAACCCCACCCCTCGTTTTGCATACGAACTACGTGGACTTTGATGCCTCTATAGGCTATCTAGGCATCTCGGGGTAAAACTCGAGACTCGAGTCCTATTTTTTTTTTTAATTTTCTATTCTTCTATTTTCCTAATTCTTTAACCTAATTATCTTAGATTCTCATCTCTACATCTACATGTATTTGTTTTTAATAGCGTATTATTCCATACGTGTTGTCGTTTTGTTATAACGATCAACGCAAGGACAAATGCGTAAATCCCATTGTCTAATATTACTTTTATAATAATTCCTACAGATGACTCGCTTTATCTCTTCCATGATCCCTATCTCCCTTACATATACACATGCACACATATCACGGAGAATTAGAGGAAATAACAACAAATCCATGAGAGACTGCAAGGGCGGAATGGGTGCCTAACACCTTCCCATTCCATAACTTAGCCTCCGAACCCTCCTCGAATCATTTTTGGTTTCATATGTATCAGTATGTCTTTAATGCTGTCCTTCGGGATGGCTCCACCTTCGTTTGTCTATTTTGAGTAAAATAGACTGGCGACTCCATCTCTCTACATTTTTCACCTTATAACGTCACCGCCGACGACCGAAGCGCTCCCGAGAGGGATGCGCGGGACCAAGATCCTCCTTCTCTAATCTCTCTCTTTGCGAGGATCGGTGGGATGGCCACAACAGGGTACTTGCATATAACTAAGCAAGTTAAAATTTTGAAGTTACCCCTATAACTGCGGGGTACTTGCATATAACTAAGCGAGTTAAAATTTGGAAGCTGCCCCTCTAGCCACGGGGTACTTCCATATAACTGAGCAAGATAAAATTTTGAAGCTACCCCTCTAACTGCGGGGTACTTGGATATAATTAAGCCAGTTAAAATTTTGAAGGTTCCCCTCTAACTGCGGGGTACTTGCATATAACTGAGCAAGTTATATTTTGGAAGTTGCCGCTCTAGCTGCGGGGTACTTGCATATAACTGAGCAAGTTAGAATTTTTTAGCGCAGTCTCATGTGACTTTGGGGTACTTTTTAGCGCAACTCTGTGTGACTGTGGGGTATTTAGTTATGCACATTCATTTCTTAGGGAGTAACTAGGAGATGGGGTTAGCCCTTCTCCTTTCTACAGACTTTGAATAAAATTTCGCATATATCATAAGTAAAGAAATAATTATTTCTTTATACTGAAAATTTCCCTTGGTCTGCAGGGTCCTTGTTCCAAACTTTTCTTAGGAACATTTTTTCTTAGAAAAAATAACAAGTTTTAGGGGGGGGGGGGGGGGGGGGGTTAGACCCGCTTCTCCCCATTTTCTGAAAATTGATCAAGTAAATTTTTTCTTGAGAACAGAGGTTAGTACTTGTTCTCTAGGCTATAAATCCGTATGGAATAATAATAGAAAAAATGTAGTGAATTTTTTTGATTATTATTATTATTATTATTACTAAGAGGATAACCTCATGCATTTAGATTTTTCAAATTGCGTCTACTTTAGTTACATCAGGTTCTATATACAATAGAATGCGAGGATTGTAATATTTGAAATTTAACACAACTATTTTGCACACCCTACACTAAATTGAGAAAATAGAATGTTGTTTTAAGTGAGAATCCCAATTTTGTTTTCACACCTTCTATATTAAAGATGAAATGTGTTTTTTGTGTCATTCTTGAATTTAAAAATTTACTATACAATGTACATTTATATTGGTTTGTTATTTCACAAGTTTTGGCCCATTTTAAAGAAATAATATCCTAAATAAAGACACATAATGAGTTATTGATGTTCTTAATATCTATTGTTCGTTGGAAGTTGGTCTAATGTGCTGAGATAAAAAATTTATCCATAGAAGGTGGGCACTAAGTAGACTTGATTTTTTATCACTTTTGTTACTGCTAATCCATGAATATATGCTTCTTACATATAATAGGTGGCTAATTCTGGTAGTTGTGATGGGATATCCTCCTTATACTACATCAAATTTTTGTTTTTTCACTTTTCACACGCAAAGGGTTGTCACGGTTAAAAACCTTGAAACATACTTACCATGCAAATATAAATAAGATATAAATGGAATATAATTACCATGAAAATTAAAATATTAAACTGTTACAAATAGTGGACATAGATACTAGACTTCAGGTTCTCATGCATACGCATTCAATAGCCCTCAGACATATTCGAGAGTCATTACCCCTGTAATGAGATCTATTGAATTGCCCCATTTAGCAATTTCGGACAACATAGTTTATGTATAATAATGTACTTACTGGCTTACACTTTTTACTTTTAGGGGGATTTTCGCTATCGTCTCTTAATGTTCTCTAGGTACATACTAGATGATGCAGTGCTGTGATTAGGCATAAATTCTTCCGACTTTATCCCCTTAATTTAGGGATTTTTATCATCTCGAATAATGTAAAATGTGTTGATTTATCTCATTTCCTTGATAATGACTCCTTCTAACAAGTACATCTAGTTTCGTGTATTTCTCATGAATTTTGCAGGCATTTAAAGTATAGAGAAAGAAAGAAATTGGAAAAACATTGAAAGAAATCAAAGGAGGAAAGTCAAAAATGGCATTTTAGTAACTTTGCAGCCTTTGTCCGGAGGTGGGGCCAACTGGAAAATTGAAGATCTTTCAATTTCAAGAACAGTGGAAAAAACGACACCTCAATCCGAGCTACGGTGAAGAAGTTTTGATCGGTTGAAGATGAGAAAAGTCAAGAAAAAAGTTCTGAATGAAAAACAAGGGCGATCCAGACCTATTAAAATTAAAGGATCCGGACTTCCTCTACGCGGATGCCTGACTCAAATAAGGGAGCAAGCCGGACAGCCCAGTCCCGCCGATTCGGACCGCTTTGGAGTTTCTCAGAATTTCAATTTTTTAAAATTTATGATTGGCTCAATCTCTTGTAAATTTTGGCGACTATTTATTCAAGGTTGTTACACAATATTAGGGGTTCGAAAAAATTAGGTTTCCAGTAGTGGTAGAAGGGTTTTGTAACAAAAAAATCTAGTTTTGTAAAATAGTGAATTTTGAGTGAAGATTAAAGTTTATTTCTGAGATTTCTTCAATACAAGTAATCTTTTTCCTTTAATCATTCAATGTTTACTTAAATTAGTTATTTGTTTTGATTCAGCACCGAGTGAGGATATCAAGTCGCTAAATGAGAAAGCCATGTCACATCACGAAAGTGTAGGTGCGGGTGAGGGAGAGTCACCCTATCGACCCTTGAAAGAATTCTTATACCCCGAGCGGTCAGTCACTCCGGGCTACATTTTGCTCCTATATAATGCAGGGCAATTCCATTTATAGAATGGAATGATCCAAATCCTTGCCACATATCATGGAATGGAATCGAAGAAGCCATATCTACACACTCGGGAGTTTGAAGAGGCGTGTGAGACGTTCAATGATCAAGTATGCACGAAAGATGTGATCTGTCTCAAGCTTTTACTATTTTCTCTTAAGGATAAAGCTAAGACCTGGCTATGGTATTTACCTCCTAATTTGATTACGTTGTGGAACGAGATACAAGCTAAGTTTCTCAAGAATTTCTTCCCTTCACATTGGACGAACTCCATTAAGGCTCAAATTCAAACTTTTCGACAATTAGAAAATGTGCCGTTTGATCGATGTTTTGAGCGTTTCAACGAGTTAGTTACTTCATGCCCTCATCATGGACTTGATAAATAATAAATAATTTCGTTATCCCATCATGGTATGAACATCAACTCCAGATAACTTGTTGAAACTATGTGCGATGGCCCCTTCATCGAATTAAATGCTAATGATACTGAACTCCACTTGAGGTATGTCGCCGACACCACTCAAGCATGGGATACATCTGACCCTAGCGCTCAGAATTGAACTCGCCAAGCGGCCACCACTCCATCGGCATCCGTCTATTAAATGTTGACAAAGATACCATGATGAACCGTGGACTGGATCAAATTGAGAAAGGTATGAGAGAGTTAATCGCTGTGCGCGTAAGAGAACCAACTGGCCCCATCCACAAGCCTGTTGAGAAGGTATGAGCTATTTATGAAACGGGACATTCAAAAGAGGAATGCACGATGATTCACGCTTACAAAGTTATGCTTAATGAGCAGGTAAGTGTTATATGAGTATTCAAGGGTAATTTCGGTGCCTCACACGAAAATTCTTATGACCCTTCATGGAAAAACCACCCAGGCGTTAGCTATGGGCAACCACAGGCTGCATTGAATCCTAATTCACATGTTGCCCCTCATCCACCTCCACACTTTCAACAAGCACCACCTATGCAAGGACATGGCCAGCACCACCTCCTACAGCACCGTATATCACTCCACCATGAAGAACTCTCGAGGACACGATAGACCAATTCATAAACTCCCAAAGTGCAACTAATGCTAGATATGAGCGCATGTTCACCGACATAAATGCGAAAATTTCAAAGTTTTAATCGTCGTTGAGTGTCCAAGAGAAGGGTAAGTTTCATGCTCAGGGCCAGTGACCTCCCCAAGGTTAAACTAGTGTTAGATCTACTTTTACAGAATATCAAGAATATTATCAAACTGAAATCACTCTTTGTAGTGTGAGGGTTCTTGATTTATCACCTCCCCCACACGACGCACTGAAAGATAAGGAGATTTCGCCCGACACGAAAGAGGCCGAAGATATCTCCTTGAAAGAGAGTGATAATGAAGACACTAGTGAGCCCGAGATAGTAGTGAAGCCACCCACCGTAGTTCTATTTCCTCAATGGTTGGTGCCTTCCCAAAAAGGCAACCCCCGTGATGATGTGCTAGAAGTCCTTAAGCAAGTGAAGTTAAACTTACCCTTCCTCGATGCCATTAAGCAAATTCCCGCTTATGCAAAAGTTATTAAAGACTTATTGACGGTAAAGAGGAGGATTAAGGTAAAGAAGAACGTGTTTCTAGCACAAAATGTGAGATCCGTCTTAGTCAATGATCTCCCACCAAAGTTCAAGGACCCAAGTGCATCAATATCCTTCCCTACTCCATCTATAGGCAACTTGATTTGGGTGACCTCAAGTCGACAAAGATCACTCTCCAATTAGCGAATCGAACCGTGAATATACCAAGAGGTATTATAGAGGACATGATAGTCCAAGTCGACACTTTCTACTTCCCGGTAGATTTTGTCATTTGGGACATAGAGCCCTCCTTTGCCTTGAGTAATCATGTTCCCATTATACTTGGTTGCCCATTCTTACCTATGGATAACGCATTGATTAAAACTCAAAATGGGCAGATGCAACTCACTTTCGAAAACATGACTTTAGAGACCAACATCTTTAACATATCCCAACATATGGGGGAAGAAGATGATCTTCATGCAGTAAGCCTTATTGACGAGATCGTAGAGGAGCACATAGAGGAAAACTATAATGGAGATGCATTAGGATCTTGCCTTATATCGAGCAATGAGAGTACATGAGCGTACACCGACTTTGAGAAGGATATAGAGGAGTTGAGAGAGATTCTTAATGAGACAGCATCGGACGAGGACGTGAGAGATGTAAGTTGGGTTTCTAGATTTGAGGAACTACCACCGAGGGAGGCATGCATGGTTCCCTCAAGTGAAAAATTTCCCACCCTCGAATTAAAGAAACTAGCCTCTAATGTTAAATATACTTATTTAGGAGAGAACAAGACATTTCCTGTTGTTGTATCATCTAGCCTAGATGAAGAGCAAGAGGGTAAATTGTTAAAAAATTTAAGGAAGAACCAAAGTGCTTTTGGTTGGTTCATAGCTGATTTGAAAGGTATAAGTCATTTGATTTGTACCTATAAAATCCACCTCGAGGAGGACATGAAACCCTCGAGGTAAATGCAAAGAAGATTGAATCCTACGATGAACAAGGTAGTGAGGGAAGAAATTATTAAGCTGTTGGAAGCCATGATTATCTACCCAATCTCGAATAGCAAGTGGGTGAGTCCCATACAAGTTGTCCCGAAGAAGTCAGGCATGACTGTGATTGAAAATGCTAAGGGTGAGCTAGTCCCCCAACGTACCACCACCGGGTGGCACGTTTGCATTGATTATCGAAAACTCAATGCGGGAACTAGGAAAGATCATTTCCCTTACCATTCATTGATTAGATGCTAGAGAGAGTAGAGGGACACCCTTATTATTGCTTCTTAGATGCTTATTTTGGATATAACCAAATAGAGGTAGATGTGCTTGACCAAGAGAAGACGACTTTCACATGTCCTTTTGGTACATTTGCCTACAAGGGTATGCCATTCAGATTGTGCAATGCGCCCGCGACCTTTCAAAGGTGCATGTTAAGTATCTTTAGCGACATGATTGGGAGAGGACTTGAAGTGTTCATGGATGAATTTAGTGTTTTTGTCACCTCTTTCGATCTTTGCTTAGCAAATCTTGAGAAGGTACTTGCCCGATGTGTGGAAAAGAACTTGGTACTGAATTGGGAAAAATGCCATTTTATGGTCACCGAGGGCATAGTTCTTGGCCACATTGTCTCATCCAAAGGAATTGAAGTTGATAGAGCCAAAATAGATGTCATTGTCGAGTTACCCCCACCGAAATCACTAAAAGTTGTGCGTTCTTTCTTAGGCCACGCGGGGTTTTATAGAAGGTTTATTAATGACTTTTGCACCATCGCTAGACCCTTGAGTAACCTTCTCATGAAGGACACCCCATTTGAGTGGAATGAAGCATGCTAATACACTTTTGAAAAATTAAAAGTTATGCTTGTTTTCGCTCCCATCATGCAAGCTCCGGATTGGTCCTTGCCATTCGAGCTTATGTGTGATGCGAGTGATTTCGTAATAGAAGTTGCTTTGGGCCAAAGGAAAGACAAGAAGGCTCATATCATCTACTACGCTAGTCAGACTTTAATCGGACCACAACTCAATTACTCCACCACGGAGAAAGAATTGCTAGTGGTATTATTTTATCGAGACAAGTTTCGTTCTTACCTCATCGGTTCACCTATTACTTGATTCACCGACCACGTGGCATTGAAATACCTCATTTTAAAGAAATATGCAAAACCGCGCCTCATAAGGTGGACCCTACTCCTACAAGCGTTTAATATCTCCATTAAAGACAAAAAAGGCGTAGAAAATGTCATTTCCGATCACTTATCTCGACTTTCGTCTGACGTACCTAGCGATCCTATACCCATAGACAAATATTTTCTGGATGAAGAACTCTTTGCCACCTCGTCTCTCCCTTGGTTTGTGGGTATAGTCAATTATCTTGTCACGTGAGCCATCCCTCCTGATTGGACACCGTAAGAGAAGAAGAGGTTCATTACCTGGTCACGAATGTTTTTTTATGATGATCCATTTCTCTTTAAGTATTGTGCGGACTAAATCATCCGACAGTGTTTATTGGATGACAAAATAGTCAAAGTCATCCAATTCTGTCATTTGAAAGCATGTGGAGGCTGTTTCTCGACGAAAAAGACGGCCGCTAAAATTGTCCAAAGCGGCCTCTACCGACCCACAATGTTTCGAGATGTGTGCAATGGTTGCAAATCATGCGATAGGTGTCAACGAATGGGGGCTATTGCCCGACGAGACATGATGCCATTAACCCCCATACTCATTATTGAGATTTTTGACTGCTGGGGTATTGATTTCATAGGTCCTTTTCCCCTGTATTTTGGATACCTATACATCCTTGTTGCGGTTGACTACCTTTCTAAATGGGTGGAAGCTATAGCTACCAAAACAAATGACAATAAAGTGGTGATACGTTTCTTGCAGGAACACATACTTTCTCGCTTCGGTGCTCCAAAAGCGATAATTAGGGATAATGGCACACATTTTTTCATCAGGCCATTTGATAAGCTTATGAGAAAGTATGGCGTCGTTCAAAAGGTTGGAACGACCCATCATCCACAAACAAATGGGCAGGTCGAGTTGGCGAATCGAGAAATTAAGAACATCCTCGAGAAGACCGTTGATCCTAATCAGAAAGATTGGTCCCTTCGATTGAACGATTCACTATGGGCCTATCGTACTGCATACAAGAATCCACTCGGAATGTCCCCGTTCCACTTTGTGTATGGTAAACCTTGTCATCCTCCCATCGAGTTAGAACACAAAGCGTATTGGGCCATTAAGAGATTGAACTATGACATGGAGAAAGCTGGTGAAGCTTGCAAGCTTTAGTTAAATGAATTAGAGGAGATACGCAATGACGCGTATGAAAATGCTAAAATATCCAAAGAAAGGGTGAAACTCACACACGATAAGATTATCTGACATAAATAGTTTCTTCTCGAGAAAAATATGCTTCTCTACAACTCTCGTCTTCATTTATTTTTGGGTAAGTTGCGGTCTCGATGGACTGGCCCTTTCATTGTCAAAAATGTATTCCCCCATGGATCTGTGAAATTGGAAGATAAAAAAGAGGGAAGTACGTTCAAAGTTAATGGACAATTCCTAAAGCCATATTTACAGGCGTGCTTAGAGGATGTCGACACCATTTGGTTATCGGACCCCAATTACGGGGTTGAATGAGCCGCAGTTGAGAGGTCGTCGGACCCCTGACGCGTATGGGGTGACTCTTGTGTGTAGTAGAAGTGTGTAGGTTAGGATAAGTAGATTAGGTTGAGTCAATAGGTGTAGATTACACTAGGAAGGTTTGGAAGCACACCATATTTTGAGAATGACTAGGGATTCGAAACTAGGATTGAGCGAAATTGGGTTCATGTTGAGTTGATATCTCAATGGGAGAGCCTTAAAAGTATGAGAGTGGAGTAAAAATCCAACACAGGGAAATCAACTAAAAATTAAATGCGATTAGGACCGCCCTTGGGCAACCGGTCCGGATTGCCTTCAAAGAAAAATCTATTGCAAATTAAGCGACGGTTCGGATCACCCTTGGGCAATCGGTCCGGATCGCACTATGGTTTTTTTCAACACTTCCCTAGGTGCATGCCTCTTCCCCCAATCCTCCCACTTCCCTCCACTTTGTTTTTCCCCATCAATCAACTCCCCAATTCATTTCCCCTTTCTCTCCATTCCCTTTCCCTCCAATCCCAACCTCCCCCCCCCAATACCCACCTATAAATACACCCTCTTCCCCCTCATCTCTTCCCCGCCATCTCTTCTAAGCTCTCCTCCTCCGTATACTCTAAATTGCTCCTTCCCACACACCATTCCTTCCCTGGAAGCCCAAGCCCGACCTCAAAAGTATAACTCTGTCGAGTTCATCAACAACAATCCCGCATGCCGCTTCGATCAAGAGCAACGATGGTGCGAGCAGATTTTCGAGCCGTCTCGTAAGCTCAAAATTAAACAAGCGATGAAGTTGCAAGAGTTGCCAAATTCTGTCACCAACCTTTTTTACCAAAAGGGTTGGTGACACTATCTAAACGAGCCTCACAACGCCGTTTAGGCAGCCGCGGTCCGAGAGTTTTATGGCACCCTTATCCGTACCACTGACTTTGTCACCGAGGCACGTGTGGACGACCAACGCATTCCATTTTTCCTTGAGACCTTTACCGAGAATCTTGCTGAAAATGATGTCCCAAATCCCACCAACTTCACCTACCCCAACTCTCTTGCCCCCATCGACAAAGATGTTTACATCCAACGTATAGCTCCCGGTGAGGATTGGGGTTCGGGAGTTTTTAGGGTCGGCCGGATGAGAGAAAAGGCGCGTCTCACATTTCAAATCATGTGCGCCAACATAATGAAAAACTCCAATGATTTCGACATGAGACCCTGGCAAGCTACTCTCGTTTATCACTTCTTTGACCCCTCCTCCTCCATAAATTTGGCGTACATAATTTACCGAGATGTTTTCTTTGCTGCGCTAGACGAAAAGGGCACTACTACTCTTCCGTATGCGTGACTTATTACTTTTATTTTGCCGACATGCTTATTGTACCACAAGCCGGTTCCCTTCGCCTCCCAATCCCGTTTGGGATGGCCACCCAAAACAAGAGCGAGAGTCAAAGAGCGATTTTATGTGTTCGAGAAGATGAGGATTTTGATGATGAGGAGAGCAGCGCCGAGGAGGAAGATGATATTGAGATAGGAGAGCAGGAAGAGGAATACTATGAGGTGGCTGATTCTGATTTCGATAGGCGCCTCACGGCTCTTGAAACCAAAGTAGAAAGGTTCATTACTCAATATACTAGGGATCGGGAGGCCAACTAGCACTCTTATCAGCGTGATACGAGCATGATGCATCGCCTTCAAGCTCAAATGTATCAATTGTCATTTGATAACCCCTCCGAGCTATTTCTATTATCCCTATGACCCGAGTGCGCCCGGTAGTTCCCACCCACCGCCCAGTGAAGCTTCTGTATGGTGATTGTGTTGGGATTTTTTTATTTGGCTCGGTTGATTTTCATGTTTGTGTTTCCTTGGTCTAGTGTACCACAGTCTTGCTTATATAAAATTCAGCATTTTCCCCATTTGTTTATTTTATTTATCGCACTTCTTTGCCTTGTTTAACTTTTAGTCCTTTTGATCGGGGATAATGTAAAAGTCTAAGTTAGGGGGGTGATGAGTGCGTATTTATAAAACTTCACAAATTGCCAAAATGCCTAGAAAAATCCAAAAAAATTGATTTTTTTTTTTAAAAAGCCAAAAATATTTTTCTTCGAAATAAATAAAAATTGGAATTTAAAATTTTCAAAAATATCATAAAAAATTTGTTTTAAAGTCTCAAATTGTAAAATTCAAATGCACAAAGCCAAAATTGAGCAAAAATTGACGACTTAACGAATAAGTGTGGAGATTAACAAACCCATTGAGATTTCGAGCCTACCATTTTTGTGAGTTTATAAATCAATCCGAGTTAATTGTTAACTCAAAGTTCTATTTAGCGTTTACAAAAGTCGTTGATGATCTCTATTCCTTAATTTTGATCGTTTATGGGAAATATATATTGTCTCGAAAAGCGCGCTAAATATATCTCTAAACTTAAATTAATCTCGAAGCGCATGTGGTAAATCATTTAGCAATTTGGACAATGAAGTAGGCTCTCGTTTGACACCCAAAAATATTAGCCAGAAAAAGTTATGAAAAATCATCCCTTTTGCATACCCAATTGAGTCGAGTAAATGTTTCCCTTTTCATTTGATTAACCCGAGACACCAAATTAGCCAAGAATTGTGAAAATGAGAAATTCAGAAATTTAGTCCAAAATAGTGCAATAAAAAGGGGCGAGAGAAAAATAGAAAATGCCCAACAAAAATAGCAAGAAAAGAAAAAAAATTAAAAAAGAAGAGAAAATGAGCAAAGGCCCGAAATAGCACTAACGAACATCACAAGAAAATTTTCCAATTCCAAAAATATCCAATTATCTCCTTTTACCCTTTATACCTTATAACCCGAAAAAGTCCTAACCGAGTCCGAATTGAGAATTTGGTTACCGCGTGGAAAGTTAAGGCACAAAAGATAATAGAAGAGATTAAATGTTTGAGTACGAGGCGATGTTTCCATTTCCCAATGACCGTATCTCGATGATGATATCTTTTCACCTCAAATAGCCCATCTTTTATAACTGTGTGCATGAACTTGTGTTCCATTTCATTTACTCTTATAAATCACGCATACCGAGAGAAATAGCCACATTTTGAGTGATTCGTTTGTGAGAGTATTCCGTGAGCATTTGAATTAAAATGAATTTTTGAAAAGTAACGTGTGATCAATCGATGGAAATTAGCAGTTAAATTTCTAACTTCGCACGCACACACTATGATTTAAGACTCTTGAATATGAATTTGTGGTGAGTATTTTTGAAAAGTTTAAATTATATAATTTTAAAGTGTTTTGATTTTTCTTTGAGTCAATAACGAATTTTGTGGGTATATTGACTGCAAACTATCATGAGACACAACTCGTCCTACTAGGGTAACCTAGGGGTTTAACGGCTTGTTGCATGCGCTAAATTCAATTGTTTGCTCGCGAAAGTGGTAATCTATCCGAATAAAATGATTCTCGAGAGTTGGGCCTTAACTGGACTCTTTTACATTGCTCGGGACGCGCAAAGTTCTAAGTTAAGGGGATTTGATTACGCATAAATTCTTTCGAATTTATCCCCTTAATTTATGAATTTTTATCATCTCGAATAATGTAAAATGTGTTGATTTATCTCATTTCCTTGCTAACGAATCCTTCTAATAAGTACATCTAGTTTCGTGTATTTCTCATGAATTTTGGAGGCATTTAAAGTATTGAGAAAGAAAGAAATTGGAAAAATATTGAAAGAAATCAAAGGATGAAAGTAAAAAATGGCATTTTAGTAACTTTGTAGCCTTAGTCCGGAGGTGGGGCCAACTGGAAAGTTGAAGATCTTTTAATTTCAAGAACACTGTGAAAAACGACACCTCAATCCGAGCTACGATGAAGAAGTTTTGATCGGTTGAAGATGAGAGAAGTCAAGAAAAAAGTTTTGAATGAAAAACAAGGGTAATCCAGACCTATTAAAATTAAAGGATCCGAACTTCCTCTGCGCAGATGCCTGACTCAAATAAGGGAGCGATCCGGACCGCCCAATCCCGTCGATCCGGACCGCTTTGGATTTTCTCAGAATTTCGTTTTTTTAAAATTTATGATTGGCTCAATCTCTTGTAAATTAAGGCGACTATTTATTCAAGGTTGTTACACAATATTAGGGGTTCAAAAAAATTAGGTTTCCAGCAGTAGTAGAAGGGTTTTGTAACAAAAAAACCTACTTTTGTAAAATAGTGAATTTTGAGTGAAGATTAAAGTTTATTTATGGGATTTCTTCAATACAAGTAATATTTTTCCTTTAATTCTTCAGTGTTTACTTAGATTAGTTATCTATTTTGATTCAGTACTTCTTCTTCCCCATTATCCATATAGTATGATGTTTTGTTTTTTAAAAATTATGTTTTTATTTAGTTTAGTAATGTCCGGCTAAGTTTTTATGGCATGGGGTGCATGAACCCAACCCGATGTAATTAATCATAATGTGAAATAAATTTTTGAATTAAAATCTTAAAGGAATCGTGTTGCGCAACTATCATAATCGTCGTAAAACTTTTGATCTCGTTTACCCTAGGTAACCGGGATGCTTAAGACTGCGACGCGCGTGTTAGTTAATGTGACACCACTTTATTATTGCCTTTGATTTCGTGTGATGTGGACTTCATTCCTTCATATACCGAATGCTTAGGATTAATAAAGACCGGGTTCGTTTAAAGTTTTCATTCCGAAATCTAGTATCCTACTAGGTGAATTACTAGGGTGTGGGGGATTGTAACCCGACCTATTGTTTTCATTCGTAGTTAATCTAATATCTAATTATAATTTTGA
This sequence comes from Sambucus nigra, assembly GCA_949130495.1. Classification (NCBI taxonomy): domain Eukaryota; kingdom Viridiplantae; phylum Streptophyta; class Magnoliopsida; order Dipsacales; family Adoxaceae; genus Sambucus; species Sambucus nigra. The sequence continues at coordinate 432,601,965 of OX422211.1, read as the reverse complement.
TGCCTTCTCTATGAGGATTGACACGTGTACAATAGACATTACTCTCCTCCCCGGAAACGTATTTGATTCGTTGCAAATATTGTATATCTTGCGCCCGTTAATTATGCATGCACGCACGGACGCTTGCGATCGTTATTTCACGTATTAAAGCTCTTATTCTGTATAAACTTTGGTTTCCATATATATATGCTTTGCGAGGTTTATTTGAGCTTTTGTAGGGATTGGAATGCTAAACGGTGCAAGTGTGCGTCATCCGGGAACGTTCAGTGTTTTACGCAACTTCAGGGGTAATTTTGCCATTCTTACATTCGAGCTCTGTGCCCGAACCCTTCACGGATGTTGTAGTTCTTCTTGCCAACTTCGCGTAGCCCCTGACGGTTTTTCAATCCGGTTCACGATGACCAAGTTATGGGCGTTTTCCCGAGCCCCTTTGGTATGTATCGAAAGAGGAGAGAGTGCATGATTTTGCAGGAGCGGTCGACCGGTCCCATATCAGCGGTCGACCGTGTTTTTTACATTTTGCCTTCGAATTGAGTCAGTGTGCCATCTCCTTGATCAGCGGTCGACCGGTCCATGACCAGCGGTCGACCGGTACTTCATTTTCTGCAAAACCCCCGCGGTTTTGGTTTGGTCTTACCACCCTTGTTTTGTGGTTTTCTTCCACTTAGTATATATTTGTAGTGGTTTATTTTGTAAAAGAGATCCCGATTACATTCGTGTGCAAAGAAATAGATATAAGATATTTTGTTGGTTTCTCTCTCTCCTAGGGCTCGATAATTTGCTTGTCATTTTCATCATCAACTTCATTTATTGCAAGTAAATTTCCTCCTTTGTTGTTTCTTGTTGATCCTTGGTACAATTTGGTGAAATTAATGTTGTGATTGTGCATTGAATGCTTATTCTCATTATGGTTACTACACTTACTATTAGTTTAATGATGTGTTTTGATATGGTTGGTGTCATGAGTAGCTAATCTCCCTAGGTTGGGAGCATAAACCCACCTTGGAGAGTTCATTTCTTGACTTGGTTCAATGATTAATTCCAATAAATGGGTGTGTGGGTTGAGATTGGAGTTTCATAGGATTTTATCTTCTCTTATCATATAAGGGTTGTATTTTAAGACTTAACTCCAACATCAACGCATTTGTCCGATAATATATCGTTACCTTCATCTTAGATTGTTGGGTTGACATCCTTCATGTAGGATTGTTGATATTGATATCTTATTCCCATTCGATTGTGATTTAATCGGAAGAACCCGTTGAGTTGTGCGCATCCGAGGTGGGGGAATGCTCCTTAACCTTTTGTTAAAGAATCGTTTCATAATGCTGTTTATAAATCTCGCTTGTCTTGTTTCTATTTTGTGTAGCGTTCCATTTATCTTGGTTCGCTCTGGTTCGTTACAACACATATAACCAAAATCATCTTTTCTTTTATCTTTTATTCTTGTTTATTGATTTTTAACTGAAAGAATATCCTCGGTACTTCATATAATTCCCTGCGGAAATCGACCCCGGTCTTACCGGGCTTTTATTACTCTCGCGATTAGCGTACGCTTGCGCTATACAATTTTCTGAGTGAGTCAGTATTCTTTGTATTTTGACATTAAAGTGACGAAACAACCTTTCATATTATAGCAGTTAATCATTATATATAATGATGTCATGATTATTTTTTCCATATCTCTTGCTCTTTCGAACCGTCCACTTTTTTTTTCTCGCAAAGCTCATCTCTCTCTCTCTCTCTCTCTCCCACGGTGTCTCCACCACACAACCAAGCCCCTTCGCATTCGGCCTGGTCCAGAACTGTCGGCTTGGGCTTCATCTATTCTTCTACTCATATTGGCTGCTGTAAGCTTAGGAAAAAGAAGAAGATGTTGTATGTCGATGATTGTGGGAACAACAAAAACCCAATACCACCCTCCTCCTACTATACATACACCATAATGGAGATACCTAAAAGTGTATCAATGTTGATTGCAAAGAAGACCGGTTGAAGAAGCTGTATTTTTTTTTCTTCTTCTTTTTCATTGACCTCATCGAATTGGTCTGCACCAAATGGTGAGATTCATGGCTTGATGCCCCCAGTTTCGCGTGCTATGAGGGCTAGTTCCCCGTATAGGAAGTAGGTTCTTTTTTTTTTATTATAGTTATCAAATTATATAGATGTGAGATTGGTGAGATATTGATTGTTTACGCTTTAGGTTTTGTAAGATTTTGTGATTTTATATAATGGAGGATTTTTTATTGCTGAAATTTTTTACCGTGATAGAATGATTTCTTATAATTTAAACGAGTTCATTTTCTCCCCCTATGAGGATGGAATTTTCTTTGAATTTTGTTCTTTCAATGAGTTTCAAAATATTTAATAATTTTCCATATATTACACATCATCCCCACATTTTTAACACTTTTTGCATTTCATTGGATAAGAAGAATTGTAACTCGCTCGCGGATCGCGCGGGGCTTAGACCTAGTTCTTCTATATAATTGTCATATGTTCTTAGGTTAGATAGACTAGTTGAATTACAATAGCATTTAATTTAGTTGTAGTTAATTTAAATCTGCATTTAGTTCGTAGATATACTCCCATTCAAAGTATCTTTTCGTTTCTTCTGAGAGTCAAGTTAGGATTCTCTATCTCTCCAATGTTGTCACGTCTCCACGTCCTATTTCCCTGAGGATTGATACCCCATCTTACTGGGCTTATTACTTTCGCGATCGATTTGCACTTGAACCGTACACAAATTGAGTCGCGTTATGTTGTGTGTTATTTCAATTGATAAATTGAAATAACATGAACACTTGTGAATCTATGTCGTGTACTTGGAGAACTATGGGTATATGTTGCCGGATTTTCCTCATATTAGAATAGTGTGGATAAGATACTAAGTGTATTACATAAATAGGCGGTCTTGAATAGGATATGACCACTCACCCTTTAGAAGAGACGGAGGATATAGGATTAATATTGCATCTTGTGTTAACAGTGAAATTAAATTATATTATCTTTATAGTATAATACTGAAAGATGAAATGTGTTTCTTTGTGTCATTCTTGAAGTAAAACATTTATTAAAAAGTAAATTTTATGAAATAAATTGTGCGTCCACCTCATAATATGTGGTTTATACAAATCCATGAAAGATGAAATGTGTTCTCTTTCTTTAAAATATAACCCTATTGATTTGTTTATACTAATCCATGAATATATCCTTCTAACCCATAATAGGTGATTGTTTGCAGTAGCTGTGATGGGATATCCTCTATACAAAGAGTGGATGGGTGAGATAAATAGACTAGGGGATGAGTTTTGTAGAGATGCTAATGAATGTGTGAAATACACAAAGAGACTTCGTAATGATGAAGAGTTCCCATGTCCATGTGTTAAATGTAGTAATGGTAAGGTGTTTGAGTATAAAATAGTTGAACTACATCTGTTAAGATGGGGTATGCAAGATAGTTATCGATTGTGGGTTTTTCACGGGGAATTACATATTCATTTTGTCCCCGAGCAACCTTCATAATAATCATCAAGTAGGATATATGTACAAGGCCAAGAGGACAATGTTGATCATAATATGATAGAGGATTTAGTTGTTAATGCGTACGAAGTTCATAAAGTGGAAGAAAATGAGGTCACCGACGATGTACAAGGTTCAGGTACTCATGAAGATATGGGAATAAACGTTGAGAATGACTATTAAAGTTTGAAATTTAAGGCGACCCAACCATTGTACCCTGGCTGTGACAAAGATCAATTAACTTTACATGCCATGATTGGTATGCATAGTTTGAAGACCCAATATGGTTTGTCTGGCAATAACTTGACATGTTTTTTGAATTGGGTAAATGGCTTGTTACCCCAATAAAATACGCTTCCAAATAGATATCCTAATAAGAACAATTTGAAAGGTTTAAGAGTGAAGTATAAATAAATTCACTCTTGTATGTATAACGCAATACTGTACCAAAAGGAGTATGAAAATCTCGATCAATATCCAATATGTGAGGAACCTAGATATGTGCAATCTACTAACAAAGAAGGTACAAGCTCAAAAATGTCTAAAAAGTATTGAAATATATTCCTATTGGGCCTAGATTGAAGCAATTTTTCACAGTACTATGGATAACAGAGGTAATAACTTGGCATGCTAGGGAAGAAGTATGTGATAACTTCATATGTCATCCTATTTATTCTACAGCTTGGAAGATGATGAATTATGAGTATCCCGATTTTGATCGAGAACAGCGTAACATTCGTTTGGCAATATCAACAGATGGTTTCAAGCCATTTATAAATCTAAGCACTAATCAGAGTGTATGTCCAGTGATCCTATAACCACTCAACCTCCCTCATTCACAGTATATGAGACCTGTATTTTAAATACTATCTTTATTGATACATAAGCTAAAGGCAACAAGTGAAGACATTGATGTTTATTTGGCTCATTTTGTAGAAGAATTAAATGAGTTGTGGGAAGATGATTTACAAGCATTTGACTCTTTAAAAAAAGTGTTTACTCTGAAAGCTATGTTAATGTGGGCAATTCATGATTTTCCAGGATACGGGACATTATCCAGTTGTATAGTACATGGTTATTTGGGTTTTCCTTTTTGTGGAGAGGAGAATGAATCTCTTCATCACATCGATAGTGAAAAAAATATATACCATTCTCATTGGAGGTTTTTACCCCCCCGCTCATAGTTTTAGATTTGAAAAAGGTTCAAATTTTTTACCGAACAAGGTTAAACATAGGCTACCTCTGAAAAACTTCCTGGTTTAGAAATTGAAAGTAAATCGTCTAATTGTGGCCCTAATTTTTTAGATAAGAATCCTAAATTGAACAATGTCAAGCATAAGAAGACCCCAACTGAGGATGAAACTGAGGCAAGAAAGACATGGTCTAGGAGGTTAATCCTATAAATACTATAAAATGCAATATAAGAGTTAAGACCTCTTCTTATTGAGCCTTCCATGTGGCAATTCAATTCTTCCGTCATTTTTTCACTTTTATTTCCTCTCCCTCTATGTTATTACCAACCATATTCATCTGCCTTAACTAATCGCATTTAATACCACAAGGCCTGTGCCTTTCTGATTTCTAAAAGAAATCAACGCTTTTCATTTCCATGCCGAGTGCCTTTCCAATTTCCAAAAGATAGTCTTTTTATATTCTCTTTCGGTCAGCCAAATGGCATTTGTTATTTATATTCTGACTGCATTTCTCTCTCCCTCACCTATCTTTTATACTTTCGCTCATTTTTTCTTATTTTTTTGCATTTATCTTCATCTTTCAGGTACCCATTTCAATATCTAATAAATGTTATACCCACACCTATATATAACCCCACATTTTCATTGATTCCTCGAAACCCCAATCGACTCCTCCTCAAACACACCACCATTACCCTTCATTCCCCAACAACAACAAGAACATCTTATTCACGACCTCCATAGATTGTACCAGTGTCTCCATCTAAAAAATACCCTATATGCGTGTGTGAATCAGGTTATAGATCGGAAGTTAAATCGTAGCGGATGGTTGAGAAATTTCAGAGCCGCAACTTTCTGATGCTTTTTTGAAGATTTTTTGTTTATTTATTTATTTTGTGGTGGGTATGTTATGCCGCCGGTTTTTTCCTTTGCCTGAAGAAACCCGTCATGTCCGATGTTGATAATGCCATTTTCTTTCTTGCTTCTCTGTTTTTGTGCTTTTGATATTTGAAATTCTAATTCGTTAGTGTTTTTACATATTGTTACTCATACTTTTACGATGATCAACTTGATGGCCACAGTTGTTGCGCTCAATGTGTGAACCCCACACATCTTCAGTTTACCATTATTCGTTTCTCTTGAATTTAAAGTAATTAAATAGTGTTAGTGTTTTATGGTAAAAGATTTATGTACATGGTTTACCCTTGAGGCTATTATCGATGAAACTGTTGATCTGGTATGATTTTTCTCCCTTTTATATTTCCTTTTTCTGTTTTCCATAGAATAAGTTTTACATATGGTTAAGTTAATCTTTTATTGTTTATGTGACTATCCAATATATTTCTCTTATGTCGCTTCTCAATTCTCGCGTGATTAGTATTGAAAATGTAAGAATTATAGATATGGGCAAATACGCACACACATGCACGATATATGTTGGTTGTTATATTTATGGGCGGATATATTACCATATTATAAGTTGCCTGATCAGAGATTTTGCCCAACTCCTCATTATTTTATTGAATTGGAAGATGAAATATTTGGAAAATTCTTTTCTAAGGATCAGAGAAGAAAACAAAAACAAAAGAAAATGTGAAACTAAGATAAGATGAGATTTTCATCAATGCATTCTCAGGGTAGGAAGGGGTCGTGTCGAGTCGGTTTCATGCCAGGTCTAATCTGGTTCGTGTTAAAACCAATTCTACTAAAACTCGACATGTTAAGCCTTTCGTGTGTACCATGTCATGTCTTATCAAGTTTGTGTCATGTTTGAATCATGTTCAAGTCATGCCTTAACGAGTCATGTATTTACACTGAATGGCTAAACCGAAACCGATTCGTTAAGTTATCATGTATAGCGGGTCCACCCGTTAAGCACTCGTATTCATCAAGACTTCATCCAAACCCGCTAAAAAGTTGTGTGGATCATGTTATGTTATCGGATCGTGTGAAAATTTTCCACTCCTAATGCATTCATTTTTTTATCCTACAGCTTAAGTTGGAATTTTTTTTCATACATGAGAATGGAACCTTGGAAGAAATCTTTAAGCCCTATTAAATGTACTACAAGGGTTTGAGCTCCAATGAAGTTCAAGAGCGATTGGAATTGTTTGGATACAACAAACTTGAAAAGAAAAAGGTTGCATATATATAATTTACATGGTTAATATTCTTCTCTATTCCCACTTCTGTTGGCCTCTATCCTATTGAATTTCTTAACTCATTGTTTTATTTCATCTTTGTTATTTCTTTCATAGGAAAGCAAGATTTTCAAGTTTTGGGGATTTATGTGGAATCCTTTGTCATGGGTTATAGAAGCAGCAACTATAATGTCCATTGCTCTTAGGGATGAATTTATATATTACCATTGTTTATATTTAAGTACCATTTCATATTTAGGAGCATTGTTGGCAATTGTATTGTGTCATGTTTTTTTCTTGTACAAATTTTTGTTATGTTGTATTTTAATATGAACAAAAGGAAAAAAAACTAATGTACAAAATTAAAAAAAAAAAACAATAGTTATCCAAATATAAATCTCTATTTTTACAATATGTAAGAAAAAAATAAATGTAAAAAACCATTATAGCAATACTTTATTTTTGAAGCATCCTCTGTGATTGGATCAATTTCGGTGTACAAATTGAGGACTGTCACGAGCCCAGGCGGGAACAACTGTTGCGTAATTACAGTCACTTTTTTGTTTCTTTCTCACATCCATTTGGCTTCTCTATCATAATCATTAATATCACTTTGTATATGTTTCCTATTTTATTATTTTTAATTTATTTGGTTCTCATGTCATTCAATTAATCCATTGTGTGATTTTACATTTACTTCTTTTGAATTTGGATCATACATCCCATGACCTCCTGTGTGGGAAAGTCTTTGACATTTCCATCCCACTAATTTAAGATTATTATTTTAATAATATTTTTTCTTTTAGAAATTGATCCATTTTTAGTGAATTCGGGGTTGGTACATTATCTATGCAACATAATGTATCTTGATTGAGTGATTGAATTTTAGGTTAGTAGGTATGACATGAAAATGATGGTAGGTATATGGTCCATATGAGTGGCATTCAGATATGTTGCTTTATTATTTATCTATCATCTACCTTTTCTTGGTCGTTTTTATGTTCTTTACATGTTAACAATTAATGGGATATCAATAATTCTATGATAGTTTTGTGTGATTTTCTAAATATGGAAATTTGTTTTAAAAAATTTGTTTAGATGAAATTTATTTGTGGGATTTTTTTATGTTCGGTTGAATTTGTGGAATTCTTCTTATTATGATTTGGGATGTGATGCTATATAGAGGATTTAGTATAATGGAAATATTATTTATGCTCATTGCAGGTTTTTTAGATTTTTATAAATAACTAAAATTAGGGAGTGTTTGAGAACCCAAACTTAAAAAAAATTATTTTCAAGTCTAAAAATTTAAAACTAAAAATATATCAATTTTAAGAATAAAATTGGGGTTTGAAGAATATTTGAAGTTGTAACCATCATCAGAAAGTCTTAGTAGGCCGTGTTCATTTTATATTTTTTTTACATGTTGTTTTGTGATTTTTTGTAGCTATTTTTAATGCGCTCGCCCTTCCACTCGCACATCTTCATGCTAATTTCTACCGTTCATTTGATGATATATGGTTTCAAAAGGCAATTGAAATTTTAGATTTAATATGATGTTGATAAATGAATTGGTATGACGGGTTATATTTGAAAATTTGGTGAAATTATGGATTTATGTCTATTTATAGTTTTGCTTTACTTCAGTAAAGGGGTGTAGATGTTACAATTTTATAGTTCTACAAGTTATTCTTTCTTATTATTGATTATTAAATGTGAAAAAATATCAAAGACAAAAAGTATACAATTTAGGTGCGTATTGACTATCAAAATCGTTTAGTTCGCTCGTCGCGCGGGTTTCCAACTAGTTTTATTTGGGTTGCCTTATTGGAAGAGTAACCTGGCGCATCATGTAATGGATATGAGGCATACGAAGAAGAACATCACTAAACATATTATGTGCACATGCCTTGGGGGGAGTCATTCGAAGGATGGAGAAAATGCACGAAAATAACTTAAATCATTAAAACTTAAGCCATAACTATAGTTGAAAGGAGATAGTAGGGGAAGGACAATAATTTCCATCGTGTCTTTACTTTGACGAGTGAGGAAAGAAAGGTGATTTTAGACATAATATATGATTTGAAGGTTCCATCTAATTTTTCATCCAACTATAAAGGATTGTGAATTATGCTACCCATGATTTAGATAAGTGCAAGTCTCATAATTGGCATGTGATCATGCCATTGGTTATTTTGTTGTTTAAGCACCGTCTCTCTAAGCATAAGGATTTGTTGAGTGACATTATGCAAATTAGCAATAGCTTCATACTTTTATGTGATAAGGCAGTCAATCGAAAGCACATAGTGGCCGCAAAAGTAGCTATAGCCGAAGCGATTTGTGTGTTGAAGAAGTACTTTACCCCATCATTTTTTGACATAAGTATTCACTTGTTGGTTCACTTATACAACAAGGCACTTATTTGCGGCCCAGTTAGATATCGATGGATGTATCCGTTTGAAAGGTTAATGAAAGTTTTCAAAGCTTATGTTAAGAATACACGATATATTGAAGGATCAATTGCAGAGGAATACATCACCGTGGAGTCATCAATCTGCACTTGGGAATACATGCCCGACCTAATCAGTGTAGATAACAGTGATGAGTTCGTCGATAAGGGTGGTCAGGTGATGGGGACGCAAGTGAAATTAACAAGTTTACATCATGAACAAGTTGCTCATTGTTTATTTGAAACTCATTAAGATGTCAAAGAATGGAAAAAGTAATTTTATACAATTTTAACTGTATATTATTTTTTTTTATACTTGATAAATTTCGTAATACGTTCATCATGGTCAATGCAGGAAATATGATGCGTGTGGGAACAATAAAAGACGAAGAATGATGGCATAATCAAAATTTAGCTATGGGTGTCACACGAGGTAATTATAATGAGAATATCTCTTATTAAATAACATATTATAAGAAAGCTTTAAAATTAACCTAATTACTTTATCTATAATCTTAGCTCTTAAAGATGGGTGATGCGACATCAAGGCTTGATCTTTTAGCTACTGAACCCTTATTCACGGCACATGAACACAAAAAGTATCTACTGAACGGGTATGTATTCGGTGCAAGGTTGTATGAGAAAAATACAAATGTACAGAATTCGGGCATTTCATACAAGGCTCATACTTATTTTCGAGCGAGTGCGAAAGATAAAAACCTCGTTGAAGCTGAAATGACTTACTATGGTGTCATTCGGAATATATTTGAATTGGATTATACAAGATTCAAAGAGGTTGTGTTTTACTGTAATTGAGTAAGAGTTGAGGATAAGAATACTTGTAAATTTGACCATGGTACCAATTTGATCACGGTTGACTTGTCCAAGTTGAAGAGCCACGAACATATAAGCGATGAGACATTTTGTTGTGCTTTTCAAAAGGACAATCAATTGATTTACTCGGAGTATATAAACAACGAAACGTGGTCGATCGTCGTACACACACCAAAGGGTCTAACCACTAGTGTGGATGACTTGGATGCTCCTACCGAATAACCAAAATTTGATTTTTTTAGGTTTGTAATAAGTATTCCAATTATTTAAAATAAAGCTTAGTTTGGTTTATGATATGGATTTGTATTCTTCTAGTGACATTAATTTTTATTCTTCTAGTGTTATTGTCGGATGACAATTTAATGATTTTATTCATTTGGATTTAATCGGTTTTTGAGAATTTGAATCAATCTTGGTTTGTTGGTTAGTGAATATGTTACTTTGGATTTTAATCAGTTTAAGCAATATTTCACAGTCCATGACATAACCCGAATATAAAATAATTTTTTGATTATAACTATTCCAATTATTTCAAACAATGCCTAATTTGGTTTGTGACATGGATTTGTATTCTTTTGGTGCTTTGTTATTATCAGGTGACATTTTAATGCGTTTATTCATTTGGATTTGATCAGTTTTTGGGGATTTGAATCAAACTAATTCATTATTTATATTTCTAAATTATTTTACGTTATACATGTTTCTACTAATGATAATTTATGTAGGAAATGTCTACATTAGGGTGTCAGGGAAGTGGGGGAGAGGAAGACTCGTCTAGAAGTAGGCCCCCAAAGTGGTGCAAGTTAGGACCCTAGTGAAGAACAATACGGGTACAAGCTAGGGTTTTAGAATGGCTGAAGACGATTATTGGCTCCGGGTACAATAATTGGAAGAAAGTGCCTTATGAGCTTAAGATGTCCATTTGGGGGGCATTACAGGTACTTGCACACTTTCTTTTTGTTTTATATTTGTATTTATATTTTATTTATTTTATAATTTAAATATTACTAACTTTTTTTTTTTTTTGTATTTGTTTGACAGGAACAATTCTGTTTGCACCCACAAGCATGTGACTCCTCGTTGGAACAACTAAGAGATCAATATAATACGTGGAAAAAATATGCATGCACGGTAGTTTAGCCGAGATCAGGAGTCCATCTAATGACATAGGGACACGGTACCCGAGAAGGAGCCAATTTCATTGGCGAGCTGGCAACAATTTGTCGATAATGAGATTTTGGATAGGCAATTGTCCTCTCGTGAATAGGGAGGGCAAATCGGGCCAAGAGGGACGACATTCACTACTCCGAGCATACGTCTTACACCGATGTGGAGCATAGGATGGTAGGTTTTGAATGTTCTTTTAATTTTAATTTTATTTTATTATATTTAGTGATAAATATATATTAATTCACGAATTTTGCATTATTTTATTTCAGGAGACGGGAAGTGGTCCTGGAGGTAAGCCAAATAGACCAGATGCATGTGTGGCAATTTGAACGGAGAAAAGGAAGGATAAAGAGGTGGATCAAATTGTGGTCCTCGCTATTGTAAGTTATAATTTTAATTACATGTAAAGTGCGTGATATCGATTATTTACTTAATTCGCAAATTTCCAATTTTAAAATTATTTAATTAGAGTCAATCTTTGATCCAAATTAATTAAACCCTAATCATGCATCTATGTGATATAAATCAAATATTCAAATCAAACAATCATAAATAGAGAGAAAAAAAATTTCAGGAAAAAACCCCTTTCGGGTAAAACCTTCTTATTTCACTATCTAACGCAAAACGCAACTTACAATTACATAGAAAAATCAACAATGAATTTTTTTACAGAAAACTCACGTAGACTGTAGCCTAGTAACCAATAAAGATCCCTCAAGAACCTTGTTGACCAGAGTTGTCAGCAAGCAGCTCCCGCAAGAACTACCAATTCAGAAGTAGAGATGACACTCCACAAAGATAAACTTCCAAGAATTATTTGGGTTCCGCAAATGATTCACAAAAGATGTTTTGGCGAATAAAAAAAATTAGGTTTTTAACCTTAAAAGATGAAGACGAAAGGTCTTCCAAAAAACAGTTTTCATGTATCAAAAGTCTTAATGAAAAAGGTCTCCAAATAGGTATTTATAACTCAACAAAAAATTTGAGGCAACGCATGTCGTTAGAAGTTGTTCGAACGACATTGTCATGTCGTTTGAACGACATTAGATGTCGTTAATAAAGACCTAAGAAATGACCTTTAAAAACACAAAACAATAGTGGTCATTTGAATCAACAAAGAAATAACCTTTTCAGTGACCTATCAAACGATATTGCATGTCGTTAGAAGCAATCATTTGAACTACAAGAGTGAAAAAAAATATTATTTTAAAATGGCTCGTCTACAGGTCTTCAAAAATAGTTTTGATTTAGAAAAAATGCCTCATTTTGATTAAAATATATTATAAAAAATATCCCAATACTCAAGTAAAGCATTTACGAAACTTAAACACATTCTATATGAAATTACACCTCATGTCGAGCATATATTGAGGATAATTGAAATTCGGATCCGTCTTCTTGAACAATGAATGTGAACTTCATTGACGGTTGTAGCGGTATACGACATACTCTATGTAAACTATTGACTATGGAAATTATGTCCTTACAAATCTACCCATATGCCTATGCCGGTACAAAATGAAAATAATCTGAATTATCAATAAAATTTATATACAAATCTAATACCATCCCATGCAACCTAAAAGGAGAAAAGATACTAAAAATGCAAGTCTTCAAATTCTTGAAAAATCTTCAACTTTTAAATCTCTTCAAATCAAATCTTTATGATTTCCTTGCGCCTATTTTATGTTATTTTCAAATGATCATCAAAGTCCTACACACAATAAACAAACCAAATACCTTCGTGACGTATCGAGTTTGAAATGAGATAAGCATAAATCAAATCAATAAAATCTCAAATCTCCCCCATAATTCAAACTTTAACTCCACCATAATTCATAACTCCACCATATATCAATTATACCCACGTAAGGATATACTCAAAAGAATCCAGAAGCTCTTTTTTATTTTCAAAATTTTCAAGCAAAGAAAATATACAAAAAACAACACACACCATGAATTTACACTAAGATAACCAAATCGTGAAAATAGAATGAATGGGTGTGAACACATTCAATAGGTAAATCAACTCAAACATACATAACATATATGCACGGCGAATATGGAAACAACTAACGAATGAGATCAAAATTCTCCTTAGGTGTAAAAATTGTTGAATTCAAATGACATCGACTCAATGTATTCAACGCATCAAAGTCTAAAATGATTTTCACACCAATAACATCTAAAACTATGTAATACTTTTTTAAGACTTTGTCAGGACGTGCAAACCTATTGATATATTTCCATCCAAACTCCCTCGTAAAAAATAATTCTTTTTATTTTTCTATTGAGGTGATCAAACTAAACTATTTGGCCCCTTTTGGCATATTATATTTTTATTGCCTTAATAATTTCGGGCTCTTTTGAAACGATGTCTTTCACAACAAGATTATTATTCTCTAACAACCCTTTCCCGTGTTCACTCATTATTTTTTCAAATTGTAAATAAATCCTCACAGGCAACATTTATTACATAAACTACTTTCATTATCAAGTTAAATCGCATTTGGTTCGTTTTAAAGACATAATTGAGATGAAAACACTTCGACCAATGTGTAATAGACAAGAACAATAATCAAATAAATGCATGCAAGTGTGCATTAAAGGGGACTAAGAGTCAAACATGTAGCAAGTAGTCTCAAATCTCATCTTAATGACTCCACACTACACCAAAACTGTCAACTTGTCAAGGTCAATGACCATAACAAGTCTGGGGGTGACAACTTCTTTATCACGGATTTGTCACGGTCTTTGATCATGACAAATTCATTAGGCTTGTCACGGTCCAATCACTGTCTTTGACCTTGACAAGTTTTTATCACGGTCAAAGACCGTGACAAGTCGAAAAAAATTATCACGGTCAAAGACCGTGTCAAGTCCATGACAAGTTTCTTTGGCATGGACTTTTCACGGTTTTTTACCATGATAATTGTGGGCAGAATTTAAAAAAAAATGTTGGGCAATATGGCCACTGCCACTGCCCTGCAGTATATTTGTACCTGTTATAACAAAATTGTACCTGTTCAAAAAGCATATATATCCAAATCAAGTACCAAATCAAGGCATTTGTAATCCATATCCAAACAAAATAAAAATGTGTAAGGACATTTTTCACATGTCCGAAATGTTTCATTTATTTATGTCGTACGCCGCTACATTTGGCACGTCTCCTCACGATCTCACATGACGGCCTCTATCTGAATTCCGGGAATCAAGCATGCATTATCTCCACTAATATGTCCCACATCTGCCTCAATGACTTCACGTTCCATGATTTTAGGGACTTAATGCAAGTGGTACGCAAGGGAAGTCAAAACAGTGAAAAAAAGGCACAATAAGAGAGTTCAAGGGCATTTTTGTAATTTCACATCCATAGTTCGGAGGTCTAGTCAACTAGAAAGTTTAAGATCTCTCCGTAACGAAGATACTGGAAAAAACAGCACCTCAATCCGAGCTACGGTGAAGGAGTTATGACCTTTTGAAGATAGAGAAAATTCCTTAAAGAATGCTGTTTTTTTTGTACGCTGGATAGAATTTTAGAGTTTTAAGAACGTGAGACTCTTCATATTTTTTCCTATAAATACCAACTTCGGGGGAGTTGTTTTGCAAGACTTTAGGAGATGAATTTGAGAGTCCAAATACATCTAGTCTTCATATTTTTGAGTCCCAAGACTCATGTTTTGATTCACACATCATTGCCAAACCTTTGTGAATCCTTTTGCAACCCAAGAACACAACTTTGGTTTGTTCAACTCTTGTGGAGGAGACCGTTCTTCTTCTTCATTGCAGCCCTACTGGAAAGGGATAATTCCAGCCGCGACTACAGAATCCGATACCCGAGGGTAATTCTTAGTCAACTTGTATTTTCATTGTAATCCGATTGTAAGCCGTTTTCTTACAAATTATAGTGAAAATAAATGGTTTTGCCCCTGAGGGGGATTTTTTCCTTAATTGCATGTGTTTGAATGTTCTTGCGTAGATTATCTATTTATTCAATCACATACTGCTGCATGTTTAGGGTTTGTTTGTGTTAAAAGGGTTTTATATATGGTTTGATCATTTGAACGCGAGCACACACGTTTCTCAAATTGGTATCAGAGCAGGTTACGCTAATCTATCGCGTATTCCTTTTTTTTTTCCGCAAAATTTTTCTAAAATATCAATTTTCTGAAAAAATTGATTTTTGAAAAAGTGAGTGTTCAAATGGAGAAGCATATTATAAAATGCCTGTTTTTGACGGGAGAAATTATGCTTATTGGAAAGCCCGTATGAGGTCGGCTTTAAAAGCCATTGATGAACGTGTCTGGATTTTGGTTGAACGAGGGTGGACTCCTCCCACCGTGACTGTTGATAATGTGACCAACTTGAAACCTGACATTTCTTGGTCTGATGAAGAAATTAAATGGTCATCTTTTAATTCTAAGGGTCTAAGTGCTATTTCTGGGTCTGTCACACCTGATGAGTTCAAACGCATAATGACGTGTACCACGTCAAAAGAGGCATGGGATGTTTTACAACTCACCCATGAAGGAACTAATGCTGTGAAAGAGTCTAAGTTGCAAAACTTGACAACTCAATTTGAAACAATCACCATGCATGATTCTGAATGCTTTGATGAATTTTATGCTAGACTTTCTGACATTGTGAATACTAGTTTTAATCTTGGTGAACATATTCCGAATGCTAGAGTTGTTAAAAAGATTCTTCGTTCTTTGCCTAAGCATTTTATCCTTAAAGTCACTGTGCTAAATTCTATGGGTAATTTAAATACGCTAAAATTGGAAGAACTTGTAGGAGATTTGCAAACTTATGAAATTGATATGTTCCCTAAAAATGCTAAATCTAAAGATAAGGGAATTGCTCTTAAAGCCCAAGAGAGAAGGAGTGAGGGGTCAGCTAGAAAGAGGGTAGAGTCATCTAGAAAGAGAGAGACTGACACGTCAGATTCTGAGTGCGATTTTGACTTAGATGATTTGGCTCTTTTCGTAAAAAATTTCAAGAGGATTCTCAAATTTAAGAAAAATGGCAATTTTAAAGATAAAAAGAAATTTGAGAAAAATAAGTTTGAAAAGCAAAATGAAAAAGTTTCCAAAAATCCTTCTCTGAAAGAAAGTGAGAGATGTTTTGAGTGTGATGGTAGGGGTCATAGAGCTTTTGAGTGTGCCAATCGTCTGAATAGAGAGAAAGGGAAAGATATCCTTAATGATACCCTTAGTGACGACAGTGAGGTCGAGACGGTGGATTCTGGAGATGAGTCACCGCATGAGTGTAACTTCACCGCATTCATGGCCAGCCAAGTGAGCACTCCTAGTTCTCCTCACGACGATGAGGATGATTCTTCACATGGACACCTCGACAGTGAGATCGATGTGAGTGAGGGGGAGGATGACACAAGTGAGAGCGAGAGTGATATACAACGCGCCTACGCTGAGTTATATTCTGAGTCTTTTAAAACTAAAAAGCGTAACAAAGCGTTAGTTCTTAAGATCACTTGCCTAGAGGAAGATTTAAGGAAAGCGAGAGAAAGAGAGTTCTCCACCTGCACCGCCCTGAGAGAGAGAGAATCTACCTGTGTCGAGAATGAGAATTTGTTTAGAGAGAGAGAGAGTACTCTAGAGAAAGAGAGAGGGGACTTGATCAAGCAAGTGGATAGTCTTACGAGTCAGCTCCATTCCTCCGTGGAGACTCGGAAGAAACTTGAAGCCCTTGTTGCCCAGCTGACTCATGATCTTGAGAAAGCACGGGAAGTCAAGGTACAAATCGAGGACAGATCTGGGAAGATGGGAAAGATGCTCCTCGGCCCCGCTTTAGGTTTTGGTGATCGTCAAGGAATTGGATATGATGGTGCCTCCACGTCCCAAATTGCACCTGGACCAGTTCCTGAGTTTACTACAACTCCTTATGGTCACCGTAAAAAACCTCGAAGGAGAGTTCGACCAAGAAAAGCAAACCAAGGTCCGCCTTTGACTGAGCTCTTTTGTACTTATTGCAAAAGAAAAGACCACCTTAGGGAAACTTGCTATAGCATGGGTCGGACACGACGTACTACTGCTCCACCACGACATACTGATGAGTTTTCTAGTCTGAGAGAGTGAGTTGAGTTCTTAACTGCCACGAATCAGAGTTTGATGAAAGAATTCCGACGGATGTCTTCGCCGTTAGTGAATGCTTCTTACATTCCAGCTAAAACCAACGAAGGCAAACAAAAGGTCATCTCTGATTGGGTGCCTAAGAAAGATAAAAAGGCCTTTGTTGTTCATGTTGCTCTCAAAGCACATAATACCTCACAGTGGTATTTTGATAGTGGGTGCTCCAGACACATGACAGGTGATGCCTCATTTTTTACTACTCTTGAGGATTATCAAGATGGCAGAGTCACCTTTGGAGATGGGAGTAAGTCTAGCATTATAGGACGAGGTACTATCGAGTTACCTGGTTTTCCTAAGCTAGAAAATGTTTTGTACGTCAAAGGTTTGAAAACAAACCTTCTCAGGCCAGCTGTGCGACACTAACTTTGCAGTAAAGTTTGACCGGGATGCGTGTAAAGTCTACAATCAAGCCGGTAAACTTTTGATGCAAGGGGTGAGGACCGAGGATAATTGCTATGGGACTGAGCCCACATCCTCTCTTATCTGCAGCAGCGCCACGATCACTCCTATGGATCTGTGGCATCAACGTCTAGGTCACGTGAACGTTAGAGATCTCAATCGTTTATCTAAAAAGGACCTAGTACGTGGCTTACCATCTCTTGGAAAGTCAACTTCGACCGTTTGTGGACCCTGTCAGTTGGGAAAACAAATTCGTAGTCCTCATAGGAAGTTACATTCCATTACCACCTCTCGTGTTCTGGAGTTGATTCACATGGATCTTATGGGTCCCACTCGTACTGAGAGTCTAGGTGGTAAGAGGTACATCCTCGTGATGGTAGATGATTTCTCCAGATACTCCATTGTAGGTTTTCTGAGAGAGAAATCCGATGCTGTAGATTTCTTAACGACCAAGTGCCGTGTCCTGCAAAATCAACACGGTGTCACTATTAACAGAATACGTAGTGATAACGGCACTGAATTCAAGGAAGCAAAGGTTGATCTGTACTGTGATAGCCTTGGGATCAAACATGAGTTTTCTGCTGTGAGAACTCCTCAGCAAAATGGGATTGTTGAGAGAAAGAATAGAACGATCCAAAAGATGGCTAGATCTATGCTTCTAGGTCGTAAAGTTTCTAGGAGATTTTGGGCAGAGGCAGTGTCTACTGCATGTCACACGGTGAATAGGGTGTATCTGCGTCCACACACACTTTACACTCCTTATGAGTTGTGGACTGGCAAGAAGCCCAACCTGGCATATTTCCGTGTCTTTAGGAGTAAATGCTACATCCTACGGGATAAAGAGAAATTAGGAAAGTTTGACTCCCGAAGCGATGAGGGAATATTTCTAGGATATTCATCGAATAGCAGAGCGTACCGGGTTTTTAACCTGAAGAGCTCTAAGATTATGGAATCAATAAACGTCACCGTGCAAGATGACGAACCTCCGACGGTTATTGATCCTAGCCTTCAGTGTGAGGATGAGGATTGTTCTGACAGTGATTTACTTGTTCCTCTCTCACACTCTGTGGACCCTACTCCTGTGTTAGGGGACACACCTGCTTGGGTTCGCAAGAGTCATGACCCTTCTGCCATTGTTGGTGATCCCACTCTAGGGGTCAAGACTCGTGCTCAGCTAGAGAACGTTGTTAGCCATCTTTGCTACACATCCAAAGTCGAGCCCAAGAACCATAAAGAAGCACTCAAGGATGAACACTGGATATCTGCTATGCAGGATGAGTTGCTTCAGTTTAAAAAGAATGATGTCTGGGAACTTGTCCCCCGACCTAGTGAGATTAATGTGATAGGTACCCGATGGATTTTTAAGAACAAAATGGATGAAAATGGTACCATAATCCGAAATAAGGCTAGGTTGGTCGCTCAAGGCTACACACAGATAGAGGGTGTAGACTTTGGGGAGACATTTGCTCCTGTTGCGAGGCTTGAGTCCGTCCGTCTTCTGCTCGCCATCGCATGTCATCTGCGCTTCAAGGTGTATCAGATGGATGTCAAGAGTGCCTTTTTGAATGGCATTCTACAGGAGGAGGTTTATGTGGAACAACCAAAAGGGTTTGAAGACCCTCAGCATCCTGAGCACGTCTACTATCTGAGGAAAGCCTTGTATGGTTTGAAGCAAGCACCCCGTGCTTGGTACGAGAGGCTTACTTTTTATCTCTTAGCTCGTGGCTTCAAGAGAGGTGGATTAGATATGACGTTGTTTGTCAGGAGAGATGACGGTGCTATTTTGGTTGCCCAGGTCTTTGTGGACGACATAGTCTTTGGATCCACATGCTCCCAGCATGCTCACCACTTTGAGGAGGAGATGAAAAGTGAGTTTGAGATGAGCATGGTTGGTGAGCTTACATTCTTCCTTGGTCTCCAGGTTCGTCAGCTAGAGGATGGGATGTTCATCTCCTAATCCAAGTATGCTAGAGACCTAGTGAAGAAATTTGGTTTAGACTCCGCTAAGCATGCACGTACACCTATGAGTACCACTACCAAGCTTAGTAAGGACACTTCAGGCAAGGACGTAGAGCAAACCTTATATCGGAGTATGATAGGTAGTCTCCTCTACTTGACTGCCAGTGGTCCCGACATCGCCTTTAGTGTTGGAGTCTGTGCGCGTTATCAGGCATCCCCAAAAGAGTCACATTTACTTGCTCTAAAACGTATTATTAAATACGTAAGTGGGACTCTCTCATACGGGATTTGGTATTCCTTTGATACCGATGACCGTCTGTCCGCCTACTCGGATGCCGATTGGGCTGGGGATGTAGATGGATGTAGGAGCATTTCTGGTGGGTGTTTCTATTTTGGTTCTGCTCTTGTCTCCTGGCTGAGCAAGAAGCAAAATTCCATCTCTTTGTCCACTGCGGAGGCTGAGTACATAGCCGCCGGGAGTTGTTGCACACAACTCTTGTGGATGAAGCAAATGCTGGAGGATTATGGGATATCACAGGACACCATGACCATTTCCTGTGATAACACGAGCGCGATACACATATCCCGCAATTCAGTTCATCATTCGCGCACAAAACACATCAGGATACGTGAGCACTTTATTCGTCAGTTAGTTGAAGAGAAAGTCGTATCCCTGAGTTTTGTTCCTACCGACCGTCAGTTAGCCGATATTTTCACAAAACCTTTAGATGCCCTTAGATTTGAGTCTTAGGAAATCTTTAGGGATTTGCACAGTTGACTGAGGGGTTGGTCTATGTCTAGAATAGGATGCTTCTTTATGTTCATATCATATGCTTCCTATTGCTAGTCTGTTTTATATGTACCATTACTTTGTTGTACAGCTTTGTTTTATTCCTTTTGCTTTTTATATTTCTTTTAAAAAAAATACAAAAAGATTTTCCTTTAAGAAAAATTTTGAGAAAAGCACAAAAAGATTTTATTTCTTTTTTTCAAATTTTTGAAAAAATCCAAAAAGATTTTTGTATTTTGCTTCTTTTATGGATGAGCATGTAAGATAGCCAAGTCACAACTTCATTCCATTTATCCATGTGACTGTTTGATAGAGATTTGAGAGGCTACATCATTTCATCCATGTGCTTTACATTGATTGGAGTCTTTGAGATGTAATTAGTGATATCTTCCTACATGTTTGACTCCTATATCCTTTATTGCACACATGCACGGCTATATTTGATTATTGCACTTGTCTATCTCATGTTGGCTTACGTGTTTTCATCTCAATCATGTCTATACAATGTACAATATGCGATAAAACTTGACAAGATTGGAATGCATGTAAAAACCGTTTTGGTGAGACTGTGTGTTTTTGTATAACGGGGAGGGGCTGCGAAAGGTAATCATCTATCCTTTGCGCAAAAGCCACCGTTAAAAAGGACCTAAAAAATGGAGGAATTTTTATATCCGAGGTCCAAAGAGGTTAAAAGAGCCCGAAAAAATTTAAAGGCAATAAAAAGCAATTCATGCCAAATATGGGCCACTTAGGTTTCACCATCAAGTCTCCAAAGTTTGAGAATTTAGAATGCCTCTATACAATACAATATCTGAGGGAGTTTGGTTGGAGAATCTAAACGGGTTTGCACTTCCTTGAAAGTCCTGAAAAAGCATAAAATCTTTTTGGACGTTATTGGTGTGAAAATCATTTTGAGCTTTAATTTGTTGATTTGATTGAGTCAATATCTTATATTGTCACTCTTTTACACCAAAGGAAGCATTTGAGTTCATTCTCTAGGAATATCCAATATTCATCGTGCACATATGTCATGTTTGTATGCATTGATTTTCCTATCGAATTTGATCACACCACTTCATTTACGCTATCATTGACTTGGTTGCTTTCTGTTTATTCATGGTGTGTTTTTATCCTAGTGACACCCCGCACTTGCTTATTTGATTTATTTCTCTAATTTGTCCATTTGGGGACATCATAAAAAGGGGGAGAAAGAATTATCATATAATGGGGGAGTTTGAATTCTGGGGGAGTTTTTGAGATGTTGCTTATATTTTTATCATATATTGATATCCATGTTATCTCATTTCAAACTCGATATGTCACGTGGTATTTGCTTTGTCTCATGTGTGTAGGTATGAAGATTGCAGATCTATATGTTGCACACCCTGATGAGAAAAGTTTTGAGATTCCTGAAGAATTAAAGAACAAACGATGAAGACTATTCATTTGTACCTTTTCCAGTTTTGGGTTCATGGGAGGGTAGATTTGTATAGGCAATTTCATAGTTGATAATTCGGATTTTTTATGTATGTACCGGCATAGACATAGGGGGAGATTTGTAAGGACATTTTTCACATGTCCGAAATGTTTCATTTATTTATGTCGTACGCCGCTATATTTGGCACGTCTCCTCACGATCTCACATGACGACCTCTATCTGAATTCCGGGAATCAAGCATGCATTATCTCCACTAATATGTCCCACATCTGCCTCAATGACTTCACGTTCCATGATTTTAGGGACTTAATGCAAGTGGTACGCAAGGGAAGTCAAAACAGTGAAAAAAAGGCACAATAGGAGAGTTCAAGGGCATTTTTGTAATTTCACATCCATAGTTCGGAGGTCTGGTCAACTATAAAATTTAAGAGCTCACCGCAACGAAGATACTGGAAAAAACGGCACCTCAATCCGAGCTACGGTGAAGGAGTTATGACCTTTTGAAGATAGAGAAAATTCCTTAAAGAATGCTGTTTTTTTTGTACGCTGGATATAATTTTAGAGTTTTAAGAACGTGGGACTCTTCATATTTTTTCCTATAAATACCAACTTCGGGGGAGTTGTTTTGCAAGACTTTAGGAGACGAATTTGAGAGTCCAAATACATCTAGTCTTCATATTTTTGAGTCCCAAGACTCATGTTTTGATTCACACATCATTACCAAACCTTTGTGAATCCTTTTGCAACCCAAGAACACAACTTTGGTTTGTTCAACCCTTGTGGAGGAGACCGTTCTTCTTCTTCTTCATTGCAGCCCTACTGGAAAGGGATAATTCCATCCGCGACTACAGAATCCGATACCCGAGGGTAATTCTTAGTCAACTTGTATTTTCATTGTAATCCGATTGTAAGCCGTTTTCTTACAAATTATAGTGAAAATAAATGGTTTTGCCCCTGAGGGGGATTTTTTCCTTAATTGCATGTGTTTGAATGTTCTTGAGTAGATTATCTATTTATTCAATCACATACTGCTGCATGTTTAGGGTTTGTTTGTGTTAAAAGGGTTTTATATATGGTTTGATCATTTGAACGCGAGCACACACGTTTCTCAAAATGCAAATATCCATCACATGCCAATCGTGGGACTTACACTTATGTAAATCATGGGTAGCATAATTCACAATCCTTTGCAAGTTGGATGAAAAATTAGATGGAACTTTTAAATTTTATATTGTGTCTAAAAGCACCTTCCTTTCCTCACTCATCAAAGTAAATGCACCAGGGGGAATTATTCTCCTTCCCCTACTATCTTCTTTCAATCATAGTTGTGGCTTAAGTTTCAACGCTTTAAGGTCTTTTTTATGCATTTTCCCCCTCCTTCGAATGACTTCCCCCAAGGCATATGCCCATAAAATGTTCAATGATGTTCTTCTCTGCGTGGATAATATCCAATACATGACGCACCGGGTTATTCTTCCAATAAGGCAAGTCAATTAAAATTGACTTCCTAGACCATGTCATTCTTATCTCATTTTCATTCCCAATTGGGGTCTTCTTATGCTTGACATTCTTAAATTTAGGATTCTTACCTGGCATATTAGGTACTTATTCAGAAGATTTACTTTCAATTTTTGAGCCTGAAAATATTCTCAACCGTACCCTATGTTCAACCCCGCTCGGTAAAAAATTGGAACCTTTCTCAAATCTAAAATTATACGGGGGTAAAAACTCCTATGCCAATGGTATATATTTTTTGAACTAGCGGGGAGATGAAGATATTCAGTCTCTTCTCCACAAATAGGACACCCTAAATAACCATGTACTACACAATCGAATAATGTCCCATAAGCTGGAAAATCATGAATTTCCCCCATCAACATAGCTTCCAGCGTAAACTCTTCTTTTCTAAAAGAGTCAAATACTTGCACACCCTCTTCCCACAATTCATTTAATTCTTCTATCAAAGGAGCTAGGTAGACATCGATGTCCTCACTTGGTGCCTTTGGCCCAGGGATTAACAAAGACAACATAAAAAATTTAGGACTCATACACTATGAAGGAGAGAGGTTTAGTGGGTATAGAATCACTGGCCATGCACTCTGATTAGCGTTTAGATTTTCAAATGAATTGAAACCACCTGTTGATATTGCTAGACGAATGTCACGCTGTTCTCGAGCAAAATTAGGATACTCAAAATTCATCCTCTTCCAAACTGTAGAATCAATAGGATGGCGTATGCGACTTTCTCTTGCTTTTACCCTATCATGCCAAGTCATTGCCCCCGCTATACATGGTATTGTGAAAAACCATTTTAATCTAGTCCCAACGGGAAAATATTTCCACACTTTTTGAGGCACTTTTGAGTTTGCGTCTTCTTTGCATGTAGATTGGACATATTTAGGTTCATTGCATATCGAACACTGATCGAGATTTTCATACTCGTTTTGGTATACTTTACAGTCATACACACAAGCATGAATTGATTTATACTTCATTCCCAAACATTTAAAACTATTTTTAATAGTAGGATAGCTGTTTGGAAGCGTATTCTGCTTGGGTAGCAAGCCCTTCGCCCAATTCAAAATTCTTATCACGCTGGTGCCAGACAAACCATATATGATCTTCAAATTATGGAAACCAACCATGGCATGTAAAGTTGTTTGATCTTTCTCTCAACTAAAGTATAACGGTTAGCTCACCCAAAGTTTTAAACTTTGGTAGTCATCGTCAAGTTTTATCCCGATATCTTCATGAGCACTTGAACCTTGTACATCGTCTGTGACCGCATTCTCTTCCACTTCATGAACTCCATACGTATCATCAACTAAATTCTCTAACATATTATGATCTAAATTATCATCCTCCCATTGTACATGTATACTACTTATTGAAGGTTGTTGTGAAGGTTGCTTGGGGACAAATGGAACTTTCGGTTCCCCTTGAAAAACCTAACTTCGATAACTATCTTGTATACCTGATCTTAACAAATGTAGTTCAATTGTTTTCCACTCGAACATCTTACCATTCTTACACCTAGCACATGGACATGAAAACTCTTCATTATCCTGACATCTCTTTACGTATTTCATAAATTCATTAGCAGCTCTGCGAAAAACAACCCCTAATCTATTTGTCTCACCCATCCACTCTTTGTATTTAGGACATCCCATCACAACTACTACAAACAATCATCTATTATGGGTAAAATAGAATAAACAAAAGTGTGAATATTTAGTTCCCATTAGTATAAACACTTATTGAATGCATACGCATAACAACTAGACGGCTAGGTTCAATGGGTAAATTTATTCGTGCATTCAAATTCAAATTCAAATTCAATTTTAATTTGAAATTGAAATTGAACTTGAAATTAAAATTCAATTTGTAATATTAATTCCTATTTACTCCATCTCCTCTAAAGGGTGAGTGGTCCAATCCCATTCAAGACCGCATATTTATGTAATATACTTAACAACTGATGCACATTGTTCCAATTTGAGAAAAAATCGGTAGGATATCGTCATAATTCTCCAAGTACATGATGTAGATTCACAAGTGTGAGTGTTATTTAAATTTATCAATTGAAATAACACTTAACATCGCATCATCTAGTACGTACCCATAGAACATTAAGATACGACTGCAGAATTCCTCCAAAAGTAACAAGTTTAAGCCACTAAGAATATTATTATACAAAAACTATGTAGTCCCAAACTGTCCAAATGAGACAATTCGAGAGATCTCATTACAGGGGTAATGACCCTCGAATGGGCCTAGGGACTATTAAAAGCGTACGCATAAGAACTAGAAGGCTAGTATCTATGCGCACTATATGTAATTTCAAGTATTTTTTATTTAATTATCATAAGTCCGTGGTTGTGCAACTCTCGAACGGGTCGTGGCATAAAGTAATTTTAGAAAAAAGTTGAAAACTCCCCCCCATTTGTCGTGACACTTTTATAATTAACCAACCCAACAAATTGAGACAATATAATTATTTAAGGATTTATTAGTGTGAATTAAATTAAGGATTTAAAAGAAATTAAACAACCAACTTCCATATCCAACCACATCCATCCAATATAATCCAACAGCAACAACAAACCAACAAATGTGTATCTTGTACTATTTCTAATTCATCTACTCAATTAACTCATTTCCAAAAACATAAGAAATTAGATAGATATGACTAATTAACTTCAAGCCCTAAATAATAACACCCAATCAACATTAACAATTTCTAACTAATTTCAAACCTAAATAAGAATACAAAAAAAATATTTATAATGTTAAATTAATTTCATTCTCTAAATAATATTTATAGTGTCAATATTAACAAGAGATTTTAGGGGTCTGAGGCGACCTCTTCCCCCTTCCCCCTGCCACCCCTACTCCCTGCCGCCGCACCCCCATGTCCCCTGCCATACACATGCACACACACACCCAATCAAACTTCCCCCCTCCCCCCACTGCCCCCCACCTGCACACACACCAGCATACACACACAAAAATAAGGAGAGGGAGAGAAGATGTACATATACACATATACACATCTACACACACATATACACATATAAACATATACACACATATAATGGAAAGAGAGAGGGAGAGAAAAACGTACCTTAGAGAGAGAGAGAGATTAGTCGCGCGAGAGAGGGAAAAAAATGAGGGAATGGAAACGGTGGGAAAAAATGGGGAAAGGTTTTTTTACTGGCAAAGTTATCACGGACCTGACAAGGTCTTTGACCGTGACAAGTTCGTGACAACTGCCCTTGTCGCGATCATTGACCGTGACAATTGGTTGTCACAGCCTTGTCCCGGTCATTGACTGTGAAAAAATGCTTATTTTTTTTGTCACGATTAATGATTGTGACAAAAAAGGCTGGCCGGCTAAAAGGTGACAATTTGACCTTTTTGGTGTAGTGCCCAAACACTATAAAGCACATGGATGAAATTATGTATCGTCTCAAAACACTATCAAATAGTCATATGGATATGGAATGATGTTGTGACTTGGTCAATTTCCATCCATAAACGGTGTAAAACGAAATACAAAAATCATTTTTGTCTGTTTCTAAAAATTTTTTCAAAATAAAATCTTTTTGACTTTTTCAATTTTTTTTCTTAAAAAAAGAAAATCTTTTTGTATTTTTCCAAAAATTTTCAAAAAGAGAAATCTTTTTTTTAAAAAGATAACAAAAATGGTAAAGATAAATACAAAAGTGGTACACACTAGTAATAGGCATAAAATATCATCATGAAAATCAAAATATGTTAGCAAACAAGTCTAAACCTCGAGCAGTGGGTTTGAAGGAGTTTTCCAATGGTGGTGACATCCTATGAAAAACATCCATCAAATCATGTGAAGTCTTGAATAAAAACTTAACTTGCTCTCGAATGTGTGCAAACTCTCTCATTTGATGTGCAGGATCATGCAAAGTATCATATGTGGGAACATGTGGCAAAACTCTATGTGACACACTACCCAACTTAAAAAAGATCCCTTAAGGTGTCCTCTCTTCTAGCAATGGGTGTATACATACACGGTCCTAGGAACACCTCTGTCAAAATGTTTCGGACGCACTCTCTTATCCGGAATCGGACGCCTAGGTGGGTTCGATTGAGAGTCATATGGATTTATCAAAAACTCGAGAAATGGCTACGGTGTAAGATGGGAAGTAGATGCCCCTCATAACCTATTCCTAATCTCTCAACATTCCCCAAAATGGTACCGAGGAGCATCTTACCAACCTTCTTAGATGCATCCTCTATAGTAAACTTTACCGCCTGGGCACGTTCGAGATCTCTCTCGAGTTGGGGCACATGAGATTCAAGTTCATTTTTTTTTCTGCCTAGGACGATCCACTACTCCCTTAAAGAAACCTTCACCTTCTCGAGTTGACTCGTCGATGCCTCACATCCCCTTAAACTTCTATCTCTCCTCTCTAAATCTAACACCTTTAGACCTAACTCTTTAATCAACTTCTTCATCTTCAAGGTCTCGACGTATAAATCTCTAAACTCTTTTTGGAGATTGCTTTCATCCTCACTTTCAATCTCACTCTCACACTCACTCGAAGCACTTAATTCATTATCGGGGCTCTCACGTACACAAGTGTCCTCATCATCGTGGGACAAACTAGGTGTGCTCATGTGACTTATCATAAAGGTAACACACATACCATCTGATGATTTATTCCCAGAATCATTCAACTACTCATCACTATCGCTAAGAGTGGCTGGCATTGCAATTTTGTTGACCTTTTTCATTAGCATAGTGGGACATTCAAACGCTTTGTGTCCTTTGCCATCACACTCAAAACATCTCCCTTCTTCTTTTTTTCACTACTCTCTTTGGCCTCTTCTTTCTTTTTATTTTTGTCAAATATCTTTTTATTGGAAGAATTTTGTTTAATAAAATTGAAAAACTTTTTATCCTTTTTAGCAAACATGGCCACATCATCAAAAGTAAACTCTCCCTTGGACTTAGACTCACAAACTCTCTCTTTCTTCTTCTTCTTCTTCTTCTTCTAGAGACTTCCTTGCTCATTCTAAATTGTGACTTCAGTACAGTTCTTATATCCTTAGGCTTAACAGTTTTGGGGAAAATGTCGATTTTATAAGTTTGAAGATCTCCTAGGAGTTCTTTAAACCTAACTGTATCTAATATCCCCATAGAATTTAAAACAGTGACCTTAGGAATAAAACGGGATGGAAATTACCTCAAAGTCTTTTTGACAACGCTCTTCTCGTCAATTTTCTCACCTAAATTAAAACTCATGTTAGCTACGTTCGACAACCTACCATAAAACTCGACAAACACTCAGACTCTGACATGGTGATTGTTTGAAATTGGGTGGCCAAATTTTGTAACTTAGACGCCTTAACTGCGTTGGTACCCCCATGTATCAATTTAAAGATATCCCATGCCTCTTTAGACATGGTGCACATCATAATACGACGAAACTCGTCAGGGGTGAATGCCCTAGAAATAGTGCTAAGGCCACGAGAGTTATAGGTATTACATTTAAAATCATCCTCAGTCTAGTCCGACATAGGTTTGGGCGTGGTGACATTTTCAACGGTGACAGTGGGAGGAGTCCACCATCTTTCACAAACAATCCAAACACGTTTATTAATAGCTTTTAAACCAGGTTTTATGCGGGCTTTTAAATAGGCATAATTCATGCCATTAAATATGGGGGCAGCCGATTATATAACTTCTCCATTGGAAAAATTGCGAAAATTTTTCAAAATCAGATTTTTTAAAAAACTAGATATTACATAAATTTTGCGAAAAAAGAATCATTCGATAAATTAGAGTAACCTGCTCTGATACCAATTTGTAAAGTGCGTGATATCGATTATTTATTTAATTCACAAATTTCCAATTTTAAACCAATTTAATTATAGTTAATCTTTGATCCAAATTAATTAAACCCTAATCATGCATCTATGTGACATAAATCAAATATGCAAATCAAACAATCACAAATCGAGGGACAAACAATTTTAGGAAAAATCCTTTCGGGTAAAACCTTTGTATATCACTGTAATACCCCGTATTTCTACGTATTTAGAATTTAATTAATGGAGTGATTAAATAAAAAATACGGACCTTATATTTAAATTACGTGAGTAGAGTAATTTAATGTGGCCATATATTTAAATTACGTGAGTAGACTAATTTAATGAGACCTTATATTTAAATTACGTGAGTAGAGCAATTCAATATGACTATATATTTAAATTACGCGAGTAGAGTAATTTAATGAGACCTTATACTTAAATTATGTGAGTAGAGTAATTTAAGATGATCTAAATGTTAAATGAGATGATTTAATATTTTAACTCGAGTTACCGAAAATGACTTGTGAATAACTCATGAATTTACCTTACGTCATAACGAGTGATATGGGCGTATATGGTTTAAATCTTAACCGAGATCCAAACATGGTCTAATGAGAGGTTGAGATAAGAAATATTATATGAGTGACCCAAATGACAATTTAGAGGTCACGATTAGCTCCGGAAGGGTCAAAATAGTTGAAATAGTATACCCAGGGGTACTAGTTGGGTCCCGGGACATCTTTGGGATAAGTCGGGACCATTCAGGGGAATTTCGGTCTTTTAAAAGATAGGAGTGGGAAGACCTACGATTTTTGGAGTCTTTTATCATCTGATTAAATAAGGAATTAGGGTTAGAAACCTCATAACTCACGGAGAGTCCATTAGAGAAAAAAGATAAGTTATTCTCAAAGCATAAAAAGAAGAAGTGTGAGAGATTCAAAGAAATCCTTAAAACTCAAGCAATTGAAGAGTAAAGATTGAAGGAGACAAATAATCAAACTCTACAGCAACCACAAAATTAGATCATCTCTGAATCAAGGCAAGTGGTTATTTACAAAATCTAAATCTCAGTTATAATATCCATGTATAAGGTGTAGAATAAATGGGATTCTTGAAGGACGATTTGATGCATGTTTGGGGATGGGAGTTGCATGCAGTTAGATTTACATCTGTAGAGGATTAAATTACAAAAGAAATATTATTCCTATTACGAAATATAAATCTGGGTATACGATGATTTAAGATAAAGAAACCATATATCCCAGTTTTGAGAAGTTAAGAATAATTGTGGTTCTTAGATGATTTTCGTGAAGATTTGATGATATCTTAACGTTAGGAATAGACTATATCCATATAAAAACTAATTGGTGATGTTGGTAGAGAGTTCAAGAAGATTTAATGGAGTTTTGAGTGGTTAAAACTTAAGAAAGATGAAATAGGTATAAGCTTCCCAGAATAGTCGATCAATCGACTATGAAGATCGATCGATCGATGTTCATCAGTCGATCGATCGATGATGAAGGTCGATCAATAGACCCCTGCTATTTCCAAAAAAATCATCTTAAGTGAATTTTCTTCGATGGTCGTCACTTATTGGGAAGTTTAGAGTGATTCTATACCTATCCCAGGACTTGATAAAGACCAGTTGGTAGAGGGTTGAGACCCATCATAGTCATTGAGAGAAAGACTTAGAAAATGACTAGATAGGCAAAGAACGAACGTGTCGAGTATAAAAAATGGTGAATTTAAGTTACGAAGGGAGTTAACATAAATTCAAAATAATTATCAGTAGGGTAAAGATGAATTAACTACTGAATTAATTGGAGGGGTAACTAGGGCCCTTAGAGTAGTGCATATACTCAATTAAATGCAATAGTGATAATAAATCGTAAAATAACAAGTACGGTGAATATAAGAGAATAAAATATTACGTACGAACATGATTGATAGGTCGGGTGTGTACCTACTGAATTGTATGAACTTTATGTTAAGAAATTTATACCTAAATTGATTACATTAAGGTCGATGAGATATTCCGAACTAACATAGAATTATTATATGTTTGGGGTCGATGAAGAATGCCGAACCAAACCTTAAAACTAGTCTCATGATAAAAGAGTCCAAGCCAGAATATGTGTATACATATAAATAGTTGGGGTCGATGTATTATTCCGAACCAGATCTTACTTGGGGTCGATGAGTTATTCCGAACCAAGAGTCCTTTAGGTGTGTGTTATAAGGACATATTAGTGATAACTAATATTTAGTATACATCGTGTGATAAATGTATACTGTAGGTATAATCTACTGCCATGAATAGTAGATAATAAGATGACCTGGTAATATTTTAGTAATAATTAAGTGGTGAGACTTAATTATGAAAGAAGAACAAAGATAACTAGGAATGAATAAGTTATCTACGTGTAAAACATATGAGATATGAACTATTAATATACTGCGTGTACGATATGGTGACTTAGAGAGTAGATAAGCCCAGTGGAGTATTCTAGTCTAGTTGGCTTGGGTAGTATAGCTAGATGGACTAAGTACCAACATTAGGCGTGCACTATAGGAGAGGGGTGAGGTAACTCAATAGAGTGTCTGAAATCTTAACTTGTATAATCAACAACTCATATTTGTGAAAGCTTCTTGCAAGATATTTTTAAATGTTTTGAGTACTAACTCTTGCTATATAAAAATCCTTTTTAAAACCCACAGGGACACCCAACATGACTTCATTCTAGGGATTTTGGAGCTGCAGCACATGTGGATGTTGCATGGCTTTCTTAGACGATTCTTTTATTTCAGATCTAGTGTAGGATTTTAATTTTAGTACTCTCAATTTGGGGACAGGTTGTCCAACCTTTACATTTGTAGTTATTCTGATATCTTGGATTAGGAGTTAGTTTTATTTCAGCCATGATTTTCGGCGAGACTTTATCTCATTTAGTTATTTATGATGATTGGTTTAGTACTGCTTAAATTATATTGTCCCGCGTGAGTTGTTTTATCTGTTTAATGAAGATAAAATTTGGCACTAGCTTAATTTCACTTAGGTGGTTAGTAATTAAAAAGTTTTCGACAGTGATGCTAAGAATGAACCATTTAAGAAATATGTTTTAAATTAAAGTAAGGCTTGATCACCTAAGGTTTAATTAGGCAGGGTGTCACAGATGGTATCAGAGCATCAGGTTCTAGTGTCCATAGGATCTGTACGGCTTACTACATTTTAGCATAGCATTCGGTTGTATTAGAACCCTACTATTAGGACTGTTGATTCATGTTCCGTTTTTGTAATATCGTGCATCTACTCTTAAAATTTTGTATATACTGTGTACTTATACAAGTTGATTTATTTTCAGATGTCACCGAGGAGACAGCAAACGGAGAGGCCTGAGGTCAGGGATGAGGAGAGGGAGGCTCATCAGGAGCCACTACCCCCGCCCCCACCCCCACCCGAGTTGATTTCCACTACTCAAGTTTCAGTGATAGTGGCTCAAGCAGTTGAGATAGCGATAAGGGCCATGGCAGCCCATTTTCCCCCGCTCCAAATACCACCTCCCACAGCACCAGCGGTTCAGGTCCCAGCAGGGCCATTTTCTTGGCAGCGAGTCAGAGAGACATTTCAGAAAGGGCATTCACCTGAGTTTCAGGGTAGTACCGATGTGGTGGAGGCATGCATCTGGAGGAAGAATATCCAGTGCCACTTACGCTTGCTGGAGTGCACTGAGGTACAAAAACAAATGCCAGCTACTTTTCGTCTGTCGGGAGCGGCCTTACTGTGGTGGGAGTCAGTTACCACCGCTGAGGACAGGGATGCAATGACAATTTCTGAGTTGTGGGTGCGGTTTGATCGCTAGTACTTCCCTCCAGCGGTAGATTCTGAGATGAGGAAGAAATTCAGTGAGGTGGTTTAGGGAGATCGCTCAGTTGCTAATTACGAGGAGGAGTTCACCCGTTTGGCTAACTTTGTGCCGAACGAGGAGAGCAATTAGGAGAGAAAGAAGTCAAAATTCATGGATGGTTTAGCCTGGAAAATTAGGCAACATTTGATCGATAATCTAGCATTAGTAACTTATACGGATGTTGTCAACGCCTCTCTACTACACTGTCAGGATCATCACTTCCATGCAAAGGGAGTCAAGAGAGGTGAGACTAGCCAGTCGGGAAAAGTGGATGGAGGTAGTGTCAGTAGCACACCACAACGCAGATAGCGGTTCAACTAGGGCAAGATTTCTGGCAGGGTAACTCTACCAAGAGGTTTAGGCATGGGAGGCATCGATTTGACAGACGGGGCCAGTAGGGTCCCCAACATCCAATTCATTAGGGTTGATAGGGCCAAGGGAACCAAGGAGGAGGCCAACAAGGCCAAGGGCGCCAGAGCCAAGGGCAGAGGCAGTTTCAGGGACAGTGTTTCACATGTGGGCAGAAGGGTCACAAGAGTAGAAATTATCCACAGAAAGACAGGGAACAACAGTAGGGTTCCCAACAAGGGCAACAGGATTCGTTAGCCCCAGCAGCAGCACAGGCCTCGCAGCAACATCCAGGCCAGATGCACTACGGGCGTGTGTTCAACATGCAGGACGTTCCATTCCATCCAGAACCTTCAGCACTGCCGATAGTCGCAGGTACGTTTACTATCCATGGACTAGAGGGTAATATTCTGTTTGACACGGGGGATACCCATTCTTTTATTGCCACTAGATTTTCATGGGCAGCCAGCCTCTTAGAGACAATAGACACTCATATTATGTGTGTGGACTCACTGATGGGTAGTGGGTCCTTATACACTCAATTTGTAAGGGTGTGGACATTATGGTCGGGAGATTGAGTCTAGCGGCAGACCTCTTGGTGTTGGATATGGAGGGTTAAGACATCATCCTAGGGCTGGATTAGTTGGCGGGTTATAGGGCGATGGTGGATTGTTATGAGAGGACTATCGTATTTGCCATTCCAGGACAGGAGATGTTCCTAGTGGTAATGCCTCTTATCGAGGGAGGATCGCGCACTCATCTCTATTACATTGAAGAAGAGACCTCACAGTAGGTGGTTGTCCCTCTGGACTTTATTCCAGTAGTAAGGGATTTTGAGGTCGTCTGTCAAGAAATACCAGGGTTACCGCCTAGTAGGGAGATTGAGTTCGTTATCGACTTATCACCGGGAACGAGACCAATTGCTAGAGTACCGTATTGCATGGCTCCTTTAGAGATGAGAGAGCTGAGGGAGAAGATTCATTTTCTCTTAGGTTAGGGTTTCATTTAATGGAGTACATCACCGTGGGGTGCACCGATTTTATTTTTAAAGAAAAGGGATGGCTCATTGCGGTTGTGCGTGGACTACAGAGAGCTGAACAAGGTGACGATATGTAATAGGTATCCGTTAAATAGGATAAATAACTTGTTCGATCAGTTGAGAGGGGTAACATACTTCTCAAAATCGATCTGAGGTCGGGTTACCATCAGTTGCGCATAAGGGAGGAGGATGTACCTAAGACCGCTTTCCGGTCACGGTACGAGCCATATGAGTTCAGGGTGATTCCATTTGGACTCACAAATGCGCCTGCAGTGTTCATGGACCTCATGAACAGGGTATTCAGGGAGTTTTTATACCATTTTGTGATCATGTTCATAGACTACATTCTTGTTTACTCTCGCATGGAGGAGGATCACGCCGACCACATGCGTATGGTTCTTCAGATGTTACGGGACCACCAGTTGTACGCCAAATTTGAGAAGTGTGGATTTTTGCTGTGGGAAGTTTAGTTTCTTGGCCATGTTGTGTCAGACAGAGGTATTACTGTTGATTCGAGTATAGTATCGGTGGTGAGGGAATGGGGATATCCCACGACACCGACCGAGATTCACAGCTTTTTAGGGTTGGCCAATTACTATCGTCGCTTCATCAAGGGATTTTCAAATATTATCGGTCCTTTGACGAACCTGACTCGGAAGGGAGTACCATTCGTGTGGAGCGACCACTGTCAGTTAGTATTTGATGAGCTAAAGGACAGGTTAACATCAGCACCCATACTTGCCTTACCAAGGAGTGGATTTGAGTATCGGGTCTATACTGACGCATACCTACAGGGTCTTGGGGGTGTGTTACAACAGGAGGAGAGGGTGATAGCTTATGCTTCTCGAAAGCTAAAGCTATATGAGAAGAACTACCCCACTCACGACCTCGAGTTAGCAGTAGTCATTTTTTCTTTGAGGATTTGGAGGCATTATCTTCTGGGGGAGCAGTTCACTCTTTTCACTGACCACAAGTCATTAAAGTATCTCTTCACACAGAAGGATATGAATATGAGATAGACTCGATGGTTAGAATTCGTAAAGGATTACCAGTTTGACATACAGTATCATCCTGGTAAGGCTAACGTGGTGGAAGTCACGTTGAGTCGACGAACTACTGGAGATGTAGCAGAGATTTGGAGAGCTAAATGGAGTGAGCGCCAGTAAGAGGATGAGATAGCCAGGGCATTCATGGCAGTTATGACCATCACTCCCGAGATTATGATGCGAGTAGTGAAAGCTCAGGCAGAGGACCAATTCTGTCAGGACAGGGTGAGACAGTTATTAGCCGAGGGTGCAGAGTCTTACTCAGTCAGTTCAGAGGGAGGTCTATGTTTTAATAGGAGGCTAGTAGTACCTGGAAATGAGGATTTAAGGCAGGAAGTGATGACCAAGTCTCACGGTTCCAGATTTGTGATACATACCGATGGGGACAAGATGTATCAGGATATGCGGCGACAGTATTGGTGGTCTGGTATGAAGCGAGACATATCAGAGTTTGTCTTGAAGTGCGCCACATATCAGCTGGTGAAAATTGACCATCAAAGACTTTCAGGAATGATACAACCACTAGAGATTCCCGTGTGGGAGTGGGAGAGTATCTCAGTGGACTTTATTAC
The DNA here is from genome assembly GCA_949130495.1 of Sambucus nigra. NCBI lineage: Eukaryota > Viridiplantae > Streptophyta > Magnoliopsida > Dipsacales > Adoxaceae > Sambucus > Sambucus nigra. The sequence goes on along the minus strand of OX422211.1, from coordinate 432,565,655 downwards.
TGGACTACCGACATCACAGAAAGGTTACGATTCCATTTGGGTGATAGTGGATCTGATGACCAAGGCATCCCATTTCTTACCAGTCCATACTAATTTTGATACGATGCAGTACGTTCAGCTATTCATTGCAGAGATCGTTAAGCTGCATGGGGTTCCTATTAATTTTGTGTCTGACAGAGACAAAGTGTTTATATCACACTTCTGGCAGATCATTCAGGAGGCCATGGGTACAGATTTGCGATTGAGTACGTCATACCATCCGTTGACAGACGGGCAGACTGAGAGGGTAAATCAAATGCTCGAGGACATGTTGAGAATGTGTATCCTAGACTTTGGTGGAGGATAGGAGAGATATCTCCCACTGGTAGAGTTTGTGGATTTCAACTCTTACCAATTCACTATCAATATGGCACCATTCGAGGCACTTTACGGGAGGCCTTGTCGTTCACCCGCCTATTGGTTAGAGGTGGGGGACAACAAGCTATTGGGGTCGGAGATGATATAGGAGACATCTGCCAAAATAGAATTAATTCGGGGACGTATTTGGATAGCTCAAGATAGGCAGAAGAGTTATGATGACGTCGGTAGGAGACACATGGAGCTTGAGGTGGGCGACCAGGTGTTGATTCAGGTATCCCCTATTATGGGGATTATGAGATTCGGCAAAAAGGCGAAGTTAGCACCGAGATTTGTAGGACTGTTCCCTATTATTGAGAGGGTGGGGATGATAGCATACAGATTGGGACTTCCAGAGCATCTTCAATGGATACACGACTTGTTCCATGTGGCATCGCAAAAGAAATACAGGAGGAGCAAGAGAGCCTTCTGGCACGTCCCACTAAAAGAGATTGATTTTCAACCTGATGTCTCGTATGAGGAGAGACATGTAGATATTTTGGATCATAGCGAGTGTAAACTACGATCCAAAGTCGTGTCGTTAGTGCGGGTGCAGTGGGGGTACCACAATACTATCATGTCGACTTGGGAGTGGGAAGAGGATATGTGAGAGCAATATCCATATCTGTTCACCGCAGGTATACTCTAATTTTGAGGACAAAATTCCTTTGTAAGGGGGGAAGTATGTAATACCCGTATTTCTACGTATTTAGAATTTAATTATTGGAGTGATTAAATAGAAAATACGGACCTTATATTTAAATTACGTGAGTAGAGTAATTTAATGTGACCATATATTTAAATTACGTGAGTAGAGTAATTTAATATGACCATATATTTAAATTACGTGAATAGAGTAATTTAATGAGACATTATACTTAAATTACGCGAGTAGAGTAATTTAAGGTGATCTAAATGTTAAATGTGATGATTTAATATTTTAAGTCGAGTTACCGAAAATGACTTGTGAATAACTCATGAATTTACCTTACGTCATTACTAGTGATATGGGCGTATATGGTTTAAATCTTAACCGAGAGCCAAACATGGTCTAACGAGAGGTTGAGATAAGAAATATTATATGAGTGACTCAAATGACAATTTAGAGGTCACGGTTAGCTCCAGAAGGGTCAAAATAATTGAAATAGTATACCCAGGGGTACTAGTTGGGTCCCGGGACATCTTTGGGATAAGTCGGGACCATTCAGGGGAATTTTGGTCTTTTAAAAGATAGGAGTGGGAAGACCTACGAATTTTGGAGTCTTTTATCATCTGATTAAATAAGGAATTAGGGTTAGAAACCTCATAACTCACGAATAGGCCATTAGAGAGAAAAGATAAGTTATTCTCAAAGCATAAAAAGAAAAAGTGTGAAAGATTCAAAGAAATCCTTGAAACTCATTCAATTGAAGAGTGAAGATTAAAGGAGACAAACAATCAAACTCTACAACAACCACGAAATCAGATCATCTCTGAATCAATGCAAATGGTTATTTACAAAATCAAAATATGAGTTAAAATATCCATGTATAAGGTGTAGAATAAATGGGTTTGAATAATTCTTGAAGGAAGATTTGATGCATGTTTGGGGATAGCAGTTGCATGTAGTTAGATTTACATATGTAGAGGATTAAAATACAGAAGAAATATAAATTAACTACTGAATTAATTGGAGGGGTAACTAGGTCCCTTAGAGTAGTGCATATACTCAATTAAATGTGATAGTGATAATAAATCGTAAAATAACAAGTACGGTGAATATAAGAGAATAAAATATTATGTACGAACATGATTGATAGGTCGGGTGTGTACCTACTGAATTGTATGAACTTTTAGGTTAGAGAATTATACCTAAATTGATTGTGTTAAGGTCAATGAGATATTCCGAACTAACATATAATTATTATATGTTTGGGTCGATGAAGAATGCAGAACCAAACCTTAAAACGGGTGTCATGATGAAAGAGTCCGAGCCATAATATGTGTATATATATAAATAGTTGGGGTCGATGTATTATTCCGAACCAACTCTTACTTGTGGTCGATGAGTTATTTCTAACCAAGAGTCCTTTAGGTGTGTGTTGTAAGGACATATTAGTGATAACTAATATTTAGTATATGTCGTGTGTAAATGTATACTGTAGGTATAATCTACTACCATGAATAGTAGATAATAAGATGGACTGATAATATTTTATTAATAATTAAGTGGTGAGACTTAATTATAAAAGAAGAACAAAGATAACTAGGAATGAATAAGTTATCTACGTGTAAAACATATGAGATATGAACTATTAATATACTGCGTTTTTGATATGGTGACTTGGAGAGTAGATAAGCCCAGTGGAGTATTCTAGTCTAGTTGGCTTGGGTAGTATATCTAGATGGACTAAGTACCAACGTTAGGCATGCACTATAGGAGAGGGGTGTGGTAACTCAGGAGAGTGTACAAAATCTTAACTTGTATAATCAATAACTCATATTTGTGATAGCTGCTTGCAAGATATTTTTAAATGTTTTGAGTACTATGTAAAAATCCTTTTTAAAACCCACAGGGACACCCAACATGACTTTATTCCAGGTATTTTGGTGCTGCAGCACATGTGGATGTTGCAGGTCTTGCTTAGATGATTCGTTTATTTCAGATCTAGTGTAGGATATCAGTTTTAGTGCTCTCAGTTTGGGGACATGTTGTCCAACCTTTACATTTGAAGTTATTATGATATCTTGGATTTGGAGTTAGTTTTATTTCAGTCGTGATTTTCGGTGAGACTTTATCTCATTTAGTTATTTATGATGATTGGTTTAGTACTGCTTAAATTATATTGTTCCGGATGAGTTGTTTTATCTGTTAAATGAAGATAAAATTTGGCACTAGTTTAATTTCACTTAGGTGGTTAGTAATTAAAAAGTTTTTGACAGTGATGCTAAGAATGAACCATTTAAGAAACATGTTTTAAATTAAATTAAGGCTTGATTACCCAAAGTTTAATTAAGCGGGGTGTCACAATCACTATCTAACATAAATTGCAATTTATAATTAAATAGAAAAATCTGCAATGAGTTTTTTGCAGAAAACTCACATAGACCGCAACCTAGTAACCAACAAAGATCTCCTCGATAACCTCAATGACCGCTGTTGTTAGCATGCAGCTCTCGCAAGAATTACCAATTCAGTAGTAGAGATGTCACTCCATAAAGATAAACTTCCAAGAAGTATTTGGGTTCCACAAATTATTCACAAAAGGATTGAGATGTTTTGGTGAATCAAAAACTAGGTTTTTAACCTTAAAAGATGAAGACTGATGGTATGCCAAAAATTAATTTCATGCATCAAAAGTCTTAATGAAAAAGGTCTCCAAAATAGGTATTTATAGCTCAACAAAAATTTTAATGCGGTGCATGTCGTTAGAAGTTGTTCGAACGGCATTGTCATGTCGTTTGAATTACATTAAATGTCGTTACTAACAACTGAAGAAACGACCTTTAAAAACACAAAATAGTACGTGGTCGTTGAAGCAACAAAGAAATGACCTTTCGAGCGACCTATCAAATGACATTGCATGTCGTTAAAAGCAGTCGTTTGAACGACTTATCAATGTCGTTTGAACGACATGAGCGAAAAATATTATTTTAAAAGGCTCACCTCCAAGTCTTTAAAAATAATTTTGATTTAGAAAAAATGCCTCATTTTGATAAAAACGTTTTATAAAAATATCCCAATACTCAAGTAAAGCATTTACGAAACTTAAACACATTCTATATGAAATTGTACCTCATGTCGGGCATATATTGAAGATACTTGAAATTCGAATCCGTCTTCTTGAACAATAAATGTGAACTTTATCGACGGTTGTAGCGGTATACGACATACTCTATGTAAACTACTGACTATAGAAATTATGTCCTTATAAATCTCCCCCTATGTCTATGCCGGTACAAAATAAAAATAATACGAATTATCAATAAAATTCATACACAAATCTAATACCAAACCATGCAACCCAAAAGCCGAAAAGATTCTAAAAATGCGTGTCTTCAAATTCTTCAAAAATCTTCAACTTTTAAATCTCTTGAAATCAAATCTTTATGATTTCCTTGCGCCTCTTTTGTGCTATTTCTAAATGATAATCAAAGTCCTACACAAAATTTAAACAAATCAAATACCTTCGTGACGTATCGAGTTTGAAATGAGATAAGCATAAATCAAATCAATAAAATCTCAAATCTCCCCCATAATGCAAACTTTAACTCTACCGTAATTCATAATTCATTCTCCCCCTTTTTATTTGTTCGAAATAGACAAGGAAAAAAATAAACAAAATAAAAATGGAGTGTCATGAAAAGCATAACAAATATATATCAATTATGCCCACGTAATGATATACTCAAAAGGATCCACAAGATCTTTTAGATTTTCAAAATTTTCAAGCTAAGAAAATATGCGAAAAATAACACACACCATGAATTTACACTAAGATAACCAAATCGTGAAAACGAAATGAATGGGTGTGAACATATTCAATGGGCAAATCAACTCAAACATACACAACATATGTGCATAATGAATATGGAAACAACTAACGAATGAGCTGAAAATCCTCCTTAGGTGTAAAAATTGTTGAATTCAAATGACATCGACTTAATGTATTCAACACATCAAAGTCTAAAATGATTTCCACACTAATAACATCTAAAACTATGTAATGATTTTTTAAGACTTTGTCAGGACGTGCAAACCTTTTGATATATTTCCAACCAAACTCCCTCATAAATAATAATTCTTTTTATTTTTCTATTATGGTGATCAAAATAAACTATTGGCCCCTTTTGACATATTATATTTTTATTGCCTTAATTTTTTTGGGCTCTTTTTAAACGAAGGCTTTCACGACAAGGTTATTATTCTCTCCTAGCCCTTTCCCATGTTCACTCATCATTTTTTCAAATTGTAAATAAACCCTCATGGGAAACGGTTCTTACATGCACTACTTTCATTATCAAGTTTAATCGCATTTGGTTCGTTATAAAGACATAATTGAGATGAAAACACTTCGACCAACATGTGATAGACAAGAACAATAATCAAATAAATTCGTGCAAGTTTGCGCTAAAGGAGACTAAGAGTCAAACATGTAGAAAGTGTCTCAAATCTCATCTTAATGACTCCACATTACACAAAAACTGTCAACTTATCAAGGTCAATGACCATAACAAATATGGGGGTGACAACTTCTTTGTCACGAACTAGTCACGATCTTTGACCGTGATAAATTCATTAGACTTGTGACGGTCCTATCACGGTCTTTGACCTTAACAAGTTTTTATCATGGTCAAAGACGGTGACAAGTTTCTTTATCACGGACTTTTCACGATTTTTTATCGTGATAATTCTGGGCAAAATTTTAAAAAAAATTACTGGTAGTATGGCCATTGCCACTACCCAATAGTATATTTATAACAAAATTGTACATGTTCAAACAACATATTTATCCAAATAAAATAAAAATCATATACCAAATCAAGGAATTTATAATTCATATCCAAATAAAATAGAAATGCAAATACCCATCACATGCCAACCGTGGGATTTACACTTATGTAAATCATGGGTAGCATAATTCACAATCCTTTGCAAGTTAGATGAAAAATTAGACGGAACTTTCAAATTTTATATTGTGTCTAAAAGCACCTTCCTTTCCTCACTCATCAAAGTAAATGCACCAGTCCCTACCATCTTCTTTCAACCATAGTTGTGGCTTAAGTTTCAACGCTTTAAGGTTCTTTAGTGCATTTTCTCCATCCTTCGAATGACTCCCCCAAGGCATGTGCCCATAAAATGTTCAACGATGTTCTTCTCTGCGTGCATCACATCCAATACATGGCGCACCGGGTTATTCTTCCAATAAGGCAAGTCAAATAAAATTGACCTCCTAGACCATGCCTTTCTTGTCTCATTTTCATTCCCAATTGGGGTCTTCTTATGCTTGACATTCTTAAATTTAGGATTCTTACCTGGCATAATAGAGACACAGTCAGAAGATTTACTTTTAATTTCTGAGCTTGAAAATATTATCGACCGTATCCTATGTTCAACCCCGCCCGTTAAAAAATTAAAACCTTTCTAAAATCTAAAACTATGAGAGGGGGTAAAAACTCCTATGTCAGTGGTATACATTTTTTGAACTAGCGGGGAGACGAAGAGATTCAGTCTCTTCTCCATAAATAGGACACCCCAAATAACCATGTACTACACAATCAGATAATGTCCCAAAAGATGGAAAATCATGAATTGCCCCCATCAATATAGCTTTCAGTGTAAACTCTTCTTTTCTAAAAAGAGTCAAATGCTTTCACACCCTCTTCCCACAATTCATTCAATTCTTCTATTAAAGGAGCCAGGTAGACATCGATGTCCTCACTTGGTTCCTTTGGCCTAGGTATCAATAAAGACAACCTAAAAAATTCAGGTCTCATACACTAAGAAGGAGGGAGGTTTAGTGGGTCTATGATCACTGGCCATACACTCCAATTGACGCTTAGATTTTCAAATGAATTGAAGCCATATGTTGATATTGCCAAATGAATGTTACTTTGTTCTCGAGAAAAATCAGGATACTTAAAATTCATCCTCTTCCAAACTGTAGAATCAATAGGATGGCATATGAGATTTTCTCTTGCTTCTGCCCTAGTATGCCAAGTCATTACCTCCACTATCCATGGTACTGTGAAAAAACACTTTAATCTAGTCCCAACGGGAAAATATTTCCACACTTTTTGAGACACTTTTGAGTTTACGCCTTCTTTGCCAATAGATTGGACATATCTAGGTTCATATCATACCGGGCACCGATCGATATTTTCATACTCCTTTCGGTATAGTATATATTCATACACACAAGCATGAATTAATTTATACTTCATTACCAAACCATTAACACTATTTTTCATAGTAGGATAGCTGTTTGGAAGCGTATTCTGCTTGGGTAGCAAGCCTTTCACCCAATTCAAAATTCCTGTCACGTTGGTGCCAGAAAAACCATATTGAGTCTTTAAATTTTGAAAACCAACCATGGCATGTAAAGTTGTCTGATATTTCTCACAACCAGAGTATAACGGATGGCTCACCTTAAATTTTAAACTTTGGTAGTCATCGCCAAGGTTTATCCCGATATCTTCATGAGCACCTGAACCTTGTACATTGTCAGTGACCTCATTCTCTTCCACTTCATGAACTGTGACAACCCGGATATAATTATGATAAATCATGTTTAAATCATGATTATCTTATGTGATATGGATAATATGTTATTAGTATATATATATAATGTTAAGTCATTATGTTTAGTTTAATCCTACCTTCATAACGCTTGAGGTATCGAATTAGTTACAAATGTGAAATTTTAAAGTTTTCAGTAGGAATGTTCCTGTTGGAGGCTAGTTTTGACCTTTATGACATGACAATGAACTTAAGGTGTAAACTATATATTTGTATATATATGAGTTAGGTTTATAACAAAATAAACGGTTCATCGAATGGACATCCGAGTGGGAAGATATTGTCTTTTTACGAACAGGGGCTAAAGTAGTCATTTAGCCTTAAATGGATATTTTATTTTATATAATGCCACATGTTATAAATTGATTGGTTGGAGGTGGAGGTTGTCTTGGCCGACTTAAACCCTTGAAATATACTCCTTTCATCAGAAAACTAATTTTGGGATAGTTTTAAGTTGAGGAAAAACAATTGTGAGGGTTAGGAAGAAGAAAGTGAGGAGAAACATTCAAAAAAATTCATAGAAAATTACGTAAAAGCCCCTAAGGTAATTCCAACCATGAATCTTGCTATTTTTCTTGCATTTATGATTTATATGATATAAATCCTTGATTTTTTATTGACCTTTCATGATTGGGTGCATATGTATGGATATATGCAAGTTTAAGTTAAGTTGAATGTACAAAACCCTAAAATTGCTTTGTTTAGAAACTTTGTTTATTCAAACTTACATATATTTTTGTATACTTACTGGAATTGATTTATTCAAATTGGAAATTAACCTGGAATCATATATGTATGACATATCCGAAAATCATGTGAAAATACCAAGAAATGAGTCCTTGGTGAGAGTTTGAAGTTTGGGTATGAAATCTGCCCTAAGGGTGAAAGTATGCCCGCCATGTGTTCGGTATTTTGCTTGACGTAGCAAACGAATCTTAAAAATTATGAAACTTTAATTTTTTATTGTTCAATATGTTTACTGATGTTGGGTGAAATATCATATAAATTTATGATGTATAAAAAGTATGAAAATTTCTGGAAGTTGAATGAACGATAAAAGAGCCTAATTCTGATGAAACCATTGGGGGGATATTGACTTGTACCTCAGGGAACAGAACTTAGGTATTGAGCACCACTTGTGTGAATAAGGGTGTGGCCGGTCATTTAGGTGCGTTAGGTTTGGGCTTAGCCCAAAGACTTAAAACTATGTTTGCCTCCAATATGTGTGATTTGTAATTGTGGTTCGAGAGAGATACTAAATCAGTGGTTCTTTATTTTATACGTGATGTAACAGGACTTGATAGAAGAGTAGGGATGCACCACAGCTCAGCCTAGGGGTGCCGTATTAGTATATACATAATTGACGCGACTAAGAATGTGTCTCAGAAGTGCGTACTCTCTAGGCTCAAGTGCAAGCCTGTCGCTCAAGTAATAATCCGATTAGTCGGGTATCGATCCTCAGGAAAATAGAACAACAGAGTTGTAATGACATTGGACAGACCAAGGAATCCTAACTCTGACTCTAAAGAATAAGAAAAGATGATTTGTTTTGGGAATTGACTACAACTAAATGCAATTTTAAAAATAATTAACTAATGAACTAAAGTATACATGGAATGCAACTATTCTAAATTACCTAAAATATTGATGATGAATGACTTAAAATTTAAATTATATGATGAAGGAAAAAGGACGGGAATACAATCCCTCAACCCTAGTTTATTGATGGTGTAAAACTAATCGTAAATTTAAGTGATTAATTAGACCCAGAATTTAGTACTCCCAAGCATTACGTATATGAGGTTCAAGCCCGCACCATACTTAATCAGAGGACAAGTAAATCGGTATTACGATAGTTACACTTGGATTGCATTCAGAAGCATCTCTGTTACCGTGAAGCAAACGAGATCCAAAGATATGCAATTGTCTCGTTTCTACGCAATACGGTCATAATCAAATCATTAAATATAGAGGATTAATTTTACACACATGTAACTACCACATCGGGTTGAGTTCATGCATCTCGACCCTTGAAATCTAGCTGAACATATGAGAACTTGAAAACAACACATTTAGAATAAAAGAAAACATTTTTACTACTGAATGAAGATGAAGAAATATGAAATTAGTAATGAAAAAGAAACTAGAACAAAGATTGAAACAATTTTAGAATGATTTTACTTGAATTGCAACTTCAAAGCAGCTAGGGTTTTTGTTATTCTCCTATAAATTGGATTACAAAGCTTCCCTAATGAAATAGAAGCCTCCCTTTACGTTTGGGAGGAGTTATAATTTATAATCTACGAAATACAAGAGTTTGAACCAAGTTGGATTCTAATTTTTACAAATGGATAGGTCCGAAAAATCGAGAATGGAACCGATCCTGTTAAGGGGTTCGGTTCGGTTCCATCTTTGCCAGCATTTACTGATACTTCCTTGAGCATGGGATCGGTTATTTATTTCCTTGCTTCGGTTCGGTTCCATCTTTTTTACTCTTCTCAGGAAGTTTTCTAGGCATAGGATCGGTTCGTTTTCTCCTCACTTCGGTTCGGTTCTGTCGTGTTCTGCCTTTACAGAGACTTCCCCCATGATGGATTCGATTCTTTTCTTCTTCCCTTGGGTTCGATTCTATTTTTTCCAGTCTTCACAGAATCCTTTTCTTTTTGTGTTTCTTTGAATCTTTTGGTACGGAAATCAGATTAAAACACTGAACTCCTGAGAAATAGATGAAGAACACACGAAACTCTATGTACTCATTAGAACTTGTCAATAGCGAAAATATGATAAAAATCCACTTGAATTACACTTTGCAACGCGATAAAAGCCTCTAAATTAAGGGGATAAAAGGGAAGAATTTATGCCGAATCAAACCCCCCTAACTTAGAACTTTGCGCGTCCCGAATAATGTAAAAGAATCAAAACATGGTCTAACTCAAAAATTGGATATGATACCTCTTTCGCGGGCGCACGATTGTATTTAGCGTATGCAACAAGCCTTTAAACCCCTAAGTTACCCTAGTAGGACGAGTTGTGTCTCGTGAGGGTTTGCAGAGAATATACCCACAAAAGTCGACTAAAAAAAACTCAAAACTACGTAAAAATTGTATAATTCAAACTTTTCCTGAAAATAGTCATCATCGAATCATGTTCAAGAGTCTCAAATCGTAGTGCGCGCATGTGAAATCGAAAATCTAACTGCGAATTTTCACCGATTGACCATTACATTACTTATCCAAAAATTCGTCTTGATTTCAAAATCTCACGGGATGCTCTCACAAACGAATCAATCGGAATGTGGTTATTCTCTCGGTATGCGTGATTTATAAGAGTAAATGTGTTGGAACCAAGTTCATGCATACAAGTAGAAAGACAAAAATTTATGGTAACCGGATCTTATCATTGGATTACGAACATAGAAAATGGGAACATTGCCACTAATTAGTATCTTTGATCTCTTTTATTATCTTTTTATGTTTTTGCTCTCCACACGGTAACCAATTTCGCAATTTTGGACTCGGTTAGGACTTTTTCAGGTTTAAGTTGTATTGGGTAAAATGAGAGTGGTACGAGATATCTGGAATTGGAAAGTTTTCTTATGCTGTCTGTTAGTGTGTTTTCGGGCTTTTGCTCATTTTACTTCTTTTTCTATTTTTTTCTATTTTCGCGCTTTTCTTTTCTTGCTATTTTTGTTGAGCATAACTATTTTTTTCTTGCCCTTTTTTCTGCACTTTTCAGACTTAATTTCTAGGATTGTCCCCTTTTTACAATTCCGGGCCAGTTGGGGTTTTTCGGGTTGTCAAACGAAAGGGAGAATTTATTTGGTTCAATTTTGGTTACAAAAGGGATAATTTTTAGCTACTTTTTCTGGCCAATATTTTTGGGCGACAAACGAGGGCCTACTTCATTGTCCAAAGTACTAATTGCGTTACCATATGAATTTCGAGATGAATTAAGTTTAGAGATCTATTTGGCACGTTTTTCAAGGTAATATAACACAACTTTTCCATAATCGATCAAAGTGAAAGGATTGAGATCCTCGACGACTTTATTTGACGCTGAAAATAACTTTGAGCTAACAATTAACTCGGATTGATTTATAAATTTCACAAAGATGAAAGGCTCGAATCTCACCGGGGTTGTTAATCTCCACACTTATTCGTTAAGTCGCCTATGTTTGCTCAATTTCCATCTTTGGTCAATTTCGGCTTTGTGCATTATGTTTTTACAATTTGAGACTTTAAATCAACTTTTAATGATATTTTTGAAAATTTTGAATTCCAATTTTTGTTTATTTTGAACAAGAAATATTTTTTAATTTTTCAAGGTTTGATGTTTTTTTTTTAATTTTTGGGCATTTTAGAAAATTTGCTAAGTTTTAGAAATACGCATTTGTGACCCCCCCAACTTAGACTTTTGCATTGTCCTCAAGCAAAAAGGACTAAAATCTAACTCAAAGCGAATTAAAAGTGCGAAAAAATAAAACAAGCAAATGAAACAGAAATGCAACTTTTATATAGATAAATAACAGACTGTGTTACAAAGGATAAGTAGAAAAACACATACAACCAACACTGTGTAAACATAAACTTCAAACACCCACAAATAGCAAACATAGACATGGGATTCATTGTGGCGGTGGATTAGAGAGCCCAGGTGAGCTAGGATCGTAGGAATCATAGAAGAAAGTGGGGGGCGACCCACCGAAGTTGAGCTCATAGAGGTGGGCTTGGAGCTGATGCATCATGCTCGTATCCCTTCGGTAGGGGCCCTGATCCCTTTGGTATTGGTTGATGAACCCGTCAAAATGGGATACCACCACTGTCAGGTGTCTATCAAAATATGCACTCAGGGGCTCGAAATTCGAGTCATCGTCCTCATTGTATCCTCCTCTCCATCCCCGCCCATTTCAACGTCTTCCTCCACGGGCTAGTCAACAGGAATCTCCTCCTCGGCCTCTAAATTGATCGCCTTCCGGGCTGCTCAAATGGAAACCCTTTGCTGGGCACTTCGCGTGCGGGATACCTTCCTAATGGGCTCCGAGAGGCGTGGGAAAGCTTGAGGTGGTTGGATACCAGCGTCGGCTAGGAGGGAGGTGATGAGGTGGTTCCCAAGCCGTGTAAATGATATCATCACAGAGCACACGAGCCAGATTTAGAGTGAAATTGGGGTCGAAAAGGTGGTATATGAGTGTGGCTTGGCGAGGACGCATCGCCGAGTCATTGGAGGTTTGAAGCAGGTTGGCGCACACTATATGGAAAGTGGCCCGCGCCTTATCGTTCAGGCGGCCTGCGGGGAATGTACCCCATTCCCAAATGTCGTTGGGCACAAGCCTATCAATGCACTGTTGTTTGGGGATGGTGGGGGCGTTGGTTGGGTAGTCATAAATTTTTGGGTGGGGAACGCCCTTATCAGCAAGTTTGCGGGCGAGGATGGCTAAGGAGAATCAGATGGGGCGACCGTCAACAAAGGATTGGCATTTAAACTCGCCCGTGCGAACGAGAGAGCCATAAAAGGATCGTACTTCATCTGCCCATATGACATGGTGGGGTTCCTGTAGGTATTGCACCCACCCCCTCCGACTGAAAAGGGTGGTGACGGGGCGGGGCAGCTCGTCCCAGTTGACATCCCACTCAATGTGCAATTGGCGAGAGAAACTGAAGAAGCATTCACACCATACGCGCTCCATGTGGGAGCGGTATTGCCCATTATCGTTGGGCAGAATGTCGGTAGACATGTATTTGGCGGGGAGAGCTTGATTGGCCATTGGGAAATCGAGGAATTAGGAGAGGAAGGACTAGGGTTTGTAAAGAGGGAGAGATTTGGAGGTGTGAGTGGAAGAGGGGGGAAGCTATGGCATTTATAGGTGGTGGGGAGAGGTTTGGATGAGGGTTTTGGGGGGAAAAGGGGGTGGGTGATTTGGGGGAAAAAGGGGAATAATGGAGGGAAGGGAGTGGATAGGTGGGGTGAATAGGTTCCTCGGGAAGAACCAAAATCGCAGGACCCAAACCGTCCGATTCAAGGGAGATTCGGTTCGGTTCTGGGGATTTTTATCTTTCTATTTTTCCAAACCGAACCGATTCGGCTTGGGGATTCGGTTCGGTTCCATTTTTAACAGAACCCCACTGTCAGCCTGCTACTCTGGAATCCTATACTCGGACTTATTTCTGGATGCTTTCGCACTAATTCCCCAACTCAATTTTTTGATGCCCTCATGAATTTGGTGTTGGAATGCGTGATCTTTAACCCTAACCTTACGTAACCTACCTAAGGACTCAATTTAATCTACCGAAGCACAGCTATTATACACAAGAATTCACCCCATACGTGTCAGGGGTGCGATGACCTCTCTTTTTCAGCTCATTCGACCCCGTAAATGGGGTTCGATAACCAAACGGTGTCAACTTCTTCCACACACGCCTCTAGATATGGCTTTAGGCATTGTCCATTTACTTTGAATGTATTTCCCCCTTTCAAATCGTTTAACTCTACAGCTCCGTGAGGGAATACATTCTTCACAATTAATGGGCCAGACCATTGTGACCGCAACTTACCCGAAAATAGATGAAGTTGAGAGTTATAGAGAAGTACTTTTTGCCCGGGAAGAAACTCTTTGCATCCAATAATGTTATCGTGAGCGAGTTTCATCCTTTCTTTGGAAATTTTTGCGTTCTCATACGCATCATTACGTATCTCTTCTAACTCGTTTAGTTGAAGCTTGCGAGCTTCTCTGGATTTATCCATGTCATAGTTCAACTTCTTAACTGCCCAATACGCTTTGTGCTCTAATTCAACGGGAAGATGGAAAGGTTTTGCATACACAAAGCGAAAAGGGGACATCCCGAGGGGATTTTTGTTTGCGGTACGATAGGCCCATAGTGAATCGTTCAATCTAAGTGACCAATCTTTTCGGGTGGGATTGACGGTCTTCTCAAGAATGTGCTTGATTTACCAATTTGCTAGTTCGTCCTGCCCATTTGTTTGTGGGTGATAGGTCGTTCCAACTTTGTGAATGACGCTATACTTTCTCATGAGCTTCTCGAATGGCTTGTTGCAAAAGTGCGTGCCATTATCACTGATTATCGCTTTCGGAGCACCAAAGCGGGAAAGTATGTGTTCCTGTAGGAACCTAATCACCACTTTACTGTCATTGGTCTTGGTAGCTATGGCTTCTACCCATTTAGATACGTAGTCTACCGCTACAAGGATGTATAGGAAACCAAAAGATGGGGTAAAAGGACCCATGAAGTCAATACCCCAACAGTCGTAAATCTTAATAATGAGTATCAGGGTTAATGGCATCATGTCTCGTTGGGTAATCGCCCCCATCCTTTGACACCTATCGCAGTATTTGCAATAATTATTCAAATCCCGAAAGATTGTGGGCCAATAGAGGCCTCATTGAAGAATCTTAACGACCGTCTTTTTCATCGAAAAGTGGCCCCACAAGCTTCTGAATGACAGAATTGGATGACTTTGGGGATCTCGTCATCCGGTACACAACGTCGGATGATTTGGTTGGCGTAATATTTAAACAGGAAACGATCATCATAGAAAACATGTAATAAACCTCTTCTTATCTTGCGGTGTCCAATTGGGAGGTACGGCTCCCGTGACAAGATAGTTCATGATATCCGCAAACCAAGGCAAATCAGAGGTAACAAAGAGTTCCTCATCCTGGAAGTATTCGTCTATGGGTATTGGATTACTAGGTACGTCGAACGAAAGTCGTGATAAGTGGTCAGCAACGGCGTTTTCTACTCCTTTCTTATCTTTAATAGAGAGATTAAACTCTTGTAGGAGTAGGATCCACCTTATGAGGTGCATCTTTTCGTCTTCTTTGTAAGTAGGTATTTCAATACCGCCTGGTCGGTGAAGCAAGTGATGGGAGAACCGATAAGGTCGAATCAAAATTTGTCAAGAGCAAAGACTACCGCTAGTAACTCCTTCTCTGTGGTGGAGTAATTGAGTTGTGGTACGATAAGAGTTCGGCTAGCATAGTAGATGACATGAGCCTGTTTATCTTTTCTTTGGCCCAAAACAGCCCCTATTGCATAATCGCTAGCATCACACATAAGTTCGAATGGTAGGGACCAATCTGAAACTTGCATGATGGGAGTGGACACAAGCATAGTTTTTAGTTTTTCAAAATCACTATGGCATGCTTCCGTCCACTCAAATGGGGTGTCCTTCATGAGTAGGTTTCTTAAAGGTCTAGCGATGGCGCTAAAGTCCTTAATGAACCGTCTATAAAACCCCCTGTGGACCAAGAAGGAGGGCACGTCTTTGGGAGATTTTGGTGAGAGTAGACCAGCTATGACATCTATCTTTTCTCTATCAACTTCAATCTCTTTGGATGACATGATGTGTCCAAGAACTATGCCCTCGGTTACCATGAAATGGCATTTTTCCCAATTCAGCACTAAGTTCTTCTCCACACACCGGGCAAGTACTTTTTCTAATTTTTCCAGACAAAGATCGAAAGAAGTGCTAAAAATGCTAAAGTCATCCATGAACACTTCAAGTCCTCTCTCAACCATGTCACTAAATAAACTCAACATGCACCTTTGAAAGGTTGCGGGTGCATTACACAAACCGAATGACATACGTTTGTAGGCAAACGTACCAAAGGGGCTAGTGAAAGTCGTTTTCTCCTGGTCAAGTACATCTACCTCAATTTGGTTATATCCGAAATAACCATCAAGGAAGCAATAGTAAGGGTGGCCCGCTACTCTCTCAAGCATCTGATCAATAAATGGTAAGGGGAAATGGTCTTTTCTAGTTTCTGCATTGAGTTTTCGGTAATCAATGCAAACGCGCCACCCGTTGGTGGTACGTTGGGGAACTAGCTCTCCCTTAGCATTTTCAATCACTGTCATTCGTGACTTCTTCGGGACAACTTGAATAGGGCTCACCCACTTGTTATATGATATTGGGTAGATAATCTCAGCATCCAATAACTTAATGATTTCAGTTCTCACTACTTCTTTCATATTGGGGTTTAGCCTGCTTTGCATTTCTCTAGAGGGATTTACATCCTCTTCGAGATGGATTTTGTGGGTGAAAATCAAAGGACTTATTCCTTTCAAATCAGCAATACACCAACCGAAAGCACCTTGGTGCTTCCTCAGAATTTTTAACAGTTTATCCTCCTGCTCTTCATCTAGGCTAAATGAGACAACAATAGGAAATGTATCGTCCTCTCTTAGGTATGCATATTTAATATGGGAGGGCAGTTTCTTCAATTAGAGGGACATAAATTTTTCGCTGGAGGGAACCATGCGTGCCTCCCTTGGCGGTAACTCCTGGAACCGAGAATCCCAACTTACATCTCTCGCGTCCTCATTTGACGCTCTCTCATCAAGTCTCAAATCCTCAACTTCCCTCTCAAACTCAGTATACGTCCCCTCACTCTCATGGCTCTACACTAAACAGGACCCTAGGGCATCTCCACAATAATTTTCCTCAAAGTACTCCTCTACGATCTCGTCGATTAAGCTCACCATGTGAAGATCATCTTCTTCCCCCGTATTTTGGGCTATATGGAAGATGTTAGTTTCTAAGGTCATGTTCCCAAAGGTGAGTTGCATCTTCCCATTTCGAGTATTGGTAATTGCGTTAGCCGTAGCTAAGAATGGGCACCCAAGGGGACATGATTGCTCATGGCGACGGAGGGTTCCGTGTCCCAAATGACAAAATTTACTTGAAAGTAGAAAGTGTTAACTTGAAGGATCACCTCCTCAACTATACCTCTTGGTATCTTCACGGTTCGATCCACTAACTGGAGAGTGATCTTTGTGGGTTTGAGGACACCCAGATCAAGTTGCCTATAGATAGCATAAGGGAGGATATTAACACTTGCTCCCAAGTCAAGTAAGGATTTTTCAATTTTATTTTCTCTAAGCGGTATCTTTAAATTTAGGTGGGAGATCATTAAGTAGAATAGAGCTCATGTTCTGTGCTAGAAAGACGTTTTTCTTTACCTTCATCTTCCTCTTCACTGTTAACAAGTCCTTGAGGACTTTCGCATAAGCTGGAATTTGCTTAATGGCATCGAAGAAAGGTAAATTTAGTTTTACTTGCTTAAACACATCTAAAACTTCATCACAGGGGTTTCCTTTGTGGTAAGGAACCAACCTTTGAGGAAATGGTTCCGCGATGGGTGGTTTCACTACTACCTCGAGCTTACTAGTGTCGTCTTTATCACTCTCATTAAAGGGGACATCTTCCGCCTCTTTTGTGTCGGGAGAAATCTCCTTGTCTTTAGTTGTGTCGTGTGGGGGAGGCGATAAATCAATGAATATCCCACTACAAAGAGTGGTCATAAATTGACATTGCTCCTGATGTTCTGTCGAGGTGGAGCTAACACTAGTTTGACCTTGGGGCGATCTTTGGCCCTGGGCAGGAAACTTGCCTTTCTCTTGGATACTCAACAATGATTGCAACTTTGAAATGTTCGCATTCATGTCGTTGATCATGCGCTCATGCCTAGCATTAGTTGCATTATGGGTATTGATAAAGCGGTTCATCGTATCCTCGAGATTTCTCCACGATGGAGTGATATATGTTCCTTGAGGTAGTGGTGCTTGCACATGTCCTTGCATGTGTGGAGCTTGTTGAAAGTGCGGTGGTGGAGGAGGGGCAACATGTCAATTAAGATTCATCGCAGCACGTTATTGCCCATTGCTAAAACCAGGATGGTTTTTCCATGAAGGGTTGTAAGAATTATCATGCGGTGCACCGAAATTACCCTTGAATCCTCCTATACCACTTACTTGTTCTTGAAGCATAACTTTGCAGGCGGGTATAGCCATGCATTCCTCAGTTGAATGACCCGCCTCAAAAATTACACACACCTTCTCGACGGGGTTTGGGATGGATCCAGTTAGTTATCTTCCATATACTTCAAGTAGGTCTCGCATTCCTTTCTCAAGTACATCGAGTCGACAGTCCGTCATAGAATTCTTTTCTACGTGAAAAAGGCTAGAAGCCGATGGAGTGGTGGTCACTTGGCGATCTCAATTTTGAGCATTAGGGTCAGATGTATCCCAAGATTGGGTAGTCTCGACGACATACCTTAGGTGAAGCTCAACATCGTTGGCGTCTAAGTCGACAAATGAACCATCGCACATGGTTTCAACGAGTTGCTAGGAATTAATGTTCAGCCCATTATGGATGAAGGAAATGATTTGCAGTTTATCAAATCCATGATGGGGACACGAAGTAATTAACTCATTGAAATGCTCGTAGCATCGATCGAATGACTCATTTTCTAATTGTCGGAAAGTTTGAATTTGAGCCTTGATGGAGTTCGTTCGATGTGGAGGAAAGAATTTCTTGATAAATTTAGATGGTAGCTCGTTCCATGATGAAATCGAATTTGGAGGTAAAGACCATAGCCAGGTCTTAGCCTTATCCTTTAGCGAGAATGGGAAGAGTTTAAGGCGGAGCACATCTTTTGTGAAAGTTTGATCGCTGAGAGTCTCGTACGCCTCCTCAAATTCCATGATGGGGGCATATGGCTTTTCTGAATCCAATCCATGGTAAGTGGAAAGTATCTGGATCATCCCATTCCTAGAGAGAAATTGCCCTGCATTATACGGGATTAAAATGCATCTCGGAGTGACAGTGCGCTCGGGATATAAGATGTCTCTCAAAGGGAAATACGGGGCCTCTTCCTCACCGGCGATTGCACTACCGTGTTGAGACATATTTCTCTCACTCAAAGGCTCTGTGTCCTCATTTGGCATACTCTCATCATGCTCTGATGTGTGTCCTATGAGGGAAACAGAGTGTTATTTGCGATTAAGTGTGACGGTGTGGGAGGTAGAACCTAGAATTGTGGAGCGTTAGGAGTGTGAGGGCTATCAGGGTCATACTCAACTATCGAGTTTTCGTGAATGTGGGTTGGAGTATTATGGGGAGTTGGAGTGGGTTTGGAATTTTGCATTAATAGGCTTATGAGAGATGTTGAGGACTATTTTTGTGATATAATTTTTTTTTTGTATTTTTTTTGAAATTTTTTTGGTCAAAGTTTTAGATTGACTCGATCTAATCCTAAGTCTACCTAACTTCCCCGGCAACGGCGCCAAAAACTTGACGCGACTAAGAATGTGTCTCAGAAGTGCATACTCTCTAGACTCAAGTGCAAGCCTATCGCTCAAGTAATATATCGATAAGTCGGGTATCGATCCTCGGGGAAATAAGACAACAGAGTTGTAACGACGTTGGACAGACGAAAGAATCCTAACTCTGACTCTAAAGAATAAGAAAAGATGATTTGTTTTGGGAATTAACTACAACTATATGCAATTTTGAAAATAATTAACTAATGAACTAAAGTATAAATGGAATACAACTATTCTAAATTACCTAAAATACTGATGATGAATGACTTAAAATTTAAACTATATGATGAAGGAAACAGGACGGGAATACAATCCCTCAACCCTAATGTATTGATGGTATAAAACTAATTATAAATTTAAGTGATTAATTAGACCCATAATTTAGTACTCCCAAGCATTACGTATATGAGGTTCAAGCCCAGACCATACTTAATCAGAGGACGAGTAAATCGGTACTGCGATAGTTACACTCGAATTGCATTCTGAAGCATCCCGGTTACCCTGAAGCAAGCAAGATCCAAAGTTCTACAATTGTCGCATTTCTACGCAATACGGTCATAATCAAATTATTAAATTTAGAGGATTAATTTTACACACATGCAACTACCACATCAGGTTGAGTTCATGCATCTCGACCCTTGAAATCTAGCCGGACATATGAGAACTTGAAAACAACATGTTTGGAATGAAAGAAAATATTTTTACTATCGAATGAAGATGAAGAAAGATGAAATTAGTAATGAAAAATCAACTAGAACAAAGATTGAAACATAAATTAGAATGATTTTACTTGAATTGAAAATTGAAAGCAGTTAGGGTTTTTGTTGTTCTCCTATAAATTGGATTACAAAGTTTCCCTAATGAATCAGAAGCCTCCCTTTACGTTTGGGAGGACTTACAATTTATAATCTACGAAATACAAGAGTTTGAACCAAGTTGGATTCTAATTTTTACAAATGGATGAGTTCCAAAAATCGAGAATGGAACCGATCCTGTTAAGGGGTTCGGTTCGGTTCCATCTTTGCCAACTTTTACAGATACTTCCTCGAGCATGGGATCGGTTCTTTATTTCCTTGCTTCGGTTCGGTTCCATCTTTTTTACTCTTCTCAGGAAGTTTTCCAGGCATAGGATCGGTTCGTTTTCTCCTCACTTTGGTTCAGTTCTGTCGTGTTCAACCTTTATAGAGACTTCCCCCATGATGGATTCGGTTCTTTTCTTCTTCCCTTGGGTTCGATTCTGTTTTTGCCAGTCTTCACAGAATCCTTTTCTTTTTGTGTTTCTTTGAAGCTTTTGGTACGGAACTCAGATTAAAACACTGAACTCCTGTGAAATAGATGAAGGACACACGAAACTCGATGTACTCATTAGAACTTGTCAATAGCAAAGATATGATAAAAATCCACTTGAATTACACTTCGCAACGCGATAAAAGCCTCTAAATTAAGGGGATGGAAGGGAAGAATTAATGCCTAATCAATAATAGAGTGATATATATATATATATATATATATATATATATATATATATATATATATATATATATACTTGTGATATATTCTACTGTGTGTGCTTAATAAATGAGAAAGATTGTGACATCTCAAATTACCCCAATATATGGAGAATTAAATATATATTGAGAACTTCATAATTGGATAATTTATATACAGAATTTAGTAATGTATAGTATTAGAAAAATGGTATGGGCATAATGAGATAGATTGTGAAGAAATAGATTTCGTTCGGAGTAGTTAGGCGGGGTAACATAACTAGGATGGATTAGAAAGTATACGTTAGGTATGCACATTAGTTGAGAGGTGAGAAACTCAAGTGAGGGCACGTACACCTAACATGTATATAATAGCTGCTAATTTTTCATTTTAAATACTTGCTAAACCTTTTTAAACTATTTTACTCGGGCTCCGACCAGTTTCCCCCAAATCTATATTTTTTTTGTAAAATGTTTTAGGTGCCCAACCACAGGGACACTAGGTTTAGCAGATCTTATCAATTATCGTACTGCATCTGTTGTAGACGTTGCAAGACCTTGATGTTAGGAGCCTCTGTATTCATCATTCCTTCCTTGTGAGCTATTTATTTCCATCGGGCATGTTTCCCTTTTTATTTAGACTTCATTCAGAAATAGAGGACTTTCATTTTATTTTATTTCTCAGACTGTTAGGCTAGTTTTTATGATGGATAACCGTATTATTATTTTAGATTGGATTATGTATTCCAGACACACTTGTATTGTTCTATCATTATATTCACTATGTGTTTGAATAGTGAATGTTGAATGTGATATTACAAATTTAAGGTTGCATGTTCATTATAAAGATAAAATTTGACACAAGCTTTTCAAATACTAGGTGGTTAGTAAATATTAAAAAGTTTTCAATAGTGATGCTAAGAATGAACCAACTGGATATTCTTTTTTAATTTAATAAAGGACCGATCACCCGGTATTAATTAGACGGGGTGTCACACTCTTTTTCCTTTCCCTGGATTGTAATGGCTTCCCCACCCTTTATTTTGTTTAATGAAAATAGTATATTCATTTAAGTTTGCCAATTCACGTAGTTTTTGATAACAATTGTCTGTTATGTTGTAATGTTATAGACTGATGTTGAGGAAATTCCTTCTGCCAGTAACTTAGACAATGTGCTCGGGCGAGATGCTAGCACGCAAGCTCACCGAGCATTCTTGACTGCATTTAAGGCTCTAAGGAATAGGAATAAGGCCTATAAATACCAATCTACCTTGGTCACTAAGCTAAAGGGTGACCTCAAGGTCTTGGAAGATGTGGAAGCTTCTATATAAAAAGGAATAAATAACTTGAAGTCCCAGTTAGCAGATTCCAAGGATGTGTGCAAGGTCAGAACTCTTATTCAGTTAGAAAATGATGATTTAAAGAAGAAACTTTTTAAAGCCTAAGAGAAAGCTCGAAGGAGAAACACCATAGTGATGGATCTAAACGTGATAAAAAAGCTTTGATATTTATTCTGGATGTGTCCCCGTGCGGCTTGGTAGGCAGGTTATGATGAGGGTTGGCAGGATACCCCGACGAGGTTGTAGAAGGCTCAAGACATCGTCTACAAGCATGGCTGACTGAATGCCCTCAAGGTTATTAACGAACCTCTGGACTCTTAGCACCGATATATGTACCAAGTTGATTGTCCTGTGTATAGCCGACCTTCTTTGGGGTGTGATGAAACCTGGATTCCTTTATACGCCATCCTTCTTTAATTGGTCGAGAGCTATCTGGAAAGGCATGATAGTGATGCCGAATACATGCCTAACCCTAACGATGGTCGAGGGAGGAAAATATAATTTCTCACTCGTCGATCATAAGTTGTTGTAATTTTTTGTGCCTTTTGTAATTATTATGTAATTGGTACTCTCTATAACGGGGATCTACCGAATGAATCAAGTTAATACCAATTCCTTTGCATTTTTCCAGTTCATTATCCTTTGAATGTGTTGTTCTATATTTCTTACCTTTTAGGTTGTGTCGTCACACTCCCTTAGGCCTAGAAAAGACAATGGTAAAAATGCACCTAACCCATGGAAAATCTTTCCGTTCAGAATTTTAGTCGACCAAGCCAAGTAAGTGAGAATGAGCTTTTTGTTCAACTAGATAAATTAATTTAATTAATCCCAATTTTTAATTAACCAGATTCAAGTACCCACCTAAGTTATGCATCTAACAATGATTGATTAACAATAAACACATTCAATTCATGAACGATTCAATCACACACAAGCAGATGAGGAAAAATCCCCCAAAGGGGTAAAACCTTTTTATTTCAATATGTTTTGTAAACACTTACATAGATAAAATAATACAATTTGACAAACGAAGACCCTCAGGCACCGATTCGTTGTCTTCGACAAGAGCTTCTCGCAATACGTTCCAAGTTCAGCAGTGTAGAGAATCCTTTCTCAACACACGATGTTCCACAGATGTGGGTATGGTTGGGTTTAGCAAAATTCACACATGATTCTGAGTGTTTGTGAATATTAAAGTGATTGGGATTGATAAAAGGTGAAGACTTGATAAATTACGCCTGATCAATGTTTCTTCCAAAGTCTTAAACAAAAAGGTCTCTGAATTCGACAATATATAGGCTTTGAAGAAAAATAGATACGCCGGATTTTTCTGAGCTCGTCGAACCGGTTCAGAAAGGATAATCGGATCAGTTTGGTATTCAGATCGGATTATTTTTCTCTTTAAATGGATCGGTCTGCTTGTTAAAACTTGGCAGAAGGTTTTCCAGTGCCGGATCGATTCATTTTTGCATAGGGCCAGATCGGTCCGGTATCCAAACTTAGACAGTAAGGCTTCAGGTCATCAGACCGGTTCAATTTTCTTTAGGACCGGATCAGTCCGATTTCTATTTTGCTTCAGCATCTCTATATGTGGACTCTTATGAACCAACAAATGTTACCACGAACACACGATTGAAGGAAATAGGCATGACGCACGATGTTGGTGATGATGGATACGAGAAATGCATAATTCAGATTGAGGCCGTCGAAATATGATCGTGCTGAGACGAGCCAACTGTAGCGGTATAAGATATATATTCTAGAATCTAGGATAAATCAGAAATACCTAGATACTACCCTGGACTGTTATAGAACATGTCCTTATAAATCTCCCCCCATGTTTATGCCGGTACATACATAAAAACAAAATCCAAATTATGATCCCCCAACATAAAAGAACCAAATGTCATACAGTGTAGTATTTCCAGTAAACCCCAAAACAGGAACAACTCAATGAATGACTTCAACCATATTCAAATATTCAAACTTTCTTAGGAAAAAAACTCAATGAATGACTTCAACCATCTTCAAACTTTCTTTGTCATCATCAGGGTGTGCAAAAAGATTCCTCAATTTGATACCTACACACATGATGCAAGAAACAAGTACCCATAAACCGAAAAATGTTACCGCGAACACACGATTAAAGGAAATAGGCATAACGCACGATGTTGGTGATGATGGATACATGAAATGCAGAATTCGAATTGAGGTCGTCAAAATATGATCGTGCTGAGACGAGCCAACTCTAGCGGTATATGAAATATATTCAAGAATCTAGGATAAATCAGAAATACCTAGATACTACCCTTGCCGATACATACATAAAAACAAAATTCGAATTATGATCCCCTAACATAAAATAACCAAATGTCATATAATTTAGTATTTCCAGTAAACCCCAAAACAAGAACAACTCAATGAATGACTTCAACCAGCTTCCAATCTTCAAACTTTCTCAGAAAAAAAACTCAATGAATGACTTCAACCATCTTCTAATCTTCAAACTCTCTTTGTCATCATCAGGGTGTGTGATAAGAGGCTTTTTGCGTTTGGTCGTTGTCTTCAAAAGCCAATCTCAAAATTTCCTTAAGTACCTACAAAACTTGTTTAAAACAACTTGTATTGCGGTAAGTACGAGTATCAATCCAACTTCCAAGGGTGAAACAATTATTGTGAAAACTTGCAATTCAAATTTTATTATTAAATCTTTTTTTCTTTTTTTTTCTTTTTTTTAAAAACAATTTCAAGGGCAAAAATAACTACTAAATGCTGAAACTATAAAATGACTAACTAATGAAAAATAATGTGCAACTGAGTGTGATAAATGTGAGAAAGTCAAGAGATGGGATTACACCGCATTATCAATTATTTTATTTTCTCAATTTATTAATTTAAAATATTTCTAGATAATATTAAATCGATAATCTAACTCTCGTTACAATTATAAATTTGATAAAATCTTTTTCAAAAAATTAATTAAAAAATGCCACACGATAATAAAATTAAGAATCACACTATTTTCAAGAAATTACCCGCTAGGATCAATTAAATAAAAAATGTATGAATCCTCAAATGTCAACACCAAATTAATATTTAATTTTAAGAGAAACCTATCTCTAGTTCGACTCCCAAAATCAACATTAATTTTCAAAATCAATATACCATCTCTCGTTACATAAATTAATTTGTGACCATTTAAATTAATTAACCTAGAAATTTAGCATTAATGAAATTAATTAATCAATTAATCTAATATCATACGAAGTGCATTCCACCCCTTGAACAGGGGACTAGCCAAGCATAATTAAACAATTAATAACAGTCATAAACATGGAACAATAATTAAAAAACAAGATCAAGAAATACAATACACAAAGTCTCCTTTTGAATTGATTTCTTGGATGGCGTTCATGAACGTGTGTCCAATGTCTTCACAAATCTAGCACTTGATTACACAAATAAAAAGAAAAATTGAACCTAAAAATCTATTCTAATACTAAACTATTTTTATCAGAATTTTTTTCCTAATCTAAACTGTACATAATATATAGTCTCTCTCTTTTTTTCAGTCTCCTACGTGAGATATGATAATCTTCTTTTTTTTAATTGAGCTGATGCCTCTTTATAATATAACCCACGGTATTGTTTTCTTCTTGAGAGATTTTTGGGATTTTCTTTAGCCAAGTAAAAAGCTATGTGGGTTTCAATAATTTTTTGACAGGTGGAATTGAGTTTGTTTACATTTTGTTGGTGATAAGGCTGTTAGGTTGGTTGGGTTAACAGATATGGGTACTTCGAGTTGGATCGGAAGTGGTTTGGAGTCAAGGTGGATCTGGCGCGGGTCAGAGCAGGGGTAAGGTCAGCTCTAGGTCTAAGCGAGATGGAGTTCGGGTATGGATCCAGTTTTCATGGAGGTTGCTGGCAGCTATGGTAGTATGGGTATTGATGAACTATGGTCGGAATCGCGGGCCTGGTACTAAAGGTTAGGAGTTGGGGTTCCGAGTATGTGGGTAGTGGTCTGAAGTAGAAAGGTTGTATGTTCTTAGTTTATTTTGTGGAATACACACACGCAAACCAATTTAAAATTAGCTAAGAAGAGATATTCTCCAATTTTAATTTATGTAGCAGATTCACAAGTTCGCAAGAACAAATTTCAATTAATGCAATGAGATTGTTAACTAGGTTAATTAAAATAAAATTATTCCAATTTCATCCATTTTCTCTTAAGCATACATCTATGTGATTAAATGAAGTAAATTGCGAAAATCACAAACACAACGCGCCAATGTATGAGAAAAACCCAAATGGGAAAAATCTCGGATGGCTGGGCCTAGACAAAATCCACTACAAAGTAGGTTTTACAAGAGACTCAAAAGACTTACAGACATTGACTCACTCAAGACATGCTTATGCAGTCCTCGACCTCCGAATTTGTAGTATGCGAAGCTCCAACGCGTTACACGACACTCCTCGTGTCGCGGTATCCACCGAAGCCCAAAACCACCGTCGCCACTAAGCTTGAATGCAGAGATCCACCGCAAACTTGCTTGTTGAATGTCAAGATGATTGAAGGGGTTTTGTTACAAAAGTTAAAAATGGTGTTGGAGATTGATGAGGGAAGTTATGGAAAATGCTCTCAAGAGGATATGAAACTTCCTTAAGGAAAATAACATATTTTCATACATATATTGAAGGTGTAAAAGTAGTGGACCAAAAACAGTTTTGTAAAATAACTGCTCGAAAATAAGTTAAAATTTTCAAATCTGGCAGACCTCGTTCGAACGAGTTATCTAACGAAATTCCAGTATCGAATTAGATAGGTCGTTAGAAATCTCGTTCGAACGAGATCGTTCGAACAACATTTCTAACGAGCTTCTAACGAGTTTCCAGTATAGCCTGGGGAATGTCGTTAGATCCAATTTGTTCGAACGAACTAGAGAAAACTTCGAACGAGATTTCTGTTTCTAAAAAAAAATGTTCAAATTAATTTCAAAAATGATTCTTTCTGAAAATTAAATATTTACGAACATTAATCTATGTGAAAATTTCTCGATATGAAAAATACTCCAACACTAAAAATGATTTTGGTCATATACCTTTTAGAAGAGATAACATGGCGTACATATTGATGTCACATGAACTTTGGATGCAATGCTCGAATCTTTACGATTGAATAATGCTTGATGAGGAATTACCCAAAATTGTTTTATCCAAAGGAATGTAGCCAATATAACAAATGACTCGATTGTAAATGTGTCCTTACAAATCTCCCCCTTTGGCTATTCCGGGACAAAATAGAATAATAAAAAAATAAATAAAAAGACTGAATTTGCTAAGCCAGTCGTCAAGCCGATTCTAAAGCCCGTCCCCCCCCCCCCCCAAAAAAAAAAAAAAAGATAGACTCAGTGACACGACTGACGATGCTGCAAAAGAGTAGGTGATATATCCTACACACATGAAACAACAAATTCATAAACGCATGGGGAAGTAGAGAATGTAACATATATAAAACAATGTGTTAGCATATGTTGTGAATAGTAATTGAACTCCCCCTAAAATATTAAGAAATTAACTTCCCCTAAATTATGAATTCCCCCTATCAATATTTCTCCCCCTTTTTGTCCGGAAAAGACCGAGGGATAAATAGCCTGCTTGTTAAAAGGTAAGCGAGAGAACAATAGGCAATAAAAATAATAAATAGTAAGAAATGAACGGACAAAGGAAATAACATGATAATTCATTAACCAATGGGAAATGGCAAATAGTCAAGGTGCATACATGTCAGAAGGAGAAAATCCAAACCAAATGAAATAATATAAGAAATAAAATATTCACTCATCCTCACAAGTACATTGAGAAAGGAAATTAAAAACAAAGTACATCAAGGGGCAGGATCATCATGTGGAGAATCATCGGTAAGAGAGAAAGAGCCGGAACTGGATGACCCGACACCTCGGTACATCTCCATACTGCGAATGGCATCATGGTGCTCTAATAGAAGAGAATCCCGACGTGCTTGTGCTTCATCTCTGCGCGCTTGAGCCTCCTCCCGGCTAGCTTGTGCCTCTCTGTCCTGCTGCATTGAAACAAAAAGCTCCTGCAACAGCGCCCTGTCATGATGCCTATCTTCCTGAATCTGCTCAACCTGTGAACGGACAGATAAAATATCCTCCGACTCTACGGGTGCGAGATCATACGAAGAAGAGGGTCGATGGATAGAACGAGAGGGTGCGGGACAACTAGGGGAAGTGAGGTGAGGGGTATCGGGAGGTAAATTACCACGAGAGAGTGAGAGGAGGCGGAGGGAGTGAGGTGAGGGGTATCGGGGGGTAAATGACCACGAGACCGGATGACCGATGATATGTCAATGGTTTGGTATCGGGTGATAGGAACATCGGTGGATAGGCGGGGGCAGCCGGCAGCAAGACAAAACTGGGTAGTAATAGTGGCAAATGGGAGGGCTTGGCGAGCGGGACTGGAAGGGAGGGTCCTAACCGTCCGAATGACACTAAAGTTGAAGGCGGGGAGATCTATGGCAGCCCTAATTCTAATGGCAAACATGAGGTCCACGTGCATTTTGGTGATTTTGGTTGTGTTCGCATGGGAAATAAGACACGCACACACGATCCAATTAAGGACCATAAAATTGGGATGCAAATGTTTGTGAAAGATTGTGACAGTGCCGGGAGGGTTAAACCTAAAGACGGTGCGCATAATGAGGGAAGGGTCAGGACGAGTATTGAAAGTCCATGGTAAGGAGGGATTATTGACCCTGGGTAAGGGGATAATATGAGCAATGGATTCGGGAGAGACAATAATCTCCCTATCGCGCACTCGAGAGTAAATATTATTCTCCCTATCATGCACCCCAAAATTAAATTCACGAATGAGATCGGGAAAAATAATGCCCGTGAGTGAGAATAGGGGGTCCCACCCTAAATAAAAAATCCAAGAATGGACAGTGGTGCCGTTGAGAGATTGGAGATTGACAATTTTCTCACGCACAATAGAACGAGTAGAGAAACCTTGTGTATGATATTGGGTGTGCGCGGAGAGTGATCCCCAACGCAGCCTAAGTTCGGGTATAGTTACATTTGCATTGGGCTCCTCATCAGAGGAAGAGGAGCGTTCCTCGGGGGAATTACTAATACGGCGTGGGTGACGATTACGAGTCATTCTAAACAAGGAAAAAACTAGAACTTACCCGACATAAAGCCAACAAAACTGCCATACACACCAATTAATCCAATAAACCAAACAACCATTTATGACAAATCTCATCCGCCAAAAAATGATTAAGATATATTTCATGAAAAGAAAAAATGCATTAATGGAAAACTGAGATTTGGAAAATAGAAATAATTTTTAATTAAGGAAAATGCATTTTAAATTATCATGGAATGTAGCTTAATAGGACTAAAGAAGCTGGCCTTAAATAACTAGAGAGATATACACTTTCATATATGGATTTTGGGGACAAAGGAATAAATAATCCCAAACGCATATATATATATATAAAGATATATAGAGAAAAGAAAAAAAATACCTTGAGTGGAAGAGGAAACTGCAAATAGGAGATCTACAAAGCAAACAATGGATTAAATGGAGGTTAATGGGGGAAGGAAGTGAGGTGGAGTAATCGTGGGAAAATAGATATTGGGAAAGAGAGTGGGTAAGAGGGATAATGGGTAAGGGTTAAGGCGTAAGGGGAGAGTGGTAAGGAGAGAGTGGAAGAGTGTGTTGAGAAATGAGAGAAAAGAGGAAATGGGAAACGTGTGCAGGATTAGGGGGAAAAGGCTGAGGCGGAAGAATCTGGGGAAACGAAATCGCAAATTTTAAACCCAGGTCATTCGAACGAGTGATGTCGTTTGAACGATGCCTTTTGAACGAAGTTCCAGAAACATAGTGGGTATTTCGTTAGATATCTCGTTAGAAGTTCGTTCGAACGAACTTTTCGTTCGAACGACATTACAAACGAAGTTCCAGAGAAGGCTTTAAAAATTTCGTTAGAAAACTCGTTCGAACGAGAATTTCTGACGAAATTTTATCTGTTTAAAAAAGTATAAAAAGAAAATAGGATTAAAAATAGAAAAAGAGCAGGAATTAGGAAGGCCAGAAATATGCTAAAATACGAATTTTAATAGTCCTAGCTTGTGTCAACATATCCAAATAATGGGAGCGAGAATGTAGGGGTGTGAACAATACGAGTGAGAGTTTTTAGCCAAAACAATGTACAAGTGCGGAATGCCAAACAATATATAAACGCAATATTCACTCACATTAGCCTTGTATCAAAAGGAAATATTATTGAACACTTAAACACGAATGCAACAAGCGTACAAAACAGATGATTCTCTCGCCAATAATTTCACAATGAGAAAGCAATGAATCGATTGAATGTTCATACCCATTGATCTTCAACTTATATCTCCCATGAGCAACAATAGATTGAGACTATTCTTTTTGAAGAATCAATCAAGCTAATTAATTTGGCCTTGGCATTGTATATCATTTTCAATGCTTCTATTTTAGGCACACAATAGAGAATGCAAATGGAGGCTTTTCATGCACAAACTTTATGATTTTCTCAGCTCGAGTCCATTGCTTGAAACGAAAACCAGTCGGAAGAATATAATCATTTTTGTTTCAATCCGGGCAATGGATGATCATGCACAATTTCGATTGCTTATAATAGATGTGACAGGATTGAGACACTACACCAAATCTGCCCATTTGTCAAGGTCATTGACCTTGACAAATTCACCTTGTCAAGGTCAATGACCGTGACATTTCGAGGCGAGACAACTTTTTTTGTCACGGTCGTGTCACGGTCATTGACCTTGATAAAAAATTCGCGTTTTGTGTCACGGTCGTGTCAAGGTCAATGACCTGACACGTTTGTCACGGTTTATAACCGTGACAAAGCCGTGGCCCTTTTTTAAAAAATTGTCACGGTCATTGACCGTGACAATTCTGGGCAGAATTAAAAAAAAACTGCTGGGCAGTATGGCCACTGCCACTGCCCAGCAGTATATTTGTACCTGTTATAGCAACGTTGTACCTGTTCCAAACATCATATATCCGAACAAACTAAAGATAATGCAAATATATATTCAAATAAGAAACTATTTCAAAAGAAACAACATCACCATCATTTTATCTCAATTCTACAAACTATTTGCATGGAAAAGAGATTTTGTACCGCGACGCTCGGGAACACCTCCTTATCCTTCCCTTCTCGTCCGAATAGCCACATAAGTATAGAGAATATGTGGCCTACCCTTAGGGGCACTCCCTGTCCCCTGAATTAAAATAAAGTAAAATTAGTATCCGCCCCTCAAATATAGATAAATATAAATCGTAACTGAAATCGAAATCGAAATCGAAATTGACATATAAATATAAATACATTACCTATAGTGTCACTCAAACAGCTAACTTGAGCTCATATGGCACCTCCTTCCAACTAATGTACCCGGGAAATCGTGTCAATTATAATTCTCTTCATATCTAAACACTAAGAAATACCATAATCCTATGGAGGTATGCGTTGCAAATTCCTTCCAACCGTTGTGTAGCCAAAAATCAGCAGTTGAAGTTGTCAACTCCACCTTTGAATGGGGTATGGAAAGTGGTGGGGTATGGAAAGTGGAATTGACAACTTCAACCGGTGATGTTTGGCTACATAACGGTTAGGAGGAATTTGCAGAGCATCGCTCCATAGGATTATGGCATTTCTTAGTGTTCGGATAGACGAAGAGATTCAGTCTCCTCTCCACAAATAGGACACCCCAAATAACTATGTACTAATCACCTATTAAAGGTAAGAAGCGTATATTCATGGATTAGTATAAACAAAACTTAGATGTAGTTGGAATATTTATGTATTAATCTCCTCTCCACACACGCACACTACACAACAGTGAAAATGATAAAGTGCAGATCAAGTAAAAGCATTAAAAATGGATGTTTCGGTACAAATTGAAATATTTATTACAAATTGAAAAATTATTTCAAATTCGGGTTATCATCAAAAATGGATTGATATTCGGTAGGAGCAGCCAAGTCATCCACACTACTATTTAGACGCCTTGGCGCGTGTTGGACAATTGACCACGGCTCGTTGTTGATATACTCCGAGTAAAAAACTTGCTTAACCTTTTGAAATGCACAAACAAATGGCTCATCGCTCACGTGGTCGTTGCTCTTCAACTTGGACAAGTCAACCATGATCAAATTGGTGACAGGATCAACTTTACAAGCATTTTTATCCTCAACTCTTACCCATTCACAGTATATTACAACCTCTTTGAAGCTTATATAATCCAATTCAAATATATTTTGGATTACACCATAGTAAGTCATTTCAGCTTCAACGAGGTTTTTATCTTTTGCGCTCTCTCGAAAGAAAGTAAGAGCCTTGTATGAAATTCCCGAGTTCTGTACATTTGTACTTTCCTCGTACATTTTAGCGCCGAAAATGTAACCGTTCAATCGATATTTTTTGTACTCTTGTGCCACGAACAAGGGTCCAGTGGCTAGACGAGCAAGCCTTGATGCCGCATCACCCATCTTTAGGAGCTGAGAATATAGATAAATTAATTATATTAGTGGTAAAATTTGAGTGTAATGTAACGTTATATAACGACTGTTTTCATTGTAATTACCTCTTGTGTCAACCATAGCCTAAATTCGCTGTCTGATTGTACCACTATTTTTCGTCTTTTATTGTTCTCACAGGCTTCATATTTACTGCATATTACAAAATTAATCATGTATAAAATAATCTAAAATAATGTTAAACATTATAATATTCGAAACTTACTTTTTCCATTCTTCGACATCTTCATGTGTGTCAAATAGATAATGAGCTACTTGTTCATGTTGCAAACTCGTTAATTTCACTCGTTTTCCCATCACATTACCACCATCATCGAGGAATTCATCAGTGTCATCAACGCTGGTAGAGTCAGTCATATATTCCCGAGTATATATTGATGACTCCACGGTGATGTATTCCTCTGCAATTGATCCTGCAATATATCGCGTATTCTTGACGTAATCTTTAAAAACTTTCATCAATCTTTCAAACGGATACATCCACCGATATCT
The DNA here is from genome assembly GCA_949130495.1 of Sambucus nigra. Lineage (NCBI taxonomy): Eukaryota > Viridiplantae > Streptophyta > Magnoliopsida > Dipsacales > Adoxaceae > Sambucus > Sambucus nigra. The sequence goes on along the minus strand of OX422211.1, from coordinate 432,531,913 downwards.
AACTGGACCACAAAGAAGTGCCTCGTCGCATAGGTGTACCAACAAGTGAACACTTATGTCAAAGAATGTTGGGGGAAAGTACTTCTCCAATACACAAATCGCTTCGTTCACAACCAATTTTGCGGCCACTATGTGTTCTCGATTCACTACCTTCTCACACAAGAGGGAGAAGGTAATACTAATTTGCATAATAGCCCTACGAAAATCCTTGTGCTTGGAGAAACAGTGCTTAAACAATAGAGGAACCAATTGCATGATCACATGCCAATCGTGGGACTTACACTTACATAAATCATGAGTAACATAATTCACAATCCTTTGCAAGTTGGATGAAAAAGTAGATGGGCCCTTCAAATTATATATTGTGTCTAGAAGCACCTTCCTTTCCTCACTCGTCAAAGTAAACGCACCAGGGGGAATTATTGTCCTTCCCCTACTATCTTCTTTCAACCATAGTTGTGTTTAAGTTTTAACTTTTTAAGGTCTTTTCGTGCATTTTCTCCATCCTTCGAATGACTCCCCCCCCCCCCCCAAGGCAAGTACCCACAATATGTTCAGCGAAGTTCTTCTCTGCATGCATCACATCCAATATATGGCGCACTGGGTTTTTCTTCCAATAAGGCAAGTCAAATAAAATTGACCTCCGAGACCATGCCTTTCTTATCTCAGTTTCATTCCCAGTTGGGGTCTTCTTATGCTTGACATTATTAAATTTGGGATTCTTACCTGGCATATTTGGGCCACATTCAGAAGATTTACTTTTAATTTCTGAACCCGAAAGTTGTCTCGACGATAGCCTATGTTCAACTCCGCCCAATAAAAAATTGGAAGCTTTCTCAAATCTGAAACTATGAGCTGGGGGTAAAAACCTCCTGTGGCAATGGTATACATTTTTTAAGCTGGAGGATAGACGAAGAGATTCAGTCTCCTCTCCACAAATAGGACACCCCATATAACCATTTACTACACATCCGGATAATGTCCCATAAGCTGGAAAATCATGAATTGCCCACATCAACATAGCTTTCAGCATAAACTCTTATTTTCTAAAAGAGTCAAATGATTTCACACCCTCTTCCCATAACCCATTTAATTCTTCTACCAAAGGAGCCAGGTAGATATCAATGTCTTCACTTGGTGCCTTTGGCTCAGGTATCAATAAAGCCATCATCGAAAATTCAGGTCTCATACACTGTGAAGGAGGGAGGTTGAGTGGGGCTAGGATCACTGGCCATACACTCTGATTGGTGCTTAGATTTCCAAATGGATTGAAACCATCTGTTGATATAGCCAAACGAATGTTGCGTTGTTCTCGAGCAAAATCGGGATACTCATAATTCATCCTCCGCCAGGCAGTAGAATCAATAGGATGACGCATGATATTACCCCTACTTCTGCCCTAGCATGCCAAGTCATTGCCTCTGCAATCCATGGTACTGTGAAAAATCGCTTTAATCTAGGCCCAACGGGAAAATATTTCAATACTTTTTGAGGCACTTTTGAGCTTGTGCCTTCCTTACTAGTAGATTGGACATATCTAGGTTCATCGCATACCGGACAACGATCGAAATTTTCATACTCCTTTCGGTATAGTATGCAGTCATACACACAAGCATGAATCGATTTATACTTCATTCCCAAACCTTTCAAACTGTTCTTCATAACAGGATAGCTATTTGGAAGTGTATTCACCTTGGGTAATAAGCCCTTCACCCATTTCAGAATTCCCGTCACGCTATTGCCAGACAAACCGTACTGCGTCTTCAAACTGTGCAAACCAACCATGGCATGTAAAGTTGTTTTATCTTTCTCACAGCCAGAGTATAACGGTTGGGTCGCCTTAAATTTTAAACTTTGGTAGTCATCGTCAAGTTTTATCGTGTTATCTTCACGAGCACTTGAATCTTCTACATCATCAGTAACCTCATTCTCCTCAGCTTCATAAACTCCGTATGCATCATCAACTAAATCCTCTAACATATTATGATCTACGTCGTCCCCTTCTTCATCTATTCTACTTGTTGAAGGATGTTGTGAAGGTTGGTTAGGGACAAAAGGAACTTTCAATTCACCGTGAAAACACCAAAATCGATAACTATCTTGCATACCCGATCTTAACAAATGTAGTTCAACTGTTTTCCACTCAAACACCTTACCATTCTTACACCTAGCACACGGACACGGAAACTCTTCATCATTACGACATCTCTTTGCAAATTTCACAAATTCGTTAGCACCTCTGCGAAACACATCCCCCATTCTATTAGTCTCACCCATCCACTCTTTGTATTTCGGATATCCCATCACAGCTACCACAACTAAACACCTATTAAAGGTAAACAAAACTTAGATTTATAGTATGTTTTATTTAATTATCCCATCATTTAATTATCCTATTAAAGGGTAAGTGGTCCTATCCCATTCAAGAATGCATTTTTCTGTAATATACTTAATAGCTCATGCACATTGTTACGATTTGAAAAAAATTCGACAGCATATCCCCTTAGTTCTCCAAGTACACGACGTAGATTGGCAAGTGTGAGTGTTATTCAATTGGTCAATTAAAATAACAGTCACACTTGTCAATCTAGTATGTACCCAGAGAACATTAAGATACGACTGCAGAACTTCCTCCCAAAGTAACAACTTTAAGCCAATAAGAATATTATATAGAAATTATACAGTCTCAAACTGTCCAAACGGGACAATTCGAGAGATCTCATTACAGGGGTAATGACTCTCGAACGGGTCTAAGGGTTATTGAATGCGTACGCATAAGAACTAGAATGCTAGTATCTATGCGCACTATTTTTATTTTCAAGTATGTTTCATATAATGGGTTAATTCAAATACAAAAATAAATTCATGGGATAATTCAAATACAAAAATAAATTCATGTATTGACCACATAAACACACACACACACACACACACACTATCTAAGCTGTTCTATAGGTATAAAAACAATTATTATCCAATTATTATCCAACTATTATCAATTATTTATTTTGAATGTAAATAATATTCAAAACCCCACCCACCCCCACCCCCACCCCCTCCCGATGTTTATTATCCAATTATTATCCAACTATTATTAATTATTTATATAATTGATGTCTACTTTTAGTGTTGTGTATATATGTTAGTCCTCGGCTTTTTTATTGATTACCCTAGTTTAGCTATTATCTACTATTATCCAATTATTATCCAACTATTATCAATTATTACCCTAGTTTAGCTAAAGCCCCTGAATTATACCTATATATATTGTGTAAGCGAGGATTTTAGCATAAGAATCAATTGTGGAGGGTTAGAGAGGGAGTGAAAAAAATTATACCGATTCACACACACACACACCCCACCCCCTGCCCCCCTCCACCACCCCCTCCCCCACCACACACCACCACACACACACACACACCCCACCCTACCCCACCCCCTGCCCCCCTCCACCATCCCCTCCCCCCTCCCCCAAAACACACCACACACACACACACACACCCCACACCACACCACACACCCTGCCCCCTCCACCACCCCCTCCCCCACCCCGCCCCCTTCCCCCACCCCCTCCCGCACCCTGCCCCACCCCGACCCACCCTGCCCCACCCCCCCACCCCCACACGCACACACATACACACATAATTATATACACATACACACATAAATATACACACAAATATATATATAAATGGCAGAGAGAGAGAGAGAGAGAGAGAGGGAGGGAACGGTGGGAGGGAAAAAAGAAGGGGGAAAGGGTTTTTGCTGGAAAAGTTGTCACGGTCGTGTCAAGGTCATTGACCGTGACAACTAATTGTCACGGTCATTGACCGTGACAAGCCCGTGATAATTAAATTTGTCACGGTCGTGTCAAGGTCAATGACCGTGACATAAAACGCGTGTTTTTTTGTAACGGTCAATGACCTTGACAAGGCTGGCCGGCTGAAAGGTGACAATTTGCCCATTTTGGTGTAGTGAGAAGATAACACTAAAACTCACTTTGCAAGTACAATGTGAACAAGATATCCATAATATTTCATGAACGGTGTGTGCAAAAAGCAAAGGTGTGAGGAAATCACAGAAATACATATCATAAACAAGCATTTTTGTGCACAAGATAAACAAGGTCTGGATTAACTACTCATCGAAGGCCAGGTGAACATGGAAAAAGATAGTGATCCGAATACATCGACCACCAAGCCATATGGACAAAAATTTGTGAAATATTTTCTAATCATTCCCATTTTTCCTTGAAAATACGAAAACAATATTTTTTAGATTTTGAATAAAATATATACAAAAGTAATCTAGTTCATAGGTATAAAAATATACAAGGGAAACAACCTAAACTAGATCGACGACTTCGATATCAATCAATTGAGCAAACCCCAATTGATTTTCTAAGGTTTTCAAACCTAAGGGCATCTAGAGGTTTAATAAAGATATCGGCCAATTATTGATCAGTAGAAATGAAGCTTAGAGAAATGATTTTCTCTTCAACCAAGTCACGAATAAAATGTTCACGGATCCTAATATGCTTGGTTATAGAATGTTGAACGGGATTACGGGAAATGTGAATTGCACTAGTATTGTCGCAATAGATAGTCATAGTGCCTTGGGAAATGCCGTAATCTTCCAACATTTGTTTCATCCAAATGAGTTGAGTGCAACAACTCCCGGCGATAATGTATTTGGCCTCCGTCGTGGACAAAAAAATAGAATTTTGTTTCTTGCTCATCCATGAGACAAGTGCACTTCCAAAATAGAAACAGTCACCAGATGTACTTTTATATCCATCAACATCTCCTTCCCAATCGGTGTCCGAATAGGCCGATAGACAATCATTTGTGTCGAAGGAATACCAAATTCCAAAAGATAGGGTCCCACTCACATATTTGATAATACGTTTAATGGCAAGTAAATGAGACTCTTTTTGAGCGGCTTGATAGCGTGCACAAAATCCTACACTAAAGGAAATATATGGACGACTAGCGGTTAGGTAAAGTAAACTACCTATCATACTTCTAAAAAGTGAGTGCTCTACATCCTTTCCTTCGGTATCCTTACTAAGCTTAATCGATGAACTCATAGGAGTGCGTGCATGTTTAGCGGATTTGAGTTTAAATTTCTTAACAAGGTTTTTAGCATACTTAGTTTGGGACAAAAATATCCCACTTTTGAGTTGATGAACTTGAAGACCTAGAAAGAAAGTAAGTTCACTTACCATACTCATCTCAAATTCATTGTTCATTTCTTTTGAAAAAATTTGAGTATGTTTGTCACACGTAGACCCAAACACTATGTCGTCGACATATACTTGAGCAACTAGGATAGCTTTTACATACGACAAACGAAAAGTGTCATATCTACTCTCCCTCTCAAAAATCCACGAGAAAGGAGATAAGAAGTGAGTCTTTCATACCAAGCACGGGGTGCTTGTTTCAAGCCATATAGCGCTTTCTTTAGGAAGAAGACATGATTAGGATGCTTTGGGTCCTCAAACCCTTTCGGTTGTTCAATATAGACTTCTTCTTGAATAATACCATTTAAAAAGGAACTTTTTACATCCATTTGATATAATTTAAATTGGAGGTGACATGCTATGGCGAGTAAAAGGCGAACCGATTGTAACCTAGCAACAGGAGCAAAAGTTTCTTCAAAGTCAACACCTTCTATTTGGGTGTATGCTTGTGCAACCAATATAGCTTTATTACGAACAATGACACCATTTTCATCCATTTTATTTTTGAAAATCCATTTGGTGCCAATGACATTTGTATTAGAAGACCTAGGGACTAATTCCCAAACATCATTTTTCTTAAATTGAAAAAATTCTTCTTGCATAGCATTAATCCATTGTTCATCTTTTAATGCTTCTTTAAAGTTTTTAGGTTCAATTTAGAAGTATAGCATATATAGGTAACTTCATTTTCTAATTGCGCCCTAGTCTTGACACCTAACTCGGGATCTCCTATAATTTTTGAAGTGTCATGACTTTTATGCACACAAGGACTAGGATCCTTTTTCTCAGTAGTGGGAACAACCAAGTCAATTTGAGATTCAATACTTTCAACATTGGACACAACATCACACTCACATGACAAATCTTCCTCATTATCAATTGATGTGGTCGGAGCAACGTCTTTTATGGAAAGATTAATTGATTCCATGACTTTAGAGCTACTTAAGTTGAATACTCTAAAGGCTCTACTATTTTGATAATATCCTAGGAATATACCTTCGTCACTCCTTGAGTCAAATTTGCCTAGAAGTTCTCTATCTCGAAGAATATAGCACGAACTACCAAACACTCTAAAGTAGGACATATTAGGTTTCTTACCCATCCACAATTCATATGGTGTTTTGTTAGTATTAGGTAGCAAATAAACCCTATTTACTGTGTGACATGCGGTGTTAACCGCTTCGGCCCAAAACCTACGGGGCACATTTCTTCCTAGGAGCATAGATTTTGCCATTTCTTGGATCGTTCGATTTTTCTTTCAACTATACCATTTTGTTGTGGAATTCGAACGACCGAGAATTCATGTTTAATTCCTATTTCATCACAAAAGTCATTCACACTGAATTCCTTGAATTCGGTTCCATTATCACTCCTAAAGTGGTTTATGGTAACACCGTGTTGATTTTAAAGAGTTCTACACTTAAGAGTAATAAAATCAACTGTCTCTGATTTTTCTCTTAGAAAGCCTACTATGGAGTATCTAGAAAAATCATCCACCATTACCAAGATATATATTTTTCCTCCTATGCTCTCGGTACGAGTGGGAGCCATAAGGTCCATGTGTATCAATTCTAAGACACGAGAGGTAGTTATTGAGTTTAACTTTTTATGAGGATTCTTAATTTGCTTTCCTAATTGTCACGACCCGCAAATGGTGGAGGTTGGCTTTCTTAGAGGTGGTAAGCCTCGAACTAGCTCTTTTCTCACTAATCTATCAAGATCTCTAAAGTTTACATGACCTAATCTTTGATGCCAAAGATCGGCAGATGAGGCTTTTGCACTATTGCAAACTAAAGATGATTTAGGAATAATTCCATAGCAATTGTCACTAGTTCTAACACCTTGTAAAATAGATTCACCCGGTTGATAATATACGGTGCACTCCGATTGACTAAATTTAACATCAAGATTTTCATCACATAATTGGTTAATACTTATCAAATTAGCCTTGAGACCATCAACCTAAAGGACATTTTCAAGTTTAAGAAACTCGGAGATTTCAATAGATCCTCTACCCATGATTCGAGAATTGCTTCCATCCCCAAAAGTGACGTTACCATCTTTATAGTTTTCAAGAGTGGTAAATAGAGATTTATCACCAGTCATATGTCTCGAACAACCACTATCAAAGTACCATTGTGAGGTAATTTGAGCCTTAAGTGCAACATGAGCAACAAAAGCTTTATTGGTGTGATTTTTCTTAACCCAAGCTTGAGTTGTTTTCTTTCCTTTGTTGGCTCTAGTGTTATAATTAGAATTATTTCCTTGGACTTTAGAAAACCTAAGAAACTCTTCCATTAGACCTTTAGAAGTATTGACTAGATACTCAACTTGGCTCTTAATACTAGCAAATGAGTTATAGTGTTGTTTAGAAGAAGTGAAATGAGAGTTCTTTCCAAGCTTGTAGCGAAAATCTTTAAGATGACCCCGTTTGTGACAATAAGTTCATACATAGGGTTGTTTTGGACTAGCTTTTGAAGATTTCTTAGTAGGACTTATTTTAGAAACATTTGATTTGGTAACAAACTTAGCTACGGGTTCGAGTTTGACTTTCAATGAATCTCCTTCTTCATATCCTATACTCTTTCTCTCTTGATAACCTTTCTCCTTATATCCTAAAACAGGACCTAGAAATAATTTTCCCATTCTTCCTGAATTATCCTCGAGTGTGACTTTAACTTCACGAGAGGACTCGAGATCTTTTTCAAGTTGGGCAATTTTCGCTTCGAGGGATTTTCTAATCTCTAAAGACTCATTAAGATATTTGTTGACACCTTCCAAGGAGATAATTAAGTCACATTTTTCTTTACCTATCAAGGTAAGCTTCTCAAAAAGAGATATCTTAATTGCCTCGAGTTGACTAACTAAAGCCTCCTTCTCCTTCAGGCCTTTCAACTCTTTTTCTAAAGTTAAGACTTTAAAGGTTAATCTTTTGTTAACTTTTTGAATACGAAGAAATTCAGTGTAATGTTCAGAATAGGCGGATTGTAGTTCACTCACTTTTTCATCACTACTAGTAGAATGAGTGGAAACAACCTCACGATTTTGCTCGAAATTGTCAACATTAAGGTATGACACACTTGAATTACTAGTATGGATTGCCATAAAGGCGGTGAAGTTATGTCTAGATGGGTTAGAGTCATCAAAGTCTTCAGACTCATTATCACTGTCACTTAGAGTGGCATTGTAAACTGCTTTTTCTTTGCCTTGTCTTTTAAGTTTTGTAGGGCACTCGAATGCTCTATGACCTCGTCCCTCACACTCAAAGCATCTCTCCGAATCATCCTTTTTAAAGTTATCTTTGTTGAACTTCTTCGGATACTGATTATTGAATTTTCTATTTCCTTTGTTTTTGTTCTCAAATTTTGGTTTTTCAAATTTAGAGTTTTTCTTTTTGAACTTGAGATTTTTTTTAAATTTTTTAGCAAATAAAGCTATATCATCAGGATCTATATCAGACTCATCAGAATCATACACATTTACTTTCTTAACTTTTAAGGCAACACCTTTATCTTTGCTTTTGTTATCTTTAGGAAACATATCTAGTTCATAAGTTTGAAGATCACCAACAAGTTCTTCAAGTTTTTAAGTATTTAGATTTCCTAATGAATTAAGAACAGTGACTTTAGTAATGAACCGCTTAAGAAGACATCTAAGAATTTTCTTAACAACACGATCTTCAGGTATTTTTTCACCTAGGTTAAAGAAAGAATTCATAATATCAAATATACGAGCATAAAGCTCATCAAATGTTTCAGATTCTTTCATGGTGATCGTTTCAAATTGAGTTGTTAAGTTTTGAAGTTTTGAAGCTTTAACTATACTAGTTCCCTCATGAGTAACTTGGAGAATATTCCAAGATTCCTTTGACGTTTCGCACGTTATTATATGACAAAATTCATCGGGGGACACCGCACCAAATAAGTCATTTAAACCTTTAGAGTTAAAGTTACACCATTTTAGTTCTTCCTCACTCCACTGTTCTACAGGATTCAAAATAATTTCGTCATTAACTACCATAGTAGGAGGGGACCATCCTCTTTCAACAATAACCCAAACACGTTCATCAATTTATTTAAGGGAAGATTTTATACGTGCTTTACAATTGGTGTAATTAGTTCCATCAAACAAAGGTAGCCTATTCGATGAAAAACTATCCATATAACCTTCAGGATTCATCTAAATAACTTTTAGAGACGAGCTCTGATGCCAATTTGAAGTAGCAAGGTTATATGTTCTTAGTTATTTCGTGGAATACACATACGCAATCCAATTTAAAATTAGCTAATAAGAGATATTCTCCAATTTTAATTTATGTAGAAGATTCACAAGTTCGCAAGAAAAAAATTTCAATTAATGCAATGAGATTGTTAACTAGGTTAATTAAAATAAAATTATTCCAATTTTATCCATTTTCTCCTAAGCATACATATATGTGATTAAAGAAAGTAAATTGCAAAAATCACAACCACAACGCGCAATGTACGAGAAAAACCCAAATGGGAAAAACCTCGGACGGCTGGGCCTAGACAAAATCCACTACAAAATAGGTTTTACAAGAGACTCAAAAGACTTACAGACATTGACTCACTCAAGACATGCTTATGCTATCCTAGACCTCCGAATTTGTAGTACGTGAAGCTCCAATGCGTTGCTCGACACTCCTCGTGTCGCGGTATCCATCGAAGCCCAAAACCACCGTCGCCACTAAGCTTGAATGCAGAGATCCACCGCAAACTTACTTGTTGAATGTCAAGATGATTGAAGGGGTTTTGTTTCAAAAGTTAAAAATGGTGTTGGAGATTGATTTTACCTAAAAGAGGGAAGTTATGGAAAATGATCTCAAGAGGATATGAAACTTCCTAAAGGAAAATAACTGATTTTCGTCCATATATTGAAGGTGTAAAAGTAGTGGACCAAAAATAGTTTTGTAAAATAACTACTCGAAAATAAGTTAAAATTTTCAAATCTGGCAGATCTCGTTCAAACGAGTTATTTAACGGAATTCCAGTGTCGAATTAGATAGGTCGTTAGAAATATCATTCGAACGAGATCATTCGAACGACATTTCTAACGAGGTTCTAACGAGTTTCCAGTATAGCCTGTGGAATGTCGCTAGATCCAGGTCGTTCGAACGACTTGGAGAAAACTTCGAACGAGATTTCTATTTTTCAAAAAAATTGTTCAAATTAATTTCAAAAATGGTTCTTTCTGAAAATTAAATATTTACGAACATTACTCTATATGAAAATTTCTCGGTACGAAAAATACTCCAGCACTAAAAATGATTTTGGTCATATACCTTTTAGAAGAGATAACATGGCATACATATTGATGTCGCGTGAACTTTGGATGCAACGCTCGAATCTTTACGGTTGAATAATGCTTGATGAGGAATGACCCAAAATTATTTTGTCCAATAGAATGTAGCCAATATAACAAATGACTCGATTGGAAATTTGTCCTTACATGGTCCGCTGCGTGTTTAAGGCTAGGAAATGGGCAGGTGGGTCGCCGGTTTTGGGGATAAGATCCGGCGGGATTAGATGTGGGTTCAGGTCAGAAATAGGGCTGACGCACAAGAGTAGGGAGGTGGTTCGGATTGCACGTATGTGGCCACGGGTTGGCTTGTTTCGTCGGGTTTTCGGATCTAGGAGTTGAGGGGGTTTGACAACACTGGAAGGTGGTTGTCTGAGTTTCAAAGCAAGTTAAATGAGAGAGGTAAGATGTGAGATAGATGATATAGGTTTAATGGAGGAGAGAGAATATGGGTGGTGGGAGGTTGAAGATGAGTGTGGAAGTGATTATATATATATGGTGTATGGAGTTAGTGTGAGGGTGAGGGTGTTAATTTGGTGTATATGGTGTGTATGAGATAATGTGTGTGAGTGAGTTTGCACCCTTTTAAAAAAATGAAAATAAAACTAAATAAAATTAAAATCTAAGTAAAATTCTAATCTATAAATAAAAGACACAAAATAAAAGTAAAAAATGAATTAAAAAGATATGAAAATAAGAATAAAAAAATCTATTAAAACCAAAAACTAAAATCCTAAAATAAAATCTAATAAAAATAAATTCCTAAAAACTAATCCTAATAAAATAAAATAAAATAAAGATTAAAAACTAATAAAAATCAAAATCAAAATAAAACACACTAATAAAAAAGAAATTAAATAAATAAATAAAAATAAAAAAAATAAAACCTAGAGAATTCTAAAATAAATCCTAAAAATAAAAACAACACAAAATAAAAAAATCTAAAAACTAATAAAGGCACAAACTCAACACACATCGGGCTCGGGTGATGGACTGGGCTCGGTGTAGGCTTAGGTTTGGTTTGGGGCAGGGTTCGGGGCATCAGAACACATATCGACAAGCTCAAATACGGACTCAGACTTTATGATGCTTTGATTTCTTTGTTGAACTCTTTTAACCGCTTATGTGTCGTAATTGACTGGATTTAGCATCATTTAACACCGCGACTGCGTATTGACCTGCAAAATGATAAAATACGAACATAAGGCCAATTTTATTAAAAACGAACGACTAAAATGCTTCTATTCGTGGTATAAAATAGACACTTTTGGGTGCTTATCAGTGTTCAAAAAGATTCCTCAATTTGATACCTACACACATGAGGCAAGAAACAAGTACCCATGATGCGCAACACTTTGAAATATAATGATAAGAAACAATGAGTATATTCATTATGAGCAAGCATATTATTATAACAAAACACCAAACCATTCTCCCCCATAATGAAAATAAATCAAGCTCCCCCATAATTCGTTCTCCCCCTTTTTATGATGTCCCCAAATAGACAAATAAGAAGAGAAAAAAATGCAAATGGAGAATGTCACATGAAGAACCACTTTCTCTTTTTGAATTTTCAAAGTTTAGCTTACAAAAGTAAACAACACAGAATCACACCATGGAAAGCACACTAAGACAACCAAGTCAATGGAAGCGAAATTGTAGGGGTGTGAACAAATTCTATAGGACAATCAATGGATACTAACATAACTGTTGATGTAAAAAAATTGATTATATCTAATTATTTAATCACAGATAAAATAAATGAGACAAAGAAGTTTTAAAGTGGTGCAGCCTTATAAGAATGGCCTACGTCCACTTTTTCTGTTATTGATGACTGTTTGGGAATTCTCGATTACAAGTTCAATCAAGAAATTCCGGCCCCTCTACAATGAGGGTAATACAATGTATTTATAGCCCTAAGGATGTAATGTGAAAGGGTAATACATTCAATGCGGTACATGTGAAAGGGTAATACATTCAATGCCCCTTAAGTGTATACATCTGAATGATAAGTGTTTAATGAACAGTCAAACTGTTGGTTATCCTGCTATTAATGCTTTGTTAGAGGTGCAACTCAGACCGCCTAAGCTGCTCAGACCGCCTAAGGTCCTCGGTAATCAAAAGTTCCTTAAGACTCAAAAGTTCCTCGGAGAGTTCTTGTAGGTCGGAGCGTCTGGGTTCCTCGGGGATGCAGTGTTCCTCATTGTAGTATGGTTCCTCGGAGCGTCTGAGTTCCTCGGAAGTGTTTGTTGTTACCATGTAGATTGCCACGTGTCTTCACTCGATTGAGCCATGTCAGAAAACTAAATTTGGTGTCAACAGATGCTCCCAATGTTTCATAGTTCGAAATTTGAGGAGTGTGGAACATTCTTTCTCGGAATATGGTAGTTTTAAATGGTCCTCTTGATTTTTAGGAGTGTTTCCTTTGTATTTATTTTTCCTTCCAAATTCGTAGAATCAGGATTTTTTGAATTTTTATAATCGCCTCGATCTTCGCGTACTTTTTTGTCCTTCTAGCCGCCGGTAGCGTAATCGTTTCTTTTTATAATCATTAACTTTATCGTTTCCCAAGATAAGGTATTTAAGCGTCACAAACAATCCCATCGTCTTCTACTTTTTCAAATTTATATCTTCGAGTTTTCCATTGTCTTACTCTCTTGTGCGTTGATCCTTTTCATCGTTCATTGTTAACAAATCCACTCTTTTTTTGTAAGATCTTCTTCCTTCTTCTTCATTTCCTTTATTCATCATGGTTTACCTTGTTGAATCTCTTGATAAATTTCGTTCTGATTTTTCTATTCCTTCATGGGTTGTTCTCGAGGAACTTTCTGAACCTTCCGATTATTTTCGTTTGGCTGAGGGACATTGGTTCCCTAGTCTCTTTATTGCTGAATGTGGCTTTTCTTTTCCTCCAAATCCTTTATGTCTGGAATTCTGTCAATATTTTGACGTTGTTCCTGCAAGAATAGCCCCCAATACATGGAGAATAGTTAATGGGGTTCATAGACTAAATCAAATTCATGGAACTCGCATAGGAATTCCAGAAATCATGTTTTGTTATAGATGGGCTGTTGGTGATAATACTTTTTATTTAAAAACTAGATTTTTAAATAGGGCTTTAGTGGTCAATCTCCCGGATGCCAATAGGGACTATTTTGAGCACGGGGTTGTTATAAAAAATTGGGAACATGCTCCTTTATCTGGAGATGAAGTGTATCAGGGTCCCAGATGCCCTCCCTATGACAATGGGAAAGGTTATTTTTATTTTATTTATTTTGAGATTATGCTTCCCTTATGTTTGATAAAATGTGTCACTGATATTTTAATGTTTATTTATTTGCAGTTGACAGTAAAAGAAAATGTCCAAAAGAGGAAGACGTTAATATAAGGCACTTGAAACTTATCTGGAGTTTGCATCAGACTGTTGTCGACGAGCATATTAGGTCAGCTTCATATCTGCTTCAGTACAAGAGTTACACATCCTCTTTTACTGCTCGTCCGGTGATAACCGACGCAGAACCAGTACCAGCCTCTACCAGTTCTTCGCCTGAATCACATATTCCTTTGAGTGAAAAGATGAAGAAAAGAAGACCTCACACCCTTTTTGAGAAACCTGCCTCTGGTGCTGGAGAGGCAAAAAGAAGTAATCATGATGTCCCAGAAGGGATAAAGAAAATTGATGCAGCCCCTCCGGCTGCTCCTGTGAAGGTTGCCGAGAAGCTTCCAGTGGCCCCGAGCAAGACTGATGCTCCAAAAGAAGTGATTATCATATCATCGACCAAGAGTTCCTCCTTGGTCAAAACTATTCCTGTTCCCCCGAGGAAGATTAAGAAAAGCTCCTCGGTCAATTTGGCTAAAACCATCTCTCAGCCCCCAACTACTGGAACTAGTGTTCCTACTTTTGTTCCCCCGAGCTCTGCCATGAGCTCGGTGAAGACTTGGATCATTCCCAAGATCCAAGGTATTGAAGAAAACCTTTCTCGGGACATGGTTACCCCATTGGCTGCTCGCCATATTGCTTCTGTAAGTCTTATTATTTTGAACTTTTCACTTTTCCTTTATTATATCTGTCTCTGACTTGCTTTCATTTTCTTTTCACAGTTGGTGAGCTGCTTTAATACAATTTTGAACAAAGATGAAGCTATTAAAGCTTCAAGCTCCTCATCTGGTGGGGAGGAAGCTCTGATGGGTCTGACGCGGTCTTTGGAAGATTCTCGTCAGAAGCATGATGCTGACAAGGCTTCTTGGGAGAAGAAACTTACCTCAACCGAGCAGGAGAAGGCTCAAGTTGTTGAAGTCTCCAAGGGGTTGGAGAAAAAAATAAATGATTTAGAGAAGAAGAATAAAGAGCTCGAAAGGAAGCTCAAAAATGTTAGGGAGCTTGAAAATAAGCTCAAGGTTGCTGAGGAGGAGTTGGGTCAACTTCGGGAAGTAAGTCGGAAGAAGGAAGAAGTTGATACTAAACTGAAGGCTACTGAAAATCTTCTGTCCGAGAAGCTTTCCTCGGAGAAGTTAAATAGGAAATTGGCTGTGAAGAAATCTTTCAGCGCTGGCTGGGATAAAGGGTGGAACAAAGGCTTGGCTGCCATGATGTCGCAAGTAGAATACGGAAACCTCAAATACTTTAGAGATGGGTGGGTCGCTGCTCTACAAGAGATGAAAGTTGATGAAACTTCTGAACTATTTCATCGGCACATCCCTGGTCCCCATCCAACTCCTGAAGACGAAGAAAAGGACAAAGCTGCCTCTGAGGAGTCTTCCATGGTGATGGGAGATTAAGTTTCTCATCCCCCAGCCATCCAGCCTACTAACGAGGAACTTCAGCAACTCGTTACTTCATCCAATCAACTTTCAGCGCTCCCCGATCAACTTACCTCCTCGTCCCAGCCTCCCTAGAAAGTTGTGGGAGACAAGGAAAAGGTGTAGAGTTATTCGGGTTTCTCTCTATTTTATTTTTCTTTGTCAAATGTAACCCTGAACATGTAACTCTGATCTTTGTGATATAATAAAATTTGAACTTTTGTTTATGCATACTGTTGTTTCCCCTTTTCATGCTCTGTTGGTACTCTTATTGATTATTGCTTTTTCTTCCTCTACTAGTTTATGGCCAGGATGGAATTATTGTCTGCTCATGATACAAAGCTGTTACGGCAATGCAATGAATATTTTAAGGCTGGCCACACAGATCTGAGTACAGCACAAATCGTCGACATCCTCGGCCAAGATGCTTCGGAACAGGCAATTGAAGCCTACCAATATTAGAAGTGTCTGCTTGATCGTGCAGTGGCCAATAATATAGCTTATTATGATATGATTGAGGATCTCCAAGGCACTCTTGAAGAACTTCAGCAACAATATAAGGAATCCACTGCCCTTTCGCACGAGGGGTACGAGAAGAAGTATCAGCAAATCATTGCCGATAAGGGATATGATAAACGATTTGTTGCTTATGATGTGAGGGAAAGAACTTTGAAAGCCGAGGTCGAGGAGCACAGGTAAATAGCCGAGTTGTTGGAGCAAGAAAAGAACAACTTGCAAAGAGAAGTATCTCAATTAAAATCTGCAGCTTCCACCTCAAATGCTTTAATCCCAGTGACTGATGAGGGATTCTCATTCTTGGAGGTCGAGAACGCCAACTTGAGGGATGAGTTAGAAACCTTGAAAAGAGCTGTCCCTTCTACATCTTCTCATGAACGAGCAAGAGCTCCTCGGGGATGAGGAAGAGCTGCTCAAATTCCTATCGAGGAACAGAGGACTCAATCTGCTTTAGAGAACCAGTCCTTCCAGCTGATGGCAAAGAAACAGGCATTGGCTGAGATGTCTAAGAAAATCAGGGACCTGGAAGAGCAGCTTTCTGCGCAGAAGTCTGTGTTAGAGAATAAAGAACTTTTTTATCAAAAATCTCCACGAGCAGTTGGAAAGATTGACATATCAATTCCACAAGCAGCCCAGGAAGTTCTGGATGGCTGGCTACAACGAGGCTCTCTACCACTTGGACGATCGTATCCAGAATGCAAATAATGAGAGCTACAAATAGGGATGGTTGAATGCCTTAGGTGTGCTGCAACTCGAACATGGTCATTACCTGTGGGATTATCATAATCCTGGGCTGCTCGACCTACCAGTGTCACCATTCAATCTTGATATGAGTTGGATCCCTGCTCGGGCCATCCCTCGATGTCTGATTTCTAAATACCTCGGTGATCACAATCTCCACTCCAATGTCGAGATATCTCATCACGAGCACCTACTAGATCGACCATCTGTGATGAATATTAGGATGTTAAAAGATCTTAACTTCATAAATTCTCCTCTTGCTTTAAATGATCCACCTGCTGGCGAGGAGCCTGTTTCAAAAGCAGAGGGGAAGAAACCAATAGAATAGGAATATTGATGTAATAAATTTGTATTTCATTCCTGATGTATTTTGTTCTACATTTAATGAAATAATTTTATTTGCAAATCTTGACTGCCATTGTCTTGTAACACTTTACATTTGTGTATGTGTATTTATTAAAAAGATAATAATATTGTGTTATTTGTCGATCAACTTATTGTCGAGTAATTTGAATTTGTGGTAGTCACTTGGCAAAAATGATGTTTTGTTTCTCGACCAACTTAGTAGTAATTTAAAAAGTTACGAGTATAAAATTTTTTTCTCGATCACTTTCTCGTATTCATAAAATATTTTCGACCAATCAAGGTCGGTACATTTTCCTTTTCGACCAACTACAGTTAGTGGGTTTTTATTCCCGACCATCCATAGTTAGTGGATTTTTTCTTAACGAGAAACTTTGGCCCTTTTTGGAATAGTTGTACCTCCCGACTAACCTTAGTTGGCTTTTTGAGAATATATTTACTTCCTGACCAACCTTAGTTGGCATTTTTAGGAATACTTTTACTTCCCGAGGAATACATTTACTTCCTAACTAACATAAGTTGGCATTTTTAGGAATACATTTCCTAACCAACATAAGTTGGCATTTTTAGGAATAGTTTTACTTCCCGTAGGAATACACTTACTTCCTAACCAACATAAGTTGGCATTTTTAGGAATACATTTCCAAACCAACATAAGTTGGCATTTTTAGGAATAGTTTTACTTCCCGTAGGAATACATTTACTTCCTAACCAACATAAGTTGGCATTTTTAGGAATACATTTCCTAATAAACATAAGTTGGCATTTTTAGGAATAGTTTTACTTCCCGTAGGAATACATTTACTTCATAACCAACATAAGTTGGCATTTTTAGGAATACTTTTACTTCCCGAGGAATACATTTACTTCCTAACCAACATAAGTTGGCAATTTTAGGAATACATTTCCTAACCAACATAAGTTGGCATTTTCGGGTTTCCCGACCAACCTTAGTTGGCATTTTCGAGAATAGATTTGAGTAGTCCGAGTTTTGCTATGGCGTTTTCGAGAATAGATTTGAGTAGTCCGAGTTTTGGTGAGTAGTGTGTAGCACTAGTATTTCGCAAAAAATTTCCAACAAAAGTAAAGAACTGGGCAAAGGGTTGTCACTTTATTCATACTGATAAAACTGCATTACATGAGAGTTTACATTACTGATAATATTTGCGCAAGTGTTCTGCATTCCATGCATTCTTAAACTCCTCCCCCTCTAAAGTTTCTATTCTGTATGTCCCTGGTCGAACAACTTCTTTAACTCGGTAGGGTCCATGCCAGTTTGCTTCCAGTTTGTTGTGCTTTTGAATCACCTTCTTTAGCACATAGTCTCCTTCTTTCAAGTCACATTTCTTCACTCTCTTGTTATAGAACAAAGCTGTTCGCTGCTGGTAAGCAGCATTTCTAATGTCTGCTTCTTCCCTAACCTCCTCGAGCATGTCCAAGTCTAACCTTCTCATTAAATCGCTGACAGGGGAATTGAAATTCAGTATTCTGTGTGTTGGGAGACCCAATTCGGCGGGTATAATAGCTTCACTACCAAATGCTAGCATATATGGAGATTCCCCTGTTTCTACTCGGGGAGTAGTTCGGTAAGCCCATAGTACTGATTGTAGCTCGTGGATCCAATTTTCTTTCGCATCATCCAGTCTTTTCTTTAAGCCATTCAGCAGCGTTCTGTTTGTTACTTCAGTTTGTCCATTGCTTTGAGGATAGCCTGGTGCTGAGTGGATCTTTAAAATATTTGACTGATGACAATAGGCAGCGAACTCCTCGTTGTCAAATTGTATTCCATGGTCTGTGATGAAGGCATAAGGAAGACCATATCGACAGATGATGTTTTTCCAAATAAATTGGTACACCTTGTCATACGTCATATCAATGAGAGGCTCAGCTTCAACCCATTTAGTAAAATAATCCACAGCGACCACGAGATACTTAAATCTTCCTCTGGTCGTCGGCAGTGGCCCGACCAAATCTATTCCCCATATGGAAAATGGCCAAGGGGAAGTAATGGGTGTCAATAATGCTTGGGGAGTTCTTCGAATGGAAGAGAAACGCTGACACTTATCACATTTCTTAGCGTAGGCTATACAATCAGCCCTCGTCGTTAGCCAGTAGTATCCTTACGTCATCACCCTTTGCAAAAGAGTCCGACCTGCTACATGGGCTCCACAAGACCCTTCATGGACCTCTTCAATCAAATCTTTCACCTCGGTGGGATGTACACATCTCTGCAAACCTGCTATAACTCCTCGTCTATATAGAATACCGTTGGTCAGTACATAACGAGCATCCTTAAACCTTAATTTCTTGGTTGCAAGTTTGTCAGTTGGTAATTCCCCTTTCTCAATATGTGCCCTGATGGGATCCATCCATGATGATCCTAAATCGAGGGTAATAAAGTTCATCGTCAAATCTTCATCTATACTTCGACCAGCTAAAACTTCAATTGGGATTGTTCTTTATAGCTCGATACGAGTAGCTGATGCTAATCGAGCTAGGGGGTCTGCTCTCGCATTCTCCATTCTTGGTATTCTGACCAGTTGAATAGCAGTAAATTCCGATACCAGTTCCTTTGCCTTTGCATGATATCTGATCATTAATTCTCCTTTGACTGCATATACTCCCATCATTTGGTTTATGATCAATTAAGAGTCACTGAAGACAATAACCTGTTCTGCCCCCATGGTTTTTGCCAAACTAAGACCTGCAATCATGGCTTCATATTCAGCCTCATTATTCGAAGCTTTGAATTGGAAACATAGGGCGTATTCCATGTCGACCTCGTCCAGACTGTTCAAAACTATCCCCGTGCCACATCCTGTAGTGCAAGATGAACCATCCACGTACAGACTCCATATAGGTAACTCGTCTTCAAATTACTGATCTGACAGAGTTCCTCGGTGGAAATTTTTTTGCTTCCTTTCACCATCTCCTGATATTTCTTGTTGTTCATCGTTCATCTTTTCTTGCCCTTTTACCAACCTAAGCTGGTCTGGGCTTGAATTTGATGATCCTGTAACATCTACTTGCCCATTTACCAAGCTAAGTTGGTATGGGCTTGCATTTGATGATCCTGTAACATCCACAGGTTGATCAGCGAGCAACTTTTGCTCCTCGGGGGTATCAGGATAGGTGAACTATGCTATAAAATCTGCTACCGCTTGCCCTTTTAGCGATGATCTGGGTTCATAAACTATATCATATTCACCGAGTTCTATTGCCCAGCACATCAATCTTCCGGACTTTTCTGGTTTATGAAGGGCTTGACTCAATGGCATATCAGTATATACTACTATGGTATGAGCTTGAAAGTATGGCTTCATTCTTCTACTTGCCTCGATCAATGCTAGTGCCAATTTTTCCAGCCTTGGATATCTGATCTCTGCTCCTTGGAAGGCCTTACTTGTATAGTAGATTGGTTTTTGTACTCCATTCTCCACTCTTATCAATGTTGAACTGACTGCATTCTCGGACACTGCCAGATACAAGTATAATTTTTCTCCCATCACTGGCCTGGATAACAGTGGAGGTGCTCCCAAATATTTCTTCAAGTCTTGGAAAGCCTTCTCACATTCATCATTCCACTCAAAAGTCTTTCGGAGCGTCTTGAAGAATGGGAGACATCGATCAGTTGCTCGCGATACAAATTTGTTGAGTGCTGCTACTCGTCCTATAAGACTTTGCACCTCTTTCTTCGTCGTTAGGGATCGCAGCCCTAACAGAGCTTTGATTTTTTTAGGGTTAGCTTCAATGCCTCGCTGATTGACAATGTACCCGAGAAACATACCTTCTCGTACTCCAAATGTGCACTTCATCGGGTTCAACTTCATTTGATATTTATCCAGTTGATCAAAGGTTTGGCCTAAGTCAACTAGATGATCGGCAGCTTTCTTGCTCTTTGTCAGCATATCGTCAACATAGACTTCCATATTGCAACCGATTTCTTCAGCAAAGACTTTGTTCATCAGCCGCTGATATGTCGCACCTGCATTTTTTAAACCAAAAGGCATAACATTATAACAATAAGTTCCCCTAGGGGTAATGAAAGAAGTACTCTCCCTGTCTTCAGGTTTCATTTTAATCTGGTTGTAACCAGAATAAGCATCCATGAATCTCAGCAGCTCGTGTCCCGAGGTAGCATCCACTAGTTGATCAATTCGGGGCAGCGAAAAATGATCCTTTGGGCATGATTTGTTGAGGTCGGTGAGTCTACACACATCCTCCATTTGTTGTTCTTATTTTTCACCATCACCACATTTGCTAACCAGTCTAGATATTTAACATCTTCAATAAAACAAGCTTTCTGGAGCTTCTCGACTTCCTCCTGTATAGCTTGATTCTTCTCGGGACTAAATACTCTTCTTCTCTATTTCACAGGCTTGATCTCCTTATTCACATTGAGTTCGTGATATAAGAAATTTGGGTCTATCCCAGGCATATCCTCATGACTCCACGCAAAAGTTTGCTTTCTGCTTCTTAGGAAAGTTATCAATTCCTGTTTTAGTGAGGCTTCCAACGACGAACCTACTTGAGTAGTTCGTTCAGGGTGCTCGTCGTCCAGGATGATGTTTTCAGTAGCTTCCACCACTTGACCCTTCACGAGTTGCGACTCATCTCTAGGATCCAATGTTTTAATTTTTGCACCTTCATCCACTTGATCGGTGATGGTCTTTTTCCTTGACTCCTCCATTTCCTCTTGCTCGGCGGATGAATAATAGCATTCCCGAGCTACTTTCTGATCACCTTTAACAACTCCTACTCCAAAATTTGTTGGAAATTTTAGGCATTGATGTATCGTAGATGGTACAGCCTCGAACTTCTTCAATCCTACCCTTCCCATGATGATATTTTATGATGACTGAACATTCTTATCCATCACGAAGAAGCGTATTCTTTCTGTTCGACAAGCAGGCCATGTACCAATGAATATATCCAACTTAATCGTCCCAAGTGGAAATACTTTCTCGCCAGCAAAATCGAGGAGGGGTCTATGATAAGGCTCCAGTTGAGATAGCTTTAGATTTAAACTGTCGAAGCATGAGTAGAACATAATGTCTACCGAGCTACCATTGTCTACCAGTACTCTTGAAATCATTACCTCCTTCATCCTCATTTTGATCACCAATGGGTCATCATGAGGATATAGAACACCTGCGAGGTCGTTCTTTCAGAAACCAATGACCAATTTCTCTTTGATCACCTTTCTCGGGCGATCTTCCTCAGCTATATTTATTCGTTGAATGTATGATCAAGCTTGAGCCTCACAGAGGTAAGCTTTTCTTTCGGCAGTAAGGTCTCCTCCTCCTGCATCTCCACTTGTAATAACATTACAGTCAAATGACCCAAAGCGTATTGAAAATACCTCACATTCTGGATGCCTTGGTCTCGTGGGAAGATCGGGGTCGTCTTCTAGATCAACATCATGGTCTCTCTTCTTGTTCTCCTCTGCTCGACGAGGAGATCTAGGCCTCTCTCTTGCTCGATCGTTGTTTCTTCTATCATTCCTCCGATCAACATACTTTGCCAGTTTTTCTCGTCTGATGAGTGTTTCAATCTCATTCTGAAGAGCTATGCAATTTTTAGTCATATGGCCATGATCTTTATGAAACTCGCAATATTTTGCCTTATTTCTCCTTTCGGGGTCTGCCTTCATTTTCTCTGACCAATTTAATTCCTCGTTGTTCTTGATTTCTTCTAGAACGTGGTTGATGTCTTTCTTCAAAGGAGTATAATTATCAAATTTCTTCAATACTTCCCATGACGACCTTGTTCTTGAATGTTTGTCACTACCATTGTTCTTATGCTCCTTCTTCTTAGCTTTATCACCTTCCACCTTAGTTTCTTTGGCATCCATATTCTTCTTCGCAACCATAGCCTCCTCAGCATTCATAATCTTGGCTGCCTTTCCCATCAGATCTGACATGGTTCTAGGCGGATCTTTAGCCAAAGTGTAGTACAACTTGTTGGGAAGTAATCCACTCATCAAGGCGGTAATCGCTGTCTTTTCCTCATAGTCAATGACTTCGAGCTTCTCGTTATTAAAACGAGTTATATAATCTCTGGTACTTTCACCAATTTTTTGTCTAACACTTAACGAATGTGCTACTCGTTTAACCGGCTTTGCCCCAAAACAGAAATTCCCAATGAATAACTCGGTCAGTTGAAAGAAAGTTGAGATCTTACCCCGAGGAAGATTATTATACCATATTTGGGCAGATCCAGTAAGAGTTCCCGAGAATGCTTTGCATCTCATCTCATCCGGAACAGCGTAGATGTCGGTTGCAGCTTGGTATTGTTCTATATGAAGGACAGGGTCTGTCTTTCCATCATATTTGGGGGTCACAACAGGTGATTTGAACTTTTATGGTGTTGGAAAATCTACAATGGCCTGGACAAAAGGTGTTCCTTGAACAAAAGTTCGTTGTAGAGGGTTCTTGGCCTTATCGATTTCCCCTAATCTATCCTCCAGCCTCTGAATAGAGCCTTTCCATGCATCATTTCTTTCCTCGGGCTTGTTGGTTCGAGCAACTGATCGCGTTGTTGTGGCTTCCTGGGATCTATCTTGACGAGCAGCTGGTCGCGACTGGGCAGATCCTTCCCTTAAGTCTGATGGTCGTCGAAATCTCCTTGATGCGTCTCTAGGAGGACTTTTGCTCCTCCTAGGACCTAATCGATCAAAAGGAGATACTCTGCTTAATCTTTCTAGAGCACTAGTCCTTTCTGGAGAGAGAGTGATACGTTGTTCAGTATCTGTGGCTCGTACTAACGAAGTTCGTCCAGGTTGATAAGAAAAATCTTCGGACTCCTCAATATGATAAGAATAGGTACGCCTAATACGTGAAGAAGGTAAACGGGTATTTCTTTGAATACTTCACGATTCTAAATGGGTTGGTGCACCGCCATGGAGGGTTCGTATCACTTGTCGCATAGTTTCTTGCATGACTGTATGGCCCTGGGCCAAATTTGTCATTATTCTAGCCAGATCTGGAATATTGGGCGGAGCAGATGGATTTGGAGGGCTTCCAGCGTTTCGATAGCTGGGTTCTGGAATATCAGCCATTTGTGATGAATTATTTTTTATGAAAAACGATATTACCAGTCGTTTCCCACAGACGACGTCAATCTGTTGATGTAAAAAATTAGATTATATCTAATTATTTAATCACAGATAAAATAAATGAGACAAAGAAGTTTTAAAGTGGTTCAGCCTTATAACAATGGCCTACTTCCACTTTTTCTGTTATTGATGACTGTTTGGGAATTCTCGATTACAAGTTCAATCAGGAAATTTCGGTCCCTCTACAATAAGGGTAATACAATGTATTTATAGCCCTAAGGCTGTAATGTGAAAGGGTAATACATTCAATGATGTACATGTGAAAGGGTAATACATTCAATGCCCCTTAAGTGTATACATCTGAATGATAAGCTTTTAATGAACAGTCAAACTGTTGGTTATCTTGCTATTAATGCTTTGTTCGAGGTGCAGCTTGGACCGCCTAAGCTGCTCGGACCCCCTAAGCTGCTCGGACTGCCTAAGGTCCTCGGTAATCAAAAGTTCTTCGGTACTCAAAAGTTCCTCAGAGAGTTCTTGTAGGTCGGAGCGTCTGAGTTCCTCGGGGATGCAGTGTTCCTTATTGTAGTATGGTTCCTCGGAGCGTCTGAGTTCCTCGGAAGTGTTTATTGTTGCCATGTAGATTGCCACGTATCTTCACTCGATTGAGCCATATCAGCAGACTAAATTTGGTATCAACAATGACATATGTGCACGATGAAATATCGGATACTCCTAATGAATGTACTCAATCTCGTCCTTAGGTGTAAAAGAGGTGAATTTAACTGAAATTGACTTAACCAAATCGCCAATTCAAAGTCTAACATGATTTTCACACCAATAACACCCAAAACTATTTACTGCTTTTTCAAGACGGTTTTCAAAAAGTGCAAAACCGTTAACAAAATTTCCAACCAATCTCCCTCATGGATATGAATGAACATAAACAATTAAATAGGTTGGCCCAATTTTGCAGCTCTTTTAAATGACGTTGGCCAATTTTATAAGTGCCATGCTTTTTAAGGTATTTTTAAACGGAGGCATTTCTCGCAAATATTATTATTCTTTCGCAACCCTCTTCCCATTTTTCACTCATCAAAATTTTATTAAATAAAAGTCCTTACTGAAATCGGAATAACATGCACCTCTTCAATTGTCAAGTTTTATTGCATTTTGTTCATTGTATAGGCAGAATTGAGATGAAAACACTGCCTAACATGGGATAAGACAAGCACAATAATCAACCGGATTCATGTACGAGTGCAATAAAGGAGATAAGGACCAAAACATGTAGAAATATATCACTAAACACATCTCAATGGCATCAAAACACTATAAAGCACATGATGAAATAAAGTGGTGTATCTAGTCACTACCAAACTATAACGTGAAAGATGGAGATGATGTGGTGGCTTTGGTCATCCTAAATGTCTAACCATAAAAGGTGCAAATAAATTACAAAAAACTTTTTGACTTTTCATTTTTTCTTAAAAAGAATCGAAAATATTTTTGAACTTTTCATATATTCCTAAATAACTAAAAACTTTTTGTATTTTTCAAAGAATAAAGAATAATGCAATATACAAAATGATACAAAAGAGACGGTCTAGTAATAGTAATCAGATTATATAAACATGAAAAATGCATCCTACTCTAGACATGGAAATACCCCCCAGTCAATTGTGCAAATTCCTAAAGACTTATTAAGACTCTCGAATCAAAGGGCCTCTAAAGACTTCATCATAATATCGGCTAACTGAAGGTCAGTAGACACAAAACTCAAGGATACAACATTTTCCTCTATAAGATCATGAATAAATTGCTCGTATATCCTAATGTGCTTTGTGCGTGAGTGCTGGATAAGATTGCGGGATATGTGTATCGTGCTAGTGTTATCACAGGAAATGGTCATGGTGTCTTTTGATATCCCATAATCTTTCAGCATCTGCTTCATTCACAGAAGTTACGTGCAACAACTCCCGGCTGCTATATACTCTGCCACAGCAGTGGATAAAGATATGGAGTTTTGCTTCTTGCTCAACTAAGAGACAAGAGCATAACCAAAATAGAAACACCCACTAGAAATGATCCTACATCCATCTGCATCCCCAGCCCAATCGACATTCGAATAGGCGAACAAACGGTCATTCGTATCAAAGGAATACCAAATGCCAAAGGAAAGAGTCCCACTTACATATTTGATAATACGTTTTAGAGTGAGTAAGTGTGACTCTTTGGGTGATGCCTGCTATCACGCACAGACTCCAACACTAAAGGTGATGTCGGGACGAATATAAGTAAGGAAGAGAAGACTGCCTATCATACTTCAATACAAGGTTTTCTCAACGTCCTTGCCTGAAGTGTCCTTACTAAGCTTTGTTAATGTGCTCATGGGAGTACGTACATGCTTATCGGAGTTCAAACTAAATTTCTTCACTAGGTCTCTATCATACTTAGATTGGGAGATGATCATCCCATCCTCTAGCTGACGAACCTAGAGTCCAAGGAAGAATGTAAGCTCACCTATGATCATCTCAAATTCACTCTTCATCTCTTCCTCAAAGTGATGAGCATGCTGGGAGCACGTGGATCCAAAGACTATGTCGTCCACATAGACCTGGGCAACCAAAATAGCACCGTAAATTCTCATAACAAATAACATCATATCAACTCCCCCCCCCCCCCCCCTTAAAGCCACGGGCTAAAAGATAGGAATTAAGCCTCTCGTACCAAGCAAAGGGAGCTTGCTTGAAACCATACAAGGCTTTCCTCATATAGTAGACGTGTTCAGGATTCTTAGGGCCTTCAAACCCTTTTGGTTGTTCCACATAAACCTCCTCCTGTAGAATGCCATTCAGAAAGGCACTCTTGACATCCACTTAATATAGCTTGAAGTGCAGATGACACGCGATGGCTGATAGAAAGAAAATTGCTTCTCTATGTATATTTTTGTGTCGTTGTTGCAACTTCTTTATCCATCAAAAATTCCCTTGAACCTACAAAATATAACAATCTAAAGTATAGCGGGAAGTAAGAGTATCAATCCACTTTCTAGGGAGTAAAGCAAATGGAACAAATTCAATTGTAATTCACTTTTTATTTTCTTTTTGTGCTTTTTCACTTTTCTAATTTTTTTAGCTTTTTCAATATTAAAATAATAAGGTGAGGTGAGGTTTAAACTAATCTAAACTAAAGTGTAAATAACTAACCAGAAAGTAACTAAAATGAAAATTAAGGTCTAAACTAAAATAAAAGATAAAGTGAGGTAAATAATTGTGAGAACAATCAAGGAGTGGGTTTACACCACAAATTTTAGTTATTCTAATTAATTAATTTAATTATTTGAATTTTTCCAAATTAATATCAAAATTACAAACCAACTCTGGTTACAAGTGTAATTATAATAGTAATCTTTTAGAAAGTTAATTTTAACACCCCACAACTCTAGAAAAATATATCCACACTCCTTTTAATTAATCACCCGCTAGGATCGATCCATTAGAATTTATGTCAATCTTATAAAATAAATTTAGAGTTGAAATTGTAATTATAATACACCACTTAAGAAATCCCTATCTCTAGTTCGAATCTAAAATGGGTATTATCACTAGAATTTCGATTTTCTCTCGAAAATCATTTACCCTCTCTCGAGGCGTAAATTTAAGGGTGAGGGATCAAAATTAACATTTAAAGGGACTTTTCAAGTAATTAAACTAATAAAAATAAAATAACATCAAATAAGGATTTTACCCCACCCCTTGAAAGAGGATTTAGCCTAACATGATATTAAACATGACAAAGCTACTAAAATAAAAGAGAAGAGAATAGAACAAGCAAACCAAATCTCTTTGAGAAAGTTGAACTCCACTCTTCCAATTTGAAGCATACACCTCTTAATTGAGCATCCAAGTGATATAAAATTAAAATATCCATTCAATTAATTCTCTTACAATATTTAATCTCACAAATATCTAAAATAAAATAAAAAGGAAAAACTATTTACAAATTGGTGTTTATCTCTCTACAATTCTCTCTCTAAAATTCCTATCTAAAAACTCTTTTCTATTTGATGAGTCTTCATCTTCATTTATAGTAGGCATGGATCATGGGGGTATTTTTGGGAATTGGCTTGGGTGTGCATGAGAATGGTAAGGGGAGCATGGGGTGTGAGGTCATTTGGGTGAGATGAGGAATAAAATCTGATTTGGTTTGAGGGGGTAATATGGGTAAAAGGGTAAAAGTGGGTTTAATTTGGCACATGTGGGTTATTGTCTTGCATTTGTTTGCTTGATTTGGTCTTGTTGGCTTTTGGCTTATGCAGGTAGAAGTCGTGCAAGGAGAATGAAATGGGTTTTGAATGGGAATTGGCAAAGTGGGTCTTGCAAATGGTTTGGATTGTACTTGGATAAGGGTTGAAGGTGGGATCGGTTCAGGTGGCCTGAGGTTGGTCTGATCGGAGGTCGCTGGCGTGCGCGTCGGCGGCAGGTGGCAGCGGTCGGAGTTGGTGGTCGCGGGCTTGGGAAGCATAAGGGGCAGAGGTGGCGATCGGGGGTTTCGACCGGGAGGGGATATCGAGGAGAGAGTCCGAACATGACGCCGGAGCTGGGTTCCGCTGGCATGGAGCGAGAGAGGCGCTGGTTGCGTCGCCGGCGAGCTTGCGATGGGTCAATTCTGGTCGGGTTTGGGCGTGCGGTGGTCGCGGTGGGAGATAGGAATCGCCGGAAAGGAGGGTTAAGGGGGTAGAGATCCGGCGCCGGAGTTGGCAGCTGGATCGGAGTGGGGGTTTTAGTGGTTTGCAGCGGGTAAGGGGACGGCAGTGGTGTGGCTGGTACGGTGATGGAGGTGAGAGAGAGGGGGTATGTAAAGGTTTGTGGTTATGGAGGGATTTGAGAGAAGAGAGAGTGAGTGGGTGTTGGGTTGAGGAAGATGATGAGGGTGATGATTGTGTGGGTGAGGGTGCATGGAAGTTAGGTGTGACGGTGAGGGTGAGGGTGTATGATAAGTGTAGTTTAGTGGGTATAGGGTGAGGGTGTGCGTATTAATTTGAACCCCTTAAAAAATATAAACTAAAATTAAAATTAGGGATATATACCAAATAGTCCTTCGAACATTTTTTAATATTCATTTAGTTCAAGTTTTTTTATTTTGCCTCAAAAAGTCTTTTGCCACATATTTTGAAGAGGGAGTGCCGCTGGCGCGGACCTCTAAAAATAAGAGAATATTGAGTGATTGAGGGAGTAAATGGGTTAAATTAAAAATATGTGTCCTTTTTAAAAAATATACATTTATAGTAGGGATTATTCAATAATTGACCCTTAAAATTAATCTAAATTAAAAATTAAACAAAACTAAAAAAAATAAAAGTAAAATAAAATAGACACGACACGACACACTAAACAAACTCTAAAAAAAACTAAACGCAACTAAAATAAAAACTAATAACTAAAAAAACTAATTAATAACTACTTAAAAATATAAAATCCTATAAAATAAAATAAACAAAAATAAAAAAGATAAATCTAAAAAGAAATAAAAATAGAAATAGAAATCTATAAGACTAAAAACTAAAAGCCTAAAAAAATAAAATCTAATAAATTTAAAAATAAATGAAATCCTAAAAAAACTAATTCTAATAAAATAAAATAAAAATAATAAAAATAAAGATAAAATAGTAAATAAAACCTACAAATTCTAAATAATTCTAAAATAAAATCTAAAAAAATAAAAGACACTAAATAAAAATCTAAAAAAAATTAAAATAAAATAAAAAGGGATCAAACCAACACACACGGGGCTTGGGTGACGGTTTAGGGACAAGTTTAGGGTAGGCTAGGGTACGAGACAAGAGTATTAGCTCCATAAAATGCACAATTGCCTTGAAATACGCGTTTGAACACCACAACGTGCATTCGGCCTGCATAATAAACATTTAAGCACATAAGACCCATATTGTCGAGAATTAGCAACAAAAGTACATCTATTTTGGGTATAAATTGTACAGTTTGGGGTGCTTATCACACCACCCCCAAACAGAGCGCTGCTAGTCCTCGAGCAATAAGATAGAGAGAAAGAAAAAGATAAGAAACCAAAAGTGTACCACTTTCGCGGGCCCTTGCGATTGCACTTAGCATGTGCAACAAGCCTTTAAACCTATAGGTTGCCCTACAGGACGAGTTGTGTCTCGTGAGGGTTTGCAGGGAATATACCCACAAAATTCTTATTTGCAAAAATTTATTGAAAGGCAGTCAATCTCTTATTAGACGTAGAATAATCGCACAATCCATCATGAGATAAATGATTTCAGACATACAAGCTAGAATGTGTAAAAGTTTAGCTAAGTAAATACTCAAGGCACATCCTTCCTAAAACTCAACATGTGTAGTGTGAATCAGTCAAAACGG
The DNA here is from genome assembly GCA_949130495.1 of Sambucus nigra. NCBI lineage: Eukaryota > Viridiplantae > Streptophyta > Magnoliopsida > Dipsacales > Adoxaceae > Sambucus > Sambucus nigra. The sequence goes on along the minus strand of OX422211.1, from coordinate 432,501,477 downwards.
GTCGAGTATCACAAGAGTAATTCCTAGATTGCCTTGTCGGAATCAACGCTTCAACTTCAAATCTCACGGATATATCTCTCTCAATCAAACTCTCGAGATATGGGTAAGTGTACCGCTCTTGTGTGTGAGGAGGTGAGTAAATGTAAGCAAGTTCAAACGTCTCACACACACATAAGAAAGAACGAACAATAAGAAAGAAAAATGATCTCATGAAATGAATGCTAATCACTATAGTGAAAACGTCGAGTTATTCACCACATCGACTTTCATTCTCCCGAACACCTAAGGAAATATATGGATGATTATGGGTTAGGGAAAAATGAGATGGGAAGGATATGATGATATGATGGATGGGATGAGGTAGGTAGGATACTGATGTAGAATGGGATTGATGTGTGAAATGATGGATGGATGGTGTATATGCGATGTGAAATGGATGAAAATGGATGCGATAGAAGAGTGTACTATACTTTAGGCACAAATGTCTTTATTACATAAAAATTAACTACAAACTCTCTTTCTTTTCTTTTCTCTCTTTTTTTGGATTTTTCTTTTCTTTTTGCTAAAAAAAAATCTTCTTCTATATTTTCTATTTTCTCTATTTTTTTTCTTTGTTTTTCTCTCATTTTTCAAACCAACAATGAAGACATTTACATTTGAAATCACACTCTTTTTCTCAAAATGATGATGGTATATGAATGGAGTAATATATGGATGATGTGGGGAATATATGGGAATATGGAAGAACATGGGTGAAGTGAATGGATGGGAAGGTAATGGGTGATGGGTAAATGAAATGTGATATGGAAAAGTGGTAGGTGTATGGATGAAAATTTAGTATTCGGGACAAATTTCAAGACACGTATTTCCTACAACTCGAAAAAAATGTCATTCTCAATGATCAACCAAAAATGAAGAATAATGAGATCATACAACAATTAAATTGCGGACCCAAAGAAGTTGAATCAACTTGTGACTCGGAGATTGCGTAAAACACTCTGAAAGGGTGAAAGGCACAAATCTCACAAGTTAAAGTCTCCACTAGTGATCCTTAAGGTTCTCTTGGGAATTGTAGTACTCATCAACTCTAAATCGTAGTGACGTGATAAGTGCGCAAATTTTGTCGAGTCTAGGAATTCATAGTGCAACATGCCTTGTTACGTATTACATAAGCTATTTAGAAAAAAATATTCTCTAGCTTGATTCCTAGATTTTTGAAAGATGGATGATTGAAAATTCACATCAATGAGTGAGATGAAAGAAACTGCGCGAAATTTTAAAAATCAAGTTTAAAAATCAAAATTTTTCAAAAGAGGTACGATTTTGATAAAATTCCCCACCCCCAAACAAAAAGGAACATCGTCCTTGATGTTAGGTAAAATGATTTCTAAAATTGAGAACATAAGGTAGGAAAGAGATTACCAGAATGAACCGCTAATGAAGTGGAAAGATGTAGATAATAATAAACTTGAATAAATGATAAGAGAAAAAATGTGTACAAGTCTATAAGCATGAGAAAGCATAGGGTGATGCGAAAACACCACCCCCAAACAGGATAAGACTCATACCAGAAACGCGGGCTGCCTCCCGGTAGCGCTAAGTTTAATGTCTTCAGCCAGACCGATAAAATCTCACCCTAAGGATAAGAACAATGATGGCACAGGGCAGCAGAAAAATTGGGTGATGAAGATCACCCCCAAACAAGACTGAAGCGCCAATCTTGTTGGAAATAGGCTAAAAGGGTCAATGCACTTGTATAGCAAAGTGCATCACACGATGCAAAGCATCGGTGGACCATGGGTGGGTGGAGATTAGGGTAAAAGTGAGGGTGAACAGGTATCGATCTCGGGCCTTGTTGAGCTTAAAGGTGAGGGCAACAAGGGCCCTATAAGCATAGTGCTCTAGTTGGTGAAGGAGGCAATATGGTTTGGTAAGTGGAATGGGAATGGGATTATAAAATTCACACGACCATTCTATGAATGGACGATGGTAATGATCATGCCGTGACACACCAGGGAGCTATTGAGAAGAAAAATCAACACCACTAGGAAGTGGTGTGCATGGAGGAACAAGCTCGGTGTCACGGTGGAGAGTAGCACCAAAAATACTCTCATAAATGGTGGAGTATGGTTTTAGGTGAGGATCTAAAAATATAGATGGAAAATTGAACTACGTAAAATCAAGATCCAAACCAGGTGGTGGGGTGGAAAGGATAATGGGTGGGTCGGGTGGGACAAATGGTGTATCGGGTGGGATAAACGGTGGAGGAAGATGATCCAACTCAAGCGTGGGAGACACACACTCATTGGGAGGAGTAAAGGAATACTTACAAGGGAGTGTGGTTTCTAAAGATGGAGTTGTCAACTTCTCCACAAAGGCATCATTGGTGAATGTAGTGGGTGGGTAAGACGAGGCACCAATCTCAGAGATAGATGAATCACTAGAAATATGAGGCTTAAAATGAGCCATGCATAGTGGGACATCATCCATATCCGGATAGTTAGGAACTATCACGGATTCTATCTCGGGAAAATGGTGAGCACTCGTAGCCGGAGCTAACCTAGGATAAATTGGTTCCTCGGGAACACAAGGGTGAAGCTCGATAGGTGTAGACTCGGGCAATTTTTTGGATATAACGGGAGTGGGAACCTCAAGGTGGGGTTCATATGGACATGGTGGGAATTGATCAGGCTCACTAATGAAAGGAATGATCGTAACTTCGAGATTCTCGGGAGGATAGGGTTGGTCACACTCAAATTTCATGTCACAAGAGGACACATCATCGTCACACTTGGTGGCAACGATGGGTGGGGGCATGGGAATGTCCGACTCTCTCGCACACTCCAATTCCTTTAAATGTTGTTCAAGCCTTTGGAGAGCTTGAGTTTGAATTTGAGTGGCTCGCTCTTGCTCAAGGATGAACTTTTGCAAGAGGGTTTCGAGAGCGGATGTGGATGAAGGTGTTGGTGGAATGATGGGTGGTGGCGGTGATTGAGGTGGACACAACACGCTATTATCATGAGTGTATGGATAATACTCATATGAAGTGTGTGGGGTGGGGCCAAGTACATCATACACGAAAGGATTACTTTCGTGATGGACAAATGGTTGATACTCATGGGGTGCGTAGTGAGGGGACTGATCGTGAACAGGTGCATAAGGTTGCCATGATGACTGTTGGAACGTGTGAGGATCCACAACATGGGGTTGGGATACGTATTGTGTGGAAGGGTGATCAAACCTCCACGAATAGGTCGGGTACTCACACAACTCGGGATTGGGTATATAGGGAGAATAGGCCGAGGTGGGTTCCGGAACAGTGTCATATGGATACACATGTTCCATGGTGGATTCAGATGGATATGTAATGTAACGGCACTCATGGGACATGCGATCGGCATAATAACAATGGGTGCACAACAAGGGACGAGATACGTCGACATTTGACACCGAGGGTGATGGAATGGGTGGTGCGTGCATGGATGGGTCAAGAGTACCAACGGTACTCGTGAGAGAGGTGAAATCATGAAGAATATCATAAAGAGACCGCTCGGGATCACTCTCAGACGTGTCACGTGTCAATGAAAAATGGCCAAAGTAGTCCCGTAAAGGACGTTCTTCGGCCATGAGGAGAATATATATATATATATATTTGGAGTTTTTAAATTTTTTAAAAGGAAAGAAAATATTTTTGGATTTTTTCTAAAAAGGAAAGAAATAAAATTTTTTGGATTTTTCTATAAAAAGGAAAGAAAGAAAATATTTTTGGATTTTTGTAACATGAAAGAAGGAAAATATATATATATTTTTTTTGTTATAAAAATGAAAGAAAATATTTTTGGATATTTTTGGAAGAAAAGGGGGGGAATATGGACTATGTGAATATGTACGAACTAACTAAAATCGACCACCGAAAAATGGAATTGGACACACACACAAGTCAAGGATAAATCCTAACTAGCACATAGCCAATTTTTATCTTCAAAATTAGTGAGAGGGTAGTCAAATTTTAATTAAGTTCGTGGGCGATAAAAAATCACAGAATTATTTGAGTGATCGCCTTTGCAAAATATTCTCCTAGTGGGCTACCTAGTTGATTGATTTTACATTTAATGATGGCTAGGGTAGCACACAATGGTAAGCGAGTGAGTCGAGTGATGAAATCTCTTCTCATGAGTGACCGGGTGTAGGTTTTAGTAATTTACTTCATCACACCATTCAAAAAATAAATGCGAGAATTAAATCACACAAGAGCACACAAAAGAAATGACTCGCTAACAGGAGAGGCGTGAGGGTTTGAGAAATGTACCTCCCACGGTTTTTACGCCGTGGGGTGCCGAAAATTTTGAGTCGACCGGGGGGAGATCACGCATATCTCAGTCGTCCCCGGGAGTCCTACCGACCCAAGATAGATAGGCTTCTAAATCCTCTCCAATGGACGCCCTCTCTCTACCTTGTCCGGTTTTCCTATCACGCTTTTCAATTATTAGAATTTTAAATGAGAAATAAATGGTGTCCTATGCACCGCAATACAAGCCAAATAATAATAAAAAAGTCCTAATACAATCCTTCTAATAAAATGCAAAAATGGTACTAAAAAAATACAGTACAAGTGAATCACAAAATGGAATCCGCTCCGAGCTTCACAATCCCAAGAATGGCAACGGCGCCATTTGATAGAAAGAAAATTGCTTCTCTATGTATATTTTTGTGTCGTTGTTGCAGTTTCTCTATCCATCAAAAATTCCCTTGAACCTACAAAATATAACAATCTAAAGTATAGCGGTAAGTAAGGGTATCAATCAACTTTCTAGGGAGTAAAGCAAATGGAACAAATTCAATTGTAATTCACTTTTTATTTTCTTTTTGTGCTTTTTCACTTTTCTAATTTTTTTAGTTTTTTCAATATTAAAACAATAAGGTGAGGTGAGGTTTAAACTAATCTAAACTAAAGTGTAAATAACTAACTAGAAAGTAACTAAAATGAAAATTAAGGTCTAAACTAAAATAAAAGATAAAGTGAGGTAAATAATTGTGAGAACAATCAAGGAGTGGGTTTACACCACAAATTTTAGGTATTCTAATTAATTAATTTAATTATTTGAATTTTCCCAAATTAATATCAAAATTACAAACCAACTCTGGTTGCAAGTGTAATTATAATAGTAATCTTTTAGAAAGTTAATTTTAACACCCCACAACTCTAGAAAAATAGATCTACACTCCTTTTAATTAATCACCCGCTAGGATCGATCCATTAGAATTTATGTCAATCTTATAAAATAAATTTAGAGTTGAAATTGTAATTATAATACCCCACTTAAGAAACCCTTATCTCTAGTTCGAATCTAAAATGGGTATTATCACTAGAATTTCGATTTTCTCTCGAAAATCATTTACCCTCTCTCGAAGCGTAAATCTAAGGCGAGGGATCAAAATTAACATTTAAAGGGACTTTTCAAGTATTTAAACTAATAAAAATAAAATAACATCAAATAAGGGTTTTACCCCACCTCTTGAAAGGGGATTTAGCCTAACATGATATTAAACATGACAAATTAATAATCAAAGCTACTAAAATAAAAGAGAAGAGAATAGAACAAGCAAACCAAATCTCTTTGAGAAAGTTGAACTCTACTCTTCTGGCGTGCTCGCCGGCGGCAGGTGGCAGCGGTCGGAGTTGGTGGTCGCGGGCTTGGGAAGCATAAGGGGCAGAGGTGGCGATCGGGGGTTTCGGTGGGGAGGGGAGATCGAGGAGAGAGAGAGTTCGAACACGACGCCAGAGCTGGGTTCCGTCGGCAGGGAGCGAGAGAGGCGCTGGTTGCGTCGCCGGCGAGCTTGCGATGGGTCGGTTCCGGTCGGGTTTGGGCGTGCGGTGGTCGTGGTGGGAGATAGGAATCGCCGGAAAGGAGGGTTAAGGGGGTAGAGATCCGTCGCCGGAGTTGGCAGCTGGATCGGAGTGGGGGTTTTAGTGGTTTGCAGCGGGTAAGGGGACGGCAGTGGTGTGGCTGGTATGGTGATGGAGGTGAGAGAGAGGGGGTATGTAAAGGTTTGTGGTTATGGAGGGATTTGAGAGAAGAGATAGTGAGTGGGTGTTGGGTTAAGGAAGATGATGAGGGTGATGATTGTGTGGGTGAGGGTGCATGGAAGTTAGGTGTGACGGTGAGGGTGAGGGTGTATGATAAGTGTAGTTTAGTGGGTATAGGGTGAGGGTGTGTGTATTAATTTGAACCCCTTAAAAAATATAAACTAAAACTAAAATTAAAATTAATCTAAATTAAAAATTAAACTAAACTAAAAAAAAATAAAATAGACACGACACGACACACTAAACAAACTCTAAAAAAAATTAAACACAACTAAAATAAAAACTAATAACTAAAAAAATTAATTAATAACTACTTAAAAATATAAAATCCTATAAAATAAAAGACACAAAAATAAAAAAGATAAATCTAAAAAGAAATAGAAATAGAAATAGAAATCTATAAGACTAAAAACTAAAAGCCTAAAAAAATAAAATCTAATAAATCTAAAAATAAATGAAATCCTAAAAAAACGAATTCTAATAAAATAAAATAAAATAAAACTAATAAAAATAACGATAAAATAAAAATAAAATAGTAAATAGTAAATAAAACCTACAAATTCTAAATAATTCTAAAATAAAATCTAAAAAAATAAAACGACACTAAATAAAAATTAAAATAAAATAAAAAGGGATCAAACCAACACACACGGGGCTTGGGTGACGGTTTAGGGACAAGTTTAGGGTAGGCTAGGGTACGAGACAAGGGTATTATCTCCATAAATTGCACAATTGCCTTGAAATACGCGTTTGAACACCACAACGTGCATTCGACCTGCATAATAAACATTTAAGCACATAAGACCCATATTGTCGAGAATTAGCAACAAAAGTACATGTATTTGGGGTATAAATTGTACAGTTTTGGATGCTTATCAATGGCGAGTAGTAAACGAACGGACTCAAGCCTCGTAACAAGAGCAAATGTCTCGTCAAAGTCAACACCCTTTATCTGTGTGTAGCCTTGAGTGACCAACCTAGCTTTGTTACGAATAATAGTACCATTTTTATCCATTTTATTCTTGAAAATCCACTTGGTACAAATCACGTTAGTCTCACTAGGTCGAGGGACATGTTCCCAGACATCATTCTTTCTAAATTGAATCAACTCATCCTGCATGGCAGATATCTAGTGTTCATCCTTAAGAGCTTCTTTGTGATTCTTGGGCTCAACTTTAGACGTGTAGAAGACATGGATAACAAAGTTCTCTAGATGAGCACGAGTTTTAACCCCTAGGGTGGAATCTCCAAAAATAATAGTAGGCTTATGACTCTTGCGAACCAAAGCAGGTGTGTCCCCTAAGACAGGAGTAGGGTCCACCCTGTGTGTGGGAGGAACAATGGGATTATCAAAAGAATGTGCGCCATCCTCACACAATTGGTTGGGGTCAACTAATGCCAGAGGTTTGTCATCTTGCACGATGACATTAATTGACTCCATAACCCTATATATGCTCAGGTTAAAAACTCGGTATGCGCTACTGTTCGATGAATATCCTAATAGAATTCCCTCATCGCTCCGGGAGTCAAACTTTCCTAGTTTCTCTATATCCCATAATATGTAGCATTTACTCCCAAAGACACGAAAATATGCCAGGTTGGGCTTATTTCCAGTCCACAATTCATAAGGCATCTAAAGTGTATGTGGATGCAAGTAAACCCTATTTACCGTATGGTAAGCGGTAGACACCGCCTCTGCCCAAAATCTCCTAAAAATGTTACAACTAAGAAGCATAGATCTAGGCATTTCCTGAATCGTCCGATTTTTTCTCTTAACAATCCCATTTTGCTAAGGTGTATTTACAGCTGAAATTTCATGTTTGATCCTAAGTCTATCATAGTAAAGATCTACTTTTTTCTCCTTGAATTCAGTGCCATTGTCACTACGCATTCTATTTATAGTGACACCATAACAGTTTTGCAGGACACGACACTTGGTCATCAAAAACTCAACAACATCTGATTTCTCTCTTAGAAAACCTACGATAGAATATTTGGAGAAATCATCCACCATCACGAGGATATACCTCTTACCACCAAAACTCTCTGTACGAGTAGGACCCATATGAATCAACTTAAGTACTCTAGAGGTGGTAATGGCGTTCAACTTCCTATGTGGGATAATAATTTTCTTTCCCAATTGACAGGGTCCACAAATTGTGGAAGTTGGTCTTCCAAGAGATGGTAAGCCACGTACTATGTCCTTTTTAACAAGACAATCCAAATTTTTAAAGTTCACGTGACCTAAACGTTGATACCACAGATCCATATGAGTGATCGTGGCACTGTTGCAGATAAATGAGGACTTGGGAACTATCCCATAGCAGTTATATTCTGTCCTCACCCCTTGCAATACCAGTTTATCGGCTTGATCATACACATTACAGGCATCTCGATCAAACTTAACTCCAAAGTTAGCATCGCACAGTTGGTTGATGCTGAAAATGTTTTCCTTTAAACCTTTGACGTACAACACATTTTCTAGCTTAGGAAACCTCATATCTCTATAGTACCTCGTCCTAGAATTCTAGACCTGCTCCCATCACGAAAAGTGACTTTACCTTCCTTGCGATCCACTAAGGAGGTAAAAAATGAGACATCACCAGTCATGTGTCTAGAACACCCACTGTCAAAAATACCACTGTGAGGTATTCTTAACTTTCAGAGAGACATAAGAACAAGAGCTTTGTTTCCATTCTTAGGTACCCAAGAGGAGTTAATATTTTGTTTACCCTTGTTGTTGATGGTTCTAGTCGTAAAGTTGGTAGTATTCACAGACGATCCAGATAACTGTTGGAATTCTCCCAATAGACTCTGGGAAGTAGCGACTAAAAACTCAACCCACTCTCTTAGTCTCGTGAGATTATTCGTGGGGTGTGATGGAGCATAAGTACTTCTTGTCTGACCCAAACTATAGCAAAACTCTCTCAGGTGATCTTTCCTCTTACAATAAGTACAAAAGTATGCAGTCTGAGGTCTACCTTGGTTTTCTTTTCTTAGCCGAACAACTTTCTTGGGTTTTAGTGGATGACCATACGGATTCATCACAAAACTCAGGGACTGGTTCAGGTGCAATTTGTGACATGGGGTCACCATAAAACCCAATGCCCGGCCTATCACCAAATTTCAAGGTAGGGGCGAGGAGCATCTTTCCCATCTTTCTAGATTTATCCTCGATTTGAACCTTGACTTCTCGTGCTCTTTCAAGACTGTGCGTGAGATGGTCAAGAAAGGCTTCCAGTATCTTCCGAGCCTCTTCGAATGCATAGAGGTCTCTTATCAGATTAGCCAATTATTTTGTTAAGTTCCCTTTGACTTTCTCAAAGCACTTTTTTCTCTCTCTAAACAAGTTCTCTCTCTCTCCAAACAGGCTTTCTCTCTCTCTTCACAAACAGACTCTCTCTCTCTCTCAAAATGGTGCACAAGGAGGACTCACTCTCTCTTATATCTCCTAACTCTTTCTCTAATGCTGCAATCCTAAGAACTAAACCTTTATTACGCCTTTTGGTTTTAAATAAATTAGCATATAAATCATCGTAAGCGCGACTAAGTTCACTGTCTCTCTCACTACCTGCATTGTCTCTCTCACTCTCAGTGTTGAGGTCTCTATGTTAATATGCATACTCATCGACATGAGGTGCATCAGAATCTTTTACGTGGCTAGCCATGGATGCGGTGAAGTTTCACTCATGCGATGACTCTTCTCCTAAATCCACCGACTCAACCTCGCTATCGTCACTCAGGGTAGCATTTAGAATAACTTTGCCTTTTTCTTTAGCGAGTATGTTCAACCTTGTAGCACATTCAAAAGATCTATGACCCTTACCATCACACTCATAGCATCTCTCTTCGTTTCTCTTGGGTGTGTATTTATTTTCTTTTTCAGAATTTTTATTTTTTTCAATTTTCTTTTTATCATTAAACTTGCCACTATTTTTTAACTTGAGAAACTTCTTAAAATTATTCGCAAACAAATCCAAATCATCTTAATCAAAGTCAAAATCAGAATCTGACGTATTTTTCTCACTTCGTTTAGACGATTCTACCCTCCTTCTAGCTGACTCAAAATTCTTTTTAGCATGGGCCTTAAGTGACATTCCATTATCTTTTGCTTTCATAACTTTAGGAAACATGTCTATTTCATAGGTTTGAAGATAACCTACTAATTCTTCTAATTAAGGGGAGTTCAAGTTTCCTAAAGAATTTAACACTGTGACTTTGGGGATGAAATGCTTAGGTAACGAACGCAATATCTTTTTAACAACTCTAGCAGTAGGGATATGTTCACCAAGGTTGAAACTAGTATTAACTATATCAGATAAATGAGCATAAAATTCATCAAAGCATTCATATTCAAACATGGTAATTGTTTCAAACAGAGTTGTTAAATTTTGTAGTTTTGACTCTTTAACATCATTCGTTCCTTCATGGGTGAGCTAAAGAACGTCCCATGATTTTTTAGACGTAGTACACGTCATTATTTGTCGGAACTCGACAGGAGTGAAGGATCTCAAAATGGCACTAAGTCCTTTAGAATTATATGTGGACCATTTAAATTCATCCTCTATACATTGAGCCACGGATTTTAAAGTTGTCACGTTTTCAATAGTGACGGTTGGAGGTGTCCACCCATTTTCAATAAGAATCCACACACGTTCATCAATGGCTTTAAGGGCAGATTTCATCCAGGCTTTCCAGTATGCATAGTTAGACCCGTCATAAATTGGAATTTTACTAAACGATTTTTCCATTTGAACAAACGCTTTCAAGAAATCAGTAAAAAAAATTGATATTTAGGAAAAAAATTGCGAAAAAATACACGGTGAAGTTGTGTAACTGGCTCTGATACCAATTTGAGAGTGTGCTTTTTGTTCAACTAGATAAATTAATTTAATTAATCCTAGCTTTTAATTAACCAGATTCAAGTACCCACCTAGGTTATGCATCTAACAATGATTGATTAACAATAAACACATTCAGAACATGAACAATTCAATCACACACAAGAAGATGAGGAAAAATCCCCCAAAGGGGCAAAACTTTTTTATTTTAATATGATTTGTAAACACTTAAATACGTAGAGAAATAAAATTTGACAAACGAAGACCCTCAGGCACCAGTTCGTTGTCGTCAGTAAGAGCTTCCCGTAAGACGCTCCAAGTTCAGCAGTATAGAGAATCCTTTCTCAACACACGATGTTCCACAGATGTGGGTATGGCTGGGTTTAGCACGATTCACACATAATTCTGAGTGTTTGTGAATCTTAAAGTGATTGGTCTTGATAAATTAGGTCTGATCAATGTTTCTTCCAAAGGCTTCAACGAAAAGGTCTCCAAATTTGGCAATTTATAGAACTCGATGAAAAATATGTACGTTGGATTTTTATGAGCTCGTCGGACCGGTCCGAAAAGGATAATCGGATCGGTTCAGCATCTGGATCGATTTGTTTTTATCTTTAAACAAATCATTACACTTGTTAAAACTTGGCGAAAGGTTTTCCAGAGCCGGATCGATTCATTTTGCATAGAGTCGGATCGGCCCGGTATCCAAACTTGGATAGCAAGGTTTCAGGTCATTGGACCGAGTTGATTTTCTTCAGGACCGGATCGGTCCGGTCTCTGTTTCTTTTAGCTTCTCTATATGTGGACTCTTATGAACCAAAAAACGTTACCATGAACACATGTTTGAATAAAATAGGCATGACACGCGATGTTGGTGATGATGGATACGTGAAATGCAGAATTCGGATTGAGGCCATCGAAATATGATCGTGCTGAGATGAGCCAACAGTAGCATTATAGAACATATATTCTAGAATCTAGGATAAATAAAAAATACCTGGATAGTACCCTGGACATTTATAGAACATGTCCTTAAATTAAGTTTACTGCCTAGTGTTGGTCAAGTCGTGAGGTCACCTGTGTTGGTCATGATACGGACCTGAGGGCTTTAGTTTTAATTATTATTATAAGAAAAATTATCATAGTAATCAAGTTGAAGCCTGATTAATACTCTTTCAAAAATTAAGAGCCAATTATGAGCCCGTTACTTAGGAAACAATGTAACAATAAATTGTGAGCAACATAAGTTTTGAAATGAAAATTTGTGTAAACTAAGTGTTGAAAGTTAAAAGAAGACTAAAAGTAAAACTTCTTGAGATTGGCCACATTCCATGCTCTGGGTATGTCTTTGCCCTCCATTATTTTTAAGTGACAGGCTCTTTGTAGATCGTCTCGGATCACTTTGAATGGTCCTTCCCAGTTGGGCCCTAACTTGTTGTTTGACGATTTTATGGTATTTAAGAGAACATTCCTGAGGATGTAGTCTCCTACTTATAACTTTCTTGGATTAATTCCCTTGTTGTACTTCTTTTCCAACTGCTGCTAGTATGAGGCTAGCTTGACCAGTCAGGTCAAGTTCAGCACAAAGGGAATCGTCATTTAGTCCTTGGTCATCCAACCTTGTTCGCATGGTCATAAGGCCTGCTTCAAGTGGTATAACAACTTCCATTATCTATGTGAGCATGAAAGGTGTCTCTCTAGTTGGTCTTCTGGGCGTGGTACGATATGCCTAAAGAATGTGGGGGATCTCGTCCACCCAGGTGTGATTTGCTCTTTCCAGCATTTTTTACGACCATTGAGCATCATTTTGTTAGAAGCCTTTGATTAACCGTGGCTCTGGGGATACACCCTTGAACATAAGTAATGTTTGACTTTATACTTGTCGCAGAAAGCCTAAAAAGGTCCACTCTAACACTGTGTGCCGTTATCGGTTATAATGGTCCCCGATATCCCAAAATGCACTATGATGTTACTCTAGATGAATCTTATCATGTAGGTGTCTCTAATTGGCCAGTGGTTCTGCCTCTACCCACTTGGTGAAATAATCTGTGCCAATCAGCAAGTACTTGTGATTTCCAGGTGCAGTAGGTAGTGGTTCCACAATGTCCTAACCCCACTGTGTAAATGACTATGAACTGGTCAATGTCTTCAGGTCACTAGAAAATTAATAGACCGGGGGAGAGAATTTCTAGCATTTTTTACATTTTTTAACATAAATACTTGCGTATTTGTATATGTATGACCACTAGTATCCTTCTTTGATTACTCGAAATGTCAGGGATCTTCCTCTTGAGTAGCTCCCACATATTCTATCATGATGTTTCGAAAGAACTTGCTCGACGTCGTTTGGGTGCACATACTAGATATATGGGCCTGTAAAGGATCTCCTGTTTAGTTTTCCCCCATTGTCCAAGTAGAAATGCATAACTTTTACTCTGCCCTAATGGGATAATTTATTATCGGCTAATAATTTTTTTTTACATGTACACTACGATATTGTCTATCCAACAAGGGCCTTTGTTAATGGAGAAGGCGTGCTCGCGATCTACTGTCTTGTTAATACCGGGCTTGGTAAGGAATTCAACCTCAATGGTTCTCCTGAGATCTGAGTTTGCTGCTGAGGTCAGTACTGATAGAGTGTCGGCATGATTGTTGTGCCCCAAGGGGACTATTGAACTTGGACTTCCTCAAATTTCGTAATTAGTTCATGCACAACAGCGAGGTAGGCTTCCATCCTATTATCTTTGTCCTTGAAATCTCCACTAATTCGATTAGACACTAACTCGGAGTCACAATAAATATCAAGTCTTTGCACTGCAAGGTTTAGCAATGCAATCAGTCAAAACCTTGGCTTTGATTGTTGTCCTTGGTTAGAAGTGAATGTCGAATCTTCCAAGATCCACCGACTACTTTGACATTCATCCGAAAAGTTCAACCTTGCAAAGGATAGCTTTGAGGGGGAAGGAAGTTATCACAATTATGGAATGGGCTTCAAAGTAGTGATTGAGCTCAAGTGAAGCAATCGCCAATACATAAACTCATTTTTCTTGAGGAAAATAATGTTGCTAGGCATCCAAGAGTGTCTTGCTGGTATAGTAGACGAGAAATTGCTTTGCTTCTCTTTTTCAAACAAAGGCTGAGCTGACTATGTGACTTGATACGATGCAGGTAAAGGTAAAGGTAAATAGGATCACCCTAGCTGAGGATCTCCTGCAGTGGATGTTTGTGTAATACCCCGTAATTTTGAGTAATTTATATTGGGATTAATAAAATTAAAATGAAAAACTAATTCTAGTTAAAGTAAATTTTAATTAGCGCAATCAGAGTTAATATTTATGGATGTGAATTAAAATTAATACTACTTAGTGATCAAGTAATAAAATACTGAGAATGCACTATGTTAAGTCATGAGTGAGAAATACGACAATTAATCATAATTTAGTCGGGATGCGCATGTGGGTCGTGTCGGGACTTAAAATATGAAATAACTTGTACGTGATATATGGGTAATTCAAATAGTCATTTCGAGTGCAACGATGTGTCCAGACAGGTTGAGATAGTCAGAAAAGTATACTCGAGGATTGTGTTTAGGGCTTAAGGAATGTTTAGGCCAAGTTTATTTTGATCTTTTGATATTATAGGGTTAGATGACCAACGAATTTAGGAAGACTATATCAGTTGATATATTGTAGAGGCTATAACTAAAACAAGTGAAAAACAAGAGAGTCCCTATAAGAGGGAAAGGAAAAGGAAAGGGTTTCTAGGCCACTCATTACCATCTAGCACCACCGTTGTCGCCGAAATTGAGAGGGGCATAAGGAGGAGCAACCTCCATCACCAAACTACTGAAATTAGACCTTCATAATCCAAGGAAAGTGTTTAAACTTGTACAAATTGAGTAGTTATAATGTCCATGCTAGTATAGAATTATCTCTACAATGAAAACATGTTATGTTTGGTGATTTCACATGATTTAATAATGGTTTTGATAGGGAATCATATAAAAATTTAACCTCCTGGGAATATATTTTGAAATTTGATTTTTAAGACACATAAATATGGAATCTTGTGGGGTTCTTGGTTGAATAACATGAATTTGAATAACATAGGGTTTAATTGATGAACATAAGATGACAATCTGCTAAATTTTTTGACATTACTTTAAACGTATTCCTTTTTAATTTTACTTTGAATTATATTGATATACATAGATGTGGAAAGGTATAGGTCTTAGCTTTCCAATGAGATTTGAACGAGGTCATTTGGATTTCTATAGAGGGAGTAATTAACTTTTTACTATAGGGTGTCTAATGTGTCAGCATATTAATCTGCCAAATTTTTTTACGTTACTTTAAACGTATGCCATTTTAATTGTACTTAGAATTAGATTTCGAGCCATAGATGCCTGGAAAGGTCTAGTTCTTATCTTCCCAATGATATTTGAATGAGGACATTTGACCTCTGTACTAGAAGAAATCGTGATTTTACTAAAGGGTGTTTAATCTGCCAGAAAATTTACAACTCGATTCGGTTGCTCAGAAAATGACAATTTTGTCAGTTTAGGTGTAAAACTTTTAAAAAAAATATTGAAACCATAACTTGAGTTGAATGGGATTATGAAAAAATTAATGCAATACCAATCATATATAATTAAGACATATGGGTAGTCGAGGAGTCGAATTTATAGACTATAACCTATCAAAATTATTGAATATATTACTGCACGGAATCAAATAGGGATACATAGAGAATTGAGATGAACTCGAGATTTGGATTAGTAGAATAATGTGACATTAACTACTGAAATTATAAAAGAGATGATTAGAACTCTTCGAATAGCAAGTGATATTCGTAATAAAAAGAATAGAAATTAAGTGTGAAATAGTAGTACGTTGAATAATTGAGATATATATAGGACGTACTATATGAATATACATGGATTGTGTGAATGCCTATTATGTATGATTTTTATGTATATAAGAATACCTACACTGCCTGCTATCACGGGAGGTCACACGCAGTGGGCGATCTCATCTTGGCGATGCCAGTAAGGTCTGGATGTGTACCCCAGAACATAAAACTTAGGGTTGACCTTTATTTGAGTGTACGATAGTATGATCATTCATTTGGGTGCGTTAGGTAAGTGCATAGTGCAAAAACTTAGGACTATGTTCGCCTCCATTATGTGTATACTTGAATTATGGTTCGAGGGTAATTCTGAATCGGTAGTCCTTGATTTGGTACGTGAGGTATATGGACTCGATAGCAGAGTATGCATGCATCGCGGTGATTATCATAGGGATGTTGTATTCGTATATATATATATATATATACACACATGCAATTTGTTTTATTCTTGTGTGTTAGTATAAGTATAAATAGTGTAAATCTAAAGTAACCTAACTAAGAGAAACTTAAATAATTGTTAAATAATAATTTTCGGCTAATGATTATGGTTTTATGATAGCATATCATTTGGGAGATACAAGTGGGCTAAGATTATTAGTGGTTAGGTAGATTCTTATTGTGACTACTTAGGCTGGGAAACATAACTAGGTGGGTTTAGTATGACACGTTAGGTGTGCACTATAGTTGAGAGGTGAGGAACTCAAAGGAGTGTACCTGAAGCTAACGTGTATATAATAACTGTTCTTACTGCATTTTTAATACTTGTAAATATTTTTCAATTAATTTAGGACCTGACCTGTATCAAATCTATTTCCAAAACTTTCATGTGTCTAGCCATTGGGACGTTAAGGGTGCTTGTTCTTTCGAGGGACACGTAGCTGTAGCTAATATGGAGGCTTGCAAGAGTAGCCGATTTTTTTATTGATATTCTAGATTAGGTTCTCTATTCCAGTATTAGTTGGACGTGTTCCCCTTTTAATTTAGACTTTTGTATTTCAGACTATTTCAGATGTTGGATTGGATGTATTAGATTTTTACCGATTTATTCGGGGACTTTATTTTTATCTCAGCTTCAAATTTACATTGCGATTTCATGTATATCAGTCCATGTGTGTGGGTTTATTATTGATTGTTTCATATTTTTTCATGTTAATGAAAGATTAAAATTTGACACTGCTTCTTAAATTAATAGGTGGTTAATAATTGATTGAATTTCGACAGCGATGCTAAAACTGAGCTATATGAGACTCTTATTTTATTTTGGTAGGGGGTTGGCTACCCATTATTTTAATAAGAGTGGTATCATAGATGGTATCAGAGCATCAATTCAAGTGTCCTTAGGGTCTGTGAGGCTTTTTACATTTCAGCATAGCGTTCTTTGATATAGAGCCTTATTATAGGACTATTGCATTAATCCTTACGTACACACATCTACGCCATTCTGCTGATTATTTTGTATTTGACTGTGAGCTTATACAAATTTCAATCTCATTTTCAATGCTGTCAAAGAGAACCCGTCAAATGCGAGCGAATACTGAGGAGGAAACCCCACATGGGAACATTACGGCGGTAGAGGTGGCCGACATTGTGGCACAAATAGTTAATACTGCAATGACCGCAATGGCATAACACTTTTCCCTAGCCGAACCTCAGTTGCAGGTGGCACCAGTCATTCAGTATAATCTAGGCCCTTTAGCTTCAGAGCGAGATATGGACGCCTTTTAGAAGGGCCCCACCATAGTTTTAGAGCAGCTCGGATGAAGTGGCTATTGCCAGTGGAAGACGGATAATACCTGCTATCTTTACCTTACGGCGTGTAGTGAGATGCATAAGTAGATACTAAATACTTTTAAGCTTGTGGATGCGGCTTTATAGTGGTGGGAGTCTATAATCACATCAGAGGAGATGTAAGTTATGATCATTGACGAGTTTTGGGTGCGGTTTGACCGCAAGTATTTTTTGTCCACTATACAGATAGAGATGCAATGAAAGTTCCTCAATGTTTCTCAGGGAGATCGGACCGTGGAAGAATACGGGGAGGAGTTCACTCGTTTAGATGGTTTTGTGAACACTGAAGAGAAAAAAAATGTTGAAGTTCATGGATGGACTTACTTTGAAAATTTGAAAGTACTTGCTGGGTAATTCGACATTAAAGGCTTATACCGAGGTTGTCAATGTCGCTCCACTACACGACTAGTATCATCGCTTTCACATGAAGGGAAGCAAGAGAGTGGGAGAGACCAGTCAGAGTGGTAAGGCAGGTGGGAATAGTGCCAATGAGGCACAACAGCAGCATGTGAGCAAACAGCACGAGCGGGATTTCTGGCAGGGGATCCGATAAAAAGATTTAAATCATGAGGTTTTAGACCCGAGAGCGGTGGGTTTAGGTAGGCCATCAAGTAGGGGTGTGCATGGTTCGATCGGTTCAATTTTGTTCTGTTTTTTTTAGTCGAGCCGACCATGTCGGTTTTTAGATTTAAAGGACCAAACCGAATTGAAATCGGTTGAAGAACTAAAATGAACAAGGTCGGTTTTTGATAGGTCCGGTTCGATTTGTCCATCGATTTTTTTTAATAAAAAATATTTTTTTATAGTTTTTTTACATTTTAGTTGTTTACATTTTTTTCGTTTCCATTTGAACTTTCAGAATACCCACACATTGTAAAAACAGTCCTGTGGGTATATGTAAAAGTAGTCTTGTTGGAATATCCACATTATAAAAACATTTTTTCAACTTTCATATATGCTATTTTTTTCAATGTGGGTATATGTAAAAACAAAATTTAATGAGAAAACTTAGTATATGTTGTATATGCTATTTTCAACTTTCATATACGCAAAAATAGTCCTGTAAAAACAATCCTATATATTCACTAAGTTAATGAGCAAAATTCTGTTGTGCAAGTTCTGTAATCGCTGATTACAGTCCTATTTATGCTGGGGGTCCAAAATTATTCATATGCAAACTTCAGTCCCAAAATATAAATAAGTCCAAATAAAAATTACATTCCCAAAGTCGTAGTAAGTCGAAATCAAAAAGTTCCAAAGTATAAATAAATTACATTCCAAATGTAAAATGTAAATGCCTCAAAAAGCCCCAAGCATCCTAAACAAGCATCCAATCCAAACATCAACCTTTAATGTCTTTTTATTTGTCTTGGCATCCCAACAACTCTGAAAAACAAAACAATAAAATATTAGCATCTTAACTTTGAAGTATCAAATATATCTAAGCAAGAAAAAATACTTTTGAAATATAAAAAATTACCCGAATCAAATCCTCTCTATACCCCAATCACGTAAGCAATCCTCAACCACCTACCCTATTGCATCATCCTTATGACTCTCAACTAGACAAAACTTAAGAATCCTTTTGTGCAAGTTCCAATGTTTATCAATAAAGTGTACAGTTAAACACATGTAATTTATATTTTGGATTGAGGTCCATGTATCCATAGTAATACAAATTCTTTGACCATTTAATGCACTTTTGAGGGATTTTTTCTCTTACATATAAATATTAAGACAATCTCGAGCAAATATTGTTCGAGAAGGAAGTTTAGTCATTTTGGGTTGAATGTAGTTCATTAACCTTCTAAAACCTTCACCCTCCATATATTTAAAAGACAACTCATCGATTATAATCATTTCGACAATACGTTTTCTACAAACTTCAACGGTGAAATTAACAGCCACAAGATTGCTACTCCCCTCCTCTTTTTTTGTTCAAAAGACAATATTTTTTATTTTTTTATCTTCATTCTTATATTGGTAAACCTTGCATTGATTATTTATCTGATTATTCAAATTGCGAGTTCCATTATTTTTGGAATCACATGCATAGGTTGCCCCACAATAATTACACGTAACCCTAGGTTTTTTCGAGTCATTTACGATGGTAAAATGATCCCACACCAAGTTTTTCTTTTATAAGCTTTTACCTTTTTCGTAGAATCATTTTTACCCTTTACTTCTGCTTCTCTAGACCTTGGGCCATCAGCATCCACAACTGAATCCATATTTCTGCCCAAAACAAAAAAAGAAAAATCAGTAAACTAAAATGTATCTAAATGCATAAGCATGTATCTAAAAGTGGCTATGGAATTAAATGCCCAAAAGAGTATAAACATGTATCTTAATTCTTAAGGCATAAACATGTATTTAAATCATAAATAAATAAAAAATCACATATATTTATAGGATAAAAAAAATCAGTGTGTCACAATTTATAAACTTAAAAAAAAAACATATGAATATCAAAATTTGATATACGAGATATATTTAGATTTGTGTTTATAGACCTAAAAAATCAAAACCTCCTCTGATATGAATATCAAAACCTAAAAAATTTGATATACATACGAATATCAAAACCTAAAAAATCAGTGTGTTATAAACTAAAAACACATATCTTTAGATCCAATCCTAAAAATGAGAAAGAACATCAAAACTTGATAGACCCCCATCATTGACTCAAAAATACCTAAAAAGTCAATATTTTTTAACATGGAAATTGGAAAGGGTCTAAAGATCTGTCATAGAAATCTGTCATAGAAATTGGAAAGGGTCTAAAGATCTTACCTTCTAGATGAGGATCAGCGAAGGCTTTCGATGAAAAAGTCTTCAATGGCAGATAGAGAGAACAAGTATAGTGCAGCGTGTAGGGTTTTTAGTGGGAGAAAATCATGAGATAGGTTGGAGATGGAGAGAAATGAAATGCGGCTAGGGTTTTTTGAGTTTAGAAATGAGGTAAAGTGCAGCATGTGTGTTGATAAATTGAAGCGTGTGGGTGTCAAACTCAAATCGGCGTATGTCATACTTATCATATAAAATTAATTATAAAATTAAACAAATATGAAAATTAAATCGGTTTGGTTCGGTTCGACCGATTTTTTTATACCAAAATCAAAAATCTAAAACCAAACCGACACCCTCAGTTTTATGTCTGGCCGAACCGAACCGACCCTTAAAAGAACTCTGCTAAAAAATATTTGGTTCGGCTCGAGTTTGTCGGTTTGGTAGACTCTTCTGCACACCCCAACCAGCAGGGCTCTCATTCCTAGGAGCAACAGTAACATCCCATTCCTCATAGCTATCAGGGCCAAAGGAATAACGGGGGAGGCCAGTAGGTCCAGGACCAGAGTAAGGGAGATTTTTATGGCCATTGTTTCACTTGTGAGGAGATAAGCCAAAGGAAGGGGCATTGCTCAAAGAGAGGAAGGGGAAACTACAGGATGGTATCCTAGAGGTACAACTATTATAACAATTCTTAGGCCAGTTCTGATGCGAGAATCACGTTTAGGAACATGTTGGTCAGTTAAGGCAGTTATCAATTAAAGGTAAATTTTTTATTTTAATCCTTATGAGTATGGGCTAAGATTCAAGTGATGTGGGTGCTTAAAAATATTTATTTATTAACACTAAAATTCACGGGTGAGTTTGGTTTAATGGGTACATTGGCAGTATTAACCTTGTTATTATGCATATAGTTACCATTGGGTAGCGGGGATCTTTGGTGCCGCCTGTAGGGGAGCGGGTAGGGAATCTTAGAGGATGTTTATATTGTGTGATAGTTTTGCTCCTTTTGATAGTTATGAGGATAGATCATATTGTTATCCTGCGTATGGATGGTTAGGAACAGTTAAACGATAGTGGGCGATTACAGTAAGGCTATCGTGTACACTATTCTAGGGCAGGATTCATAGTTTTTGCGGGGTTTCACCTGAAAGCGGATCGATCCCGCACTTATATTATATTGTAGAAGAGACGATGGAGAGTATATTTGTCTTGTTATATTTGATCCCGATGCGTAGGGACTTTTTTGGTATGATTCACAGTATATCGGGTTTATCGTCAAGTGGTTAGACTTACCTCGTTATTGATTTAGCGCTGAGGACTTAATGATAGTGCAAGAGCATGTTTGTGTGACTCCTTTAGTGATGTAAGAGTTATAGATTAGATTTATACATCTGGGGAACAGGATTTTAGGGTTCTGGGTTATGTGTTTTGGGCCTACGAATCTCGATGACCGACAATGCTAAGTAGTAGTGTATCGGGGGGTTCCTTGTTTGGATTTCGCTTGTGAGACGTCCCATGCATGAATCTTAGTGAGATTTGATAGTTGGGAGATATATGGTCATTAGTTCATGGACTTAGTTCTTTAGTTATTGCATGTGTATGCGGATAAAACTGTGAGTTGAGAGTTATTTTATAATTTAAGGCCAGTGAAGTCGAGTAGTGTTGTGTAAGAAGCATTATGGAATGTGACATCACTAGTGGATCGGTGGGACAATCTCAAGGATAATTAAGTTGAGATTAGTAGGGTAATTGAGTATACCCCTTACTGTATAGTCACGTTAAGTATGAACATGATATATGGTGTATGAGTGCCTTGTATATTTCAATTTTCAGAACTTCTCGTGATAGGAGGACCGAATAATGAAGATGTTTAATCGTATGCTAAAGAGGTAGTTAGAAGCAGTGTTATGAAAGAAAAATTGACTAATCTTCATTTGTGTAAGGAGATAGTCCAATTATATACAGCAAGTAGAGCCATCACAACCGATAAGGGTTAGAAGACTGTGAAGATACAGACGAGGGATTTTTTTGGCTAAGGGAGGATCCAACATTTTTAGGACTTTGAGCGGAGTCGCGCTCAGGTAAATTTTACGGATGCCTTACACATAAATGGGAGGATGATTTCACTAAACGAGGAAGACCCGCAAAGGGATAAATTAAGGAGCAAACGCATGCATCGTGATTTTTTTTTGCATACATCGAGATAGGGGAGTAATATGTGTGTTGGCAAGACTTTGGAATTCCAACGATGAGATGAGTAGGCAAACTGATGAAATTAATGATGGGTTACCAACATCATGGAAGGGTCAAATTTTCCTTTAAGTGGTGGAATTGGTAAGATAGAAACTATAGCGAATTTGTGGTGAGTTACTTATCGGGTAGTGTGTCTATTGTTTGATAGAAGAAATAGAATGAGCAGGCACATAGTAAAGCACAATGTTGTTGTAGATTAGGATGAGAAAATGGGACTAAAGTTTCATTTTGAGCAAGGCGTGTTGCCCAGAGCCCAAGGAGTAGACGAAAAGGGTGACAAGTCTGACATGAGTGGTCAACTATGATTGTGGATGTCTCCCATGAAGGGAATGATGTGATTTAGAAATGGGGGAGTGGGTACATAGGGATGTTGGTATCTTTCCCAAAAAAAGAGAAGGGTATAGTCGGTAGAGTATAGGTGAAGAGTGCCGTTAGTGGAGGTGTAGCGGGAATAACAAAATGTTTCCAACTTTGAGAAGATGTGGATGTTGTGGGAGGAAGTATCCGAAGCTATTAGTACATACTTATCAGAATTTCGAGGATGAAATTCCTTTATAAGGGGGGAAGTATGGAATAACCAGTAATTATGAGTAATTTATATTAGGATGAATTAAATTAAAATGAGAAACTAATCTTGGTTAAACTAAATATTAATTAGCGTGATCAGAGTTAATATTTATGGATGTGAATTAAAATGAATACTACTTAGTGATCAAGTAATAAAATATTGAGAATGCACTATGTTAAGTTGTGAGTGAAAAATACGACAGTTAATGAAAATTTAGTTGGGACACGCATGCAAGTCGGGGTGGGACTTAAAATATGAAATGACTTGTAAGCAATGTATGGGTCATCCAAATAGTTATTTCGAGTGCATCGATAGTCCAGACAAGTCGAGATAGTCATAAAAGTATACTCGGGGGTTGTGTTTGGATCCCGAGACATTTTTAGACCAATCTGGCACCCCGTAAGGGTATTTTAGTCTTTTAGTATTCTAATATTAGAAGACCAACGAATTTGGAAAGACTATATTAGCTGATGTATTGCAGAGTCTAGGGATAGAACAAGTGAGAGACAAGAAAGGCCATAGGAGAGGAAGAGGAAATGGTTTCTAGGCCATTCACCACCACCTGGAACCACCATTGCCGCCGAAATTGAGAGGGGCACAAGGATGAGTAACCCCCATCACCAAACTACTAAAATTAGATCTTCATCATCCAATGAAAGTGTTTAAACTTTCATAAATTGAGTAGTTATAATGTCCATGCTAGTCTAGAATTTTCTCTACAATGAAAACATGTTATGTTGGGTGATTTCATGGGATTTAATTATGGTTTTGATTCGGAATCATATTAGAATTTAACCTTTTGGGATTATATTTAAAATTTTGATTTTTAAGACACATAAAGATAGAATCTTGTTCGGTTCTTGGTTGAAAAACATGAATCTTGATTAACTTAGGGTTTAATTGATGAACATAAAAAGACAATCTGCGAAATTTTTTGACGTTATTTTAAATGTATGACGTTTTAATTGTATTTAGAATTAGATTGTGCGCCATAGATGTATGGAAATGTATAGATTTTAGCTTTCACATGATCTTTGAATGAGGTGATTGAAGTTATGTAAAGGGAGTAATCGACTTTTTACTATAGGGTGTCGAATTTGTCATCATATTAATCTGTCATAATTTTTTACGTTACTTTAAACATATGCCATTCTAATCTTACTTAAAATTAGATTTCAAGCCATAGATTCCTAAAAAGGTATAGGTCTTATATTTCTAATGAAATTTGAATGAGGTCATTTGGACTTCTGTAGAAGGAGAAATCACGATTTTTCTAAAGGGTGTTTAATCTGTCAGAAAATTTATTGCCCGATTCGGTTGCTCAGAAAATGACAACTTTGTTAGTTAGGTGTAAAAATAAAAATTAAAAATTATTGGAATCATAACTTGAGAAGATCATTTGGGTGATACCTGGGGGGTCTAAGAGAATTAGTGGTTAGGTGGATGCTTATTGTGACTAGTTTGGCTGGGTAGCATAATTAGGTGGCTTTAATAGGACACGTTCGGTGTGCACTATAGTTGAGAGGTGAGGAACTCAATGAAGTGTGCGTGAACCTAACGTGTATATAATAACTATTCTCACTGCATTAGAAATACATACAAATATTTTTCAATTAATTTGGGCCGTGACATGTATCAAATCTATTTTCAAAACTTTTAGGTGTTTAGCCACAGCGACACTAAGGATGATTGTTATTTCCACGGACACGTAGGTGCAGCTGATGTGGTGGCTTACAGGTTTCTAAGTAGTCAATTTTATTATTTATATTCTAGATTATGTTCTCTATTCCGGTATTGGTTGGGCGTGTTGCCCTTTTTATTTTGACTTTTGTATTTCAGACTATTTCAGATGTTAGATTGGATGTATTGGATTTTTACCCGATAGTATATTCAAGGACTTTATTTTTATCTCAACTTCAGACTTTACATTGTGGTTTCATATATATTAGTCACTGTGTGTGGGTTTATTATTTATTGGTTCATATTTCCACATGTTAATGAAAGATTAAAATTTACACTGCTTGTTAAATTAATAGGTGGTTAGTAATTAATTGAATTTCGACAGTGATGCTAAAAATACGTCGTGTGAAACTCTTGTTTTATTTTGGTAAGGGAATGGCCACTCGTTATTTTAATAAGAGGTGTTTCACTGTTTGCTGAGGTAAAATTTAATCTCCTCTAGAGACTTGGAGCATTCATCATTCCAGGTGAGGCCCTTCTCCATTTTTATCAGTTGGAAAATTGGTCGGTAGCACTCAGATGATTTAAAAATAAAGTGGATCAGTGCAGCGAGCATTCCAATGACCTTTAGGACCTCGTGTAATGTCCTTGGCGGCTGGACCCTGCTGATTGCCTTTATTCGATCCGAGTTAGCCTCAATCCTCCTCTTGCTGGCTAGATAACTCATAAATTTTCTTGATTGGACCCCAAATGAGCACTTGTTAGCGTTAAGTTTCATTCGATAGTGCTTGAGGATTTCAAATGTGATAGTTTGATTTTGGAGATGCTCGATCTTGTCCTGCTCTTGACGAGTATACCATCAACGTACACCTCCATGGTCTCCCCCATTTGGTATTGGAACATCTTGGTGACTAACCTATTACATGTATCTCCTGCGTTCTAAAGGCCGAACGATATAACCTTATAGCAATACAGATAGGCTGACATTATAAAATAAGTCTTGTATTGGTCGGGGACTAATAAAAGAATCTAGTGGTACCCCGAATATGCATCTAAGAATCTAATTTTCTCATGGGATAATGTGGTATCGACTAGCTGGTATATCTTTCATAGGGAAAACTGTCCTTTGGATAGGCCCTAATGAGGTCATTGAAATCTATGCAGACTCTCTAGCCCTCATTGCTCTTTCGAACAACAATCGAATCTAAAATCCACGTTGGGAATTGAACTTCTCTAATGGACCTTGCCTACAGAAGTTTCCCTACATCATTTTCCCCTGCCTTTTCCTTTTATGGGGTTGTTCGGTGAGATTTCTCTATGATCATCTTGAACATCGGGTCCACATGGTGTTGATGGCAGGCCACTGCAGGGTTGATCCCAGACATGTCATATGGTTCCCTTGCAAACACATCCAAGCTCTATTTCAGGAAGGCGATCAACTCCTCCTTTTCAAGGTCAGTCGTGCTTGTCTTGATCAAGAACTTTCTCTCTGGCTTGGCTTTGTCAAAGATAACCCCTCCAGGTCTTTGACGACCCTATCAGTGGGGAGGATCCTGGTATCTTCCACCCTTAGTCGATTATGTTGCAGTTTCTATTTGGATGGAGTGGCCCCATCATGGTCTACCTCTGGAACAACTTCTTTCACTTTTTTCTTTTTCTTCTTAGGCTTAATGGAGAATATGAAGCATTTATGAACAACTGCCTGATTGCCTCTGATCTCCATTATCCTTCTATTCGTGATGAACTTGAGCTTCTAGTGATAGGTGGAAGGAACAACTCTCATGGAGTGAAGTCATCCCCTGCTTAAGATGGCATGATAAGGTGACTCAATGTAGAAATCCAAAAACTCTATGAGTTCTGAAATATTCCCTACCATAACTTGCAGGACCACCATATTTAATGTCATTGTCACCTTCTCTGCAAATTCGACTAGAGGGACATTTGCCTCCTTGAGGTCTGACATTTTAATTTTAATTTTATGGAAGATCTCTAAGTACATCACTTCTGAATAGCTCCCCCGGTCCACTAGTAGCTTGTCCACGTACTAGTTCACGATTCTGAGAGTGATTACTAGCTCATCGTGGTGGGGAGTTCGTACCCCAACTAAGTCCTCTTCTATAAAGATAATGTTCTTATTGTAGTCGACGTACTTTGGTCATTGATGCTTGCCAGTCTGGCTTTTGGTAGGATTAATTTGGAAACCTTCCATCACAACTATAACTTTTTTGTGTTCCATCAGAACAACATTCCCCTAGATCTGCTTAAGGTTGGACGCTCCGTGAATAACGGCCAACTCATGCCCCATGTCATCAGTAAGGACATTATCTTGTTTCTAGTCGCCATTGGTTGTGGCCTGGTGAGACACCCCGCCTATTCTAATCCTGGGTGATCAGTCTATTATTAAATTAAACAGGAATCATTAATGGCTTCATTCTTAGCATCACTATCAAAAAATATTTATATTACTAATACCCCAATGGTTCGGTTTCAAAATTTTAATCTTATTATTAACATGCAATTAATTTAAAATAATCAATTACATTCACCATTCTAGTAAACATAGTAATAAATGATAAAACAACGAGATGAATAAATGGTCCTAGAATAAACATTTCAAACTGAAATCCACATGCAATCATCCACAATATAAATCCAAATTCAATACTGAAAATAAGATAAAAGTGCAATGCCTCTTAAATAACCACTAGAGATGTGGGTGACATGCCCGAATGATATAGAGAAATGATGAACAAGAACTTATGGAAGTGTACATGTCTACTATCGAGGTCCTGCAACGTTCACAGCAGCTGCAACACGTCAAATATGAAAGAACTCCTAAGCCAAGCATCCCTGTGGCTTGGCACCTAAAGGTTTTTACTAAAATGGGATATGCAACGGGTCAGAGCCCAAGTAAAATAGTTTAAAAATAAGAATTTACAGAATAGGTATTCACACGACCTATATATATATATATATATATATAGCATCAGTATAGGCATACACGCAGTCGATAGTATATGTTCCATATGTAGTATATATAACTCCTGAATATCCTATGTATTATTAAGTTACTATTACACTTCTCATCGTATTTTCCCGAGTATCCCTCACTACTCGAAGTGTGTTAATTATTTTTTAAAGTATTTCAGTAAATAATTCACCCATACCCTACTAGTATAAGTCATAGGTTCTCTCACCTTCACTATGACTCATCCTCATTCCCCGAATTCATTACATTAAAAATTACGTCAATTAATCTTAGCCTTAATTCATCACTTATGACTAAGTCCCAATCCTACCATTAGCCTACTGGTAACCAAAATATCCCTCACAATCTTTTAAAGGTGTCCCAAAAGTTTCCCCCATTCCTCGATTTCGAGTTCAAGGCTAAAATAGGGAAAATTATCAAAATTAGGGAAACTAAATTGATTCGCCCAATGGAGGAATTGATTCGCCTGACCGAATTGATTCGCCATTAGGTATAATCGATTCGAAAATGTATTGGTCTACTTCTTCCTCTACGCAGTTGCATTTTCTCCATTTTCTCACCCAAAACCTCATGGTTCTTCACCAAACTTACAACCAAGATTCCCAAACATTATATACACATATAAAGGTGACTTTTAATGTAAATATATCATCAAATCATCAACAATCCTACCCAAGAACTAAATATTTCATTATTATCCATAAAACCCTGGTTTTATGATTTTTCATGCCTATACATCATTAAATCCATATTTTTCCCATTTATATTATCCCATATATTCTGATTTCACCTTCAAATCATATAGGACTTTAATCTACATGAAAATCCTACCAAAGATCATGAATTAAGTATCCAAATTCAAATCAAAATCATTTATTCATGGGTATTGTTCAATTCTACTCTAACGTGGATAATATATACACTCGATTTAGTAAAATAAACACTTGCCCGGGATTATAGGTATGATACTCTGCAAAAGGTGATAGGGTGGCCTTCCTCTCTTCCCGATCTACACTCCGGTGGTGGTGGTGGTTCAAAAATAGTGTGGGAACCCATGAAACTCCTTCTCTTCAGCCTCTAATGGCCTCTCTGTATTTTGATAACTTCTAACCCTAACTCCCTTAACATAACTGATGACATAAACCTCTAAATTTCATAGGTCCTTTTTTACAAAAATCCAAAAGACCAAAATACTCCTCTATGGTTCTGGTTTGGCCTAAAAATGACCAGACACCCAATCCAAACCCCGAGAACACTTTTTGGCTATTTCGACCCTTCCGGACACATTGGTGCACTAAAAATGACCATTTGGATGACTCGTAATTAAATTTCCATAACTGTCATATTTGTCACTCATGACAATCATAATACGTTCTTTTTATTACTCATTCACTAAGTATTACTTAATATAAATAAATATGAACCCTTATCTCGCTAATTAATATTTATTTTAAACCGGATTAATTTCCCATTTTTAATTTAACTAATCCCAATTTAAAAATACGGGGTGTTACACCTGGTCAGACTTGTTCTCAACAAACTCGTTCAGATGCTCGACTTTGGTTAACTCCTTCAGATGATCTTTAAGCGCCTTGCAGTTTTATTTTTTATGGCCACCTTCATTGTGGAATGCGCATCGAAGCGCGTTATTTCTCTTGGTCAGATTACCACCCATCTTCTTGGGCTACTCGATGAACTGATGATCGTTGATTTTCACCAGAATTTTATAGATAGGCTCCTTGAAAACTGTGTTGACGGATTGAAAGGATTTAGAGGAATCAGTTATACCCCCATTTTACCAAGGCATATTTCTCAATGTGTGAGATGAGATTGTCAATATTTTTAGCTTCCTTCTTGGTTAGGGATTGATACACATTAATGTGGGGGTAGACCTATTTTGAAGGATGCTACAACAACTTGTCCCGACCAATATCCTACCTCATTGAAGACTTCCCAATAACATCTGGTGTATCTGTGCTGAGATTTTTGCGACTGCTTTTTCATTATAAGCAGTGAGTCCATTCTTCTAGGATAAGAGTTGCCGGTGATAAAACGAGCAGTGAAGGATTCAACGAGCACCTTGAAACTTTTGATAGACATGTGAAGGAGCTTCTCGAACCATTTCTACACAACATCTCCCAAGCTAAAGGGAAAGATATGACATATCAGTGCGTTCTTATGACTTCAAAACGTCATATCTTACTTGTATTGTCGGATATAATTAATAGGATCGGTCTTGCCATTGTAGACCTTGAATCTGGGGGTTAAAAACTTCTTAGGGGGTCCTCCTCTTTTATAGTTTTCGAAAAGGGAGACTTCATCAGGGTGATGAGGGATATCCTTGCTAGCTCATTGGTTAACCTGGCCCCCTATGAGAAGGGTGTTCATCCATTTCCCTTCGAACCAAACTCATTATGTCATATTTATGGTGCTCATCATCTCACAGGTGCCTTCCATGAAAACTTTAATACCCTGAATGCTCTTGGTCACGCTTGGTGCTCCTTCCTCGACTGCGAGTCTTGCTTGCCTAAGGGCTAAGAGTTTGAGGTCTGTGCTTTCAGCACTGGCAAAGTTTTTTCTCACTCTCATCCAGTCACCGCTGGAGGCAGGAACTATCTTCAACTTAGAGGCGAGCTACCTTCTTTTGATGCTGAAGCATTGCTTTGTAGGCATTAAGCAGTCGTGAGATTGGAGTATATCTAGGTTTCATGTGGCTTTTAATAGAAGGCTATCATTTTGGTCAGAACCTTGGGTCCCCATCTTAACGAACCTCAGACATGATCCTCAGTGGTTCCAAATCAACTTGCATATCTCTAAACTAGGGTGCATTGTTTCGTTGGTGAGACTTCATAGTAATTCTTTCTGAAGATTGCTTTCATGGAAAGGAAAATCGTTCCCACAGACAAAGCCAATAGTGAGTGCAAATTAATCACAATTAAGAATGGATCCAGAATGTAATTAAATAATTAAGTAAAGATATGCCAATCACACAACTTAAGATTATAAGTGGTTCGACAAATTATCTATGTCCATGGAGATGTTACTGTTTTTCTATTAATTTCTCTCAAGTATCTAAATTACATCCTATTTGACCCTAGGATGAGGGTTACATTTATAGGGGTGTAAAGTGGTTGAGTTGTACAAGGAACGCCCTCAACTTGTTGTTGGCTCATGTGGTATACTTGAATATCTCCTCGGAGATTGTTGCTAATCGTTTGAGCTTATCGAGGTTGACGTGATAAATATTCGTATTTATCCACATGACAAACATAATTGTTGATTCCTTTTAGGTAGTTGGGACGGACGCATTTATATAATGTTGGGCTTAGTCGGTCGTCTCTCAATTGGGCCTAGTTAATTATTTAGGTCCCCATGTGAGCCATTCCGTAATCCTCGAATACTCAATTGGATCAAAATTGTGGTGTTCATTCCCAAGACACTTATACCGTCCTTGGTGAATCAATACCATAAAATGGCTTTGTTAAGGATTCAATGTTAGTGCCCTCTCCAAAGAACAATCAAACACTTGCGTTGGTGATAACTCAACATGCCAAAGAACTAAAGGCCAGAAGAACCTTGGACTAATGGTGATATCCCTATGTAACCAAAATATCCTCTAAATGTACCCATATCCATACACTAAACAAGTGTGCCAAACCTTCTCCTGAGCCTAAGAACAACTACCCAAAGCAAAATTTAGCCCAAAAGGGAATATAAAAGCCTACTCCCAGTAGTCTGTATAAACTTAAAGCATAGTTATGTATAAAATATCACTAATTATACGATGATATATTATCTAAAAATCGACAAATAAGCTAAAACTAATCCGACTAAACAAATTTCCACATCTCTATAATCATGACATAATGTATCCTCCTCCCTGTTGGGGTAACCACAAATACATAAAAATTAAAAGGGAATATATAACTTAAAATCATAGAACACGCATTACAAATAAATAATGACAAATACTCGATGTCTTAGCCATACTCATGTGGGTGAGCCATATATGTACCCATAACCATTCCCCAGAGGTAACCCAAAAAGTTGGTTGAAACTAAGGCATCTAATAACTAGGTATCCTCACTCACCGTGAGAATAACATCTTTCTTTAAAGGAACTATCGAAATAGTGGCCCCACAGGCAGCCTTATTGATTATACTTCTTTGGTCGATTTAGCTAAAAAATTCCTCGTCTGGCCTACTCTCATAGGTTGTGGCTCCACTAGAATAATTCCTCTGACCCTACTAGCCAAAATAGATCACATCATCTACTCTTGGAAACCTCTTGGGGTCAGCTCCCCCTATGCAGTTCTTTCTACTAGTGAAACCCGTTTCTCGGGTCCATACTACATCGTCTCTATTCATTTTTTTTCTTTAGCCTCGGTAGTCCTAATTTTAGGGACTTTATCCTCATAATCATTATAATTCTCTTAATGATGCCAAAAAGATTATCTCCCATTGTAACTAATAACGGATAATACTTTCTCACTTCCATATCAATATCCCTCGGTAAAGAGAAATAAAGATAGTTAAAATCCTCCTCATACTGTCCACTACACAGTTGGACTGAGGGGATCTTTAAAAACTTGCTTCTAATGTCGTTACAGATGGTGAGTGAAAGCATTTCCCCTCAAACCATGCTCTAATCACTTAATAATGGTCTCATGTCCAAAAGCTCTTAACTCTCGACCAAAGTCAACCGCATACGTGGGATGTCTCATAAGAAAAATCCAAATAAGGAACCCTTCTAATACACTTTCTCTATCTGAGTCGTTTATCAGGAAACAATGGCGTGAAACCCCCTAAACGGTCGTCGATATAGAGGGTACATACCCTACATAATAAATATATAAAGTGGTCAAAGAATTCAAGGTTAAAAGGCGACAAACTCACTCACGATCCCTAGTACACTAGAACCTGAAATGCTCTGATACCAAATGTGACACTCGAAAAAATTCATAAATATATTGATCAGGTCTAATATAAAAATCACGAGAATTTAAAACTTTTGGTAATATTCTTATCATAAGAAAATAACTAAAATGGATAAGTAGTAACAAGATAAATATATACAAAATTAATACAAAACCAACTCTGACGCGAATCATAGCCAATACAACATAATCCATCTCTGGAATATAAAATGTATCCATACAAAAGTCTAACTCTAAAAATAAAGATACATATACAACCTGACTAGAAATAAAAGAATGAGCCACACATGTTCGACTCCTATAATCATAGGAATAAATAATGGGACGTTACTAAAGATGCTCATCCAACGAACCCCCATCTATAGAAACTACCACAAGAAGGACCTCATGGAGAAAACCAAGACAAATCTCCCAATTTCTCATCTTCTCTTCATGCTCCTTCTTACTAGTCCCTTTAGTCCTTCCTTCTTATTGTATTTTGTTATAAATCAGATCCCTAATAGCCCCTCAAACCCCTTTAATCTCAAAATTGGTTGTGGGCCCCAAATGGGTCTCAAATAAAAGTGCCCAAAAATAACTCGAAATGACTTAAAACCTTATCTGAGTCTTATACTAACCCAATGGGCCTGTAAATAATCGTTCCAAACTATAAACGAACATTCTATGCATCCCAAAATCAATTTACAAATATATCCAAATTAAATAACAAAAAACTAAGATATTTAATAATTATCCAGTATAATTCCAAATATTAATTAATTTAATGAATGAATTACCATGTCTTAAATCCGATTTCAAAACCAAATTAATGAACACATAAAAAGTAAATAGTGACATCTCAGGTCACCAACAATCATACGTAATTAATTTCCATAATTTTTCATAATTAACTAATATGCACAAAAATACAGGGTATTAGATTGAAGGCGTTTTCTCAAAAGTTTTTTCTTTGTTGCCTATTTTTGTTCGCATGGTGTATAATCAACCTTGTGCACACGGAAGCACGGTTTTTGGTCAGAGAAACTCATTGGTCAATATCATGCGCACAAAGTTGATTTCCCCCGTACATACAACCATATGAAATTTTGATCGATTATCTTACTGGACAAAACTGTGTGCACGGTGCTTCCTTACACCTGTGCACGTGTCAGAGAAGATTTTTAAAAAATCCCTATATATAGACATGTTCCCTCCAAAACTAGTTACACTTTTGAGAGTTTCCTATTTGAGATAATCTTCTTATTTTTGAGATGTAAAAATTATTTTTGAGAGATTTTTAGATCTAGACCTCGATTTACTTTTGAGATGTTTAAATGCACAATAAACATTATTTACATCTGATTCAAGTTCAATCCATATTATCTATACTCCAATATCTTAAAGGAGGTGTTTGAGTTAGTTAAGAATTCAAGTGTGGTATAGACCAAGGATGCAGAATATGACATTAATGTTCGATTAATGGAGCTTTGATCGAACATGAATTATTGTGAGATCATGAGAGACAATTATCTTTATGCATTGTATAAAGGAACTTTTCAAATCTAAGAATAAAGTAGGTCAAACTGAGGTTTTTTACACATAGGTTGGTGTCTTTCCTCGTAAAATCAGTGTTGTGAGATTTTTTTGTGGATTGCTTATTTGATTGTAATTGTACTCACATTAATTGATATATATATATATATATATATATATATATATATATATATAATTTCAAATGACTTGGACATAGGTTTCAAATTACTGTGTGAATATCAAAACGGGCAAAATTAATTGCAACCCTACTCGACTCCCCCCCCCCCCCCCCCCCCCCCCGCCCGCACACAAGTTTGCATCTAGTGTACACACATTTACATCCTTAATTGGTATTAGAGCATAGTTACTCATTTTAGTCTTAACATCCTTATTTGATCCTTATTTTGTAAAGGTGTGTTTACATGGAGATTTTTAATTTTAAGGCTTTGTGAGTGTTGGGAAATATGTGTTCATCATCACATTCATCTATAGGCAATAACACATTTAATGCATTTAGTGTGTCTAGCTATGAAATTTCATGTAATGAAGATGAATTGAGTGATGATAAAGAGGTGAGTGAAATCAATTATGCATTTAACATGTTATTTTATGAATCGTTGAAACTGAAGAAATTTAACATTAAGATAAGAAACAAAACCAATGTTTTCAAAGAACAAAATGCTTTATTGA
Organism: Sambucus nigra; assembly: GCA_949130495.1. Taxonomy (NCBI): domain Eukaryota; kingdom Viridiplantae; phylum Streptophyta; class Magnoliopsida; order Dipsacales; family Adoxaceae; genus Sambucus; species Sambucus nigra. The sequence goes on along the minus strand of OX422211.1, from coordinate 432,466,434 downwards.
AAGAAAAAAATGAATTGATTTTTCAAATCAAACTTGAGATAAAGTGTGTGAATGATCAAAATTCTTCTCCACAAGTCGAGAAAATCGATCTTTTCGAAATGAATAGAAAACTTGGTAAAGAGTGTAAGATATATTAAATTAAGGAAAACGAATTTCAAATGGAGGTTGTTTCTCTTAAAAATGATTTTTCTAATACTATGAAATTTAAACTTTCTTTGGAGGATAGGTTTGAGAAAATGAACAAGATGTTATTTGAGAAGTCTGTGATACAAAATGGAAAAAAGTGATTATGTTTTGACTTGTTTAATGTTTTTTCAAATTAATCTACTACTTTTGTACATGAAAAGTCGAATGTTGATAAACAAAAGAGTAATACTCCATTTAATAAAAGAAATGTTTCTTCAAACATTGTAAACAAAAAGTAACTTGAGGAGAATGTATGATCTAACAAGAATGTAAAAGTACATGTTATAAAGGTCTAAAATGATTCTCAAGTCAAATAGCCTAAATTTGTTCAGAGACCTCATATGCAATAAAATCAAAGGATAGTTTTCAACAAACTGAATTTTTATTTTTACATCATGAAAATCATTTTAAAAGAGAATGGTTTTAAAAATCAAATAATACAAATATTTTTCAAAAGAAACATGAATTTTTCTCAAAACCTTGACAATCATACAAATGCTCATATTGCTTCATGACATGACATTTGAGACATTTTTGTTACAAATTTAAAAAGCATAAGAAATATTCATACACTAGGTTCTCAAGAAGAAATGAGACTCAAGGAGTAAACACAATACTTATAAATGAATTTAAGAAACTTAAAAAGTAATTGAGTTAGTTAGGAAAAGGAGTTCAAACGAAGCCTAATTGGGTTAGGAAGAAGAATCATAATTGTTGTGTTGTCATCACGGTTCTTAAAGCCTCAAACTATATCCATTGATGTTTTGATACTAGTTGTCGGTGACATATGATGGGAGATAATTCATTTTTACTTAATTAAAGGATTATAATGGTTTTTTAGTCATTTTTTGAAACGACAAGAATTCTAGTGTGAGTGGTAAAGGCGCGGTAAAAGTCTTGGAGATCACTACACTTAATAATGTTCTTTATGTTGAAAGGATTACCGCTAATGCCATTATCATAAGTAAATTTTATTATGATATCCACCTTGTGAGTTATCTAAGGGTGAGTGCTTAGTTGTTTATGTAATAAGTGAAATAAAGGTTGTGTGTTAAAATGCTAAACTGGAGTCCATTGATTTAGGGCATCAAAGTTTAGGACATATAAACTTTTGAGATTTAGAAAGTGTGTCTAAGAAAAAGAAGGTAAAGGGTCTTCCTAACTTAGGAAATTCTAGGAGCAAGGTTTGTGTAACTTTTAAAAAGGAAAAACAAATTAAGAATTTAGATTTAAATTTGAATTTGAATGAGATTACTACCTCTAGACCTCTAAAGTTAATATATGTATATTTGATGGGTTCTTTAAAGATGGAGAGTATATAAGGGAAGATATGTTATTTTGTTATGGTTGTTGATTGTTTGAAATTCACATTTATAGGTTTTATAAGAGAAAAAAGTGATTCGTTAGATATCATTGTCTTGATTTGTAAGAAAGTTCAAAATATACAATTCCTACTCAATGTGAGACATATCAGTTATCACGGTTCCGATTCCATTGATTCAAAATTTAAAGCCTGATATGATGAAGTTAGAATCCAACAGTTTTTAGTCTTTTTAACTCCACAACAAAAAGGAATAATTGATAGAAATTGAACATTGCAAGAAATGGCACGATGTATGCAAGAAGACAAAAACTTACCTAAAAAGGTTTGGGTCAAAGCTATACAAACAGCTTGTCATACATCCAACAAGGCATTTCTTATACCCTTCACCAAGAAGACTCCATATGAGTTTTAAAAATAAAAGGAGCTTACTATTAAAAACTCAAAAATGTTTGGCAGTAAGTACTACGTTCTTAGAGTCAATGAGTATTTGATCGAGTTTGACTCAATAAGCGAAGAATAAATATTTCTTGGTTATTCTTAAAAGAGCCAACCATATTGAGTTTAGAACTTAGAGAGTAATAAATTTATGGAGACATGCAATGTGGTTATTGATGATGATGTCTCGTGTATTATTATTTTAGATGAAGAAGTTAATGAAGAGGGTTTATATCCTAAGATTATTGAGAAAAGGAATATTGATGTAGGAGCCTTCAAGAAGAATTATTAAGGGAACTTTCCAAAATGAGACTCAAGGTAAAAGAGATATAGGAGTTACTACATGGGTTTAAATAGATAACACTCCATCTAAAATCACATGGAATCTTGAGAGTGGAGTGAAAATAAGAAATCAAATTTTAAGTGAGCTTTAATTTCAATGCTTAAGATCTCAAATTGAATGTAACACCCCGCCTAATTAAATACCGGGTAGCTGCTCCTTTATTAAATTAAACAGAATATACAGTTGGTTCATTCTCAGTATCACTGTCGAAAAACATTTTTCTTTTTAAAATAACTCACCCAATACTTAATTAATTTAAGTGTTAAAAATATTTTCCATGATTCATAACAATTTAAAACCATTACCACAATACTGAACAATAATAGAGAAGTCTCATAACACAACTGATTAATGAATAACAAGATTGAATGTAACTGGATAAAACTACACAGTTTAAAACATCTAACACCAATCCAACAAACTAAAATGAAAGTACCAACATAATCCCAATACAATATCTGAAAACGTAAATGGAATAATTAGTATCCTGGGCAACATTCCCTAAATAAGAGAAGTACTACAAACATTGGAATAAAATAAATGAAGCATCTAAACAAGTCTGCATCTCCAGGATCAGCAACTCGTGATCAAACATCCATACCCTAAGTTGCACGTCCCTGATTCTGGGCACCTGTTAATATAGATATAGAATATGCAAGGAAACGGATAAAAGCCCGATTGTAAATGATTTCAAAATAGCAAGTGTTTAACAAGTGCAATTAAGCATTTATTATGTTCAGGCTCTCACTTGATATTCTCACATCTCATCTAGAGTGCATGCCTAACGTATCCGAGTAAATTCCTAATTAAGGTTTCCTTTTAACTAGTTTCCACGGCATGATTATGTCCCATATAATAACCCTGTATGTCCCATACCATACGAAATATAATTCTTCACATTCTTTTCACTTTAATACGAATTTGACTTTTCAAAGCCTTAGGATTAAGTATTCTATTACTTAATTACATTCAATTCACAATGAACTACAATATCACACAGTAGATTGAATCATAGTATATATATTCACCCGATAATATATACTAATATAGCAGCTTCCAGTCATAGCATCGGTGCATGCATACTCTGCTATCATGTCCACAATTCTCATTGTTCAAAGGACAGATGGTTCGGTGTCTTCTCGAAATCATAAATAACATAACACACATATGTTGGAGGCGAGCATTCTCCCCATACAAATGAGTCACACACATACCTATATTCCCATTCAACCGTCGAAACTATCAATCTCAGCGATAGCACGTCTCCAAGGTCCTATGCTCAGGGTACGAATCTAAAATCCTCCAAAAATTGGGCGCACAAGATAAGACCGTCCACAATGCGAAACCTCCACCCCAATAGTAAGTAGCATAGGTATGTCATACACATAATAAACTAGAATATAGGTTTACATCCACCTATATATATAATATCAACAAGGTATTCACACAAACATAAGATAATTCACATACGTAGTATTATCTATCTCTCAAATCCTACGTATTCAATATTATGACTTTACTCCTTAATTTATTATTATCGAGCCTATATCATTACTCGAAGATTAAATAAGTTTTCCTTGATATACATTCAGTAAGAAACTCACTTATATCCTACTGGTCCATGTCATCATACTCTCCGAATTACTGCGAATTAATCTCATCTTTAATTAGAATTATATTCGATAAAACTTATTCTCTCATAATCATTTATTCTTCCACTTTGGATTATTCACGTATGGACTTAAGATTTTCTAGGTGATTCAAATGATCCCTTCCCTACTGGTCCTATCCTTCATCTTCATATAAACAAATCACAACCCAAAACGTAAATCTATCAACCGTAATTCATTCGATTAATTAAAATAATTCTCTCCAATTTAAATCCCAAACATAATAATATTAATCCGGATTTTACATAAGGCCTACTGCCCTTCAATAAGTCCCACTATGTTCAAATAATAATCACTAAAAATTCCCAAAAGTTTTGGGATTAAATCAAGAATTAAAAAGGAATAAGTTCATCTTTTCTAGGGAGGTCGATAGATCAATGGTCTGGGGTCGATCGATCGATCACCCAGATATCAGCCCAGATTCTGTAACTTTTGTTCTACGGGTTTCACATATTTTGATCATTCAAAACTTTATTTTAACGTCCCAAATTTCTTATAATCCATACCACATGATATAGCAACATATGTAAATGATTCCTACTGATTTAAACAACCTAGAATCATCAAGAGATTGGATTAAAAGCATATTTCTCATATTTTTCCAAAAAACTAAATATGTGAATATTTCAAGAACAATCCTATAATTCTCAGAATTTCTCCAACATGTGATGTTTATTTCATGGATTAATATCTCCCAACAACATGAGATTAATCCTACGTATTTTTACTTTCTATAAATGAATTAACATTTAACTAGTTTATCTTCAAAACATGTAACTTTTCATCATTTCTAACTATCCTAACATGGGCGTTATACTAACTATATTGCAAATATTAAATCACTTGCCTCTACTGAAGATCTGATCGTTTGGGGATGAATGTCCACTGGTGGTTCTTCCCTTCTCCGGTCAACTTTCGGTGGTGGTTGATGGTGGTGACCTTTGGCTTTTGGCTTTCCCACAAAGACTCTTCCTTTTCCCCATCGAAACTCCACACTCTCTCTCAATTTCTTTCTCTCTAAGTTTGTAGAATGAATCAGTAATATAAACCCTTTAGACTTATAAATAATCTTCCAAATTCGTGTACAGTATTCACCTTCCAAGTCAAATGACCATATTACCCCTCTGGGGTTACTATTCGGCTCCAAAGCCCCCGAGACCCTATACTAACGTTTGAGTAGACTTTTTTTACTATAAAAATACTTTCGAACACTTCGGCACAGTCAAAATGACCATTTGTATGACATAACAATATTCCTCTTTTTTATTTTATATAAATTTAGTCCCGACACTACTTTCACATGTGTCTGACTTAGTCACTGAAATTGTCGTATTAACTATTCGCTACAACTTCTAAAATTAATAATAAGTAAAGTCATAACCACATATTACTTTGATTCACTAAGTAATATTCAACATATATCATATATTACTATATTCTCAAGTAATAATTAAATCCGGATTAATTTCAAATTATTCCATTAATTCCCAATAAATACCTTTTTAAAACTTAACAAAATTATGGGGTATTACATTGAACTTAAAATGAGAAATAAACTTTAAAAGGTGAATATTATATCGGTGCAATGCAAGAAGAATTAATCCAATCCAAACGTGTTCAAAATATCATAAGTAATAAATGGGTGTACAAGAATAAGTTAGATGAACATGGTATGATTGTGAGAAATAAAGCAGGAGTTGTAGCCAAGGCTATACTGAAATTGAATGTGTGAATTTTTATGAAACATTTTCCCCTTTTGTAAGGTTAGAGAGTGTAAGACTTTTTCTTGCCATTGCATATTTTATAAAATTCAAACTTTATCAAATGGATGTCAATAGTGGTTTTTCTAAATTGAATTTTGAATGAAGAGGTGTATTTTAAACAACCCAAATGCTTTGAAAACCCTAAGTTCCCCAATCATGTTTTAAGGCTTAATAAAGCCTTATATGGTCTCAAATTCTCCTAGATCTTGGTATGATAGGTTCACCGTATATCTCTTAAAGAAAGGTTTTAGAAAAGGAGTAGCTACGACACCCTGAAAGAAAAAATTTAAGGATCATATCCTTGGAGCTCAATTTTATGTGGATAACATTGTGTTTGGGTCACTATTGTGAAATATGCTAAGAATTTTTCAGAGGAGATGAAGATAGAATTTGAAATAATCTTGGTTGGTTGGATGATATTTTTCCTCACCTTACAAGTGAAACAAATGCACAATAGTATTTTCAATTCACAAGCCAAGTATGCTAAGGATTTGGTTAAAACGCTTGGCATGGAATTAGAAATACATACTAATACGCTAATGGGGATTGATTCCAAAATGACCAAAGATGAGAGTAGGAAAGATATGGAGGATAAGTTGTACAGAATCATGATAGGTAGTTTGCTTTACCCAACCACAAGTCATCTTGATATTTATTATAGTACAGGAGTGTGTGCTAGGTATGAACCTAAACAAAAGGAATCGCACCTACAAGAGGTGAAAAGAGTGATTTAATATGTTAATGTTACTCAATGAATAGGGTTTTGGTATCCATACGATAATAATAATTCTCTTTACGCATATTTGGATTTCGATTGGGCGATTGATGTTGTTAATAGGAAGAGAACATCGAGAGAATGATTCTTCATTAGCACTTCTATGGTGTCATGGATTTCTAAGAAATAAAACTCATTATATTTATCCAAGGAAGAAGTCGAATACATTATCGCGCGTAGTTGTTGCACTCCACTACTTTGGATGTAACAAATGGTTCAAGATTACGGGTTATAGCAATGAACAATGGAACTTTGATAACATGAGCGTGATAGATATCTCTAAGAACCGGGTGAAACACTCTAGGATCAAGCATATAGAGTTGAGGCATCACTTAAGCAGGGATTTAGTGGAACGAAACGTCATTAACATGTGTTATATCCCTACAAAAAATAATTTGTCAATATCTTCACAAAAAGATTAGACATCTTTAGGTTCTGTTATCTTAGCGGTTCTTTAGGCTTAGTTGTTGTTGAGTGTGTAGAGTGGGGTTAAATAAATTAACCCCACAGATTTTATCAAATATTGATTTAAGATTTATCAAGTTTTACTACAATCCAGACCCTACACGGGCTAAGATATTATTACGCACGATTTAATATATTGCGTATACTCCGCGTTTGATGAATTACACTAAAAAACACTCTAGTAAAGATTTAATTTGTTCATTTAAGATTCCATTAGAGATATTATGACAAGTGGCACCACAAACAATTGGACACTTGGTTCCATAAATAAAATGACATGTGTCAACCCCCACTTGGGGTATTTTGACTATAAAAAGAGGGTTCCTCCTCATTTGAGAGAATGATGGTTTGGGGGTCAAAGTAAGGAGAGAATTATAACTCTTCTCCCCCATAAACTTTCAGATCTCCATCACAAGTTCGATAGTGACGAGCGAATTTCATAGTTTCACTACGAGTTTTACATATTTTATATGGTATATCGGCGTTTGAAGGTGGCTACCAGGATTTACCCCCCCCCCCCCCCTCGGGCATCAAAATCATCAAAACCACCTAAAATTGAGTTTTTTTGCATATAGTACGGACCCACGAACTATACAGACTTTGATTCCACAAAAATACAGATACGTAGGCACGCCAACGTTTCTCAAGTTAAAAATATGCTAGCTACGGTACTTTCCCAAATATAGACTACTCTCTTAAAAAGTGATTATGCTTCATTAGAATGAAAGGTGCATTTTGATATAGATGTATTTGCACGTTTATTTTTGTTTAACTTTGGACATGTTTTGTTGATATTTTTGAAAAATACAAAAAAAAAATGATGTTTTAACTATTTTTATGAAATCTCATGCTAACTATTTTTATAAACTATAATATAGGTTTACATCCACCTATATATATATATATATATATATATATATATATATATATATATAATATCAACAAGGTATTCACACAAACATAAGATAATTCACATACGTAGTATTATCTATCTCTCAAATCCTACGTATTCAATATTATGACTTTACTCCTTAATTTATTATTACCGAGCCTATCTCATTACTCGAAGATTAAATAAGTTTTCCTTGATATACATTCAGTAAGAAACTCACTTATATCCTACTGGTCCATGTCATCATACTCCCCGAATTACTGCGAATTAATCTCATCTTTAATTAGAATTATATTCGATAAAACTTATTCTCTCATAATCATTTATTCTTCCACTTTGGATTATTCACGTATGGACTTAAGATTTTCTAGGTGATTCAAATGATCCCTTCCCTACTGGTCCTATCCTTCATCTTCATATAAACGAATCACAACCCAAAACGTAAATCTATCAACCGTAATTCATTCGATTAATTAACATAATTCAGTCCAATTTAAATCCCAAACATAATAATATTAATCCGAGTTTTACATATGGCCTACTGCCCTTCCATATGTCCCACTATGTTCAAATAATAATCACTAAAAATTCCTAAAAGTTTTGGGATTAAATCAAGAATTTAAAAGGAACAAGTTCATCTTTTCTGGGGAGGTTGATCGATCGATGGTCTGGGGTCGATCGATCGATCACCCAGATATCAGCCTAGATTCTGCAACTTTTGTTCTACGAGTTTCACATCTTTTGATCATTCAAAACTTTATTTTAACGTCCCAAATTTCTTATAATCCATACCACATGATATAGCAACATATGTAAATGATTCCTACTGATTTAAACAACCTAGAATCATCAAGAGATTGGATTAAAAGCATATTTCTCATATTTTTCCAGAAAACTAAATATTTGAATATTTCAAGAACAATCCTATAATTCTCAGAATTTCTCCAGCATGTGATGTTCATTTCATGGATTAATATCTACCAACAACATGAGATTAATCCTATATATTTCTACTTTCCAGAGATAAATTAACATCTAACTAGTTTATCTTCAAAACATGTAACCTCTCATCATTTCTAACTATCCTAATATGGACATTATACTAACTATATTACAAATATTAAATCACTTGCCTCTACTGAAGATCTGACCATTTGGGGATGAATGTCCACTGGTGGTTCTTCCCTTCTTTGGTCAACTTCCGGTGGTGGTTGGTGGTGGTGACCTTTGGTTCTTGGTTTTTCCACAAAGACTCTTCCTTTTCCCCAGAGAAACTCCTCACTCTCTCTCAATTTCTTTCTCTCTAAGTTTGTAGAATGAATCAGTAATCTAAACCCTTTAGATTTATTAATAATCTCCCAAATTCGTGTACACTATTCACCTTCCAATTCAAATGACCATATTACCCCTCTGGGGTGACTATTTGGATCCAAAGTTCCCCGAGACCCTATACTAACGTCCGAGTATACTTTTTTTATTATAAAAACACTTACGAACACTTTAGCGCAGTTAAAATGACCATTTGGATGACATAACAATATTTCGCTTTTTTATTTTATATAAATTCAGTCCCGACACTACTTTCACACGCGTCTGACTTATTCATCGAAATTGTCGTATTAACTATTCGCGACAACTTCTAAAATTAATCATAAGTAAAGTCATAACCACATATTACTTTGATTCACTAAGTAATATTCAACATATATCATATATTACTACATTCTCAAGTAATAATTAAATCCGGATAAATTTCAAATTATTCCAGTAATTCTCCATAAATCCCTTTTTAAAAGTTATCAAAATTACGGGGTATTACATACTTCCCCCTTATAACGGAATTTTGTTCCGAAATTTAGAAAGTAAAACCAAACCTAGTACAAATAATTCTGGATAACATTCGTGCATATCGTCCTCACGCTCCCAGGTAGATTCCTCCATATTATGGTGCGCCCACTGGGCACACACAAGAGGAACTACCTTCGACCTCAAGCGATTCTCGGCGCGGTCTAAGATCGTCACTGGTCGCTCCTCGTAAGAACTATCTGGCTGCAATTCCAATTCCTCCAATGCAATATGAGTGTGAGACAACTCATCTCGAAGAAACCGTCGCAAGGAAGAAATGTGGATGACGCGACTGAAAATGTGTCTCAGAAATGCGTGCTCTCTAGCCTCAAGTGCAAGCCTGTCGCTCAAGTAATAATTCGAGAAGTCGGGTATCGATCCTCAGGGAAATAGGACAACAGGATTGTGACGACGGTAAAAGACGAAGAAATCCTAACTCTGACTCTAAAGAAAAAGAGAAAATGATTTGGTATTAGGAATGATTAAACTAAATGCAATTATGAAATTATGAAAAGGTGCAATTATATTAAATTACCTAGAATGCTAATGGAAACTGGTTTAAAATTTTAAACTATGTATGCGAAAAACAGGACGGGAATACAATCCCCCAACCCTAGTGTAGTGCAGTTATAATATTATTCGTAAATTTAACTGATTAATTTGACCCAGAATTTAGTACTCCCAAGCATTACGTATACGAGGTTCAAGCCCGCGTCATACTTAATCTGAGGACGAGTAAATCGGTATCACGGTAGTGACACTCGAATTTCATTCTAAATCATCCCGGTTACCCAGGGGCAAATGAGATATAAAGATTTACAATTGTTGTGTTCCTACGCAATACGGTCCCAATCAATCACTAAATTCAGAGAATTAATTTTATACACACACAACTAACACATCAGGTTGGGTTCATGTATCCCGGCCTTAGAAAATCTAACATGCTGAAAGAAAAGAAAACAGTGTTTGATTTGCAGAAAAACAAGATTAAACTATGGAAAATTGGTAGAATGATGTAAAACAGAATTAAACAGACGAAATTACTTACTAATCTTACCAAAGCACTCAAAGTATTAACTGGAATTATTTGTATTTACTGAAATCTGATCAAAGCTTCAATCTTGGGATTAAAAGAACAAACTGTATCTAAACTAGGGTTTCTGGAAGAGTAAGTGAAATTACACTAATTCTCCGTCCCTATAATAATAATAAAAATGGGTTTTTATACCCCACAATAACTCAAGAGTTTCAGCTTCACAAGGATTCTTTTTTCGGAGAAGATAAGATTTGGAAATCTCGATAGCCGGACCGGTCTGGGCCTTAGGCGGACCGGTCTGCCTCCCAAGCAGATCAGTTCTTTTTATTTCCAGGCGGATCGGTTCTTTTATTTTTCACCTTCTTCGGTTTGCTTTCGATCCGAGGTCTACTGGAGTTTTGCAACGCGGACCGGTCCGGGGCAGGGGCGGACCGGTCTGCATATTTAACTTTTTTTCTCAACTTTGACTGCTCTTATCTTTTGTTCCGAAATTCCGATTGAGGTGCCGTTTCTTTCTATGTTCTCATGAATGTGATATCTTCAACTTCTCTTTGGGTACCTCTTTCGAATTTTGGGTGGAAATTACACTTTTTCCCTTTTGACTTTCCTTCTTGTCTTTCTTGATTCTTCGGGTTTCCTTCTTCCGTTTCTTGACATCAAATACCTGTAAAATCACTACGAAATACCAGAAACTCGGTGTACTCGTTAGGATTAGTCAGTAGTAAGATTATGAGATAAAGTCAAATCGATTACTTTGTTTGAGGTGCTAAAAGTACCTAAATTAAGGGATATATTAGGAAGAATTTATGCCTAATCAAACCCCCCTAACTTAGAACTTTGCGCATCCCGAGCAATGTAAAAGAATCCTAGCAAGGCTCAATTCTTGAAAAACATTTTATTGGGACAGAATACCTTTTTTGCGGGCAAGCGATTGCATTTAGCGTATGCAACAAGCCTTTAAACCCCTAGGTCACCCTAGTAGGACGAGTTGTGTCTCGTGGGGGTTTGCAGTGAATATACCCACGAAATTCGACTCAAAGAAAAATTCAAACTACCTAAAAATTGTAAAATTCAAACTTTTCCAGAAAATAGTCATCATCAAGTCATGTTCAATGGTCTCAAATCATAGTGCGTGTGTACGAAGCCAGAAATTTAACTGCGAATTTCCACCGATTGATCATTACGTTACTTATTCGAAAATTCATTTTGATTTCAAATTCTCATGGGATGATCTCTCAAACGAATCACTCGGGTTGTGTCTATTCTCTCGGTATGCGTGATAAAAGAGTAAGTGTAATGGACACAAAGTCACGCATAGAAGTAGAAAGACGGAATTTTTTTTTATAGTGATAGGATCTCATCAACGGATTACGGTTTTAAAAACGGGAACATTGCCTCTTTTTCACGCAATTAATCTCCTTTATTATCTTTTGGTGTATTAGCTCTCCCCGCGGTAACCAATTTCGCAATTTAGACTCGGTTAGGACTTTTTCGAGTTGAAGGTGTGTTGTATAATATGGGAAAGGTTGGGAACTTCGAAATTGGAAGATTTTCTTATGATGTTCGTTAGTGCTTTTTCGGAGCTATTGCTCATTTTTTTTCTTCTTTTTCTCTATTTTTTTTGTTTTTCACTTCTTTTTTTTTCTTACTATTTTTGTTGAGCATATCTATTTTTTCTTGCCCCTTTTTATGCACTTTTGGATTGAAATTCTAAATTTTTCCATTTTTCGCAATTCCGGGCTATTTGGGTTTTTCGGGTTGTCAAATGAAAGGGAAAATCTATTCAGCTCAATTTGGATTGCAAAAGGGGTGATTTTTCATGACTTTTTATGGCCAATATTTTTGGGTGACAAACGAGGGCCTACTTCATTGTCCAAAATACCAATTGCGTTACCATATGCGTTTCGAGATGAATTTAACTTTAGAAATCACTTTTGGCACGTTTTTCAAAGAAATATCACACACGATTTTCATAACCGATCAAAATGAAAGGATTGAGATCCTCGATGACTTTTTAGGCGCTTAAAAGAACTTTGAGTTAACAATTAACTCGGATTGATTTAAAAACTCGCAAAAAGTGGTAGGCTCAAATCTCACCGGGCTTGTTAATCTCCACACTTATTCGTTAAGTCGTCAATTTTCACTCAATTTCCATCTTTAGTCAATTTCGGCTTTGTGTATGTTGAATTTTACAACTTGAGACTTCAATTCGACTTTTAATGATATTTTTGAAATTTTTGAATTCCAATTTTTATTTATTTTGAACAAAAATATTTTTGGGGTTTTCAAAATTTTATGATTTTTTTTTTTTGGGAAATTTCTGGGCATTTTTGAAAATTTGTGAAGTTTTAGAAATACGCACTTGTGATCCCCCCTAACTTAGACTTTTGCATTGTCCTCAAGCAAAAAGGACTAAAATCTAAATAAGGCAAAATAATAAGTGCGATAAATAAAACAAACAAATGGAGAAAAATGCAGATTTTATTACAAACAAGACTGTGGTACAATTACAAGGAAAAGCATACACAATGTGAACAGGAAGAACAAATAAAAGGCTGCCAGAACCACATCAAGCTTCACTGGGGCGGGGGATGGGAAGAACCGAGCGCGTCGGGGCCATAGGGGTCATGGTAATAGGATGGCAGTGGCTCATTGGGCTCCCCTTGGCGTCGATAGATGTCCACTTGGAAGCGGAGTATTAAGCTCTTATCGCAACGGTAATCGGTCAAAAAATTGCCGAAGTTCATTTCAAGTGTCGCCATTCGGTTTGAGAGGTCGCTTCCCGCCCACTCAAAATCTGGATCGTCCTCCTCGTCCGCCGACACTTCATCCGGACCGACATCCCCCATTTCGGCATCCGCATCGGCTGCCTCTTCTTCCTTGTCGCTCTCGCTCGAGGCAGCCTCTTCTTCACTACCACCTCCCCTCCGAGCCCGTAGGACAGCTAGCTTCTTAGCGCTCTTTGTGCGGGTCCCTTGTCCAAAAGGACAGGGAATGCGAGTATGATCGAGCGGCGCCACTATGCCAGCATCCTTGAGGATAGAAGTGATCAAATGGGAATAGGGAAGTGGGGTAGTACCCTTCTCATCCAAAGACGCATTGATGATATCGGTGTATAAAGTGCGGGCCAAATGGATGGAAGTGTGGGGGTCAAAGAGGTGATAGGTTAAAGTGGCTTGTCAGGGCCGCATGGTGGAGTCGTTGGACGTTTGCAATATGTTGGCGCACACAATCTGAAAAGTGAGGCGCGCCTTCTCGTTAAGGTGTCCAACGGCGACGGTTTGCCCCGTCCAATCCACATTCGGTGCAATGCGGGCCATGATAACATCCTTATCAACCGGGGGGACGTTTCGTGGATAGTGAATTCTTGAACGTACGGAACGTCGTACTAGGCCAACTTGGCCGTGAGAAGAGCCAAAGAAAATGGGATGACATTCCCATCCACGTAAGCTTGGGCCTCGAATTGTCCTGTCCGAACAAGGGTGCCATAAAAGGATCGGACTTCGGTCGCCCAAACCGCTTCATAGGATTCGTTGAGGAATTGGCACCACCCCCTAGCCATGAATAGGGCGGTGACGGAGTTGGGCAGCCTGGTCCATTGGACAGCGCGCTCTATATGGAGTTTTCAATCCAAACCGAATAATCGATGGAACCATCGCTCCTCTTGGCGGGAGCAAAATTCTCCATGACCGGAGGGGTGGATGTTGGTGGAGTCATACTTGGTGGGGGATATGCGTTGGGCCATGGAAACAAGAGGGATTTTTGCTTGGAGAACTATAGAGGGAGAAGAGAGGATTTGGGTTGAAGGTGTAAAGATAAAGGGAGGGTATTGGGGTGTATTTATAGGTGAAGGGGTGAGTGTAGGGGTTGGAATTTGAGGGAAAGGGTTTGGAGGGAAAAGGGGGGAATTTGGGAGGGAAAGGTTGGGGTTGGGAGGAGGGAAAACGGATTAGAGGGAATGAATGGGATTGGGGAGAAGTGGGGTGAATCTTGGGAAGGGGATAAATCAGATCTGCAGAAGGCGAACCGGTCCGGTGTAGGGGTGGACGGGTCCGGGTACTTTAATATTCAGAAAATCTGACTAGCAAATCGGTCCGCCTTAAAATTAAAGGAACCGGTTCATGGGCGAACCGATCCGGGGTAGGGGCAGACCGGTCCGGGTACTTTAATATTCAAAAAATATGACTAGCGGACCGGTCCACCTTAAAATTAAAGGAAACGGTCCGGCCCAGGGTTTTTGGGCCGGATTTTTCCCGAACTTAATTTCGATCTCTCTTCTCCAAAAAATTACACTTTCACAACATACTCCCTATCAATCTGGACTAAAACCCTCTCGATTTCTCTGGTCAACGCCCTTTGACCTGATATTCCCAAAACACGCGAATGCTTTTACCGAATTAAACCTAGTCCTATCGACGCTCACTACACATACGACTCTCACAACACATGCGACTCTCACCCCATATGCGTCGGGGGTGCGACGACCTCGCTGTAATAGCTCACTCTACCCCGTAAACGGGGTCCGACAACCAGACGGTGTCGACTTCTTCCGCACACGTCTCTAGATATGGATTTAGGCGTTGTCCATTCACTTTGAATGTATTTCCCCTTTTAAATCGTCTAATTCAACAGCTCCATGGGGGAAAACATTCTTCACTACGAATGGGCCAGACCATCGTGACCGCAACTTGCCCGGAAAGAGATGAAGCAGAGAGTTATAGAGAATAACTTTTTGCCCGAGAAGAAACTCTTTGCGTCGGATGATGTTATCGTGAGAGAGTTTCATCCTTTCTTTGGAAATTTTAGCATTCTCATACGCATCATTGAGTAGTTCTTCTAACTCATTTAATTGAAGCTTGCAGGATTCACTGGCCTTATCCATGACATAATTCAATTGCTTAATCGCCCAATACGCTTTGTGTTCTAGCTCTACGGGAAAATGGAAAGGTTTTCCATACACAAAGCGAAAAGGGGACATGCCGAGTTGATTCTTATATGCGGTACGATAGGCCCATAGTGAATCGTTCAATCTAAGTGACCAATCTTTTCGGGTAGGATTGACGGTCTTTTCAAGAATGTTCTTGATTTCTCGATTCGCTAGTTCGGCCTGCCCATTAGTTTGCGGGTGATAAGTCATTCCAACCTTATGAACGACACCATACTTTCTCATGAACTTCGCGAATGGCCTATTGCAAAAGTGTGTGCCATTATCGCTGATTATCTCTTTCGGTGCACCGAAGCGAGAAAGTATGTGTTCCAGCAGGAATTTTATCACCACTTTATCCACCCATTTAGAAACGTAGTCTACCGTAATAAGGATGTATAGGAAACCAAAGGACGAGAGGAAGGGACCCATGAAGTCAATACCCCAACAGTCGAAGATCTCAATAATGAGTATGGGGGTAAGAGGCATCATGTCTCGTCGAGTAATGGCTCCCATCCGTTGGTACCTATTGCAAGATTTGCAAGCATCGTTTACATCCCGAAAAATTATGGGCCAATAGAGGCCGCATTGCATAATTTTAACGGCCGTATTTTTGGTCAAAAAGTGGCCTCCATAGGCTTTCGAATGACAAAACTGGATGACTTTCGGGATTTCGTCATTCGGTACACATCGTCAAATGATTTGGTTGGCATAATATTTGAAAAGGAAAGGATCATCATAGAAGAACATGCGCGACCAAGTAATAAACCTCTTCTTATCTTGCGGTGTCCAGTCGGGAGGGACGACTCCCGTGACAAGGTAGTTCACTATATCCGCAAACCAGGGTAAAGGAGAGGTGGCAAAAAGTTGCTCATTCGGAAAGTATTCGTCTATGGGTACGGGATCACTAGGTACGTCGGACGAAAGCCGTGATAAATGGTCGGCAACGACGTTTTTTACTCCTTTCTTATCTTTGATGGAGAGATTGAACTCTTATAGGAGTAGGATCCACCTTATGAGGCGCGGCTTAGCATCTTTCTTTGCAAGTTGGTATTTCAATGTCGCGTGGTCGGTGAAGAAAGTAATGGGGGAACCGATAAGATATGATCAGAATTTATCGAGGGCAAAGACTACCGCTAGCAACTCTTTCTCCATGGCAGAGTAGTTAAGTTATGGTCCGGTAAGAGTCCGGCTAGCGTAGTAGATGACATGAGCTTGCTTATCCTTTCTTTGGCCCAAAAAAGCCCCTATCGCATAATCGCTAGCATCACACATAAGTTCAAATGGTAAAGACCAATCCGGAACTTGCATGATGGGAGCGGACACAAGCATGGTTTTCAGTTTTTCAAAAGAGCTTTGGCATGCTTTCGTCCACTCGAATGGGGTGTCCTTCATGAGTAGGTTGCTGAAGGGTCTAGAGATGGCGCTAAAGTCCTTAATGAACCTTCAATAAAACCCCGCGTGGCCCAAGAAATAGCGCACGTCCTTAAGCGATTTTGGTGGGGGAAGGTCAGCTATGACATCTATCTTTGCCCTATCAACTTTTATCCCCTTGGATGATACTATGTGGCCAAGAAATATTCCCTCGGTGACCATGAAATGGCATTTCTCCCAATTCAGCACTAAGTTCTTTTTCCACACACCGGGCAAGTACTTTTTCCAGTTTTTCTAGACAATGATCGAAAGAGGTGCCAAAAATGCTGAAATCGTCCATGAACACTTTGAGTCCTCTCTCGACCATGTCGCTAAATAAGCTCAACATGCACCTGTGAAAGGTCGTGGGTGCATTACACAAGCCAAATGGCATACGTTTGTAGGCAAACATACCAAAAGGGAAAGTGAAGGTCGTCTTCTCCTGGTCAAGTACATCCACCTCAATTTGGTTATATCCGGAATAACTATCAAGGAAGCAATAGTAAGGATGGCCCGCCACTCTCTCAAGCATTTGATCGATAAATGGCAAGGGGAAATGGTCTTTCCTAGTTCCTGCATTGAGTTTCCGGTAATCAATGCAAATGCGCCACTCGGTGGTGGTACGTTGGGGAACTAGCTCTCCCTTAGTATTCTCAATCACTGTCATTCCCGACTTTTTCGGAAAACTTGAATAGGGCTCACCCATTTGCTATCCGAGATTGGGTAGATAATCCCGACATCCAATAACTTGATAATCTCGGTTCTCACAACTTCTTTCATGTTGGGATTTAGTCTTCTTTGCATTTCTCTAGAGGGCTTGACATCCTCTTCGAGATGGATCTTGTGAGTGCAAATCAAAGGACTTATCCCCTTCAAATCAGCAATGCACCAACCAAAATCAGTTGGTGCTTCCTCATAATTTTCAACAATTTACCCTCCTGCTCTTCGTCTAGGCTAGAGGAAACAATAACAGGAAATGTATCATCCTCTCCTAGGTATGCATATTTAATATGGGAGGGGAGTTTCTTTAATTCAAGGCTTGGAAATTTATCACTGGAGGGAACCATGCGTGTATCCCTCGGAGGTAACTCCTCGAATCTAGAAACCCAATTAACATCTATCGCGTCCTCGTCCGACGCACTCTCATCGAGTAACTCTCTCAACTCCCTAACCTCCCTCTCGAAGTCGATGCACGTCCCCTCACTCTCGTGTAACGCCACTAAACAGGACTCTAAGGCGTCGCTGCAATAATTCTCCTCAAAGTACTCTTCTACTACCTCATCTATGAGGCTCACCGCGTGAAGATCATCTTCCTCCCTCGTATGTTGGGCTATGTGGAAGATATTGGTCTCTAAGGTCATATTCCCAAAAGTGAGTTGCATTATTCCATTTCGAGTATTGATGATTGCGTTAGCCGTAGCTAAGAATGGGCGCCCAAGGATGACAGGAACATGGTTGCTCGAGTTGAAGGAGGGCTCTGTGTCCCAAATGACAAAGTCCACCGGGAAGTAGAAAGTGTCAACTTGGACGATCACGTCCTCGACTATGCCTATGGGGATCTTCACAGTTCGATCCGCTAATTGGAGAGTGACCTTTGTGGGCTTGAGGTCGCCCAAATCAAGTTGCCTATAGATGGAGTAAGGGAGGATATTGACACTTGCTCCCAAGTCAAGTAAGGCTTTTTCGATTTTGTTTTCTCCAATGATGCAGGAAATGGTTGGTGCACCGGGATCTTTGAATTTAGGCGGGAGATCATTTAGTAGAATGGATCTCACATTTTGTGCTTGAAAGACATTCTTCTTTACCTTCATCTTTCCCTTTACCGTCAACAAGTCTTTAATGACTTTAGCATAAGCTGTAATTTGCTTAATGACATCGAGGAAAGGTAAATTTAGCTTTACTTGCTTTATCACTTCTAGCACGTCTCCACGTGGGTTTCCTTTATGGGAGGGAATCAACCTTTGAGGAAACGGTGCCGCGGAGGGTGGTTTCACTACTACCTCTGGCTCACTAGCGACTTCTTTGTCACTCTCATTTAAGGGGACATCTTCGGCCTCTTTCATGCCGGGCGAAATCTCCTTGTCTTTCATTGTGTCATGTGGGGGAGGTGATAAATCAACGACTCTCCCACTACGAAGAGTGGTCACAGCTTGACATTGCTCCTGATGTTCAGTGGAGGGGGAGCTAACACTTGTTTGACCTTGGGGAGGTCTTTGGCCTTGGGCAGGAAACTTGCCCTTATCTTGAACACTCAATGAGGATTGTATCTTTGACAGACTCACATTTATGTCGCCAATCAGACGATCATATTTGGCATTGGTTGCGGTCTGGCTAGCGCTGAATTGATTCATGGTATCCTTGAGAGTTCTCTGCGGTGGCGGGATATAAGATCCTTGAGGTGGTGGTGCTTGCACATGTCCTTGCATGTGTGGAGCTTGTTGACGGAGGGTTCATTGCGGCATGTTGTTGCCCATAGCTAAAACCAGGATGGTTTTTCCACGAAGGGTTGTATGAATTCCCATGCGGTACACCGAAATTACCCTTAAATCCTCCTATACCACTAACTTACTCCTGAAGCATTACTTTGTAGGCGTGTATGGTCGGGCATTCCTCAGTTGAATGACCCGCCTCATAAATTGCACACACCTTCTCGACGGGTTTTGGTATGGATCCAGCCGGTCCTTTTTCATATATCTCGCATAGATCTCGAAATCCTTTCTCAAGGGTATCCAATCGACTGTCCGTCATATAATTCTTATCTACGTGAAATAGTCCAGACGCCGACGGAGTGGTGGTCACTTGACGATTTCAATTTTGAGCCTTAGGGTCAGATGTATCCCAGGATTGGGTAGTCTCGACGACGTACCTCAGGTGAAGCTCAGCATCGTGGGCGTCTAAGTGGACAAAAGGATCACTTCCCATAGTTTCAACGAGTTGCTTGGAGTTAAGGTTCAGCCCATTATAGATAAAAGAGATGATTTGCACTGAATCAAATCCATGATGGGGGCATGAAGTAACTAACTCATCGAAACGCTCATAACATCTATGAAATGGCTCATTTTCAGATTGTCTGAACGCTTGAATTTGAGCCTTTATGGAGATAATTCGATGTGTTGGGAGGAATTTCTTGAGAAATCTCGATTGCAATTCGTTCCATGATGGAATCGAGCTTGGCGATAAAGACCATAGCCAGGTCTTAGCTTTATCTTTGAGCGATAAAGGGAAGAGTTTGAGGTGGATCACCTCTTGGGTGCAAGTTTGATCATTGAGAGTATCGCACGCATCCCCAAATTCCCTAATGTGAAGGTATAGCTTTTCAGAATCCATACCATGGTAATGTGGTAACATCTGGATCATTCCATTTTTGAAACGAAATTGCCCGGCATTATACGGGAGTATAATGCATCCCGGAGTGACAGTACGCATGGGATATAAGAATTCTCTCAGCGGGCGGTACGGGGGCTCTTCCTCACCGACGGTTGCACTACCGTGTTGCGACATCTCTCTCTCGCTTAATGACTCGGTGCTGTCACTTGGTGTGCTCTAAGTGTGCTCGGAGGTGTGTCCTAAGAAGGAAAACGGAGTGTTATTGGAGATTGAGTGTGACGGTGTGGGAGATGGGATCCAGAACTGTGGGGCGGTAGGAGTGTTATGGGGTGTGGGAGTGAGTTCAAAATTTTGCATTAATGGCTTGTGAGAGATGATGGTGAATCTTTTTGTGTTTTTTTGAATTTTTTTTTTTATGTTTTTGGATTTTTGGTCAAAGTTTTAGATTAACTCAATCTAATCCTAAGTCTACCTAGTTCCCCGACAACGGCGCCAAAAACTTGACGCGACTGAAAATGTGTCTCAGAAATGCGTACTCTCTAGGCTCTAGTGCAAGCCTATCGCTCAAGTAATAATACGATAAGTTGGGTATCGATCCTCAGGGAAATAGGACAACAGGGTTGTGACGACGGGAAAAGACGAAGGAATCCTAACTTTGACTCTAAAGAAAAAGAGAAAATGATTTGGTTTTGGGAATAATTAAACTAAATGCAATTATGAAATTATGAAAAGGTGCAATTATATTAAATTACCTAGAATGCTAATGAAAACTGGTTTAAAACTTTAAACTATGTATGTGAAAAACAGGACGGGAATACAATTCCCCAACCCTAGTGTAGTGCAGTTATAATATTAATCGTAAATTTAACTGATTAATTTGACCCGGAATTTAGTACTCCCAAGCATTACGTATATGAGGTTCAAGCCCGCGTCATACTTAATCTGAGGACGAGTAAATCGGTATCGTGGTAGTAACACTCGAATTGCATTCTAAATCATCCCGGTTACCCAAGGGCAAACGAGATATAAAGATTTACAATTGTTGTGTTCCTACGCAATACGGTCCTAATCAATCACTAAATTCAGAGAATTAATTTTATACACACGCAACTAACACATCAGGTTGGGTTCATGTATCCCGGCCTTAGAAAATTTAGCCTAACATGCTGAAAGTAATGAAAACAGTGTTTGATTTGCAGAAAAACATGATTAAACTATGGAAAATTGGTAGAATGATGTAAAACAAAATTAAACAGACGAAACTACTTACTAATCTTACCAAAGAACTCAAAGTATTAACTGGAATTACCTGTAATTACTGAAATCTGATCAAAGCTTCAATCTTGGGATTAAAAGAACAAAATGTATCTAAACTAGGGTTTCTGGAAGAGTAAGTGAAATTACACTAATTCTCCATCCCTATAATAATAACAAAAATGGGTCTTTATACCCCACAATAATTCAAGAGTTTCAGCTGAACAAGGATTCTTTTTTTCGGAGAAGATAAGATTTGGAAATCTCGATAGCCCAACTGGTCCGGGCCTTAGGCGGACCGTTCTACCTCCCAAGCGGATCGGTTCTTTTTATTTCCAGGCAGACCGGTTCTTTTATTTTTCACCTTCTTCGGTTTGCTTTCGATTCGAGGTCTACTGGAGTTTTGCAACGCGGACCGGTCCGGGGCAAGGGCAGACCAGTCTGCCTGTTTGACTTTTTGCTCAACTTTGACTACTCGTATCTTTTGTTTCGAGATTCCGATTGAGGTGCCGTTTCTTCTTATGTGCTCATGAATGTGATATCTTCAACTTCTCTTTAGGTACCTCCTCCGAATTTCGGGTGGAAATTATGCTTTTGCCCTTTTGACTTTCCTTCTTGTCTTTCTTGATTCTTTTGGTTTCATTCTTCCATTTCTTGACATCAAATACCTGTAAAATCACTACGAAATACCAGAAACTCGGTGTACTCATTAGGATTAGTCAATAGCAAGATTATGAGACAAAGTCAAATCGATTAATTTGTTCGAGGGGCTAAAAGTACCTAAATTAAGGGATAAATTAGGAAGAATTTATGCCTAATCAGTGGAACACGTCATGTATACGATGTAGGTGTTCCGGCAGCCCAATTATGCATGCTACTAGTTCCACTCTCTCTATGATAAGAAATAGTCCCACATATCTTGGTGCTAATTTCCCTTTCTTCCCAAATCTCATTATCCCCTTCATCGAAGATACTCACAAAAGTACCTGGTCCCCTATCCTAAACTCCCTGAAGAACCTCTTAGCATCAGCGTAGCTTTTCTATCTATCTTACGCTACACGAATGCGACTTCTGGTCATTTCAATCCTGGCAGACATATCCTGAATCACTTTTGACCCAAGTAGCTTGTTATCCCCCACTTCTAACTAACATGCAGGAGAGCGACAAGGTCTGCCATATAATGCCTCAAATGGGGCCATACCAATGGTGAACTGATAGGAATTATTATACGTAAATTCCACCAAAGGAAGATATTGTTCCCAACTCCCTCTGAAATTCTAAATACACATACGCAGCATATCCTCTAACATCAATTTAGTGCGCTCCATCTGACCATTTGTCTGCGGGTGATATGTTGTACTCAATCGCACTTCAGTACCCATGGCCTCGTGAAAACTTTCCCAAAATAGGGAAATAAAGATTTTGTCCTGGTCAGACATAATATTAAGCGAAACTCAATGTAACCTTATTATCTCGGCTATAAAGAGATTTTGCATATTTCCCTGTAGCATAATCAGTCCGTACCGATAGGAAGTGAGATAACTTAGTCAACCGATCCACAATCACCAATATGGATTCATAACCTCTCTGAGTGATAGGTAGTTCAGTGATAAAATCCATGAAAATGCTCTCCTATTTCCACATCGAAATCTCTAATGGTTGAAGAACCCTGTTGGCTTTTGATGATCCACTTTCACTAACTGTCACGTTGCATATTTAGAGACAATCTCGGCAATATATTTCTTCATTCCACTCCACCAATACTGTCACCGTATATCTTGGTACACTTTGTCCCCATCGGGATTTACCGCAAATTTGGAACCATGCGACTCAAACATCACCGCGTGTCGCAACTCTTCCCCTTTCGAAACAATCAGTGTACTACTGAAGCGTAAGCCTCCCTCTAAGCTCACTGAGTAAAACTCTACTCCTTTGGCTAAAAGTTATCGAATTTTCTCCTGACAGAACAGATCAGTTGCATGGGCTTGTACTACCCTCATTATAATCTAAGGACTAATGGTCATAATAGACATAAATGACCTAGCAACTGCATCCTGATGGCCTAGTTCCTTCTATTTTACCTTCCATACCGAGGCTAGTTCACCCTCCGGTCTTCGACTCAAATCATCGGCTACCACGTTAGCCTTTCCCGAGTGATAATGTATCTCAAACTGATAATCCTTCACGAATTCAAGCCACCTGCGTTGTCACATATTCAACTCTCTCTGAGTGAATAAATACTATAGTGACTTGTGATCCGTGAGTAAGCGAAACTTTTCACCCAACAAATAGTGTCTCCATATTCGAAGGGTAAATATGACCGCTGCAATCTCTAAGTCGTGGGTAGGGTAGTTCTTCTAATAAGGCTTAAGATTTTTAGAGGCATAAGCTATAGCCTTATCTTCTTGCTACAAAACTCCACCGAGTCCTTATAACGATGCATCAGTGTATACTAGGTACTCCACTCCTGGTCTGGGCAGTGCTAGTACCAGAGCAGAAGTTAACTTATCCTTCAGTTCATTAAATGCCAACTAACACGCATCATCCCAAACAAATGATATGCCTTTGCGAGTTAGATTTGTCATCGGTCTTGCAATCTTTGAAAAGCCTCTGATAAACCGTCTGTAGTAGCTAGTTAATCCCAAGAAACTACGTAACTTCGTCGGTGTCGTGGGTTGTCCCCACTGCCTCACCGCTGATACTTTGTTAGGATCCACTGAAATACCTCTTCCTGACACTATATGCCCCAGGAATTGAATCTCTCAGAGCCAAAACCCACACTTGTCGTACTTGGCATACAACTGATGCTCACGTAGTATCTGTAGGACCTTCCGCAAATGCTCGGCGTGCTCCTCTTTTGTATTAGAGTGAACCATAATGTCATCTATAAAGACAATAAAAAATTGATCTAGGAACTCTCTGAATACTCGGTTCATCAAGTCCATAAATACAACCGGCACATTAGTCAACCTGAACGACAAAACTCGAAACTCGTAAGATCCATATCGTGTCAGAAAAATAGTCTTCAATACATCATGTTCTCTGATTCTTAATTGGTGATAACCAGATCTCAAACATATCTTTGAGAATTGAGTTGATCCTCTCAATTGATCAAGAAATTCATCGATGTGGGGTAAAGGATATTTATTCTTAATCGTGACTTTATTAAGCTCCCGATAATCAACACACAGTCGTAAGGATTCATCCCTCTTCTTTACGAACAGAACTGGGGCACCCCAAGGTGAGGTACTCCTACGGATGAAACCCTATCCTAACAGCTGATCGATCTGATCCCTCAATTATCTCATCTCTACAGGATCCATATGGTAGGGAGCACGGGCTATAATTTGAGTTCTCGGTGCTAAGTCAATCACAAACTCAATTTCCCTACTAAGCGGTAATCCAAGTATATCCTAAAATACGTCAGTGAATTCTCTAACAACTAGAATTGAATCAAAACAATCGATCGTGGCTATATAAGTGACTAGCCAGTCCATCCTAATAATATTATCGTATTCGGACATCTTTAATACAAGCATATCAGCTGGTAAAATCAAACTCCCAATATCTATACTCACATTACGGCATATAAAGAAAATAGGTGTGCCATGACCCATAGGTGAATCTACATAAGTAATAGTAATGTTGGTTGTGTCTAACAACCCTGAGGCCCCAGCAAAACTAGTGGATATGAAAGAATGTGATGCTCCTGTATCAAACAAAATACGTCCCATCACTCTAGAGATAGAAAGCATACCCTCAATCGCTGGTGGTGGTTGTTGAACTGTCGCCTGTTGAACGTTGTACATACATCCATACTGTTGCTACCCCTGCTGCGATGGAGCTACTGGAATGGCCGGTAAGGCTGGCATCTGGGCCAGTGCTGGAAGAACAGCTGAAAATATTAGCCTCTAAGGCTCTAGATGCGCACCCTTTTTCTAGGGCATCTTACCCTTATCTGGGCAATCCTATTTCTTGTGACCATCTTTACCACATGTGAAACATCTACCTGCAAATTACCCCCCATTACGACCCTGTTGGCCACAACCTGGTTAACAATTCCCACCTCTGCCTTAGCCCTGATGCCCCTGTTGATTGTGTTGCTGGCCCTGGTGGCCTTACCTATTACCACCCTGACTATAATGAAATCCTCCCAATCTCAGATGTTTCACATAATCCCCTGGCTGCGAATTTTGATCACCTTATTTTGGTTGTCTTGAGCTGAAGATGATCCACTGCCATTATTTCCTCCAGTACATCCCTGCTGACTGGACTCAATTCCCCTCTTACTTCCCTTGACATGAAGACGGTGGTCCTGGCAGTGAAGTAAGGCAGCATTCAATACATCATTATAGGTCTGTATGGAAATATTTCCCAACAGATGCTGGAAAATCCTCCAAGTAAGACCATCCCTGAACAGCTGAATCTTCTTATCTTCAGTAGGTACCTCTCCTGGCACCAAATTGGTCAGCATAGTAAACTCTTCTTCGTATTCAGCAACTGATTTCCCCTCCAAGGTGAGGTCTATGAGTTTCCTCCGCATCTCTTTCTGAACTTCATAATGAAAGTATTTACGGTCGAACCACACCCAGAAGTCCTGAATAGACAAAGTATCCATCTCCTCTGCTGTGGTAGTGGACCCCCACCATTGTAGAGCTGCACCAACCAACTTGAACGTAGCTAGCATTTGTTTCTGAACCTCCGTACATTCATACATATGCAGATGCCACTGGATGTCTTTCTTCCATTATCTAGAAGTTATGACGTCGGAACCCCCTTTGAATTCTGGTGGATGTGCCTTTTGGAAGGCCTCCCTAACACGTTACCAAGAAGTGGGAAACCCTTGCACTGGAGCTTGTGGCACTGCCTGTGTTAGTGGTGGAGGTTGTTGGGCGGCCGCTAAGGCAGTATTTGCTGCTTGAGCAATAATGGCAGCAACCTTTGCCACATTTATAGTGCCCCGAGCTGGAGCGGGCTGCGGTGTTGGTTATGCAGCACCTGGGGCTCTTTGTGCACGTCGAGGAGGCATCTGAAACGAGATACATCAAAATCAGCATATTAAAATACCATATAAATAGATGAAGTCATAAATGCGCAAATATGATTCTCAACAATCCTAATGATAGGGCTCTATATCAAAGGACGCTAAGATGAAAGCTTATGTAAGCCGCACAAATCCTAAACACTCTAGAACCTGATGCTCTCATACCACATGTAACACCCTGCCTAATTAAATACCGGGTAGCTGCTCCTTTATTAAATTAAACAGAATATACAGTTGGTTCATTCTCAGCATCACTGTCGAAAAACATTTTTCTTTTTAAAATAACTTACCCAATACTTAATTAAGTTAAGTGTTAAAAACATTTTCCATGATTGATAACAATTTAAAACCATTACCACAATACTGAACAATAATAGATAAGTCTCATAACACAACTGATTAATGAATAACAAGATTAAATATTACTGGATAAAACTCCCCGATTTAAAAAATCCAACACCAATCCAATAAACTAAAATGAAAGTACCAAGATAATCCCAATACAATATCTGAAAAGGTAAATGGAATAACTAGTATCCTGGGAAACATGCCCAAAATAAGAGAAGTACTACAGACATAGGAATCAAAGAAATGAAGCATCTAAACAAGTCTGCATCTCCAAGATCAGCAACACATGATCAAACATCCATACCCTAAGTTGCACGTCCCTGATGCTGGGCACCTGTCAATATAGATATAGTAGAGAAGAGAATATGCAAGGAAATGGGTCAGAGCCCGATTGTAAATGATTTTAAAATAGCAAGTGTTTAACAAGTGCAATTAAGCATTTATTATGTACATGTTAGATTCCGGGTTCTCACTTTATATTCTCACATATCATCTAGAGTGCATGTCTAATGTATCCGAGTAAATTCCTAATTAAGGCTTCCTTCTAACTAGTTTTCACAACATGATTATGTCCCATATAATAACCCCATATGTCCCATACCATAAGTAATATAATTACTCACATTCATTTCTCTTTAACACGAATTTGACTTTTCAACGCCTTAGGATTAAGTATTCTTTTACTTAATTAAATTCAATACGCAATCAACTACAATATCACACAATAGATTGAATCATAGTACATATATTCACCCTATAATATATACTAATATAGCACCTCCCAGCCATAGTTCCAGTGCATGCATACTCTACTATCATGTCCAGTCACAATTGTCATTGTTTAAAGGGCAGATGGTTTGGTGTCTTCTCGAAATCATCAATAACATAACACACATATGTCGGAGGCGAGCATACTCCCCAACCAAATGGGTCACGCACATACCTAATTTCCCATTCAGCCATCGAAACTATTAATATCACCGATAACACGTATCCAAGGTCCCATTCTCTGGGTATGAATCTAAAATCCTCCCAAAATTAGGCGCACGGGATAAGATTGTCCACAACGCGAAACCTCCACCCCGATAGCAAGTAGCATAGGTATGTCATACACATAATAAACTATAATATAGGTTTACATCCACCTATATATATATATATATATATATATATATATAATATCAACAAGGTATTCACACAAACATAAGATAATTCACATACGTAGTATTATCTATCTCTCAAATCCTACGTATTCAATATTATGACTTTACTCCTTAATTTATTATTACCGAGCCTATCTCATTACTCGAAGATTAAATGAGTTTTCCTTGATATACATTCAGTAAGAAACTCACTTATATCCTACTGGTCCATGTCATCATACTCCCCGAATTACTGCGAATTAATCTCATCTTTAATTAGAATTATATTCGATAAAACTTATTCTCTCATAATCATTTATTCTTCCACTTTGGATTATTCACGTATGGACTTAAGATTTTCTAGGTGATTCAAATGATCCCTTCCCTACTGGTCCTATCCTTCATCTTCATATAAACGAATCACAACCCAAAACGTAAATCTATCAACCGTAATTCATTCGATTAATTAAAATAATTCTCTCCAATTTAAATCCCAAACATAATAATATTAATCCGGATTTTACATAAGGCCTACTGCCCTTCAATAAGTCCCACTATGTTCAAATAATAATCACTAAAAATTCCCAACAGTTTTGGGATTAAATCAAGAATTAAAAAGGAATAAGTTCATCTTTTCTAGGGAGGTCGATCGATCAATGGTCTGGGGTCGATCGATCGATCACCCAGATATCAGCCCAGATTCTGTAACTTTTGTTCTACGGGTTTCACATATTTTGATCATTCAAAACTTTATTTTAACGTCCCAAATTTCTTATAATCCATACCACATGATATAGCAACATATGTAAATGATTCCTACTGATTTAAACAACCTAGAATCATCAAGAGATTGGATTAAAAGCATATTTCTCATATTTTTCCAAAAAACTAAATATGTGAACATTTCAAGAACAATCCTATAATTCTCAGAATTTCTCCAACATGTGATGTTTATTTCATGGATTAATATCTCCCAATAACATGAGATTAATCCTACGTATTTTTACTTTCTATAAATGAATTAACATCTAACTAGTTTATCTTCAAAACATGTAACTTTTCATCATTTCTAACTATCCTAACATGGGCGTTATACTAACTATATTGCAAATATTAAATCACTTGCCTCTACTGAAGATCTGATCGTTTGGGGATGAATGTCCACTGGTGGTTCTTCCCTTCTCTGGTCAACTTCCGGTGGTGGTTGATGGTGGTGACCTTTGGCTCTTGGCTTTCCCACAAAGACTCTTCCTTTTCCCCATCGAAACTCCACACTCTTTCTCAATTTATTTCTCTCTAAGTTTGTAGAATGAATCAGTAATATAAACCCTTTAGACTTATAAATAATCTTCCAAATTCGTGTACAGTATTCACCTTCCAAGTCAAATGACCATATTACCCCTCTGGGGTTACTATTCGGCTCCAAAGCCCCCGAGACCCTATACTAACGTTTGAGTAGACTTTTTTTACTATAAAAATACTTTCGAACACTTCGGCACAGTCAAAATGACCATTTGTATGACATAACAATATTCCTCTTTTTTATTTTATATAAATTTAGTCCCGACACTACTTTCACATGTGTCTGACTTAGTCACTGAAATTGTCGTATTAACTATTCGCTACAACTTCTAAAATTAATAATAAGTAAAGTCATAACCACATATTACTTTGATTCACTAAGTAATATTCAACATACATCATATATTACTATATTCTCAAGTAATAATTAAATCCGGATTAATTTCAAATTATTCCATTAATTCCCAATAAATACCTTTTTAAAACTTAACAAAATTATGGGGTATTACATTGAACTTAAAATGAGAAATAAACTTTAAAAGGTGAATATTATATCGGTGCAATGCAAGAAGAATTAATCCAATCCAAACGTGTTCAAAATATCATAAGTAATAAATGGGTGTACAAGAATAAGTTAGATGAACATGGTATGATTGTGAGAAATAAAGCAGGAGTTGTAGCCAAGGCTATACTGAAATTGAATGTGTGAATTTTTATGAAACATTTTCCCCTTTTGTAAGGTTAGAGAGTGTAAGACTTTTTCTTGCCATTGCATATTTTATAAAATTCAAACTTTATCAAATGGATGTCAATAGTGGTTTTTCTAAATTGAATTTTGAATGAAGAGGTGTATTTTAAACAACCCAAATGCTTTGAAAACCCTAAGTTCCCCAATCATGTTTTAAGGCTTAATAAAGCCTTATATGGTCTCAAATTCTCCTAGATCTTGGTATGATAGGTTCACCGTATATCTCTTAAAGAAAGGTTTTAGAAAAGGAGTAGCTACGACACCCTGAAAGAAAAAATTTAAGGATCATATCCTTGGAGCTCAATTTTATGTGGATAACATTGTGTTTGGGTCACTATTGTGAAATATGCTAAGAATTTTTCAGAGGAGATGAAGATAGAATTTGAAATAATCTTGGTTGGTTGGATGATATTTTTCCTCACCTTACAAGTGAAACAAATGCACAATAGTATTTTTAATTCACAAGCCAAGTATGCTAAGGATTTGGTTAAAACGCTTGGCATGGAATTAGAAATACATACTAATACGCTAATGGGGATTGATTCCAAAATGACCAAAGATGAGAGTAGGAAAGATATGGAGGATAAGTTGTACAGAATCATGATAGGTAGTTTGCTTTACCCAACCACAAGTCATCTTGATATTTATTATAGTACAGGAGTGTGTGCTAGGTATGAACCTAAACAAAAGGAATCGCACCTACAAGAGGTGAAAAGAGTGATTTAATATGTTAATGTTACTCAATGAATAGGGTTTTGGTATCCATACGATAATAATAATTCTCTTTACGCATATTTGGATTTCGATTGGGCGATTGATGTTGTTAATAGGAAGAGAACATCGAGAGAATGATTCTTCATTAGCACTTCTATGGTGTCATGGATTTCTAAGAAATAAAACTCATTATATTTATCCAAGGAAGAAGTCGAATACATTATCGCGCGTAGTTGTTGCACTCCACTACTTTGGATGTAACAAATGGTTCAAGATTACGGGTTATAGCAATGAACAATGGAACTTTGATAACATGAGCGTGATAGATATCTCTAAGAACCGGGTGAAACACTCTAGGATCAAGCATATAGAGTTGAGGCATCACTTAAGCAGGGATTTAGTGGAACGAAACGTCATTAACATGTGTTATATCCCTACAAAAAATAATTTGTCAATATCTTCACAAAAAGATTAGACATCTTTAGGTTCTGTTATCTTAGCGGTTCTTTAGGCTTAGTTGTTGTTGAGTGTGTAGAGTGGGGTTAAATAAATTAACCCCACAGATTTTATCAAATATTGATTTATGATTTATCAAGTTTTACTACAATCCAGACCCTACACGGGCTAAGATATTATTACGCACGATTTAATATATTGCGTATACTCCGCGTTTGATGAATTACACTAAAAAACACTCTAGTAAAGATTTAATTTGTTCATTTAAGATTCCATTAGAGATATTATGACAAGTGGCACCACAAACAATTGGACACTTGGTTCCATAAATAAAATGACATGTGTCAACCCCCACTTGGGGTATTTTGACTATAAAAAGAAGGTTCCTCCTCATTTGAGAGAATGATGGTTTGGGGGTCAAAGTAAGGAGAGAATTATAACTCTTCTCCCCCATAAACTTTCAGATCTCCATCACAAGTTCGATAGTGACGAGCGAATTTCATAGTTTCACTACGAGTTTTACATATTTTATATGGTATATCGGCGTTTGAAGGTGGCTACCAGGATTTACCCCCCCCCCCCCCCCCCCCCTCGGGCACCAAAATCATCAAAACCACCTAAAATTGAGTTTTTTTGCATATAGTACGGACCCACGAACTATACAGACTTTGATTCCACAAAAAGACAGATACGTAGGCACGCCAACGTTGCTCAAGTTAAAAATATGCTAGCTACGGTACTTTCCCAAATCTAGACTACTCTCTTAAAAAGTGATTATGCTTCATTAGAATGAAAGGTGCATTTTGATATAGATGTATTTGCACGTTTATTTTTGTTTAACTTTGGACATGTTTTGTTGATATTTTTTAAAAATACAAAAAAAAATGATGTTTTAACTATTTTTATGAAATCTCATGCTAAATATGTTGAATAATCTCTGTGATTTCATGTAATGAAGTTTACTTCCTTATTTGATTTTTTGTTGAAAATATAATTGAATGTGTTTGTCAAAATAAACCTTTCAAAAATAATCATAATAAATATTAACTTAGGTTTTATTTTGATGATTTTAAATCTTGTATTATCACTATATCGCACAAACTTATGGATGATATTGATAATTTCTAATTCTATAAGGATGTACAAATTTAATTCAAAAATCGATTGATAAGCACCCAAAACTGTACATTTTATACCCCGAATAGATGTACTTTAGTTGCTAATTCTCGGCAATTAGGGTCTTATGCGCTTTATTGTGTAATTTGTAGGTCGAAGGCACGTTGCGATGTCAAAACGCGTATTTCAAAGAAATTGTGCAGATTATGGAGCAAATTGCCAATCCCGTAACCCTAGCCTACCCTAACCTACCCTAAACCTATCCTTAACCCTGTGTGTTTAATTTTTCCCATTTTATTTTATTTCTGTCATTTTATTTTTTAGGGTTTTTATATTTTTTTAGCGCGTCGTGTATTAGTTCTTTTATTTTCTTATTTTTTTTAGTTAGTCTATTTTCATTTCATTTATTTTATTAGTTTTTATTTTTATAGTTTTTATTTTAGCAATGTTTAGAGTTTGTATAGTGTGTCGGGTCTTGTCATTTTTTATTTTGGTTGATTTTTATTTTTATTTTTACTTTTTTTAATTTAGTTAAATTTTTATTTTATTTTATTTTTATAGTTTTGTTTTAATTTTTTAGGGGTCATGAGTTAAACACACACACAACCCCTCACACCCCACACTTAAACTCATCCACATCCTAACACACTCCCTCACCCACACACACATTTCCTACACCCTCACCCACCTAATCAAACCACCCTTCTTCTTCAACCTCCATCTCTCTCTCTCTCTCCTAAAAAAAACCATTAGCCTAACAACAATAACACCATCCCATCATCCTCAAACCCCTCACTTGTCTTACCCCATAACCCAATCCACTACCACCAGCAAGTGGTGGATGGATCCAAAGCTCCATTCCCCAAATCCGAAACCTCTGAATCCCGTCGGCATCCAACCCCGGCATCAACCAACACGGAGCCGCCCCAACCCTTGCTAAACCTGGGGTACCCGACCCCATCTCTGTCGAACCTTCAACTGCGCCAACCAGCTGCCCATACCAAAAACCACCAGACCCGATTTTGACCTCCCTCGTCGGCCGGACCACACCCTAGAAAACCACCCCACCTCCGAAACCTTGTCATCTCTGGATCCTACCCCGCTGACCCAGCCAACCCGAGAATAAGACGAACCAAAACCCCCGCCAACGCGACCTCCTGCCCTAGTGTCGTGACCCTCCAACCTACCCCACACCTTAAATTCAACGTCACTACTCCGGTGAACCCATCCTCCCATACCCGTAAACTCACAAACACCCCGTCGGATCTTAACCCCTCAAACCCAAGAACCAAGAAACGAATCCAATACCCATATTCTGCCAAAGCCAAATCGATCTCACCTGCCAAATGCAAAAACCAAAACCAAACAAAAATCCCACATGTTTAATAAAAACCACTTAAACCATTTAACCCCAATTACCTTAATACCCCCAACTACCACTTCTAACCATATACCCAAACTACCCCTCTAACCATATCAGATTTTGTCACCCAAATTCCCTCACCCATGTACCTTCCTTACCTCACACCTTTCCCATGCACATGTGTGCATAATTCCCTATACACCCTCATCTCAACACCTTACACACCCCATTTCCATGCACATTAAACCTTCCCAAAAATACCCCTTAGCCCATGTGTGTCATGCATCTACTATAAAAGAAGACTCAAGACCCCATTTGAAAAAGGAGAGCTTGATCATATCATAGAAAATAGAGAGAGATAGTTAAAGTAGAAAATTAGGTAGAGAAACATTTTGTAAATAGTTTTAGTTTTATTTTTTTTAGAGATTTGTGAGGCGAAATTTTGTATGAGATTTAATTGAGTGGGTATTATTTCAAAATACTTGGATGCTCAATTAAGAGGGTTGTATACTTCAAATTGGAGGATTGGAGTCAATTAAATTCAAGAGATTGGTTTGATTGTTCTTCTCTTTTCTCTTTTATATTAAATGCCTATTGATTATTTGATTATCTTGTTTTGTATTATGTTAGGCTAAATTCCCTTTCTAGGAGTGGGGGGAACCCTTATTTGATGTTATTTTTGTTTAATTAGTTTGATTACTTGAAAATTCTCTTTGAATGTTAATTTTGATCCCTCGCCCTTAAATTTACGCCTCGAGAGAGGGTAAATGATTTTCGGGAGAAAATCGAAATTCTAGTTATAATACCCATTTTAGATTCGAACTAGAGATAGGGGTTTCTTAAGTGGGGTATTATTCCTTGAATTTCAACTCTATTTTTATTTTTTACGATTTACACAAATTTTAATTGATCGATCCTAGCGGGTGATTAATTAAAAGGAGTGTAGTTCTATTTTTCTAAAGTTGTGGGGTGTTAAACTTAATTTTCTAAAAGGTTAATATTAAAATTACATTTGCAACGAGAGTTGATTTGTAATTTTGATATTAATTTGGGAGAATTCAACTAATTAAATTAATTAATTAGAATAGCTAAAATTTGTGCTGTAATCCCACTCCTTGATTGTTCTCACATTTATTTACCTCACTTTATCTCATATTTTAGTGTTAGACTTTATTTTTCACTTTTAGTCACTTTCTAGTTAGTTGTTATCATATCACATTTAGTTTAGTTTAGTTTAAATCATCACCTCACCCAATTGTTTTAATATTTGAAATGGCTAAAAAAAGTAGAAAAGCGAAAAAGCACAAAAAAAGAAAATAAAAAGTGAATTACAATTTCGTTCCCTTTGCTTTACCCCTTTGGAAGTGGATTGATACCCTTACTTACCGCTACACTTGAGTTTGTTATATTCTGTAGGTATTTGAGAATTTTGACTAGAGGAGCTTTTCAAGCAACGACGAAAAAATATATCAAAAAGTAAATTCATCAAATGGCGTCGTTGCCATTCTTGGGAGCGTGAAGCACTCGGAGCGGATTCAATTTTATAGTTCATTTATCTACTATATTTTGTTGCATTTTTGTACCATTTTTCTTTATTTTAGAAGGCTTGTATTAGGAATTTTATCATTGCTTGTATTGCAGTGCATAGAGACACCTTTATTTTATTTTTCATTTTAAAAATTGTAATAATTGAAGACAAGCATGATAGGAAAACCGGACAAGGTAGAGAGAGGGCGCCCAAAGGCGAGGATTTAGAACCCTCTCTATCTTGGGTTGGTTAGACTCCCGGGGCCGACTGAGATTGGCCTGATCTTCCCCCGGTCGACTCAAATTTTTCGTCACCCAACGGCCTAAAAACCGTGGGAGGTACATTTCTTAAACCCTTGCGCCTCTCCTGTTAGCGAGTCAATTCTTTTGTGTGCTCTTGTGTGATCTTATTGTCGCATTTATTTTTTGAATGGTGTGATGAATTAAATTACTAAGACCTACACCCGGTCACTCACGAGAAGGGATTTCATCACCCGACTCACTCGCTTACCATTGTGTGCTACCCTAGCCATCACTAATTTTAAAATTAATCAACTAGGTAGCCCACTAGGAGAACAATTTTGCAAAGACGATCACTCAAATTTCCGTGATTTTTATCTCCCGTGGACTTAATTAAAATTTGACTACCCTTTCACTAAATTTAAAGATAAAAATTGGCTATGTGCTAGTTAGGAATTCTCCTTAACTTATGTGTGTGTCCAATTCCATTTTCGGTAGCCGGTTTTAGTTGGTTCGTCCAAATCAAGTGTCCATACTTTTCCTCACTTTTTCTTCCAAAAAATCCTAAAATATTTTCTTTTATTTTTTTAAAAAAATCCAAAAATATTTTCTTTATTTTTTATTAAAAAAATCCAAAAATATTTTCTTCTATTATTTTTAGAAAATCCAAAAATATTTTCTTTCCTTTTGAAAAAATTTAAAAAAAAACTCCAAAAAAATATTTCTATCCACATGGTCGAAGAACGTCCTTTACGGGAC
Organism: Sambucus nigra; assembly: GCA_949130495.1. Lineage (NCBI taxonomy): Eukaryota > Viridiplantae > Streptophyta > Magnoliopsida > Dipsacales > Adoxaceae > Sambucus > Sambucus nigra. The sequence continues at coordinate 432,430,023 of OX422211.1, read as the reverse complement.
TACTTTGGTCATTTTCTATTGACACGCGACACGTGTAAGAGTGATCTCGAGTCGTCTCTTTATGAGATTTTTCGTAGTTTCGTCTCTCTCACGAGTACCGTAGATACTCTTGACCCATCTATGCATGCACCTCATTTTCCATCACCCTAGGTGTCAAGTGTCGACGTGTCGCGTACCTTGTCGTGCACCCATTGTTCTTATGCCGATCACATGTCCCATGAGTGTCCTTACTTGTCATATCCCTACGAACCCACCATGGAACATGTGTATCCATTTGACACTGTTTCGGAACTCACCTCGGCCTACTATCCCGATATACCCAATCCCGAGTGGTGTGAGTACCCGAGCTATTCGTGGAGGCCTAATCACCCTTCCACGCAATATGAATCCCAACCCGATGTTGCAGATCCTCACACCTTCCAACAGTTGTCATGGTAACCTTGTGCACCTGTTCACGATCAGTTCCCTCACTACGCACCCCATGAGTATTAACCCTTTGTCCATCATGAAGGTGATCCTTTCGTGTATGATGAACTTGACCCCACTCCACCGACTTCATTTGAGTATTCTCCATATAATCATGATAATAGCGAGTTGTGTCCACCTCACCCACCGCCACCACCCATCACTCACCCACCATCATCCACCTCCGCTCTCGAGGCACTCTTGCAACAATTTATCATCGAGCAAGAGCAAGCCACTCAAATTCAAACTCAAGCCCTCCAAAGTCTTGAACAAAGATTAAATGAATTTTGAGTGTGCGAGAGAGTCGGATATTCCCATGGATCCACCCATTGTTGCACCCGAGTGTGATGACGATGTGTCCTCTTGTGACACGCATTTTGAGTGTGACCAACCCTACCACCCCGAGAATCTCGAAGTTGAGACCATCCCATGGTCCGATTCCCAAATCGACAATTGTGTTGACTTACCTTTCGATAGTGAGCCTGATCCAATCCCACCATGTCCACGTGAACCCACACTTGAGGTTCCTATTCCCTTTCCTGCTGAATCCAAAACAATGCCCGAGTCTACACCTATCGAGATTCACTCTTATGTTCCCGAGGAACCAATTTATCCTAGGTTAGCTCCGGTTACGAGTGTTCACCATTTTCTCGCGATAGAATCTGTGATAGTTCCCAACTATCCGGATATAGATGATGTCCCACCATGCATGGCTCCCATTGAGCTTGATATTTCTAGTGATTCCTCTATCTCTGATCTTAGTGCCTCGTCTTACCCATCCACCACGTTCCCCGATGCTACTCTTGTGGAGAAGTTGATCACTCACTCATTTATTTCCACACTTCCTCCTGCACGTGCCCTTAAGTATCACCCTATGCCTCATGAGGAATGTGTGTCTCCCACTCTTGAGTTGGATCATCTCCCTCCACCATTTATCCCACCTGATACACCGTTTATCGCACCCGACCCAACCATTATCCCTTCCACCCTACCACCTGGTTTGGATCTTGATTTTACACATTTAATGTTTCCATATACATTTTTAGATCCTCACCTGAAACCATCCTCCACCATCTACGAGAGTATTTGTGGTGATACTCTCTACTTCCGTGACATCAAGCTTGTTCCTCCATGCCCACCACTATCTTGTGGTGTTGACTTTTCCCATCGATAGCTCCCTAGTGTGTCACGGTGCGACCATTATCATCGCCTATTTATAGAATGGTCGTGTGATTTCTATGATCCCCATCCCATTCCACTTACCAAACTGTATTTCCTCCCTCACCAATTATAGAACCATGCTTATAGGGCCCTAGTCGCCCTCACCTTTCGGATCAATAAGGCCCGTGACCGGTGCCTATTCACCCTCACCTTTACCCTAATACCCACCCGCCCTTGGTCTACCGATGCTTTGCATCATGTGATGCACTTTGCCATACAGATGCATTGACCATTCTTAGACCTAATCCAGCAAGACTTTGCCATACAGATGCATTGATCATCACCCAATTCTTTTGCCGCCGCTTTCCTTGATCCTATCCTTAGGGTGAGATTCCATCAGTCTGGCTGAAGACATTAAACTTAGCGCTACCGGGAGGCAGCCCGTCATTTCTTGTATGAGTCTCATTCTGTTTGGGGGTGGTGTTTCACATCACCCTATGTTTTTCCATGTTTATAAACTTGTACACATTTTTCTTATCACTCATTCAGGTTTCTTCTTGGCTTCATCTGTCCACTTCATTATCGGTTGATTCTGGTAATCTCTTTCCTACCTTATGCTCTCCATTTTAAAAATTATTTTATCTAACATCGAGGATGATGTTCCTTTTTGTTTGGGGTGGAGAATTTTATCAAATTTGTACCTCTTTTGAAAAATTTTAATTTTTGAACCTGATTTTTAAAATTTTCATGCCGTTTCTTTCATCTCATTCATTGATGTGAATTTTCAATCATCCATCTTTTTAAGTCTAGGAATCAACCTAGAGAATATTTTTTCTAAATAGCTTATGTAATACATAACAAGGCATGTTGCACTATGAATTTCTAGACTCAACAAAATTTGTGCACTTATCAAGTCACTACAGTTTAAAGTTGAAGAGTACTACAATTCTCAAGAGAACCTTAAGGATCACTAGTGGCGACTTTAGCTTGTGAGATTTGTTCATTTCACCTTTCAGAGTTTTTTAGGCAATCTCCGAGTCACGAGTTGATTCAACTTCATTTGGGTACGCACTTTAAATCGTTGTATGATCTTATTATCCTTCATTAAAATTTGGCCTGATCACTGAGAACGACATCTCTTTCGATTTGTAAGAAACGCGTCTCTTGAAGTTTGTCCCGATCACTAGGTTTTCATCCATACACCTACCACTTTTCCATATTCACATTTATTCCCCTCACCATCCATATACATATCCCACACCATCACCTATCATCTCTATATCACATTTCATTTTCAAATAAAAGAGTGTTGATTCCAAATGTTAAATGTCTTTAATGTTGGTTTGAAAAGTGAGAGAAAAACAAAAAAAATAGAAAAATAGAAAAAAAAAATAGAAAAAGAAGAGAAAAAACAAGAAAAGAAAAGAAAAATAAAGAAAAGAAAAAAAAAGAGTTTGTTGTTTATTTTGTTGTAATAAAGACATTTTTTCTTCATGTATAATACACTCTTCTCAATATTATCACTCATCACTCATCCATTATCCATCATATCACTATCCTACCTACCTCATCCCATCCATCCTACCTATCATATCCTTCTCATCCCATTTCATTTTCCCCTCACCCATAAACATCATTATTTCCCCTAGGTATTCGGGCAAATGAAAATCAACGTGATGAATAACTCGACGTTCTCACTATAGTGATTAGCATTTCTTTCATGAAATTACTTTTCTTTTAAATTATTCGTTCTTTCTTATGTGTGTGTGAGAAGTTTAAACTTTCTTACATTTACTCACCTCCTCACACACAAGAGCGATACACTAACCCTAATCTCGTGAGTTCATTTGAGAGAGATATATCTAGTGAGATTTGAAGTTAAAGCGTTGATTCTGAAAAGGTAAACTAGGAATTACTCTTGTTATACTCGACCCGTTTTGACTGATTCACAATACACACGTTGAGTTCTAGGAAGGATCTGCCTTGAGTATTTACTTAGCTTAATTTTTTTACACATTCTAGCTTGTATTTATGAAGTCATTTATCTCATGATGGATTGTGCGATTATTCTACGTCTAATAAGAGATTGACTACCTTTCAATAAATCATTTTGCAAATAAAGAATTTTGTGGGTATATTCCCTGCAAACCCTCACAAGACACAACTCGTCCTGTAGGGCAACCTATAGGTTTAAAGGCTTGTTGCACATGCTAAGTGCAATCGTAAGTGCCCGCGAAAGTGGTACACTTTTGGTTACTTATCTTTCTCTTTCTCTCTATCTTATTGCTCGAGGACTAGCAACGCTCTGTTTGGGGGTGGTGTGATAAGCACCCAAAACTGTACATTTTATACATCGAATATATGTACTTTAGTTGCTAATTCTCGGCAATTTGGGTCTTATGCTCTTAATTGTGTATTTTGTAGGTCTAATGCACGTTGCGGTGTCCAAATGCGTATTTCAAAGCAATTGTGCAAATTATGGAGCTAATTGCCAATCCCGTAACCCTAGCCTACCCTAAACCTGTCCTGAACCGTGTGTGTTTAATTTGTTCTGTTTTATTTTATTTGTGTCATTTTATTTTTTAGGGTTTTTATATTTTTTTAGCGCGTCGTGTATTAGTTCTTTTAATTTCTTTTTTTAGTTAGTCTATTTTCATTTCATTTATTTTATTAGTTTTTATTTTTATATTTTTATTTTAGTTATGTTTAGAGTTTGTATAGCGTGTCGGGTCTTGTCATTTTTTATTTTGGTTGATTTTTATTTTCATTTTTACTTTTTTTAATTTAGTTAAATTTTTATTTTGTTTTATTTTATTTTATTTTTATAGTTTTAATTTAATTTTTTAGGGGTCATGAGTTAAACACACACAAAACCCCTCACACCCCACACTTAAACTCATCCACATCCTAACACACTCCCTCACCCACACACACATTTACTGCACCCTCACCCACCTAATCAAACCACCTTTCTTCTTCAACCTCCATCTCTCTCTCTCTCCCACCCAAAAAAAACCATTAACCCAACAACAATACCACCATCCCATCATCCTCAAACCCCTCACTTGTCTTACCCCATAACCCAATCCACCACCACTAGCAGGTGGTGGCTAGATCAAAACCTCCATTCCCCAAACCGAAAACCTCTGAATCCCGCCGGCGTCCAACCCCGGCATCAACCAACATGGAGCCTCCCCAACCCTTGCTAAACCCGGGGTACCCGACCCCATCTCTGCCAAATCTTCAACTGCGCCAACTAGCTGCCCATACCAAAAACCACCAGACTCGGTTTTGACCTCCCTCGCCGACCGGACCACTCCCCAGCAAACCACCCCACCTCCGAACCCATTTCAGCTTTGGATCCTACCCCCACTGACCCAGCCAAACCAAGAACCAGATGAACCAAAACCTCTGCCGGTGCGACCTCCTGCCCCAGCGTCGTGACCCTCCAACCTACCCCACACCTTAAACCCGATGTTACTACTCCGGTGAACCCATCCGCCCATACCCGGAAACTCACAAACACCCCGTCGGATCTTAACCCCTCAAACGCAAGAACCAAGAAACCAACCCAATACCCATATTATACCAAAGCCAAATCGATCTCACCTACCAAATGCAAAAACCAAAACCAAACAAAAATCCCACATGTTTAATAAAACCCACTTAAACCATTTAACCCGAATTACCTTAATACCCCCAACTACCACTTCTACCCATATACCCAAACTACCCCTCTAACCATATCAGATTTTGTCACCCAAATTCCCTCACCCATATACCTTCCTTACCTCACACCTTTCCCATGCACGTGTGTGCATAATTCCCTATACACCCTCATCTCAACACCTTACACACCCCATTTCCATGCACATTAAACCTTCCCAAAAATACCCCTTAGCCCATGTGTGTCATGCATCTACTATAAAAGAAGACTCAAGACCCCATTTGAAAAAGGAGAGCTTGATCATATCATAGAAAATAGAGAGAGATAGTTAGAGTAGAAAATTAGGTAGAGAAACATTTTGTAAATAGTTTTAGTTTTATTTTTTTAGAGATTTGTGAGGAGAAATTTTGTATGAGATTTAATTGAGTGGGTATTATTGCAAACTACTTGGATGCTCAATTAAGAGGCTTGTATACTTCAAATTGGAGGATTGGAGTCAATTAAATTCAAGAGATTGGTTTGATTGTTCTTCTCTTTTCTCTTTTATATTAAATTCCTATTGATTATTTGATTATCATCGCTTTGTATTATGTTAGGCTAAATCCCCTTTCAAGAGGTGGGGGAACCCTTATCTGATGTTATTTTAGTTTAATTAGTTTGAATACTTGAAAATTCCCTTTGAATGTTAATTTTGATCCCTCACCCTTAAATTTACGCCTCGAGAGAGGGTAAATGATTTTTGAGAGAAAATCGAAATTCAAGTTATAATATCCATTTTAGATTCGAACTAGAGATAGGGGTTTCTTAAGTGGGGTATTATTCCTTGAATTTCAACTCTATTTTTATTTTCTAAGATTTACACAAATTTTAATTGATTGATCCTAGAGGGTGATTAATTAAAAGGAGTGTAGTTCTATTTTTCTAGAGTTGTGGGGTGTTAAACTTAATTTTCTAAAAGTTTACTATTAAAATTACATTTGCAATGAGAGTTGATTTCTAATTTTGATATTAATTTGGAAGAATTCAACTAATTAAATTATTTAATTAGAATAGCTAAAATTTGTGGTGTAATCCCACTCCTTGATTGCTCTCACATTTATTTACCTCACTTTATCTCATATTTTAGTGTTAGACTTTGTTGCCCAGATTATACTCAAGAGGGGGGGGGGGGGGGGTGAATTGAGTTTTCACAAACTTTAAGTCAAATTAATATTTTAAAAAAATATTAAATTTAAATCACTTAGACAAATTTCAGATTAATAAAACTATTAAGAATAAATCCAACAATATCAAATAAATGCAACTAACTAATTTAAACAACTAGAGATGCAGATTTTAACACTCTAGAAATATTAAATTAATTTTCGTATTTAATATTAAGTGATATTCTGAAATTAATTATTTAATTCAAAAATAATTATTTTAACTTTAAAAATTAATTAAGTCAAATTTCGGAATTAATTTATTTGCAAGATAGTGTGCTGAAAATATTAACTCAAGCATGCATGTGCAAATAAATAAATAAAGGTGCGGAAAATAAATGACACCAAAATTTAACGTGGTTCGGCCAAATCTCGGCCTACGTCCACGCGCCTAGAGCCCCCGACTCCTTTGCGCTTTACTAAACCTGATCCACTTGCGGGTAGGATCAAACCACCGCGTACAACTGTTTGCAAGCTAACTCCGAGCTTCAAACCCCGTGGCCCACTTACGGGTAGGAACCAATTACCGGTACAAACCGAAGCTTAAACAAAGCTTCACAACAAATCTGATTTTTTGTAGTACAGAATAAAATACTGAAACTCCTTAAAATACAATTTGTAATCTGAGTTTCTCCTTCTTGAATCAGACTTCAATAAATGATGTTGAAGTAGGCACAAGTCTTCTTCTTCAATGATTGAGCAGATGATAAAATTAATTGTTCTCTTGAATGTGTAGCTGAGTAGTAAAATAAATGCTCTCAATAATTTTTCAAGTCCTTCGCATGTTCTGATTTAAGTCTGTTCTCTTAAATGCAGCTCCTCATAGCTTTAAATGTGTCTTCCAAAAACTAGCTGTTAGACACATACATTTTGAGCATTAAATGCTCCTGATTTTGCTGAGGTGAGATGACTGAAAATAATCTCCAATTCTGATATACAAATCTCCAGTTTGATTTCTCAATAAAAATATGGCCGTTGTAGAAGATTTGGAATTGGTCTGAGTGTAGCATTAAATGCACTGTATTTTACTGAGATAAAATATTCTGCAAATCTTCATTTTTATCTTTCCCATAAAATATAGCTGTTGTGCCACAAGAATGGTAATCTGAAAATATATCTGATTGAAGGTAGCTTTGAGGTGACTCATATATTTTCTGTATAAAAGATTGTTAGTCCAAGAGATAAAATACATAACTGAAGTATTTATGTGGAACCATTGTGTAAAGAATATAACTAGTGTGTCAAGAGTATTTTTCTGTCAAGGAAATAAATGGGATAAAGTAAGTACTTGTAAAAAAAATAATTCCCACACTGATATAAAAAGTTTCAGAACAGATATGAAAATAAATTTCTGACAAATATATGTAAAGATAATTTCGGACAAAACAAATAGATTTCAGACAGATATAAAAAATTAATTTCGGACTGAAATATATATTCAAATGGATTTTAGAAAAGATAGATATATAAAAGATTTTCCCAACAGAATTTCAGACAGAAGAAAAATTTATATAAAACAGATTTCCAAACAGATATGAACGTCAACTCAACCTTTTATTAAGAGAGAGAGAGAGAAGAGAGAGTTTTCAAAGCAGATCATACGGCTTCAAGGACAACACAAAAAGGTGGAAGCCTTGCTTCAGTGAAGGACGCCAGCATTAAGGCAGTCAAACTCATTGACAGTCCCAATACCATCTGCACATATTCTTGGTTATTGCTAACGAGATCTTTTGCAAAGGCTTTAGAAGCCAAAGTCAAGTCGATGACAGAGATTGTACACGCATGCAGATAAAAGCTTAAGGCAATAGTCTGTCAACATCCGGTACAGGCTTTCGGCCAAAGAGATCACCTCATTAACAGATATATGGATATCTTTTAGAAGCCAAGGTCAACAACACATAAACGGACGTTAACGCAAGCTCCTCTTTTTTTTTATAAAAAAACTCTCATAAAATGAGCTTGGCCGAGAAGTCTTGTCAGATAAATATAAAAGGATTTTCGAACTAAAATAAATATCGGACCAAGAAATATATATATATATATATAAAGTTTCGTATGGATATATATATAAAAAAAAACAATTTCCAAAGATCAATCAATTCAATCTGCCAATGATGGCATAGCCTTAAGTCTAGCTTGAGTGAGTGGATGGGTAAGACATTTCCAAGGGAAATGACAGGACCCATGTCCTTCATTTAGATAATATAAGTATGAGAGGTCAAAAGGACAATCTCTAGTCAGATATTTTATAAAATGAATTCGGACAAAACAACAAAAAAAATATGTAAGAGATTTCGTATATATAAAAAATCGAACTGTTTTTTTTTTCGTAAAAAAAAAACTTGAACAGATATTAAAATAAATTTAGGACGAAAAGGAATTCGAACAGGTTTTTTTCGCAAAATATATTTCGGACAAAAATAAATTTGAACAGATAGTAATAAAAAAACGTCCAAAAGTTAACAAATGATTTCAAAAAAAATGTTAGTTCCGAGATAATACTGTGTACTGTAAGCTTTCTAGACTGTCTTGACTAGTTAAATAAAGGTACACGCATGGACCCTAATAGTTTTGGCTAAAGTCTCCTAAGGCCATACATGTTCTGACATGGTTATATCACAAAGCTAAAGCCAAAAAGGAATCTAACCAGTTAGTAACCACATATATACATATTATATTATATCTTATAACAACAGCTTAAATACATAGGTAAATGATATATTATATACGCGCACAGTATTACACGCACATGCATAAAATAACAAAATGTATTTTTAACTATAAAAACAATATTCGGCAACTTTTTTTATGAAAATATTTTGTGACAACTTATTTTCAAAAAAATATAATTTCATTTTTATAAAAGAATGTTTCGGCTCATAATTAATTAGACACACAATAAAAACCATAGATCAAGAAATATGCATGTGTGCCTAAAGTGTCAAGTGCAAATGTGCACCACACGTGAATACCTTTTCTCAGATATGTCATTGAGTAGCGTCGAGGCGTACAGAGTCATAAAAATAAAACTCGACCATAAACATATATAACTCACTCAGAATAGATATGTAATAAATATATGTATATCATGGTATATGAACAAGATTATACAAAAAATAAATATCTATAGAATAACCTAATAGAATGTGTTTGGAATCATCAATATATTAAGTTAAACTAAAATGTTCATTAATTAAACTAATTTAATTAATTAGGGATAAATAACATTTTCGTTAACAATCTCCCCCTTTTTGATGATGACAAACAATGATTCACAATGATCCATAAAATGTATGAATTAAGCACAAATGAGTGAATCAAACATACTTCTCCCCCTTTGACATTATCAAAAAGATATTTCATATAAATTCAGTGTCACGGGTAAAAAGGGCGAAGCTCCCCCTATCAAAAATAATTCATGCATGGGATTCAACCACAAATCTCAAGGGACATATAAAAGACATGAAAATTTTCGATACGCACACAAGTCATCATAAATTTTTCATAGCATGTATTTGAATGTGTAGACAGACAATAATATCATCAAATAGTGCATAAGTCACAAAAATCATAATTGATACCAATTGTTGTAATCACACACAAACCGTAAGTTGCACACAATGATTTCTCAAAACAATTTTTTTGTAAAAATACAAATCATGACTCATTATTCTCAAATAGTGCAAGTACGAGAGATATATCAATGTGCATAATTATCTCTCTCACTAATGTAATAGAATTGCAATGTATAAATTTTCAGTAGGCGCAATATTAATTGTTGTATAAATCATTATGATGTAAACTTTCAAGGGCACAACAAATAAACATTTCATAACTCGATGTTTTCAAATAATTTGAATTAAGCACATAACATGAGTTAGAAATAGCAAAGAAAATATATATATATAGCATTTTGCTCATGCTTTGCCGTTTCCAAGATACGAGCTAAAATTCTCGGAATAATCAACTGAATTGCAAAATACATATTAATGTTTAAGATCAAGTTTATTCCGATAATCAAATAATATCCAAAGACCTTTTAGCTCCCCCTAAGGGATACCAGTTAAGGCATATATGCATATAATAAATAATGTGCATCTTTTTCATGAGATAAATTATTATAAAAAAATTGACTTAATAAAATCATTTTTAACGAGTCTCACAAATAATACCAATTGTTGATCATGTTATTTCTCAATTTAAACATACATAACACAAATGTTACTATCTTCCAAAAAAATATTCATTATGAATGTTACAAATATTCAAATGATGGCACTAATCATGTATTATGCAATAAAACTAACTCATAGAGATTAACACGTTCATATCATCAAAAGTCAACGAGTGTTACAATATTAACATGTAGCTCATATGACTAATAAATTTTAAAAGGACATGTTCGTTTCAGATTAATATTCAATAAAAAAGCATGAATTGATCCAATCTTATTATCCACAAAAATATGTCAAGATGTAATTCAAAAGATTATGAATTTTCACTTAAAAATTATCATCAAAATCAGGTGTATGTATCATATAACATAAAATCATCAAGAATAATAAATATACAAATTTACATGTGAATACTATCAACAAGCTCATATGATATAACAAGTATTCTATGTATGGAAATATATCATAAAATAAATCATCAATAAATATATGATTTTAAATTCAAGAAAGGTGTTCTTACCACCTTACCAATACCAAAGATATATTCACGAAACTTTCTCCAAGTGTGGCATTTCCAACATTAGGCAATGATAATTGAAATGCGTAATATGATCAAATCATATGCCTTGAAAATCCACATTCCATCTCAAAATGCAACCTACACAACTTTAAAGATTTTCTCTTTTCCATCCAAGAATGTGTTAGGTCCATAAAGCAATATTAAATAGAAAATTTCAGAATTCATTTTCTTATCAAAAATTTAAGCGTAGTCATAATAAGAGATAATCATCAAGAGCAATAACGATACGCAACTTATGATATACTAGAATGTACATAACAAATAATAATCATCAATGACAATTTTATCATGTACTAAAATAAAAATTTCATTAATCCATATACAAAGAAATAATTTAACATCCTTAGTAATTTTTGAGTTAATAAAACTATTCACATTTTCAACCATTTGAGATTAATATGAAATAAATCAAATTATAAGTCATTAATCACCACAAAATATTTTCAAGTAATGAATGGTGCCTATATCAAATAAGCACATAGACATGAAAATAATCACATAGAAAAATACTCAGATTATTAATCATTAATGGGCATATAAGATATGAAAATAATATATCACAATATTCAAAAAAAATAATATTAATTTTATTTTCAAAAAGAAATGTGTTCATGTTCCAATACCGGTTTTGCACTTACAAACTTTATCTTTTGGAACCCAATATGTGTGGGGTTGATAAGGGTTAACATACATAGTTGTTTCCTTTGGAATCCATGCTAATTTTGTATTATATTTTCTTTTTCTGAATTTACAAAATTTGGAATAGTGTGTATGTCTACCACAATATGTGCATAACGAGTTAGGATGACTAGATGAGGCTCCATTTTTACATACACTAGAATAACTCTTTTTCTCACTTTGTTCATCATATCCTATACCATTATTATTAAAACGAATTCTTTGATTTTCTACAATTTTATAAAAATATTCATTTCCTTTAGTAAAGGTATCTACAGATTTCTTTAAATAATCAATCTCTCTTTTTAATTCATTATTTTCAATTTCAAGAGGGTGAGTAATATTTACAGATTTATCCTTTTTCAAAGATTTAATCTCATTTTTCAATGATTCATTTTCTAATTTCAAATCATCAAAATCATTTGACATAGAATCATAGTTAGTTGAAAGTAATGAATGAGACTTCTTAAGATCAATATATTTCTTTTTAAGTTCTTCAAAACTTTCACATAATTCATCAAAAACATTTTGTAATACCTCATAATCATCAACTTCATCATTATCACTATCACTAGAGTTAGGATTAGAGAGTACCTCCTCATTATCATTTGCCATGAGACAAGTAGCATTTGTCTCCTCACTGCTTGATTCATCAATATTAGCATATAAGCAAGGATTGAATTCTTCCTTTAAAATAAAGCTTGAAATGCAAGGCTGAGTATGTGTCCATTTTCTTCTCACATAATGAAACAATGAATAACTACAAGACATCAAATATTTCAGCATACAAATAATGAAAATGTAGAGTGCAGCATTTAAAATAAATACAGAAAAGTTTGTCATGATCTTTAACTCTAAGATTGTTAAATCTATAGATAAGAAGAGCACTAGCTCTGATACCAATTGTTGCCCAGATTATACTCAAGAGGGGGGGTGAATTGAGTTTTCACAAACTTTAAGTCAAATTAATATTTTAGAAAAATATTAAATTTAAATCACTTAGACAAATTTCAGATTAATAAAACTATTAAGAATAAATCCAACAATATCAAATAAATGCAACTAACTAATTTAAACAACTAGAGATGCAGATTTTAACACTCTAGAAATATTAAATTAATTTTTGTATTTAATATTAAGTGATATTCTGAAATTAATTATTTAATTCAAAAATAATTATTTTAACTGTAAAAATTAATTAAGTCAAATTTCGGAATTAATTTATTTGCAAGATAGTGTGCTGAAAATATTAACTCAAGCATGCATGTGCAAATAAATAAATAAAGGTGCAGAAAATAAATGACACCAAAATTTAACGTGGTTCGGCCAAATCCCGGCCTACGTCCACGCGCCTAGAGCCCCCGACTCCTTTGCGCTTCACTAAACCTGATCCACTTGCGGGTAGGATCAAACCACCGCGTACAACTGTTTGCAAGCTAACTCCGAGCTTCAAACCCCGTGGCCCACTTACGGGTAGGAACCAATTACCGGTACAAACCGAAGCTTAAACAAAGCTTCACAACAAATCTGATTTTTTGTAGTACAGAATAAAATACTGAAACTCCTTAAAATACAATTTGTAATCTGAGTTTCTCCTTCTTGAATCAGACTTCAATAAATGATGTTGAAGTAGGCACAAGTCTTCTTCTTCAATGATTGAGAAGATGATAAAATTAATTGCACTCTTGAATGTGTAGCTGAGTAGTAAAATAAATGCTCTCAATAATTTTTCAAGTCCTTCGCATGTTCTGATTTAAGTCTGTTCTCTTAAATGCAGCTCCTCATAGCTTTAAATGTGTCTTCCAAAAACTAGTTGTTAGACACATACATTTTGAGCATTAAATGCTCCAGATTTTGCTGAGGTGAGATGACTGAAAATAATCTCCAATTCTGATATACAAATCTCCAGTTTGATTTCTCAATAAAAATATGGCCGTTGTAGAAGATTTGGAATTGGTCTGAGTGTAGCATTAAATGCACTGTATTTTACTGAGATAAAATATTCTGCAAATCTTCATTTTTATCTTTCCCATAAAATATAGCTGTTGTGCCACAAGAATGGTAATCTGAAAATATATCTGATTGAAGGTAGCTTTGAGGTGACTCATATATTTTCTGCATAAAAGATTGTTAGTCCAAGAGATAAAATACATAACTGAAGTATTTATGTGGAACCATTGTGTAAAGAATATAACTGGTGTGTCAAGAGTATTTTTCTGTCAAGGAAATAAATGGGATAAAGTAAGTACTTGTAAAAAAAAATAATTCCCACACTGATATAAAAAGTTTCAGAACAGATATGAAAATAAATTTCTGACAAATATATGTAAAGATAATTTCGGACAAAACAAATAGATTACAGACAGATATAAAAAATTAATTTCGGACTGAAATATATATTCAAATGGATTTTGGAACAGATAGATATATAAAAGATTTTCCCAACAGAATTTCGGACAGAAGAAAAATTTATATAAAACAGATTTCCGAACAGATATGAACGTCAACTCAACCTTTTATTAAGAGAGAGAGAGAGAGTGAGAAGAGATTTTTCAAAGCAGATCATACGGCTTCAAGGACAACACAAAAAGGTGGAAGCCTTGCTTCAGTGAAGGACGCCAGCATTAAGGCAGTCAAACTCATTGACAGTCCCAATACCATCTGCACATATTCTTGGTTATTGCTAACGAGGTCTTTTGCAAAGGCTTTAGAAGCCAAAGTCAAGTCGATGACAAAGATTGTACACGCATGCAGATAAAAGCTTAAGGCAATAGTCTGTCAACATCCGGTACAGGCTTTCGGCCAAAGAGATCACCTCATTAACAGATATATGGATATCTTTTAGAAGCCAAGGTCAACAACACATAAACGGACGTTAACGCAAGCTCCTCTTTTTTTTTATAAAAAAACACTCATAAAATGAGCTTGGCCAAGAAGTCTTGTCAGATAAATATAAAAGGATTTTCGGACTAAAATAAATATCGGACCAAGAAATATATATATATATATATATATATATATATATATATATATATATATATATATATATATATATATATATAAAGTTTCGCACGGATATATATAAAAAAAACAATTTCCAAAGATCAATCAATTCAATCTGCCAATGATGGCATAGCCTTAAGTCTAGCTTAAGTGAGTGGATGGGTAAGACATTTCCAAGGGAAATGACAGGACCCATGTCCTTCATTTAGATAATATAAGTATGAGAGGTCAAAAGGACAATCTCTAGTCAGATATTTTATAAAATGAATTCGGATAAAACAACAAAAAAAATATGTAAGAGACTTCGTATATATAAAAAATCGAACAGATATTAAAATAAATTTAGGACGAAAAGGAATTCGAACAGATTTTTTTCGCAAAATATATTTCGGACAAAAATAAATTTGAACAGATAGTAATAAAAAAACGTCCAAAAGTTAACAAATGATTTCAAAAAAAATGTTAGTTTCGAGATAATACTGTGTACTGTAAGCTTTCTAGACGGCCTTGACTAGTTAAATAAAGGTACACGCATGGCCCCTAATAGTTTTGGCTAAAGTCTCCTAAGGCCATACATGTTCTGACATGGTTATATCACAAAGCTAAAGCCAAAAAGGAATCTAACCAGTTAGTAACCACATATATACATATTATATTATATCTTATAACAACAGCTTAAATACATAGGTAAATGATATATTATATACACGCACAGTATTACACACACATGCATAAAATAACAAAATGTATTTTTAACTATAAAATGAGCTTGGCCGAGAAGTCTTGTCAGATAAATATAAAAGGATTTTCGGACTAAAATAAATATCGGACCAAGAAATATATATATATATATATATATATATATATATATATATATATATATATATATATATATATATATATATATATATATATATATATATATATATAAAGTTTCGTATGGATATATATATAAAAAAAACAATTTCCAAAGATCAATCAATTCAATATGCCAATGATGGCATAGCCTTAAGTCTAGCTTGAGTGAGTGGATGGGTAAGACATTTCCAAGGGAAATGACAGGACCCATGTCCTTCATTTAGATAATATAAGTATGAGAGGTCAAAAGGACAATCTCTAGTCAGATATTTTATAAAATGAATTCGGACAAAACAACAAAAAAAATATGTAAGAGATTTCGTATATATAAAAAATCGAACTGTTTTTTTTTCGTAAAAAAAAACTTGAACAGATATTAAAATAAATTTAGGACGAAAAGGAATTCGAACAGGTTTTTTTCGCAAAATATATTTCGGACAAAAATAAATTTGAACAGATAGTAATAAAAAAACGTCCAAAAATTAACAAATGATTTCAAAAAAAATGTTAGTTCCGAGATAATACTGTGTACTGTAAGCTTTCTAGATTGTCTTGACTAGTTAAATAAAGGTACACGCATGGACCCTAATAGTTTTGGCTAAAGTCTCCTAAGGCCATACATGTTCTGACATGGTTATATCACAAAGCTAAAGCCAAAAAGGAATCTAACCAGTTAGTAACCACATATATACATATTATATTATATCTTATAACAACAGCTTAAATACATAGGTAAATGATATATAATATACACGCACAGTATTACACGCACATGCATAAAATAACAAAATGTATTTTTAACTATAAAAAAATATTCGGCAACTTTTTTTAAGAAAATATTTTGTGACAACTTATTTTCAAAAAAATATAATTTCATTTTTAGAAAAGAATGTTTCGGCTCATAATTAATTAGACACACAATAAAAACCATAGATCAAGAAATATGCATGTGTGCCTAAAGTGTCAAGTGCAAATGTGCACCGCACGTGAATACCTTTTCTCAGATATGTCATTGAGTAGCGTCGAGGCATACAGAGTCATAAAAATAAAACTCGACCATAAACATATATAACTCACTCAGAATAGATATGTAATAAATATATGTATATCATGGTATATGAACAAGATTATACAAAAAATAAATATCTATAGAATAACCTAATAGAATGTGTTTGGAATCATCAATATATTAAGTTAAACTAAAATGTTCATTAATTAAACTAATTTAATTAATTAGGGATAAATAACATTTTCGTTAACAGACTTTATTTTTCACTTTTAGTCACTTTCTAGTTAGTTGTTATCATATCACATTTAGTTTAGTTTAGTTTAAATCATCACCTCACCCAATTGTTTTAATATTTGAAAAAGCTAAAAAAAGTAGAAAAGCGAAAAAGCACAAAAAAAAGGAAAGAAAAAGTGAATTACAATTGTGTTCCCTTTGCTTTACCCCCTTGGAAGTGAATTGATACCCTTATTTACCGCTACACTTGAGATTATGTTATTTTTGTAGGTATTTTAAGGTTTTGACTAACTTGGCTTGCAACAACGACATACGAAAAGCAAAGTTGTCATCGATCTTGCATTAGTTAAATAAGTTATCCATGGTGTACTTGTGAGATTTTGAGTGTTTATGTTTGAAGGTGTTTAATGTGGATTGTTTTTATGCTTTGATAAGGGCTACCATTATAGTGATAATGCTTGTTGATACCAAAATTCACCACCTTACGTGGACCAATTACAAGCCAGTATGTGTCATCCATTGTGGCACAAGTCCAAGTTAGCATGATACAAATCCCTGACCAACAAAGGAGCCCGGCCAATAGGGAAGACAGACTAACACGGAAGCCCAACCAACGGAGAAGACTGACCAGCAACAGGGAGTTCAACCAGTATGGCCAATGAAGCGCCGGTAGATTTATATTTAATTCTCATTATGTATTGATGTAAATGCCTAAAAAATGAAGGCATTCCATCCTTTCATATGACAACTCTTGACATCCTTCTTGGGCTATAAATACATTGTAACACCCTCATTGCAGGGGGGAGAAAAAAAATCAAGGTAGTCAAGCAATACATAACAGTGGACGTAGATTTTCCATTGAGCCGAACTACTTTTAAAATACCCTTTGTCTTATTTGTTTACTTATTTATCTGTGATCAATTAATTAGGCCTAGTTTAGTTTTTTGTATCAACGGATTGGCGTCGTCTGTGGCAATGTATTGCTAAACGTTTTCACTAATTCATCATACATGGTTGATATCACTAAAATAAGTAACATAAATTAAGGAATTCCGCTTAATCCCTCTGCCCCTCCAAATAAATATGATTTAACTAAAATTTTGGCTAGCCTGGCCAAAGGTCAAGAAGCTATGCAGGATACGATCAGATAATTGGACCAAACTCTTCAATCTGGAGTTCCTGCACAGTCTAATCAAAGGAGTATGCCACCGTCGCCGATAATGAATGTTGGTTATATCCATTCCAGAACTTCAAGGGATACTTCGTACCATCCTTGATCAGCTTCTTCTATCAGCACTCCTAATTCCTATGATGGACAATCCCTCACTCCAAAAAGACTGAGTGCCTTAGAAAGACTAAGTAGGGCCTCTCCTTTCGATCGTTTGGGACCCAAGGGAAATAGAAATGCCCTTCAGGTTGCGTCGAGAAATACTCGATGACCAAGCAACTTGAGGGAAGGTTCATCCCAGTCCAGATCGAACTCTCGACGACCTTCTCGATTCAATCAAAAAGAAGGTTTGCAATAAGAAAACTCAACATAATCAGTTATTCGGAATGAAAGAGCCATCACCAACAGATCTGGTGCCCGCAATGATGCTTAGAAGGGGTCCATTCAGCGTTTGGAAGATAGATTGGGAGAAATGGCCAAGGCCAAGAATCCTCTCCAGAGAAGTTTTGTAAAGGGATCTCCCTTTGTGCGAACTATTATAGATTTCCCTACACCGACCAAGTTTAAAGCTGCAGTGGTTACTCCCAAGTACGATGGGAAGACTGATCAAGTTCTTCATATAGAATAATATCAAGCAGCGACCGATATCTATGCTATCCCTGACGAGATAATGTGAAAAGCCTTCTCATGAACAATCACTAAATCTGCTCAAATCTGGTATAGTAGTCTTCCTCGGGGGAAGATTTTTAGTTTCTAATGACTCACCGAGATATTCATTGGTAATTTCTTCTTTGGAGCTAAACCAATAAAGCGAGTAGCTCATTTGCTTAGTGTGAGACCGAAGGTAGGAGAAAGTACTAGGGATTACATTACTCGTTTCAACAATGAGAAACTAAAGGTTATTGATTATGAGAAGAAGACTGCAATCACTGCCCTTATGAATGGTTTTCTCCTCGATAAACTATATTATACTTTGCCAAAATATCCCTCAAAGATGATGACGGAATTGATGGCCAAAGCAACAAAGATTATGAACGTCGAAGAAGCTATGGCTGCCAAGAAGAATTCAGATGTAATGGCAGAAGTGAAGTCTGAAGGGAAGTTGGATAAGAAGGAGAACAAAATTCATAATGAGCGCAAGAATTTGAAATCAAAAGAAAGCCAAGATCGACTCAGAAAATATACCAATTACACTCCTTTAACGGTGGAAATACATCATATTTTGGAAGAAATCAAGAACAACAATTATTTGAGTTGGCCTAAAAAGTTAAGATCACCTGCTGATAAGAGGGATAAGTCCAAGTATAACGAATTTCACAAAGACTATAGTCACACAACCAATCGGTTCATTGCTCTCCTGAATGAGATAGAGGCGCTCATCCGACGAGGAAAATTGGATAAATTTGTTGATTGATAGGCTGGTGGAAAAGCTAGAGGTAGAAGTCGACAGAGATCTAAATCTCCTCTTATACCTAGAGAAGAGAAGAAGAGTAATCATAACGATGATCCAGAAGATGATCCCAATCTCCCCAAGAAGCCTAGGCAATCGGAACGTGAGGTATTCATGGTCAGTTTTGGATCCTTTTATTTCCATATGATTACAGGTAGAGATACAGGAGGAGGAGACCATACAGATGAAAGGAAGGCTTACCTCAATGAGGCACAAGCTTATTCCTGTATCCAGCAAATCAACCTTGTCCAAAAAGACTAACCAAGGAAAGTCAACAAGGATAATCTCGTAATTGGATTTTCTAAAAATGATCTATCTGGAGTATTGTATCCTCATGATGATACTTTAGTGATCAGAATCATAATGAAAGACGTAATGGTAGCAAGAACACTAGTAAATAACGACAGTTTCACGGACATTATGTTTTATCCCTGTATTAACAGCTTGGATTTAAAACTCAACCAACTGAAGCCTTACCACAGGCCCCTCATTGGATTTTTTGGAGAGAAGGTATTTCCATTATTAAAAATCAAGTTAGATGTGTTGATCGGGACATAGCCGACGAGTAGAACAGAGAAGGTAAAATATTTTGTAATGGACAAAAATGTTCATTCTACTTACAATATGATCATGGGAAGAGTATGAGTAAAGAAATTTGAAGTTGTACCTTCTACTGTTCATCAATGCCTGAAGTTCTCGACCAACTTTGGAGTTGGAATAGTAAAAGGAGATCAGAAAGTAGCTCAAGAATACTACTATTCATCTGCCAAGGAGGAAGACATGGTAGAAGTAAAGAGTAAAATAACCACTTATCAAATGGAAATATCTGAGCCAAACAGTGAATCTGAGGTTAAAACCTTAGATCCAAGAGATGAATCAGAACTCGTAAAAGGTCAAGTGACAGAGGCAACAGAAAGCATTGTTCTAGATGATGATAAACCAGAGTGAACAACTCAAATAGGAGCATCATTGGATTCGGTTCTTAAACAAGAATTGGTGACCTTCTTTAAATAAAGAAAGCAGGTGTTCACATGGAGCCACGAAGATATGCCTTGCATATACCCAAATTTTGTGTGCCACAAGCTTAATGTTAACATGGAGGTTAAACCTATAAAGCAAAGAAGAAGAGTTTTCAGCACGAAGATGAACCAGGCCAGACAGGAAGAAGTGAAGAAGCTTCAAAAAGCTTCCTTTATTAAAGATGTGAAGTATTCTGACTCGTTGGCCAACGTAGTTATGGTCAAGAAGAAAAATAATAAGTGGAGGATGTGTGTGGATTTCACTGACTTGAATAAAGAGTGCCCAAAGGATCATTTTCCTTTGCCACGAATTAATCAACTGGTGGATGTTACTTCGGGGCATGAGATGCTGAGTTTTATGGATGTGTACTCTGGTTATAATCAGATCAAAATGAAGATAGAAAACAGAGAAAGTACTTTCTTTATTACACCCCGAGGAACTTATTGCTATAATGTTATGCCGTTTGGTCTAAAAAATATAGGTGTCACTTATCAAAGACTGGTGAATAAAGTATTTGAGGGGCAGATAGGCAAGAGCATGGAGGTGTGTGTTGATGATATGCTGACAAAGAGTAAAAATGTTATTGATCATATTACCGACCTCAGTCAGATGTTTGATCAACTGGAAAAGCACCAGATGAAGTTAAACCCAACCAAATGTGTCTTCGAATTTTAGGAGGGAATGTACCTTGGGTATTGTTGATACCAAAATTAGTATGCTGATATAGACGAATCACAAGAAGACACGTGTCGATCTACATGGCACAATAGCAACGAGGAAGTCTATTCCCCCGACCAAGTCAGACTCACTCCGAGCAACAAGTATACTCCGAGGAACTCCAGCGCTCCGAGGAACTCCAGCGCTCCGAGGAACTCTTGAACGACGAGCAACTAAGGCGGTTCGAGTTGCATCTCGATCACAGCATTGATTGCCAAATAATCAATAGTTCAACTATTCATTGAATGCTTATCATCTTGACGCACACGCTTGAAGAGCATTAAATGAATTACCCTTTCATATGTACATCATTTAATGTATCACTCTTTCAGATTATAGCCTCAAGGCTATAAATACATTGTATTACCCTCATTCAAAGGCAGGAATTTCTTGATAGTACTTGTAATCGAGAATTCCCAAACACTCAGCAATAACATAACAGTGGACGTAGGCCATTCATATAAGGCTGAACCACTTTAAATTCTTTGCCTCATTTATTTATATGTGATTGAATTATTAGAGTAATCTAGTTTTTTACATCAACAGATTGGCGCCTTTTGTGGGAACGACTGTTGTTATCATTTTTCACCAAAAATCATTCATCATCAATGGCAGATAATCCAGAATCCAGCAATCGAAACGCTGGAAATGCTGGAAATCCTCCAAATCCCTCTGCACCTCCAGATCTGGATAGAATTATGATGAATCTGGCTCAAGGACAAGCCTCCATGCAAGAAACAATGCGGCAACTCATACAGACCCTTCATGGCGGTGCACCTGCACATTCAGGACAGCGAAGCGGTCATAGGCAAACCTATTTACTTTCTTCATGATCCAGGCGTACTGAGTCATATCGTAATGAGGAATCTGATGATTTCTCTTATCAACCTGGGCGAACTTCGCCAATAAGGGCTACAGATACTGATCAACGTATCACTCTCTCTCCAGAAAGATCCAGTGCCTTGGAAAGACTGAGTAGGGTGTCTCCTTTCAGTCGATTAGGCCCTAGAAGGAATAGGAGTCCACCTAAGACCATGTCGAGGAGTTTTCGACGACCATCAGATCTAAGAGAAGGATCACCACAATCACGACCAGTAGCTCGTCAAGATAGATCTCAGGAGGCCACATCAAATCAATCAATTGCTCGAACTAACAAGCCCGAGGAGGGAAATGATGCATGGAAAGGTTCCATTCAGCGGTTGGAGGATAGATTGGGAGAAATGGCTAAGGCGAAGAATCCCTTACAACGAACTTTTGTTCAAGGGACACCTTTTATCCAGGCCATTGTGGGTTTTCCTACCCCGTCAAAGTTTAAAGCACCAGTGGTGACCCCCAAATATGATGGAAAGACAGATCATGTTCTACACATAGAGCAATATCAAGCTGCCGCCGACATCTATGCTGTCCCCGACGAGATGAGATGCAGAGCATTCTCGGGAACTCTTACTGGATCTGCCCAAATATGGTACAACAATCTTCCTCGGGGTAAGATTTCAACTTTCTTTCAGTTGGCCGAGTTGTTCATCGGCAATTTCTATTTTGGAGCAAAGCCAGTAAAAAGATTAGCACACTTGTTAAGTGTTAGACAAGAATCTGGTGAGAGTACTAGAGATTACATAACTCGTTTCAATAACGAGAAGCTGGAAGTCATAGATTATGAAGAAAAGACAGCAATCACCACCTTGATGAGTGGGTTATTGCCCAACAAGTTGTATTACACTTTGGCCAAAGATCCACCTACAACTATATCAGAGTTGATGGCAAAAGTGGCCAAAATCATGAATGCCGAGGAGGCTATGGCTGCGAAGAAGAATATGAATAAAGAAACCAAGGTGGAAGACAACAAATCTAAGAAGAAAGAGCATAAGGGGAATGGCGATGACAAGCATTCCAAGAATAATAAATCGTCATGGGAAGTCCTGAAGAAATTCGATAATTATACTCCTTTGAAAATGGGTATTAATCATGTCTTGGAAGAAATCAAGAATAACGAGGAAGTAAAGTGGCCAAAGAAACTGAGGTCAGACCCTGACATGAGGAATAGGGAGAAATATTGCGAGTTCCATAAGGATCACGTCCATATGACCAAAAATTGCATAGCTCTTCAGAACGAGATTGAAACACTCATCCGAAGAGGGAAGCTAGCAAAGTATGTTGATCGGGGAGGCAAAAGAAGAAATAATGACCGAACTAGAGAAAGGTCTAGATCTCCTCATCGAGCAGAGGAGAAAAAGAAGAGAAACCATGAAGACAATCCAGATGATGACCCCGATCTTCCCAAGAAACCAAGGCATCCAGAACGAGAGGTATTTTCAATACGCTTTTGGTCATTTGATTGTAATGTCATTACAGGAGGAGATGCAGGAGGAGGAGACCTTACTGCAGAAAGAAAATCTTACCTCGGTGAGGCTCAGGCTTGCTCATACATTCAACGGATAAATTTGGCTGGAGAGGATCGCCCGAGGAAGGTAAACAAAGAGAAGCTGGTCATCGGTTTTTCAAAAAATGACCTTGCAGGTGTTCTTTACCCTCACGACGACCCTTTGGTGATCAAAATGAGGATGAAAGAAGTAGTGATTTCAAGGGTTCTGGTAGATAATGGTAGTTCGGCAGACATCATGTTCTACTCATGCTTTGACAGTTTAAATTTAAAGTTATCTCAATTGGAGCCTTATCACAGACCTCTCCTGGGTTTTGCTGGCGAGAAGGTTTTTCCACTTGGGACGATCAAGTTGGATATATTTATTGGAACTTGGCCTGCTTGTCGAACAGAAAGAATACGCTTCTTTGTGACAGATAAAAATGTGCAATCATCTTACAACATCATCATGGGAAGAGTTGGTTTGAAGAAGTTCGAAGCATTTCCATCTACAGTACATCAGTGTTTGAAATTCCCTACAAATTTTGGAGTAGGAGTTGTGAAAGGTGATGAGAAAGTATCTTGGGAATGCTATTATTCGTCTGTCGAGTAAGAGGAGCTTGAAGAGTCAAGGAAAAAGACTACTACCTACGAGGTGGATGAAGGTACAGAAATTGAAACACTGGATCCCAGAGATGAATCCCAACTTGTAAAAGGACAGGTGGTGGAATCTACAGAAAATGTTATTCTGGACGACGAGCACCCTGAACGAATAACCCCGATAGGTTCGATGTTGGATGCTTCAATAATATAGGAGTTGATAACTTTCTTGAGAAACAGAAAGAAAACTTTTGCATGGAGTCATGAAGACATGCCAGGAATAGATCCAAACTTCTTATGCCATGAACTCAATGCGAATAAGGAGATCAAGCCTATAAAGCAGAGAAGAAGAGTGTTTAGTCCCGAGAATAATCAAGCTATACAAGAGGAGGTCGAGAAGCTCCAGAAAGCCCAATTCATTGAAGATGTGAAATATCCAGACTGGTTAGCAAATGTGGTGATGGTAAAGAAGAAAAACAATAAATGGAGAATGTGTGTTGATTTCACTGATCTCAATAAGGCCTGCCCAAAGGATCACTTTCCATTGCCCAGAATTGACCAACTAGCGGATGCTACCTCGGGACACGAGCTGCTTAGCTTCATGGATGCTTACTCTGGATACAACCAGATCAAAATGAAACCTGAAGACAGGGAAAGCACTTCTTTTATTACCCCTATGGGAACTTATTGTTATAACGTTATGCCTTTTGGTTTGAAAAATGCAGGAGCGACATACCAGCGGCTGATGAACAAGGTTTTCGCCGAACAAATCAGTTGCAATATGGAAGTCTATGTCGATGATATGCTGACAAAGAGCAAGAAAGTTGTTGATCATCTAGTTGACTTAGGTCAAACCTTTTATCAACTGGATAAATACCAAATGAAGCTCAACCCGACGAAGTGCACCTTTGGAGTACGAGAAGGAATGTTCCTCGGGTACATCGTCAACCAGCGAGGCATTGAGGCAAATCCAGCAAAGATCAAAGCTCTTTTAGGGTTGCGATCTCCAACGACGAAGAAAAAGGTGCAGAGTCTTACAGGACGAGTTGCAGCGCTCAACAGATTTGTATCCCGAGCAACTGATAGATGCCTCCCATTCTTCAAAACACTTCAAAAAACTTTCGAGTGGAATGATGAATGTGAAAAAGCCTTTCAAGACTTGAAGAAATATCTGGGAGCACCTCCACTGTTGTCCAGGCCAGTAATGGGAGAAAAGTTGTACTTGTACCTGGCAGTATCAGAGAATGCAGTCAGCTCGGCATTGATCAGAATGGAGAATGGAGTCCAGAAGCCAATTTATTACACAAGGGGGCTTTCCGAGGTGCAGAGATCAGGTCTCCAAAGCTGGAAAAATTGGCATTGGCATTAATTGAGGCAAGTAGAAGAATGAGGCCATATTTCCAGGCCCATACCATCGTCGTGTATACCAACATGCCATTGAGACAAGCCCTTCATAAGCTAGAAAAATCAGGGAGACTGATGTATTGGGCAATAGAGCTCGGTGAATATGATATTGTGTATGAACCCAGATCATCACTAAAAGGGCAGGCTGTAGCAGAATTTATAGCAGAATTTACATATCCTGATACCCCCGAGGAACAAAATTTGCTCATTGATCAACCTGTGGATGTTACAGGATCAACAGACATAAGCTCAGACCAACTCCGGTTGGTAAAAGGGCTTATGGATGTGGAAGGATCATCAAATTCGAGCTCAGACCAACTTTGGTTGGTAAAAGAGTGAGAAGAGATGATCGACGAGGAGCAAGAAATATCAGGGAAGGATGATAGAAAACAACAGATATTTCACCGAGGAACTCTGTCGGATAAGAAATTTGAAGACGAGTTACCTACATGGAGATTATATGTAGATGGGTCATCTTGCACAACGGGTTGTGGAGCAGGGATTATTTTGAACACCCCAGACGAGATTGACGTGGAATATGCCTTGCGATTCCAATTCAAAGTTTCCAATAATGAGGCTGAGTATGAAGCCTTGATAGCTGGTCTTAATTTAGCAAAGATTATGAAAGCGCAACAAGTGATGGTATTCAGTGATTCTCAATTAATTGCGAATCAGATGATGGGAACATATGCAGTTAAAGGAGAATTAATGGTCAAGTATCATGCAAAGGCGATGGAGTTGTTGGCATAATTTGATGCCATTCAGTTGATCAGAATACCAAGAATGGAGAATGCACAAGCAGACGCACTGGCCCGACTAGCATCAGCTACTCGTACGGAGCTGCGAAGAACGATACCAATTGAGGTGTTAGAAATTCGAAGCATAGATGAAGACATGACGATGAATATTATTACTCTTGATTTCGGACCATCTTGGATGGATCCCATCAGGGCATATGTTGAGGAAGGAGAATTACCGGAGGATAAGATCGCTGCCAAGAAATTGAAGTTTAAAGCTGCTCAGTATGTACTAACTAATGGTGTTTTGTATAGACGAGTAATTATGGCAGGTTTGCAAAGATGTGTACATCCCTCCTAGGTGAAGGAATTGATTGAAGAGATCCATGAAGGGTCCTGTGGAGCCCATGTAGCAGGTCGGACACTTTTGCAAAGGGTGATGACGCAGGGATACTACTGGCCAACGATGAGGGCTGATTGTATAGCTTATGCTAAGAGATGTGATAAATGCCAACGTTTTTCCTCCATCCGACGAACTCCACAAGCATTATTGACACCCATAACTTCCCCTTGGCCTTTCGCCATGTGGGGAATGGATTTGGTTGGACCACTGCCAACAACCCGAGGAAGATTCAAGTACCTCGTCGTCGCAGTGGATTATTTTACTAAGTGGGTAAAGCTGAGCCTCTGATTGATATGACATACGAGAAGGTGTACCAATTCGTTTGGAAGAACATCATCTGTCGATATGGTCTCCCTCATGCCTTCATCACAGACCATGGAACACAATTTGATAACGAGGAGTTTGCCGCCTATTGTCATCACTCAAACATTTTGAAGGTTCATTCAGCACTAGGCCATCCTCAAAGCAATGGACAGACTGAAGTGACGAACAGAACAATACTAAATGGTTTGAAGAAGAGGCTAAGTGAGGCTAAAGCTAATTGGATTAATGAGCTACAGTCAGTATTGTGGGCTTACCGAACAACTCCCCGAGCAGCAACTGGAGAATCACCATATATGCTGGCATTTGGAAGTGAGGTTGTAATACCTGCCGAGTTGGGTCTTCCAACACACAGAGTGCTGAATTTCAATTCCCCAGTCAGCGACTTGATGAGGAGATTAGATTTGGACATGCTCGAGGAAGTTAGAGAAGAGGCAGCCATTAGGAATGTTGCTTATCAACAACGAACAGCCCTGTTCTACAACAAGAGGGTGAAGAAATGCGACTTAAAAGAAGGAGATTACGTGCTAAAGAAAGTCATTCAGAAGCACAATAAGTTGGAAGCAAACTGGCATGGACCTTACCGAGTTACTGCAGTTATCCGACCAGGAACTTACCGAATAGTGACTCTAGAAGGAGAGGAATTTAAGAATACATGTATTCCCTTAGCCAAAAAAGAGAGATCCAAGAGAACCAAGAAACACCATACACAAGATACACATCCTTTCTTTCTCTACCACATTGTGCTATTGTAAACCCCTGGGAATAAAATAACAGTGGACGTAGGCTTTTCCTTATAGCCGAACCACTTTAAAAATATTTGTCTCTTATATGTTTGATGTGAATGTTTATCTTCATCTTCAATCTCATCCTCATCATTTATCTGCCTACGCAAGTATTATCAGTGATGTAAAATGTAAACCAGTTTCATCAATATGAATAAAAAGATGATATTTCACAATCTTCTCTCCTTTTATTGAAAGTTTTTCGGGGAATACTAGTGTTTAACACTACGCTGCTCAGCACACTACACTGCTCGGCAGTAAAAAGAAGAAGATAGTTCGAACCCAGACCAAATTCGGCTGGTAAAAGGGTGAGAACACCCCATACTCCTTTGGTTAGGAGGCATACACTATCTCAGACCAACTCCAGTTGGTAAAAGAGTTAGTGGACATGATAGTTCGAACTCAGACCAACTCCGGTTGGTAAAAGAGCAAGAACACGATAGTTCGAACCCAGAACAACTCCGGTTGGTAAAAGGGCGAGAACACCCCATACTCCTTTGGTTAGGAGGCGTACATTAGCTCAGACCAACTCCGGTTGGTAAAAGAGTTAGTGGACACGATAGTTCAAACTCAGACCAACTCCGATTTTTAAAAGAGCAAGAACACGATAGTTCGAACTCAGACCAACTCCGGTTGGTAAAAGAGCAAGAACACGAGATGATCAACGAAAGGCCAATCTCGGTTGGTTAGGAAACAAGATATGCTCTCAAATGCCAACTTATGTTGGTCGGGAAGTAAGTTTATTACATAAAAGTTCCTCGAAGAACAAATATTCCAAACTGAATCAAGTATGGTTGGTCGGAGATAAAAATCCCCTAACTATAATTGGTCGACGAGCACAATTTAACAACCTTGGTTGGTTGGAATAAATTTTAAACATTTTTATACTCATTACTTTATTATTAAGTGATCGAGCAACATTACTAATACTTGTAATTTTTTATTACTAAGTTGGTTGAGGAACCACACAATATTGTTAGGCAAGCACACATATAAAGTGTTTGACAAATACAAGAGCAATACAAATTTGCAAACAAAAATGAAATTCTTTCATTAAAGTCGAAATGAATTACACAAGCTTATTACATTGATATTAAATTGTGTACTAATTATTACATCAGAATTTCCTATTCTATTGGCTTTTTCCTTCAGCTTTCGATATAGGCTCCTCGCCAGCAGGAGGATCTTCCAAGCAAAGGGGAGAATTAATGAAGTTAATATCTTGAAGCATTCTGACGTTCATTACTGAAGGTGTGTCCAGTAGATGCTCGGGACGAGATACCTCGATCTGAGAATGAAGATTGTAGTCACTGAGGTATTTTGCAATTAAGCTCCGAGTAATGGCACGAGCTGGGATCCATTCCATGTCCAATTAAAAAGGTGGCACAGGCAAGTCTAGTAGCCCAGGAGCATGATAATCCCATAAATAATGGCCCTGCTCTAGTTTTAATACACCCAGGGCGTTCAACCATCCCTGTTTATAACCTTCATTATTGGCATTTTCAAGGCGAGCATCCAAGTGATAAAGGGCCTCATTGTAGCCTGCCATCGAGAACTCATGAGGTTGTTTGTGTAATTGGAAAGTTATTCTCTCTAACTGCTCGTGAAGGTTTCTGGCAAAAACATCCTTTTTATTCAGAGCAAACTTTGTCGAAGCAAGCTGATCCTCCAGAGTTTGGATTTTCTTGGACATTTCAGACAAAACCCGATCTTTTGCATTCAATTGGAACGCTTGAGTTTCCAATGTTGATTGAGTACGAGCTTCTTCAACAGTACGACGAAGACCTCTTGATCGTCCCCGAGCAGGTTGAATACTTTGTTCCTCGTCAACATTCTGAGCAACTCTTCCTCGTCCCCGAGTAGTAGTAGAAGGCCCAGCTCTTCTCAAAGTCTCTAATTCTTGCCTCAATTTGGCATTCTTAACCTCTAAAAATGAGAATCCTTCATCAGTGATCGGTACCAAGGCAGTGGAAGATGAAGCTGCAGACTTATACTGTGCCAACTCTTTCTGCAAATTGTTATTCTCTTGCTCCAGCAGCTCGGCGATCTATCTGCATGCTTCGACTTCACCCTTTAGGGTTCTCTCTCTCACTTCATAGCCAGCAAGCATCTTGTCTTAACCTATTTCAGCACTAAGTTGTTTGAGTTTATTCTCATATCCTTCGTGCAAAAGAGTTGAAGACTCTTTATACTGGTGCTGAAGTTCATCGAGAGTACCTTGCAAGTCTTCAATCATCTCGTAGTAAGCCACATTGTTGGCCACAGCTCGGTCAAGTAAGTCTTTCAAGTACTGATAAGCTTCTACTTCCTGCCCTGAAGCATCATGATCGAGGATGTCAGCAACTTCTGATACACTCAATTCTGTGTGACCAGCCTTATAATATTCATGACATTGCTGCATCAGCTTTGTATCATTACCAGATAGCATATTCATCCTGGCCAGAAACTAGCAGAGAAAGAAAGACTATGGAAAACTCGAAAACAGAAATTGGAAAAGGTAGAAGATGGTGATATTGTCTATGAAGTTTAAATAATTTGCCTTGGGAAACGGCGAAAGAAATGATTACAAAAAGGAAACTATTACGCTACCGGCGGCTAAAAGGACAAAAAGTACACGAAGATCGAAGCGCTTATAAAAATGCAAAAAGGCGGATTCTGCGAATTTGGAAGGAAATTCAAATACGGAGAAATGTTCCTAAATACCAGGAAGGTCATTTAATATTTCCATATACCGAGAAAGAATGTTCCATACTCCTCAAAGTTTGAAATATGAAACATTGGGGGCTTCTGTTGATACCAAAATTAGTATGCTGATATAGACGAATCACAAGAAGACACGTGTCGATCTACGTGGCACAATAGCAATGAGGAAGTCTATTCCCCCGACCAAGTCAGACTCACTCCGAGCAACAAGTATACTCCGAGGAACTCCAGCTCTCCGAGGAACTCCAACGCTTCGAGGAACTCCAGCGCTCTGAGGAACTCTTAAACGACGAGCAACTAAGGCGGTTCGAGCTGCATCTCGACCACAGCATTGATTGCCAGATAATCAACAGTTCAACTATTCATTGAATGCTTATCATCTTGATGCACACACTTGAACAGCATTAAATGAATTACCCTTTCATATGTACATCATTTAATGTATCACTCTTTCAGATTATAGCCTCAAGGCTATAAATACATTGTATTACCCTCATTCAAAGGGACCGGAATTTATTGATAGTACTTGTAATCGAGAATTCCCAAACACTCAGCAATAACATAACAGTGGACGTAGGCCATTCATATAAGGCTGAACCACTTTAAAATTCTTTGCCTCATTTATTTATCTGTGATTGAATTATTAGAGTAATCTAGTTTTATACATCAACAGGTATATAGTAAATTAAAGGGGCATTGAAGTTAATCCAGATAAGATCAAGGCCTTGATAGAAATACAATCCTCGATCGGTAAAAAGGATGTTCAAAGGCTAATAAGGCGTGTAGCAGTACTCAACATATTTGTATCCCGATCAGCAAACATATGTTTACCATTCTTCAAGGTGCTTAGAAAAATCTTTAATGGAACGATGAATGTGAAAAGGATTTCCTGGAATTAGAGAAGTACTTGGGAGAACCCCCACTACTCTCCTGACCAATGTTGGAAGAAAAGTTATATTTGTATTTGGTTGTTTCTGAATCAGATATTAGCTCTGCCTTGATTGGAGAGGAGAATGGAGTTCAAAACCCAGTTTATTACACTAGCAAAGATTTTTTAGGAGCAGGGGTCAGATATCCCAGGCTGGAGAAGTTAGCACTGGCCTTAATTGAGGCTAGTAAATGGATAAAACCATATTTTCTAGCTCATACTATAATGGTATACACCGGCATGCCATTAAGGCAAGCTTTGCATAAGCCAGAGAAATCTGGAAGATTGATGTATTGGGTTGTGGAGTTGGGGGAATATGATCTTATATATGAACCAAGGTATTCTTTAAAAGGCCAAGTTTTGGTGGATTTTATTGCAGAATTCACTTACCCAGAGTTTCTCGAGAAATAAGGGACTCCTACCGAGTAATACTTAGAAGTCAACTGACCTACTGGAGATATCCCCAACAAACTACAAGCAAAGAAAACTATAGAAGAAGTTACCACTGACCAACCAGAACCCTCTAGTGGAGTATAGGAGATGAAAAGTAAATATGAGGAGGTAAAGGATAAAAACTCCCATCAAGGGATTCTGATAAACCAATTGTTTGATAGCAATATTCCCATATGGAGTTTGTATGTTGATGGGTCATCTTTTTCAACTAGATGTGGAGCAGGAATCGTCCTCAATACTCCATATGAAATAGATATAGAGTATGCTCTATGATTCCAATTTCAAGCCTCCAATAATAAGGCAGAGTATGAAGTTGTGATTGTTGGTTCAACTTTATCCAAATCACTGAATGTCGAGCAAGTTGTGGTATACAGTGATTCGCAGTTGGTGGTAAATCAGGTGTTAAATTTATATTGAGATAAAGTAGAATTAATGTCTAGATACTTAGCTAAATCTTTGAAGGTAGTCACTACTTTATCAGCTGTTCAGATGATTAAAATTCTAAGACTGGAAAATGCCCGAGCAGAGGAACTTGCTCGGCTAGCTTCAGTAACCAGAACTGAGTTGCAAAGAACTATTCCTATTGAGCTACTTGTTAATAGGAGCATTAATAAAGATCTAATGGTTAATTTTATTGCAGTTGACATGGGACCATCATGGATGGATCCTATAAGAGCTTATATTGAAGATGTAATTCTACCAGCCGATATACTTGCAGCTAAGAAGTTGAAATACAAAGCTCCGAGATATGTTCTAGACAATGGTGTGTTGTACATAAGAGGATTGACTGTTGGTCTGCATCGCTGTGTGCATCCAGCTATTGAGGAAGTTCATGAAGGGTCCTATGGAGCCCATGTAGTCGGGAGAACTTTATTGCAAAGAATCAACACACAGGGGTACTACTGGTCAACTATGCGAACAAGTTGTGCATCTTTTTCCAAGAAATGTGATAAATGCCAGAGATATTCTAGCATACACAATACTCCACAAGCTCTCCTAACACCGATCACTTCACCTTGGCCCTTTGTTATGTGGGGAATTGACTTGGTTGGGCCTCTGTCGACCATTCGAGGAAGGTTCAAGTACCTGGTTGTACCCGTTGATTACTTCACTAAATGGGTGGAAGCTGAACCCTTGATCGATATGTACTATGAAAAAGTTTATCAGTTTATTTGGAAGAATATCTTATGCAGGTATGGCTTGCCTACACCTTTATCACTGATCATGGCACATAATTTGACAACGATGAGTTTTCTTCTTAATGTGTGCCCAATCCCATGTCCAAAAACTCTACTATGCTCCTGGCCATCCTCAAAGCAATGGCCAAACATAGGTAATAAATAGAACTTTATTGAATGGGTTGAAGAAAAGGATGGAAAATGCTAAAGGTAATTGGATTAACGAACTGCATTTTATCTTATGGGCTTACCGAACAACTCTTAGAACTTCTACTAAAGAGACACCCTACATGTTAGCATTTGGAACTAAAGTTGTAATTCATGTCGAGCTAGGGTTACTCACTCACAGAGTTCTTAATTTCAATACCCCAGTCAATGATTTAAAGAGAAGACTGAACTTAGACATATTGGAAGAGGTACATGAAGATGCAGCACTAAGGAATGCAGCCTATCAACAACGGACCGCACGATTCTACAATAAAAGGGTAAAGTTGAGCAACTTATAAGAAGGTGATTATTTTTTCAAGAAGTTAATTCAGAAGAACAACAAACTTGAAGTCAATTGGCATAGGCCTTATCTCATTACAACAGCTATCCGACTAGGCAATATCGAATTGAGACTTTGGAGGGTGAAGAATTCAAGAATTCTTGGAATACAGAACACCTGAGGAAATATTATCAGTGATTTAATCATATTGTACCCAGCTCATTTCAATATTAATGAGAATATGATTTTCTGAAAATTTTTATTTTTCTTTTCAGAGTACTAGTGTTATGCACTACAGTGCAAATGTGTCAGAAACCACCAACAAAATGTTGGTCGACATCAAGAAAGACACCAACAATGTTGGTTGTCAAAGCAAACCACCACCAAAATGTTGGTCGACATTAAGAAAGGCACCAAAAATGTTGGTTTTCAACACATAAAAACCATGCAAGGCAAAATTGTAAGTCCCAAATGATTGGTTAATGAAGACCCGAATGACAAATATTAATCTAAACTAGGCTAAAAGATGGACGAATGTTCCACACACCCCTGGGCACCAAGATAACTAATACCCAAAAAGTGGGTAATATTAGTAAAACCATGGTAAAACATTGGTAATTGGTACGATACTTGGGTAAAACCTAAGAGTATCAGTAGAACCGATGAAAACTAAGAAGACATTCATATACATAGATTGACAAAATAAGTTGATCAAAACATTTCATTAATTTAATTAAATGATTATGTATTGTTGCTTAATACTAAACATTCAGAAACAAAACATAAAGCCTTATTCTACAGGGCATTTCCCTTCAGCCTTAGAGATAGGATCCATGTTGGTTGGAGGATCATCCAAAGTGTAAGGAAAGTTTATGAAGTTAAAATCCTGAAGCATTTTGGTATTGATACTACCAGGACGATCAACCAGATGATGAGGTCGAATGATCTCTAGTTCATCATGTATCTCGTAATATCCCAAGTACTTTGAAATCAAGCATTGAGGAATACGGTGAACAGGAATCTAGCTGACATCTAACTTGATATAAGGATTGTCAAGCTCAAGCAAACCGGGGTCATACCAGTCCTACAATGAACTATTTTGATCCACCTTCATCACTTTCAAAGCATTCATCCAACCCCATTTATATGCCTCGTTCTTAACTTGTTAAAGCTATCATCAAAATTCCCCAAAGCTTCATTATACCCGTCCATCCAGACTTCCCTTGGTTTCTTATAGAATTGAAAAGTTAATTTGTCAACCTGTGAATGCAGCTTCTTCAACACCCTATCTTTAACTTGCAGCTGAGAAGTCTAAGTAGAAAGTTGCTCGGTCATAGATTGAAGCTTCTAAGATATTTCTATAATAACTTGATTCTTGGCTTTCAATTAGGCATCTTGGTTTGCCAAAGTTTGTTGAGTCCTAGCTTCCTCTATAGTACCTCGTCCAGGATTATTTCTTATTCGGGAAGATGACACAGGCTTGGTCTTTTTTAATACCTCCAATTCCTCCCTCAATGTTGCATTTTCAGCTTTTAAAAAGGAGTGCCCTTCTTTGGTAGTAGCAACGGTAGATCCAGAGGCAGACTGCAAAAGATTCAATTCCTCTCTCAAATTATTATTCTCCTCCTCCAGGAGTTTGGAAACAGTTCTAGTTTCTTTAACTTCAAACTTAAGCAAATCTTCCTTTTTATTATAAATAGAAATAAAGTTATCAAAACCCCTACCTACACTTAAGCTTCGATATTTCTTCTCGTAGCTTTGGTGCAACAGGGCAGTGAATTCTTTATACAGTTCTTGAAGCTCTTCTATCATCTCATAGTAGGAAATATTATTTGCTATCGCCCTATCAAGTAAGTACTTCAAATATTTGTAGGCTTCTTTAGCCTGCTCTGATATATCATCACCGAGCAACTTAATGATTTCTTCTTCGAATAAGTCCAAATGACCAGCTTTGAAAAAAGCATTGCACTTCCTCAGTAGCTCGACATCATTGGAAGACAGTTGTTACATCTTCGCTATAAACTAGCAAAAAGAAATGACCATCGATCAACAACAAGAATGAAAAACATGCATAATCAACAAGAGACAAGAAGGAACAAAAGATTTCTTTTATTGATAATGAAGAGTTCAAGTATAAGGAAAGCAAAGAAAAAGAAAGAAAAAAGAAAAAAGGCAAATGTCAAACAACTTTACACCTCCATCCTATCATTCTCAACCTGCTCGAAAGAAGGGGCTATAGACGGGAGTTACTTGATTGGGGGAAGAGAAGACTCTGTGACTCTAGTTTGCCCGGTCAGGGGAAGAGAAGACTCGATAACTTTAGGTTGGTCGGTAGAAAATTCAACCACCAGAGAAGACTCTCCAGAACCAACTTTATCTTTAATCTCATCCTCCATGATAGGAGGAGGACCATGAGTATATCTATGAAAAATCTCAGAGCCTTTAATAGTGCTTAACTTCTAGAGAGAATCAACATAACCATATCTTAAATATTTTCTCTTTTCATACTCAATCTGAGCAGAGGCAGCAGAAATGGATTTATTCTAACCCTCGTCCCAACCAGCACTGAAGGATCCCTTTACAGCAGACTTTCTCTTTGACTTTTCAGAAGAAAGGTCATCCTTCAATTTGGTCATAAGCTCTTCAACAGTCTTTTACCTATGCTCATCTTTTTTATCCCTGCGCTTAGCTGTAAGGGCATTTCCCTTAGATGTATGCCGAGCAGTTTCAATAGTCTTTAATTTATCCGCCCAAGTATTTCTCTCAGTCTTCAAGGCTTGCTGATAATTGAGCAAAGATTTCTTTAAGCCAACCAAATCTTCCTCCACATCATTTGAAGAAGATGCCCGAATTGCATCATCCTTCTCCAGCATATTATTGAAATGAACCAAGAACTACAAAAGAAGAAGGTTAAGTTAGTATATGAAAAATATAAAGACAATAGAATCAAGAAGATAGAAATCCCTTACTGATGCAAGGCTCTGAGTAGCTAATTCAGAAACCTTTACTCGGGGCAGCAAGGCATCTATTCCCCTGTGATTTAGAAGAGTTCCAGATTTGATCAACTTCCTAGCCAAACCAGGAGTAATAGCTGTTGGAGGACCATCATCAGAATAAGGTAATTCAACCAAGGTCTGTTGGTCGGAATTAGTCACCAGTTCGACTTACTTCTCTGCAGGCCCTCTCCTAAGTCTTCTCAAGGAAGTTCATCATCTCTAGGGGTTGGGGGTTCTTTATCTTTGGGGGTTGGGGGCACATCACCTATTTTCTTCTTGACCCCTTTAGTAGGTTTTTAGGAGCCGAAAGTTCTGCCACTAAGAAGGTCAGGAAACTTCCCCTTCTTCATGATATCAGAAAGAGGAACGTCTGAATTAATAGCATCTTCCTGATCAAGATCAATCACCAAAGCAGGAGGAACTGCGGGTCCGACAATGAAGGAAGAAATGGTATTTCTGTATCAAAGCAAATAAGAAGCAGGCCTAATGTTCTCCTCGGCAACCTTATTATAAAGTCCCCAAAAGAACTTTAATTCTTTTAAGTTCACTTCGCTCTCTTTGGGAAACTTTCTCTTTCGTCAAACTGCAATCAAACTTACAAAGCAATAATCAGTATGGCATTTTATCAAATATAAATAGAGCAAAATTAATAAACACAGAATAACCTATCCCGTTGCCAAAGAGAGGATACCTAGGTCCTTGATATTTAGCACCACTATTTAAGGGAGCATGTTGCCAATTTTTTACAACTACTCCATGATCAAAATAATCCCTATTGGAATCAGGGAGATAAACTACTAAAGCCTTACTAACTGCCCTAGTTTTTAAATAAAAAATGGTATCACTAGTTACCCATTTATAACAAAACATTATTTCTGGAATCCTTACATGGGTTCCATGAATTTGATTTAATCTATATACTCCATTCACTACCCTCCATGTGTTAGGAGATACTCTAACAGGTACAACGTCAAAATACTGACAAAACTCCAGATAAAGGGGATTGGGAGGAAATGTGAACCCACACTCAGCAATAAAGATAAAAGGGAACCAATGGCCCTCAGCATGAGAGAAAAAATCGAAAGGAAAAGTGGGATGTTCCAGTACAACCCAAGATGGAATGATAAAGTCATTCCTGAACTTATCAAGCGACTCAATAGAATAAATCATGATGAAGAAGCAAAGAAGAAAAGAGAAAAGTTATTAGAAGAGTTTAAGGATTACGCAAGAACGGAAGACAAAAAAGAAAACGATCGCATGAAAGTTAAAAGAATACAGCAACAGAATCAGAAATGGAAGATAGAAGATGATCGAAGTTTTATCGCCCTTTTTATAAGCCGCCTCGGAAACTAGGAAAAGTAATGATTAAAGAGGACGACGATTGAGTTTGCAGCGGCTAACAAGGGAAAAGATGAAGATATCCCAGAAATGTTCGCTAAAATTTAAAATATTTACAAAACTTCCATTCGCGCTCAAAAATTATCAATCAACTAGATAAATTTCACAAGTCTGGAAGGTCTACAGCCGACCAATCAGCCCGAACTACTATTAAAGCAGAATGTTACACACTTTCGCATCAGCTCCAAGTATGAAACATTGGGGGCTTCTATTGATACAAAATTCACCGCCTTACATGGACCAATTACAAGCCAGGACATGTTATCCAATGTGGCACAAGTCCAAGTCAGCATGATACAAATCCCTGACCAACAAAGGAGCCTGACCAATAGAGAAGATCGACCAGCAATAGGGAGTTCAACCAGTATGGCCAATGAAGCGCCAGCAATTTTATATTTAATTCTCATTATGTATTGATGTAAATGCCTAACAAATGAAGGCATTCCATCTTTTCACATGACAATTCTTGACATCCCTCTTGGGCTATAAATACATTGTATCACCCTCATGGCAGGGGGACAAAAACAAATCAAGGCAGTCAAGCAATACATAACAGTGGACATAGGATTTTCCATTGAGCCGAACCACTTTGAAAATCCCTTTTGTCTTATTTGTTTACGTATTTATCTATGATCAATTAATTAGGCCTAGTCTAGTTTTTTGCATCAGCAATGCTCGTCTTAAATTTGAGTCTTGTTGGTTTAAAGTATGTGTGAAAAGCCAATCAACAACAATAGCCTATATGTTGAAAAGCGTCACAAGCCAAGTGTTTAGCCGACATTAAAAACAAGAGACAACTATAGCTTAAATATTAAAAAATTTGATATTTTAGTTTGGCATTTCAGAAAAAAAAAAATATATAACATAGTGCCGAGGGAGTTTAGTAGATAGATTTTTACTTAAAGTTAAACTCGTGATCATATTGTATTTTTGCAATAAAAAGTCGCTAATGTGTCAAGAAATACAACTATTTGATGATTTATTGTACTTTCTTATCTATATGTGCATACCAGCCTAAATGACTCATATCTTACTTTTTTTATGTTTAGAATGTGAATTGAATGTGTTTAAAATATTCAACATGTGTAAACAATTTTTATTTGACAAATATCAAGTAATTATACAGTCTATTGCATGTGCAAATGTATGATTTTCAAAATTGATTGGTATTTGAGACTTGATCTCATGTTTTCATTTATATATTACTATTTTTTGTTATGATATTTGTCTTTCTTTAATCATTAGTATTTGAGCATGTTGTTTTGCATGGGGTTTATAGTATGGTTCTTGATTTTAGAGAAAAATAATTTCTGGAATTGTTTCGGGAGTTAGAAAGTTAGAAACTTTTGAGTTTTATCTGAGTTGTTATGGTGCATTGCTGATAAGAATGTGAATGGGTCTGACTTGATCCCATTCGCATGGTTGCCTGGACTTGATTTACCATATATTTATGCCAGATTTCGTATACACGATGCCATATGGAAACCGTACGTACGACTCCCTATATTGGCCCATATCAATTTGTTGTTTGGTACTTATGCCTTGATGTATACTTGATTTTCCATTATGTACCTGCAGATATTGACTTTATAGACCATTTTGATGTTATATTACTTATGTGCTTGTTTATCTTTTATGTGATAAAAAGGGAGAGAAAACTCAAAAAATAGGGAGGGCTTGGAATTAAGGGGGAGATTTATGTGTATGGGGAAAATATTTTCTTGGAAATTTTTATATATGATATTTGGGGAGAGTTTTGTTGATCATATGTCTGATTGGGAAGGAGTTTAATTTCTTCATGATATTTATATTATATTTATTTGCCTTATCGTTCATATTTATTAATTTGGAGGATTTTTGAGAAAGGGTTCTTATGCATGTTCCTGCGATATGTTTTTTTATTATTGATATTTTTACAGAAATCTTCACTTTGTTCAAGACAAAAAGTTTACATTGAAATTTTGAATTGGTGTATTAGATTTTTATTTGCATTTCGACAAGGTTCTCTAAATATATGGATAATATAGAATGACTCTTGCTTATTGTAAACAAAAATATTTTAAGATTTATGAGGTTTTGCTAAAGAATAGTCAAAGGGGAGATTGAAAATGTATCCATTTTATATATAGTTTAGTTGGTTGTCTTCAATGTGAAAGAATTAGAGTCATGCACAAAGTTAGGCCCAGGAGCTTGATGCACATAGTAGTTTATGTGTGATAGAGTCTTGTTTTATTACCAATGAACCATATACTTTGAATTTTTATGGCTTCTTCACATTTCAAGACTTCCTTACTGATCCACCGAAGCGTATAATTTTAGCGGATTGCCTCTTTTGTTTAAACCTTTGGCTATGCACACACTCACAATTTTTAAATGAATATTTCTTTCTAAAAAGGTTTTTGAAAGATTCCTTAGAGTATGTGCATGCTTTTTAAAAAGGGATAAGGTCTATGTTTTTCTATTTAAAGGCATTTTCTAAAAGAATTATTCTTTATTGCCTATTGTTGTTCGCACGATGTATAATAAACCCCGAGCGCATGGAAGCATGGTTTTTGGTCTGAGAAAATCACAGGCCAAAATCGTGTGCACAACGGTCATATGAAATTTTTGGTCGATTGTCTCACTGGCTAAAATCGTGCGCATGCTACTTATACACACCCGTGTGCATGTTGGAAAAAAAATTTGAAAAAAAAACTATAAATAGACCTTGTTCCTTCCAAAACTAATAATATTTTTCCTCATTTCAAAATAGACTTACTCTGAGGATATTTTCATATTTTAGAGCATCTCTTTGTTGTTCCATTTTAAATTTGAGTGCTTCTATTATTTTTAGCCTAGATATACTTTTGAGATGTTTAAATCCACAATAGAAATTATTTACATCTGATTCAAATTCAATCCATATCATCTATGCCCAAAGATCTCAAATGAGGTTTTTGATCTAATCAAGAGTTCAAGCATGGTGTGGACCAAGGATGAAGAATTTGATATTCATCTTCGATAAATAGAGATTTTATTGGATTTCTTATTAAAAAGAAGAAGAGTTAGCCCTAATTCAAGATTAAGGAAAATGTGACTGAGGAAACCAGAATTGAAGCTTTCAATGAGGCCATTTTGGATGACCTTGAAATAAAAGAACTTATAGTAGCCGCACACTTTGGATCAAGATGTTATTCTTTCCCATAAACGAGAAAATCTTAATGTCAATCTTGGATTGGGCCCTATAGTGGTAGAACCTGGTGAACTTGGCATATTACTTCCCAACCTTCTGTGGACCTAACTTCATGGATAAGAAAGAATAGAATCAAGGGTATACCCGACCTGAGTTGTTAGGCCAGGATGGCACTCTAGAACAGTACCTTCTAACATACCAAAAGCTAAAGGCTACCATTACTCAATTACAAATACAAGAAGAATGGTTAAATAGAAATATCTTTCTAAACAAAGGGGATTAAATAAGAACAAGAGGATCCACCGAAGAAGATCTTTCTCCTTCCCTTTTTTCATAGGTAATTTCTTATGAGAGAATGAGAGATAATTATCTTCTTTCGTTGTATAAAGGAATTTTACAAATCTAATAAGAAACTAGGTTACATCAAGATTTTTTACACATAAGTTGGGTTTTCCTGATAAATTGGTATTCTGAGATTCTTTATGGTTTGATGGTTTAAGTGTTCTTATTCTCGTATCAATTTATCTAGATCTAATTGCTAAAATTGAAAATGACTTAGATCTAGGTTGTAAATTGATGTGTGGATTTTAAAACTGGACAAAATTAATTAAAAAAATGATTCACCCCCATACAAACACATACAGACCTCCTAGGTTTTCATCTAGTGTATAAATGTGTACATCATTAAGGTAAATAAGAGGAAGACCTAAGGAATTGTAGTGGAGTTCTCCAAGTCTATGTGTAGAAGCTAATACAAGTGTATTATTCTCTCTCTACAAACTTTGTCGGAGCTTTGGTTAAGAGCCTCTAGATCAGGTAGAGTTTAGAGAATTGGTGAATTACAAGAGATTCTAAATGGGAGCTCAATCTAGGAAAATTGTTGATCTCTTGTAAAAATCGTCATGTTATCAGTGGATTAATTATAGCGTCCCAAGGTCTTTCCCCTATGTGGGTTTTTTTCTCGTAAATTTTGATGTTGTGCTTATTCTCGCATTTACTTTTATTCACAATACTCAACCTCATATAATATCAGATCTATAATGAATTTACTTTAATAGATGTTTAGATCTCATATAATTACAATTTAATTGAACTAATTTGGCTATATTTCATCAAATCACAAATTAACTTGAATTTGGATTTAATTGGATATAAGTGTAGATTTCCCATCTTGTTTAGTTGCAACTGAACTCAAACGTGTTTGAATTGAATTTGAATATATCTCGATGCACTTTTCTTAAACTAAAATTGAATCTAATCATTTTAGGACGAGTGTTTGAAAAATTTCCCGTGTGAGTGTGACTTTGAGTTACAAGGTATTTAAACTAGAAAATTTTAAATTGGCCATTAATTCTGAATTTATCCTGCCCACCCCTAACTCTAAGACATGACCACTCTAAAATTTTGCATTTTCAATTGGTATCAGGGCATGGTTCCTCCATTCGGTCTTAACATCCTAAGTTAGAACATCGTGTGCTAGTTTGTTATTTTGTGCATAACTTTCATTTTGACTGGGCTAGTTTTGTGTAACTAGTTGATCATTATTTTTTAAGTGAATATGGGTGCTAGGATATTAGACTTCATTTGTCCTAAGTTATGGAAAGTGACCTTGTTCAAGCTATGGTTGGTCTCGAGTTCTAGACTTGGGAGCAATCTCTTCATATTATAAAACTATATAGGGGTAAGACCACTCGACATCTACCTCTCTCATACCCTACAGTGAAATGGGAGCCTTATGCACTGGGTATGACCTTTTTTTTATTTTTCCTAGTTATGCTAGTCCTTATGATGATATTCCTCATGTGAGGATTGATCGATCAAAATGCTTTTGCTCCAATATTGATGAGAATCGTAATTTTTATTTTCATATGATTATCGTTGTGATGATGAAGATAATGAAATTTTAAGTATGGAATATCACAAGTTCATGAAAAATTGTTGTAAATTGCAAAATAAGAATGGTAAATTGGTTACTATACTCAAGGTATTTGGAAAAAAAAAGCTTCCTTAATTGATAAACTTGGTGATTCTATCCAACTTTTTATTCAAAGATATATTCCTCAATAGAAAAGGTGAAACATGCTGAAAAAGAAAATTTTGAGCTATTAGACTTTACTTGTATTTTGAAGAAAGAGATGAACACTTAGAAAAATCTAAAAATTTAAAGTGAAAGTATCTTTGAAAAGTTTGAGTTGCTTGAAAAAAATAAAAAATAATTGATTTTTACACTTGCAAATGTGAAGAAGGAAGTTCAAATGTGTGAAATGTCCAAATGTGATTTTAAGAAGAAAATTATTTCACTTGAAAATGAGTTAACCTTGTCAAAGAATGTTAAATTTGATCATGAAAATTATTCAAAGAAACTTGAAAAAAAAAATAGAAACGACCCAAGTTAAAAATGACAAGTGTGGTTCAGGCTTTGAAAATTTTGTGCCTTATTTTTTTCGAACACAACATTGTTAAAAGTGTTTCAACAAATGAACCAATTAGAATAGTTTAATCCTCTTTGAATGTGAATGAGAAAAATCAAGTTTTGGGGAAAAATGTGTTTATTGATCAAAGTGTTTTGAATAAAAAGGGAAATGACCAAAATGATTTCATGGGTCGTTTTTTTTAAAAAG
This sequence comes from Sambucus nigra, assembly GCA_949130495.1. Classification (NCBI taxonomy): domain Eukaryota; kingdom Viridiplantae; phylum Streptophyta; class Magnoliopsida; order Dipsacales; family Adoxaceae; genus Sambucus; species Sambucus nigra. The sequence continues at coordinate 432,386,091 of OX422211.1, read as the reverse complement.
GTCGAGAAAGTTTGTGAAGATCTTTTGAACCCTTCATTTGTACATTTTACCACAAAAATGGTCATTTTAAGGAAATTTTACTACAAGTTATTTAATAATAACAAAAGTTGAGAATTGTTCCAAAAAGTCATCCTAAGGTGGTTCACCGTGAACCTGATGTGTGCACTCATCGTCATGAAACCAGGTGCCTTAGAGATTTTTATTTCATATTTGGGAATTCTGATGTTGATTCACTTTTCCATAACCATGATTACCTTGATGGAATAAAACATGATTTCATGCGCTTGTTACCAAGGTAAAATATTTCATTATGGATTGTAATTGGGATTTTGCTAGTAAAAACACTTTTGATAGAAAGATAGTTTTTATATCACTTGGAGATGGTCTTAACAGAAACTTGATCTGTGTTCATCCTCGCTTGCAAGGAAATAGGAGTTTTGGGGTGAAAAAAGATTCTTAAGAGGGAAAGTTTTCAAAAAGGAGGTAATTTAAATTTTTAGCCTCAAGTTATGACAAGGGTTCTCACTAGACCCAAGAATCCCAATTTAGGGGATCTTTGAAGGAATAAAAGTGATTTGTTTATTGATACGTTTGTTTTCACTTTAGAAGGTGAGTTGTATTCAAGTGTTCCTCCACCTCTCATTGATACCAAAGAGGTTCCTCCTTCCACTTGAGTTGCTCGGTACTTATCATAACTAGGATCTTCTTATTTCGTGTTCTATATTTTGTCCTAGGATATGTTTTGGGGAGGGATTGAGTCTTAGTTTGGGTGAGCATGACTTACATGACTTTTTTAGTACACATTTAGGAGTATCCTTGTTCCTAGTTTGGGTGAGTGTTTTATTGTCTTTTTGGAATTTGTTGTCTGAGAGGTTGCATTCACTTTGTATATACATCTCTTGTTTTATTTATGTTTCTTTATTTTGAGAAAAATCCAAAAATATTTTCATTTTATTTGTTTTTGTATAAGAATTTCTTGTTATCCAGGTGTGATTTACTTATCTCATACTTTTGCATTTATATTCTTTTGTACATACTTTGACTTATTTTTGGTGCATACATGAAAATTTCAAAAATATATTTGATTGCTTTATTTTTTTATTTGTGTTTAAACGTATTAAATGCAAATTAATAAATCTAGTTAAGCAAAAAGAATTAGATAGTTTGATTCCCATGTGTTTATGTGATTCATGAAATAATTTCTTAAAAATACCATGAAAATCAATTTTTGCAAGTGTATTGTGGATTCTTAGCCTGTATATCACTTACACCACATTATCTCACTTATTTTTGTAGTTTAATGAGACTTATTACAATGATTAATCTTAATTTCTTTACTATTATCATCATATGGCTTGCTTTGAAAGTCTCCATGAGTGATATATATATTGATATTTTTTGGATTGAAAAAGGATCATTTTATGCGTCGATAAGGGATACTATTGGAATGGTAATGACGACTTGAATTTGAGTATCGCTTGGGTAGGTGTCGTTGAGGTATAATTATTATTTTCACACACACAAAATATTAATGATAAAATATGGTTCAGAATGCTCAATAGGCAGTAAGGAAGATTGACAATAGAGATACGTGTTTCGATTAGGCTCGACTTATGTCCATATGGTGAAGGGGAGTTCCATTATTGCCTCTAGGATTGTTAAAGATTATAGATAATATGGGAACTTTCTAATGTCATTTTTCTACATGTTACATGAGGCTTTCTATAATCATCCTTTACAACATCATTCACATATCATAGCATGCACGTTGGAGGAATTTGAATTGAGAAATACTTGTGTTTTTCCCTAGTAGCTCTATTCCATTTCTTCCATTTTCTAATATCGACCGCCTTAATAGGGAACATGATTGTTTCTGAGGTCAATGGACTGTTGATAGAGTCTAATAAGTTCAAATTATCAAAAGATTAAATGACTCGCGATGATGAATAGTTCAGCTGGCGAAGATATGGGCATTCATCCTAGTTAGGTTGTGCATTCGGCCACTAAATCATTCAGTAATTATTGCTTTCATGATCATAGGTTTTTCACTCATCATTTAGGCTTATGATATCATCCGTTTGGCACCGAACCAAAATAATATACCCCTCATCAATTACACCCAGACTCTTTCTGTTCATGAAGATAAGCTAAAGAGTCTTATAAAATAATCAAGAGGGATATCACGAACCTATATGTATGATAATTTAGGCTCCACAACCCTCTTTATTAGAGTATTCATCAACATGAACCCCCCATACTTGTTTCCCTTTGACAGTTTTATGAGAAGTGTCATACCCCTTTATACTTATGAATTCAGCTTTGAAGTCGGCGACTGCCTACCCTTTGATCGCTGTCCTCGATTCATAATGTAGGTCAAACGCCTTGAGCGCAATCGACCACTTTATCAATAATCCAAAAACTCTAGGCTTTTGGAGGACCTATGTGAGTGGATAGTCAATTAGGACGACTATATTTGGACTTAGAAATAAGGCCTTAGCTTCCTAGCTGACACAACTAATGCAAAGGCTAATTTTTCCAATATTGGGTACCTATAATCGATTGGCTGAACATTCTATTTACATAATAGAATGGGCACTGACCTCTTGCATCATCTTTGATTAAGACTAAAAATGTCGTTGTTGAAGAGACGCCAAGCTAGAGATACAACTCTTTTCCTGTTACTAGTTTTAAGAGTAGCAGGACTTTCGTCAAATAAGTCTTCAATACTTAAAATGCTTGTACGCATTCATCCATCTAGACAGTTGACTTTCTCAAGGTTAGGAAGAATGAGATGCACCAGTCAGTTCCTTTGCTTACAAAATGGTTAAGGGATGCTACTCTCCCTATTAAAGATTTCACTTCTTTCACGCTCTTCAAACTTTGCATGTTCAATATCTACTGGATCTTTTAGGGCTTATCTTTTATCCTCCATTATGTCAAAATAAAACCTAAAAAATTTCCCGATGCCACCCCGAAGGCACACTTCTATAGGTACAGCTTCATTTAGTACCGATCGAATATTGTAAAGGTTTACTCCATATTGGCTACACGGTCCTCTCCTCTTAATATTTTTACCAGAATATCATCGACGTATACTTCCATCGTCTTCCTAATCTAGTCTTTAAATATTCTGTTGACGAGCCTCTAATAAGTGGATCTTGCATTCTTTAGAACGAACAACATCAGTTGATAACCGTACATCCCCATATCCATCACAAATGAGGTCTTATCTTAATTTTTCGAGTGCATTTGGATGTGATTATACTCAGATTAGGCATCCATGAATGACAGGACTTCATGTTATATCATAGCATCCACCGGTGCACCTATTCTCAATAATGGGTATGAATCCTTTAGGCAAACCTCGTTTGATTCTGAATAATCTACACACGGTCTCCACCTGCCATTCAGCTTCCAAACCATGACGTCGTTTGACAACCATTTGAGATACTTGGCAATAAAATTTACATCAAGTAATTTTCCCACTTCAACGTGGGCAATCTGGTTTCTTTTGAGGGTGAACGCATTTTTCTTCTGCCTTATCGGTCGAGAAGTTGGATCCTCCTTCAGTTGATGGGTCATTATTAATGCGTCGATCCCTGGCATATCTTGGTGACTCCAAGCGAATATCTTTTGATGTTTGTTGAGGAATGAGAGCAATACTTCCCTCTTTAGGGTAGTTAGTGATGACCTCACATACACTATTTTTTTCGATTGGTTATGTTACAGTGGAATTAAAATCAAATTCTCAGTGGGAGATCCCATGGTTGGATCTTCCCTTAGATCCAATCCCTCAATGTTAAAAGTCTACTTCTTCATCTTTACGAATATGAAATACCGGCTCCTGTCACTGACTGACTTTTACGTACTAACTCAGTTCCATTTGGGGTTGGGAACAGAAGGGTAAGGAACTTGATTGATAACATTGCAGTGTTGTTCGCATGATCAACAAATTATAAGCCATCGATAATCTCACCACCAAAAATTCTACCTACAGTGTGGTTATCCTCGGATCTTTCCCGGTTGTTAATGGAAGCTCAATTGAACTTGTCGGGTATACTTGTTCTTCGAAGAACTCCAAGAGTGGACCTTTTATCAGCTTTAATCATGCTCCCCTAACTTCATCTGCTTAAAACATTTGAAGTAGATGATGTCTATCAAGCTCCCCGTGACGATCGTAATCCTTTCTGTAGTCCATTTTGAAATCAAAGCTTTAATCATGATAGGGTTATTGTAAGGAGTGATGAGGTTGCTAGAATCTTCGAGCATGAAGATAATGTTATCCCATTTTTTAATATTTTTCTCCTTTAGAACCTCCATTATCTCCTTTTTTACCCCCATAAGCTTTATGGGTTTAGTCGTCTCCCCCTCCCCCGCCCCGATTATGAACCCTCTGTAGATTATGTTTATCATTCTCCACGTATCAATTACAATTTTCTCTCTCTTCTCCTCTCCCCTTGATTCCCATTGTTTAGATTGGCTTCTGTGTCGATTATCCCTTAGTGTGTTATTTCGTTCGTCTTGCCAACCCCCCCCCCCCTCTCTTTGTACAAATTATCATAAATGTCCCCTTGCACCAATGCCTAGATTTCACTTTTCAGGTGTAGGGAGTCAGTGATATCATGGCGATAATCACAGGGGAACTGACAATAGAGATTGGATTTTAGCTTGAGTGGCATATTCTTTAGTGTGATGGTCCATCTCAATATCTTTGGGATGACCATAACATTCAAAACTCGCCTTACAGTCATATTTAGGGGGTAAATTGCTTGGAGTAGGTTTGATTTACCAGTTTGATTCCCCTAGGAATAAACCTCCACCTTCCCTGGTCATCTTCAATCCTTCTATCCCTGGAGTCGCCCACTCGATGACTAGATTACCGGCTGTTGATGGTGTCCTTTGTGTGGATATATTTTTCCACTTTCTTCATCAGCTGGGTCATATTAGTGTGAGGATTCTTTGATTAGGAGTAGGTGGTGTTGCTGTTGTATATCCCTCACAAAAAGCCGAGATGGACACCTTCTCATTTGGATGGTCAATGTGGAGGAGTTCATCATTAAACCTCTTAAAGTACTTTTTAAGATTCTTGTCCTTGGTTTGAAGAATGTTGAATATGTGGTCATCAGTCTTTTTGTGGACCCTGCTCCTAATGAAATATCTAACGAAATGCTCGAAGATGTCTCTAAAGCATGTGGTTGAGTTGGGTGATAAGCGGTTGAACCAAATCCTTGCCAAACCTTTCAGCATCATAACGAATGTTCGGCTTCTAATATGATCCGTATTAGCGAAGAAATCCATAAGGTCCTTACAGTGGTCTATGTGGTCCCTTGGGTCAGTGATCCCGTCACATGAGTCCCTCCTTGGTAATTTACAGTTGGACGATATTGGGTAGTCCATCACTTATCGACAGAATGGAAATTCACGTTTGGTATCTCCAACATTAACAACAACTGGTGGAGCGTTAATCGATCTATCCACCGATACCTGCTGTATAGTAAACAGGAGTTCTTGCGGATGTGGCGGAGGAAAGGGGACATCGTTCCCCAAATTTTATTCTAGTGGTGGGTATTGATCTACTTATTGATCCGACAATAGTGGTTGATTAAGTGGTAGGCAACTCAAGATTTCAATGAGCTGGTCTTAGAGAGCTTGTTATTGCTCCATGAGACTGGTGATGGCCTACTACTTTGTTCTTGTTTATGGCTTTGGAAATTATCTTTCCCACAGATGGCGCCAATTATGTTGAGGTATAATATTATTTTAATACATAAAACCCAATAATGATAAACTATGATTCACAATGCTCAATAAAGAAAGAACATAGTAAGGAAGATTAAAATGAGATAAATGTGGTGTGGGTCGAGCTCGGCATACGTCCAGGGGTAAAAGAGTGGGGGAGTTATTTTATTACCTTTAGGACTATTGAAGATTACATAGAGTATGGTCAATTGTTAATGTCCTTTTTCTACATGTTACATGAGACTTTATATACTCAAACGTAATTCTTATTTCATAACATGCACGTTGGAGGAATTTGAATAGAGAAATACACATGTTCATCCCTAGTAGATCCATTCGTATCCACGTCTTCCTTTTACCGTAACCTACTTCCTTAATTGGGAACATGATTGTTTCTTGGGACAATGGCCTATTAATAATGTCAAATGAGTTCAAATTTTTCAACGATCAAGTGACTGACAATGATGAATAGTTCAACTGACAAAGACATGGGTGTTTAGCTTAGTCAAGTTATGTATTCGGGAATTAAACCGTTCGGTGACTACTGTTCCCATGATCATAGGTTTCCCGCACATAAATTTAGCTTATGATATCATCCATTTGGCATCAAACAAAACTAAAATACCCATCATCGGGTGTTATCGAAAATGTGTGTGAAGAGACAATCAATGGAAAAAGAAAATATATTGCCATAAGCCAAACATTTAACCGACATTAAAAACAAGGTTGGGCTATAGATTCAAATGAATTGGATATTTTTTTATGCCTTTAAAACATTCAAAAATGATGTGCTTGAAGGAGTTTATGGAGTAAACGGCAACTTCTTATTTAGTTGATAATATGATTTTGTGTTTTTAATGATTAATTCACTCATGATTTGAATTAATGATATTTAAAACACTTATGATTCATTTTGTTCTATTGCACATACATGATAATATGCCTAACATCGCATGCCAAGTTGAGCTTTATGTGAAATAATTTAATATTCATATATGCGAGTATAAATTCTAAATGTGTAATCAACTTGATCGTTCTTAATGCTTAATTAATGTTAAAAGTTGATATTTGGTTTATAGTGAGAACCAACATTGTGTTTATATACATATACCATATGTGTTTTATCTTTACCTGGAATTATATATCTATGATCAAATCTAGTGGTTTTGCATGTTTAGCTGGATCATTTGATTTCATTTTTCAATATGATTTTGATTCCATCTTGTATATCATGCATTTGAGAGTTTTATGTATTTAGGGTATTGAGCTGAGTTAAAGTGGTTGAGTATGCCTTCCCATATTTTTATTTTTATTTGGTTGTGTTGTGATTTATTTCAGCAGCGATGAGTATTTGTTGAATTCGAATCAAGGGGAGATTTTTTTTAAATGAGTGATAAGGTTGGAATTTTCTTTATTAAGAAGGTTTGGCTTTTGGACAAAATCATTCACACGGTTTTATTTTAGGCCCGATTGAACTGTGGCCTAATATTTATAGGGAGTATTATTTATGCCTCAATCCGTTCGCACGGTATCATATTTTACCCGTTCACACGATTTCATCCAGTTTGTAACTTTCCTTGGTACTTTATCCTCATTCATTATGTGATTTTGCTTATTCTTTTAGAGGTTTTACCTTTATATCCTCCACCCATATGTGCTCCTATAACTTTATGGTTTTGCTAGTTTGGATATGCTTTGCCTCATTCTTAGTGTTATCCCATTATTGGCTTAGTCTTGGTGTTCTTACCTCACATGACATACACCTTATGGACTTACTTGTATAAGAGTTTACTTTCCATCATCTACTATTTTCTATGCTTTTTCTGCCATTGGAAGTTTAATTTAGAGATGACGACTTTAGTTTAGTATCTATATCATCTCTTTGTGTACTTGTATTGAGAGTTATAAATTTTGACTCTCTTCTTGGTCTTGATTGGATTTATATCTGATCCAATTAGGTTAGTCAGTTGTATTTGCACTTATAATGATAGTATCTTGCTAGTTTTGCCTTAGACATGTGGTTATCTCCTTTTAGCTTTTATGTCCTTTGAGACACTTTAGTGTTTATTTTCTCTAGCATCTATTGATTTATTTTTATGAATGTCGTTTGTGAGATTATATGGTTTGATACATTACTTGTGATACCTTGTGCTGTTATTTTTTATAGAGATGTTAATCTTGATGATTACTTTCTTATTCATCTCATAACATGTTTCTTGGTTATCCGGTTTCATTTATATTGTGATATTTGATCTTTATCTACTTCACATGTTTCTTGCCATGTTGCTTTTGGACATGTGTGATTGTTGTTATAGATTCTCATATTTTTTCATAAGTTCCTTGTTTTTTTTCACATGTACTTGACACATTTCTTCAAGACTCTCCTATTTCCATCATGTTTCACATGCTTCATATTTTTTGTTTTTCCATATTTTTTATGATTCTCTCTTTGCATGCATATCTTTAGGGTGATACTTCCTTTAGGAGGGATATTTATTTTAGGGGGTGTATTTGGTTCTTTGTTTGAGATGTAGTTAATTTGTGAAATTTTTACAATGTTACAGTTTTAGACTTCACGATACATATTCATTTATGCTAGCATGTGTTTCTTGTTAGGTTTATCTCTTGATATCATATGGTATTTTTTTTCTTTATAATTGACTATATATCTTTATCATTAATATATTGTGATTTATTTTTGTGGTTATCTTACTTGTGATTTAGGGAAAGAAAGATTTTTTGTATACCATGTATGTAATTGATTTTCTGTATACCCTTTGTCTATTGATGGAAAAAATGGAGAAAATATTTTCTACGATGGTGCATTTATTATTTAGGGATAGTTCTTATACAGGGGGAGCTTTGCCTTCACATTGAGGTTACATGCTTGATGGTTTTATGTTGTTTGAGTCTTCCAAGATTCTCATCTTTATTCATACTCTTAAGCATCTTAGTTTATATTTTACATCGAGATTGTATTTGTTATGTACAGTATAAGTTTATGTTATCCATTCTAGGTTGTGGATGATGTATATGATTGGGACTTTGTTGCATGTAGTGGGATTTGCATGTATTTGGGGCTTTGGGGTTTTGGATTTTTCCACAGAACAACCAAAGGGAGAGAATGAAAATGTATAAAAGTGTTTCTTGTCTTATTCCTGTCAAAATATTTTATTTGTTGAGTGTATAGGAATTTTTATTTTAGTCTAAAAATATGTCCTTGACATTCCTTATTTGTATAGATGCTTAAGTTTCATACATATCTCTATTCGTGTTCAATTCATCTTGCAGTGCATCGCTTCATCGACTCAGAGACTCCAATGGATTATTGAACCTTTTCAAATATGGTATATGACCTTTGATACACTTTGGTATTTCTATTTTATGCTCACATATTTTTTTCATACATTTTATGCACTTGTTTTTGCTATTAAAATGTCACATTTTTCAAACATGTAAAAAAGATCCATTCGGAATAATTTACTTTAAAACAATATTTTAAAACGGTGCTTCGGTAATTTTGTGTTATTAGGCGTGCACACGGGGGTAAATTATCCCTGGGCAAAATGGCACACTGCGGCACCGTTCGCATGGATATGACCAGTAGGTTTAATCTTAGTCATTTTTTATGACCGTACGCATGAAAAAGGAGACTTCGTGCGCACAAACTTCATTGACAAAAGAAAACTTTATTTTTCACTATAAAAAGCATTTTTGATCCATTTTTTAAGTATAACTCATAATTCCCTTTGGAATAATTTTAAATCTAAGATCTTATCTTTATCTCTTTAGAAACCATAAATGATATTTGATTTTATCTCACTTTGATTGAAATATTTTGTGAGAGACTTTTGAGTGATTCCTCAAAACAGTCTTAGAAAACCTATCCTTCATCATTTGCATTAAAGGTCTTCAATTGATAGGTTAAAAATAGGAAGGTATTAAGAATCGACATCGAGTTCTATAAAGTGGGTGTGGGGAAGCTAGTAGGAGTGGATTCTTCTCTCTCTCTCTCTCTCTATTTATCTATCTATCTACAAGCCTTGGAGGAGCTTTGGTTGAGAGTCACTAGATCGGTTGGAGTTAGAGGATTGGTTGATTACAAAAGCTTTTAAATAGGAACTCAAGATAGGTAACTTGATAATCTCTTGTAAAATTCTTCATGTTTCTAATGGATTATGTTTAACATCACGGGTTTTTCCCCTAGGTGGATTTTTTTCCTCCTAAATATGGGTGGTGTTCTTATTCTAGTATTTACTTTTATTCACAACACGCAACGTCACATAATCTCATATCTATAATTGATTTAGGTTTATATATGTTTACATCTCACATATTTGTAATTAAATTGAACTAATTTAGCTAGATCTCAACTAATCACAAATTAACTTAAATTTGGATCTAATTGGATTTAGGTCCATATTTCTCCTATTGTTTAGTTGTAATTGAACTCAAAGGTTTTTGAATTAATACCATTACACTTTCCTTGAACTAAAATTGAATCTAATCATTTTAGGATAAGTGTTTGAAAATTTCCTCTGTGTGTGTCAATTTTAATTACAAGGTGTTTAAACAAGAAAATTTTAAATTGACCATTAATTCCAAGCGTGTCCTATTCACCCCCACACCCAAAGCCACCCCCGGGGGCATTAGCACAATGAATTTTTGCATTTTTATATAATGTTAATTAAATGTGTATATTTGGTATATATAAGGGTGAATCCCCTTAACTATTAAGTTACAAGAAAATACAAAGTTTATATTCTCTTTGTGCCTTTTATTTTACAACAAGTTATCAGTATGAAAGGCTCAAAGTTTTTCGTGTTTTGTACATTTAACATATGTGGACTTCTTTAATGATCCCATTATCGTAGACATTATTGTACTTCATATTATATTCCAAAAATATCTATATCTTGTAAGTCTCATCTTTATATATATTATATGTGTGTGAATTACTTTTAGTTAGCTGCGGTAATCTGTAAATTCACTTGATGTAAGATTTATATGTTATCGTAATTGTCTTTGCAAAAGGACTTCTAAGAAGCTGTTAATATGAGATTTACTAATATCTTATTCTTATTCTCTCTTCATATTTGTTTGATTGATAAGAAAATTATATAACATATATAAATTACTTTGAGTATTTACTTTTTATAGCCTTGATTTATGGAAAGCATAATAAATCATTATACAACTAGTATAACATGTAGATCAGTCCACTTAATTCACAAAATTTTAATCTCATCGTCATTTGTGTCATGCGGCTCTTATCTTTTAGTACAAATCCAATATTTGATTAATTAAAGTTATTTAATTAATTAAATATTGGATCTGAATTTCCCCGATAATAATTATAATTTGGAATGTGAACCTCTTAAATTATATAGATCTAAAGTTTTAAAAAAATATATCACAATCAAACTTGAGGTTTTGATTGTCTAATTGAATGGGTATGGACTAAAAGTCCCCCAATCATCATTAATCAATGACATAAAATTCCTATTCATTATTGGGACTAGAAGTTCACACACTACCAGTTGCGATTAAGATATCGTTTCTCCAAATTACAATGGAAAAATTGAGATCCGAAGTTTTCAAGTTATTTAAAATATTTAGACCTGAAGTTTCAAAAAAATGTACCATAAATCAAAACTTTATGTTTGTATTATTCATGGGGTATAAATATTAAAAATCCTCAAGATAATTATTTATAATTGGGACCTGAAGATTAAAAAAATTATTGGGATTACTTTCAAAATAAATTGGATATTAAAATATTTCTTTCAATCTCTTGACTTTTTATTTTCTTTGTTGAATGAAACATCTTTTTAAATACTATTTTAATGGTTAATGTACATTTAATTATCATATTAATAGTTTCACCATTAAACATTTATATCTTGACCTTTTGTTTCATTTGATTATTAAATTGATTTTCTAATGGTATTTAATTTTAATTCATTTTCACATTTTAATCATTTACAATTTATTGAAGTCTTGGGAATGTATAGAGAATGAAAAAAACACTCTTTATTTTACAAATAATTTGGATTATTATCAGTTGGATATATATATATTTGGCACTTGTTTGAAAAATTATCTAACATTTTTACCACTAATCAAACTTGCAGTTTTGATAAAAAGGGGTAGAGAATCTAATATCCTTAGCAACAATGTTGAAACAGAAGTTCAATAATTTGTGTAGAACCAAAAGTGATCACACACAAATAATAAAACTTGAAGTTTTATATTTTGCATAATACACACCAGATGCTTTGTGAATTATATTACTTTAGGACCTAAACTCCTATGTTTTAATTTTATAGTTTATATGAACCCGAAGATTCATATACACTTGACATAAAATAAAATTATAGTTATACAATACCTGATCAAATTATAAACACGATGCAATCAAAAGAACCTAAAGTTTCAAATTGTTATCCTAGAAAAGTAAAGTTCCAACATACTAGATTCAAAACCGAAAGTTCGAATCATTAACTAAATAAACGTATTGTTTACATCTAGAACTTGATTCCTTTCCGAATGAAATATAAATCATCATTATTTTTATTGATCCTAGTTATATATTAGAGGCCTAAAGCTTCTTATTTATGAGTCTGGAGTCTTTAATATATGATCAAGAACATAATTTTTTGATACATTACTTAAGAACCTTAATAACTAACTTTAATTGACTAATTTTCCATTATTTAATTTTACATCTTGATTTCATATCCTTATAGTTAAGGACTGTGTGATTTAAGCATAAAAATTATATTATGATCTGTAGTACATGATTCGCGATGATCAAAAGCTATCAAAATGCATGATATTTAAACATATATTTCTTCTGATGACTTTTCATACACCTAATAATTTTTATTGTGAAATTTGTAATTCTTTTGAAATTATTAAGTATTCTAATATTCATTATTATAGATAAACTTGAAGTTTTCATTATCCAACACATCTTTTGAATATCTCATAATTATTTTATAAGGGATATTTTTAAAAATAGTTATATTTGTTTAGGTTTGGTAAATAAATAACTTGATCATAAAATCAATTATTGTAAAACCTCTACATATTTTTCACTCACGCTTTACTTTTAGAATTAACAATTACGAATTATAATGTATAATAATATATTTTTGGTCTACAATGAACAATTCACACTACTCTAAAAAATCAGAAGTTATTAAGACATATTATGTATTATAATTAAGGTTTCAACCAAAGTTGAACTTGTTAAAATCATTGAAGACTCAAAAAGAGCCTATGTGGTGGTGTTATGTGGTACCTGGCCATTCATATGCGCTAATTTATTTGAAAGCAATATTTTTGAACAAATTCACTTCATTTTATGGGCATTAGAATACATGGATACTATGTTAAAATAAACAAGGAAAATCCTTTTCACATTACTTCGTGTTTGGATTCACAAACTTAAACTAGAAAAACTCATTGCATTATTCACAAGGTCAAACCATATAACATTCATCGTTATAGAATTGCACTTTGTCATGATCCTGAAGCTCTATGGTTCAACTATTAGATGCTATAGGGTGACCATTAGGTCACCTTAACTATTATATATTACACAATGATCATTTGGCCACTACTGCGCCCCTATAGGATCGATAGATCTTGAGAATGTGGGTGGGTTCTTCTTCATGAAGCTCCCCGAGCCTTCTCATATCCCATAGTGATCGGTGTTACGGGCGGGTTGTATCACCTTCCTAGACTCTAAGCCAACTAAACTTACTGGATAATGAACTCGGATAGTTGATGGGGCCCAAAATGGTACCGTCCTTAGGCATTGGGTGTTGAAATACCGGATATAATCGGTGCCTAAGGTGCGGTGTTGTGGGATTAATCAACCCAGTGAACGTTTCATTCGGCATAAATTCTTGATATTTATACCCATAATTTAGCTATATTTATCATCTCGTACAATGTTAATTCCATGATATTATCTCATATTATTGATACTAATGATTTCCTGCGAGTACATTGTATTCTTACTTTGTGCAGATATTTGATACACTAGAAAACAAGATCAGACATTAGGAAGAAAAATTGAGGGAAAATTCGTAATTGCACAGCTGGAATCGGATACAGAACCTAAAGAGAAGATGAAGTTCATAATCTCACAAGCGTGTAGGACGAAACGACACCCAAATACGAGCCTTAGTTGTGAAGTTGTGAAGATGAGAAGAATTCAAGGAAGAAAAGACGGAAAAATGAAGGTTCGAACCGGATTGGTCCCAAGGGTAATCGGTTCGGTTTGGCTAAAAAATCAGGCCTCAGTACAGGAATTACGAACCAGTTTAACCCTTTATTGAGTCCAATACAAACCGGTTCGATGATCTGATGAATTTTACTATTACATCCATGTAAAAATAAAAGTTGTGCATGGTTTATACTATTGTATAAACTTGGTATTTTGTTATCTCATTTATTCTAGAGATAGGGGAGATAATTTTTACCCTAATTTGAGAGCAAGAATGAAGCAAGGACCCTAAGAGCTTTATCTTCTTATGAAAGTTACATTATTTTAGAGGAATTAAAGCCATTCTTCAATATAAGTTGTCTTCTTCTCTCTTGTTCTTCATTGATTACTTAATTTTCTAGTACTATTCATAAAGTTAATGCTATTAATATATCTTTGTGTGCTTAGCTATAATTCTATGACGAAGATGAATACATGCAATGTAGAAATCTTGATAATTAGCACATTTACTGTGTCTGACTATGTTTTTAAGGGCTAGGGTACATGAACCCAACCCGAGGTGTTTCGCATGGATATATAACATATTTTGGAATTAAATGAATAATTGAAACGTGATATTTTATTCGTATAACCTTCGTAAGACTTTTAATTTCGTTTGTCGTAGGTAACCGGAGTGTTTAAGAGTGTGACACGCATGCGGATAATCTTATCACACGCCAAGATTTTAATCTTGATCGTATATCGTGTGGGTTAATTCCCCCATATATTTGATGCTTAAAAGTAATTGAAGGTTTCTTTTCAATTAAACGTTTAATTCTTGAAACGATTTTATATCCGGTGAAACTATTAAGGGTCCAAAGAGTCTATCCCAATATTACCATTCTCATATAGTTTAAACCCTTGCTTCTTTAGTCCTTGTAAGAGGTGGGTTCTTCAAATACTATTAGTATTAAGTTAGGCGTAACCCTTTATCAAGATCGGGACTAACACCATTAGATATAGAGCACAGGTGAATCAGAGACAGAGAGATTTTTTTGTTATTCAAAGTTGCACTAAAGAACATATTAACATGAACCACATGTAGCAAATGCAATAAATGAATGGGACCAGCAGGTAGCGTGGTCGGAGGGAGAAAGAACAAGCACTCTAGGCACAATAAATACAAGGCAGGAACTTCAGGCTCAGTTAATGCCCAATGATGGGTACATTGAATGTATATGACAGTTAATTCCCTTCTCGAGGGCTCTCAGGTGTGGGGGAATTTGGGCAGAAATTCCAGGTTCTAGATTATCTCTCCTTTACATGTTTTATTTTGGTCTTATTTATATGGAGGGAGAGGTTGCTCGAGTCAGCCTCCCCTCGATCCCTTTATCCTAGTGTATTAAATGCCTGAGATACTACATTTAATGCATGGGATCTATTAGTTTTGACGGGAAGGTGTTCTATTGGTTGGAAGTATAGCAGTCATTAATGAGGGATATGACTTGTCAGCTTAAGGCTTACTCTAGGATGGCTACACGGTCAGATTTGGTGAACTAGACCTGCCATCCTAAGGATAAAGGCACTTGAGTGTTATATTCTTGAGTTCTTAAACATCAGGCGGCATGACGTCAGGGAGTGGTTCAAACATTGACTGTTGTTTAGTATCTAGTCACGTCAGTTAGACGGGATAGCACCCGAGGTACCTCGAGGAGGTGACCTCGAAGGTTCAAGTATTGGGGGGATCGAATGACTCGAGGAGGTTCAATCTAATAGGTAAGCAATGAGTGGGATCGAGTGACATTTGTCCCGAGTGAAGTTTTGTCCAAGTGTACTTAGAGGGTTGGTAATATCTCCCAACATTGCCTTATTCTCAATCCTCCAAACCATGTCCCTATGAAGTTCCCAGGAGGAGATAGCTTGATAGAGCATGAAAGCTCTCCCATGCCCTGCCAGGTATGGTCCCTCATGGGTATCAAGTGATCCCGCTCAATATATACATTCATAAGATAAAGTACATAATACAACATTCTACTTCTTATTACAAAGTATTATCATCCCGGTGACCTTTGTTCTACAAGTCAGGTCTTTCGATCCAGGTCAGTTGGAGGCTCTTCGGGGTAAAGCGTTGTGAGTTATTTGCTTGTGAGGAGCCTTCGAGGTGGGTCCTGCGAGCTACTTCCACGGAGGATCTTCGAAGTGTGTTTGTGGGGCATCTTTCTCTGTAGCCGATCAATTCACTTGGCTAAGTTAATCATCCGTGTGGGGGAACACCCCCTACATTCGCCCCTTCTAAGAGATATTCGTTTATTTACATGAAGAAATATTTGTACAAAACTTTCGCTTATCTTTGATTTTCCTTCTTGGGGATAATAAAGAGATTTTTTTAAGTTTCCCCCAAAGCTCTTCGTTCCCCAAGGTAGAAAAGACCCCCAGGGATGCTTCATTAAATGCAGTTGTCGTTTGCATTTCAGTACGTCACAAGTGGAAACACCAGGGTGGCCGTGTGAGAGGGCACAACTAGTCGACATGTCGTTCCCCAAATCAACATTGTAGAAAACTTAATCTTCTTCCATCATGCGTATTTGGCCAACACGCCAGCCACGTAATCTTGAAATGCCATCATTGCTCTTTTCCAAACGTTACCTTTGTTGTCGTCTTTTGAAATTCGTGTTGACCCCATAAAAGGGGACGCACCTTTGATTAAGACTCACCTTTGGGTTTGACTTTCTGATTTCAATCTTTTCTATGAGAGTTTGGCAAGGGAAATCTTCCTTACTTCAAGATTTTTCAAATATCTTCCATTCTCTTTTCTCTCGTCTGATATGGCACCACTAAAGAGAACTCTGTCTGTCATGCGTGCCTCTCCTACCACCCAGGCATGCCAGGCTCAGTGGGCACGATATCGTCGTGCCCATTATTTTAGAGAGGACGATCATTTCTGGATGATACCGTCGGTCCCTCGTGGGCACCAAGCGATCCAGCTCAACATATACATTCATAAGATAAAGTACATAATATAACATTCTACTTCTTATTGCAAAGTATTGTCATCCCGGTGACCTTTGTTCTTTGATCCACGTCAGTTGGAGGCTCTTCGAGGTAAAGCGTTTTGAGTTATTTGCTTGTGAGGATCCTTCGAGGTGGGTCCTGCAAGCTACTTGCATGGAGGATCTTCGAAGTGTGTTTGTGGGGCATCTTTCTCTGTAGCCGATCAATTCACTTAGCTTAGTTAATCATCCGTGTGGGGGAACACCCCCTACAGTACTTTCATGCATAGTTAGTTTACATCATTTAATTAGTTTTTGTTAGTTCATTAGTGATTTGATTTCAAACAAATCATTATCTTTTCTTTTCTTTTTGCGATTCGATCATTAGGTCTAGTCTCCTTCCATAAGATCATCACAAGAGATCGTCTTAGTCCCTGTGATTCTTGTTGTATTATAGTGAGTCGTGTTAGGTTAGGTTAGTTAGAGATCCATGCATCGCGAGTTTCGAAAGTATAGGAGAACCGATGCACAACACGAGAGTTACGTTAAGGCGAGGTGAGATTTTGAGGTGTCTCGAGCTAGGAATATTGGTAGAAAACTCATGGAAAAGTCTAGAAACTTGAGAGGGGGAATTTTTCGACACTCAGTTTTTAAAGGAGGTCAAAAAAAATCAAGGTTTTAAAAAACGCGGGGCGTGATCGAGGCGTAGAGGTCAAGCCTTAAGCCTTAGAAGCCTAGGCGGGCCTTAGGCGTAAAAAGGCGTGAAAAGGTGTTTAGGCCTTCTTAATATATTTTAATATTTTTTAACCATAATAAGACTATTAAAATACTAAAATTGTACATATCATAAGAATATGTCTGAATATATGCAAATTAAAATACTATTTGATTATTTTGGATGAGATAATGGTCCAGTTTGTAAAAAAATTCTTTAAAAGACGATATCGTTTCACTAAAGCATTGTTGTTTTTAGAAAAAAAAGTGCACCTTAAGGGTTTTACCAAGAATAAGGCATGAAAAGCGTAAGGCGGGGTGTTTCTTCCAAGCCTCAAGTCTAGGCGGAGCCTAGGCGGGTTTTTTATAACAGAGAAAAAAATCGAGGTTCAGTTCAGGAAAAACTAATCGGCTTACCCTGGGTATACTACAGGGTATATTTAGTTCGAAATTTCAGTAAGGTTAAAGATCATGCGAATCGGTTCGCCCAGGGTACACTACAGGGCCGAACCAGTTCGAAATTCTGACCAACCCAAATTCATTCCCTCCTTTACGTAGCTCTCGTCTTGTTATTATTGGTGTTTATCCCTTTATGTAATTCTTCTTATGCTTCATTTCTTTATCTTTGCAAAATAACTATATAAATCTATCCTTTCTTAGCGCATTGTAATTGGTTGTTATTCAAAATACAAAAGCAAACAGTTTGTTCATTTGTTCTCCTTTGACGCACTCTTATTTTTATATAGATTTTAGTCATTTTGCTTGCAGACAATGCAAAAGTCTAAGTTAGGGGGGTATACATGCCTTTCGAAGTTTCACCAATTTTCAAAATGCCAAAAATAATTGAAAAATGTCAAAAAGTTCAAAAAAAATAGAAAATTTCATAAATTTCCAAAAAAAAAATTGAAAATTTTCGAAAAACCCAAAAATATTTTTTTTCAAAATAAATAAAGATTGGAATTTAAGTTTTTCAAAAATATCACTAAATTCTATTTGAAGTCTCAATTTGTAAAAATCCAATGCACTAAGTCGAAATTGACCAAAAATGGAAATTTAGCGCAAATTGACTACTTTATGAATAAGCGTGGAGATTAATCAACCCGGTGAGATTTCGAGCCTATCATTTTTTACGAGTGATTAAATCAATCCGAGTTACTAGTTAACTCAACGTTCATTTCAGTGTTTATATAAATCGTCGAATATCTCGATTTCTTTGTTTCGGTCGGTTACTGAAAGCGAATGAGATGTCATCTTGAAAACGCGCTAAAAGTATCTCTAAACTAAATATAATATCGAGACTCATATAGTAAAATAATTAGTAAAACGGATAATTGACGTTAGACCATCATTTGTTACCCAAAAATATGAGCCATAAAAATCGTGAAAATATCCCTTTGCAAACCCAATTGAGCCAAATAGATTTTCCAATTTCGTTTGATAACCTGAAAAAACTAATTAGCCCAGAGTTGTGAAAATCAGAAAATTCATCAATTAAGTCCAAATAGTGCAATAAAAAGCGAAAAAAATAGAAAAATTCTCAACAAAAATAGAAAAAAATTAGAAAAGGAAAAGAATAAGAGAAAATGCTCGAAAAAGTGCCAAAGGACATAGTAAGAAAAAATTTCCAACTCCGAAATTTCCCAATCATTCTCATATTACCCAACGCACCTTATAACCCGAGAAAGTCCTAACTGAGTTCGAATAACGAAATTAATTAATGCGTGGAAAGCTAACACACAAAAGATAATAAGATAGATTAATAGGTGTATATAAGAGTCGATGTTTCCCATTTTTCAATAACCGTAATCTGAGATGAGATCAATTCACCCAAATATTTTGTCTTTCAAATTTGTATGCGTGAATTTGTGTTCCATTATATTTACTCTTAATATCACGTACACCTAGATAACTAGCCATATTCTGAGATATTCATTTGTGAGAGTATCCCTTGAGAATTTAATCAAAGAGAATTTCGAAAAGTAACGTAACAATTAATCTGTGGAAGTTAGCGATTTAATTCTCGACTTCGCACACACACAGTGCGAATTGAAACTCTTGAATATGAATTTACGGTGACTATTTTGGGGGGATTTAAGTCATACAATTTTTAAGTAGTTTGATTTTTCTTTGAGTCGAAAAATGAATTCTATGGGTAGATTCACTGCAAACCCTCACGACCCACCACTCGTCCTACTAGGATAACCTAGGGGTTTAATGGTTTGTTGCATACGCTATATGTAATCGCTCCCCCACAAAAAAGGTATTTCATCCCGAATAAGATGTTTTGTATAAGTGTTGATCTTGCATGACTCTTTTTCATTGCTCGGGATGAGCAAAGTTCTAAGTTATAGGGGGTTTGATTCGACATAAATTCTTTATATTTATCATCGTAATTTGGCTATATTTATCATCCCGTGCGATGTTAATTTTATAATTTTATCTCATATTATTGCTACTAATAATTTCCTACGAGTACATTGTATTTCGTATATTTTTCTTACTGTTGAAGATATTTGATACACTTAAAAGCAAGAGAGAAATCAAAATCAATATCGAAAATCAGGTAGCAAAGTCAAGGGAAAATTCATAATTGGACAACTAGAATCCAGAGGTAAAACCTAAGACAAGATGAAGTTCATAATCTCACGAGTGCATAGGAAGAAACGACACCCAAATTCGAGTCTCGGTTGTGAAGTTATAAAGATATGAAGATGAGAAGAATTCAAGGAAGAAA
Organism: Sambucus nigra; assembly: GCA_949130495.1. Taxonomy (NCBI): domain Eukaryota; kingdom Viridiplantae; phylum Streptophyta; class Magnoliopsida; order Dipsacales; family Adoxaceae; genus Sambucus; species Sambucus nigra. The sequence goes on along the minus strand of OX422211.1, from coordinate 432,365,696 downwards.
AAAAAGAAAAATGAAGGTTCGAAACGGTTCGGTCCAAAGGGGAACCGGTTCAGCTTGGCTAGAAATTCAAGCCTCGACACTGGAATTACGAATCAGTTTGCCCCTTTATTAAGGCCAGTCCAAACCTGTTTGACAATCTGACGAATTTTACTATTCTATCCTTGTAAAAATAAGAGTTGCGCATAGTTTAAACACTTGTAAAAACGTGGTATATTGATATCTCCTTTATTCTAGAGATAGGGGAGATAGTTTTAACCGTAATTTGAGAGCAAGAGGGGGGCAACAACCCTAGAATCTTTATCTTCTTATGCAGGTTACATTATCTTGGAGGATTTAAAGCCATTCTTCAATATAAGTTGTCTTATTCTATCTTGTTCTTCATTGATACTTAATTTTCTGGTATTATTCATAAAGTTAGTGCTATTGATCTATCTTTGCATGCTTTGCCATAATTATATGATGAAGATTAATGCATGCAATGTAAAAATCTTGATAATTAGCACTTTTATCATGTTCAGCTAAGTTTTTAAGGGTTGGGGTACATGAACCCAACCCGAGGTGTTTAACATGGATATAGAACATATTCTGGAATTAAATGAATAATTGAAACACAATATTTTGTTCGTATAATTTTTGTAAGACTTTTAACTTTGTTTGCCATAGGTAACCAGAGTGTTTCAGAGTGCGACACACATACGGATAATCTTCTCATACGCCTAGATTCAAGTCTTGATCATATGTCGTGTGGGTTAATTCCCCCATATGTGTGATGCTTGAAAGGAATTTAAGGTTTCTTTTCAATTAAACGTTTCATTCTTGATACGTTTTTATATCCAGTGGAATTACTAAGGGTCGGAGGAGTATATCCCAATCTTACGTTTCTCATATGGTTTAAACCCTTGTTTATTTAGTCCTTGCATGCATATTTAGTTTACATCATTTAATTAGTTTGATTTAGTTCGTTAGGAATTTGCTTTCAAATAAATTATCGTCTTTCCATTCCATTCGTTGAGTGGAGTGTTAGGTTAATCGTCTTCTCTAGTTATCGTCACACCTTGCGTCTAAGTCCCTGAGTTCGATACCCGACTTTCTCGGATTATTACTTACGCGATCGTTTTGTACTTAAATCGAAATTATCACGCACTAGAGACATATTTAGAGTCGCGTCAATGCTCTCGCGTGTCATAATCACCTCTTAGGCGACATCTGAAATTCAAGATATAAATCATATCAGTAATGAAATATATATATATATATATATATATATATATATATATATATATATATATATATATATATATATATATATATATATATATATATATATATATAAGAGTATAAAGAATGGCTCATATCAAATAACGTTATGGCGAAGTTTAAGAGAACCTATAAACCTCTAGGCCCAAGACCATGCTCTTATACCAACTATAACACCCTTTATATTTTAATACTCGGGTTATTAAGTCTAATGATTAAATTATTTAGGCTATTAAAATATTTAAATACCATTTTCAGCATGAAAAAAACAAACGGGACATGTGACAAATATAAGGATACGATATCTAAGTCCTCCAATATTAATCTCATAAGGATGTATCAAAACCAAAATAGATAGAGAGAAAGTAGTGAACAACTCAACACAATTCCTAAAAATACTTGCCAAATACTAAATATCAAATCAAACATGGTAAGTCTGGTTATCCAAAGTACATGCCATATGAAAGTCTAGGAACACAACCCACTCGACTAAAGGTAAATGATAGCCTATCAAAATAAAGATCTACATTGGTCTGTGAAGTTGGGAACCTCGAGAGAAATAATGGAGAATGTTTTCTAAATGGATAAAAGGAAGACTAATCATACCAAATCCTCATACAACCCCTAGCCGCCTACTTCACAGCTTCTGAAAACTCATAGGCCAACTCCTATGTGTGAAACCCCTCTAATTCTAACCATGGGTGATCAGACAAATAGGAATCTCATCTGGTTCATTCTTACCATCACTGTGGCAAAACTTATGAATTACTAATCACCCACGTCAAATTAAGAAGGTGTCAAATTTAATCTTTCATTATTATATCAACATGCAGAAATAAATATATTTAACCAAACCATCCACAACATAATAATCTGAACAGTCACACGACAGATATATAAATAAATAAAACTGAATAAACCATTGGTTCCCAAATAAATAATCCAACTACAATCTGAAATAAATAACTCAATCTGAAAACAATCAAAAATAATCTGAAACCTAAATAGTTTGAAGGGGCAACACGCCCAAATGAAATATTGAAAGAATCTCCTATCTAGAAATAAACGTGTCGAAGCTTCTAAAGAAACTCCTGCAATCCTCCACAAATGTTGCAGCTACGCATCCCTGGATAGAATCGTCACGCTTGGTGCCCCTGTGGCTGGACACTTAAAAAGGTTTTGAAAATATTTTTTCACGGGTCAGAGCCCAAGAAAATAATTTAAAAATATTTTGCAACAGTTTAAATCTGTTATTAGATACACATGTTAATTACACATACTCTCCCTTGAGATCCTCAACTCTCAACTAATGTGCACGCCTAACGTACCCTATCTAGCTATGCCACCCATCCTAACTAGATAACGTACCTACATAATCTCAATAAGTCTAGCTCTCTCGTAATACCCATATGATACAGTACCATAATATCAATTAGTAATATGTCCTAGTATTATTACTGATTTAATCAATTAAGTTTCTCTACTTAATTACTTTTAAATGTGCACAATTTATCACTTTTACTATCACACATAAGTAAATATATCCCACTTGTATATATATTCATCACACATACAATATATACCACTATAGCATCCCCGGAATGGCCCCTCGTGATGTTGGCATACTATGCTATCAAGTCCGTGTACCTCTCGTACCAAATCAAGGACCAATGGTTCGGCATGTCTCCTCGAACACAAAATAAGTCAACAGATAATGGAGGCGAACATGGTTCTAAGCCTTTGGGATATGCACATACCTAATGTACCCAAACGACACGTCGATCCCATTAATACACGACACACAGTGAGCCGCCCTAAGTTCCATGTTCAGGGGCACAAATCCAGACCTCACTGGAATCGTCAAAGAGGGATCACCCTCTACACGAAAACCTTTGGATAGTAGGCAGCGTAGGTATGTTCACACACATAATCAATTATAGCCATGGGTATTCACACAACCTATATATGTATATAAATCAGTAGGTATACACACAGTCCATCATATAAGTCCGTACGTAGTATGTATCTCTCGCATACTCATCATCTAAACAATTACCATTTTAGCCTCTTATTATATTTTTTGGGTATCACTCACTACCCTAAGGGTCCTAGTTGTCCCTTAACAATATTAATAGTTAATACACTCATACACTACTGGTCCAAATCCTAGATTCACTTCTCTCTGTGATTCGTTCTCATTCCATCGAATTCAATATTTTCATAATTCATATCTCACAGGTATTCGCCTTAATTATCCCGTTATGGCTAAGCCTCTACCCCACATTAGGCCTACTGTAATTCAATATAATCCTCATTATGAATTAAATATGTCCCAAAAGTCTCCCCGGTAATTATTCACAAATTTCAGGGTTTAAAGAGGAAAATTTTCCAATTCTGGGCAAACCGAATCGATTCACCCAAAGGCCGAATCGATTCGTTTTGTCACACAACGTCTTCCTTGTTATGCAGTTTCATTTTTTCACCATTTTTGCTTATGTAACTTTCATGCAAGATTCCCAAACTCCCAACTAACATAACTCATCATCATTCGTATGTATAGGTATCGTTTCTAACGTTTTTAACACAATAAAATCCTTAAGATAACACCCAAGAACAAATCAAATCCAATATTTATCAAAAATCCTAGTTTTTGAGTTCTTCATCCCAAATTAACCATTTACCCAGATTCATGCCATAATTATTATCACATGTAAACTCATTTCGTGTCCTCAACATATGTGGATCCATTTTACATGCAATCATATTTCAATTCATGAGTTTTATTCACTTAATCCTCAAGAACACAATTAAAATCATGATATTATAACACCTACACTACATGGGTATTATAACTGTATCAAATAAATGCAAGATAAACACTTGCCTAATCAAGCAAGTCTGATTTCATGATTTGGATGATAGAGTTGGTCTTCCCTCACTCCGATTTCGATTTCGACAGCGTTCGGGGTGAGAATTGGTGTGGGAAACCTTTGTTTTCTCCTCATCTTCCCTTCCTAAGGCCTCCTCTCTCTTAACTCTGTGGTTACCCTAGCCTCTATCCCAAAGAGGAAGATATAGCGCTTAGAATTTTGGAGTCCTCTCTACCCTTATCTTTGGGATGACCGAAACGCTCTCTCGTGGCACCGATTTAGCCTAAAATCGCCTCGGGACCCAAATACTACCCCTGGGTACACTATTATGACTATTTCCATCCTTTTGGGATCGACCGTGACCTCAAAATCATCATATGCATTACTATAAAATAATTTTCTATCTCGACCTCATATAGTCCACACACGACACCCGGTTGAGATATACCACTGTCACGTCACTGCCACTCGCTATGACGTAAAATATTAAATCACTATTCACTTAGTAATTTTATTCGATAAACATCAATTATCTCTCTCCGATTAATAATTTAATCAACATATAATACTTTATTTCATTAAATTACACACTTGTGTAATTTAAAATTTTATCGAATTAATTCGATTTTAAATCCTAATAAATACTGGGCGTTACATTTTAAATGCTCAAAAATATGGGGTGTTGCACTACGCACGCCGGAACTCCACAACATTGTGTGATGCAATAGAGACTTCATAACATTTGTAGTCAATACATCGCCACTTTCTTTGTCATGCCGGAATACCCGTCACCACCTGGCACACAAAAATAGAACTCCTCAAATACAACACAATAAAGCGTTCTCTCTTGACATTCATTTATAATCCTCATATTTATTTCATTATTTATTAGTGTAATAACAACATTAGATATCCTACCTGCATATCCAACCATAGTTCACTCGACGTAAAATACAACAACCATAACCCAACAATCCAATCACAAGTTTATCCCATTATCCTTCAAAATCGTATACTTAATTAATCACTTCTAAATACCAAGAACTTATATAATAAGAAGTGTCAAATTACTTTTCAAGAGTATAGCATAGGGTATAAAAACATATAATCTCCTCATGAATAATTAGGCAAATTTAATAAATTCTTATACTTAAATTTTCAAGAATCAACTCTTTAATATCAAGATCACTACTTATGGAGCTAAACGTACAACTCTACCTAACAAGCACTTCCAAATCTTAATTTGACTTTTAACTAAATCATAATTCCTAAATATATATTCCAATTGACATCCATCTTATAACAAGTCCAAAACTCTGACATACTTCCCCCCTTACAAAGTAATTTTGCCCTCAAAATTGGGATGTACCTATGGTAAACAACATTGGATACTGCTCTCGCATGTCATCCTCCCGCTCCCATGTCGACTCATCAACATTCTAGTACCCCCACTGAACTCTAACCAAGGTTACAACCTTAGACCTCAGCTTAGGCTCACTACGATCAAGTATCACCATCGGTCTCTCCTCATACGAGATGTCTGACTGCAAGTCGATCTCCTCCAATGGAACATGCCAGAAGGCCCGCTCACTCCTCTAGTTTTTCTTCAGCAATGACATGTGAAACACATCGTGGATCCACTATAGATGCTCTGGTAGTCCCAGACTATAAGCTATTGATACCACCCTCTCGATGATAGGAAACGGTCCCACATATCTCGGCGCTAGCTTCCCCTTCTAGCCGAATCTCATCACCCCCTTCATGGGAGACACATGCACTAACACCTAGTCACCAAACACAAGATCTATGTGCCTCATGTCTGCATTAGCATAACTCTTCTACCTGTCTTGATGATGTGCCTTCGAATCAGCTCAATCTTGGCAGTGGTGTCCGGAATCATCTTTGGCCCCAACTACTTGTTGTCCCCCACCTCTAACCAATAAGCAGGCGAACGAAAATTTCGACCATAAAATGCCTCAAATGGCTCCATGACGATGGTGAACTTATAGTAGTTGTTATAAGCAAACTCCACCAAAGGAAGATGCTGCTCCCATACTCCCTCTAAGTTAAGTACGCACATTCTCAACATATCCTCAAACATTTGACTAACCCTCTCTGCCTGAGGGTGATACGATGTACTCGACCGTAAATCCGTGCCCATAGCCTCCAAAATGCTCTTCAAGAAATTAACACAAAGATCTTTGTGACACCCCGCCTAATTAAATACCGGGTGATCAGTCCTTTATTAAATTATAACCAAGGTGAACGGTTGGTTCATTCTTCGCATCACTGTCGCAAAAATAACTTTTTAAATTAAACACCCTAAATAATTAAGCTAAGTGACAAAACCATTTTTAAGGCATCAATTCCAAATTTATGTTTAAGACCAACATTTAAAACCTTTCATAATCCATAGTTTAAGAATCACACAACAACTAGAATGGAAAATATAATCCAAGCAATTTAAGCATCCAACTAATTAATTCCAACTCTAAAACTTCAAAGGAAAACATCCTGACAGTAACAATCCCAAAGTATAAATACTGGAAATAAGCGAATCACAATCGCTGATAAAACCAACTGAATAATGGAAAAGGGCGACACATGCCCAAGTAGATAAAATAGAACTAGAAATGGAATCAATAATGAGGTCGTCTAATCAAGAGGCCTGCAACTCCCACCTAAGTTGCAGCACGTTCCTTCCAAAGGATCCTATGCAAGACGCCCCTGTGGCTGAGCACCTGTAATATATACATATATATACAAGAGAGAAGAGAAAATAGGAAACGGGTCAGATCCCGATTGTAAAACAGTTTAAAATTTAGTTAACAAGTATTTAAAATGCTACCTGCTAATGCAACAATCATATTAGTATGCGGCACTCTCTTGAAGAATTCTCACCTCTCTTCTAATGTGCACTTATCGCACTATTTATCCCAACAGTTTAGCTTTTCTTAAAAATTCTCATAAGGTTTCATGCCGAAAATTACTAGTGCTAAGATAGTAACTTCCTAAAGGCAAAGTTTTCACATAACTCTCATTTTATTATAATATTTTTCAGTGTTATCTCAAACTTTTTACACACTTTTAAATATTGGAATATTTATTCATTACTCAACTACTTTTAACCACAGTAAAAAGTTTCCCAAATTTTAATTATATATATCGATCACTCTCATAATATATATATTTACTATCAGCACCCCACATAAATTTATGGTGCTGACATACTCTGCTATCAAGTCCCCGTATCACTCGTACTAAGGGATATACTAGTTTGGAATCACTCTCGAACTTTATTAACACAAAACACATACAAATTGAGGTGAAGCATAGTTACAAGTCACTAAGACGTCAGCACATACCCTCACGCCTCTTAGGACCGTCTGACTATCTATCCGATAGCCTGTACCAAGGATTCCTATGTTCTAGGGTACAAGTCAATATCCCCCATAAAGGTCCCATCGAGATAAGATTGTTCTGGCGCGGTGACCTCAGTGATAGCAAGTGGTGCGGGCATGATTTTTACACGTATATAATATATGCACAAACACAGTCATATATGTATACTACCATTCCCATTTCAAATTTAGGTACACCCACGACCCATACTTATGATATTTATTCTTATTACACATTACTAGACTATCCCGTATAACGGTTCGTCTCTTTTATTCTTATTTATGGGATTATTCCAAACCTTCTTCGTAACACTCGTGGAATCCTACCTCCCTAAGTGTAATTTCAGTAGGTACTCTTTTATTTTACGACGTAACTTCCTTACGAGTCTCACCCTTTAGACACACGTTCCCATTGTTCCTTAAGTGTAAAACACCTCCGTTAAACGTTAATCTCATCTTACGTTAAATGTTAGGCCTAATACCCGGCGTTAGGTCAATCATAAACTCAATTTCTCAACTAGGAGGCAGCCCGGGTATCTCCTGGAATCCCTCGAACTCCCTCACCACTAGAATCGAGTCCAACGAAGAAACCATCTCCTATGAGGTCTCCTCCTCAATGTAACATAAGTGAGTTCTCGACCCTTCCTCGAAAAGAGGCATCGCCACTAGGAACATCTCCTTCCCTGGAATCGACAACACAATAGTCCTCCCAAAACATTCCACCATCTCTCGGTATCCATCAAACCAATCCATCCCCAAAATAACGTCATACCCCTCCATGTCTAACACAAGAAGATCGATGGGTAGACATAATTTTCCCACATCAATGTTCATACCCCTACAGATCGAGTGTAGACCCACTACCCAAGGGTGACTCACACATAAGGAGACTACCAGTTGTCTCTAATAGGCTGGAAGCTCGTGCAAATCTGGTCGCTATAAAAGAATGTGATGCCCCCGTATCAAAAAGAATCCTACCCTCAAGCCCGTGAATAAGAAATATACTCTCTACTACTGATGGTTCCTATGGGGACTGTTGTGTGAAGGCATCTCGGATGTTATAAATAAGCCCGTACTGTAACTTTCCCTATTGCGGTGGGGCGGGTGCTGCAGGTGGCCTCTCTGCTTTTTGTTCCTATGGGGCACCCTACTGTTGTAGTGATCTGCCCCTATGTGGACAATCTCTCCTCTTATATCCTATTTGACCACAAACAAAGCACTGGCCTGGAAACTCTCTTTGTCTCTGACCCTGTTGTTGTCCCTGATGGCCTCCCCCATTGTTCCCCTGGCCCTAATAGTCTTGAGGAACCTACAACTACTGAGGACCCTGTTGGCCCTACTTATAACCTCCCTCAGGTAGATAGCCTCTAGATCTAAACCTATTGGACTGATCCCCCTGTCAGAAATCATGCCCTTGGTGTTTGTCAAACTGTTGTTGTTGCTGTTGTGGTGCTCCACTAGCACCGCTACATCCTGCCTTGCCCTACTGGCTAGTCTCACCTCTTCTCTTGCTTCCCTTCATATGGAAGCGATGATCCTGGAAATGTAAAGTGCAGCATTGACGACGTATGTATAAGTCACTAATGTAGGGTTTCCAATCAAGTACTTCCTGATCCTCCAGGATAGCCCATCCATAAACATCACCTTCTTTGTTTCTTTATTGTTCACCTCGTCTGGAAAAAAATTAGCTAAGCGAGTGAAATCCTCCTCATACTCGGCCACTGATCGATCCCCCTGGGTCACCTCACTGAAACTCCTCCGCATCTCTGTATCAACTACTGGCGAAAAGTAGTTGCGATTGAACCGCACCCAAAACTCTGTAATAGACATTGTATCCCTCTCCTCAACGGTGGTAACCGACTCCCACCACTGTAATGTTGTCCCAACCAGCCTAAAAGTGGCTAGCATCTGCTTATGCACCTCGTTGTAGTCGACCATGCACAGGTGAAGTTGCATATATTTCTTCCACTCCCACTGGCGCCTCTGGCTGTGGTGGTTGTTGGGCATGTGGAAATTGGAGAGCCATGATAGTCATCGTCGCATTAACTGTCTGCACCACTATCACTGCTCCCTCTGCTACTGACATTATCCCCTATGGTGGTTGTGGTTGAGCTGCCTGTGGCTCCTGCTGAGCCTCCCTCACATTATCCCTAGCCTCTGCTCTTGCCGTTCGCTCTCTCCTGGGTGGCATCTGAAAACATATCGAGTTGTATGAGTTCACAATCAATACAAATAAAATATCAGAAGGACGAAATCTCAAGTACCCAATCATAAATGCAACAGTCCTAAAAATAGGGCTTTATATCAACATATGCTACGTTAAAATAGTAGTAAGCCGTACAAGTCCTATGGACACCAGAACCTAATGCTCTGATACCATCTATAACACCCCGCATATTCTAACCACGGGTGATCAGTCCTTCATCAAAACAAACAGGAATCTCATCTGGTTCATTCTTAGCATCACTATCGTAAAACTTATTAATTACTAATCACCTATGTTAAATTAAACTGGTGTCAAATTTTATCATCCATTACTATAGCAACATGCGAAAATAAATCTATTTAACAAAACCATCCACTGCATAATAATCTGAATAATCACACGACAAATATATAGATAAATAAAAGCGAATAAACCATCTTTTCATAAATAAATAATCCAACTACAATCTTAAATAAATAACTGAATCTGAAAACAGTCAAAAATAATCAGAATACTAAATAGTCTGAAGGGGAACACGCCCAAGTGAAATATTAAGATAAACTCATATCTAGAAATGAATGAGCTTAAGCATCTAAAGCAACTCCTGCAAGCCACCACAAATGTTGCAGCTACGCATCCCTGGATAGAATCGTCACGTTTGACGTCCCTATAGCTGGACACCTAAAATGGTTTTAAAAATATTTTGACACGGGTTAGCGCCCAAGAAAATAGTTTTAAAACATTTTACAAGTGTTTAAATCCGTTATTAGATACACAGGTTAATTCTCCCTCGAGATCCTCACCTCTCAACTAATGTGCACCCCTAACGTACCCAATCTAGCTATGCTACCCGTCCCAACTAGACAACGTACCTACATAACCTCAATAAGTCTAGCTCTCTCGTAATACCCATACGACACACTACTACAATATCAATAAGTAATATGTCCCACGTATTATTATTGATTCAATCAATTGAATTTCTCTACTTAAATACTTTTAGATGTACACAATTTATCAGTTCTACTATCACCCATAAGTATATATATCACACTTGTATATATATTCATCACACATACAATATATACAACTATAGCATCCCCGGAATGGCCCCTCGTGATGCTGGCATACTTTGCTATCAAGTCTATGTACCTCTCGTACCAAATCAATGACCAATGGTTCGGCATGTATCCTCGAACCCAAAATAAATCAACACACAATGGAGGCGAACATAGTTCTAAGTCTTTGGGATACACACATACCTAACGTACCCAAACGACACGTCGGTCCCACTAATACACGACACATACTGAGCGGCCCTAAGTTCCATGTTCTGGGGCACAAATCCAGACCTCACTGGAATCGTCAAGGAGGGATCGCCCTTTGCGCGAAAACCTTAGAATAATAGGCAGCATAGGTATGTTCACACACATAATCAGTCACAACCATGGGTATTCACACAACCTATATATGTATATAAATTAGTAGATATACACACAACCCATCATAGAAGTCCATACGTAGTATATATCTCTCGCATACTCATCGTATAAACAATTACCATTTTAGCCTCTTATTAGATTTTTTCGGATATTAGTCACTACTCTAAGGGTCCTAGTTACCCCTTAATAATATCAGTAGTTAAAATACTCATACACTACTGGTCCAAATCCTAGATTCACTTTTCTCTGTGGTCCGTTCTCATTCCCTCCAATTCAATATTTTCATAATTCATATCTCACAGGTATTAGCCTTAATTCTCCTGTTATGGCTAAGCGTCTACCCCACATTAGGCCTATTGTAATTCAATATAATCCTCATTATGAATTAAAGATGTCCCAAAACTCTCCCCGTTAATTATTCACAAATTTCAGGGTTTAAAGAGGAAAATTTTCCAATTCTGGGCAAACCGAATCGATTCACCCAAAGGCCGAATCGATTCGTTTTGTCACACAACGTCTTCCTTGTTATGCAATTTCATTTTTTCACCATTTTTGCTTATGTAACTTTCATACAAGATTCCCAAACTCCCAACTAACATAACTCATCATCATTCGTATGTATAGGGATCGTTTCTAACGTTTTTAACACAATAAAATCCTTAGGATAACACCCAAGAACAAATCAAATCCAATATTTATCAAAAATCCTAGTTTTTGAGTTCTTCATCCCAAATTAACCATTTACCCAGATTCATGCCATAATTATTATCACATGTAAACTCATTTCGTGTCCTCTACATATGTGGATCCATTTTACATGCAATCATATTTCAATTCATGAGTTTTATTTACTTAATCCTCAAGAACACAATTAAAATCATGATATTATAACACCTACACTACATGGGTATTATAACTGTATCAAATAAATGCAAGATAAACACTTGCCTAATCAAGCAAGTCTGATTTCATGATTTGGATGATAGAGTTGGTCTTCCCTCACTCCGATTTCGATTTCGACAGCGTTCAGGGTGAGAATTGGTGTGGGAAACCTTTGTTTTCTCCTCATCTTCCCTTCCTAAGGCCTCCTCTCTCTTAACTCTGTGGTTACCCTAGCCTCTATCCCAAAGAGGAAGATATAACGCTTAGAATTTTGGAGTCCTCTCTACCCTTATCTTTGGGATGACCGAAACGCTCTCTCGTGGCACCGATTTAGCCTAAAATCGCCTCGGGACCCAAATACTACCCCTGGGTACACTATTCTGACTATTTCCATCCTTTTGGGATCGACCGTGACCTCAAAATCATCATATGCATTACTATAAAATAATTTCCTATCTCGACCTCATATAGTCCACACACGACACCCGGTTGAGATATACCACTGTCACGTCACTGCCATTCGCTATGACGTAAAATATTAAATCACTATTCACTTAGTAATTTTATTCGATAAACATCAATTATCTCTCTCCGATTAATAATTTAATCAACATATAATATTTTATTTCATTAAATTACACACGTGTGTAATTTAAAATTTTATCGAATTAATTCAATTTTAAATCCTCAGAAATACAGGGCGTTACATTTTAAATGCTCAAAAATACGGGGTGTTGCACTACGCACGCCGAAAATCCACAACATTGTGTGATGCAATAGAGACTTCATAACATTTGTAGTCAATACATCGCCACTTGCTTTGTCATGCCGGAATACCCGTCACCACCTGGCGCACAGAAATAGAACTCCTCAAATACAACACAATAAAGCGTTCTCTCTTGACATTCATTTATAATCCTCATATTTATTTCATTCTTTATTAGGATAATAACAACATTAGATATCCTACTTGCAAATCCCACCATAGTTCACTCAACGTAAAATACAACAACCATAACCCAACAATCCGATCACAAGTTTGTCCCATTCTCCTTCTAAATCGTCTACTTAATTAATCTCTTTACGGAAAGAAAGGGACTTAAAAGAATTAGCATATAATTAGTACATGTTTAAATACCAAGAACTTATTTAGCAAGAAGTATCAAATAACTTTTCAAAAGTATAGCATGGGGTATAAAAACATATAATCTCCTCATGAATAATTAGGCAAATTTTATAAATTCTTATACTTAGATTTTCATAAATCAACTCTTTAATATCAAGGTCACTACTTATTGAGCTAAATGAATAACTCTACCTAACATGCACTTCCAAATCTTAATTAGACTTTTAACTAAATCATAATTCCTAAATATATATTCCAATTGGCATCCATCTTAGAACAAGTCCAAAACTCTGACATATCAATTATTCTAATAAGGGTCTTATATACAATTTGTAGCAATAATTGGGCTAAATTTCAATATAAAGCATGTGAGAATAATGAATTTCACCTAATCAAGGTCTTACACTAAGAACCTTGGAAATTCTTTGGGTTTTAACTAATTTTAATCCTACAATTTAAGTTTAGGTCAAATTTAACATGAACATATGTATAAGGAGAAGAGTATAAAGAAACTTTCCCTAAAAGAAGAATCAAGACTTGGCTTGAATTGAATTGAGGAGTTCTTAGAAAGTTAGATTTAAATCCACTTAAAATCTCCCTGAAAACTTAATTTAAAGACTTGATTTGATTGCTCCTCGAAAATCCCTTTAATAACTTAACTGAAAGCTTTGAAAATCTCTTTGATTTGTTGGGTGATAAAAAGTCACTTGAAAGAGTATTAAGGGGCTTTAGGGTTTCTTATGAAAGCGGATATATTGAAATGAGGTTTCATAAGAGGAATGAGACTTAAAAATATCAAGTAAGCCAAATAAAACAACCTCAACCCATATACCCCGCGACCAAGACGCAATCCAGTCGCATTTCAGGCATTATCGCTAGCAGGACCACAAACCCTGCGATTGCGGTTCCAACCTCCTCAAATGAGGCCAAAAATGTCTAGGGCACAACCCAAAAATCCTAGAACTTTCAATATTTGGAAACCCTTCCCAAACAATACATGTGTACACTATTACCCCCAAACCTTTTTAAGAATTCCCCAAAGGTCTAAAACACTATCTAGCTTGCCATAATTACCAATTTAACCCTAAACTTTAATAAATTCAAACTTAGCCCATATAACTTGTCAATTAATCGATTGAACTCATTTTAACTTTTTCCACATAAATAAATTTCATTTTTTTAATTTCAATTATATGATTAATCCGATTTGTCTTTTAATTAATTAAATTGTTTTTAATTAATTAATCTCTTAAAAATACAGGGTATTACTAAGAAGTACAATATATGTATGTTATAATTGCATTGTTAAGTTTGGTCTAGAAGTACAATACTTGTGCATTATTAATATATTGCTATGCATAGCACAATGCATGCTACTAAACATAGTATTCGTAGTTAATCTCTTAAAAATAAGCAATTATCATTGACTTGCAAGCATGGGACTAATATTAATAATGTTATGTGATACATTCTTGAAATTATTTATGTGACACTTTTAAATCTAACGATTCGCGTCTAGTTAGTTACGTAGATACAAGTTGTCTTTGTGATCCTCACAAGGAACCATCAAAGTACTTATGAGTTGCCCCTAGCAACATATGTAACTATCAATGCCTATGAAGGCAATGGTGCATGTATAACTCAAATTCAAAGAGGTTACATCAAGAAAGATATGACTAACACATTTCGATTTTTCTACATACATGAACTCTATAAGGATAATACAAATGGAATCAAATAGATCCAATAAAGTTACGTGTTTATTTCTCTTCACCAAAATTAAGTTTTATAAGAAAAATGAAATTAAAGAAACAACCAATCTAATATTTTCAACAACTCAATGGCGAAAGAAACACTCCAGAAACACGTGTTCAAGATAAGAATTCATGAACTCAATCATCATATAAATGACATAATCAAGGGGAGCATCTTATCAAGGGAAAAATAGAACATGATATTTATAGACAGTGTGTTTTACTCTTTTCCTTCTACTAGTTTTTCTAGTGAGGGTTTTAATGAGACAGCATTAAGCGCATCCAACACCGATTCAATGATTACAAAAGTTGTACTCTTTTTCCTTTCTTTGATTTTTTCCCATTGGGTTTTTCTTAATAAGGTTTTAATGAGACAACAATCATTGAATGGTGAATATGGTGTACATTCAGGGAGTATTATAAATACATCATTTATTGATGTCCACATGTATTTAAATGTGTCTCTTGGGTATTCTCACTTTATACTATATATGGGTGTGACCCCTTGACTATTGAGTTACAAGCAAATACAAAGTTTATACTCCCTTGTTGAAATTCTATGTACCTTTTATTTTACAACAATCCAACCTTTCGAAAATTTTCCTCGATAGGTTATTTTATGCATTTGGGAATGTTTGAAATTAATTTGGTTTAAGTTTGGGTATGGGGTAATAAATATTTATTTTACCTAGTTCATGTCCTAAGCAAATGACTAATTTTGTAATATGTTTAGGGAAAAAAACTTACACAAAGGCCAATGGTTATACTTAATGTATTTCAAGGGACTAAAATCTTACAACAAAAACATTAAGGGTCAAAAAGTTATAAGGCGCAAAGTTCAATAGTCATTGATATAATTCTCTTTGTTTTGAACTGTGAAAATGTCCAGAAACACCACCAAATAAATAAAACGTTCCATTATTTTTAATAAATAAATAAAATGTTTTAGCTTTATAATAAATAAATAAACTAAGTTTGACCATTCATAAATCCTAGAAGAATGTGGGTGGGTGGGTGGGGTAAGGGAGTTGTAGTGGCATAATCGAGGACGCTGAACAATAGAAAAATCAAGCATGTTTGAAATTCATTAAGTGCTTAAAAATGCTTTCAAGCTTGACTCTTTTATTTCACAAGCCAAGCTCAAGTGAGCTTTTATCCTAACGAACACAAGCCAAAGTCTAACAGCTTGATTTTTTATATTAGTTTAGTATGATTATCGGTGATCGAACTAAATTCGAGCCGAGCTCAATAAAGTAATGAGCTTAAAAATTTGTCCAAGCTTAATTTGTTTACGTTACGCGCCATGCTTGCGCAAATTTTTATCCAAACAAAAATGAATCAATCTCGAGGAGCTTTGTTCGTCTTACTGCTAAGGATATTTTAGTTTTGCAATGGGAAAAGGTGCTAACACCACCGCTATCCAGTCTCTTACCAATTACACGGAAAAACTCATTTAGAATTTCTAATTACGCAAACTTCCCTTTATTTTGAAATTTACAATATATTCTCACCTCAAGTTTGAAGCCTTTAATAATGATCTACCTTGATATTTTAATTTGGAAGAGTGACTTCCGTATGAGTTGTTCTTAATATTTATTTTTGTGATAGTTTATAGGTGATCTCCCTGAGATGATCATCTCCACCAAATATTATAAAGTTCACATATTAAGTTTACATTTCATCCATTTCCCAGATGATTTTTTTGAAAATTTTTGGTGTAGATGATCACCTCGTCAAGGAGATCTTCACCAAATTTAATGAAAAATCTCAATTCATTTACCACTAAAAAGTGAAAGGTTTATTTTGTTAATCCTAACTATATGTACACACACACGAAAAATACTAGACAATTATTTCAAGTATGAGTATTTTCAGGGTGGCAAGTGCTATCTCCAAGATTCCAAGGAATAGTAAATAATCGATATCTACCTATGTATAATGAGCGAAAGGAAAAAGGGAAACGAGGAAAAAAATGGGTTCGCACGCGCGTGCGCGCACACAATTTCGCTTCGCCCGCATGGAGTTCATGGTACAATATAGATGCCGGCCTGCAGGATAGGAGGGACAACAATCAGATGACAAATGCTAAATTAAACTTATTTTAGATAGTCTTTACATATCTAATCATAAATTCAACCATACTTCTCTAACAATAAATTTGTCGGATATATTTAGCGACGGCAATAACCACTCCGACAAATAGATTGGATGATTTCCATGCTTTCTATCATCGCCTAGAGCTCTCACAAGTACTCTGTGTGTAACAAAAGACTGCCGAAAAAAATACAAAAATTAAAGGTGCCAAGAAGAAGAAAAGTATACACTTTCATAAGAAATCAAATATAAATTGCATTTATTTAAGTATTGAGGAAGCATGGAAATATAGGGATGTTATATATCAAATTTATATATTTGGATTTTGGATTCATTATTAAGTAAAAAATTATACACTTCCACATCAAATCCAATATAATTGCATGCAGGAATTGAGGAAGTATGGGAATATAAGGATTTTATACATAAAATAAATTTATTTCTATTTTGGATTAAATTTAATATAAATGATGTAGTTTAGAATATTGGGGTTAAATTGGATTATTTGGGGTTATTTTAGTCAATTAATAGTAGTAGTTTTTTTGTTGTTCGTATTTTAAGTAGGTATTTGAGTCCTACTAGAATTAGAGTTTACTTAACATTTATCATTAAACATATTTTTCTCTTTAAATAATCAGTTTCCTAGCTTTTAAATTGCGAATAGGTAGGGAACTCATAATATGACAAATACCTGGAAATGAACTAATCAGAAATATTGTTATGCATATTGGGATAAAGGGTTATTTGTCCTTTATCCCTCACTTGTTATGCAAATTGTGACTTTGGCACCCAAAAATTTTGTAATGTTTGGCGCTCTGAAGTATCGTAAAGATCTTTTTTTAAAGTCACAAAAGATAATAAAATCTACTTTGGGTGCCAAAATTTCGATATGCATAACAAACGGGGGCTAAAAGTCATATAGCCTATTAACTCGACCTCCATATTGGAGTTTATGTTCATCCTCAGGTCAGTAACAAATGACTAATTTTCCGCATGAGATGAACGAAAATAAAACTCAGAACAAATTTCATGTCAGACATATTGATGCAAAACAAGTCGAGAACAAATGGAAGAGATAACTTGGAATTAAATTATATTTAATAACTTAGATATTGGGTGATATTAATTGTAATTTAGGAAAGTAGTAATTTTAGGGATTACATTAGATATGTCTGGTATTTTCTCGATTATTCTTAATTAGGAACTTGCTTAGATTACAGGTTTTTGGTTCTCTCTCCATTTGTAGTTTAATTTTGACCTTATAATAGGAATTGTAATTCTTATTGTTAATCAGGTTTGAATTATGAACCGAGTGTTAAGCTAACGAGCTTTGAATGTAAGCGGCACATTCTTCTCTTATCTACTTTATTTTCTAATTCTGTCCTACATCGCATATGCAACTTAGATACTGTTTTATAGTATGATACTATAAAACAACAAAAAAACGTATCGGATGGCTGTAATGAAAGTACCACTGTATCGTAGCCATATTGTATCAATCCGTATCTTTCTTTAATTGTTTTATTTAGAAAAAATGCAAATGAAAATTTCATTTTGTTTATTGATTTTTATTTTCTCTCTTTTATTCTAATTTCTTATAATAATGGGATTCCAGTGGGATTCGATTTCAGCAAGGCAAAAGTAATCATGTCCTAAAAATGGTTTTAGATGATGATATGCTTTATTATTTATTATATTGTGTTCTCTATACATTACTACATACATAATTATTATATTTTTTGTGTTTTGCACATTATCTTACACGTTACACGAATCGACAACTCCGATAGGCAGATATGATTATGACCCTTAAATGTGCTTCTTCATTGAACATGGTATGACAGACCATAGACATATGACAGATGATTACCTGCCACACAGAAGGCATGTACTCACGATACGAAAGGTTTTGCGGATTGCTTCTTAAATAGGAGGCATTTTGTGCAGACCAGTTTCTTGGAGCCCTAGAAGAAAATTTAATTTGAGCATTTGATCTGATAATTACACACACACAAAGGGAGGAGAGTAGCAGGTAGACGTATTGCCTACGTTCCCACTACCATTTTTTAGCAAATATGGATTCCTGTCAAAATCGTGTGTCTATCCAGACATTAATCTATTTATGTTGCAAAGTTTTATCTATCTCGTTTGCAAGGAACTGACCTTTTGACATCATTTGTTGAATGTTTATCCACTAAATTGGATGCCTTAGTTGCTAAAACAAGCATGGGATGGACCAGCAGAAGCTTTTGGATCTCCTGAACTACAGTTTC
This sequence comes from Sambucus nigra, assembly GCA_949130495.1. NCBI lineage: Eukaryota > Viridiplantae > Streptophyta > Magnoliopsida > Dipsacales > Adoxaceae > Sambucus > Sambucus nigra. The sequence continues at coordinate 432,346,391 of OX422211.1, read as the reverse complement.
TGACACACTTTGAAGAGAGAAGATTTTCCTAAACAGGAGGAAAAAATTACACTTAGTAATGCGTCAATATAGAAAATTGCCAAAAAAAAATAGGGGGGAGGGGAGAGATAGCAACATGGACGTACGCATGAATTATAACATGCATCTTCGTATAAAAGTACAAACTGGTGTAAATGTGAAGGGTAACACTGGGATTAAAATGAAAATTGAAGTGAAAGATAGGAACTAAAATTAATAGATGACTAATAAGAAGCAGCATGAATGGTGAGATTTCACATTTCAATTAAAGATCACATTGAGCCAATCCTGCTCAAACCCCAAGGACAGTGGCGTGAAGCATGAGATGGAGAAAGAATTTTAGCACTTATTTTTATTTGGTTGTCTTCTGTAATTAGGATTTATTTATTAATTATGTTTCCATTTAAGAGTCCATTTATTTTTATTTGGTTGTCTTTTGTAATTAGGAGTTTTTTCAATTAAATATGTTTCCATTTAGGTACTAATTGGGTAATTATACGATATCTAGGTGGCCAAGGAATGTAAAGCCCATCTGTGGAAGCCTTTTTTATCTTCTTTGTAACCAGTTTTAGGGTTAATGAATTAAAAGAGAGACTCTTGTGTACTAGCAATATTGCGACTGTTTTTAATCTATCAAGAGTGAGATCGGTATCTGTGTGTTTGAGCCCTTCTGGATCCGTTTACAGGTATCAGAGCTGCGACACTTACGAAACAAGATAAACAAGCACGTTGATCGCTTGGAGGAAGGGCAATAAGAGATCAAGTAATGTTCGAACTCCGTTGCCGCAAATCCTAACCCATGAACAAAACGTAGCATCCCAGCCCCAAACTAATCTACAGTCGAACAACCAACCTCCCCGCAAACAAAAAAATAAAAAATAGAACCCAAACCCCAATTATCCGAACCCTCCACCCTGCCTTCCCAACCTTTGCCGGCGTTGGGCGAACCATGACGGAGCTCCGATACACTGACAAAGACCCATATCAGTGTCCCAAATCTTTGGTTCTCCCTATATCCTTCGCTCGAGCTGAGACCAACATAAAAAGCCCCTAGCCGGCAAAAAACAAACAAAACCCAAAATGACCAAAAATACCCATGACCCACGACCCAAACTCCATGGGTAAACACGACCTTTATCTCACCCGCTTAAAACTCAATGACGGGGAACGTGTAAGATTTCGACGAGGATTATTTGAAATTTTATACATTTGGCAATTTAAAAATAGTATTATAGACTTCATCTATTATGCTTAGGATATTAGGATATTTATTAATATAATTATTATTTAGTATTTTAGTCCTGGCAGAATTAGGATTTTAGTCTGTAAATAAATGTATTCTTCATTACTGAAGACAATCTTCAATTAAATGAGTTGAATATTAAGGTTTAATTTGATTATTAGTTCTTTTAGTCTCCTCTTTTCTAATTATTGCTGTTTTTTTTGGAGCAAATTCTTTTTCTTTTCATCAATTTGGAGAACGGCACCAATGGAACGGGCAACCAGCAAATGTCCCGTTTGTGTGCTGTATGCCAAACGGCCTACTTCCCCGTTGCTGAAACTGGAATTCTTTCTTGTTCAAAATAGTATTAAACTGCTAGTGGGTCTTTCACATAACGGGTTTGTATATGTAGTTTCCATGGATCCAAGAATAATATTTCAGAGAAATAGTATGATTTTTTCCTTCATCATATTTACTTATTTGTTTTAACTAATTACTTGTTAGTTTTGTCTCTTCTTGTAACACCATCGACTCCTTCCTCAGCTTGTATTGAAATGTGCATTTAGATTGCAGCAAATTCTTGGAAACATGCCACCATAAACAATTATAAATAAAAAGGTTATACCCAGTGCACAAGGCTCCCACTTAACTACAAGGTCTGTGAGAGGCGGTTGTTGGCTAGCCTTAACTCTATATATGGAGAGGCTGCTCCCATGTCTCGAACCCGAGACCAACCGTAGTTTGGGCGAGGTCACTTGCCATCGCACAAAGTGACTATGTATGACTGTAGAGTTTTAGTTAGTTTCTAACCTCTTGATGTCCAGGATTTACACTACTTAATTTTCACAACAATCCGAACTAGTTAAGCTAAATCATTTGTTAATAAAGGGTCAACGAATGTTCAACTGTGACATGCTAACGTGGATGACAGTAAAACTAACATTTTGACTGACATTTGCCAACAGAAACAACGTGAACATAATAGCATAACTAAACAATTACGCATGAAAATAGAATATTTCACATAATACTACAAAATGCAAAGAAATCATGAATGGCGTGTCCAGTAAGAAATTCAGTAAAGTTAGATAAGAATACGAGAGAGAGAGAGAGAGAGAGAGAGAGAGAGAGAGAGAGATTACACTTACACAGGAAACTATTACCTGTTAGGGCCCCCTATTGGCAGAGATGCTGAAGCACGATCAATCCAGTAAAAAGCTCCAATGCTGGGGATAGAGTTGCAAATTCATATTAGTCTCCCTACAAATCAATTTGAATAATGTTGAAACCTGCACCAGTTCATGAATAATGGTAAACATAGAAAATAAGAACAGTTTTTTATGTATTAAAGATGGTATTGAAATATAATTTTCGTGACACTTCTTGCATAGCACGTTAGCAACATAAACAAGCAGCCATGAAATATTAAGAACTAAAAACTATTCGTTACAAAATCTAGAACGTAGCTGTTCACCTACATCCCTATGAGCCCCTTTTAATACCACTTGGCAGACCCACAAAGTTATATTTTTTGCAAAGCAAACTCGGTTAATGTTGGACATACCATACCATACCACTCAAAAAAATCCTCCAACTATTAAAAATAGTTTGGGGCTTTCTTATTGTTGTAGCCAAATCTAAGAGCCTCTACTCAATTGACACATGGCATAAGGCAAGGCACTTATGATGATAAACAGCATAAGCCTAGGTTAATTTGTAATATTTGTGAGACATGCAAAGGCCTCAGCCAAATCCCAACATCTGTAAGAGTATGCCCATAAAGCTTACCCAGACTAAGGCCTCATTCCCAGAGCACTGCCTTTGTCAAAGCCACGGAGTTTACACCTCGGCTTTGGCAGTTATCCACCTTCAAAAAGGATATGGGATATTACATTAGGTCATGAGAGGTTCACGTGACCCTTTATGAGTTACCTATAAATAGAAGTGCTATCTTCCATAATTGGCAAAGGAATAATGAGTAGAGAAACTTTGTCCGACTGTTGACTCTCTCTCTCTACATCGGGTAACAGCTCCGCTCGTCATCTCCAGTGACTCCAAGAGAAGAAGGAAGTCCTTGGCCTCATTAGCCCAGTGTATGTAGTAAAGCTATTTTTCTTTCAGCAACCTCATTTGTATGGCTCAAAAGCCCTAGGATGTACAGATTAAACATAATATAATGAGAATAGGGCCCAACTTCTCTCTCTCATAGTTGAGATAATCGTTACAAAGTTTTATTTCCTAAGTTGTTCCCCTTACTGTGTAACATTATATGCAACAAATCTTTCTATAGCAAATGAACAACTACAATGCATAACCAAGTATTAAATGTCAATATTACATCTATTTAAGAAATTCATTTTTCAATATTTTTTCCTACAATAATTTTTTAAGTAAATAAATTTGTTTATCTCAAGTTAATATAAACATATCAATTACATTAGAGAATTTGTGTATTTTAGTTCAAAAGTTTTATTATTTATATCCATTATTTAAATTTTAAAGATTGCGTAAAATTTTAATGTTGAATGTTTTGTAAACAATGTTAATACGGCGATATGTTTGTCCGCATGTGTCAATACTAAAGGGAAGGAATTTGGTATAAATTAAAATTTTTAGCATTGATAAAACATGCGAGGGAAAATATTTGTTAATGACAATTTTTCATTTCTAGAAGATGGCACTAAATACTACCTGTGATGTTATCACAGTGTCAATAAAAAATAAAGAAAATATTGGATTTACTTCTATATGTTTTCCAAAATAACAAGAAGCGGTACTTGTTGGGTAAATTCGCTAATTACCATTAACAAAAATAAGAAGAATTGTTTTCCACCCTAAGTTTAAGTACACAGCCTTTAGATTTATCTCTTCATTTTTCTATTATCTTGCGATATATTAATATTGCATTTAATCTCATTTTTCATACTTTGTTACAGATTCGAGATTAAACTCCATACTTTCTTTAGTGAGGATCGAACAACTGAATATTGTATGAATTTACCTTCACTTGTTTTCATTTAGTCTTAGACAAAGTAATCAAGTGTCATGTTTTATTTAGCATTTGTATCCCATTTGTTATTTGTTCCTATTATCTGCCCCTAAGTTTTCCTCAATTTTTGCAGTTTACTGTACTTTAATTTTCATTTCAGTTACTAGGAGACATTTGTTCAACTAGAGATTCTATTGCGACTACTCTCCATTTCGGTCCTAACTACATACATATAACAAGCAATAATGTGTACTACTTGGTTTCGTTTATTATAATTTATACACATTCAACTTGGCCTTTTTCCAATATCCATCCTCAAAATAACCTTAACATTTCCATAGACTCACGTGTGCACTAACAAGTCACTAGAAATCGGGCACACTCGATAAGTGTGCAATACTAAAAATGAAAGTTTAAGACAATAATCTAATATTAGTAGGAATTAATGTAATTAATGAACTATTAAAAAGATTAAAATTAATTTGTTAAAAAAAATTATCTGAAAAATATAATTTAGGCATTTTGATGTTATTATTACTATTTTGATATATTGGGGTGTCCAATTTTTCTATATTATTATTATTATTATTGATATATTAATGTCCTTAATGTAATTAATAAATGATAGTGGGTAGTTTTCAGAAGTAAATAATTGTTTAAGTAGTTGAACTCATTATAAACACTTTACGTACAGACTAAACATAACCACCAAGTGTTGCTCTCTCGTAAATCAGAGTATCGATGTTGGATGTGAGGTCAACAAGTATACCAGAGTCTCGGGTTAGTGAGTTTCATTGTTTGCTAAAATCAAACCTTTAGATGGGGAGACTCGGTGGTTATCAAGTACATATGCATTGTGTGGGCAACTAGGCATAAAAGGATTTGGGGAGAGAATTTTAGGTTTTTTGGTGTGTGAACATAGATGATGAATAGAAAGGGACTATAATGTTGTTAAGAGTTTCCTTCAAGAGAAGGGGGAAATTGACAAGGAGCATAGAAGACTTGAGACTTCTTCATCAGAGAATTGGGTCTAAGGGATATTAAGATAAGTAATGGGTTATTCACATGGTCTTTGACTTTAAGATTAGATAGTATGTTATTTCTTGCAGAATAATAGGATTTTTTCCAAATATGAGAGAGGAAGTTTTATGGTTTTTAAGTTAGGTTGAACACAAATCCAATTAACGGGGAACGACCATTTAGTTTGATTCCACTTTGTACTCCAAAATAATTTTTCCAAGATTTACCTCCTAATAAATTCATTGATTATCTCTCCTACATTACGTTCAACAGAACAGCTCGGCTACTAAAATTTTGAGTTTCTATAAAAAGGTCGTACCCAATGCACAAGGCTCCAGCTTTAGCAGGGAGAAGAGGTAGATGTAGGCAAGCCTTGCCCCATTTTTTTTGGAGAGGCTGCTTCCAAGACTCGAACCTGCGACATATCGCTTTGGGTGGGCAAGCACTTGCCATAGCAGATTAATATATCAATAATAACAATAATAATAATAATAATAATATAAAAAAATTAGGCACCCCAATATATCTACAGTTCAACATTTCCAACCCATTAACAGAGAATCTCAACAGTTCAAATTTTGAGTTTCTATAATAGGTTTAAATAATTCCAACAGTTCAATATTTCCAACCCAGCTCTGGAAAACAGAACAGCAAAAAAAAAAATCGTAACCAGACCCCCCACCTCCTCTCTTGACCTTGCCAACTTCAGACATTATGTTACCTGCCTGGAAACAACTCAAAATGAACTTCAAGAAATTAGTTATTAGTATATTAGGGGGTGTTACACATTTCTTTTTACTCATTTGAGGGATAAAAAATAAATATTTTTTAGTGTTTAGAAACTTAAATATACATATGCACATTTAGGTACTATTGTGCATCACATGCATGTGTATAATTGTATCACCCATATCTTTACCTTCTGTCTGCTAAGTAATGAATATTTTCCACAACATAAAGCATTCCACATACATCAGTAACAGATTAGATTTCCAATTCTTTTAATCACATCAGATAAACGGATAAATTTTGGGCTCTATCCATCTCATATGCATATTTTTGTTGCTCTTTCTGTTTCAACTAATGTTACAGTGTGTTCATGTGCATAGATATATATATATATATATAAACACATTTTGGTATTATCTGGTACAGCCACCAATATAGATACCATACTTGGCAAATCCCATCTATGAGATAATAAACAGAGACAACAAGGTCAGGAATACGAAAATTCTGACATCAACGAGAGGACAACAGAAAAAAGAAAATTAAAAGACAATTTTTTTATTCTTTTTTTTTAAAGATGGAAAAATGACACTCTTATTATGAATTTTATTGACAAACCTGTCAATCATAAGCAAATGAACACCAATGCCATGTGCTTTTCTTTCCTTTTGAAGTTGATAATGCATTGTCTGCAAGACAGAAGATACAAGAACATAGCAGATTAATAATGCACTTTATCACATTCCATGTAACACTATGCATGGAAAATATGAAGTGTGTTCTAAATATAGCAGATCCAAAACACAGCCAAAATTGATTTTCAATTTGAGAGTCGCTTAAAGGGAAAACATGCTACACTTGCTCAACTCAATGAGTTTTCAGCCTAAACAGGCGAAATCGCGACGACTTGCAGAGTCAACTCAATGATTTGCCGAGTCAACTAGGCTCAGGTAAATGAATCAAGAATCTAACCTTTTTTCCACCTTGATTTTTGTCAAAAAAAAAAAAAAACTGTGAATCCCTCATCCAACCATTTCAACAACGAAAGAACTGCAACGACCAGAGCCAGTCATGAGTAGTGTTTGCCACACAAGGGCCTGAGATGTGAAAACAGGAAGAAAGGAGAATTTATGACACTGATAAAGAGCCAGATATGCAAAAAGGGGAATGACAAGTGTTCGCATTACTCCCTCTTCCCAAAAGCGAATATCAATCTCTCTTCCAATCCCCTCTCTCCTACCACAAAGGAGACACGCCTTGAGAAAGAGTTAAGCCCATGGGATAAGAACTTTTAAGGATTTCGGCAGGAAAAACAATCTTGCCACCCAAGAGTCTGATCTATTTTCAATACAGGAATGTCTTTCAACTGGGAAATGCCACAAACATTTAGCCAATAAAGCCTTATTTCTTTTTATCAAGTTTCCTAATTACAATCCACATTTTTCTTTTGATCTACACACAACTTTCTAATTTATTAAATGGCATTTTTCCCCTTCACTCCCCTCCCATAAAAGTTTCTCATTAATTTCACAATTAACTTTGCACCTTATTTGGAATTGCAAACAAAGATTTAAAAAGCGAATTTTACATAAAACTAGTCTAGCACACAGACAAATACATTTTCTCCTACCATCAAACGTTTTCTTCTTCAGTTTTCTTGGCTTGGGTACCTCGCTAATTGTCGTTTTTAGACATTGGTACATGGATAATTTTTTAAGAGACACCAAAGCTTACCACCACCATCACCCACCCACCCCTCCCCCTCCTTTTAACATGTTTCATTTACAGAGAACTTATTACCAGGATGAGGTTGAAAAAATTAAGCACCCTTGTAAATCAATTCATTCATTCTCTTCCCCCCATTTAGATCAAGTTTACAACAATTACTATCTATTTTCAGATTCATGGCACATTACAAATTAATAACCAAATATGGGGAAAGATTAGAGAGTTAAGTAGAGGAGTTTCTCACCTTAAGAGTAGCAAGAAATTGAACGCTGTCGTAACAACGGATGTACAGAAATCGCCTCATGCACACTGCAATTAATTCCCTGTCATAATCATTATCTCGCTCCTTCGACTTAGAGTTGGAAACATTAACATCATCTTGCTCCCGTGTTTCATTAACTCTCAATCCTGAACATAATCAAACCGGCATTCAACACTCGTTTACAAGAGGATTTGTTCAAATTTTTAAACACACAATCATATATACACACACGTTGGTTTGTGTAGATTCGTTCAAAATCTACGTTTCTCTTTGTACAGATTTGACATATAGGTTATGTAATACCCCGTAAATTTATGGCTTTTAATTATGAGATTTATTAAATGAAATTGCTTTTAATTATGGGATTAATTAAATTAATTTGGGATAATGAATTGGAAATTAATTCGGATTTAAGTAAATAGCGAGACGAAAGTTAGTATTTAAATATGATGATAATGTTGAATATTACTGAGTGATTATGGTAATATGTGATTATTAAATTTATTAAAATTGTCGTGAGTTGAAAGTACAGCAGTTTCGAAAATTAAGTTGGGGCGCACGTGTCAGTCGTGTCAGGACCCGATTTAATGGATTTAAAAGTAAATTGTTTTTATGTCATCTGTATGATCATTTTGAGTGCGCTAACGTGTCCGAAAGGGTCGAGATAGTCAGAAAACACTAGCCGGGGGTTTAGTTTGGGTCCCGGGGCATTTTAGGCCTAACCGGCAGTCCGGGAGGATATTTTAGTCATTTTGACTTTTTGAGGAATAGTAACCCACGAATTTTAGACTGATTATATCAGCCAACACTTGAGTCCCTTAGGGTTTCACAACCAAAAATCATAAACGGCCATTAGAGAGGAATGGAAGGAAGTTCCCAAAAGAGAACCAACCCTTGGAGGTTTTTACACCACCGTCACCACCACCAGATAGATCCGAAAGCAAGAATCACTCCCATACCGTCTGCTTCAAAGGATCAGAATCTCTATTTCAGGCAAGTGATTTATCTTGCAATAATTTATGGCATATACTTTACATGATAGTTTAGGTTTGATGTCAATTTATGAATAATGGCAAAAATATGAAATTGGAGACTTAATAATTGATTTGGAGTAGGTTTGCATGTAGTGATCCTTCTGGAAATATTTGATGAACGAAATTATAAATTATGGGTTAAGAATCACGAAATTTAATTGAGGGTTATGATGATTTTGGAGGAAATAGTGAAGAATTAGGGTTGTGAAATTCATGACTTTTGATCCAAGAAAACGATGTTCTATGATAGTTTAATGATTCTTGAACGTTAAAACCTGTGTATATATGTTGGTTTAATGATTAGTAAACTTACTTGGGAGATTGGGACGTTGTAATGGAGGATTTGGGGAGTAAAAATGATAGAACCCGTAAATGTTTGAGAAATTCTGGGTTGATACCTGTTCGATCGATCGATCGACCTCTACTGATTTTTGGCAATTGTTTTCCTTTAAGGTTTAATGAAAATTCCAAAGCCGATATTGATTCTTAGGGTGATTAATATAATATTGTGGGACTTAGTTAAGGTCAGTAGGGTCTTAGTTATTGCCGAAAAATGTTATAACTTATGGGATTAAGCGTTATAATTACGAATGGTTACCGAGTGAGGACGGTTTGAGATCTTTCGATTTTGGGACTGAAAGTGGAATGAAAGATAATTTAAAGGATTTTATATTTGCTAAGATAACCTTAGGAACAAATGGGGGACCTAGTATTCCCTTGGGATAGGTATAGGTACCCTAATCCGTATGACGAGACTTGTCGTGTTAAATAAATATTACGTAGAATATCCGGAACGTAAATATTGTGGGTGAGACTTAATAAATTGGGGAGGAGTATACCTATATTGAAATTGTATATATACTGGTTGTGTGATTTTCTAGTATATGGATTATTGTGTGTATAACACACCTACCATACTTGCTATCACGGGAGGTCGTTCGTAAAAGGATAGTCTGGTCTCGATGTGACCTTCGGGGGGACTTTAGATTGATACCTCAGAACATAGGACTTGGAAGGGCTTATCGCTGAATGGATAAGTCTGCTGACCTTGGGAGCGTAGGTATGTGCGTGACCCATGGGTATGTGAACTATGTTCGCCTCCACTATGTGTGATTTGTATTGAAACGGTTCCTGAGTGATTCGGAACTTGTGATCCTCACGTACGTGATGTACCGGGATTCGATAGCAGAGTATGAGGGCATCGTAGGTTTTATCCTTGTGGGGTGCCTGATTTGTATATGAGATATTATACTGGTGTATATACATATACTTGTGATAGTTCTGTTGTGTTGCTTAGTAGATGTGAATAACTAAGATATTTGAATGGGCTAAGAATGTGAAAAATTTAATTGACACTTGAGATAAGTAATTTAATGAATGTGAATATGGGTTATGAATATAACTTGTTTGGGTGTTACGAGTAGATACCCTATGTTAAGATGCGATAGCAAGAGTGGTACAGACTAGTTAGTTAGCGGCATAACTAGGATGGGTTAAGGGTATACGTTAGGCGTGCACATTAGTTGAGAGGCGAGAAACTCATGTGAGAGTACGCAACTAACATGTTTATTATATGTGTTGTTTAATATTGTGATTTAAACACATGCAGTTTTAAAATATTTTCACCTCGGCTCTGACCCGTTTGCTTTCAAATCTATTTTCTTGTAAAACCTTTTAGGTGCCCAGCCACAGGGACGCCAAGCATAGGAGTTCCATTACATTGACGTGGTGTAGCTGTTGTGGAAGTTACAGGATCTCGGTATTAGACGCCTCTTCATTCTACATTTGATTCTATTCAGGATCATTCATCAGTTAGGGCATGTCGCCCATTTCATTTAGAGATATCGTTCTCAGACTTTCAGTTTTATTTCAGTGTTGGATTTATTTATTTATTCAGGCTTTGTATTGGGATTTATTTAGTATTTGGATTATTTGGATTATTCAGGGGAGTATTACTCCAGACTCATTTTACTTATTCCCTTACTATTCTATTGTGAATGTGGTATATTTAGCTTATAATTTAATTGGTTGCATGTTCATTTAATTTCATCATAAAAATTTGGCATCTCTCTATTTAAATATTAGGTGGCTAGTAATTAAATGTTTTCGAAAGTGATGCTAAGACTGAACCAACTTTATATTCTGTATTAATCTAATAAAGGAGTAGCTACCCGGTATTTAATTAGTCGGGGTGTCACAGGTGGTATCAGAGCATCAGGTTCTAGTGCTTGAGGATCTGTGCGTAGCTTTCTAGTGTCACAGGTTATTAACACCAAGAATAATTAAGACAGAAAGCAAGCACATAATAGCCTGTGTAAAGAGTGCAGAGCAAAAGAGGAACCTGAGACATTGGTAATCTCAATTAAAATATACCTCAAAGTAAATATTCGTATTGAATAAAAATCATTACAGTAATCAATGGAAAATAAAGTAGTAGAATACAAGTTCCGAGTAAATAAATTCACACCGAACATGACACGAACCGAGAGGTAAAAGCTTGGGGAGTGAAAGATGGTCCCCTCCGTGTTTCACGCGGTCTGGAACACCCTTATAACACAAAGTACTAAATTAGCCCTCAGTCATCCTAATAACTACAACTAAAATGGAAAATAACAAAAAGAAAATTACAATATTAAGAATAAGAAAATGTTGAAAATGCCGCAAACGCGATTCACATCACAATCTCCACAACCGTTTATGGTCACATCACAATCTCCACAACAATTTATGGTTACATCACAATCTCCACAACCATTTATGGTTCAAAGACGCAGTTTCGACCATAAGCTCAGCTGCCCGGTTTTTGTTTCAATATAAATTTTTATTTGATATCATGCAAGATGGCCAAAAAAATCTCAAACTATTACAGAATGACTATAAATAAATAAATAAACAATTTGGATCAATTGATAATATTGCACATGATTACATGCTAAGTCATAAACAAAATAATAGTCTACTATTTTTTGGTAGAATTAGTCATGTAATATAGATTTAAATTTTAAAATCGGTAACTTCTAAAATACAAATCATGTAAAATAAAAATAAACATATATATATATATATATATATATATATATATATATATATATATATATTGAGTCTCAATGGAATGTTTTCCCCCTTGTTTCACGCTAAAACATTATAAAAAAAATAGGTGTATTTATCATATACAAATATTTGTACTTTATACATCAGTTTGTATACATAAAAAGATATTTTTATTGGTGTGTCCTTTGTGTCTGTGATGTAAACAACACACAATAATAATCACAGCACAAACAAAGTGAAACAAGCACTCAATATTATTCAACCATCTTCAATGGGGCCATTACATCTGATGTGTAGTTGAACTAAACTACACAACAATAACATTGAATAAAGCAACTCTCCCTCTCTAATTATCATACGTCTCAAAAGTAATAGTAATTACATATTCCTCTTTTGAGCAAGTTCCTTAACTACTTTTCGATTATTTTCTTCCACCAATTATTTGAGTTTCTTCGTATCGTATGGCTTGCGAATTTTAGGGGGAATGATTGAAAGAAAAAAAAACTACACAACAACAACAATGAGCGAACCTGCTCTGAAACCAATTTGATGTAAACAACACACACGCACCAATAATAATCACAACATAACCAAAGTGAAAGTAGCTCTCAATAAAATTCAATCATCTTCGATGAGGTCATTACATCAATATATATGTATGTTCAAAAAGAAGCAAAGGAGAAAAATGACAAAGAGACAAAAGTTATTACTATGTGATACTAATAACAACAACTCAAAAAAAGTATTTACCCAATTATTTGGTGTCAGCTACCTATAAAGCACGAATACTCTCGGGAGGTCGCGAATTTTTGTTGGACACGTATAGGATATGGGATACGTTAGGATACGCTAGAATACGCGAATCCTAGAGTATCCTAATTTTTATTTATTTGTTAAATGGCTGGGATACGCTGGGGATACGTTAGGATACGTTTTTTATTTTTTTATTTTTTAGTCGTGTTTTTTTTTTAACTGTGTTTTTTTCATTCTTTAATTATTTTTCTTCCTTTACTATGCTTTTTTAACTGTGTTGTTTGTTTTTCATTCTTTGCTTGTGCTGTATTGTTTTCTGATTTTTTTCCTAACTTTTTTTATGTTTTCATTCTTTTTTTTATCTATGTTGTTTTTAACTGTATTGTTTTCTTTAACTGTTTTCACTCTTAGCTGTGTTATTTTTAACCTTTGCATCTTACTGTTTGAATCCTTTTTTATGGTACTTGATGATGTGGTTGACGGAGATGATAATGCCGTTGATATTGGATCTACTTAGTGATTGAGATACTATGAAGCCGGGATGCTCTCGGGAGGCTTCTCTCTATCTTATTTTATGCTAAGGATATTATCTTTATTTTTGTCTTATGTTTTTGTTGGAACAACCTTTTATGTTAATGATGTTTTATTGTAATGGTGTTTGTTTAGTGACAACAATCATCATATTTGAGCACTTTAATATAATGGTGTTTAATGCTTTAGTTTCATTTTATCAAGTTTATCATTAATATATATAAAATAAATAATAAATATTTAACGTATCCTAGCGTATCCGTATCCTACATTTTGAAAAAAATCACGTATCCGTATCCCGAATCGAGTCGTATCCCGTATTACGTGTCGAGTCCGTGCTTCTTAGTTGGCTACATGGATTATATTTTTCCATTCTTCTTTATTCAGCGCAATATTCTAGTGCGTATATTCATAGGATTCATGTTCATAAGGATCTGGCAAAGTTTTACGATAGTTGTCAAAGTTTTATGTTGGTTGTCAGCTACTTATCTTAACCCTCTTCCTTCATCCGGGTTTGGAACTGCCATGCATAAAATAAGATATAAGAAATTAAGCATAACACAGGCGGAATTTATGGGACACTAATACCAACAAGGACAAAAAAGACAAATAACGCATATACCCCTTATTTACATTAATCTGTGTCGTGTTGCGTTGATGTCCCATGTCCGTTTTCACACTTCATAATGACCAACCAAAGAAACCCCTAAACGTGGTTAAAAATTTAGAGATTTTTAGAGAATATCGTACAAAATCATCGTAAGTTAAACATTCACGTAAATCGTTCCGTTTAGTTATCAAAAAAGAAAACATGCAAGAAGGAAACTCAACCCCACTCCCATCCCCTTCCTAACTGTAGGCTTTCTCTCTTTAAGGAAAAAATGTATACACACACACACATGCATATATGGGGTGGTGCTAAAGGCACAACCAAAATTTATACTGGGCACCATTGCATGATTTAAATGATTGTAAATTGTGTTTAAAAATGTTGTGCAGTGGTGCCGAGTATAAATTTTGGTGGTGCCTTTAGCACCACCCATATATATATATGTTTTAGTAAGAAACTAGACCAGTATATTTTTATAGTATATTTTTATACACCAGGAACCCACAATTCGAATAACAAGAAACCAATAATCGGAGCGTGAAGGAAGAAGATATGCAACAATCAAAGGAAGGGGTAAAGCTTACGGTTGGCTTCAATTATTCGACATTTTAGTGATTGCAAGAGCCGTTGAATTTCAAAGCGACAGTCCAAGTCAACAAACATTACTAAACGCTCCAAGCCTCCATAATGTACACCTTTCCAGTCCTTAGGAAGAATGCAGCTGATCGCAGCCTAAAAATGAAACAGAACAAACATTTTTTTGTTATTTGTAATATGATGTTAATTATCATATACTTTATTAATAGAGGTCTTTGGGCTAAAGCTCTTCGACGGATTATAAATACACAAAAAAAAATACAAACAATTGTATTAAAATTTAGTGCATATAAAATAAAAATACAAAAATACCCTTTCACACACCAAAACTATTGCCTATCCCAAATCGCTCAACATAAAATCTCACTCTCTACATCACCACGGGCACCTCCTCCATCATCGCTGCCAATATCATGTCAGTAACGACCTCTCCTCTTCATTTTAATTGGTCTAAGATAGTACACTATCAGATTTTTGGGCATCTTTTGCCACCTTTATTTTCTGTAGTAGGTAAGACAAAATCAAAGTTGTTTTCTTCAGTGAGAAAGTTAGATATTTACTAGAACTTGAGGCCATTATGCTTTGAGTTAGAGAATAATTCAATACTCCACGTTCAATTGAAAAATAACTAAAGCCAACATATCAATTGGTCGATTATTACAACTGGAGTAATTTTCCCAGAAACTTCAATTAGGAACGACTAAGGTGTGACCCATTTTAAGTGGACGAGTTGTGTGGGTATTGGGGGTGGGTGAGTTTGAAGCATATAAAGATGAAGAATATGGATGTTTAGCTACAAGGATAAAAAGTCGTACCGGTGCACAAGGCTTTGCTTAACTTCAGGGCCTAGGAGAGGCGGATGTCGGCTGGCCTTACCCCCATATATGGAGTCTGGAGAGGCTGCTCCCATGTCTCGAACCCGAGACCACCTAAAATATAGATGAAAAGCTAGGAGGTGTGATGTGGGATATTTTTGGAAGACAGTTAAAAAGTGGGGATATTTAGAAAATGCCGAGTCTGTGTAACTGGCAGTTATTAAGGGCCACGCGTAATTTACAACTGAACACCACAGAAAAGAGTGAGACTTTTTGCTAAAATCACACACAAATTATAGTGATTCTAGTTAGAAAGAGAGAATGTGGACGAGGCCTGCAAAATATTAGGAGTCACGGGAATAACAGTGTATTGTTAGCAGCGTGTAAGCAGGAGTCCACTATGAGAGGGAGCCAATTCATCGTGGAGAATGGCAAGGAATTAGTGGGTAGTTGAGTTGCGCGTGTAACATTATATAAGCTGCTCTACTTATGGGAATAAATCACAGATTTGAAAACAAAAAAATTGTGCTGTTCACTCCTACGCTACCCTAAAGGAATTCCTTTGTGATATATACCTACCTGAGTGGACTCTTGTTGAGGTACATTTCTATCTGAAAAGGAACTCAATCCACTATTGTGTGGGAATATCTCACTTGGAATGAGAGCCAATGGTAGGGACAAACAAATTCTTGGGGGATAAGCTTTAGGCGAAGAAGAAAATTCAAAATGTCCAAGATCAATATAAATATATTGCGTGTCACCAATACTTGTGACTTCAGAACGATTAAAGGCATTGATGCGCTAGGAAAAAATTGAGAAGTGAGAAAATTTACTTATAAGATCAACATCCACGAGAGAGACATATGCTACTGTTCGAGACAAACTACTTGGTTTTGTTAGTGGGGAAGCAACAAAGCCATTCGTCGAGAAACTTGGTCCAGAAATATAGAAAAATGTTAAAGATATGGGTGCATTTGTGGATCATTACAAGCCCATGGAAGTGGGCGGGCCATCACCCACCTAAATGGGTGCTGAAGAGGATACTCAGAGAAATTTTGTACTGCACAATATAAAAGGTATCTTGAGGGACAAGGTTCCTCTCGAAAGAGGAACATATGTTTGGCCATGTAGACATGCAATGGTAAGTGAGTCTCACTGTACCAAACGAAGCAATCATGCAGCTGCAGCCATAAAACCCAAGATCTAATGATTAGATAATGGATTGAATTTTGTCCACGCATCATATATGCGAATATATCTCCTATATTTTTGTACTTTCAGGTTTTTGTTGGTTTGAAACCATAAAAGACTTTGAATGGTGAAATAAGCCCGTACGCAACAACACACATTCGGAGTGTGGTCACTGAATCCCTTTCTAGAAGCATGAACACCCAAATTCAAAGAAAAGAACTGAACAAGAGAACTCTCTATCTTTCTCTATCTCCACCCAATTGAGTAACAAAGGCTAATGCTAAAATCCCTAAATTTCTTCATCAATTATGCCCAAAGAGTTGTCTGGTACACTATTTACAGTCTTCAAAGGCGCACCTAGGTCCCAGGTTCACTATGGCACAAACGTTGTCCTTCTTAGGCATACTCGTGAATTTTTCTCTACAAATTCCAAACAGACCAACTGATACGATAATTTAAATTATTTTTAATCAAAACCGCAG
Source organism: Sambucus nigra (assembly GCA_949130495.1). NCBI lineage: Eukaryota > Viridiplantae > Streptophyta > Magnoliopsida > Dipsacales > Adoxaceae > Sambucus > Sambucus nigra. Next base: position 432,329,359 of record OX422211.1, on the reverse strand, counting down.
GCATTGGACCACTCCTGTCCCAAAGCTGGCCAAAGTCAAAGCTTAAGAAGCCTTAATACCTAATAATATTTTCTTTTACTACTGGAAATAAAAGATCCTTTCTCTTCTTCATTACAAAAATAATATAAGCAAAGGAGACCCCCAAAAAAACTACAACTGTGCAGTAATTAGACCAATTAATATGTTGACTTCGATTGTCTTTTGACAGTTATAATGTTGGATAATTTGTGTGATGTGAATTGCTTTAACTTTTTGTGAATGGTGTTTTAAACATATCTTATTCTCTCTCTTTATAACCATGTAGAAATGCGAGTCATAATATATATTATCAATTTAGATGAGAACACCACTTCATTTTAACAAATATAAAGTAAACTTTACATATTTGTACATCTTGTACTATGTGTGGCATACTTTGATCGGGCTTCGGTAACAGCTTGCATCTTACACCTTACTCATAGTCTTTGTTGAGACCTTGGCACCTTGTGCCTTGTAACCATGATTATCACATTCATCTACCATACTATTCTCCACTTCAGAGATCCGTTATTTTTTTTCAATCCATACATCCCACACAGTAGCACAACATATCTCCAAAGCTTCTTACATCTTTTCTTGTTAACAAGATATGTGAAATCCACCTCGTTAAGCATCCTTGCACATTCTAAGTGTAGAGAGGTCCTCGAGTAATTTAAAGTTACCAGTATAATCTTGTTTTTATTGCAGATTAAATTTGGGGGTTGCCTTGGTCGAGCAAGCTGACTACCAAATACCAAAGCAGTCTATGGGATTTCTTAAGGGTTTTGAATTGGACGCTGAGTAGTAACACTTTTAATACTTGTTGAGGAAGTTAATTCAACCACTTCAATGATAAGAGATACAGAGAGTAAGACGTAGGAGGGAGCCCAAGTCCCTCTAAGGTAGAAAACCATATTTTACGAAATTGTGTTTGTTGTCACCGTTCAATGGTTTGGGGGCACTTTGTCGAGTTTTTTATATCAGGGATGATTTGAAAAACCACGGTTGTAGTTATAGTTCAAAGCGGTTTAATGTAATTACCCTTAATTTCATTCATAATTCTATAAATTAAAAAAATAGCATTCATCCCATTAAAGAACTATAATCGCACTCTAGTCGTACCTCAATGTTATAATTTGAGCTCCTTATTGTTACTATTTCAATGAAAAAGCAAAATGTGACACGACACAAAGTTATTGGTTAATGGATTGACTCATAATGATTTCGGGACACATAATTGACTCACCCGACATGATAGTTAATGAATGGATTTGGTGCTACTCCATTCACGTGTTAAAAAACATTAAGACCCGTTAATTTAAGTAATGTATATCCATTAGTTTTAAATAGTTTAGTGTTAAATTTCTTATAAATAATTATACTAAATAAAAGTTCTACTAAGGTCTAATTGAGTTCCTTCTGCGATTCAAAATCCGTTTGGTTGCGCAAATTGTTAAATTATCTAAATTGATTCATTGTGAATTAGTGAATAGCAAATGAGTGGATTTGAAATGAGTTTAAATCCAATTTTACGCAATGTTTGGTAATCTTAAATTGATGTTAAGGTTCAATCATAAAAAAGGCTAAAACAAATGAAAATTGAGAGAGAGAGAGAGAGAGAGAGAGGGGGGTGAACATGCATATGTGAAATGCTCATATTTCAAATGTATGTATTTCACTTTTTTTTTAATTTTACACGGGAGTTAAAATAGGTTAATTAATGAATCATTAATAAAACCAAATACAATTAATGGACCAATTTGTAAATTGGGAAATTTATAACTTTGGGCCAACCAAACGGAGACTTAATGAACATCAATATATAATAAGATAATGTGCAATGTTTGAAATAAAAAAAATTCTCCCAAACCCAAATGGGAATGGAATGCGATAAAAACCGACACGAACACAAGTCTAATACGCAACCCGGTATGGAAGTGTGTGTGTGTATATATATATATAAATGTATTAAGATATGGGTTTTGGCTGAGGGAGATGAGCCTAGAATCTCAACGACGTTGTCGACCCGAAGAGGGACCCTATGAAGGAAGAAGCAATAATGGTCTCTCTGTTAAAACCCTAAACACCATTTCTTTTGCACTCTCATCTCCTTCTATCCATCCTTAAGCCATTAATTAAAGGTGTGTATATCATACATAGTGTGTAATATAATACATATACCATAGTGATTATATATATTGGTGGCTTTGATTAGTGTATATATTATTATATAGTGTCTAATATAATATGTATACCATAGTGATTACTTAGAATATTATTATATTTCAATTAATGTGTTTTTAATCCTTGCTTTTATGAGCTAATATAGAATGCCAAGACAACAAATCCGACGTACGATCATTGCTCCCAAGTTGTTGAAAGGAGAAATATAAGGTTGAGATTGCAATGTAATTATTGTGGTAGTTATCACTGGGGAGGAACAATTAGAAAACTCTAGCTTTTGAAATTATTTCATGAAATATGATATCATGAACAATTGAATATATTTTGGATTGGCTGATAGTTTAGACATTATTTAATACTTAATTGCATATAATCTGTGTCGATTTGTCTTTTGTATTATTTTTAGACACCACATGGACATATATTAATGTATATAAATTATTTATATAATTATTGAAAATCAAGGTGTGCGATACGATACGATACGATAAGCATTTTTTAGAAATACGGCTCTGATACACATTTTGATAACCTTGGTTACTAATATAATCTTGCAGATTAAACTAGGGAATTGCCTTGGACCTGATCGAGCAAGCATGGCTCAAGAGACCAGTGAGTCTACCAAAATAGTCTATGAGATTCTTAAGGGTTTCAACTTGGAGGTCGAGTAATTAGACTTGTTAGACTTGTTGAGGAAGTAAACTCAACCGCTTCAATGATAAGACATAATGAGAGTAGGACCTACGAGGGAGCCCAAGTCCCTCTAAGGTAAGAAACCATATAGTACTTAGGCACGAGTCCATTTACACATTTGATGAGTGACCGAAGAGTCACTTGCCAACGCACACCATATTGCGAGAAACCCCTTAAGTTACTCGCACAAGCCCACGCACAATAACTTCATAATACCAAAGTAGTTAACGAGTGACTTAACAAGTAACTTGACGGCAATATTCCATTTCACAAGATATTTTGCTCCGTTCACTGACAACAACGTGTGGGGACAAACTGTCCCATGTCATTTATTAAACCTGAAACATAACATAGCATTTATTATACGTAACACAACACGCCCTCTTAAATCTGCCTATAAATAGAGCTTCACTTGCACATTGAAGAGGTAGACTTCAAGAGTTAATATGTTGCAGAAATACACGATAAAGAATAATAACCGCCATTAACACATAAACAACCTCTCAACTTGCTTTTTCTCTCCTCATGGAATTGCTTATTACTTCGACGTCAAAGTTATAACCTTTAAATCCTACGGAAGCTATATTTATTATTATAAGAGAAGTTTATATGTATTCATTTGTATTATAAGATTTACTATTGAGATTGTTGTACTTTCTACTGCAAGTTCAACCTATTGTAACTCAAGTGTATTTATTGCAAGCATCAAGTTAGTTTGGTCTTTGAAAAGTCTTTCATTAGCACGGGTCACACACCTCCTCATTTCATGATATTCATAGACCCTGGTATCACTACTCTACCCTGCTACACTAAGAACCGTACCAACCACCCCGAACTAGCTAAAAATCCTATTCAAAAGCACCAGGTAAAAGGATACATCACAAAAATATCCCACTCTTTCAGCAAAAAGCACACTCTTAAGGAGATAATCAACAATTGGCTCCTATTTTTTACCATATCACAAGTATTAACTGTCTTACGCATTACCAACCATGCTAATACTTTAATTTAGAAGGAGTTTGCACCTTTCAAATAAATTTATGTGGTTCAAGCTGAGGGGAGTTGTAAATTCAATTATATGTTACCGACATATTGTATGATAGGCGTATACCTTTAAAGTTAAACGAGAAATTTTACAAGACGGCCATTAGACCTGCCATGTTATATGGGACAGAGTGTTGGTCAACCAAAAAGCAAAATGTGCAGAAAATAAGTGTTGCGAAGATGTGAATGCTAAAATGGATTTATGGTAAACTCGAAAGGATAAAATTAGAAATGAACAAATTCGTGAAACGGTAAAAGTAGCTCTCCTATAGAAGATAAATTGAGAGAAAATCGACTCAGATGATTTGAACACGTCAAGCGTAGACCAATGTTTTAAAAGGCGCGAGGCGGAGTTGAGGCGATTCGTCTTTGTGAGGCGAGGCATAAGCCTCAAGGCGGACCGAGGCGTAAGCGTCAATTTTTTCCAAAAAAAATCATTAAGAATGATATATTAAGAATGATATAAAAATAATAATTAAATAAGGAACAAAGTATGTATCATATCTATCATGCAAATAAAATGTGTAAAGTCGATCCGATAACACAATATAAATAATAACACCATCATATCATCATCATAAGACATATTCTACCGTTAAAACAAAAGAAACTCATAATTAAAACCATAATCCTCAAAGGACAAGATAGTCATCATCACCATCATCAAACCACAACAAAAAACAATGCATCTAGCAATGGATAATCAAATCGTCACTATATAGTAAGTAGTAAATCATCGGTATCCAATGGTCGAGAAAATAGATAATATGCTTCATCTCCACCCTCATCCCCATCATCATCGCTTAAAGGATCATCCATGGAATTTTAAAAAAAAAAAAGAACTCGACTTTCAAAAACTAAAGAAAACATGAAAAAAAATAGAGAGATCAAGAAGAAGTTTTGAATGTTGAAAAGGAAGAAGGAAGAAATATTACCAGTTGATTGAGGCCGGAAGAATGAAATTTGATCTCCGGTGGAAGAAAGAAATTTAGTCTCTGGTTAGGACTTGCAGAAGAGTGAGGGAAGTTTATGTGGTGAGACGGATTTAGGTCGTACAGTAAGTATATTTAGTTTCCTGTTGTTTCTTTCGCGTGACTTTTGCAAGCCTCAACACTAAAGAAATTTGACCCTATTTGACCATACAATTAGTGAGGCGTAAGCCTCAACCACCTCAAGACCGAACGCACCAAGGCATAAGCCTCAACCAAATGCCCAAAGGTGTAAGCCTCAAGGCTTCTTCCTCCCGCCTCGCCTCGAGTCGGAAACTCAAGGCGAGTCTCACCACGCCTTTTAAAACATTGGCGTGAACAAATGGATGCCCCCGTAAGGAAGAGTGATTAAGCTAGTATTGATGGTAACGCCAGGGGTAAAGGTATGCCTAAACTGACTTGGTGGGATATTGTAAAAAAGCACATGATATCACGTGATTTAACCAAAGATATTGCACTGAACAAAATGGAATGAAAAAATAGAAGGATCAATTAACAAAAAGTCCCTCAAACATTTTTTAATACACATTTAGTCCAAGTCTTTTTATTTTGTTCCAAAAAGTCCCTGAAACACCCATTTAACCAATATTTTGTTATTTTTAAAGGTCCGCGCTAACGGCACGCATTGAGTGTTTTTATGTGGTAAGGGACTTTTTGGGTCAAAATAAAAAGGCTTGGACTAGACGTGTATTAAAAAGGATCAAATACCAAAAAGTCCCTCAAATATTTTTTAATACACATTTAGTCCAAGCCTTTTATTTTGTACCAAAAAGTCTCTTATTCTCTTATTTTTAAAGGTCCGCGCCAGCGGCATGGTAAAACTTTTTTGGCATGGTGAAGGACTCTTTGGTGCAAAATAAAAAGGGTTGGACTAAACGTGTATTAAAAAAAGTTCGAGGGACTATTTGGTATATGCCCCTATTAAAAAATGTTTGGGAGACTATTTGGTATATGCCCAAAAATAGAATTCATGTTGCCGACCCCAAATAATTGGGAGAAGGCTTTATTGAGATTAGGGATGGCAATTCGTGTTTTTGGACCGTGTTTCGGGCCGACATGACACGACACGAAATCGTGTTTTTTAGGTTGACACGAACACGACCCAAATAAACACGACACGATAACCCGAATAAAAACACAATTAACACGACTAGACGCGATAACACGATTAACACGAGTCATAATTTTGATACGAACACGACACGATTTCGTGTAAAAAAAACTCGACACGAACATGACATATCGTGTCGATTTCAGGTCCTTATGTGTCGTGTTTTCGTGTCGTTTCTAAAATTGACACCCATAATTGAGACGAGTAGATAATGGTCCCAAATAAAAATGTAACACGATAAAAAACGAGAGGAACACAACTCTACTATACATTATGTGTATGTGTGTGTGTAGACTATTTACCTGTATTAAGATTTGGGTTTTGGCTGAGGGAGATGGGCCTACAATCTCAACGACATTGCCAACGCGGAGAGGGACCCTGTGAAGGGGAGAAAGAAGCAATAATGGTCTCTCCGTTAAAACCCTAACCAGCATTTCTTTTGCACTCTCATCTCCTTTTATCCATCCTTCAGCCATTAATTAATAACCTGCAGTAATGAAGATAATTGCATCTCAATTAAAGTGAAAATATGTTATTCAAACTTGTTAAAATGAGCAGGACTTCCAATAAATTAAACACATGAAAGTGCCAACGGAAAATCACCAATAAAGAAAAAACTAATGGATGGATCGGCACTAATAAAGAAGATGAATGTATGACAGTGAGAAACCGAGTTCAAAATGTTTTCAACATACCTCGAGGTAGATAAAAGAAACCGAGTTCAAATTGTTTTCAACATACTTAAAATAATAAAATTTACAAAATGTATATATATATTAATAATGCTCTTGTGTGGAGCAGTCCATATTTTAAGAGTGCAGACTGAACATGTGTCACCTGACGGTGCGCCTAAAACTTATCGGTCAAATTATAGACATTATCTTTCTCTTTTCTCGGCTCACCGCCAGGGACACATGTCCGCTCTGCACTCTTAAAATATTGACTGGTCCGCATAAGAGCATGACTATATATATAATATAATGCTCTTATGCGGACTTTCCCGCATTTTAACAATGTGGACCGAACATGAGTCGTCTGGCGGTGACCCTATAAATTATCAGCTAAATTATAGGGACACTCTCTCTTTTTTCTTGGTTCACCGCCAGGTGACACATGTCCAGTCCGCACTGTTAAAATGTGGACTAGTCCGCATAAGAGAGGGACTGTATATATATATATATATATATATATATATATAGTGAGAGTCTCCCGTACATACCAAACGGTACATGTTAACGGTGCATACCAATTTTTTAAAATAGTAAAAAAATTATTTTTTGGCTGAATTGTTTTGTATGATGTTTAAACATTTCAATAGACCCATATAAAAAAAATCAACTCAAAATAATATTTTTTGCTATTTTAAAAAAATTTGGTCAAACTTTCGCAGCTTTTAAAGCACTTTAAAAATTGCAAAAGTTTGACCGATTTTTTTAAAATAGCAAAAAAACTTTTTTTCCCTGATTTTTTTTATATGACTCCCCCAAAATGTTTAAATACCATATAAAAAAAATCAACTCAAAATCATTTATAAAATGGGTCCGCGCCAGCTGTATGCACCGTTGGTATGTACAGGAGTCTCTCTCTCTCTCTCTCTCTCTCTATATATATATATATATATATATATATATATATATTCTCTTAAACGGACTTCCTTAAAGAAAGGATTAACGGACTTTTGTCCTTATCCGATTGTGGTCCCCTCGTGGTTTCTAAGACATTTTGTTATTTTCTTTAGATGGTCCCCCTCTTGTCTTATATTAAAACCTTAATTTAAAACTATATATTTAAAAGATTTATAGTTTATACTCAAATTGGTATCAAGACCTTAAAGATTTTAGAACTCACCAAATTCCGATCAAAACCCTAATTCTGGTATCAGAGCCATAAGACGCTCCTTGTAGACTTATAGTAAAAAGACTTTAATGCCCTTGGGATTTATCCCTCACATTTACAAAGATATTTTTGGAACCAACCCAAACTACTATCACATACTCATAACTGATTTAGACTCAGAAGGTTGTTTAACCTCTCATATAGACCAGTGAAACACGCAGATAGTAGACAAGTCATTGCCAGTGTTATTAATAACATAATACACCAAAATAAGTGTATACTCCTTATATTAAGACAATTAATAAAAGACACCCAAACCCTAGAATCAGAGATAAAAAAAAATATCTCTAACGGATTACTATAAATAGATAACCAAATCACAATAGACCTTGTACAAGTATTACAAGAAATAAATATTAAGACTAATCATATAAAAGTTCTTAACAAAGACATTTTAAAAATTAAAACTTTAACTAAAAATCAAGACGGTGGCTAAATTAAACTTACTAAAGAACAAGATAAGCTTATCCATAGATTAGATAGTTATCTTCCTAATGGAGATAGTTAGATCAGACTGGAATGAGGTACCAAGAGACCTCTCCATTCATAACTTAGCAGATTTTTACTAAAAAATTTTAGAAAAGATAAATGATGATAGATTTTATTATAAGATAAACGAAAATGAGATTTCTAACGCTGCTAAAGCAACTAGACTCATTTTAGAAAGATTAAATTTAATCTCCACATCCATAGCAGCTACCCAAGACAATAGCTTTGTTAAAAACTTACACTTAGATTTAAAAGCTAAGACAAAAGGATTAACTACCTTCTACACAGACTTTGTTAAATTTCAACAAAATTTAGCAAATTATCTTAATAACATGGAAAGACATAACCTATCAAAAATGGATAGTATTATTAATGAACTTAGACTACACATGGCCCAAGTAGAAGGAAAATACGAAGAAATTATGAAGGGAATTAAGTTTATATATAATAAACCTTCCCAAGCAGAATTAGACTCTCCGTTTATTTTAATTCGTTTAGATAAAATAGAAAAAACTGTAGAAACCATAGAAGCTAGGATGGCACACGAATTTGTGCATAAACAAGAAAAAGAAGATGAGGTAAAAGACTATATTAATAACATCGTTAATTCTCTTATTAATACGCTTGTTAAAAATAATGAAGATATTAACAATAATGCTAGAAAAGAGAATTAGTGTAATACCCCGTATTTTTGTGGTTTCTAAATTTAGGAATGTATTTAATTTAATGGAGATAAATTAATTTAATATTAATTCGGAATTTTTTTTATTATTTACTAGCGTGACGAGAGTTAGTAATTATGGAAATTTTGTCGAATATTACTAAATGAGTAAACTAATGTATAAGATTGATTTTATAAGAATTGTCACGAGCGAATAAAATGACAATTATGAAAATTTAAGTCGGGACGCGCCTGTGTCGTGTCAGGACTAAATTATGATTATTAAAAGTGAATAAATTATAAGTCACTCGTATGATCGTTTTGAGTGAGCCAATGTGTCCGGAAGGTTTGAGATAGTCAAAATAACGTACCCCGGGGTTTAGTTTGGGTCTCGGGGCGTTTTTAGGCCTAATTAGCATCCCGGGAGGGTGTTTTGGACATTTCATGTTTTTGGGTGATTAAACCCACGAATTTACCAAGGATATATCAGATGTTAGGGGTTGTCATCTATGGTTAACATAAGCAAAACCAAAGAATGGCCATTGGAGAAGAAGTGGAGAAGCTTTCCAAGGAGTTCTAGGCCAAAAACTCTGCCGTTTGCACCGCCGTCACCGCCAAATTGTAGATCGCGCGACGAGGAACACAACCACACCACTTTCTTCCACAAATCAGAAACAAAATTTCCAGGCAAGTATCTATCTTGCTTTATTTTTAGTTAATGCCTCGATTATGTTAGTCTAGGGTTGCTTAGAACTAGATCCATAAAAGAAAGTGTAATTTGGAGACTATAATTCACATGTTGTAGAGGTAATAATCATATCCTGGACATTTAATTCACATTTAGAGGATACACCACGAATTCTCATTGATTTAGAAGTAGAAAATATGGAAAGGAATTTGAAGAATTGAAATTTAAGTAAAATATTAGGGTTCTTGAAGTTTATGTAGATTTTACCCATTTAAATCGTTATACTTAATGACAACCCACATGTTTTACGTAGAAAATTATGTATTCGGGTATATAGTGCTTGTAGTATCATTTGTTGGGAGTTTGGGAGTTAAATATGATGATTTGGTTGAGTTTGGAGAAGGATTCCCGTAGCTGGGTTTCTGCAGTTTCGCCATAACTGCTTGATCGATCGATCGATGATCGATCGATCGACCCCCTTATATCAATCTATCGACCCCTCCTGGAAAACTGCTTATTTCTCTTATTATGGTTTATTCCGATTAAAATGCGTAGCAACCCTTGGGTATTGTTGTTAGAACATTTTGGGATATAAATAGGACCAATAGGGTTTTGGTATACCCCAATAATGGAGAATTTAATGTAAGATGAAATTAAGGGTTAACGGAGAGTGACCTACACATATGAAATTATGCGAACGTTTAAATCAAAGTTTGAAACTCGTAAGGGAGTTAGACTAGAAGGTACGTGAGAGTACCTACCGAAATCATACTTACGGAGATAGAATACTTCGAGATGAGAAGTAAGTATAAAATAAATTATAAATGAGAATAAAAAGGGATGAGTTCGTTATGCAAGATACTCGGGTAAAGTGTAATAATTATAATTATGGGTCGTGGGTGAACCTAATTTGGAAAATGTGAATAATTATATATATGACTTTGTGACTGTGCATATATTATGTATCTGTGTAAAAATCATACCCGGGCTACTTGCTATCCTGAGGGGGTTCCATGCCGGGACAGTCTTATCTCGATTGAGCCTTTATAGGGGATATTGACTCGTACCCTAAAAGATAGTATTCCTCGATACAGGCTATCTAAAAATGATAGTCAGATGTTCTAAGAGACGTGAGAGTATGTGCTGACCTCTTAGAACTTGGAACTATGATTCGCCTCCAATTTTATGTGTTTTGTGTTAATACAATTGGAGAGTGATTCCGAACTAGTATTTCCCTTAGTTTGTGTGATACGGGGACTTAATAGCAGAGTATGCCAGCACCATAGATCTTATGTGGGTGCCATTAATATATATATGTGTGTGTGTGTGTGTGTGACTAATATATATACGTATAATTATATGGGAACTTTCCACTGTGCGTATAAGTAGATAAGTAATGAATAAATGCTTCAACTTTATTATAAGTGTTCGGGAACTTTATAACGGTAATGAATCGTTTTAAATAATGTGAGAAATCTTGAAGAGAATGATTTCCTAAAGTAAATATCATAACCTCGTTTTTCACATGATAAAACCTTATGGAAAATAAGATGGGGAAATTTATGAGACTTATTAGTATGGTAGGTGTGCACACTAGATGAGAGGTGAGAAATCTCAAGAGAGTGTCGCATACTAACATGGTTGTTGCATTAGCCGGTAAGCATTTTAAATACTTGCTAAAAAAAATTTAAACTATTTTACACTCAGGCTCTGACCCGTTTCCTGTTATCTCTTTTCTCTTGTATATATATATGTATATATTTCAGATGTCCAGCCACAGGGGCGTCTTGCGTAGATTCTTACGACCGGACACGCTGCAGCTTATGTGGGAGTTGCAGGACATTGCCTAGAAGACCTCGATGTTGAATCTACTCTCATTATAGTTCTGATTAGTTAGGGCATGTGTCACCCGTTTCCTTATTCAGTTGGATTTGTCAGAGACTATGTTCATTTACCTTCTGCATTTTTACTCTTTGGGATTTGATTACTGTCATGATGGTTTTCCTTTGTAGTTTTAAAATTGGTATTGGATTATCAGAATGATTAAATTCATGGATGTTTATTTCCAGTCTTAATAATTGTGTGAATCTTAAATTGTTACTTATTAAAGGATTTCATAATTGGATTTAATAAATGGAAAGAATGTTTTAAATGGTTTTGACACTTAGCTTAATTATTTAGGGTGTTTAAATTGAAAAGTTTATTTTGCGACAGCGATGCTAAGAATGAACCAACCGTTCACCTTGATTATAATTTAATAAAGGACTGATCACCCGGTATTTAATTAGGCGGGGTGTCACAATTAGACATTTAATGAAGAAATCCTTGGCAAATAAAAAGACAAAAAAATTATTCAGACTCTTTAGAAAATGATTGAAAAAAGACTTGAATAAAAACAAGTAAACACCTGTAAATTTAGAGAATCCCCTTATGTAGAAACTAAGGAAGGAAAGACCATAACTAGAAGAATCATAAATGGTGGATTAGATAAGGCTTGTAAGATAGTTAGCTCTATCCCAAATATTGGACAGAGTAAATGTATGCTCCAAAGACTTAAGGATTCATCCTCCAATGTTAGAACATGGTGGAAGGAGAGAAATTTCACCAATCCTCACCAATGGAAATAATGTGGTGAAGTTGACTGGAAGATTGTTGAAGATTCCATTTATAATGGACAACTTCCAGTCGTTAGATACATGGACTTGTTTAAAGAAGGTGCAACTCCTAAGACTTCTAATTACAACATGACTTATTATTGTCGGAATCATGTGTTAGACAAATCCTATACTGAGCTGTGACACCCTGCCCAATTAAATATCGGGTGATCAGTCCTTTATAAAATTTATAACAGAATGTTCGGTTGGTTCATTCTTAGGATCACTGTCGAAAACTAAAATCCAATTAATTACCTAACATTTAATTAAGCTAGTGTCAAAACATTGTCCAATTAAACTTGAAACCAATTAAGTCATTTAATTTTTGAACATTTAATTATAAACCATACACAAGAAATGAATACTGGTTGAATCAAATACTGAATAATTAAGACTCGATAAAACCTTCCAGTTCAAAGTCACAAACCAAACCATAATAAATACTCAATCCAACTGAAAAGAACTACAAAGGAAACTGAGAACAACCTCGCTAATGAGAATGGGCGACACATGCCCGAACTGAAATATCTGAACTAGGAACTGAATGAAATGAGAGAAGCGTCGCAACTTTCACAACAGCTGCAGCTCGGCAAACCATCTAAGTATCTAGAATCGGTGTCCTTGTGGCTGGGCACCTGTACTAATATATATATATATATATATATATATATATATATATATATATATATATAGATAGATAGATAGATAGATAGATAGATAGATAGATAGAGAGAGAGAGAGAGAGAGAGAGAGAGAGAGAGAGAGAGAGAGATGCGAGAGATGGGTCAGAGCCCGATGTTTTAAAAATATTTATTAGGAAGTATTTAAAACTGCATTAAAGTAAGTATTATGTGCATATTAGTTATCTAACTCTCGCATGAGATTCTTACCTCTCTTCTATTGTGCACGCTTAATGCATCTTCTAAACCATACTAGCTATGCTACCCAGGCTAACTAGTTCGAAGTCATCATAGCACTATCTACATTCACCAGTAGTATACCCGTATCGCCCATACAATACGCTCACAAGTAGTCTATCCCAGATCATTACCTTTAATATTTATCGTTCGAGTAATTAAATATTTCTTACTAAGATTATTTTATTTATCCTCATTACCATGACTACTAGTTTCGCTTACTAGAAATTCCTCAAATACACACACACACACACACACACACACACACACACACATATATATATATAGTAACCTCATCTCTATACATATATATATCCTGCACCCCGGGGTTAAGACCTATTAGCGCAAATCATAATAATGTATATAACTACATAAAGTCACATCATCTCTATACATATGTATATACTAATCCTGCACCCCCGGGTTAACACCCATTAGTGCCATAACAATTATAATCCTGCACCCTCGGGTTAACACCCATTATTGCACCTAAAATATAATAATCCAGCATCCCCGGGTTAACACCCATTAGTGCGCGTAACAATAATAATCCAGCACCCCCGATTTATCACTCATTAGTGCGCCTAACAATAATAATCCAGCACCACCGGGTTACCCCCCATTAGTGCTCCTAACAATAATAATCCTGCATCCCCGGGTTAACACCCATTAATGCACCTAACAATAATAATCTTACACCCCTGAGTTAACACTCATTAGTGCAATATAATAATCATAGGCATACACACATCCTATTAAAATCCATGGGTCTTGAAACAATTTTTGCATTTCCTTGTTTCTGCTTATTTGTTCAATGTAGTACATGCAGAACACCCCACAGTCAACCCTGAAATTAAAATAAAACAAATATACAAATTAGTATAATGTGGTGAAATTTTTTGAAAAGATACAAATTAGTAATTTTTAGAAATGAAGTTTTTCTTACCCATTATATTGTTTAGGGCATTCATGATCTCTTATTAGGTCAAATTTGAGATCACTTTCCAGCAAGAAATCTACTGTCCTTTTTTCTTGCTCTGTCAATGGATCATCATCCAATGTAAATTCATTTGGTGTACCTTCATCAAACTTCCTCTGAATTTTGAAACCGTTATTTTTCATTGTTTCTGCTTCAGTCTTCAATAGGCACAGTATTTTTTGGAAGACAGAAAACTGTTAAGAAGATAAATATTTAGTATATACAAATAAAAGAGTATATGAAGATTAAAGAGTGAAATGTACACGCATATTTTATTTTTTCATATCACGTGTGTTTTAAAGTATGATGCGTGTACTTTGCCTAATGAGTTAAAAGTACACGCATATGTTATTTTTTCATATCACGTGTATTTTAAAATATGATGCGTGTACTTAGCCTAATGAGTTAAAAGTACACGCATAATATTAAAGTACATGCATATTTTATTTTTATCTTTCACGTGTATTTTAAAATATGATGCGTGTATTTTGCCTAAAGAGTTAAAAGCACACGCATAATATTAAAGTACACATAACTTGTATTGGTTCATTTCACGTGTATTTTAAAATATGATGCGTGTACTTTGATAATCTGGGTAATTATGTGCAACTAATACAAAGTACACGCATTGTATTTAAAATACACATGTATAAATAAGTACAAGTAACATTATTAATTAAGTTTAGGGACTAACCAATTTTTTCGCATCATCGAAGAATATTGTGTTTTTTCATTGTCGTTCGGTCGAAGGGAATCCATGTGGACCACTTTATTTTCTTTTTTGTATATCACGAGTAATGTGAAATGTCCTACACTATGTCTTAGTACAATGAACAAATTATTACAAGTGCCTAAGTATTCAAATAAATCTCTGTATAACTCTCCCTTCTTATTGACTTCATTTGTGCTACAAGCTTCTATTTGAATAAAAATTATAGACATTGTGTTAATAAAAAAAACAGAAATTTGTTTCTCAAAACTTTCGGTTTAATAGTACTTAGCCAACAATAATCAGAAAAAGTGTGTGAGTAGGAGAGCCCTTCCTCTGACAATTTTAACCTCAATACTTCACTAAAGGCAAGTATTATCTGTTTCACACAATATAAAATGGTGAGGAAATAATAATGTTGAAATGTAATGAATGTCTAAAAATGGTGAGGAAATAATAATGTTGAAATGTAATGAATGTCTAATATTTGGACTACATACTTGGCTTGAAATTTCTTGATTGTTGAGGAATTCAACTATATCTTCCCATGGGACATATGAAACCAGCCCTTAGAAAATAAATTCCCTGCATTTTATATAATCAATAAGAATTGTATAATAATAATAACCTTATTTTTTTGCACAAAAAAAAATATAAATTAGCGAAGTGATAAATCATAAAATAATAAACTTTACCCTGGCTCAGCCTTTTGAATAAACTCCTCAATCTTTTTCTTCGAATCTTCATCGAGATATTTGTATACTTCGATTGCTTCAAGCTTGAAGTGAGTTTCCTTCATTTGTTCAGCTATTGTTAGACGGCCTTTTCTCAGCTTTGACTCTTTTTGTTTCTTAATTAGTTCATGCTTTTCGGTTTCGCTGTCAGATTTTCTTTTCTTCTGCCTTCTAGTAAGAGGTTCTTTTGTTTTGGATATTTTGAGGGTGCCCTGAACTTTCTTTGAGGCTAGTTCAATCTTCAAACTCAAAATTTCGTCCATGAGTTGTTTATTAATATTTTCCTGATATATTTAACAAGGAATGTTGGATTGTAAGCATTTTTTGAAACAATGATTCATTTTCTCTTACGTGTATTTTATAAAGTACACGCGTGTATTTTAATACATGCGTGTATTTTATAATATACACGCGTGTATTATAAAATACGTGTACTTTATAAAATTTATAATATACATAAAATTTATCATAAAATTTAGAAAATAAAGCGTGTACTATATATCTATTGTATTTTATAGAAACCTGTTCAGTTTTTTTCAATTCTGATTCTTCAAGCATTTTCTTCAACTCCGAAATTTCGTCATTAAGGATTTTATTATTGTTTTCCTGTTATACAAAAAAATATTACATTATAAGCAATACTTGAATAAAACTGCATTATTTTTAATAAAATAATGCATGTACTCTGCATTATTTCTAATATCAAATAAAACTGCATTAAAAATACTATGAAATAAAACTGCATGTACTTTGGGAAAACTGCGTGTTGTAACACCCCATGATTTTTGAGACTGAGAAATTAAATTTTTGGGAAAATAAAAAATTTAAATAATTGGAGAATTCTAAAATTTGAGAATTGAGGTCCAAAAATAGGGGACGTTTTAAAGTATTCCGGATGATGATTTGAGGGTACCATCGATCCCGGAAGGGTCGAGAAAAGCAAAATGACTGTCATTGGGTTTTATTTCGGCTCCGGAATATTTTTAAGTTAGTTTGACTCGAATTGGAGTAAACGAGTCATTTAAAGTGTATATTAACAATTAAAATTGGGACTTGTGTTTTAAGGTTTAAGAGGCTTACGGGATAAGCCTTCTCACTTAGAGAAAGAGAGAAAGAGAAAGAAAAGAGAAGAGAAGAGAGAAATAAGGAGAAAGGAAAAGAGAGGGAGAAAAGCTTGGAGATTTTCGGCCCAACCGCGACATCGAGGACGATTCAACCTTTACAAATCTGAGGCAAGTGTTTAATCTTGCTAAATATTTATTTATGTTTTTCATTTCATAATTTGTGAGTTAAAGAAATGGATTTTGGGTATTAATATCAAAACCTAGATTTTTGAGTTTAATCTTGAAATCAATGTTTACATATGGGTTTAGATGGGGTAGAAATGGTTGGGATCAACTTTGGGTTGATTTAATGGCTTAAAACCATGACTTGATGAAGGTTTGGGGGTTGGAATAGAAATTTTAGGGTTTAAAAATTCGTGGGTTCATTAAAGAAGAAGAACCCTTCAAATTCTGCAGACCCAAATCGATTCGCCCCTTAAGCGAATCGATTCGGCCTAGGCAAATTGGCAGGTCTGCATTGACAGAATCGATTCGGACCCAAGCCAAATCGATTCGTCTTGAGACAGAATCCCAGGTCTTTGGACCCGAATCGATTCGGAAGCAGGGCATTTTGTGTAATTTTCTCCATAGTGATTTCAAACCCTTTTTGGTTGGGTTTATTTATTTGGGGCCTTCTCTTATTAGGTAAGAGGTATGTTTTGGAGACACTTAAGGGGTTTCTCTCACGTTGTGATTATGGGGACTTCTTGGGACAATTTGAGAAAGTATGTATACATGTAGGAATTAGAGTTGTGCATAGAGATAGTGAGAAACCTCATTGGGGATGAATGTCCTAATATTAGATCATGAGTGAGTCTCGATATGATGTGAAGCTAAGAACCCTTAAAGAGAGAGTGGCTAGGTCATGACTCTAAATCATAGGCCAAGGTGTGTGTGCCGAATCCGTATTGCAATAGGATCCTATTTAGGATAAGATTGGGGATCGATGAGAGAGAGTGGTCGCATATCCTTAGTAATATTTAAATTAAGGAATAAATTGTAATGCAATAGGATTAAGGGTTCATAAGAGCAATTAAACCATAGGTGAAATTGGGAACGATTGGATTGTACTATCAATAAGGATAGGTTGTAGTGAAATTCTAGTCATGATAATTTATACATATAATTGTGTGGGAGTAACAATTGGAACTCCAATATTTGAAATGCCCTTGAGATAAGCTTGAGGTTGATAGGCTATTAGTTATGTGTATACCAATAGTCGGAATTAGTATTAAAAATATGGATGTACCTTCGGATATAGATGAGATGTGTAGGGATGGTTTCCTACACAAAACTTTGGGGTGATAACCTTAATGTGGAGATATATCTATGTTGGAAGATTATTTATATCATAGGAAAAATGGATGGATATGCTTCAAGTGAGGGATTGTATTCACATATCGAGGTAAATTAAATGAGTTGTGGTGACGGCTTGTATATTGAGGATTATGTATACTTATAGTCGAATATATATATATATATATATATATATATATTATATCTTATACATATGAAAGATAATTAGTTTGTATATATAGATATATGGATATGTGAATGTAGAGGCAATTGTTATGCGACACAAATAAATATGAGAGAAAGATTATCAAGAAGAGAACAAGGAATATAAGATGCCAATCACACAACAAATGATGTACGTGGTTCAGCCAAAATGTGCCTACGTCCACGGTGGTGCAGTCGATGTTATTTCTATATACTCCGGAGAGTGATTACAGAGAATACCACTTGTCCTTTTGCCCCGGACCTAGGGTTTAATATATACATGTGCATGTAGATGAGTGGGGGTGATGGGTTCCTCCACATTTTCCATTTCTCCCATAATTTCCCTTCATGGGATCGTGGGGGGAGACTGGATTAATTATAAAAGATGAGGGGCCTGGACTTTGGGCCGCCAGGATTGGGCTACTCGTCCAGGCCCATAGTTCTACATTTCGGGTACCCACAATTGCCCCTAAATTTGTTGGGCCATGTTCATGGGTCCAATAAATTTAAATGAGCAGCCATCATGGCTGATTTGTGATTCTTCGAAAACTGTGCAGTTGTTTTGGCGGCACCCGCTTCGCTATCTGTGCGCTATGATTAGAATTGAAGGCTTGTTGGGATAGCCACTTTTCCATCCATCGTTTCAGCCTTTCCAGTACTCTTCCTTCCTCTGAGAACTTTAGTGCCTCGTACCTTCTTCTCTGAATCCCCATTCCCATTGCTTCCTAGTCGTCTTGAGCTCGTGCTTCTTCATCACTCGAACCGATCTTCTGTTTTGTAAGTTTCTCGTGACCTTTCTCTGCACTTTCTCTTTGGTTTGTAGAGTTTCTTTGAGTTTTTCAATGGCGAAGATTGGAAATAGGTCAATCTCTGAGTTCAGGAAGTTCTACAATATTCCTGAGTGGGTAGATATTGAATGTTGTGCCTCCCCTCCTAGGAACGTTAGGGATATAGAGGATACCCACTGGATCCATGTCTTGTTGCTTTCCCAGGGGGGACATACTTTTCCCCCTAATGATCTTTTTCTGCATTTTTTTGGTTATTTCAGTATTGTTCCCGCACAGTGCTCGCCCAATGTGTGGAAGATAGAAAATGGCGTCCATAGAATAAACCAGTTGTATGGTACTAGGTTAGGACTTGTCGAGATCTGTTTCTGTTATTCCTTCTCTCGAACTAGCTCAGGTGTCTTATACCTCAAAGCTAGGAGTCCTGATAGGGTATTGGTAGTAAACCTACCTGATTCCCATAAGGACTACTGGCAAGAGGGTTTCCTTGTCAGGAATTGGCAGTTCCCTCCCCAATTTGATGGGTCGAGGTCTGAGAGGTTCACTGTCCCTTTTTACGGGGAAGAATATATAGGTAGACATTGCACTGTTATTTCAACCTTTGCTGACTTGTGACTTTTCTAACCTCTCTTTGCTTTTTCTCTTACAGCGAGGACAAAGAATTTGGAGCCTGCTCTCAGCGAGGTTCGTATCTCGGAGTTGGTGAAAGCTTGGAATATTAGGGAGCCTCTGGGTGACGACGAGCATCCTAGATCTGCTGCCTTTTGGCTCGAGTACAAGAACACAGGCTCCAGCTTCATAGCACGACCTATGGACAGTGTTCCAGAGTTTGATTCCTTTAGAGAGGTTACAACTGAGCCTATCCAGTTGGACGAAGAGGAGAGAAGCTCTGAGAGTGAGCCTGCCGGTGCTGCGAGTGGTGTAGGAAGTTCTGACAGTAGTAGTTCTTCTGGAGAGGATTCCGAAGCTCAAGACTCGTCGAGCACTACCAGCAGTTCAGGCGAAGATATGCCTCAAAGGAAGAACCTGATTAGAGACGATGATGATGAGGACCATGTGCTTCTTGCACAAAGGTCGAAGAAACATAAGTCTTCTTCTGGGGCCGTGGCTACTGGTTCTCGGTCTTCCACTCAGGAGCAAGAGAGGAAGAGAAGAGAAGAAGAGCAGGTGAGAGAGAGGGAGATAAAGAAGGACGAGGAGAGGAAGAGGGTGGAGGAAAAGAAGAAGGTGGAGGAGAGGAAAAGGATGGAGAGGGAGAGAGAGGAAGAGAGGAGGAAGATGGAGTCGAGGACGAAGGCTGGGCAATCCTTGGTCCCGGTGTCAGCTTTGCCCGAGGGGGCCTCGGTTGCCACTTCCCCTCAGCTGGCTCCTGCACTGCTTGAGAGGGCAGTTCTTCCTGCAGAACGCCAGAGGGCACTGGGGTCTGATCAATTAGCCCTCCAAGCTAGCCAGAGACTGGCCTTGGTAAGGTTCTTTCCCTTTTCAATTCCTTAACAAGTTTTAATTATTCCTCCTTCTTGATTCCTTCCTTATTTTTGGCAGTTTGTGACGGACTTTGTTGTGCTCTACCGCTCTCGTGACGAGTTGGTGAGGATGAATGGCGAGCTGGAGTAGTAGAAGTCTGCTCTGGAAGTCAGGGGTTCTCGACTGGAGGCTGACCTGAAAGCTGCTGATGCTGCCCGAGCCTCCTCTGATCTGGCACTTATCAATTCTAACCGAGAGAGGGATGCGACGGTCAAGGAGCTGAGCGAGCTGAGGAAGGCCTATGACCTAGTCTGCTCGAGCAAGCTGGGTATGGTGGAGGAGAACAAGGCCCTGACCGAGTAGCTGAAGGAGAAGGAGTCCATGTTAGCCACCATCAAGGAGGATTCATACAACTCCGGATGGGCTGCGGCTTATGAAGACGCCGAAGTTCAAATAGGCTATATCAGCCGTTTGAACTTCAAGAAGGGCTGGAAAAAGGCCCTCCTAGCTGCTGGTGTTGATCCTGAGTCTCCGTTGTTTGACGAGCACGACTCGGGTCCAAGGCCAACCGTGGACGAAGAAGCCCCTGCCCCAGCCATCGAGGGTGTTAATCTTACTTCTCAGACAACTCCTGCCGATGCTGGTCCTGCCCAGGCGAACGAGGGTGTCTCTATAGAGGGGGATGCCTCTGCTGCTGCTGATAAGGGGAGGCAGCCAGCCACCCCTGGGTAGCCTGAGGTTGCTAGTTAATCACTCCTTAAGATTTCTTTTGTACTTTTGTTTGTAATTTTCCGTTTCTTGCTCGATGTACTTTGACCTTCAATAATGAAATAAAGAGGCTTTTTTTTCCAATGTATTGATTGATTTCTCTTTCCTTTGCACTTTTATGTCTTGTAGTTGACTAATGTAGAAGACTATATTCCTGCCACATCTCAATTGGGCAGGACCCTTGGTCCTAATGCCAGTCCTCAGGTTCGTCAGGCCTTTGTTAGGCTTTGCAAGTTTGTTAGGTCAAGGAACCAAAAATACAAGGATCAGTCCGAGCTGGTGGCCAAGCTGAAGGACAGGCTCCAGGAGATGGGTGACATTGGTGCTTTTGTACAAGAGGAAGTCAATGTTCTGAGAGCGAGATTGCTGGAAGCCACCGAGATAAATCAAGTTGGGGAATTCCTGCAGCAGGAGAATGAAAATCTGAGGAGGGAAGTCCTGCAACTTAGAGAGCATGCGCCGAGCACTGCTTCGACGATTCTGCAAGGCTCTTAATTTTCGCGAGCTGGACATACTCCTCATATGCCGCGAGGTTCCACTCGCCCTCCCCTCCCGCGAGCTGGTAGGAGCACCAGGGGCAGGAACAGGGAAGCAGAAGAACAGCTGTCAGCGGGATAAGGAGATGGAAGAGCTCTGTGATGATGTCCGCCGAGCATATGTAACTGCTGCTGGGCTTCAAAGGGACGTTACTCGATTGCGACATTTATTCAAGAAGGGTCCTCGACAAGCATGGGCTGACGGTTATGACCAAGGCTGGTTAGATGCTCCCATAAGATTATTCGAGTTCGAAGAACTTTCTTTTATCAGAGGGTGGTTGAGTGCCTTGAAAGAACTCTAGGTCCCGAGGAACTCAGTTTTGTGGTATCGTCACGAGATGTCCTCCTCTACTCTGATGCCCAATCCATTCAGGAGGGATGATAGATGGATCCCTATTGATGCCATTCCTCGGCAACTGTTAGAGTCAGACGCAGATGAGGTTGTGGAAGAGCTGGTCCCTGCTCCTGATGATGGACGAAGAGCTAGAGTGGAAGACTATCTCGTTCGGAGGCTTCCACCTTCTTGAATTTTTTTGCAAGTCGTTTTTCTTTTGATAATGTAAACGCTTTGGGCGAGCTTCGCCGACTAAACGTGTATTATCGTTGTTGTAAATATAACAAGTTGTTATTCCTTTGTCTTTTTTGATAATGTAAATGCTTTGGGCGAGCTTTGCCGACTAAACATGTATTATCACTGTTGTAAATATAAGAGATTAATGAAAAGTTTGTGTTTTGGGCAGCTTTGCCGACTAAACGTGTTCATCCAATCTTTTTATATTCTTGCTACTTCATAATTCTTTTTGTTTTGCCATGCAAGTGTCCCCCCAGTCCAGTATAATACCAAAATACCATTGTGCCCCATTTTACCTTTTAGGTCTCTTAGGCCTAAGTAGGGCAATTGGCGAGGACACATCTGGTATTGGATGTCTTCATCCGGTCAGGATTTTGCTCAACCAAAGTAGGTTTGATGGCCAGTATGAAATCTGGTCGCATTGCCTAAGAATACTTTGTAGGGCTTTATATATTGCCAGGGGCAATGCTAAGAGGTCTCTCGTGTTTCATGACGATGACCTGAGGAGGGGTATCCCCCTGCTATATCGACCATCGTGTCTGTGATTTGGAAAAAGATGTGTGATAAAATGCAGCTACTGATTTCATTAGTAATAAGGGGAATGAACTGTTCCTTTCACATAACAAATACAAGAAAAAGATTCAACAATAGAATTCCTTGAGAATCTAAAAATAGAATTTCTTGAGATTGGCTGCATTCCATGCTCGTGGTATCTCTCTTCCCTCCATTGTTTCCAAATGATATGCACCTTGCAGGTCGTCCCTAGTTACTTTAAATGGTCCTTCCCAGTTTGGGCCTAGATTGTCGTCTGATGACCTTACTGTGCTGCCCAGCACCTTCCTTAGAACATAGTCTCCAACTTGGAATCTTCTTGGGTTAACCCTTTGGTGGTAATGCCTTGCGAGCTGTTGCTGATAGTTCGCAAGCTTCACCAGGGCTAGTTCTCTACTCTCGTCGGCGAGGTCGAGTTCAGCGAGCAACGCCCCATCATTCTGGCCTTTATCGACAAGGCCGGACCTCATTGTAGGCAAGCCCGCTTCTAGTGGAATGACTGCTTCCATGCCATATGTTAGCGAAAATGGGGTTTCTCCTGTTGCTCGCCGAGGAGTTGTTCGGTATGCCCACAGAACATGGGGCAGCTCTGTTGCCCATGCCCCCTTGGCTCGCTCTAGTCGCTTCTTCAATCCATCGATCACAATTTTGTTGGAAGCTTCTGCTTGCCCATTGCTCTGTGGGTAGGCCACCGAACTAAAGTTGTGCCTGATCCCGTGCTCGTTACAGAAGTCCTGAAAGGGGCCACTCTCGAATTCTGTCCCATTATCAGTGATGATGGTTATGGGGATTCCGAATCGAGTGATTATATTCCTCCATATGAATCTTATCATGTCAGCGTCTCGGATGTTTGCCAATGGTTCTGCCTCGATCCATTTGGTGAAGTAGTCAGTTGCAACCAACAGGTATTTGCGATTGCCGGCAGCAGTGGGTAGTGGTCCTACGATGTCCATCCCCCATTGGGCGAAGGGCCACGGGCTGGTCAGGGATTTTAGGTTACTGGCTGGTTGGTGGATCATTGGAGCGTGAAGTTGGCATTTGGGGCATTTGCGGACATATACTGCAGAGTCCTTTTGCATATATGGCCACCAATAGTCTTCCTTCATTGCTCGAAAGGCTAGAGACCTTCCTCCGACATGACTTCCACAGATTCCTTCGTGAAGCTCGCGCAGCACCTGCTCGACATCGCCTGGGTGGACACATCTAGGGTAGGGACTGGAGAAGGACTTCTTATACAAGTCGCCTCCTATGGATAAGTGAAAGCGAGCAGCTTTGACTCTTATCTGGTGGGCGATTTTCTTATTCTCGGGTAGCGTGCCCTCCTTTAAATTGTCTCTTAAGGGGTCCATCCAGCTGGGGGTTGATCCCACCTGGAGTATTTGTTCCACGTTTGGCAGTTTGCTGTTGTGGTTAATGCTTGGACGAATGAGGAAATCGATGGGAATGACCCTTTAAGACTAGAATCAACTGCCGAGCTTAGGGATGCTAAGGCGTCGGCATGACTGTTTTGCCCTCTGGGAAACTGCTGGATGTTGATCTCCTCAAAGCTTGTCATTAGTTTCCTCACCAGGGCGAGGTATGCTGCCATCCTTTCATCCTTTGCGTTGTAATCTCCACTTATCTGATTGGAGACTAGTTGAGAATCGCCGAACACCTGTAAACGTTTTGCTCCCAGAATTTGCACCTTTTGGAGACCGGCTATTAAAGCTTTGTACTCTGCTTCGTTGTTAGAGGATACAAATCCAACCTGATCCCTTGCTCAAGGATGGTGTTTTCTGGGGTGATGAGGACGATGCCTACGCCTGCCCCATTTGAGTTGGAGGCTCCATCAACGAATAGTTTTCAAGTTTCCACTGTTGCTTTGTTGGTTGAGGTTGGTCGGGGAGTTCTTCGCCAGTGAATTCGGCTATGAAATCAACGAGGATCTGACCCTTGATAGCGGTCCTTGGTTGAAATTGGATATCGAACCAGCCGAGCTCGACTGACCACTTAGACAATCTGCCCGATAAATCCTCTTTCCTCAGGATCGCCTTAAGGGGGTGCGAAGTAAGGACGATGATAGTATGAGCTTCAAAATAATGCTTCAGTTTCCTCGAGGCTATCACTAGTGCAAAGGCGAGCTTCTCTAATGGCAGGTACCTTTGCTCGGCGTCTAATAAGGTCTTGCTCGCGTAGTAAACGGGTGCTGGATTCCTTCGACCTCGCATATTAACGCCGAGCTGGTAGTGTGACTGGATACCGAGAGGTATAGGTATAAAGAATCCATTGGTTGTGGTATGACAAGCAGCGGTGGAGAGCTTAAGTAAGACTTGAGCTCGTCTAATGCTCGCGAGCAGTCCGGGCTCCATTCTATTGGTTTATTCCCTTTTAGAAGCCGGAAAAAAGGCTTGCACTTCTCGGAGGATTTGGAGATGAAGCGATTTAAGGCAGCGAGCTTCTGCAAGTCTTTTTCTGCACATTGTCGGGTCTCATCTCTCTGTTGGCAGTCACTTTCTCTGCCCTTTTCTCCACAAAGTCGTTCAAATGCCCGGACTGGGCCAACTCTTCGAGGTGAGACTTAAGAGCTTTGTAGTGCTCGGTCTTGTGCCCTCCCTCTTCGTGAAAAGCGCATCTCAACGCATTGTTTCTCTTCGAGGGATCTCCCCCCATCTTCCTGGGCCACTTAATGAATGGCTCATCCTTGATCTTCGCGAGAACCTTGTAAATTGGTTCTTTAAAGACGGTGTTGACCGCCTGGAATGCTTTCGATGCGTCCTGGTTCCCTCCGTTTTTGGAGCCATTTTTGTCCCCGTTCTTTCCTCATTTCCTCTGGTTCTCAGCTTTCTCACCTACCTTGGTAGTGAGCTTAGCTCGACCATTTTCTCCTGTATTAGAGCGGGTGACATCTTCCACCTTTGCGTATTTCTCGATTCGGGCCATAAGGTCGTCAATGGTCATAGCTTCCTTCTTTGTCAGGTATTGGTAGAGGAGGGAAGAATTAGGGAGCCCAATTTTGAAAGAGGCCACTGCCACCTCCTCCGCGCAGTCTTCAATCTCATTGAATAACTCCCAGTACCTCTTCGCGTATTCTCGGAGGGTTTCCTGAGGCGTTTTCTTCATTGTCAGTAGAGCATCCATCCTTTTGGGATGGGAGCTACTGGTAATGAATCGGGCCGTAAAGAGTTCGGCTAGGGATTTGAAATTCTTAATCGATCGGTGGGGGAGCCTTTCGAACCACTTTTGTGCTACATCATGAAGGCTTGAGGGGAAAATACGGCACATCA
This sequence comes from Sambucus nigra, assembly GCA_949130495.1. Classification (NCBI taxonomy): domain Eukaryota; kingdom Viridiplantae; phylum Streptophyta; class Magnoliopsida; order Dipsacales; family Adoxaceae; genus Sambucus; species Sambucus nigra. The sequence continues at coordinate 432,303,051 of OX422211.1, read as the reverse complement.
GGGCATCACGGTGACTCCAGAGGGTCATTGCCTGTCGGTATTGCCTAACGTGATCGATGGGATCAGTCTTTCCGTCGTAAACCTTGAACCTTGGAATGGCAAATTTCTTGGGAGCTTCTTCCTCTTCGATTTCTTTCGTGAAAGGTGACTTCATCTGGGTTTTGAGAGCTCTCCTCGCTAGTTCTCTAGTTGATCTTGTCCCGTGGTGAGTGGGATGCTGGTCCATCTCCCTGCGGACCATGTTTCGTATGAGCTCGTCGCTGCGGGCAGGGCTCTGGTGGCGGCGAGCTCTTCGAAGCTGTTCGTGGAGGTCGTCGTCTAACTCGCCTCCTTCGTCCCTTTGAGATTCTCGCCTAGGGCTCCTTCCTCGGCTACGAGACTTGCTCGCCTGGGGGCTAGGAGTACAATGTGGGCGTCTTCGGTTATCAAGACAAAGCTCCCTTTCTAGTCTTTTCAGTCTTCTTTTCAAACGAGCATTCTCAGCCTCGTACCTACGAGAAGACTCTCTCTGCTCGTGGAGCCTTGCCTCGTACGCTTCAATCAACCTGGATATCTGCGTGGACCTCGCTGGTCCCTGACTTTCTTCTGAGGCTGGTCTTTCCAGGCGAGCTCTCTGATCTGAATGCCGGACTTCAGACCTAATCCTGCGAGGAGCAGGTGGCTCATGAATATTTCCTGCTTGGGGAGCATTGCTGCTGTGACCAGACATCTTAAACTCCTTTCTTGATGTGGGCTCTTCTCAGGGAAAGATGAACGCTTCCCACAGACGGCGCCAATTGTAGAGGCAATTGTTACGCAACACAAATAAATATGAGAGAAAGATTATCAAGAAGAGAACAAGGAATAAAAGATGCCAATCACACAACAAATGATGTACGTGGTTCAGCCAAAATGTGCCTACGTCCACGGTGGTGCAGTCGATGTTATTTCTATATACTCCGGAGAGTGATTACAGAGAATACCACTTGTCCTTTTGCCCCGGACCTAGGGTTTAATACATACATGTGCATGTAGATGAGTGGGGGTGATGGGTTCCTCCACGTTTTCCATTTCTCCCATAATTTCCCTTCATGGGATCGTGGGGGGAGACTGAATTAATTATAAAAGATGAGGGGCCTGGACTTTGGGCCGCCAGGACTGGGCTACTCGTCCAGGCCCATAGTTCTACATTTCGGGTACCCACAGTGAATATATGTATATATATCTGTATGGATATAAATATATGGATATATTCATGTTATAAATGTCTAAACCGTATGTGATGGTTTATTTATATGATTGGATCATATGGATGTATATATATTGTGCATGTGAATGATATATATACTTATGTGGTTAAGCATACCCCGCTCATGCTATCATTGGGAAGTTTTCGCGCAGAGGGTGATCATCCTGGCTAGAAAAGTAGGGTGTGGATATTCCCCAGGTCATAGTCATCCCGTGTGTTATTATGTGATTTATATTTTTGGGATGAGACGTGGTGGGTATGTTTCGTCTTATTTCCGGTTAGGAGCTATGACCGCTTCCCGAGACATCGTGTGCGTGAGTTTACCACGAGATGGGTGTCGTTTAGTCCCACCATGGTGGCCCCAATTTTGCTACGTGAGCCGGGCACTGGGAGGATGATGGCATGATGCAGTTTATCGGCGATATATATAGCCGGGTATTATATGTGCATGACCATTGTACATCATATATGGTATGTATACATGGTCATGGGTATGGATGATGGAATATATATATATATATATATATATATATATATATATATATATATATATGGTCAGAATAAAATGCCTATGTATATATATTTATATATCCTATAGATGAAAGGATATGGAATTATATTTATATATCCTATAGATGAAAGGATATGGAATCTTTCTGGAGTACATCCTAGATGATTATGGTGTATTAGATTGATGGGGGTTGATGTATCGCATTTAAGGAATATTTCGGTTACATTATCCCAAGGATATTATTGGAGATTTTTAGTTGTTTTCATAATTGTAGTCTAAAATTTAGTTGTAGTAGTAGTATAATATGGTATGTATGGCATTATGGATCTCTAGGATCGACGTTGTTAAGGGAGTAGTGTAACGGAGTGGTTCCTTGTTTGGATTTCGCTTTGCGAGACACCCCACGCATGAAACGTAGTACAATGTTGAAATTGGAGAGAAGTTTTGTCAATAAAAGTTTGTATTCATGTTCTTTATTAATTAAATCTTATGATTGAACCCAAATATAAATGGGTAACGTATTAAGAAGAAGAATTAAATAAATTATACATCAGAATCCATTAAGCCTAATATGGCATACATGTTTATAAAAATAATTCAGTGTGTTTAGAAAGGGTGGATTCTTGGGTTAAGATAGGAAGGTAAATCTCGTGGGAATAGGCGGGGCCTAGGTTAAGTTAGGTTGTCCTTATAATTGGGGTATTTTAACTAAAATTTGAGGACGCGAATAGGTGCGCGCCGTTAGATGAGAGGTGAGTTTGGGTTCCACGAGAGTGCGATTCCACTTTAATTATGAAATAAGTGCACCGATAATTATTATGCACGGCTAACACACTTGCTAAATATTTGTCACACTCGGGCTCTGACCCGTTTACTTTTCTCTCCTGCCTGTACATATATATATATATATATATATATATATATATATATTATTACAGGTGTCCTACCGCATGGATGCCAGATGACCTTCTATCCAGAGTCTTGGGAGCCGTGACATGTGCGGACTGTTGCGGGACGTATCTTGTAGTCGTTTCCTACTTCTTTAAAAATGTAGGTAGGATTCATGTTGTGTATCGGGTTTATACCCAAGGGATATTTATAGATGTGTATATTTATTTCATTTCAGTTATTATATTGGCTGTGACCCGACAGCTTATTCGGGTTTACTTCCTTGTGGTATATTCAGTTGTAGTCATTTATTTAATTTATTCTAGCATTTCATTTCTCATAGTTCTTTCATGCATCTTTCTTTCCTTTATTGGTAGTGTTATAGTGTTGGGTTGTGGTATGTTGCATATTTTATTTAATTTTAACATCTCATTTATATGATATCGGGTAGTTAGTCCTATATTATATGGTACCGACTGTTGATGTTGAGACTGGACCATCTGAAACTCCTGATTTAATGTAGTATAGGGATGGCCACCTGTTATTATTTTAAGCGGGGTGTTACACATGTACTTTGGGAAAACTGCGTGTACTTTGGAAAAACTGCGTGTACTTTAAACGTGTACTTTAGGAAAACTGCATGTACTTTAGGAAAACTGCGTGTACTTTAGGCAAACTGCGTGTACTTTAGGAAAACTGCGTGTACTCTGCATTCAAAAGTACCTGTTGAGTTCTTTTCAATTTTGACTCCTCAAGATTCTGCCTCAATGTCATCTTTTCTATGTCAGCATCTTTCCATTGTTGCAATGTATCATCATACTTTTTTTTTTAGATCTTCATTACTCAGAGACAGATATCCATTCTTTTGTTCCAAAATTCGTGTTGATTCTGCCTGTTTTTTCAATGATTCATCCAATTCTTTAATTCTATCTGAGTCACTCATTGTGACTTGATCAAGCTTTTCTTTTAAAGAATTGTTTAACTCAACTAGTTGGGCATTTTCTACCTCCAACTTATTTAATAACTCTTTTTCCTTCAAAAGGTTGGAATTCTCCACCTTTAACTTCTTCATTTCCTCATGGGCTTCAAAAAGTGAATCACGATCTACCTGTAACTGTACATTCAAAATGGCACTCTCCACCTCCAAAGAGGTCACCTTCTCAAGTGCACCATTAATGTCTTCAGCTGCTTTAGATAGTTGGTTATTTTTTTTCCAACAATTCCCTTTTCAAAACAGCAATTTGTTCCTCCAAATTAACCTTTGGTTGATCTTTTCCCTTCTTTTTCTTTGGAGTCACAATGTTTTTAAGGGGAATATTCCAACCATGTGAAAACTCATTGTCATTAATATCTTCAGCAACTTTTTTTGATGATGAATCAGCATGTATAGTACTTTATGTAGATATGTTCAAAGAGTAACTTGGCCCTTCAAACTGAGATTCCTTTTGTACAGGACAGTCCTTACAAGCTGGTTTATTTGTAGCCTGCTTCAAAGTTGCTGTTGCGATGTCATTCTTCACAAACCATTGTTTCAAAGACGACAACTTCCACTTCAGGAATTTTGGAGTATTTTCTTTATATTCTTCAACAGGAGAAATAATTTCAAATTTCTCACATGCCCAATACTGTGATCATACAAAAAACAAAATGAATTTAATACTTGTATTACCTAGGGATTTATAATGGAAAGTACAAGAGATTTGTTCAAAATACACGCAAAATTAAACGTGTACTTTACAAAGTTTACAGTTGTATATTGAAAGTACAAGTGATTTTTACAAATTTAACGTGTACTTTAGCAATATAAGTTCACGTGTACTTTCCAAAGTACATTTATAATATTGACAGAAAATATAACAAGAGTATTTTGAGAGTACACTGTTTATATTTACAAAACATAGTACACGTGCACTTTGTAAAATACAAGTGTACTTTCACGTGATATAAGACGTGTATTTTCAAAATACACATGATTAAGACGTATATTTTCAAAATACACGTGATATATCAAGTGCATTTTGAAAGAACAAGAGAAAATATCACATATATTTTGAAAATACACGTAATATTTTCAAAGTACAGGTAAGTATTGGTATGTAAATTTTGAAATATCAGGAATATCAAGTTAATTTTCAAAATACAATTGATTAAGACGTGTATTTTCAAAATACACGTGATATAAGACGTGTATTTTCAAAATAGACGTTAAATATCAAGTGTATTTTGAAAGAACAAGAGAAAATATCACATGTATTTTGAAAATACACGTAATATTTTCAAAGTACAGGTAAGTATTGGTATGTAAATTTTGAAATATCAGGAATATCAAGTGTATTTTCAAAATACACGTGATTAAGACGTGTATTTTGAAAATACACGTGATATAAGACGTGTATTTTCAAAATAGACGTTAAATATCAAGTGTATTTTGAAAGAACAAGAGAAAATATCACATGTATTTTGAAAATACACGTAATATTTTCAAAGTACAGGTAAGTATTGGTATCTAAATTTTGAAATATCAGGAATATCAAGTGTATTTTCAAAATATACGTGTATTTTCAAAATACACGTGAAAATATCACGTGTATTTTCAAAATACACGTGAGTATTGGTATGTAAATTTTGATAGTATATGATATTTTTTTGCTCACCAGTAGGAAAATGACACATCCAGTAACTGTGCTAGTTTTTGAACTTGCTGATTTGTCAAGTGATTGTATGAGAAACTTATGCACAGCAGATGCCCAATCATACTTATTCATTTCCTCAATATCGTCGATGTATTTCAACCAAAATTCTCCAAGGGTGAAGTTTGAGTTGGAGAAAAACAACGTGTTCAAGAAGTGGAGACACACAATTTTAACAAAATCAGTAATGCCTTCATCTGTCTCCAATTCAACTGATTTCTTCAAACCATTCAATATTTCTGATTTTCCTAATCTTTTTGCGAAGTATCGTCCTTGTAATCCAGTTTTTTTAGCAGTATTCGGTCCCTTTTCCAGTTCTATTGATTTTAAACCCTCAACCTGGCATTATTGGAATCCCACTCTTCATACGGAAACTTTTGGTTTCCGTATTGTACAGCTCGATAATTGATAAAATATTTTTATCCGTCTTCTTGTGGTCCACTTCTACTACTTTCTCACTGTAATAGGCATTGAAAAGCTCCCAAAATGGAGTCTTCTTAAGAAGTTCAATATGGCTATTGTTTATTTTATCTTTAATCTGATGCAAATCATGGAGAAAGCTAACAATATTTGACCGGTATTGGTCATTCTTCTTTACAGGACATTTAGCTTTCAATGTCACACTAGAACTGGAACTGGAACTGGAACTGAATGAAGAACTATCATCAGAACTGCTCTTTTTTTGTTTCTTTCCTCTTCTTGCCTTCATCTTCATCCCCATTATATTGATCTATAAACAAAATTTAAATTACTAACCTATAATGATATGTACAAAAAATCAAATACATGCGAATCATAATAAAACATAGACAAACAATAAAATACAAGCGTATTTAACAAAAGTACATGCAATATTCTCACAAACAATTTATACATGTCTCATCAAAATACATGCTAAAGGTGATAATATATATCGTCAGTTTCATGGTAATACCTAACAGAGGTTGTTCGACAAGTCAAAAACCAATATTCTCTACTCCTAACATATTCAGTAAAGAAGTGATACAATAGCTGAATGCTAAAAGCTCCAACATTATCAAAATCCCTTAAGCAATACTGCTCAATTCGTTTATCTAAATCCTTCGCTTTCGATTCAGTTACTTGAAGCTGTTGCACATCAAAAGTGCAGTAAATGTCTTCATAGTAGTAGTAGAAACCAAGTAACCTTTTAGCTCTATCATTGATGCGAAGGAGAAAATGAATTTCGTCATCATTAGTACTATTCACTGTCAATGTGAAAGGTTTTGTATTGTTAAGATCTTCGAACGTGCAAGCAACAGTTTTGTAGTTGAACATGCTTGATCATATGATTCCTAAACAATAACACAACAATACAAAATAGTACACTCATAATACACATTAGTACATGAATATTGGATTGAACAAATTGAATTTCAATGTGCGTGTACTTTCTGAATTTTTTGCATGTACTTTCAACAAAATACACGCAGAAAATGAAAAAATACACGCAAGAAACTGATTATTAGCTAATAACATATCATTCAAATGCAGCTGGCTATTGGACAAAAAACACTCCTAAATATTAACGAAATAATAATACTTCTTAAAAACTCATGGAATATCATTCAAATGCCGCTGGCGCGGACCAAAATAACATAGGATTGATCAAATATGGATTTAAAATAAATAATTTATAGAGTACACGTATAAAACATAAAAGTACACGCATAATGAATTGAGAAATTCAATTTCAATGTGCGTGAACTTTTTAAAAGTACACGCAAAATACACATAGTACACGCAACACAGGGCTTGTACATGTACATATTCTATAGAGTACACGTATAAAACATAAAAGTACACGCATAATGAATTGAGAAATTCAATTTCAATGTGCGTGTACTCTGTGTATTTTGCGTGTACTTTTTGATAGTATACGCAAAATACACATAGTACACGCAACACAGGGCTTGTACATGTACATATTCCAATCATGTATATATTCCTAGTCCTTGATAAATCCTCGATAAATGATGTATACAGGAGGAAAAGTACAATGATGAAATACATATATCTAACATGCAAAAAGTGTGTTTTGCAATTAAAATGAGGGAAACAAATATATGATGAAATACATAACATGAAAAAGAAGAATGTGATTTCATCAGTCCATGTGTCTACAAATTTATACATATGAGAACACAAACTACACAAGGACAAAAAGGTGATAAGAGAATGTATACATACTTGTTAGTGTTGTTTGGAAGAATTTGATTTAGAATGTAAAATGTAGAACTTCAACGATTAGGGTTTGATCGAAGAGAGCTAGGGTTTTGATCGAAGAGAGTTAGGGTTTTGATCGAATAGAGTTTTTAGAGCTTCGATCAGGATTATTTATATGTTGTTTGTTGACCAAAATTTGATTGAGAAATTGATTCGTTTTGGGGTTTTGATCGAAGAGATGGTACGATTAAGGTTTTGATTCAAGAGAGAATATAGTGTTTTTGGCGCTTCGATTTCTGAATAGTGCGTGTTTGTTTTAATTTTGGGGTATTTATATGTTGGACCTAATCGTTTAAAATTTGTTGGTCCTGGTTTTTTTGTCCAAAATTGTTAGTCCAAGGACTAGACCATTAAAGCCCCCAAAATTATTGTAGTTTGGGGATTTAATTAATAGAGAATTAAGGAAAAGGTCACGTTTTATCATAAATTTGTAGGATAATGCTTTTCAAGTTTATAGATCTAGTTCCTGTGGTATAATAACATTTATAAATCTAATCTTTGTGATACGATAATAATTATTTTTTTGGTTCGCGCCAGCGCACTATTTTTCACCACTTTCATGGTGTTTTTAGTATAGGGACTAAATTTATAAAATTATATGGAGTGTCCTATTTTTATACACTTTGAACATTACGAGGACCTTTTCCCAAAACCCCCTTTAATTAAATACATAGTTTAGAAAATTTACACTAAGTTCATGTAGATTAAAGTAAGTGGAGGATACACTTGTCATATTTTTAGATGATACCTCGAGAACATCGAAACAAATGCCTAGAAATTTTTTCAACCCTAGGGAGGGCTGTTCGTGTAAACGAAAAAATTTAAGATCACAATAAAATTATTACGATTTATCTGGATGCTGAGGTGTGTGTTAGACACGCAGTCCTAATACAGAAATATCGTCCGCACTTAATCGAGTGGTGCCTTGAGCCTCAGATATCTGTCCCCAGGATTCAACAGCGTTGTTCGTCCGATTGAAGGACACAATGGAGAACGAATAGAACCACACCAGTATTGCCCAGAAATAGAATTTGAGGAGGAACATATTTTTGAGAGTGAGAAAGAAGGAAGTTCAGAATGATTTATTTGCTGATTCTAGAAGGCCCTTTAAAGGGATGCAACCACCAACCTACAACCACCCTATGACTTAAAATAAGTAGCCACTACCGCCCCTACAGCCACCCTGTGGCTTAAAATAAATAGCCACTACTGGCTCTCAGATCACTTCCAACGGCAAGGAATAAACATATTATAATATTAATAAAAAATTAATTCGAATTTTAATTTAAAATAAAAATAAAATAAATAAAAAATGAAATTACAATTGGGTCCTGACTTAGGACCCAAGACCTAAGCTCAAGTCCCCAAGTCCCAAGTCCCAAGTTTTGATATATAATATATATAGTATGCACCTAGAGGGATTTGAACCCAAGACCTCACACAAGGATTCTGAAAACTTACCACTAGGCTATTAGAGGTTGTTGTGAGTATTTCATTCACACAAATAAATGTACACAAAAAACACAACAATCCCCCACATGAATCAAATACGAGAAGAAGGAACATAAAGAAATTTTTGGGTAGTAAAATATCATTAGTAGGCAGAGGTGTCTTTTGGACTTGAACCTTGCTTAGTGTTGGTCCATTGGGTTTACTAACTGTTCAGTGAATTGCATATCTTGAACTGCCTGTTCGATAGATTACACACATGACACTTTAATATACTTGTGGTTCAAAACAGTTTTGCTCATTAAGGCCATAAGTTATATCCCATTATCTTGAGCGCTCTAGGAGATTCAGCCACGATTTCCATAGGCAGCGGCCCCACTGTAACACCCCGCATTTTTCATGCATTAAATATGTAATTAATTCGGTAATTGAAAATTACTTGTGAGACATAATTTTAATTGAATTAATTAGGGAAATTTTATTTAAATATTAATCGGGGAGTGAATGGTTAATATTTATGGGAATTTATTTACTAAGTAAATAGTAATCAATTATTTAAGTCATTTCGAGTATTAATGACAGGGTATGCACTTATCTCAACCGGGAGTCGGTATAGACTAAAGGAGTGGGGGGATAAGTATTTTTATAAATTAATTCGGATTCCAATTATGAGTGTACGGTTGAGTCCGGATGGGCCGAGATAGTCGAAAAAGTGTACCCGGGGGTGGTAAACGGGTCACGGGACATTTTTAGACATAACCGGGCCCACACGGGGGCAATTGGGTCATTTGGGCTTGGCCCATTAGGCAAAAAACGGGATTTAGGTTAATTATTAAGTTAGGAGAAGAAAGGAAACGGCTGATAGAGTTTTAGAAAAAGGCTAAGTGTATTAAGGAACCCTAATAGCAATTAAAAGCAGTTTTGGGATCACTAGAGAGCCAACAAGGATCATCTTCAACCTTGGAATTCATCTCCGAATCAGACACTACGAAACCTAAGGCAAGTGGATAACTTGCAATAGTATTGAATCTATTTTTCAATTCATATTCATGTGATGTGTTTGATCAAAATTCGTTTTGGGTGTTCATGGCATAAACATGAGGTTTTGAAAATAATAATCTGATTTACGAATTTGAATGAGGATTCTTGTAGAAATCTGATATTATAAATTGATACATATCTGGTAGGATGATATCTGGATAATTAGAAACGAATTTGGTGAAGGGATTTGGGATGTAAATGTGTAAGGAATTTAAGATGAATATTTCCCCAAATTCAGAAATTGTAGTTAATGGACGAATTAACAACGTTGGAGGGAATTCTGGAGGTCCCTAATAAGGTTCCTAACTTGTATTATTGTTAAGAAGGCTTGAGATTGCCGGTAGAAGGAGTTAGGGTTTTATGAAACTCGTTTATGGCAGAATCTGTCTTCGTGAAGAAGACGAAGACCTGCTCGATCGATCGATCGAAGGTCTGGGGTCGATCGATTGATGGTCGACAGATTTTGACAGTTCGCCCAGTTTTCTTTTATATGAAGAAAATTTTAATTTAATCTTTTTCCATGAATTAATTTGGTGAGAAATTTATACATGGGTTTTAAATCTAATTAATGGTGAATAAAGTTAATTTAGAATTTGGAGACGACTTAGTGTGACATCATAATTTAAATTTGTTGGGTTTTGGAGAAATTAGGTGTGACACACTAAGGTTGAATTTTTGGGAAGGTGTTCGAAAGGATTAAATATAGATGTAGTGAACAAGTCCGGGGATAACGGTTGAGGAATACCGAGAGATAAATCTTATTTAGGTAGAGACTAAATAAATCGGGAGTCGGGAATTTAGACTCGGGTGAGGTTAATTCGGACTACGAGAGTAAGTCCAATTTTATGGTGGGGGCGACACCAAAGGTGACTTAAGTAATTAATGTGCGAATTAATTAATAATTAGAGTTGGACCATAAACTCTTAATAAATTAAATAGGCTTATGTTACGGATTTTGTACATGGTGTAGCCGGGACATTTTATATTTATATATATATATACGGAGTGTGATAGTATATATATATATATATATATATATATATATATATATATATATATATATATATATATATAGTGTGTGTGTGTGCATTAATATCAGTGATTGAATATTATTAGCATATACTCTAGTGCTATAGGGGGAGGTTGCGCGTAATGGATGAATCCCCTAGCTTGAGGAGTAGGGCGAGTATAATCCCAGGTCATAGCGTCCGTTATATGGGTGAGGGGCATCTCACTTTCAGGGAAGGAATATGACCTCCTCCAATTCGTATGTTAAACTAAGTTAGTGAGCGAATCTAACTTGGATAACTAGGTTATGTGATTACACCTAGTGGGATAGCACTTGGGAAATTTTTTATTTTGTGAGTATTTTTACTCGGTCGAAAGTTTGTATTAAATGTTATTTCAGTATGTTTGTGAATACTGTAATATGATTAAATATATAATTAGGTAAATAATTATATATGGGATAATTAATACATAGTGAAAAATGTATTATGTGCGTAACAGGTGTGAATGCTATACGAAATTAAAAAGGGTAATGATTTAATTAAGTTTGACGTTTATAATAACTTAAAAATCATGAATTAAGGCATACTCGGTTAGAGTAGACAAATTTCAAGGGTTAAAATAAGTATTGGATCAGGAGTGTAGGACCTAGTAAATTAAATGGAAGCGTTAGTAGTGCACATTAGAGGAGGGGTGATGAAGTCCTCAAGAGAGTGCGACACTAACTAAAATATGAAGAGCATGCATATTTATTTATTACTGCAAGTTAATCATTTGATAAATGTTTTCAAATGTTTTTGGGTACTAACCCTTGCTATAAAATTTTTTAAAAACCTTTTAGGTGTCCAGCCACAGGGACGCCAGGCTTGACTCTATTCCAGGTATCCTTTGCTGCAGCACATGTGGATGTTGCGGGGTTTTTGATAGACGCCTCCTTCTTTCATTCGTGTAGAGACTCTCTAGTAGTTATCTGAGCTTGTCGCTCACAGTTCATTTATCAGTATTAGACTTGTCGAGATTTTCTTCTTATCTTTACTTGTATTGGATATTTGGACCGATGGTTTATTCGGTTAGGTATTTTATTTGTGGATGGTTATTTTAGTTAACTATGATTGTGTATTATTTTATGTTCCGCATGAGTTCTATTTAATTAATTGAAAGATAAAAATTGGCACCAGTCTACTTTTCTCACTTAGGTGGTTAGTAATTAAAAAGACGACAGTGATGCTAAGAATGGACCAACTGAGAAACCTTTTCTAACTTGATTTAGGACTGATCACTCGGGATTAATTAGGCAGGGTGTCACAGATGGTATCAGAGCATCAGGTTCTAGTGTCCTTAGGATCTGTGCGGCTTTCTACGTTTCAGCGTAGCACTCGTTTGTTGTAGAGCCCTATTATTAGGACTGTTGATTCATTTTCCGCTTGTGAGATATCGTATTTCTGCTGTGAATATATTTGTGTAAACTGTGTACATATGCGATTTAATCTATTTCAGATGCCACCGAGGAGACTGAGAGCGGAGAGGGCTGAGGCTAGGGATGAAATCAGGGAGGATCACCAGGAGCCACGTGTACCGCCACCACCACCCCCGCCCGAGTTGATTTCCACTACTCAGGTGGCAGTGATAGTGGCCCAGGCGGTTGAAACAACAATGAGAGCTATGGCAGCTCACTTTCCACAGCCCCAGGCACCGCCTCCAGTGGCACCAGCAGTTCAGGCTCCAGTGGGGCCACCATCTTGGCAGAGAGTTAGGGAGACCTTTCAGAAGGGTCACCCACCTGAGTTCCGGGGTAGCACAGATGTGATAGAGGCTTTGTGATTGGAAGAAGAAAATTCAGCGCCATCTACGAATGCTAGAGTGTACCGAGGTACAAAAACAGATGCTTTCTACCTTTCGTCTGTCGGGGGCAGCCTTACAGTGGTGGGAGTCAGTTACCACCGTCGAGGAGCGAGACTTGATGCCGATAGCAGAGTTTTGGGTGCAGTTCGATCACAAATACTTTCCACCAGCAGTAGAGACTAAGATGAGAAAGAAATTCAGTGATTTAGTTCAGGGTGATCGATCAATGGCTGACTACGAGGAAGAGTTCACCCGTTTGGAAAACTTTGTGCCAAATGAGGTGAGCGATGAGGAGCGGAAGAAATTGAGGTTTATGGACGGTTTAGCCTGGCGAATCAGGCAACACTTGATTGGGAATACGGCGTTAGTGATGTATACAGACGTCGTTAATGTCGCACTTGTACACTGCCGGGATCATCGCTTCCAAGCGAAGAGGAGCAAGAGAACAGGGGAGTCGAGTCAACAGGGCAAGGCCGTTACTAGTAGTGACACAAGTGGTGCTAAGCAGCAGGCGGGCAGTCAACAAGGGAATCAGGCTAAGAAGTTTAAACCTGGTGGGTTCCGACCGGGAGGACAGGAGTTCAGGCAGGGGAAGCCGGGCCCGAATCAGCAGCAGCAGGTTCCTTAGGGCCGTCAGAGCCAAGGGAACAATGGGGGAGGCCAGCAGGGCCAGGGTCAGCCGCGTCAGGGCCAACGACAGTGGGATGGTCAGAAACGTTGTTTTGTCTGTGGCCAGCCAGGGAATTTCAAGAGGGAGTGCCCACAGAGGGGCAGATGTCAACAGCAGGAGGCCCAACAGGGGCAACGGGGACAATTACCGCCAGCAGCAGCAACCCCACCCGCCCCACCTTAGCAGGGGTAGATGCACTACGGACGTGTGTATAACGTCAGGGATGCTCCCAATCCCCCGGCGCAGCAAGCACCGCCAGCAGTTGAGGGTATGTTTCTCATTCATGGTTATGAGGGTAGTATTCTTTTTGATACGGGAGCATCGCATTCATTCATTAAATTAAATTTTGCTAAACGGGCCGGACTACTAGAGACCGCGGGTAGTCTTCGGATGTGTGTAGAGTCGCCAGTAGGCAGCGGGGCTACGATTCACTCGATTTGTCGGGGTGTGGACATTTTGATTGGGAGACTTAGTTTAGTAGCGGACCTCTTAGTGTTGGATATGGAGGGGTACGATGTCATTTTAGGTATGGATTGGTTGGCAGGTTATCGGGCGACGGTGGATTGCTACAAGAGGACCATCGTGTTCTCCATTCCAGGGCATGAAATGTTTTTGATAACAATGCCGCTACCCGAGGGAGGGTCACACACACACTTGTATTACATTGAGGAGGAAACCTCACAGGAGGTGGCTATTCCATTGGACTCAATCCCAGTGGTGAGAGACTTTGAGTATGTGTTTCAGGAGATACCAGGATTGCCACCTAGCAGGGAAATCAAATTTGTGATCGATTTAGCACCGGGGACGAGGCCGATTGCTCGAGCACCGTACCGTATGGCCCCTTTAGAGATGCGTGAGTTGAGAGAGCAGATTCAGGAGCTCTTGGTTCAGGGTTTCATTCGGCGGAGTACATCGTCGTGGGGTGCACCGGTGTTATTTGTAAAGAAGCGGGATGGTTCACTTCGATTGTGCATGGACTATAGGGAGTTGAACAAGGCCACGATACGGAATAAGTATCCGTTGCGTAGGATTGACGACCTATTTGACCAGTTGAGAGGGGCGTCTTACTTCTCCAAGATCGATTTGAGGTCAGGGTATCATCAACTACGTATCCGAGAGGAGGATGTTCCGAAGACCGCTTTCCTGTCGCGGTATGGATCTTACGAGTTCAGGGTAATGCCATTCGGGCTCACCAATGCACCAGTAGTGTTCATGGACCTCATGAATAGAGTCTTCAGGGAGTTTCTCGATCAGTTTGTTATCGTGTTCATTGATGACATCCTGATCTACTTGCGTACCGAGGAGGAGCACACAAAGCACCTGCGTATAGTGTTACAGACATTGCGGGATCACCAGCTCTATGCCAAATTCGGTAAGTGTGGATTTTGGCTACGGGAGGTTCAGTTTCTTGGCCATGTGGTGTCAGACCGGGGTATTGCGATGGATCCAAGTAAAGTATCGGCGGTGAGGGAGTGGGGATAGCCCACGACACCGACAGAAGTGCGCAGTTTTCTGGGGTTGTCCGATTATTACAAATGGTTCATCAAAGGATTCTCAAAGATTGCGGGCCCTTTGACGAATCTTACCCGGAAAGGGGTACCTTTCACTTGTAATGATCACTGTCAATTAGCCTTCGACGAGTTAAAGGAAAAGTTGACATCTGCATCCGTGCTTGCATTGCCGAAAGGAGGATTAGAGTATCAGGTTTACACTGACGCATCCTTACAGGGACTTGGGGGTGTGCTTCAGCAGGAGGAAAGGGCTATAGCTTATGCGTCCAGGAAGCTAAAGCCCCACGAGAGGAATTACCCCACTCATGACCTGGAGTTAGCAGCAGTCATTTTTGCTTTGAGGATATGGAGACATTATCTCCTGGGGGAGCAGTTCACGCTATTCACGGATCACAAATCACTTCAGTATCTCTTCACTCAGAAGGATCTGAATATGAGACATAGGCGATGGCTAGAATTTATGAAAGACTATCAGTTTGATATTCAGTATCATCCTGGTAAGGCTAATGTGGTGGCAGATGCATTGAGTCGGAGACCGACTGGGGAAATATCAGAAGTCTGGAAAGCGATGTGGACAGAACTTCGATACGAGGATGATGTAGCCAGGGCTTGCATGTCAGCATTATCCATCACACCCGATATCATTATACGGGTTGTGAGGGCTCAGGCAGAGTATCAGATCTGCCGGGATAGGGTGAGCCAGTTGCTAGCTGAGGGAGCAGAGGGTTACTCGATCAGCTCGGAGGGAGGCTTACGCCATAATGGGAGGTTGATTGTGCCAGAGGATGCGGAGTTGAGGCACGCTATTATGACGGAGTCTCATGGGTCGAGATTCACGGTACATCCCGGTGGGGATAAGATGTATCAAGATATGAGGAGGCAGTATTGGTGGGCAGGGATGAAACGGGACACAGCAGAGTTTGTTTCGAAATGTGCCACGTGTCAGCTTGTGAAAGTTGACCATCAGAGACCATCAGGGATGCTACAACCACTTGAAATTCCTGTGTGGAAGTGGGAGAACATCTCTATGGACTTCATTACAGGGTTACCGACATCGCAGAAGGGTCACGATTCCATATGGGTCATTGTGGATCGGTTGACCAAAGTGGCCCACTTCCTGCCGGTTCGCACAGACTTTGAGACGATGCGTTATGCGCAACTATTCATAGCAGAGATTGTTAAGCTGCACGGGGTACCGATAAATATTGTGTCAGATAGGGACAAGATCTTTGTGGCCCACTTTTGGCAGAGTTTTCAGGAGGCCATGGGCACGGAGTTACGTTTGAGTACAACCTATCACCCACTGAGTGACGGATAGACCGAGAGAGTCAACCAGATGCTGGAAGATATGCTCATAATGCGCATATTAGACTTTGGGGGAGGTTGGGAGAAGTATCTTCCTCTGGTAGAGTTTGCGTATAACAACTCTTACCAATTCACGATCGGCATGGCACCATTTGAGGCACTATACGGGAGACCTTGTCGTTCACCGACTTGTTGGTTAGAGGTGGGGGATAACAAACTATTGGGGCCGGAGATTATGCAGGAGACATCTGCCAAGATAGAACTGATCTGAGGGAGGATTTGGATAGCTCAGGATAGGCAGAAAAGTTACGCTGACGCTTCACGGAGACATGTGGAGTTAGAGGTTGGGGATCAGGTATTGGTCCGGGTGTCCCCCATGAAAGGGGTTATGAGGTTCGGCAAGAAGGGTAAGCTAGCACTGAGGTACATGGGACCTTCCCTATTATCGAGAGGGTGGGGCTTGTAGCCTACAGGCTGGGATTGCCGGAGCACCTTCAGCGGATATACGACGTGTTCCATGTGGCATCGCTGAAGAAATATCGCAGGAGCGAGAGGGCCTTCTGGAACATTCCACTCGAAGAAATTGATTTACAGCTAGACATCTCATATGAGGAGAGGCCGGTGGCTATTCTAGATCGTAGCGAGCGGAAATTACGATCCAAGGTTGTTCCACTAGTTAGAGTACAGTGGGGTCATCACAACATTGACGAGTCTACCTGGGAGAGGGAGGAGGATATGAGGGAACAATATCCAGAGCTTTTCATCACAGGTATGACCTAATTTCCGGGACGAAATTCCTTTGTAAGGGGGGGAGTATGTAACACCCCGTATTTTTCATGCATTAAATATGTAATTAATTCGGGAATTGAAAATTACTTGTGAGACATAATTTTAATTGAATTAATTAGGTAAATTTTATTTAAATATTAATCGGGGAGTGAATGGTTAATATTTACGGGAATTTATTTACTAAGTGAATAGTAATCAACTGTTTAAGTCATTTCGAGTATTAATGACAGGGTATGCACTTATCTCAACCGGGAGTCGGGATAGACTAAAGGGGGTGGGGGGATAAGTATTTTTATAAATTAATTCGAATGCCAATTATGAGTGTACGGTTGAGTCCAGATGGGCCGAGATAGTCGGAAAAGTGTACCCGGGGGTAGTAAACGGGTCACGGGTCATTTTTAGACATAGCCGGGCCCACACGGGGGCAATTGGGCTTGGCCCATTAGGCAAAAAAGGGATTTAGGTTAATTGTTAATTTATGAGAAGAAAGGAAACGGCTGATAGAGTTTTAGAAAAAGGCTAAGTGTATTAAGGAACCCTAATAGCAGTTAAAGGCAGTTTTGGGATCACTAGAGAGCCAACAAGGATCATCTTCAACCTTGGAATTCATCTCCGAATCAGACACTACGAAACCTAAGGCAAGTGGATAACTTGCAATAGTATTGAATCTGTTTTTCAATTCATATTCATGTGATGTGTTTGATCAAAATTCGTTTTGGGTGTTCATGGCATAAACATGAGGTTTTGAAAATAATAATCTGATTTACGAATTTGAATGAGGATTCTTGTAGAAATCTGATATTATAAATTGATACATATCTGGTAGGATGATATCTGGATAATTAGAAACGAATTTGGTGAAGGGATTTGGGATGTAAATGTGTAAGGAATTTAAGATGAATATTTCCCCAAATTCATAAATTGTAGTTAATGGACGAATTAATAACGTTGGAGGGCATTCTGGAGGTCCCTAATAAGGTTCCTAACTTGTATTATTGTTAAGAAGACTTGAGATTGCTGGTAGAAGGAGTTAGGGTTTTATGAAACTCGTCTATGGCAGAATTTGTCTTCGCGAAGAAGACGAAGACCTGCTCGATCGATCGATCGAAGGTCTGGGGTCGATCGATCGATGGTCGACAGATTTTGACAGTTCGCCCAATTTTCTTTTATATGAAGAAAATTTTAATTTAATCTTTTTCCATGAATTAATTTGGTGAGAAATTTATACATGGGTTTTAAATCTAATTAATGGTGAATAAAGTTAATTTAGAATTTGGAGACGACTTAGTGTGACATCATAATTTAAATTTGTTGGGTTTTGGAGAAATTAGGTGTGACACACTAAGGTTGAATTTTTGGGAAGGTGTTCGAAAGGATTAAATATAGATGTAGTGGACAAGTCCGGGGATAACGGTTGAGGAATACCAAGAGATAAGTCTTATTTAGGTAAAGGCTAAATAATTCGGGAGTCGAGAATTTAGACTCGGGTGAGGTTAATTCGGACTACGAGAGTAAGTCCAATTTTATGGTGGGGGCGACACCTAAGGTAACTTAAGTAATTAATGTGCGAATTAATTAATAATTATAGTTGGACCATAAACTCTTAATAAATTAAATAGGCTTATGTTACGGATTTTGTACATGGTGTAGCCGGGACATTTTATATTTATATATATATATATGGAGTGTGATAGTATATATATATAGTGTGTGTGCATTAATATTAGTGATTGAATATTATTAGCATATACTCTAGTGCTATAGGGGAGGTTGCGCATAGTGGATGAATCCCCTAGCTTGAGGAGTAGGGCGAGTATAATCCCAGGTCATAGCGTCCGTTATATGGGTGAGGGGCATCTCACTTTCAGGGAAGGAATATGACCGCCTCCAATTCGTATGTTATACTAAGTTAGTGAGCGAATCTAACTTGGAAAACTAGGTTATGTGATTACACCTAGTGGGATAGCACTTGGGAAAATTTATATTTTGCGAGTATTTTTACTCGGCCGAAAGT
Organism: Sambucus nigra; assembly: GCA_949130495.1. Classification (NCBI taxonomy): domain Eukaryota; kingdom Viridiplantae; phylum Streptophyta; class Magnoliopsida; order Dipsacales; family Adoxaceae; genus Sambucus; species Sambucus nigra. The sequence continues at coordinate 432,283,861 of OX422211.1, read as the reverse complement.
TTGTATTAAATGTTATTTCAGTATGTTTGTGAATACTGTAATATGATTAAATATATAATTAGGTAAATAATTATATATGGGATAATTAATACATAGTGAAAAATGTATTATGTGTGTAACATGTGTGAATGTTATATGAAATTAAAAAGGGTAATGATTAAATTAAGTTTGACGTTTATAATAACTTAAAAATCATGAATTAAGGCATACTCGGTTAGAGTAGGTAAATTTCAAGGGTTAAAATAAGTATTGGGTCAGGAGCGTAGGACCTAGTAAATTAAATGGAAGCGTTAGTAGTGCACATTAGAGGAGGGGTGAGGAAGTCCTCAAGAGAGTGCGGCACTAACTAAAATATGAAGAGCATGCATATTTATTTATTATTGCAAGTTAATCATTTGTTAAATGTTTTCAAATGTTTTTGGGTACTAACCCTTGCTATAAATTTTTTTAAAAACCTTTTAGGTGTCCAGCCACAGGGACGCCAGGCTTGACTCTATTCCAGGTATCCTTAACTGCAGCACATGTGAATATTGCGGGGTTTTTTATAGACGCCTCCTTCTTTCATTCGTGTAGAGACTCTCTAGTAGTTATCCGAGCTTGTCGCTCACAGTTCATTTATCTGTATTAGACTTTTTGAGATTTTCTTCTTATCTTTACTTGTATTGGATATTCGGACCGATGGTTTATTCGGTTAGGTATTTTATTTGTGGATGGTTATTTTAGTTAACTGTGATTGTGTATTATTTTATGTCCCGCATGAGTTTTATTTAATTAATTGAAAGATAAAAATTGGCACCACTCTACTTTTCTCACTTAGGTGGTTAGTAATTAAAAAGACGACAGTGATGCTAAGAATGGACCAACTGAGAAACCTTTTCTAACTTGATTTAGGACTGATCACCCGGGATTAATTAGGCGGGGTGTCACACCCACTGCCACACTCACTTAGGTGAATTTATCAAGAATGTCCTGTCACATCCCGCTTCAAAATCCAAGCCATAGATTCATTAAGAGTTTAACTCATCATTTCTCATTACAGGTATACTTTTATTAACATCATAGGGATAAGACAATTTAAAGTATCTGTAATGCTTACACATAATCACTCACAATTTAGTTTTCCCATGGAACCTATATCATGGGATCTCCATTAATATAGGTTGGGTATCCATCATGGTGATTCTACTCATTCAACTTTAAGCCCACCCCCTCGATGTTTTGTAAATAATATCTCTTGACAACCCTTTGGTTAACGGATCCGATAAAATATCACTTGACCTCACAAAGTCAATGGTTATAATACCATTAGATATGAGTTGTCTCACACTATTATTCCTGCGACGGATATGTCTTGATTTTTCATTGTAGGACTTATTTCTTGCTTTTGGTATTGCTGCTTGACAATCACAATGTATAAGTACCGTGGGTACAGGTTTAGGCCACATCGGAATGTCGGCCAAGAAGGTCCTCAGCCACTCGGCTTCTTCATTTGCTTTATCTAAAACTATGAATTCAGACTCCATTGTTGATCTCGCAATGCATGTCTGTTTTGAGGATTTCCACGATACGGCAGCCCCACCTAATGTGTATAAATATCGACTTGTTGACTTTGATTCCTCTGAATCAGAAATCCAATTAGCATCACTATAACCTTCAATCACAGCCGGATAAGATACATAATATAAAGCATAATCCAAAGTAGATTTCAGTTATCTCAACACTCTAATAAGTGCATTCCAGTGATCATTACTAGGATTACAAGTATATCGACTCAATCTTCCTACTGCATATGCAATATCAGGTCTAGTGCAATTCATAATATACATTAGGCTACCAATAATTCTTGAATATTCAATTTGTGACACACCTTCTCCTTTATTTTTCTTTAATTTACTATTTGGATCATAAGGAGTTCTAACAGGAGTAGATTCATATTTATTGAATTTATTTAACACACTTTCTATATAATGTGATTGTGACAATTTAATTCCCTCGGAATCCCGTATTATTTTGATTCCCAAAATAAAATCTGCAACTCCCAGGTCTTTTATATTAAACTGTTCAGATAACATCTTTTTTGTAGTTTTTATAATACTCATATGTGATCCAAATATTATGATATCATCAACATATAGACATACAATCACACAAGATTCCCTATGGCATTTAAAATACACACATTTATCAGATTCATTTATTTTAAATCCAACATTAATGATTACATGATCAAATTTTTCATGCCACTGGTTAGGTTCTTGTATTAGTCCGTATAAGGATTTAACTAGCTTGCAGACTTTATTTTCAAATCCTTTAGTGACGAAATCTTCTGGTTGATCCATATAAATTTCTTCTTCTAATTCTCCATTTCAAAGGCAGTTCTTACATCCATTTGATGAATTTCCATTTTATAAATGGATGCGAGGGAAATTAAAATTCTAACAGGAGAAATTCGCGTAATAGGAGAATAATTGTCAAAGAAATCAAGTCCCTCCTTTTGTTTATAACCTTTGGCTACTAACCTAGCCCTATATTTTTCTATGGATCCATCCGATTTCATTTTCCTTTTAAAAATTCATTTACACCCTACGGTTTTACATCCAGGTGGCAAGCTAACTAAATCCCATGTGTGATTTTGCATAATAGATTCCATTTCACTATTAACAGTCTCTCTCCAAAATGGAGCTTCAGGAGAGATAATAGCGCCGTGATAAGATTGAGGATCTTTTCAGACAAAAATGAAATATAATCAGGCCCAAAAGATGTTTCTATTCTACGTCTTTTACTTCTTCTAGGTCCTTGTATTTGCATTTCATTATCTCTCCTACTACTAGATGGAAAATTATTGTTTATAGGAGCATTCTCAAATCTAGTAGTTGGATTATGTGGATAAATATTTTCAAAGAATTTTGCATCACGAGATTCAATAATAGTATTTGTGGATACACTATCTACATCTGATTTAAACACAAGAAACCTATAAGCGCTATTGTTTTGAGCATTACCTATAAACACACAATCAAAAGTTTTAGGTCCAAGTTTTGTTCGTTTAGGTGGTGGAAAAACTACCTTAGCTAAACACCCCCACACTTTTAAGTATTTGTATGACGGCTTTTTTCCTTTCCACAATTCGTAAGGAGATTTATTAGATTTTACAAGGGAATTTTATTTATTATATAACATGCGAAAAGTACCGCTACACCCCATAAGTTGTGAGGAAGACCCGAACTGTTTAACATAGCATTTACCATATCCTTTAGCATTTGATTTTTACGTTCAACCACACCATTTTGTTGTGGACAATATGGTGCAGTAGTTTGATGTATATTATTACGCAATTTATAGAAGTCATTAAACGGATCAGAATATTCTCCTCCTCTATCCGATCTAACAATTTTTATTTTTTGATTTAGTTGATTTTCAACTTCTATTTTGTAAAGATTAAATTTCTCACGTGCTTCATCCTTCGAACGCAAAAGGTACACGTAACAAAATTTTGTGTAATCATCTATAAAGGTAATAAAGTACTTATTTCCACCCTTTGTTTGAATTCTTTTTAAGTCACACAAATCTGTATGAATTAATCCCAAGATTTCAGTGGAGCGTTGTACACTTAGAAAAGATTTTCTTTTGAATTTTGATTCTACACATATTTCACATTTATGTTCGACATTTTCGGGTAATTTCAGCATATCTCTTAAATTCATTAATCTTCTAAGTGAAGCAAATATAAAGAATAAGAGAGATACGCAGAAGAACTAACTACATTAAAACTTGAGTCAACCGTTACACTTAGTTTGAACAACCCCTCACACATGTAACCCTTTCCCACAAAAACTCCATTTTTAGTTAAAATAAACTGATCAGATTCATAGACCATTTTAAAACCCTTTTTACTCAACATCAAACCTGAGACCAAATTTATCCTAATGTCGGGCATATGTATCACTTTGTTCAACGTTATGACTTTTCTAGAAGTGAATTTTAAATCCACCTTCCCTTTCCCAGAAACTACAGCCACTGAAGAATTGCCCATATAGATCTTTTTATCACCTCCTACCATCTCGTAGTAGGAAAATACACTTCTGTCCCCACAGATGTATAAAGTGGCCCCAGTGTCCACCCACCAGTCCTTAATGTTGCTAACGAGATGTGCTTCTGAAATGACAGCAGAAAAGTTATCAGTTTCAACAATTGAAGCTTGTGCATCCCTATTAGTTTTTTTTAAAATGGTAATTGTTTTTCCTTTTCTAGCAGTCAAGGGCCCGATGTCCAGGTTTACCACAAACAAAATAGTCTCCTCTAAATTTCTGAATCCCACTTTTAGGCTTTTTAAAATTATTTGTTGAATTTTCTTTTCCCTTAAAATTCTGTTGGTACTTATTTGGCTTAAAATAATTTTTGGTCCCCCCACTATTTTTAGCAATGTTTGCTTTGGCTGCCAAAGCCATGGAAACATCCCATTTTTCCTTAACGCAATTATCCTCTTCAATCCTAAGTTTAACAGTGAGAGCTTCCATAGTCATATCCTTACGTTTATGTTTAAGGCCATTTCTAAACTCTTTCCAGGTAGGGAAAAGTTTGCCAAAAACAGATGCGACTTGAAAACCCTCACTAATATATATACCCTCAGCATGAATTTCGTGAACAATTACTTGTATCTCTTCTAACTGTGACACTACTGATTTTTCATCAACCATTTTAAAGTCCAAAACACGAATGACAACAAATTTCTTACTTCCAGCATCTTCGGTTTTATATTTCTTATCTAACATCAACCATAACTCTCTAGCAGTGGGAACAGAAAATTAAACATCATATAGAGCATCATATAAATTGTTCAGAATATAGTTTTTGCACATGAAATCAGATTTTTCCCAAAGTTGGTTAACAACAGTCCAAGCAGGTTCGACCTCTTCTGAATTATCTTCCATAATTTCCAAGGTGTGATCAATTTCTAACAGGTTCAAATAAAATAACATCTTTTGTTGCCAACGTTTAAAATTCAGTCCAACAAAATTTTCAGGCCTAGCAGATGCAATCGCTGGAAGATCAAATTTTCCCATTATACGAATATTAAAATATTTCAGTCTTAGATTCTTGTTCATGTAAATCGGAAAATTTAAGATCACAATAAAATTATGACGACTTATCTGAATGCTGAGGTGTGTGTTAGACAGACAGTCCTAAGACAGAATATCACCCGCACTTAATTGAGTGGTGCCTCAAGCCTCAGTTATCTGTCCCCACGATTTAACAACATTTTTCGTCCGATTGAAGCACACAATGGAGAACGAATAGAACCAGATCAGTATTTACATGAAATAAAATTTGAGGAGGAACATATTTTTTATTGTGAAAAAGAAGGAAATTCCCAATTATTTATTTGCTGATTTTGCAAAATCCTTTAAAGGGATGCAACCACCAATCTACAGCCACCCTATGGATTAAAATAAGTTGCCACTACCGCCTCTACAACCACCCTGTGGCTTAAAATTAGTAGCCACTACTGGCCCTCAGACCACTTCCAACGGCTAAGAATAAACGTATTATAATATTAATACAAAATTAATTCGAATTTTAATTTTAAATAAAAAGAAAATAAATAAAAAATGAAATTACAATTGGGTCTTGACTCAAGTCCCCAAGTCCCAAGTCTTGATATATAATATATATAGTGTGCATCTAGAGAGACTTGAACCCAAAACCTCACACAAGGATTCCGAAAACTTACCACTAGGCTATTAGAGGTTGTTGTGAGTATTTTTTTAACACAAAGAAACATACACAAAAAACACAACAATCCCCCATATTAATGAAATACGAGAAGAAGGAACATAAAGAAACTTTTGGGCAGTAAAATGCCATTAGTAGGCACATGTATCTTTTGGACTTGAACCTTGCTTAGTATTGGTCCATTGGGTTTACTAACTATTCAGTGAATTACATATTTTGAACTGATCAATTATGTTTGGTAAACTTATTCAATAGATTACACACAGGACACTTTAATATACTAGTGGTTCAAAAAAGTGTTTCTCATTAAGGCCATATGCTATATCCCATTATCATGAGCGCTCTAGGAGATTCAACCATGATTTCCATAGGCAGCGACCCACTGCCACAATCACTTAGGTGAATCTATCAAGAATGTCCTCTCACATCCCGCTTGAAAATCCAAGACATTGATTCATTAAGAGCTTAACTTATCCTTTCTCATTAGAGGTAACATTACTATTATTAACATCGTAGGGATAAGATAATTTACAGTATTTGTAATGCTTACACATAATCACTTACAATTTAGTTTTCCCATGGAACCTATATCCTGGGATCTCCATTAATAGAGGTTGGGTATCCATCATGGTGATTCTACTCATTCAACTTTAAGCTGATCCCCCTCGATGTTTTGTAAATAATATCTCTTGACAACACTTTGGTTAACGGATTCGCTAAATTATCACTTGACCTCACAAAGTCAATGGTTATAATACCATTAGATATGGGTCGTTTCAAACAATTATGCCTGCGATGGATATGTCTTAATTTTTCATTGTAGGACTTATTGCTTGCTTTTGCTATTGCTACTTGGCAATCACAATGTATAAGTACCACGGGTACAGGTTTAGGCCACATCAGAATGTCGGCCAAGAAGGTCCTCAGCTACTCGGCTTCTTCACTTGCTTTATCTAAAGCTATGAATTCACACTCAATTATTGATCTCGTAATGCATGTCTGTTTTGAGGATTTCCACGATACGGCAACCCAACTTAATATGAATGAATATCCGCTTGTTGACTTTGATTCCTCCGAATCGAAAATCCAATTAGCGACACTATAACCTTCAATCACATCAGGATAAGATACATAATATAAGGTATAATCCAAAGTACATTTCAGGTATCTCAACACTCAAATAAGTGCATTCCAGTGATCATTACTAGGATTACAAGTATATCTACTCTGTCTCCCTACTGCATATGCAATATTAGGTCTAGTGTAATTGGTAATATACATTAGGCTACCAGTAATTCTGAATATTCAAGTTGTGACACACCTTCTTCTTTATTTTTCTTTAATTTATTATTTCGATTATAAGGAGTTTTAACAGGAGTAGATTCATATTGATTGAATTCCTTTAACACACTTTCTATATAATGTGATTGTGACAATTTGATTCCCTCGGAATCTCGAATTATTTTGATTCCCAAATAGACATAAATGTGACACCCCTCCTAATTAAACATCGGGTGATCAAGCCTTTATCAAATTAAAACTGGTTTCTCAGATGGTTCATTCTTAGCATCACTGTCGAAAACTTTTTAATTACTAATCACCTAAGTGAAAATTAGACCGGTGCCAAATTTTATCTTTCTTAAATAGAAAAGTCAAACATGCAGAAAGTAAAACAATAACCATGTACTAAAACCCAAACCAACAAAGTGTAAGTACAGCAGAACAAAAGTATTACCGAATAAAACATCTGCTAAAAATCCCAAAACAACAATAGAACAACTACTAGTCTGAAACTAACATCTCAGACTGATACCGGACTATAAAACCATATATAGAATAGTGTGAGATCCTGTACTAGATCTGAATGAGAGATATCGTCTAATCAAAATCCTGTAAGCATCCACTGTACCACAGCTTCGAGTCCCTGGAATAGAATCATCATCCATGGCGTCCCTGTGGCTGGACACCTAAAAGGTTTTGAAAAATATTTTATAGCAAGAGTTAGTACTCAAAACATTTTGAAAATATTTAGCAAGCGTTTATCATCATAAAAATGCGGTTATTGATTACACATGTTAGGTTCTCGTACACTCTCTTGAGTTTACTCACCCCTCATCTCTTGTGCACACCTAACGTTCTACACTTAGCTTACCTAGCCATATCTCCCAAGCTAACTAGGACTAAGTAATCACCTGAACTTATCTATACTTAAGTTCTCGTATCGCCCACACAATACATCCATTTCATTAACATCTCGCGAAGGTTAATTAATACTCAAATAACATTTCACTTATGTTATGCTCAAAGCTCCTCATTTAGTTTGACTACTAAATTTCTACAATTATAACAATTTATCTCTTCCCACTTTTGTAATTTAGCTTCACTACTTAAATTACTAGATAGACATTCTCTATTCAATGTTACGTTTCGTAATTAAGTTTCATTACTTAACTTACCAGTTTAATATGTATCTTTAAATACATAAATAACTATCAATCTACTAATACACAAAAGTAGAATATCATTAAGTAAATATTTCACACACAATATACACTAAATATCAATCATTACTATTTTGTCCTTTTTGCACACGTAAAGGACTCTTGGTTCGGAATGATTCATCGACCCCAAGTAAGAATTGGTTCGGAATGATACATCGACCCCAATTATTTATATACACAAATTAAGAATTGGTTCGAAATGATACATCGACCCCAATTATCTATATACACACATTAAGAATTGGTTCCGAATGATACATCGACCCCAATTATTTATATACACAAATTAACAATTGGTTCGGAATGATACATCGACCCCAATTATTTATATACACAAATTCTGGCTCGGACTCTTTCATCACGCCACCAGTACAAAGGTTTGGTTCGGCATTTTACATCGACCCCAAATCATATAATAACCCGATGTTAGTTCGGAATATCTTATCGACCCTAACATAGTTAATTTAGGTATACTTCTCTTAACCTAAAAGTGCACACAATTCAGTAGGTACACACCCAACCCATTTATTATGTTCGTACGTAATATTTTAATCTCTTATATTTACCGTACAATGTTCGCTTTACGATTTATCTCATTAATTGCAATTATTTGAGTATTCACACAACTCTAAGGGTCCTAGTTACCCCTCACATATAATTTCAGTAGTTATTACTTACCTTACTGGTCTATTACTTGAATTGGCTTTACCTCGCCTCGTAACTCAATTCCAAATTCTCCGATACTCTATTAAATCAAATTATTCTCGTCGGTCCATAATTCAAGCACTACACCCAATGGCCTTATTGAACCTCAACAATATACCTACTGGTTTTATTCTCACTCCCATATAAGTATAATAGGAATACTAGCATACCCATTCGTTCCCGAAAATCAAAGAAACTTTAAACACGAAAAATTCGGGAAAAACAACTTACTTCGATCGATCGACTACTGGGTTTGATCGATCGACACAGTTGATCGATCGACATTCAAGATCGATCGATCAATCGATCGAACAGGGACATACGCGGTTCGTCTTCTTCGTTAACCTCTTCCTCCATTAATAAATCTCCAAACTCCATTGTAGTCGACCAAACTTCGACCCAATGATCCTAACATGTTTCCACATATACTAGGACAATTTCTAACATTTCAAATACATCAAAACCTCAATCTATTTAAAGGAATTGTGGATTAAACCTAAGATTTCTTGAAAACCCTAACTATGGTGTTCTTCCCATAATTTCATTCAAAACCCAGATTTTATTCCGAAATACTCATCAAATCAAATCTGAATATTATTCCTCTACATATGTTACATCATTCTACATGAAATTCCTATCCCAACATGTATAAATATAATTATTTTCTTTCTAAAATACGAGTTTAACAAAATCATTCAAAAAACCATACATATGGGTATTATAACTTTATAATATTTTTAATAAACAACTTGCCTTGATAGAGGGTTCCTGATTTCGTGATTGTTGATGATGTTTGATTGTTTTTCTCCTTCAATCCTCCTTCCCAACAAGTTTGTGGTGACAATCTCCTTTGAATCCTTCCCAACTCTTTCTTTTGCCTTGAGAATTGTTTCTCTCTTATCTCTAATGGCTATGGTGTGTTTTCATGGGTTTTCTAACCCTAACCCCTATTTCATACGGCTGATAAAAGGCTCTCAAATTCGTAGGTCTCCTTACCATTTCATGTTAAAAGACCAAAACGCCCCCGAACGGTCTCGGTTTAGTCCATAATTACCCCGAGACTCAACTAGTACCGTCGGGTATACTATTTTGACTGATTTGACCCTTCCGGACTCATCTGTGACCTCTAAATTATCATTGGAGTCACTTAAAAAATATTACTCGTTCTCACCCCAACACGGTCTACACGCGTTAAGTAAGTATTTACAACTCGCACTAAGTAAATATAATGAGGCAATATAAATCGGTAACTATCTCTCGATTAATATTCCAAAATTACAATTTTTTAATAAATCTCATTAAATTACTCCTCTTATGTAATTTAAATTAAGCCGTATTTTCTCATTTAATTCACCAATTTAATTAAATAGAATATTCAAAAATACGGGGTATTACATACTTCCCCCCTTGCAAAGGAATTTCGTCCTCGAAATTAGGATAAGGCTGGTATTAAGGCTAAGGACCTTAAATATCATTGCATCCTCTAATACCCAAAACCAAATCATAACATCCTAACGGTCGCCCCAAGTACACGCCTTGCTTCCTTATAAACTCTTATCGCATGTTACCCATGCCGCATTTATCATAATTAAGTCTCACTACTTAATTTCTCCATAGATTTTTCCCAATCTAACGTTAACTCTTGAAATTAAGTTCCTCCCTACTTAATTTACTCTTTTGATGTATATCTCTATATATAACATCTATGTGTCTACTATCACTCATAAGTAGAATATTATAATGTATATATTTCACACACAATATATACTATAAGGGAAATTGGTCCGGAAAAATCATCGGCCCCTAATATCCTATCATTTACATTGGTCCGGAAATCCCTCGACCCCAAGGTAAATGTAATGCATATGTTGGTTCAGACCTTCCATCGATACCAAATTAATCATCTATTTGGTTCGAAAAATCATCGACCCCAAATCGATCCTTCATGTATTGGTTCGGAACATCATCGACCCCAATACAGAATCTAAGCATACTTATTATCGCACATAAGTAGGAAAATTATAAGGTATATATATCTTACACATAACATATACTATCAACACTTATTTTATAATCACCCCCCTTTTTATAACACTTTTGGGGTTATTGGCTCAGAATCCCACCTCGATCACCAATAGTGATTGGTTATATTGTCTCGGAATCACACTTCGAGCACAATATAAATATATATATCTCATCGCACATGAGTAGACAATTTGTGAGCCATATATTTCACACTTCATATATTCTAAAATGTCATACCCCAATAGAATGTCCTCATATCACGCGTTAAGGACTAAGAGTTTGGAATTTCTCCTCGAACCACACCTCAAAGTACATGTATTGTTCGTAATAGGTTCCCACGAACCTAATCCTTATGTACAGTCCATATAGGCACTCACACTACCTATAAATATGCTCATATAGGTATACATTCAACCTATGAATTGATCTGTGGGCTTCTCCAAAATTCCATTATCGTAAGGGTGTATTATCATCTTTTCTCACTAACATTGAGTCGTAGGCAACACAACATACTCAAAATAAAAAATTATCTCTATTCCTCCCTGACCATCTCTCACAGGGTGGAATTTTTTTTTTCTTCCTGATTCACAATCATGTAGGGCGGCACCGTGCACTTGTGCACTCTCCCTTTTTAACTACATACTAATCCATTTCGGTCACCCCATTCCGCTACCCCAACGAAATGTTGGCTTAATTATGATGTTCACATCCCATCAATAATTTATAAGTATGTCTCCTCCTTCCATCATTGGAAAGGTAGGTTCACTACCTCATTCCAGTTGCTCATTTCGAGTCTATCTTTCTCTATCAACTAGTGGTGCGTCTGGAGACAATCTCACTATGTCTCTTCCTCCACACCGCTTCCCACTTATGGCATCTTTCCTCAAGTGGTACTCTATTCCCCTTTCACTCTGGGTATATTATACTTTACAATTCGTGCACTCTTCGTAATTGGCGCACCTTTAGGGTTGATTACCTTATAAGAATCAACATTTTAGTAACGCGTAAGTCACTATCAACACTCAGTTAAGTAGAACCTTGCGTCACTTCTTCATAACAGTTAGGCCTCCTATATCAAGAGATAACTTTTGAACGACTTCCTACCGACTTTTATCCCATAGGGTGTGCTGGCTCTCTCAGCACATGAAATTCTTGGATTACCATCTATCTCCCATGACGTTCAATCCATTTCATCAACAGGACTAGCCGTAACTTCCCCCATCGGCGTACTTAATAAATAATTAACCGCATCCCTCTTTCTCAAGTTATTAAGAAAGCCAATTAACTAGGGAGCCCATACACCCTTTTCTCCGTGCACATTTGCAAAAACATTGCAACTGTCGCACTCGTGACACACTTTTCCTCACTCTCGCCTTGTCTTCATGGCGTGACTACAATCTTACGGGTATTCTCAATCCCCTATAGACAAAAAATCAAATTCTTGTTCACAAAGTCCCACTTATCCTTTCGTGGTGAGATAAGCTTTTTAGTGTTTCCCCGCAGTACTACCGAATCCACTGATGCCGTAGCATCTAACGTCTCTTCTCCTGACGTGCATAAAAATTTAGTTGTATCCCCTTTCGCAACCGAACTTAAACAATGGACTTCTTCCTATGCATTTTTACGGAGCATTGCCGGAACAACACATATTCGAGATACTCAAATTCCTTCCCCCAACAATAGGTACAACCATACTCCATCATCTCTAAAGGAGTCAAGTGGCACTGCGCTAATACTATCACTAAATCCTTAGCTCTTGTTATAACAACGAGCTCTATCTCTCCGCCCATCGGTCATACGATATACCTTGAATCACATCATTAAGGTTCCTACACACCGGAATCAATCACTATGAGACATCCATAATCTCTGGAGTCTCCCACATATTAATGAATAATGACAGCTCGACCCTCTTTTAGGTGAGGCATCGTCATATACCCCATTCACTCGAGGCTAAAACTCATATACTATTTGCCCATCACTCTGGTGGTTCAACTGTTTCCCGGACATAACACGCTTGTCCTTTCCAGAATGCAAAACTTATCGGAGTTATTATTTCCTTAAATAACTTCGAAAAAGATCAACACGCGTGGTCTTACGTCCCACATAAGACATCTTCTCATAAATCCCCTTATCCCAGGCCACACCGACTGGTTTAGGGTATTCCTCCTCTCGGACTTGGCAACCTTGGTTTGTAACACTGACATCAAGGTTCCCTTAGTTTCGCTGACCAAGGAACACACTATTAGAATTAATAGTCCCGACTTAGGATCAAATCAATGAATCCCTTAGTGGGTTCCGACTTATGGCTTGCACTACATTCAGTCTTACTCTGACTAAATCCTTAAACTCTTTTAGCTTCGCCCACCTTGGTGCATTGACCTCAACCTTGTAAGAAGCTCCATACTGCCTTCATACACATAAGTCGTCCAAGAAGATTTTTACCAAGATTGTGAATGACAACTCGAGAGTCCATTCTCTCAAGGGCTCTTTTTCCCTGTACCTATCTCATCGGGTACAAGTTCACTTTAATAGATAAATTTCTTTCTCACAGTCGGCCTCTACCAGGCTCTCACGTGATGGTTTCAAAAATCTCCATTCACTTCGCTTTTGAACCATCACTGGAGGAATTTATGATTAAACTATACGCAAGGTCCCTCTATTTGTATACTAACCTTAGGTCCGGATGTGGTGACTAGTATCCCCACCACGTTGCTTCAAAAAAAATCTTTACCCAAATTTTCACTTCTGGGTATTTTATTCTATCCTAAATGCCAAGACCTCTAGGCATTCAACTTCCATTGGTTAACATGTACAGTCACCGTTTTATCAAATTTTTACGGTTCGTCCTCATCAAAACCCTCCAGACCTCCTCTCACTCTCACTGCATTGAGCGGGTCTAGATTAGCATCCCTTTTGCCGTCACGACACTTGGAAAATTCCTACTATGCCTCAACAGCCCTTGTAGCATCTACTTCCATTACACACTAGGAGTGACTTCGACAACGGTCATCTCTCCTATGATTACCATCTTCGAACACCCCATGCTTCATGCCAAGCTCCTCCCTCCTGCAGTCCTTCCAACGCCAATGCTGGTCCTACCGTCATGTTCGACGTACCATGCCCAATCGAACTCGTATATATAACACTACATCTACTAAATAGCAGGAGGACATAAACTATGTACGTAGAGGAGTACAACAACCCTAAGATACGGCTCTATATCAATCAAACGATACGCTGAAAACGTAGTAAGCCGTACAGATCCTATGGACACTAGAACCGGATGCTCTGATACCATCTGTGACACCCCGCCTAATTAAACATCGGGTGATCATGCCTTTATCAAATTCAAACTGGTTTCTCAGATGGTTCATTCTTAGCATCACTGTCGAAAACTTTTTAATTACTAATCACCTAAGTGAATATTATACCGGTGCCAAATTTTATCTTTCTTAAATAGAAAAGTCAAACATGCAGAAAGTAAAACAATAACCATGTACTAAAACCCAAACCAAAACAGTGTAAGTACAGCAGAACAAAAGTATTACCGAATAAAACATCTGCTAAAAATCCCAAAACAACAATAGAACAACTACTAGTCTGAAACTGACGTCTCAGACTGATACCGGACTATAAAACCATATATAGAATAGTGTGAGATCCTGTACTAGATCTTAATGAGAGATATAGTCTAATCAAAATCCTGTAAGCATCCACTGTGCTACAGCTTCGAGTCCCTGGAATAGAATCATCATCCATGGCGTCCCTGTGGCTGGACACCTAAAAGGTTTTGAAAAATATTTTATAGCAAGAGTTAGTACTCAAAACATTTTGAAAATATTTAGCAAGCGTTTATCACAATAAAAATGCGGTTATTGATTACACATGTTAGGTTCTCGTACACTCTCTTGAGTTTACTCACACCTAATCTCTTGTGCACACCTAACGTTCTACACTTAGCTTACCTAGCCATATCTACCAAGCTGACTAGGACTAACTAATCACCTGAACTTATCTATACTTAAGTTCTCGTATCGCCCACACAATACATCCATTTCATTAACATCTCGCGAAGGTTAATTAATACTCAAATAACATTTCACCTATGTTATGCTCAAAGATCCTCATTTAGTTTGACTACTAAATTTCTACAATTATCACAATTTATCTCTTCCCACTTTTGTAATTTATCTTCACTACTTAAATTACTAGATAGACATTCTCTATTCAATGTTACGTTTCGTAATTAAGTTTCATTACTTAACTTACCAGTTTAATATGTATCTTTAAATACATAATAACTATCAATCTACTAATACACAAAAGTAGAATATCATTAAGTAAATATTTCACACACAATATACACTAAATATCAATCAATACTATTTTGTCCTTTTTGCACACGTAAAGGACTCTTGGTTCAGAATGATTCATCGACCCCAAGTAAGAATTGGTTCGGAATGATACATCGACCCCATTTATTTTAATACACAAATTAAGAATTGGTTCGGAATGATACATCGACCCCAATTATCTATATACACACATTAAGAATTGGTTCCGAATGATACATCGACCCCAATTATTTATATACACAAATTAAGAATTGGTTCGGAATGATGCATCGACCCCAATTATTTATATACACAAATTTTGGCTCGGACTCTTTCATCACGCCACCAGTACAAAGGTTTGGTTCGGCATTTTACATCGACCCCAAATCATATAATAACCCGATGTTAGTTCGGAATATCTCATCGACCCTAACGTAGTTAATTTAGGTATACTTCTCTTAACCTAAAAGTTCACACAATTCAGTAGGTACACACCCGAACCATTTATTATTTTCGTACGTAATATTTTAATCTCTTATATTTACCGTACAATGTTCGCTTTACGATTTATTTCATTAATTGCAATTATTTGAGTATTCACACAACTCTAAGGGTCCTAGTTACCCCTCACATATAATTTCAGTAGTTATTACTTACCCTACTGGTCTATTACTTGAATTGGCTTTACCTCGCCTCCTAACTCAATTCCAAATTCTCCGATACTCTATTAAATCGAATTATTCTCGTCGGTCCATAATTCAAGCCCTACACCCAATGGCCTTATTGAACCTCAATAATATACCTACTGGTTTTATTCTCACTCCCATACAAGTATAATAGGAATCCTAGGATACCCATTCGTTCCCGGAAATCAAAGAAACTTTAAACACGAAAAATTCGAGAAAAACAGCGCTCTTCGATCGATCGACTACTGGGTTCGATCGATCAACACAGTTGATCGATCGACATTCAAGATCGATCGATCGATCGAACAGGGACAGACGCGGTTCGTCTTCTTCGTTAACCTCTTCCTCCATTAACAAATCTCCAAACTCCATTGTAGTCCACCAAACTTCGACCCAATGATCCTAACATGTTTCCACATATACTAGGACAATTTCTAACATTTCAAATACATCAAAACCTCAATCTATTTAAAGGAATTGTGGATTAAACCTAAGATTTCTTGAAAACCCTAACTATGGTGTTCTTCCCATAATTTCATTCAAAACCCAGATTTTATTCCAAAATACTCATCAAGTCAAATCTGAATATTATTCCTCTACATATGTTACATCATTCTACATGAAATTCCTATCCCAACATGTATAAATATCATTATTTTCTTTCCAAAATATGAGTTTAACAAAATCATTCAAAAGACCATACATATGGGTATTACAACTTTATAATCTTTGTAATAAACAACTTGCCTTGATAGAGGGTTCCTGATTTCGTGATTGTTGATGATGTTTGATTTTTTTTTCTCCTTCAATCCTCATTCCCAACAAGTTTGTGGTGACAATCTCCTTTGAATCCTTCCCAACTCTTTCTTTTGCCTTGAGAATTGTTTCTCTCTTATCTCTTATCTCTAATGGCTATAGTGTGTTTTCATGGGTTTTCTAACCCTAACCCCTCTTTCATACGGCTGATAAAAGGCTCTCAAATTCGTAGGTCTCCTTACCATCTCATGTTAAAAGACCAAAACGCCCCCGAACGGTCTCGGTTTAGTCCATAATTACCCCGAGACTCAACTAGTACCTCCGGGTATACTATTTTGACTAATTTGACCCTTCCGGACTCATATGTGACCTCTAAATTATCATTCGAGTCACTTAAAAAATATTACTCATTCTCACCCCAACACGGTCTACACGCGTTAAGTAACTATTTACCACTCGCACTAAGTAAATATAATGAGGCAATATAAATCGGTAACTATCTCTCGATTAATATTCCAAAATTATAATTTTTTAATAAATCTCATTAAATTACTCCTCTTACGTAATTTAAATTAAGCCGTATTTTCTCATTTAATTCACCAATTTAATTAAATAGAATATTCAAAAATACGGGGTATTACAATAAAATCACACAAGCATCTCTATGGCATTTAAAATACACACATTTATCAGATTCATTGATTTTAAATCCATCATTAATAATTACATGATCAAATTTTTCATGCCATTGGTTAGGTTCTTGTTTTAGTCCGTATAAGGATTTAACTAGCTTGCAGACTTTATTTTCAGATCCTTTAATGACGAAACCTGCTGGTTGATCCATATAAATTTCTTCTTCTAATTCTCCATTTAAAAAGGCAGTTCTTACATCCATTTGATGAGTTTCTATTTTATAAATGGATGCGAGGGAAATTAAAATTCCAATAGAAGTAATCCCCGTAACAGGAGAATAAGTGTCAAAGAAATCAAGTCCCTCCTTTTATCTATAACCTTTGGCTACTAACCTAGCCTTATATTTTTCTATGGATCCATCCGATTGTATTTTCCTTTTAAAAACCCATTTACAACCTATGGTTTTACATCCATGTGGCAAGTTAACTAAATCCCATGTGTGATTTTACATAATTGATTCCATTTCACTACTCACAGCCTCTCTCCAAAATGGAGCTTCAGGAGAGATAATAGCGTCGTGATAAGATTGAGGATCTTCTTGAGTCAAAAATGAAATATAATCAGGCCCAAAAGATGTTTCTACTCTACGTATTTTACTTTTTCTAGATCCTTGTATTTCCATTTCATTATCTCTCCTACTACTAGATGGCAAATTATTGTTTATAGAAGTATTCTTAAATCTAGTAGTTGGATTATGTGGATAAATATTTTCAAAGAATTCAGCATCACGAGATTCATTAATAGTATTTGTAGATACACTATCTACATCTGATTTAAACACAAGAAACCAATAAGCGCGATTGTTTTGAGCATTACCTATAAACACACAATCAACAGTTTTATGTCTGAGTTTTGTTCGTTTAGGTGGTGGCAAAACTACCTTAGCTAAACACCCCCACACTTTTAAGTATTTGTACGACGGCTTTCTTCCTTTACACAATTTGTAAGGAGACTTATTAGATTTTTTAAGGGGAATTTTATTTAAAATATAACATGCGGAAAGCACCGCTTCACCCCATAAGTTACGAGGAAGACCCGAACTGTTTAACATAGCATTTACCATATGCTTTAGCGTTTCATTTTTACGTTCAGCCACACCATTTTGTTGTGGACAATATGGTGCAGTAGTTTGATGTATTATGCCACGCATTTACGGAAGACATTAAACGGCTGAGAATATTCTCCTCCTCTATTCGATCTAACAATTTTTTATTTTTTAATTTAGTTGATTTTCAACTTCTGTTTTGTAAAGATTAAATTTCTCAAGTGCTTCATCCTTCGAACGCAAAAGTTACACGTAAAAAAATTTGATGTAATCATTTATAAAGGTAATAAAGTACTTATTTCCACCCTTTATTTGAATTCTTTTTAAGTCACACAAATCTGTATGAATTAATCCCAAGATTTCAGTAGAGCGTTGTACACTTAGAAAAGATTTTTCTTTTGAATTTTGATTCTACACATATTTTACATTTATGTTCGACATTTTTGGGTAATTTCGGGATATCTCCTAAATTCATTAATCTTCTAAGTGAAGTAAGATTAACATGTCCAAGTCTACTATGCAACAAATATAAAGTATCAGAGAGATACGATGAATAATTAACTACATCAAAACTAGAGTCAATGGTTACACTTAGTTTGAACAACCCCTCACACATGTAACCCTTTCCCACAAAAAATCCATTTTTAGTTAAAACAAATTGATCAGATTCAAAGACCATTTTATAACCCTTTTTACTCAACATCGAACCTGAGACCAAATTTGTCCTAATGTCGGGCACATGTAGCACTTCGTTCAACGTTAAGATTTTTCCAGAAAATGAATTTTAAATCCACCTTCCCTTTCCCAACAACTACAGTCACTGAAGAATTACCCATATAGATCTTTTCATCACCTCTTACCACCCCGTAGTAGGGAAATACACTTATGTCTCCACAGATGTGTCGGGTGGTCCCAGTGTCCACCCACCAGTCCTTAATGTTGCTAACGACACGTGCTTCTGAAATGACAACATAAACGTTATCAGTTTCAACAATTGAAATTTGTTCATTCCCATTAGATTTTTTAAAGTGGTCATTATTTTTCCTTTTGTAGCAATCTTGGGCCCGATGTACGGTTTACCACAAACAAAACAGTCTCCTCCAAATTTCTTAATCCTACTTTTAGGCTTTTTAAAATTATTTGTTGATTTTCCTTTTTCCTTAAAATTTTGTTGGTACTTATTTGGATTAAAATGATTCCCCCCCCCCCCCCCCCCCCCACTATTTTCAGCAATGTTTGCTTTGGCTTCCATAGCCATGGCAACATCCCTTTTTTCCTTAACGCAATTATCCTCTTCAATCTTAAGTCTAACAGTGAGATCTTCCATAGTTATATCCTTACGTTTATGTTTAAGGCCATTTCTAAACTCTTTCCAGGAAGGGGGAAGTTTGCCAATAACAGATGCGACTTGAAAACCCTCACTAATAGACATACCCTCAGCATGAATTTCGTGAACAATTACTTGTATCTCTTCTAACTCTGACACTACTGATTTTTCATCAACCATTTTAAAGTCCAAAAAATGACTGACAATAAATTTTTTACTTCCAGCATCTTCAGTTTTATATTTCTTATCTAAAATCAATCATAACTCTCTAGCAGTGGGAATAGAAAAGTAAGAATCATATAAAGCATCATCTAAATTGTTCAGAATATGGTTTTTGCACATGAAATTAGATTTTTTTCCAAAGTTGGTTAACAACAGTCCTAGCAGGTTCGGCCTCTTATGAATTATCTCCCTTAATTTCTAAGGTGTGAACAATTTCTAACAGGTTGAAATAAAATAACATCTTTTGTTGCCAACATTTAAAATTCAGTCCAACAAAACTTTCAAGCCTAGCAAATGCAATCGCCCGAGGATCAAAATTTCAAATTATACGAATATTAAAATATTTCTGTCTTACATTGTTGTTCCTGTAAACGGGAAAATTTAAGATCAAAAAATTATAACGACTTATCTGGATGCTGAGGTGTGTGTTAGACACACAGCACTAAGACAGAAATATCGCCCGTAACTAATCGAGTGGTGCCTCGAGCCTCAGATATCTATCCCCAGGATTTAACAACATTATTCGTCTGATTGAAGCACACAATGGAGAACGCATAGAACCAGACCAATATTGCCCAGAAATAGGATTTGAGGAGGAACAAATTTTTGAGAGTGAGAAAGAAGGAAGTTCAGAATGATTTATTTGCTGATTCTGCAAGTCCCTTTAAAGGGATGCAGCCGCCAACCTACAGCCACACTATGGCTTAAAATAAGTAGTCACTACTGCCCCTACAGCCACCCTATGGCTTAAAACAAGTAGCCATTACTGGCCCTCAGACCACTTCCAACGGCTAGGAATAAACGTATTATAATATTAATAAAAAATTAATCCGAATTTTAATTTTAAATAAAAACAAAATAAATAAAAAATGAAATTACAATTGGATCTCTACTTAGGACCCAAGACCCAAGCTCAAGTCCCCAAGTCCCATGTCCCAAGTCTTGATATATAATATATATAGTGTGCACCTAGAGGGACTTGAACCCAAGACCTCACACAAGGATTCTGAAAACTTACCAATAGGATATTAAAGGTTGTTGTGAGTATTTCATTAACACAAAGAAATATACACAAAAAACACAACAATCCCCCACATGAATGAAATACGAGAAGAAGGAACAAAAAGAAATTTTTGGGCAGTAAAATGTCATTAGTAGGCAGAGGTGTCTTTTGGACTTGAACTTTGCTTACTGTTGGTCCATTGGGTTTACTAACCCTTCAGTGAATTACATATCTTGAACTGAGCAGTTATGTTTGGTAAACCTGTTCAATAGAATACACACACGATACTTTAATATACTTGTGGTTCAAATCAATTTTGCTCATTAAGGCAATAAACTATATCCCATTATCATGACTGCTCTAGGATATTCCGCCACGATTTCCATAGGCAGCGGCCCCACTGCCACACTCACTTAGGTGAATCTATCAAGAATGTCCTGTCACATCCCGCTTGAAAATCCAAGCCATAGATTCATTAAGAGTTTAACTCATCCTTTCTCATTACAGGTAGAATTAGTATTATTAACATCATAGGGATAAGATAATTTAAAGTATTTGTAATGCTTACACATAATCACTCACAATTTAGTTTTCCCATGGAACCTATATCCCGGGATATCCATTAATACAGGTTGGGTATCCATCATGGTGATTCTACTAATTAAGCTTTAAGATGATCCCCCTCGACGTTTTGTAAATAATATCTCTTGACAACCCTTTGGTTAACGGATCCGCTAAATTATCACTTGACCTCACAAAGTCAATGGTTATAATACCATTAGATATGAGTTGTTTCAAACTATTATGCCTACGACGGATATGTCTTGATTTTTCATTATAGGACTTATTTCTTGCCTTTTCTATTGCTGCTTGGCAATCACAATATATAAGTACCACGGTTACTGGTTTAGGCCACATCAGAATGTCGCCCAAGATGGTCCTCAGCTACTCGACTTCTTCACTTGCTTTATCTAAAGCTATGAATTCACACTCAATTATTGATCTCGTAATGCATGTCTGTTTTGAGGATTTCCACGATACGGCAACCCAACTTAATATGAATGAATATCCGCTTGTTGACTTTGATTCCTCCGAATCAAAAATCCAATTAGCAACACTATAACCTTCAATCACATCAGGATAAGATACATAATATAAGGCATATTCCAAAGTAGATTTCAGGTATCTCAACACTCTAATAAGTGCATTCCAGTGATCATTACTAGGATTACAAGTATATCTACTCAATCTCCCTACCGCATATGCAATATCAGGTCTAGTGCAATTCATAATATATATTAGGCTACCAATAATTCTTGAATATTCAAGTTGTGACACACCGTCTTCTTTATTTTTCATTAATTTTTCTATTTGCATCATAAGGAGTTCTAACAGGAGTAGATTCATATTGATTGAATTTCTTTAACACACTTTTTATATAATGTGATTGTGACAATTTAATTCCCTCGGAATCCCGTATTATTTTGATTCCCAAAATAAAATCTGCAATTGCCAAGTCTTTCATATTAAACTGTTCAGATAACATCTTTTTTGTAGTTTTTATAATACTCATATATGATCCAAATATTATCATATCATCAACATATAGGTATACAATCACACAAGCATCTCTATGGCATTTAAAATACACACATTTATCAGATTCATTTATATTAAATCCATCATTAATCATTACATGATCAAATTTTTCATGCCACTGATTAGGTTCTTGTTTTAGTCCGTATATGGATTTAACTAGCTTGCAGAATTTATTTTCAAATTCTTTAACGACGAAACCTTCGAGTTGATCCATATAAATTTCTTCTTCTAATTCTCCATTTAAAAAGGCAGTTCTTACATCCATTTGTTGAATTTCCATTTTATAAATGGATGCGAGGGAAATTAAAATTCTAAGAGAAGTAATTCGCGTAATATGAGAATAATTATCAAAGAAATCAAGTCCCTCCTTTTGTTTATAACCTTTGGCTACTAACCTAGCCTTATATTTTTCTATGGATCCATCCGGTTTTATTTTCCTTTTAAAAATCCATTTACACCCTATGGTTTTACATCCAGGTGGCAAGCTAACTAAATCCCATGTGTGATTTTGCATAATACATTCCATTTCAATATTAAGAGCCTGTCTCCAAAATGGAGCTTCAGGAGAGATAATAGCGTCGTGATAAGATTGAGGATCTTCTTCAGACAAAAATTAAATATAATCAGGCCCAAAAGATGTTTCTATTCTACGTCTTTTACTTTTTTTAGGTCCTTGTATTTTCATTTCATTATCTCTCCTACTACTAGATGGCAAATTATTGTTTATAAGAGCATTCTCAAATCTAGTAGTTGGATTATGTGGATAAATATTTTCAAAGAATTCGGCATCACGAGATTCAATAATAGTATTTGTAAATACACAATCTACATCTGATTTAAACACAAGAAACCTATAAGCGCTACTGTTTTGAGCATTGCCTATAAACACACAATCAACAGTTTTATGTCCGAGTTTTGTTCGCTTAGGTGGTGGCAAAACTACCTTAGCTAAACACCCCCACACTTTTAAGTATTTGTATGACTGCTTTCTTCCTTTCCACAATTCCTAAGGAGATTTATTATATTTTTTAAGGGGAATTTTATTTAAAGTATAACATGCGGAAAGTACCGCTTCACCCCATAAGTTGTGAGGAAGACCCGAACTGTTTAACATAGCATTTACCATATGCTTTGGCGTTTGATTTTTACGTTCAGCCACACCATTTTGTTGTGGACAATATGGTGCAGTAGCTTGATGTATTATGCCACGCAATTTACAGAAGTCATTAAATGGCTCAGAATATTCTCCTCTTCTATCCGATCTAACAATTTTTATTTTTTGATTTAGTTGATTTTCAACTTCTGTTTTGTAAAGCTTAAATTTCGCAAGTGCTTCATCCTTCGAACGCAAAAGTTACACGTAACAAAATTTTGTGTAATCATTTATAAAGGTAATAAAGTACTTATTTCCACCCTTTATTTGAATTCTTTTTAAGTCACAAAAATCCGTATGAATTAATCCCAAGATTTCAGTAGAGCGTTGTACACTTAGAAAATATTTTCTTTTGAATTTTGATTCTACACATATTTCACATTTATGTTCGACATTTTTGGATAATTTCGGGATATCTCCTAAATTCATTAATCTTCTAAATGAAGCAAGATTAACATGTCCAAGTCTACTATGCCACAAATATAAAGAATCAGAGAGATACGATGAAGAATTAACTGCATTAAAACTAGAGTCAACGGTTACACTTAGTTTGAACAACCCCTCACACATGTAACCCTTTCCCACAAAAACTCCATTTTTAGTTAAAACAAACTGATCAAATTCAAAGACTATTTTAAAACCCTTTTTACTCAACATCGAGCCAGAGACAAAAATTTCCCTAATGTCGGGCATATGTAGCACTTTGTTCAATGTTAGGACTTTTCCAGAAGTGAATTTGAAATCCACCTTCTCTTTCCCAGCAACTATAGCCACTGAAGAATTGCCCATATCGATCATTTCATCACCTCCTACCACCTCGTGGTAGGAAAATACACTTCTGTTAGCTCCAGTGTCCACCCACCAGTCCTTAATGTAGCTAACAAGATGTGCTTCTGAAATTACAGTAGAAAAGTTATCAGTTTCAACAATTGAAGCTTGTGCATTCCCATTAGGTTTTTCAAAGTGGTCATCATTTTTCCTTTTGTAGCAGTCTTGGGCCCGATGTCCAGGTATACTACAAACAAAACAGTCTCCTCCAAATTTCTTAATCCCAATTTTAGGTTTTTTTAAATTATTTGTTGCTTTTCCTTTTCCCTTTAAATTCTGTTGGTACTTATTTGGCTTAAAATGATTTTTGGTCCCCCCACTATTTTCAGCAATGCTTGCTTTGGCTGCCATAGCCATGGCAACATCCCATTTTTCCTTAACGCAATTATCCTCTTCAATCCTAAGTCTAATAGTGAGAGCTTCCATAGTTATATCCTTACGTTTATGTTTAAGGCCATTTCTAAACTCTTTCCAAAAAGGGGTAAGTTTGCCAATAACATATGCGACTTTAAACCCTCACTAATAGACATACTCTCAGCTTGAATTTCGTGAACAATTACTTATATCTCTTCTTACTGTGACACTACTGATTTTTCATCAACCATTTTAAAGTCCAAAAAATGACTGACAACAAATTTCTTTCTTCCAGCATCTTCGATTTTATTTTTCTTATCTAACATCAACCATAACTCTCTAGCAGTGGGAACATAAAAGTAAACATCATATAGCGCGTCATCTAAATTGTTCAGAATATGGTTTTTGCACATGAAATCAGATTTTTCCCAAAGTTGTTTAACAGCAGTCCTAGCATGTTCGGCCTCTTCTAAATTATCTTCCTTAATTTCTAAGGTGTGATCAATTTCTAACAGGTTTAAACAAAATAACATCTTTTGTTGCCAACGTTTAAAATTCAGGCCTAGCAGATGCAATCGCTAGAGGATCAAATTTCCCATTATACGAATATTAAAATATTTCTGTCTTAGATTGTTGTTCGTGTAAACGGAAAAATTTAAAATCAAAATAAAATTATAACGACTTATCTGGATGCTGATGTGTGTGTTAGACACACAGTCCTAAGACAGAACTATCGCCCGCACTTAATCGAGTGGTGCCTCAAGCCTCAGATATTTGTCCCTAGGATTTAACAGCATTGTTCGTCCGATTGAAGCACACAATGGTGAATGAATAGAACCAAACCAATATTGTCCAGAAATAGGATTTGAGGAGGAATAGATTTTTGAGAGTGAGAAAGAAGGAAATTCAGATTGATTTATTTGCTGATTCTGCAAGGCCCTTTAAAGGGATGCAGCCACCAACCTACAACCACCATATGGCTTAAAATAAGTAGCTGCTACCGCCCCTAAAGCCACCCTGTGGCTTAAAATAAGTAGCCACTACCGGCCCTCAGACCACTTCCAACGGCTAGGAATAAACGTATCATAATATTAATAAAAAATTAATCCGAATTTTAATTTTAAATAAAAACAAAATAAATAAAAAATGAAATTACAATTGGGTCTTGACTTAGGACCCAAGACGCAAGCTCAAGTCCCCAAGTCCCAAGCCTTGATATATAGTATATATAGTGTGCACCTAGAGGGACTTGAACCCAAGACCTCACACAAGGATTCTGAAAACTTACCACTAGGCTATTAGAGGTTGTTGTGAGTATTTCATTAACACAAAGAAATATACACAAAAAACACAATAATCCCCCACATGAATGAAATACGAGAAGGAGGAACAAAAAGAAATTTTTAGGTAGTATAATGTCATTAGTAGGCAGAGGTGTCTTTTGGACTTGAATCCAACTTAGTGTTGGTCCATTGGGTTTACTAACCCTTCAGTGAATTACATATCTTGAACTGAGCAATTATGTTTGGTAAACCTGTTCAATAGATTACACACACGACACTTTAATATACTCGTGGTTCAAAATAGTTTTGCTCATTAAGGCCATAAACTATATCCCATTATCATGAGCGCTCTAGGAGATTCAACCACGATTTCCATAGGCAGCGGCCCCACTGCCACACTCACTTAAGTGAATCTATCAAGAATGTTTTGTCATACCCCGCTTGAAAATCCAAACATATTTTCATTAAGAGTTTAACTCATCCTTTCTCATTACAGGTAGCATTACTATTATTAAGATCATAGGGATACGATAATTTAAAGTATTTGTAATGCTTACTCATAATCACTCACAATTTAGTTTTCCCATGGAACCTATATCCTGGGATCTCCATTAATATAGGTTGGGTATCAAGCATGGTGATTCTACTCATAAGGATTTAAGCATATCCCCCTCGATGTTTTGTAAATAATATCTCGTGACAACCCTTTGGTTAATGGATCCGCTAAATTATCACTTGGCTCCACAAAGTGAATGGTTATAATACCATTACATATGAGTTGTTTCACACTATTATGCCTGCGAGGGATATGTCTTGATTTTTTATTGTCGGACTTATTGCTTTCTTTTGCTGTTGCTTCTTCGCAATCACAATGTATAAGTACCACGAGTACAAGTTTAGGCCACATCAAAACGTCGGCCAAGAAGATCCTCAGCCACTCGGCTTCTTCGCTTTCTTTATCTAAAGCTATGAATTCGGACTCCATTATTGATCTCGCAAAGCACGTATGTTTTGAGGATTTCCACGAAACGGCAGACCCACCTAATGTGAATAAATATCCACTTGTTGACTTTGATTCCTCTGAATCAGAAATCCAATTAGCATCACTATAACCTTCAATCACAGCAGGATAAGATACATAATATAAGGCATAATCCAAAGTAGATTTTAGGTATCTCAACACTCTAATAAGTGCATTCCAGTGTTCATTACTAGGATTACAAGTATATCTACTCAATTTCCCTACTGTATACGCAATATCAGGTCTAATTCAAATAATAATATACACTAGGCAACCAATAATTCTTGAATATTCAAGTTGTGACACACCTTCTTCTTTATTTTTCTTTAATTTACTATTTGGATCAAAAGGTGTTCTAACAGGAGTAGATTCATATTGATTGAATTTCTTTAACAAACTTTCTATATAATGTGATTGTGACAATTTGATTGCCTTGGAATCCCGTATTATTTTGATTCTCAAAATAAAATCTGCAACTGCCAAGTCTTTCATATTAAACTGTTCAGATAACATCTTTTTGTAGTTTTTATAATACTCATATGTGATCCAAATATTATCATATCATCAACCTATAGACATACAATCACACAAGTATCTCTATTGCATTTAAAATACACACATTTATCAGATTCATTTATTTTAAATCCATCACTAATCATTACATGATCAAATTTTTCATGCCACTGGTTAGGTTCTTATTTTAGTCCGTATAAGGATTTAACTAGCTTGCAGACTTTATTTTCAAATCCTTTAACAACCAAACCTTCTAGTTGATCCATATAAATTTCTTAGGATTACAATAGTGGTGATTGAATGTAACGTCGGGGTAGCCTTAGGATTACAATATGAACATCAAGGACTGAGTTTAAGCTCATTATTGATTGTGCAAGGACTAAGTGTAATACGAGCGCTTAGCAGTATGACTCCTGGATAGAGATGGGAGTTTAGAACACATTTGGTTGAAAGAGGGTATGAGGTTATCCCAATCACGTATTTAAAGTTGACGGACCTCCTCGATCGACAAAGTTAAGTAGTAGTGTATTGGAGGGGTTCCTTGTTTGGATTTCGCTTTGCGAGACGCTCCGCGCATGAACCTTAACGACGTCGGGAGTGGAGAGGTGTTATAGGATGCGAGGATAATTAAATTATGAAGTAAAGATATGATATTTTAATACGTGGAATTTAAAAGAGATATAATGCTACGTATGGGAATTATCTTAGGGTAGTGATATTACCTTATTGATATTATATTATAGGTATGATAATGCCTATTTGATTGATTGATGATTATGTGTATGACATACCTAGCTTACTTGCTATCGGTGGGAGGTTTGCACGTGAGGGCAGTCATATCCTGATGAATCCATGGGATCTTTGATTTGTCGCTCGAGAACATAGGTCTATGAAAGACTTAACGGGGAGTTGATAAGTCCGCTGACTATGGGTACGTAGGTATGTGCGTGACCCATGGGTATGAGAACTATGTTCGCCTCCAATGATTGTGTTGTTGTTAATGGTTCGAGGTATCCTCACCGAACCTTTTATCCACTATTCGGTGACCAGCGATATTGGGACATGATTGCAGAGTAATGCATTGCACCGCAGCTGTGACTCGGGGTGCCGTATTATATATGAATATATATATATATATATATAATGGATTAAATGAATGAATGGATATTTATTATGGTTAAATCTATCTACAGTGATAATTGTAGAATAGAGAAAGATAATTGAATTAAGTTAATGAATGTTTATTCTTATAGAATTGAAAAGCTTAATTCATATTAATGAGAAATTATTCATGTTAATGAGAAACTAATCATATAAAGGAGAAATGTAAATGAATAATAATGTGACGTATGGTATGGGACATACGAGGTTATGATATGGGAATGGAATTATATTATGGAATTATTAAAGAGGAATCATTAACTAGGAGGTTAATAGGAAACGTTAAGCGTGCACTCTAGTTGAGAGGTGATAATAGCAAGTGAGAGTTGGATCTAACATGTACATAATAAATGCTTTATTGCACTTGTTAAATACTTGTTGTTTTAAAAATCATTTACACATTCGGGCTCTGACCCGTTTCCTTGCACATTTTCTTTTCTATTGTATCTTCTATATCAGGTGTCCAGCAGCAGGGACGCCATCCTTAGTTGATATTGACGAGCTATGGATTTATGGAGTTTTGCTTAGACGCTTATCTTCATTTGATTCACAGTGTTCTCTTAGTAAAGCATGTCGCCCAAAGGATCCAGTTATCTTTTCCTATTGGAGTCAGATACTATTGTATTCGGGTCTTTTTAATACAATTAATATTGTTGGGATTTCTGTAATGGATTAATATTATTTGGGAATGTTTATTCCAATTGCATCTAAATTCTTTTATGTTAGCTACTTGGTTATCAATCTTGTAGAATAAAATGTGTTGTGTTATTCTTAAACTGGAAATGGATTTTGTTAAATTAAAATTTGGAAAGTTTTTAACACCAGCTTAATTGGGTATTGGGTGAGTTGTAAATGTTTTCGACAGTGATGCTAAGAATGAGCCAACTGTATATTCTATTTTAATTTGGTATGGGACTGGCCACCCGGTATTTAATTAGGCGGGGTGTTACAGGTGGTATCAGAGCATCAGGTTCTACTGTCCTTTAGGGTCTGTACGGCTTACTGTGTTTTCAGCTTAGCGTTCTTTAATGTAGAGCCCTATGTTTAGGATTGTTGATTTCTTTGGTAAGATTCCGTATATATTAGTGAATCTTATTTGTGTTCGAGCGTGATCGAACAATAAAGTATGGAAGATGAGGGCCATTGGACGGATAGCGTAGATCACACTTAGGAGGTTATGAAGTATGTTCGAGTATGACGACCGTAGTCGAGGTCACCCCTATTATGGAAAATTGAGGAGAGTCATCAGTAGAAGTTCTTGAAATGCGGGAATTTTATGTATTACCTAGCGAAGGCAATATATTCAAAGGCTTGGGAAAACAGTGGAGTGTGGTGAACTAGAACTGAAAATTTGGGGGTAAAATTTTCTTGACTGATTGGAGAAAAGTTATAATTGTGGGATTCAACAACCACCACCCACGAATGAGGGTATGTTTTCTATCTAAGGAATTATGAGGCGTATATTGATTTTTGTAGCGATTAATATTGTGTGGGAAAAAAGGATTGCTAAACTTAGCCTATAACACTGTTATTTACGTAGACTCACCAAGGGGTGTGGGACACCTATATATTACATGTTATCACGTGGGTTTGATTTTTATCATGGGATTACTCACTTTGGGCATGTCCGAGCATGATGTGACTATCGGCATGCATTGACTTGTGGTATACGAGAGCGTATGTACTACTATTAACCAACATCTTGTCTTCTAGAGAAGAGTAGATGAGTAGACTCTATTTGAAATCAATAAAACCTAATTTTTTTTTGTTTAAATCGATAAATCTGATATTTTTTTTTTCGATAAACCAAATTTTATATACTATTGACTAAGGACCTTAGGAGTTTCGATGACCGACTACTTTAAGAAGTAGTGTATCGGGGTGGTTCCTTGTTTGGATTTTTCTTGCGAGACACCCCACGCATGAAACTAATAACTGTTGGGAGTCGAAATAAGTTAGGTCTTTGGGATGTGAGTTTATAACCTTTGCGAAATTTTTTTATATTGAAAGTTGTACGATAGGGTGTATGGGCGCCCTGGATGATTGAATTGTAGTAGTTTTCAAAATTGTGAAACAGTAAGTAGTTGTGACTTCAGGATTTATTTGTTTAATAAGTGAGGATCATTTTTCCCAAACTTTGTCATGAGGACGGTATAGGGAAGATTGGGTATAATTTAAATTTGATTCAGTTGGAACTATATGGTGAGACTTAGTGTAACATCAATGGGGATTTTCGTTAATGTATTGAATGGGCAGTACTACTTAGATTTCTTGTGATGTGAGATTTATACTCGGAGTCGACCTTATCAGTATGGTTCATTTTTTTGAATTTCGGGATGAAATTCTGTTATAAGGGGGGAAGTATGTAATACCCCGTGATTTTAATGACTTTTAAAATGGGTTATATTTTAAATTAATGGATTAATTGGATCTTATTATAAATTAATTCATTTGGGTTTTATCCGAATTGTGGATATTAAAATGGATGATTCTGAATATTACTTAAAGATATTTAGGTAATATATGAATGTGATGTCATTGATATGACGGTATGACATAAATTCGATAATTTGAATTTTTAGTCAGACGCGGTATGGGACGTGTCGGGACTAATTTATTAAATTAAAAAGGGAACTTATTTTTATATCATCCTTATAGTCATTTCGAGTGCGTCATTGCGTCCAGAAGGGTTGAGATAGTCAGAAAAGTCTATTTGGATGTTGATATTGGGTCTCGGGTCATTTGAAAATGAAAAGACAACCCAAAAGGGCATTTTGGTTATTTTTACAAGGGGGATGAATAGTGATTTCGAATTTTGTCTTATTATAAGTATTTGGAGATTAGTTGAATGTGGGTTCATTCATCTCTTCTACACAAAATAGAGAAGTCATCTTCTTAGAGAGAGTGAAAGGTTGCTTGGGAAGAGAAAAGCTTGCTTGGAAAGGAGGAGAACTAAAGACCAAAGGTCACCACCACCAACCACCACTGAAAGTGGCCGGAAAAAGGGAGAACCACCTATGTTATTCAACCCCAAAGGATCAGATCTTCATTAAAGGCAAGTGTTTGATATTTGCAACTTAAGTTCGTATATTGTCCATGTTAGAATAATTATGAAAAGAGATGATTTTTCATGTTTGGAAGATAAAAATGGAGTAGTAATGGATTTCTGGAAGTATGAAATATATAGGAATTAAACTCATGTTGTAGGTAGTTAGTAATCCAAGAAATATTCATCAATCTGTGGAAGAAATTCTGAAAATCATTTTGTGTTCTTGAAGATAATATGTTGATAATTTTCTGGAAAAAGAGGCAAAAACGAGTGGAATGAGAAGAGCCAATTTAGAATGTTTAGATCTCCTTTTCGAGTGCATTTGGATGAGATTTAAGAAAAACTCAAAACACATACCTGACTCAATTTTTCGTGTAGAATCCAAATCTGAAGTCAGATTGATGATTCGAATAATTTTTGGATATGATTTTTCTGAGTATTTAAAATATGAGAATTCATGATGTTGTTTCTTTTTAATGTTGGTTCTTATCCCAAAACTTTTGTGGATCTTTGGTGATTATTAATTGGATATTATGGGACTTAGAAAATATCAGTAGACCCTTGATAAGATTTGAATTAATTTGATTCGGATTTAAATTGATTAGAATGATGATAATTAAATTAAAGAAATTTCGGTTGCTAGATTCATTTGTTGGATTATAATTGGTTTGCTTGAGGATTAAGGATAGGTCCAGTAGTGGTGATTGAATGTAACACCTGGGTAGCCTTAGGATTACAATATGAACATCAAGGACTGAGTTTAAGCTCATTATTGATTGTGCAAGGACTAAGTGTAACACGAGCGCTTAGCAGTATGACTCCTGGATATAGATGGGAGTTTAGAACACATTTGGTTGAAAGAGGGTATGAGGTTATCCCAATCACTTATTTAAAGTTGACGGACCTCCTCGATCGACAAAGTTAAGTAGTAGTGTATTGGAGGGGTTCCTTGTTTGGATTTCGCTTTGCGAGACGCTCCGCGCATGAACCTTAACGACGTCGGGAGTGGAGAGATGTTATAGGATGCGAGGATAATTAAATTATGAAGTAAAGATATGATATTTTAATACGTGGAATTTAAAAGAGATATAATGCTACGTATGGGAATTATCTTAGGGTAGTGATATTACCTTATTGATATTATATTATAGGTATGATAATGCCTATTTGATTGATTGATGATTATGTGTATGACATACCTAGCTTACTTGCTATCGGTGGGAGGTTTGCGCGTGAGGGCAGTCATATCCTGATGAATTCATGGGATCTTTGATTTGTCGCTCGAGAACATAGGTCTATGAAAGACTTGTCAGGGAGTTGATAAGTCCGCTGACTATGGATACGTAGGTATGTGAGTGACCCATGGGTATGAGAACTATGTTTGCCTCCAATGATTGTGTTGTTGTTAATGGTTCGAGGTATCCTCACCGAACCTTTTGTCCACTATTCGGCGACCAGCGATATTGGGACATGATAGCAGAGTAATGCATTGCACCGCAGCTGTGACTCGGGGTGCCGTATTATATATGAATATATATATATATATATATAATGGATTAAATGAATGAATGGATATTTATTATGGTTAAATCTATCTACGGTGATAATTGTAGATAACGGTGAATAGAGATAGATAATTGAATTAAGTTAATGAATGTTTATTCTTATAGAATTGAAAAGCTTAATTCATATTAATGAGAAATGATTCATGTTAATGAGAAACTAATCATATAAAAGAGAAATGTAAATGAATAATAATGTGACGTATGGTATGGGACATACGGGGTTATGATATGGGAATGGAATTATATTATGGAATTGTTAAAGAGGAATCATTAACTAGGAGGTTAATAGGAAACGTTAAGCGTGCATTCTAGTTGAGAGGTGAGAATAGCAAGTGAGAGTTGGATCTAACATGTACATAATAAATGCTTTATTGCACTTGTTAAATACTTGCTGTTTTAAAAATTATTTACACATTCGGGATCTGACCCGTTTCCTTGCATATTTTCTTTTCTATTGTATCTTCTATATCAGGTGTCCAGCAGCAGGGACACCATCCTTAGTTGATATTGACGAGCTATGGATTTATGGAGTTTTGCTTAGACGCTTATCTTCATTTGATTCACAGTGTTCTCTTAGTAGGGCATGTCGCCCAAAGGATTCAGTTATCTTTTCCTATCGGAGTCAGATACTATTGTATTCGGGTCTTTTTAATACAGTTAATATTGTTGGGATTTCTGTAATGGATTAATATTATTTGGGAATGTTTATTCCAATTGCATCTAAATTCTTTTATGTTATCTACTTCGTTATCAATGTTGTAGAATAAAATGTGTTGTGTTATTCTTAAACTAGAAATGGATTTTGTTAAATTAAAATTTGGAAAGTTTTTAACACCAGCTTAATTGGGTATTGGGTGAGTTGTAAATGTTTTCGACAGTGATGCTAAGAATGAGCCAACCGTATATTTTGTTTTAATTTGGTATGGGACTGGCCACCCGGTATTTAATTAGGCGGGGTGTTACACCGATCTAACAATTTTTATTTTTTGATTTAGTTGATTTTCAACTTCTGTTTTGTAAAGCTTAAATTTCTTAAGTGCTTCATCCTTCGAACACAAAAGGTACACGAAAGAAAATTTCGTGTAATCATGTATAAAGGTAATAAAGTACTTATTTCCACCCTTTGTTTGAATTCTTTTTAAGTCACACAAATCTGTATTAATTAATCCCAAGATTTTAGTAGAGCGTTGGACATTTAGAAAAAATTTTCTTTTGAATTTTGATTTTACACATATTTCACATTTATGTTCGACATTTTCGGGTAATTTCGGGATATCTCCTAAATTCATTATTCTTCTAAGTGAAGCAAGATTAACATTCCAAGTCTACGATGCCACAAATATAAATAATTATAGAGATACACAGAAGAATTAACTACATTAAAACTAGAGTCAACGGTTACACTTAGTTTGAACAACCCCTCACACATGTAACCCTTTCCCACAAAAACACCATTTTTAGTTAAAACAAACTGATTAGATTCAAAGACCATTTTAAAACTCTTTTTACTCAACATAGAACCTGAGACCAAATTTTTCCTAATGTCGGGCACATGTAGCACTTCGTTCAACATTAGAACTTTTCCATAAGTGAATTTTAAAACCACCTTCCCTTTCCCAGTAACTACAGCCACTGAAGAATTTCCCATATAGATATTTTCATCACCTCCTACCACCTCGTAGTAGGAAAATACACTTATGTCCCCACAGATGTGTCGGGTGGCCCCAGTGTCCACCCACCAGTCCTTAATATTGCTAACGAGACGTGCTTCTGAAATAACTGCAGAAAAGTTATCAGTTTCAACAATTGAAGCTTGTGCATTCCCATTAGGTTTTTTAAAGTGGTCATTGTTTTTCCTTTTGTAGCAGTCTTGGTACCGATGTTCAGGTTTACCACAAACAGAACAGTCTCCTCCAAATTTCTCAATCCCACTTTTAGGCCTTTTAAAATTATTTGCTGCTTTTCCTTTTCCCTTTAAATTCTGTTCGTACTTATTTGGCTTAAAATTATTTTTGCTCCCCCCACTATTTTCAGCAGTGTTTGCTTTGGCTGCCATAGCCATGGCAACATCCCTTTTTTCCTTAACGCAATTATCCTCTTCAATACTAAGTCTAATAGTGAGATATTCAATAGTCATATCCTTACATTTATGTTTAAGGCCATTTCTAAACTATTTCGAGGAAGGGAGAAGTTTGCCAATAACATATGCGACTTGAAAACCCTCACTAACAGACATACACTCAGCATGAATTTCATGAACAATTACTAGTATCTCTTCTAACTGTGACACTACTGATTTTTCATCAACCATTTTAAAGTCCAAAAAATGACTGACAACAAATTTCCTACTTCTAGCATCTTCGGTTTTATATTTCTTATCTAACATCAACCATAACTCTGTAGCAGTGGGAACAGAAATGTAAACATCATATAGAGCATCATCTAAATTGATCAGAATATGGTTTTTTCACATAAAATCATATTTTTCCCAAAGTTGGTTAACAACATGTGACACCCCGCCCAATTAAATATAGGGTGATCAGTCCTCTACCAATTTAAAACAGGATATTCAGTTGGTTTATTCTCAACATCACTATCGAAATTTTTTTTAACATATTAATCTCCTAATATAAAATTAAGCTAGGTGCCAAAACATTTCCAATTTTACTAAAACCAAGTAAAACCATTTCTTTCCATGTTAAATTATAAACCATTCACCACACATAGGAATGTAAATAAATACTGAACATGAATCAAGTACTGCAATAAATAATACTGAGTAAAACTCTCAGTTTAAAACTCCAAACCATACAATAAACTGAATACAAAATCTCTGATGGAAGAACTAGAAGTGGGCGACATATGCCTTAAACAAGAAGTCTAGATAAAACTGAATGGAAAGGATAGATGCGTCTACTGCAAGGACCTACAGCTCCCACAACAGCTGCAGCACGTCAAGCAATCCAAATCTCTAAATCTGATACTCCTATGGCTGAGCACCTGATATAATACATATATATAGCAAAAGAGAGAAGATATACAAGAAACGGGTCAGAGCCCGATGTGTAAAAATATTTTAGCAAGTATTTAAAACCAGTTCTTAAAACAAGTCTTATACGCATGTTAGTTATCGAACTCTCACATGAGTTTCTCACCTCTCGTGTATTTTGCACGCCTAACGTACATCTAATCTCCCCCTAGT
The DNA here is from genome assembly GCA_949130495.1 of Sambucus nigra. NCBI lineage: Eukaryota > Viridiplantae > Streptophyta > Magnoliopsida > Dipsacales > Adoxaceae > Sambucus > Sambucus nigra. Next base: position 432,247,100 of record OX422211.1, on the reverse strand, counting down.
TATACCTCCCAGTCTAACTAGTCAGAAACCATACTAATACTAACTATGCTCACTAGTAGTATTCCCGTATCGCCCATAAAATACGCTATTCAGATAGTTTATCTCACATACTGAATTAAATTATTCACCATTTGAATAGTTAATCTTTTATTCACTAAGATTATTTTACTTCTCATTTTCATTTTATCTACTAGTCTCACAAAGTAGAAAGTTACCCAAGTACAGTCATACATATATATAGTCTCATCATCTCTATATATATTCACTAATCCCGCACCCTTAGGTTAAGACCACTTGGTGCAATGTAACAATTATTATTATTACCAAGTCTACTAATTTCACACAGTAGCAATATTCATAAGTCGATATATATATATATATATACTCACATCATTCCTATACATATAATTATACTACTCCTGCACCCCCGGCTACGACCCATTAGTGCACATATTCTGGAAATCCTGCATCCCTGGGTTAGCACCTATTAATGCACCTATCAATAATAATTCATCACCCCCGGGTTATCACCCATTAGTGCGCCTAACAATATAATATTGCATCCCCGGGTTAGTACCCATTAATGCACCTATCAATATTAATCCCCCGGGTTATCACTCATTAGTGCGGCAAACAATAATCATCTTTGTACCCCCGGGTTATCACCCATTAGTACACTTAATAATAGAGTTTTTGCACCCCCGAGTTATCACTCATTAGTCCTCTTAACTATAATATCACATAATAGTCATACACACATCCTATTATAATTTATAGGTATTTCTCCAACCTACATATATACTCCCCATACGTATTTTAACCTCGTTACTACGTATAGTATAAATAATTAGATTACTATCTCTATCGTAATCCCCAAGGTACATTCTCTCTTTACCGAAATAATTAAAGTATTAATTCTCACATACTTTTCCCAAAATTTCATCTTATTTAAATTTACTATTTGGCAGTTTCTCTCGATCCAATAAACCGGCAAACTCAAAACTAAACTTTGAGAAAATTCCCAAAAATTCCCTCTGTCGCTCAAACCAGAAGGGTTGTCGTTTGAACGAAGTTCACGTGTCAGTCAAGCGACTTCACGCGAGATGCCATCTTGCTCGAACGAATTCGCATGAGATCTCCATCTCGTTTGAACCACTTCGCGCGAGATCGCGCAAGATTGCACTGTTCGTCTTCTTCACCAAACTTCAGCGTTTTTCCTCCATTTTTGAACCTAAAAACCTCTAAGGTTCGATTCCCAACAACTCATCATCAATACCCATCAACCCCTAACAGGTTATAGATCTTTTCTATCATCCTAGGATCCTTAATTCGTCATTAATCATCATAATTTCATAAAACCCCCAAATTAATTCGCATGAACCCTAGTTTCCAAAATTCCAATTAAAGAACCTAATCAACCCAGATTCGTTCATCAATATATCATCAAATTCCGTGATTAATCCTCTACATACATGAAGAAAATTCAGCCACTAATTAAACCAATCCTTAATCATACATTAATTCTCCAATTTTCACCCAATTAACATATAAATCATGATTAATTCCACCTAGACTAACATGAGCATGATTATTGCTAAAAGAATGCAAGTAATAAACACTTGCCTCGAATATGACGGTCTGATCTATTGGTGATGTTAGTATACACGCGTTCCTCTCTTCGCGATCTACGCGTTGGCGGTCACGGTTATGCAAGGTGACGCCAAACGAGCCTTCTCTCTTGGAATTTGGCTCTCCCTCACACCCTCCATGTCCGTTCTTGATTTATGTAACCTCTTAACCCTAATGGACTTTCCTTAGCTGATATAATTAATCCCAATTTTCGTCCATTAATTTAGCCCAAAAATACAATTTACCATAATGCCCTCTTGGGGTGCCGGTTAGGCCTAAAATCTCCCCGGAACCCAAACTAAACACCCGGGTATACTATTTTGACTATCTCGACCCCCTGGACTCAACGGAGCACTCAAAATGACCATACGAGTTACAAAAAAATTCTCTTTTTATCCCATTTAATTAGTCCCGACACGACTCACCCGCGTGACAGACTTAAATTACCAAACCGTCGTATTTCTCACTTCCGACAATTTATCAAATATCATAATTCCATATTACATATCACACAGTAATATTCAATAGTTCACAACAATAAGTATTAACCCTTGGCACGCTAGTTAATAATTATTTAAATCCAGATTAATAACAAATTAATTTCTCACATTTTAATTTAATTAATCCAACAACAATAATTAATTGCATATTTATTCCCATAATAATAATTAATCACATAATTATTTAAATCGTCAGAAATACGGGGTATTACATACTTCCCCCCTTACAATGGAATTTCGTCCCAAAATTCGGAAAAAGTATACTAGGTACAGATAACGCTGTAAAAATATTGCGCATCGCATCGCATCGCTCACAAATAAGCTACTCCGTACCACCCATATAGTACGCTATCGAATACTCATAATAAAGAACACTTCACATGTGTTTGCTTTAAACTCCAGGTTACCCTGTCATATAGGCTCTTGCCCAAGCCTTTCTGCTTAAGTTTCACTACTTCAACTTTATTTTAGAGATTCACTATCTAGCCTTCTACTATTTGCACCTTAGTAGATTTATCCTCTTTTCATATGCATACGACTTCGTCTCGTGTCGTTCATACAAGTAAATTCGCTGTGCAATATATATTTCACACACATTATATACGATAATATCGATTCTTCTTCGACATTTGTAATCATAACTGGTCCCTCACCTTTAACTATCAAGTAGGACGACAACAAAGTTTACCATGCCATGCTTCCACTAGCACTCTGCCCGAACGTGAATTTATAGGAGTTATTTGGACACAAACTACACTAGTGGTAGATTCTACTCTCATCCTCTCCTAAGATCTCAGGGTTCACATAAAATTTTTCTCTCCCGCATCCGGTTAGACCGCTTGTCCTTACCTATCCCTCTGTGGGTATTAGGCTGTACTCAACCGCATCTTAGTACCTATAATCTCACCATCTCAGCTATATGAGAAGATCCTTGGGATAGTCTTCCATTCTCTAGTGGAAGAAGCCCCTACTGGTTTCAAATTGTCCACCCTTTTCAACCCGTCAGGTGACCCACTGCAAGCCTATCCTTGCAATATTACCCTACATCGTAAGCCATCACCACCGTTGTTTGTATTCTCTTACATTTTATACTCTCTTGAATAAGTTTCAATTTATCTTGAAACGTAAGTTTCTGACAAAACTTCGTTAATAAGCCTTGGCTTACCCGACTACATGTTATCAAATTCACATGCTAATTATAATCCACCATTTGATTCAATTACCTAGGGCGCCCATACACTCTATGCCTCACGCATCATTATACAAATGACATAAAATTATCTTACCTCAATTCTTGCACACTCGGTATGCTGATGTGGTAGGGGTGCACTCAACCGCCCCACTAACCATAACTTAATCAATCCTTCAATGGTATCATTACTCTATTCAGAATGATACTGAGGCTAGGCGACTCTATTGGCCTTAAGTCATAAACGAATTACTAACTCTCAATTATCCTCTTATAGGTACAATAACCAACATACAAAACTTATGTACTATCGGCCAAACTTCTCTCCAACTCCCGACGTTCGCTAGTTTCATGCGTGGGATGTCTCGCAAAGCGAAATCTAAACAAGGAACCCCCCAGATACACTACTATCTAACCTAGCTGGTTGTTGAGATCTGTAAGGCCTTCAGTACCTACTATGTACTTTCCCACAATCTACGTATTGTGATATAAAATTTTACTCGTCCACTCTCATGTCCCTAAAAGGTAACATGAAGCATGGCACCCTCACTATCCCAAGTACTTGGCGCTGTAGATATATAACGAGCTATATTTCAACGCTCGATAAGAACACAGTGTATTCTAAGTCTTAACAGACAAATAAATCCCTATGCTCGGGAATCACATATAATTAGACACTATACTCGCTGAGGTCTATAATACCATGAAAGTTCATATATATACTCATATCTGGGCCCAACCCTATTTCAGGTGGCGCCGAACAAAACTAAGATCACTCCTCCCGGAGTATCCGACACGATAGTCATATCAATATATTTATACTATCGTTTAACCATACAGTAATTAATCACTACACATTACCATAATAAACTCTACTAAATCTGACTCAATGCAGTAGTAAATTATAACAACAAAACACATTCTTAGGGCCCGCCCGGTTCCCTCACGAGCAATCATCAAAATGCCTTGCTAACAACGAGAAATACGTTTGTAACAAGACTGTTAAAACTAACGTTCCCACTAAACACGAACCGCACGTGAATTTTAGGGTTTCCAATTTACATAAAAGTTGTGGCACACCCATGTCATTAGAATCTATCCTTTACTCACAAGGAAGAAGCAAAACCTCACCAGTCTCGCCAAATCACAGTGTCTCAGCACGTGGCTGTCGTCACGACCCATGAACATCTGCAATCGTCATACATCTTAGGATTTCATCCTATAGTTTTCCTCTCTCATCACGGATAATTTATTTCATCATGTGGATTTCACGCCCATTATTGAAACGTTGGCCCAAACACTCTAGGCCTAAATTATAGTTTTGTTGAACTCCCGTTTACATCCTGGGCCCCATAGACCCTGCCATACTGTATGATACTATTAATGAGGACTCTACTGGTCCAGCCTGAACCCATCATTCTCAGGTTATAAATTTCCTGGGCCTAATTCCCTTGACCCCAAATTCTTTTACTGGAAGTCTCGCTCCTCCAGTCGTTATGCCTAACTGGCACGGTTTACCATTTCTAATCTCTTCGGTCTCACTTCTCAATTGTGGACACATACAACCCTTGTAGTTCTATTTCCTTTACATAAGGAAAACTTCACTAACTATTTCCCGTCACTGGTCCCACTGACCATTTTTGGAATGTCCTTCTCTCGGATCGACAGTTTCAACTCACAATTATTCTTCCATTATCCCTTTGGCTACGCTAGCTATCCGAAACTATGGTTGGCCTCTACAGCCTGATTGACTTCATCGTCCTCTTGAAGTTAATCACTCAACATCATCTAACTGAGTTCCCTATTGGGTATACTCTCATGTGGGGTTTCACTAACACCATTAAATTCAGTTTCTGCTCTTCAGCAGGTTCGTTAACCCTCTTTACTCCCTTCTCTTGGAAGGACTGCAATCAGTAGCAACCGTATAACTTTGATGACACCAACTTTAGTCATCCTAGATGGATTCCTTATCCATTCTTGTATTCTACTCACGGGTCCTTTATCAACTATAAACCCTTTGGATAATTTATACCCCTCTGCAGGTACAAAGTTCATTAAGCAATTCAACCTTTCTCTCACGATCAATTTCTATCTTACCCATCATTTTAAACATTAAAATTTCACTCACATTTTGTTACCACACCAAATGGAAGACCTCACGGTCAACTCATACCCAAATTTCTCTCTAAATTTCAAACATACTTCTTCATGTACGTTGATTGTTTCTAATCACTACATGATGCTCCTAAGGGCTATAGCTTTTAACTACAAATTAAATTCTGAGTGTCGTCACGCCCCACTCTACACAATTGCCTTCGGATTTTCTACCTCCGCTGGTCTATTACACTTTATCATTTTCTTATCTGCATCTTCACCGATGGGTTTTCAAAAGAGTTCATCTGATTTCCCCTTTTTATCGACTATGCTAGGTGGTCCTGAATTCACTCCACCATTATCTATGACTGTGTCCTGGGAACCCACAGTTCCCGAGTGACAATTTTACTATCTCTTACTAAAGTAATTCTCGTGGTGATTTTTATCCCAATCACTCTTACCCGATTGTTCTATGTCTTCTGTTGAGCCTCTTCTCCCGCGGTTCTTCTTACGGCCCTCGCTGGTCATTCTAAAATGTTCGGTGTTCGAATCACACCGAATTCTGTATAATGAGTCACATCCATTATAATTCGTAGCAGGAGAACGTAAGTCGCATACGTAAGGGAACACAACAATCCTATCATAAGGCTCTACATCAAAGAACGATACACTGAAACGTAATAAGCCGCACAGATCCTAAGGACACTAAAACCTGGCTCTGATACCACCTGTGACACCCCGCCCAATTAAATATAGGGTGATCAGTCCTCTACCAATTTAAAACAGGATATTCAGTTGGTTTATTCTCAGCATCACTGTCGAAAAGCTTTTTAACATATTAATCTCCTAATATAAAATTAAGCTAGGTGCCAAAACATTTCCAATTTTAATAAAACCAAGTAAAACAATTTCTTTCCATCTTAAATTATAAACCATTCACCACACATAGGAATGTAAATAAATACTGAACATGAATCAAGTACTGCAATAAATAATACTGAGTAAAACTCTCAGTTCAAAACTCCAAACCATACAATAAACTGAATACAAAATCTCTGATGGAAGAGCTAGAAGTGGGCGACATATGCCCTAAACAAGAAGTCTAGATAAAACTGAATGGAAAGGATAGATGCGTCTACTGCAAGGACCTACAACTCCCACAACAGCTGCAGCACGTCAAGCAATCCAAATCTCTAAATCTGATACTCCTGTGGCTGAGCACCTAATATAATACATATATATAGCAAAAGAGAGAAGAGATATAAGAAACGGGTCAGAGCCCGATGTGTAAAAATATTTTAACAAGTATTTAAAACTGGTTCTTAAAACAAGTCTTATACGCATGTTAGTCATCGAACTCTCACATGAGTTTCTCACCTCTCGTCTATTGTGCATGCCTAACGTACATCTAATCTCCCCTAGTTATACCTCCCAGTCTAACTAGTCAGAAACCATACTAATACAAACTATGCTCACTAGTAGTATTCCCGTATCGCCCATACAATCCGCTATTCAGATAGTTTATCTCACATACTGAATTACATTATTCACCGTTTGAATAGTTAATCTTTTATTCACTAAGATTATTTTACTTCTCATTTTCATTTTATCTACTAGTCTCACAAAGTAGAAAGTTACCCAAGTACACTCATACATATATATAGTCTCATCATCTCTATATATATTCACTAATCCTGCACCCTTAGGTTAAGACCACTTGGTGCAATGTAACAATTATTATTATTACCAAGTTTACTAATTTCACACAGTAGCAATATTCACAAGTCCATATATATATATATATATAGTCACATCATTCCTATACATATATATATAATAATCCTGCACCCCCGGCTAAGACCCATTAGTGCACATATTCTAGAAATCCTGCATCCCCGGGTTAACACCCATTAATGCACCTATTAATAATAATTCAGCACCCCCGGGTTATCACCCATTAGTGCGCCAAACAATAATCATCTTTGTATCCCCGGGTTATCACCCATTAGTACACTTAATAATAGAGTTTCTGCACCCCCGAGTTATCACTCATTAGTGCTCTTAACTATAATATCACATAATAGGCATACACACATCCTATTATAATTTATAGGTATTTATCTAACATACATATATACTCCCCATATGTATTTTAACCTCGTTACTACGTATAGTATAAATAATTAGATTACTATCTCTCTCGTAATCCCCAAGGTACATTCTCTCTTTATCGAAATAATTAAAGTATTAATTCTCACATACTTTTCCCAAAATTTCATCTTATTTAAATTTACTATTTGGCAGTTTCTCTCGATCCAATAAACCGGCAAACTCAAAACTAAACTTTGAGAAAATTCCCAAAAATTCCCTCTGTCGCCCGAACTAGAAGGGTTGTCGTTTGAACGACTTTCACGTGTCGCTCAAGTGACTTCACGCGAGATGCCATCTCGCTCGAACGACTTCGCACGAGATCTCCATCTCGTTTGAACCACTTCGCGCGAGATCGCGCGAGATTGCACTGTTCGTCTTCTTCACCAAACTTCTGCGTTTTTCCTCCATTTTTGAACCTAAAAACCTCTAAGGTTCGATTCCCAACAACTCATCATCAATACCCATCAACCCCTAATAGGTTATAGATCTTTTCTATCATCCTAGGATCCTTAATTCGTCATTAATCATCATAATTTCATAAAATCCCCAAATTAATTCACATGAACCCTAGTTTCCAAAATTCCAATTAAAGAACCTAATCAACCCAGATTCGTTCATCAATATATCATCAAATTCCGTGATTAATCCTCTACATACATGAAGAAAATTCAGCCACTAATTAAACCAATCCTTAATCATACATTAATTCTCCAATTTTCACCCAATTAACATATAAATCATGATTAATTCCACCTAGACTAACATGAGCATGATTATTGCTAAAAGAATGCAAGTAATAAACACTTGCCTTGAATATGACGGTTTGATCTGTTGGTGATGTTGGTATACACGCGTTCCTCTCTTCGCGATCTACGTGTTGGCGGTCACGGTTATGCAAGGTGACGCCAAACGAGCCTTCTCTCTTGGAATTTGGCTCTCCCTCACACCCTCCATGTCCTTTCTTGATTTGTGTAACCTCTTAACCCTAATGGAATTTCCTTAGCTGATATAATTAATCCCAATTTTCGTCCATTAATTTAGCCCAAAAATACAATTTACCATAATGCCCTATCGGGGTGTAGGTTAGGCCTAAAATCTCCCCGGGATCCAAACTAAACATCCGGGTATACTATTTTGACTATCTCGACCCCCCCGGACTCAACGGCACACTCTAAATGACCATACGAATTACAAAAAAATTAATTCTCTTTTTATCCCATTTAATTACTCCCGACACGACTCACCCGCGTGACAGATTTAAATTACCAAACTGCCGTATTTCTCACTTCCGACAATTTATCAAATATCATAATTCCATATTACATATCACACAGTAATATTTAATAGTTCACAACAATAAGTATTAACCCTTGGCACGCTAGTTAATAATTATTTAAATCCGGATTAATAACAAATTAATTTCTCACATTTTAATTTAATTAATCCAACAACACTAATTAATTGCATATTTATTCCCATAATAATAATTAATCACATAATTATTTAAATCGTCAGAAATACGGGGTATTACACAACAGTCCTTGCAGGTTCTGCCTCTTCTGAATTATCTTCCTTAATTTCTAAGTTGTGATCAGGTTCTAACAGGTTCAAATAAAGTAAAATGTTTTGTTGCCAACATTTAAAATTCATCCCAACAAATTTTTCAGGCCTAGCAGATGCAATCGCTGGAGGATCAAATTTTCCCATTATACGAATATTAAATATTTATTTCTTAGATTGTTGTTCGTGTAAACGGGAAAATTTAAGATCACAATAAATCTATAGCGACTTATCTGGATGCTGAGGTGTGTGTTAGACACACAGTCCTAAGACAGAAATATCACCCACACTTAATCGAGTAGTGCCTCGAGCCTCAGATATCTGTCCCCAGGATTCAACAGCATTGTTCATCTGATTGAATCACACAATGGAGAACAAATAAAACCACACTAGTATTGCCTAGAAATAGGATATCAGGAGGAACAGATTTTTGAGAGTGAGAAAGAAGGAAATTCAGAATGATTTATTTGCTGATCTGCAAAGCCCTTTAAAGGGATGCATCCACCAACCTACAGCCACCCTATGGCTTAAAATAAGTAGCCGTTATCGCCCCTACAGCCACCTTGTGGCTTAAAATAATTAGCCACTACTGGCTCTCAGACCACTTCCAACGGCTAGGAATAAACGTATTATAATATTAATAAAAAAATAATCCGAATTTTAATTTTAAATAAAAACAAAATAAATAAAAAATGAAATTACAATTGGGTCTTGACTTAGGACCCAAGACCTAAGCTCAAGTCCCCAAGTCCCAAGTTCCAAGTTTTGATATATAATATATATAGTGTGTACCTAGAGGGACTTGAACCCAAGACCTCACACAAGGATTCTGAAAACTTACCACTAGGCTATTAGAGGTTGTTGTGAGTATTTCATTCACACAAAGAAATATACACAAAAAACACAACAGGGAGTTGCCATCCATTACAGCTATCCCCTCGAGTCTAGGAGATACGACACTACAATATGAGAGTGCACGTTCTTGAAACCAAAAAGGATGGGGAATACCAAATTAAAATCACTTGTCTATAAAGATACAAGGTTTTCCTTTAAATCTTGTTAAGACTAAAATAAAACACCTAATGTCTAGATGACAAATTATTTATCAAGTAGATTACACCAATAATATTTTCAATATTAGGTGGTTTAATCTATGTGCAAAAAAAGTAACTAATATATCACAACACAAAGGCGTACGAGAAAAAAGCCACAACGGGAAAGAACCTCTGGCTGCCAGAATGAGAAATGTAGTATGGTAGAGTATTACACCTAGAAGACACATATTTACAATCACACAATGTTATGACCAACTAGAAACTATTTTTTGCCATATCCTCCAAAAAAAGTTCCGACAATTAAAGAAAGCTAAACAAACGCTACTGATTTTGGCCCCCAACCAATGTTGTCAAATCTTTCACCAACAAATTCTTCTTTAAACATTTAAAAAAAATGTTTTGTTCCAATGGAACTAATGAAAAGCCACCAATGAATTCTAACTTCTTAGGATGTGAGAGTCCTAAAGTTTGAAGTACGTTTCAAAACTATTTGGCTAATAAAAAATAAACTCAAAAGTATGTTTGAGGTATTAAAAATAATTGAAGTCTCTCAAGAATTTTTTTTACAAGTGTTTGTTCAAGTCATGAGAAGGAGTAATCAAACTTCAAATGGCTTAAAAATATAAGTCTAGCAATGGATATCTAAGAAATATAAAGAAAATTTTTCTTTCTATAAAATATTATGATAAATGCTTGAGGCAAAAATCTTTCAAAACCTTTAACTTGTTTATGAGAAGAAGAAGAAGAGATCAATATCCATTTCTAACTTATGGACACAAGTTCTAAGAGGCCTTAAGCTATTTTTGTCCACACAAATAAGTTTCTTCCCGAGCACACCAAAAGATATGGCAGAAAAAAAAGAATTAATATGTTATACAATGCATTCTTTTGAAAAGATATATTTTTCTCGCTAAATATAGTACCTTTGCTAGAGATTCGTTGTAGCGAAGAAATTTATTAGTGTAGCAAACCCAGGTTACGAGAAGCTCTTGGGAATTTTGGTGTTTTGACAGCATCCTTCGCTACGAAGAAAATCTTCACTACAAGGAAGAAACTCATTTTTGTAGCAATCCCAATAGCAAAGACAACAACAAAGAAAATTTAGTGAACCAAACAGAAAATTTCCTCATTTTGCATGGGTGAAAAAACTTAAAAAGAGTTATGTAGGAACTAAAACCAAGTCTGTGAAAAACACATGATGCCCATTTTAATATATGTTTATATAAGAAAAGTATATGGCATACCTATAGAGAAAATTTTTAAAATTCTAAAAAAGCACATACCCAAATTTAACACATTTTCTAATTAAATAAAATTCAATTTTAGTTATGTTAAACCGTGGATGTACTATGTCATCTATGTACATTACCTTTTACTAAAGTGAAATTCTCATGGATGTAGAAGTGAACGATGTCGAGATGAAGTTAATGAAGTCCAGTGAATAAGTCTTGACTTCCAGAATGACCTCTTGGACTAGAGAGACAAAGTTTGTTTTAGTGAATGAAATAAGATAACCCAATCCTACAGGGAACTTTATGTGTTAACACATTTTACAATCTCCTCCTTTGTCTATAGTGTGAGAAACACACAAAATAAAAGATTATAAAAAAATGAATCAAATATATCACTTATGACAATACTTACCTAGTGAAATGCATAAAGAGATAGAAAGACACACTCGAATGAATCATAAGAGATTCCTCAATGCTTCCAAACTCTTGAAACTTGTTCTTTGTCAAGTACTAGAAAACATATCAAGATACCAATGCATGGATAATTTGATAAGAAACAAAAGTGATAAGATGAATACCACTTATAACAATGTAAACATGGTTATTCTAATCATTATAGAATATTTACCAAGTTTATCTAATATCTCAACAATATACGATATATAAACTTCATTCCATAATATTATACTTTAACTAATTTATCTCCCCCTTTCGCAACATCTCATCCATAGGAAGAAATTAACTCTCCCCCATTTTGTCACGAAATTTACAAAGGGAAAAATTAGATAATCAATAAGTGATCTAGAAAAAAAATTCCGAAGGATTAAAACCAATATACCATAATAAATAAATGACATAATAGTTAAAAATAGATGTGAACATAAGGTAATAATACAAAAGGCAACGATGATAACTATGAGATAAGCAGCGACTAAATATATATAACCAAAATGCTAAAAAAAACTACTCCCCTTATTGTTCTCTCCCTAACATGTTATAGCACAATAACCTAAGAACATAAATTTTCTATCCTTATATGGTATATCTAGATTTCTTTTATCACAAATTGATTCTTACCCTTAATCAAGTCTTCTTTCCCCAAAGAAAAATTCATCGTATTTTAGGAAAGATTGAGAGATTAAGAAACCGAATCAATAGGGACACAAGGAACGTAGCTATAAAGAAAATTAGGGAAATAATCTTAGAGTGCGAAAAACATGTTATGTAACACAATAAGAACAAGGAGATGATAGTAATATGGGATATGAATCATATGATAATCATATAAGGGAACAAATGATCAATATTGATATAATAAACCAAATATATAGAAGCCATCATTAAAATTTCAGCACAAACACTCAAAATGTACTAAACATCAAGTTAAGCACAACGAGAAAAGAGTATAGAATTAAAAAGATACTAGGACATACCAATTTATACGATCAATCATAAAACTCAACATAAATACAATTCTAGATTTCGAACAATAACACATGATAATTCAAGTATCTAGGAAACATGTCTAAGAAACATCCAAAGGCGAAACACGGGTAATATAATGAATAGTTACCACCAAGATATTGATACACTAAGATATAATGAGATTCCATTTTAGCATCCTATCAATATGACCAAAACAACATTTGGATGTAGCATATTTTTCCTATATGTAAAAAATGATATCAACATATATAAAAATTTCGTATCAATATCAAAGTCAATGGTAAATATAACATACTCAAAGAACTTGAATAAGAAACATTAAGTCTAAAGAAATTAAGACTAAACAAGAGGAAGTATATACCAAAATTATCACTCAACAAAAAGCAATATCCCCAAACATGCATTTCAATTGAGTCTTTCTAAGAGAAGTGAGAATACAATAAAAGGAAAATGAGAACAAGATGAAAATAAATGATATTAATCTACCTTTTAGAAACTTATGTCAAATAAAGGGTTTTACATGGCACACCAATATTTATGCAAAAAAGAACAATTCCAAGACTCACTTTTGAGAAGTAAAAAAATTCAAGTTTTATGTCCAATGTTTATGATCAAGAAAAGATTATCCATAAAAAGATGATAACATAATGAGACATATAATCAAGAACATAAGATTATGTCTCAATTGTGCAAAAAAATATGAACACCATTGAATGAAAGGTCGAAGGTCAAGTTTAATTAAGATGACGAATCACAATATAAAGAACACAAATCTTTGACCTAGGTGAAATACCAACACTCTTTTTATGATCATTTTCAACTACCACTTTTTCACCCTCAAACTATCAATTGGTTAAAATATTTTGTCTCGTATCTTTGGTTTTACCCAATTTTAGATTGATAAAAATCTTTGAGACATCACTATGTTAATTTTTTTTTGCTTGTGGTGACTTTCATTCAAGCACAAAGATGGGATACTATTTCTAATTTTTAAAGGTAGCCTTACCTAATGAAATTTGTATCCCTAACCACATCACCACTCATGATTTTTAGATAGCATAAACTTTGTCAACTTCTCCAAATCATGACAAAAAAGACTCACACGAACATATAGGACTTAGACATTCTTTCAAAAGTCTAATGAATATTTGAATGCTTTATAGAAAACCATATATATTTGGTATTCCTCATAAAGTGGCATCCAAGAATATGTAGTGCGGTGTAAAGTGCAACGAGATATGGTAATGTATTCTCAAGCATTAATTTTCTCAAAATTTATAAGACTCACAAGAAATTCGAATTCATGTCATGAAGCACAAATATGTCATGGAGTATATAATCTAAAAAGGCATAAATATGATTTTATCAAAAATATTTTTAAATTTTTTGATGAACGAAATGAACAACCACAAAAGAGCACGATACAAGATCAATAGATATATATGAAGCGCATAATCCTAGAAATGTTCCTAAAAGCTCAATCATTAATGAAAACAAGCAATGAAGTTCTAAGATAATCAATATAAAGAAATCACAAACTTATGACTAAGAGAGCATACAAAGTCTAAATTATCAAGTAGGAAATAATCAAATACAGCTAATATTAAACTAAAACACAAACGAAAACACATTTAATATGCATAGGAATAAAACATACATGGATCAATAAAGGATCAACTAGATGTGATAATGCTAAGAGCATACTTTTGGAAAATCAAAATAAAGTATTCTAAAAGAAAAAATCTTTTTGAATTATTCCAGATACGAAGCAAGAACAAATTAAGAAGATAAAAAATTCACATATGAGTTATCAAGATGATAAAAATAATATATGATGATGATTTAAATAGCACCACCAGATCAAGGTGTTGGAGAGCTAAAACAGGTATAACAATGGAAGAACATAAGCAATATAAATGTAGAATGAGATGAGGAGAAGAGGAGAAAGATATCAATATAAGTGGTTCAGCATATCTAGGACTACGTCCACTGTGCAGGTGATTGATGTTCACTATAAAAGAAGGGCACTAATGGCCTTGTGATACAATACTCACACTCTCTCTACTATATATTTTGACAGAGCTTCAGCTAAGGTTTGTAATATGCGATCCACTCCAAGGAAGAAGATAAATGGTACATATAGTGCTTAGGGGGTGTAGTGTACCCCCAAGCATGCAATGAGCATGTGTAGGATGATCTAGCCAATCTCATATGGACACCTGGCTATACCACATGTAGATCATAATGATCAAATATTACCTCACGTGAGGTAATGATCCAGTTATAACGATTTTTTCCATGTGTTCTAGGTCTCTTTGTACTTGCATATGCTCGGACTGGTTACATCATCCATTGGAACTTTGGCCTAGCTGGGTGCGAGTTTGATGACTGCGACCGAATAATTGATCCTCTAATAACAAGTATAACCTCAGTCGAACAGGCTAATCGAGGTTAGGTAACCGGGCTCATTTGTGCTGTCGGCCTAAGCAGAGTATGAGACTGGTTGAACCCATAAAGCTATTGCTGATCTTGGCTGCTGCCCAGCCGAGGTTGGTGCTTATGAGGCCGAACTCATCAGGGATGACCTTATTGCTGACCAATGGGGCTCTTCTAAAGACTCGGCCATGAGATAGGATGACGTTGTTGCTCAGAGTACGAGGGTGCACTTTGGTCATATCAATCACCCCTATCCCTTAGGCTTCTATGTGAATAGGTGGCTGAGGGGTATATATGCTTGGCTGATGAATAGACACTTATAAGTATTTGGTGGTGTGGGGATTGTCACTGGGACACATGTCATTCTTAGAACTAGCTAGCGTCTGGCCCAAGGTAATGAATGATGTGACTGCACATTTAGGGTTTCAAAGAGAAATGACGAGGCTCCTTGGAATTCTCACGTAATCATTGCATTAATATTTAAAGCCTTTTCTCTTTCTTCTTCACTTTCTTCCCTAATTTATTTTCCCGCTTATGTGTTTTCTGCAAAACCTCAAATCCTCCATAGCCCACCTCCCAGTTCACCTGCAAACTCAAGCTCTTCTGCCTTAAACCTTCTTCTTCCAACGTCTATTTCCACTCAAGTATTGCCCTCTACCTTTGATTTCCATTCTTGATTTTTGTTTTCTTTATTTGGATTTTCCAGTGATTTTTTTTTCCAGTGAACATTTCCACCACTGCTTGGTGGTTTTAAGGTTAGGCCAGTGGTTGCTTGGTGACCCTTAGGCCACCTTTGGTCATTCCGAGGTTGGTTTAGGTTAAAATTTCCCATTTCTAGGTTCTCCGGTGACACTCTGGTCACCATCTACGGTGTGCTTCTCCATCACTGTCCTTGGTGTTCTTCATAAAAACCCATTTGAATTCCAACCTTTGAACCTTTTACGTATGTGTTAGGAGTTGTTTTCCTATTTGTCTTTCATTTAGAAGTGTAGTCTCATAAATCGGATGTTATAACCTTTGTATAAACTAGTAGAGGAGTTTCAAAATCTAAGATAGAAGTGCTTCAAAAAAACCAGACAAGTTAAGTTAGCTCAAGTCGAGAGCCGAAAGGCTGAGGCTTTCCACCTTAATCCATTTTTTCCACCTCCCCTAGCTGTTATATACCCTGAGCCTCCCGAGGTTTGTGACCCTATGTCTGAATCATCTTCTGTAGACCCTATGCCCACCTCCTCGGTCGAGAGTGTAGACTCATATGAGGAGGCTATGGATGATTCCCCCAAACGAAATGGGGTGTATGAAGATGAGGAGGTTTCTTTATGTATCTCATCTTCTAAAGGTGCTAGGATTTCACCCAATTCTACCTCTGTAGAAATTATAGGACCTAGCATTACCTTTCCTCCCCTATTGATGGCATTCCTCTATCAGCTGCCACAGGGGTTGAGTTCGCAGAGAGGTTTCCTGGTGGTTTACCCACTGATGCTCAGGCCGAGGTTATTGTAGATGACGATGATGAGGAGATTAAAGTCGACATGTCTATAGCTGCCAAGAATGAAAGCTCTGTCACCGAGTACGACCTTTTAGTCTTCAGACATTTGTATGACATTCCTTCTTCAATCTCCTTGAGGAAGCCTCTGAAAGATAAGAGGGATTTAATGGTCGAGAGGGTAAGATCTACGTTTATGAGCAGATGTTCAAGTTAGGTTTTCGCCTACCCATTCATCTCATCATCCGAGCCATCCTTTCATACATAAATTTTGTCCCCTCCCAACTATCTCCCAATGTGTGGAGGGTCATGATAGGAGCTATCATCCTCTGGAAGGCTATTCATATACCGACCTTCCATTTAGAGTCTTTATAAGTTGGTATACCCCCTCTTCTTCCAAAACTCATCCTGGCTACTATCACTTCGTAGCCAGAAAGTCCGAGAAGAAACTACTCGTAGTCACTCAGACTTCAAACCACAACTGCAAACCCCGATACTTCTTTATGTCGAGTGCCTGGGAATTTGGTCTAAACCAAGCATATGGAGCCTCCAAAATGAGGACACCTCTGAGATGGGCCAAATACTCTTTGTCAGCTAAGGCCGAACCTGGGTTAATTCCTAACAACACCAAAGCCATCACCAACCTTTGTAACTAAGGCGAGAATAATTATCTCTTCAAGTATGAGCATTTGATGACCCCCTATTACCTTTCTCAGACATGTTTAGGGGGTGGTCCTTTGGAAGAGCTTCGTAAGTTTCAAAATTTTATTACCAAGTTATGTCTCGTACTTTTTATTTATCTTAGCTGCTAACTCTGAGACTTCTCCTTTTGTAGAGCGACCAGACGATATCTCAAATGACCTTTGGGAGATGTCATCCCCCAATCTTTCCAAGCTCATCGGTAGACGAGGCAGAAAGACTGTACCTCCCCCAGCTAAAATGAAAAAGAGTTTCAACACATCCAAGTCTGATGCTACTGCCAGGAAGAGGAAAGGTCCTGCAGACCCTGTTTCCACTAGGCCACCAAAAGCTCAAAATACAGACCGTGGCATCCCCATCTCCATCGATGATGCTTTAGCTGCTCGTCTATCTCAGTTAAAGATCGATGAGAGCGTGATCGGCCATAGTATGTAGGCCATTGATGATATTGGTGAGATCATGACTGAGGAAGATAAACATTTTCTTCAATCTTTGGACGTTCCCTTGGTGGTAGATTTTGCCCTTCACAGGACAGTTCAGGAACTTTGATGATTAAATTTTTTCTCAAGTGTTGTGTATGCATTCTTTGAATCATCCCTACTCACATGTCTGATCCTTTCCTGCAGGGAGTGGCGTCTCTTCACCGTTTGGCTGACTGAACCTTAAAAAGGATGCCCCTGATCCAAAAAGGGAGAGATGCTGAGAAGACAAAGGGTTCCCTCAAGGCTGACCTTGAGAAGGGAAAGGGGGATCTGAAGCAGGAGAGGGAACAAACTACTCATCTGAAGGAGGACCATGCCAAGGCTTTGAAGGCCAAATATGAGAGTCTTCAAGCAAAGATTAATGAAGCTGTTAAGTCTGCACTAGTCGATGATGAGGAGAGAATTATTGCTGACTACAAAATTTCTGATGAATTTATAGGTTTCGGCTTTAACTATATCGAGAGGGGTACCAGGGCTGCTGGTCGATGGGCTGCTCTTAAGCACAAGGAGTCTGGAAGCTTGTCTCTAGATGACATAATTGGTCTTAGCTTTCCTGACCCTCATCTTTCCCAAGCTCTGAAGGAGGTGGAGAATAATGGCGCTGCTCCCACAGAGACGAGCCTTTTGAATATCACTAAGACTGAAGACGTTGCAAACCCTGAGGATGGGGTCAAAGTCATCGACACTGGACTTGATAAAATAGCCCCAACCGGAGATGGGTCGGCTCCGGTCAAAGAACAAATTCAGCCCTGAAGGCCTCTTTCTTCTTTGTTTTTATTCTGTGAAGCTAATTGTAACTCTTCCTTATGGTTGTAACATTTTGGTTTTTTGGATGTAAACTTTCATAACCTCATCTGTCATGAATGAAATGGAATCCCATTATGCCTTGTTTTTGTTGCTTCTCCATCATGATATTTTATTCCTCTATGATGTTCCACTTGTTCACTACAAAAATAAAATAGCAATAGAGACAGCCAAAAAATATATATGTTTAGGGTCTGAGATCACCAATTAAATGGCGTTTAGTCTCATAATTCACCAACTTAATGATGTTTAGGGTCTGAGATCACCAAATAAATGGTGTTTAGTCTCATAATTCACCAACTTAATGATGTTGAGGGTCTGAGATCACCAATTAAATGCTGTTTAGTCTCATAGTTCACCAACTTAATGATGTTGAGGGTCCGAGATCACTAATTAAATGGTATTTACTCTCATTCTTTTCGATGTTATTGATAGCCAATAGACGAGGTTGTCCCCGTCTTGGCTATCGTATCACCGATAGCAGACTAAGCCTTCTTCACCACGAATGATGTTTTGTAGCTTAGGGTAAATTTAACACATGAATGAACAAATGTTATGAGGAAACACTGATATTATCAATAATATTCAATTTTTCATAATATGATACATATATTACAATAAAAGCAAGACAACTACAATGTCATATATAATATTTCTTTAAATGGTTGGCATTCCAAGGGTTTGAGAAGGGTTCTCCTTCTAGATTTTCTAGTTAATAGGTGCCTGGTATGACTTTATCTATCACCCTATAAGGGCCATGCCAATTTGGATTAAGCTTATTAGTTTTTTTCCATGTCTTCTTGAGAACTAGGTCTCCCACAACTATCGGCCTCTCTTTCACCGTATGATTATAAAATCTGGCAGCCCTCTGCTGGTAGGTTGCTTGCCTTACCCCAGCATCTTCTCTTCTTTCCTCGATAAGATCAAGATCAAGTCTTCTTTCTGTCGCATTTACTTGAGGGTCATACATCTGAATTCTATGAGTAGGAAGACCAATCTCGGTAGGGATGCCAGGCTCTGAACCATAAGCCAACATGAATGTGGTTTCCCCTGTATAAGTTTTGACAATCGTCCTATAAGCCCATAGTACAATGTACACTTCTTCAGTCAATCTTCCCTTTACCTCTTCTAGATTCTTCTTGATCCCATCAAGAATCATTTGATTTGTAACCTCGGTTTGCCCATTTGCCTAGGGTCGGCCATGGGTGGAGAAGAATTATTTTATCCCAACCCTTTCACAATATTTCTCCAAAGATACATTCTTAAATTGAGTCCCATTGTCTGAGGTTAAGGTATATGGGAGACCATACCTGCAGATGATTTTTTTCCAGATGAATTGGAAGGTCTTCTATTCTGTAATAGTGATCATCGGCTCAGCTATTACCCACTTAGAAAAATATTCTATCGCTACAATCAGGTTTCGATAGTTGTTCACTACCCTTTGGAAAGGTCTTACTAGGTCGATCCCCTATACCATAAATGGCCAAGGGGATGTGATAGAGGTCAGAGGTTGATGAGGTTGGTGAGGGATGGTAGAAAACCTTTGACACTTATCGCATCTTTTAACATACGCGCTACAGCGTCTTTGGCCAGGGTCGACCACCAATACCCCTGAGTAGCAATACTCTTAGATAATGACCTTCCCTCAATACGACTAGAGCAAAAACCTTCATGCACATCTTGAAGGATATATGATACCTCAGATGGATGAACATATCTGAGTAAAAGAAGCAAAAACCCCTTTTTGTACAAAATGTCCCCTCTGATAGAGAACTTTGCAGCTTTGTACCTTAATTTTCTTCTCTCGGCTTTTGATGATGGTAGATCCCACTCTTAAATGTATTTTATGAGATGATCCATCCATGAGGCTCCCCTATTCACATTCAGACAAGATTCAGATTGATTAGGCATAAAATCTTCACATTTATCCCCTTAATTTCGGTATTTTTATGATCCCGTGCACTGTAAATAGCTTGGATTTGTCTCATATCTATGCTACTAACCCTTTTTGGCAAGTATTTCGTATTTTGTATATCTCTTATGTGTTTTACAGGTATTTCATGCAAGAAAGATGGAAAAGATAACTCAAAATAGTGAAAGAAACCAAGAATCGGGGAGTTAAAGGGCATTTACGTAATTTTTCAGCCTTAGTCTGGAGGTGGGGCCAACTAGAAAGTTGAATAGCTTTCAATTATAAGAACACTCGAAAAAACGACACCTCAATCCGAGCTACAGTGAAGAAGTTATGCCAATTTGAAGTTGAGAAGAAATCCAAGAAAAAAGCTGTCAGACCCAAACCGAACCGAAGCTGAGGAAAAAGAACCGGTCCGCCCATTTGTCACGCACCAGATCCGTTACGAAATTAGTCACGTTCCAGATCCATTAAAATTAGTCATGCTTTCTAAGTGTGACAAATTGGCAGATACGGGATTTTTATTTTGTGCTTATCTTTTAGCCAAAAGAGTTTTATATTTTGGGGACTCTTCTAAACGACCTCTAGCCTATATATTTAGTCATTTGTACTCTTTTTATTGAGATTTCATTCATGTAAAAGATCCATAACAAGTAGGAACATCTAGGAGAAGAATCTACATATTTTGCACCTTTAATTCAAGAGCTTTTCCAGTTTTTCTTCAATCTTTGATTTCTTCTTGCATGTTCTTGTTCTTCAATCGTGGTAACTTTTATATCCAGCACTTTTATTATTATTCACCATGTTAAGCTAGGTTTTTAAGGGTTGGAATACATGAACCTAGCCTGATGTGTTAATTGTACGTGTATAACATTAATCCTCAGAATTTAGTGATTGAATACGACCGTATTGCGTAGCAACATAACAATTGTAGGTATTTATATCTCATTTGCCTCTGGGTAACCGTGATGATTTAGAATACAATTCGAGTGTTAATATTGTGATACCGATTTACTCGTCCTCAGATTAAGTATGATGCGGGCTTGAACCTCATATACGTAATGCTTGGGAGTACTAAATTCCGGGTCAAATTTAATCAGTTAAATTTATGATTAATATTATAATTGCAATACACTAGGGTTGGGGGATTGTATTCCTGTCCTGTTTTTTTTCATCACTTAGTTAAAAAGTTTCAAATCATTCATCGTTAGTGTTGATGTAAAAAACTAGATCGCTCTAATTTTTCAATCACAGATAAATAAATAAGACAAAGATTTTTAAAGTGGTTCGGCTAGGAATAAAGCCTACGTCCACTGTTATGTTATTGCTGAGTGTTTGTGGAATTCTTGATTACAAATTCTCTCAAGAAATTCCGGTCCCCATGAATTGAGGATGATACAAGGTATTTATAGCCTCTAGGCTGTACATGAAAGGTCCAATACATTAAATGATATACATATGAAAGGGTAATACATTTAATGCAGCGTGTGCGTCAAGAATACAATGGATATTTAAACAGTTGTCCGTCTGGTAATTAATGATACGGCCGAGATGCAGTTCGGACCGCCTTAGTTGCTTGTTGATCAAGAGTTCCTCGGAGTACTTAGAGTATCTCGGGATGATAGAGTTCCTCGGTGTGATAGAGTTTCTCGGAAAGAAACACGGTTGGTCGGGAAATGATCTTCCTCGCTGCTGTTGTGCCATGTAGATTGACACGTGTCTTCATCTTCTTCGTCCACATCAGCACATTAATTTTGGTATCAACAGAAGCCCCCAATGTTTCATATTTTGAACTTTGAAGAGTATGGAACATTCTTTCTCGGTATATGGCAATATTAAATGTACTTCCCGGGTTTTAGGAACATTGTATTCAAATTTCCTTCTTATTTCGCAGTTTCCGCCTTTTTGATAAGCGCTTTGATATTTGTGCAAATTTTGTCCTTTTAGCCGCCGGAAGTTTAGTAGTTTGTTTTTGGTAATCATTTCTTTCGCCGCTTCCCAATGCAAAGTATTTAAACTTCTTTGGTAACCATACCGTCGTCTACGTTTTTCATTCTCTGCATTCCAGCTTTCTCTTCTCTTCTTCTCTTGTGCGTTCATCTTTGTTTCCGTTCGTTGTCAACACATCTCCTTTCTTTCTGTAAGATCTTCTTTCTTTCTTCTGTATCTCTTTTATTCAATATGGTTTATATTGTGGAATCTGTTGAGAAATTTCGTTCTGATTTTTCCATTCCTTCGTGGGTAACTCTAGAGGTTCTTTCTGAGCCTTTAGATTACTTTCGATTGGCTGAGGGACATTGGTTCCCCAGTCTTTTTGTTGCTGAATGCGGTTTTTCCTTTCCACCGAACCCATTATGTCTTGAGTTTTGTCAATATTTTGATCTTGTTCCTGCAAAAATAGCCCCCAATTCATGGAGAATAATTAACGGGGTGCACAAATTAAATCTAACTCATGGGACTCGTATTGGGATCCCTGAAATTATGTTTTGTTATAAATGGGCTGTTCTAGATAATATTTATTATTTAAAAACTAGGTATTTGAATAGGGCTCTTGTAGTTAATCTCCCTGACTCAAATAGGGATTATTTTGAGCATGGGTTGGTCATAAAAAATTGGCAACATGCGCCTTTATCTGGGAATGAAGTATACAACGGTCCCAGATGCCCCCCATACGGCAATGGGATAGGTTTATTTTTCATTTTATTTTACTTATGAAATTATGCTTTCATCATGTTTGACAAAATGTATGACTGATATTCCATTATGTATTTATTTGCAGTTGATAGCAAAAGAAAAACTCCAAAAGAGTCAGAAGTGAATATCAAGCATTTGAAACTTATCTGGAATTTGCATAAGACCGTTGCTGACGAGCATATTAGATCTGCTTCATATTTACTACAGTATAAGAGTTACACAACTTCTTATACTGCTCGCCCTGTTGAACCATCTTCAACACCAGAAAGTTCATCTTCAGATTCTCATATCCCCCTATCTCAGAGAATGGGCAAGAAAAGAGCTCCTCCTGCTCTATTTGGTGACACTTCTTCTGCTGTTGGAGCCCAGAAAGGCAAAATTGATGTCCCAGAGGGGACTAAAAAAGTAGATGCTGGTTCCTCCAAAGTTGCCGAGAAGCCCCCAGTGGCCCCGAGCAAGAAAGATGCTTCTGCTGATGTAATTGCCATCTCTCCGACCAAGACTTCTTCCTTGGTTGATGCTGCTGACCGTCCTTTGAAGAGATTGAGGAAATCATCCTCAGTTAATCTTGCTGGAACTGCATCTTCTCTACCCGCTGGTGGTAGTGGTGTCTCAAAAATTATTCTTCCGAGTTCTTCAACGAGCTCAGTTATACCCGAGGTTCTCGGGGTTGATGAAAAAATTCCTAGGGACACATTGACATCCCTAGCTGCTCGCCATCTTTCTTCAGTAAATTTCTCATACCTTTGGTCTTTCTTTCTTTTTCTTGAATTCTTGTATTTGTGTTGACTTTATTTTTTTTCTTATTTTTCAGCTGGTGAACTGCTTCAATACCATCGTGAAGAAAGATCAAGTTATTAAAGCTTCCACTTCATCGTCCGATGTTGACGATGCTTTGTTGGGTTTAACCCAATTTGTGAAGGAATCTCGCCAACAGTACATCGAGGAGAAAACTGTTTGGGAGAAAAAGTTGGCTGTGGCTGAGGCTGATAAGATGAAGATGGCTGAAACCTCCAAGAATTTGGAGGAGAAAATTAAAGATTTGGAGGTTAAACATCAGGAATCTGATGATAAATTGAAGAAGGCAGAAGAAGAATTATCTACTCTGCGAGATATTAAGGTTAAGAAAGAGGAACTGGAGGTGAAGCTCTCCTCGGAGAAGTCGAGGAAAAAAGTTGCAATCAAGAAACATTTCAGCGTTGGTTGGGAGAAAGGATGGGAGAGAGGGATAGCTGCAATGACGTCCCAAGTCCAATATGGGGAGTTAAAATACTTCCATGATGGTTGGGTAGCTGCTCTGCAAGAGCTAAAAGTCCAAGACGATTCTGAGCTATTCCAACGGCATCTCCCTGGTCCTCCTCCACCAATTGTGGAAGAAGAAGAAGATGAACCTGCTTCAGATGAGTCTTCCATGGCTATGGGCGATCAAGTTTCTGCCTCTCAACCCTCTGCCACCGAGGACGTTTCCTCCATGACTCCTCCTCCCGAGAAGATTCCAACCGATCAAGCTGTAGTTACCACCGAGCAACCGAGCTCCTCGTCCCAGCCTCCCGAGAAAGTCTTGGGAGACAAGGAAAAGGTGTGAAGTTGTTCGGTAGCATTTCTATATTTCCTTGTAATCGAACGATGTAACTTTTTGATGATCTAATAAAATATATCTTTGCTCATCTCTGTTGTTGATAAATTTTTTCTGTTGATTGTTGTCTTTTTCTTGTCATTAGTTTGTTGCTAGAATGGAATTGATCTCTTCTCATGATACCGAGCTGATGCAGCAATGTCATCAATACTATAAGGCTGGTCATACAGATCTTAGTACATCGGAAATTGCTGATATCCTTGGTCACGGTGCTTCAGAGCAGGCTATTGAAGCTTATCAGTACTTGAAAGCTTTACTCGACCGAGCAGTGGCCAACAATGTCGCTTACTATGAGTTGATTGAAGAGCTTCATGGTTCCTTAGAGGATCTTCAAAATCAACATAACGAATCAATGGCTTTGTTACATAAAGATTATGAAAATAGATACCAGCAGCTCTCTTCAGAAACAGGCCACAAGAAGATCATTGCTGGGTATGACGTCAGGGAGAGGACCCTAAAAGGTGAAATTGAAGCCTGTAGACAAATCGCCGAGATCCTGGAGCAAGAAAATAATAATTTGCAGAAGAAATTAGCTCAATATGAATCTGTTGCTTCATCCTCTACTGCATTAATACCAGTTACTGATGAAGGCTTCTCGTTCTTAGAGGTCGAAAATGCCAAACTGAGGCAAGAGCTGGAGGACTTAAGAAGATCTGCCATTTCTGGAACTGCTCAGGGACGAGGAAGAGGTTCTCGGGGACGAGGAAGAGTCAGCCAAAATGTTGAAGAGGCTCGCACTCAGTCTACTCTGGAAACTCAAGCATTCCAGTTGAAAGTAAAAGACCGTGCTCTGACTGAAATGTCCAATAAAAATCTGTCTCTGGAAGATCAGCTGGCATCAACGAAATCTGCCTTGCATAACAAAGATATCTTTGCCAAAAGCCTTCATGAACAATTGGATAGATTAACCTTCCAATTCCATAAACAGCCAAGAGAATTCTGGATGGCAGGATACAATGAAGCTCTCGTTCATCTGGATGCTCGCATTGAACATGCTAATAATGAAGGTTACAAGCAAGGATGGTTAAATGCATTGGGTGTATTAAAGTTGGAGCAAGGACATTTTTTATGGGACTATCATGCTCCATCATTATTAGACCTGCCTGTACCACCTTTCAAATTGGATATGGCATGGATTCCAGCTCGTTCCATTCCTCGCAGTCTAATTTCAAAATATCTTGGTGATTATAGCCTTCACTCCCAAGCTGAATTATCTCGTCCTGAGCATATTTTGGATACACCTTCTGTTATGAACGTCAGAATGCTCAGAGATGTTAATTTCATCAATTCTCCCCTTTGCCTAGAAGACCCTCCTGCCGGCGAGGAACCTGTTTCTAAAGCACAGGGAAAAAAACCAATAGAATAGTAATATCCATGTAACAATTTAGTATCTTCTTGTAATTTGTAATTTATTCTAGATTAATGAAAAGATTTTCATTTTCTGTTTGCCCATTTTGTTAGTCTTGTGTTTATCAAGCACATTTATATTTGTACATATGTATCTATGTATCTGTTAAAAAGATAACAATATTATTGTTCAATAAGCAACTTAATAAAAGTTACAAGTATTAGTAATGTTTCTCGATCACTTAATAATAAAGTAATGAGTAAAAATGTTCAAACTGTTTCCAATCAACCAAGGTGGGTGAATAATGTTTGTCGACCAATTACAGTTGATGGGTTTTTATTCCCGACCAGCTATACTTGGTTTATTTATAAAATTGCGTCCGACCAACTAAGATCAATAATTTGTCCTTGCCGACCAACTACAGTTATTGGGTTTTTATCCCCGACCAACTATACTTGGTGTATTTTTTAAACATTTTGTTTTTAAAAAAAAAACACATTGTAATAATATTACCTCCCGACCAACATAAGTTGTAATATGAGAGTATATTTTTATCTTACCAACCGTAGTTGATCATGCTGGTGTACACTTTCTGGATCCTTAAAGCTTTTGGCTCCTTAGAGCATGTCCTCCTAACCAAAGGAGGTTGGCTACTTATAGCACTTTTTGCTCAATAGAGCTGTCCTCCTAACCAAAGGAGGTTGGCTCCTTAGAGCACTTTTGCTCCGTAGAGCTGTCCTCCTAACCAAAGGAGGTTGGCTCCTTAGAGCACTTTTGCTCCGTAGAGCTGCATTTTTTGGCTCCTTAGAGCATGTCCTCCTAACCAAAGGAGGTTGGCTACTTATAGCACTTTTGCTCCGTAGAGCTGTCCTCCTAACCAAAGGAGGTTGGCTCCTTAGAGCACTTTTGTTGTGTAGTGTATTATACTAGTATTCCCCGAAAAACTCTCATCCAGAAAGAAAAATGGTGAAACATCTTCGTTTTATTCATAATGAAAGAAATGCTTTACATTTGACATCACTGATAATACTTGCGCAGGTGTTCAGCATTCCATGCATTTTTAAATTCCTCTCCTTCTAGAGTTGCGATTCTGTAAGTTCCTGGTCGAACAACTTCTGTAACTCGGTAAGGTCCATGCCAGTTTGCTTCCAGTTTATTCTGCTTCTGAATGACCTTCTTTAGCACATAATCCTCTTCTTTTAAATCACATTTCTTTACCCTTTTGTTGTAAAACAGAGCTGTTCGTTGTTGATAAGCAGCATTCCTAATGGCTGCCTCTTCTCTGACTTCCTCGAGCATATCTAAATCCATCCTTCTCATCAGATCACTGATCGGAGAATTGAAATTTAACACCCTATGTGTTGGTAGGCCCAACTCGGCAGGTATCACAGCCTCACTTCCAAATGCTAGCATATATGGTGATTCTCCTGTTGCTGCTCGGGGAGTTGTTCGGTAAGCCCACAAAACTGACTGTAGCTCATTAATCCAATTTGCTTTAGCCTCACTTAACCTCTTCTTCAACCCATTTAGTAATGTTCTGTTCGTCACTTCAGTCTGCCCATTGCTTTGGGGATGGCCTGGTGCTGAATGAAACTTCAAGACGTTTGACTGATGACAATAGGCAGCAAATTCTTCATTATCAAATTGCGTTCCATGGTCTGTGATGAAAGCGTGGGGGAGACCATACCGACAAATGATATTTTTCCATATGAACTGATACACCTTCTCGTACGTCATATCAATTAGTGGTTCAGCTTCCACCCACTTAGTAAAATAGTCTACTGCCACGACGAGATACTTGAACCTTCCTCGGGTCGTCGGCAGTGGTCCAACCAGATCAATCCCCCACATGGCAAATGGCCAAGGTGATGTTATGGGTGTCAACAATGCCTGTGGAGTTCTTCGGATGGAAGAAAAATGTTGGCACTTGTCACACTTCTTAGCATAGGCTATACAATCAGCTCTCATCGTCGGCCAGTAGTATCCTTGTGTCATCACCCTTTACAGTAGAGTCCGACCTGCTACATGAGCTCCACAAGATCCTTCATGGATTTCTTCAATCAATTCATTGACTTCTGATGGATGCACACATCTCTGCAAACCTGCCATAATTCCTCGTCTATACAAAACACCATTAGTTAATACATACCGAGCGACTTTATACTTCAATTTCTTGGCAGCTAGTTTGTCCTCCGGTAGTACTCCTTCTTCAATGTATGCTCTGATAGGATCCATCCAAGATGGTCCTAAATCAAGGGTAATAATCTTCACCGTCAGATCTTCTTCTATGCTCCGACTTTCTAGTACTTCAATTGGTATTGTTCTTCGCAGCTCGGTGCGCGTAGCTGACGCTAATCGGGCCAATGCGTCTGCTCTAGCATTCTCCATTCTCGGTATCCTCACCAATTGAATAGCATCGAATTCTTTCAATAATTCCATCACTTTTGCATGGTATTTCACCATTAACTCTCCCTTCACTGCATATATTCCCATCATTTGATTCACAATTAACTGAGAATCACTGAAAACAATTACTTGACGTGCCTCCATAACTTTCGCCAAATGAAAACCTGCTATCATAGCCTCATATTCAGCCTCATTATTGGAAGCTTTGAATTGGAATCTTAAGGCGTACTCCATGTCAATATCATCTGGAGAATTTAAAACAATCCCTGCTCCACAACCAGCCGTGCAAGATGATCCATCTACATATAATCTCCATGTATGTAACTCGTCTTCAAATTTCTTATCTATTAGAGTTCCTCGGTGAAATATCATCTGCTTTCTTTCATCATCCTCGGGTATCCTTCGTTCCTCGTCGGTCATTTGTTCGCGCCCCTCTACCAATCGGAGTTGGTCGGGGTTTAAATATGATGATTTTTCTACATCCACAAGTCCTTTTAACAACCTTGGTTGGTTTGGATCTGTGTCTGTCGATCCTGTATCGTCCACAGGTAGGTCAGCAAGCATCTTTTGCTCCTCGGGGGTATCAGGGTATGTGAACTCTGCTATAAAATCTGCCACGACTTGCCCTTTCAACGATGATCTGGGTTCATACACAATATCATATTCACCGAGCTCTATTGCCCAGTACATCAATCTTCCTGATTTTTCTGGCTTGTGAAGGGCTTGTCTTAACGGCATATCGGTATACACAATGATGGTATGGGCCTGGAAGTATGGTCTCATTCTTCTACTTGCTTCAATTAATGCCAGTGCCAATTTTTCCAGCTTTGGGTATCTGATTTTCGCACCTCGGAAGGCCTTGCTTGTGTAATAAATTGGCTTCTGGACTCCATTCTCCAATCTGATCAACGCCGAGCTAACTGTATTTTCTGATACTGCCAAATACAAGTACAGCTTCTCTCCAGTTATTGGCCTAGACAACAATGGTGGGGCTCCCAAATACTTCTTCAGATCTTGAAAGGCTTTCTCACATTCATCAGTCCACTCAAAACTTTTTCGTAGTGTTTTGAAGAATGGGAGGCATTTATCAGTTGCTCGGGATACAAATCTGTTGAGTGCTGCAACTCGTCCGGTAAGACTTTGCACCTCTTTCTTCGTCGTCGGGGATCGCAGCCCTAAAAGAGCTTTGATCTTTTCTGGATTTGCCTCAATACCTCGTTGGTTGACGATGTATCCGAGGAACATTCCTTCTCGTACTCCAAAGGTACATTTCGTCGGGTTAAGCTTCATCTGGTATTTATCCAGTTGATCAAAAGTTTGACTCAAGTCAACCAAATGATCTGCAGCTCTCTTGCTTTTGGTGAGCATGTCGTCGACATAGACCTCCATATTGCGACTGATTTGTTCGGTGAATACCTTGTTCATCAACCGCTGATATGTTGCACCTGCATTTTTTAAACCAAAAGGCATAACATTATAACAATAAGTTCCCCTTGGGGTAATAAAAGAGGTACTTTCCCTGTCTTCAGGTTTCATTTTGATTTGGTTGTAGCCAGAATAAGCATCCATGAAGCTGAGTAGCTCGTGTCCCGAAGTAGCATCCACTAGTTGATCAATTCTGGGCAATGGAAAATGATCTTTTGGACATGCCTTGTTGAGATCAGTAAAATCAACACACATTCTCCATTTGTTGTTCTTCTTCTTTACCATCACCACATTCGCCAACCAATCTGGATATTTCACGTCTTCAATGAATTGGGCTTTCTGGAGTTTCTCGACCTCCTCTTGTATGGCCTGGTTCTTCTCGGGACTAAACACTCTTCTTCTTTGCTTCACAGGCTTGATCTCCTTATTCACATTGAGTTCATGACATAAGAAGTTTGGATCTATTCCTGGCATGTCTTCATGACTCCAAGCAAAAGTATTCTTCCTGTTTCTCAAGAAAGTTATCAACTCCTGTTTTATTGAAAAATCCAACGACGACCCTATCTGAGTTATTCGTTCAGGATGCTCGTCGTCCAGGATAACAATTTCTGTAGAATCCACAACCTGTACTTTTACGAGTTGAGATTCATCCCTAGGGTCAAGAGTTTCAATTTCTGTGCCTTCCTCCACTTGGTAAGTAGTAGTCTTTTTCTGTGATTCTTCAAGTTCCTCTTGCTCGGCAGACGAATAATAGCATTCCCGAGCTACTTTTTGATCACCTTTCATAATTCCTACTCCAAAATTCGTTGGGAATTTCAAACACTGATGAACTGTAGATGGAACTGCTTCGAACTTCTTCAATCCAACTCTTCCCATGATGATGTTGTAGGCGGACTGCACATTCTTATCCATTACAAAAAAGCGTATTCTTTCTGTTCGACAAGCAGGCCAAGTTCCAATGAGTATATCCAACTTGATCGTCCCAAGTGGAAAAACTTTCTCGCCAGCAAAACCCAGAAGGGGTCTGTGATAAGGTTCTAATTGAGATAATTTTAAATTCAAGCTATCAAAGCATGAATAATACATGATGTCTGCTGAACTACCATTGTCTACTAACACCCTTGAAATGACCACATCCTTCATCCTCATTTTGATCACCAGAGGATCATCATGAGGGTAGAGAACACCTGCCAGGTCGTTTTTTGAAAAACCAATCACTAGCTTCTCTTTGTTTACCTTCCTCGGACGATCATCCTCGGCCAGGTTTATTCGCTGAATGTATGAACAAGCTTGAGCCTCTCCGAGATAAGCTTTTCTTTCTGCAGTAAGGTCTCCTCCTCCTGCATCTCCTCCTGTAATAACATTACAATCAAATGACCCAAAACGTATGGAAAATACCTCTCGTTCAGGTTTCCTTGGCTTTTTGGGAAGATCGGGGTCATCATCTGGATCCTCTTCATGGTCCCTCCTCTTTTTCTCCTCTGCACGACGAGGAGATCTAGATCTCTCTCTAGTTCTATCATCATTCTTCCTCTCACTCCTGTGATCTACGTACTTTGACAATTTTCCTCTTCGGATGAGTGTTTCAATCTCGTTCTGAAGGGCTATACAATTTTTGGTCATATGGCCATGATCTTTGTGAAATTCGCAATATTTGGTCTTATTCCTCAGGTCGGGATCTGTCTTCAGTTTCTCTGGCCATTTGATTTCCTCGTTATTCCTGATTTCTTCCAAAACATGATTAATACCCACTTTCAATGGAGTATAATTATCATACTTCTTTAGGGCTTCCAACTTCATCCTGTTATTCTTGGAATATTTGTCACCACCATTACTTTTCTGATCTTTCTTCTTAGAATTGTCGACCTCCACTTTAACTTCTTTATCCATATTCTTCTTCGCAGCCATAGCCTCCTCGGCATTCATGATTTTGGCCGCCTTTGCCATCAACTCCGACATATTTTTAGGTGGATCTTTGGTCAAAGTGTAATACAGCTTGTTAGGCAGCAAACCACTCATCAGAGCAGTGATTGCTGTCTTTTCTTCATAATCTATGACTTCCAACTTTTCGTTATTGAAACGAGTTATGTAATCTCTGGTACTTTCACCTGATTTTTGTCTGACACTTAGCAAGTGTGCTACTCGCTTTACCGGCTTTGCTCCAAAACAAAAGTTGCCAATAAACAGCTCGGCTAACTGAACAAAAGTTGAAATCTTACCCCGAGGAAGATTATTGTACCATATCTGTGCGGATCCGGTAAGAGTTCCCGAGAATGCTCTACACCTCATCTCGTCGGGGACAGCGTAGATATCTGCAGCAGCTTGGTATTGTTCTATATGAAGTACGGGATCTGTCTTTCCATTGTACTTGGGAGTCACTACGGGTGCTTTGAATTTCGACGGTGTAGGGAAATCCACAATGGCTTGCACAAAAGGTGTTCCTTGAACAAAAGTTCTCTGTAAGGGGTTTCTCGCCTTAGCCATTTCTCCCAGTCTATCCTCCAACCGTTGAATGGAACCTTTCCATGCTTCATTCCCTTCCTCGGGCCGCTTAGTCCGAGCAATTGATTGCTCTGACGTAGCTTCCTGAGATTTATCTCGACGAGTGGTTGGTCGCGATTGCGCAGATCCTTCTCTCAAACCTGGTGGTGGTCGAAAACTTCTTGATGGAGCCCTAGGTGGACTCATGTTCCTCCTTGGTCCTAACCGACTGAAAGGAGATACTCTACTTAACCTTTCCAAAGCGCTAGTTCTCTCCGGAGAGAGAGTGATACGTTGATCTGTATCCGAAGCCCGTATCGATGAAGTTCGCCCAGGTTGATAAGAAAAATCATTAGACTCCTCATTGCGATATGACCCAGTACGTCTAGATTGCGATTGCCTATGATCACTCCTTTGCCCTGAATAGGTAGGTGCACTGCCCTGAAGAGTTTGAATGAGTTGCCTCATAGATTCTTGCATGGCGGTTTGTCCTTGAGCCAGATTCGTCATAATTCCGGCCAGATCTGGGGATGCAGATGGATTTGGATGATTTCCAGTATTTCCAACATTTCGATTACTAGATTCTGGATTATCTGCCATTGGTGACAAATGATTTTTATGAAAAACGATAATAACAGTCGTTTCCCACAGACGGCGCCAATCTGTTGATGTAAAAAACTAGATCGCTCTAATTTTTCAATCACAGATAAATAAATAAGACAAAGATTTTTAAAGTGGTTCGGCTAGGAATAAAGCCTACGTCCACTGTTATGTTATTGCTGAGTGTTTGTGGAATTCTTGATTACAAATTCTCTCAAGAAATTCCGGTCCCCATGAATTGAGGATGATACAAGGTATTTATAGCCTCTAGGCTGTACATGAAAGGTCCAATACATTAAATGATATACATATGAAAGGGTAATACATTTAATGCAGCGTGTGCGTCAAGAATACAATGGATATTTAAACAGTTGTCCGTCTGGTAATTAATGATACGGCCGAGATGCAGTTCGGACCGCCTTAGTTGCTTGTTGATCAAGAGTTCCTCGGAGTACTTAGAGTATCTCGGGATGATAGAGTTCCTCGGTGTGATAGAGTTTCTCGGAAAGAAACACGGTTGGTCGGGAAATGATCTTCCTCGCTGCTGTTGTGCCATGTAGATTGACACGTGTCTTCATCTTCTTCGTCCACATCAGCACATTAATTTTGGTATCAACAGTTAGTATTTTAGGTAATTTAGAATAGTTGCATTTCTTTCATAATTTCAAAATTGCATTTAGTTGTAGCCAATTACCAAATCCAAATCATCTTTTTATTTCTTTTTAGAGTCAAGTTAGGGTTAACAGTCTTACCTTTGTCGCCACGTTCACTCGTCCTAGTTCCCTGAGGATTCGATACCCAGACTCACCACTATACTCCACAAGAGTGTAGTTAAAGTTTAGGTTTTTGTATTGCGGTTGGAAGCCGATAACAACGATTAGCGTATTTACACGGACGCTCGGTTTCCGACTCGATCAAAATCAAAAACTTGACGCGACTGAAAATGTGTCTCAGAAATGCGTTCACTCTAGGCTCAAGTGTGACACCCCGCCTAATTAAACACCGGGCTATCACTCCTTTATTAAATTAAATCAAGGTGAACAGTTGGTCCATTCTTAGCATCACTGTCGAAAAATAAAATTTTCCAATTTAACACCCTAATTAATTAAGCTAAGTGTCAAAACCATTTTCATACATACTTTCCAAATTTTATTTAAATAAAAAAAATCATTTATTTTATTAACAACATTCAATAAATAAGAATCACACCACATTAAATTCTGCAACATAGTCCAATTAATTTAATACATTCGTCAATCGAATGTCAACATACGAAATCTAAAGTCACACATCCAAACTGAATAAATCCCATAGTAAGAATACTGGAAATAACTGAAATACAAATGTCCAATAACAACGGAATAATGGAAAGAGCTACACATGCCCAACTAGATGAAAGTACTAAGAGTGGATCCGAATGAACGAAGTCGTCTAATCAAGAGACCTGCAACTCCCACCTAAGCTGCAGCGCGTTTCTTCCAAGAGATCCTAAGCAAGACGCCCCTGTGGCTGGGCACCTGTAATACATACATATATATACAAGAGAGAGAGAGAAAAAAAGAAACGGGTCAGAGCCCGATAGTGTGTTCGATTTAAAATACGTTTAGCAAGTATTTAAATTGATACAGGCCAATGCAACAACATATTAGTGCGACTCTCCCTTGAGAAATTCTCACCTCTCTTCTAATGTGCACACCTATCGCACTAACCTTCCCAATGGTTTGTCTTAACATTTTATCACACTAACCTTTCCAAAAATTTAGCTTATCTCAAATTTCTCATAAGATTTCAAAACCAAACAATATCATTGTTTAAAAGATACTTCCAATTAGTAGCAGAACTCTCGTTTTAGCTTCATTAATTTATAAAGTTTCCCAGTGTCATATTATACTTTTCAAACAAGTATTTCCGATTTATAGTCCAGAATTATTTCTCACTTACCATATCACAGCAAAAGTTTAAATTTCCCAAATTTAAGATATATATATTAAGCACTCGTATAATATATACATTCTAACAGCACCAACATACAAACTATGGTACAGGCATACTCTGCTATCCAATCCCCGTATCGCTCACATTAAGGGGTATACAAGTCCGGAATCACTCTCGAACTGTATCAACATATATACACAAACAAGATTGAGGCGAATCATAGATTTCAAGTCTCTAAGAGGTCAGTACATACCCTCACGTCTCTTAGGACCGTCTGAACTATCATTCCGATAGCCTGTACCAAGGATATCTATCTTCTAGGGTACAAGTCAATATCCCCTATAAAGGTCCCATCGAGATAAGACTGTCCCAGCGCGGTAACCTCAGGGATAGCAAGTAGCGCGGGTACGTTTTTCACAAGTATATAATATATGCATACACAACCATATAAATATACCACTTATTATTATATCAATATAGGTTTCTCTCATTACCCATAATTACGATATTTATCCTTAATTTTCACATTAAGTATTCTTATAAGGGTTCGTCACTAACCTTAACTCGAAGGGTTTCTCCAACTCATTTTGTGACACTCGTGAACTCTATCCTCACAAGTATAAAATTTAGTAGGTGTCCTTATTATGTTCCAATGTAACTCTCTCTTACGCACCTTACCCTTCAATACATAAATTAATCGATTTATATGTAATTATCCCAAAATGTAATTCTTGGTCCACATTAAGTATCTCCAAAATTCATTCGTATAACCTACTGGTCTCCCCTATCTCCCAAAACATTATATTAAGGATGCCCAAGAATTATTTCATGATAAATTAAATTTAACTCATTTAATAAGGGAGATAGGAGTCTTCCAGGAGGGGTCGATCGATCGAGGTTTGGGGCTCGATCAATCGAGCCTTCGATCGATCGAAGCTCTAGGCTCGATCGATCGATCGAACAGGTATTTTCGATTTCTCCAGAATTGCAGTTACGGGTTGTACCACCTATATTCATCCAAATCCATATTTTCCAAACCCAAACGTCCCAAAAATTCTACTACTAACATTATATCAATATACCAGATATTTCTAACGTAAAGCATGTGTATTTCTATCATTTAAACATGGATTATCAACCCAAAATTTTATCTAATTATCAAGAACCTTAAAATTTTCTTAAACAGGTTTCTAACAAATTTTCTCCAGAATTTCCTTCTTATAATCATCAAAATTTCGTGGTTAAATTCCTCTACATGGCAAGGGTTTCCAGAATCATCATATAAACCAAAACTACATGGATTTTCCTATCACAAATTGGGTTTTCTTCCATATATCTCATCCCTAATCATTCCTAAACTAATATGGAAATTGCACCAAAGAAATAAGCAAGATAAACACTTGCCTGGGATTTTCAGAAGTGTGGATTGCGGCTGATTTTGGTGTGGTTGCGTTCCCCTTCTCGCGATCTACGCGTTGGTGGTGGCGGCGGTGCAAACCGTTGAATTTTGAGCCTTGGAATTGCTTGAGGGCTCTCTCCTCTCTTCTCCAATGGCCGTTCTAGGTTTTGGGTATTCTAACCCTATGTGACAACCTCAATATCAGATATAGCCCCTCTAATTTTCGTGGGTTTAATTACCCAAAAATGTAAAATGACCAAAATGCCCTCCCGGGTTACTAATTTGGCCTAAAAAAGCCCCGAGACCCAAACTACACCCCCGGGTACACTTTTCTGACTATCTCGACCCTTCCGGACGCGTTGGCGCACTCAAAACGACCATACGGGCAACTTATAAAATATTCACTTTTTATTTATCAAAATTTAGTCCCGACGCGACACGAGCACGTCCCGACTTAAATTTCCGAAATTGTCATTTAACTCACTCATGACATTCAATATAACCAATATAATATATTACTTTGCTCATTAGTAATATTCAACAAATTTCCCATAATTACTAACTCTCGTCACGTTAATAATTATAACATAATTAATTTCCGGATTTTTATTAAATAATTCACTCACATTAAATTTAATAAATCCCCAAATTAATATAGCATAAAAATACGGGGTATTAAGTGTAAGCCTGTCGCTCAAGTAATAATCCCAGTAAGTCGGGTATCGATCCTCAGGGAAAAAGGACAACAGAGTTGTGACGACGGGAAGATACGGAGAGACCCTAACTTTGACTCTAAAAAGAAAAGGAAAAATTGATTTGGTTTTGAGATTGATTACAGCTAAATGCGATAATGAAATTATGAAAAAATGCAACTATACTAATCTACCGAAATTAAGAATGAACGATGATTTGAAACTTTTTGTTTTAAATGATGAGAGAAATAGGACGGCAACACAATCCCCCAACCCTAGTGTAGTGCAGTTATAATATTAATCATAAATTTATCTGATTGATCTGACCCGGAATTTAGTACTCCCAAGCATTATGTATACGAGGTTCAAGCCCGCGTCATACCTAATCTGAGGATGAGTAAATCAGTACCGCGATAGTGACACCCAAATTGCACTCTAAATCATCACGAGTACCCAAAGGCAAACGAGATATAAAGATCTACAATTATTGTGTAACTACGCAATACGATCATAATCAATCACTAAATTCATAGGATTAATTTTATACACACACACTAACACATCAGGCTGGGTTCATGTACCCCGGCCTTGGAAAATCTAGCCTAACATGTTGAATTTAATGAAAACAATGATTGATGTGCAGGAATTCATAATTAATATAAGGAAAATGGTAATTAGATGTAGAAAAAAAATTAGAACTAAGAAATACTCACTAAAATTACCCAAGCAATAAGTGTAACAATGAATGAAACTGGTACTCACAAAAATCACTAAATAAATCTTCAATCTTTGAACTAAAACTGAAATTGTTAGCTAAACTAGGGTTTCTGGAAAAAGAGAGGAAAAATCCTACTAATTCTCCGTACCAATAACAATAATAAATCGGGTTTTTATACCCTACAACAATTTCGGAGTTCAGCTGCACTAGGAGTCTTTTTAGGAAGAGATAGGATTTGCAAATCTCGAAGCCCGGACCGGTCCGGGCCTTAGGCGGACCGGTCTGCCTCCAAGGCGGATTGGTTCTTTTTATTTTGGGGCGGATCGGTCCGGGGGCGGACCGGTTCCTTTTATTTTTGCCTTCTTCGGTTTGCTTGTGGTCCGGGGTCTTCTGGAGTTTGGCAAAGCGGACTGGTCTGGGGTAGGGGCGGACCGGTCCGTCTATCTGACTTTTGGCTCAACTTTGACTGCTCATAACTTTTGTTCCGGGATTCCGATTGAGGTGCCGTTTCTTCCTATCTACTCGTGAATGAGATGTCTTCAACTTCTCTTTAGGTACCTCATCTGAATTCTGAGTGGAAATTCCACTTTTTGCCCTTTTGACTTTTCTTTCTTTCTTTATTGATTCTTCCGATTTTTTTCTTTCGTTTCTTCACATCAAATACCTGTAAAATCACTACAAAATACCAGAAACTCGGTGTACTCATTAGTATCAGTCAGTAGCACGATTATGAGATAAATCCAACTCAATTACGTTGTTCGAGGTGCTATAAGTAACTAAATCAAGGGATAAATTAGGAAGAATTTATGCCTAATCACAGATGCACCATTTTCTTCTTAAATGGTCGGTCATAGTAAAATTTCCACTGACACTGTTCTTCTGATGTTAGTTCTTGTTGCTGAGGCTAGCCTCGCAAGTGCATCGGCTCGGCCATTGTTTAGCCGAGGTATCCTCTTCAGCTTTACCTCTTTGAAACTTTTCAACATCGATCTTACTCTTCCCAAATATTTAGCCATTCTCTCATCCTTGGCCTCATATACTCCTAAGATCTGATTTACCACCACTCTTGAATCACTATATACTAGGAGTTGGCCGACACTAAGAGATTGGGCTAAGGAGAGACCTGCTATCAGAGCTTCATATTTAGACTCATTATTGGAGTCCTTGAAGTTAAACCTCAGAGCATACTCAATGTCTATGCCGTCTAG
Source organism: Sambucus nigra (assembly GCA_949130495.1). Lineage (NCBI taxonomy): Eukaryota > Viridiplantae > Streptophyta > Magnoliopsida > Dipsacales > Adoxaceae > Sambucus > Sambucus nigra. The sequence continues at coordinate 432,207,886 of OX422211.1, read as the reverse complement.
TGCTGACATTATCAATCCATCACCACTTCCATTTTCGTAAGAGGACCCATCGACAAAGAGGTTCCATACAACATCGGCCTCTAAGAAGTTTCCCTCTGATCGGTATCCTTATTTGAAGAGATATCTCCCCTCTTTATTTTCAGACACTTTCCCTCTTGTTGTGCTTGTCCCGGCCTCGTCCAAGGTTGGGCTGAGAGGTCTTCATTGTAGACTGTCTGCCTTATCAAAATTCTCATTTTCAACCTCGGCCTCATCCCAAGCGAACTCAACCACAAAGTCTGCCAATGCCTGTCCTTTGATTGCCACCCTCGGCTAGTAGACAATGTCAAACTCTGCTAGCTCAATTTCCCAAGCCATTAGTCTCCCTGATTTCTCAGCTTTGTGGATACCATGTCTGAGTGGTGAGTCAGCGAGGAAGACCATTAAGTGAGCCTGGAAGTACGGTTTTATCTTTCAAGAAGCGTGAATTAGAGCATAAGCTAACTTCTCCATCCTAGGATACCTCTGCTCAGACCCTTGGAGTGCTTTGCTATTGAAATACACTGGCTTCTGTACCCCATCCTCTTCTCTCATAATAGCAGGGCTAATAGCCCACTCTGAGATGGCTAGGTACACATATAATTTTTCACCTTCGATTAGTCCTGATAAAAGCAAGGGAGAGACGAGGTAGGACTTCATCTCTCTAAAAGACTTGTCACACTCCTCACTCCATTCAAAAGCTTTTCTAAGAATTTAAAAAAATGGAAGACACTTATCTGTGGCTCTGGAGACAAACCTGTTTAGGGAAGCCACTCATCCAGTAAGCCTCTAAATATGTTTGATGGTCTTGGGGGTCTTCATCTCCAGCAAAGCTTTTATCTTCTCTGGATTAGCCTCTATACCTCTTTGATTGACAATAAAACCCAAGAACTTTCCAGCTCTAACACCAAAAATGCATTTAGCCGAATTAATCTTCATTATGTACTCGTCCAACGTATCGAAGGTTCTTTCAAGGTGGACCACATGAGTGTCGACCTTTAGACTCTTCGTCAGTATGTCATCAACATAAACCTTCATGGACTTTCCAATATGATCATTGAACATCTTATTTACCAGACATTGATACGTGGCCCCAACGGTCTTCAAGCCGAATGGCATAACCTTATAACAATATGTTCCCTTATATGTGATGAAGGCTATTTTCTCTGAGTCGGACGGGTCCATAAATATTTGGTATTTACCAGAGTAGGCATCCATGAAGCTCATCAACTCGTGACATACCGTAGAATCTACCATCTGATTAATCCGAGGGAGAGGGAATCTGTCCTTGGGGCAAGATTTGTTCAGGTCGGTGAAGTCTATACACATCCTCCATTTTCCATTGGACTTGGGAACAATCACTGCATTGGATAGCCATTAAGGATATATGACCTCTCTAATGAACTCAACCTTTTAAAGCTTTTTAACCTCGTCCCTAATAACATCACATTTCTCCTGGGAGTAAATCCTCCTCCTTTGTTTAACTGTCTTTGCATCTCTTACCACATTGAGCTTGTGACACATTATCTGAGGGTCAATGCCTGGCATGTCTGAATGACTCCAAGCAAAGATGCTCTGTCTTCTCCTCAGTAACTTATTCAACTCGTATTTGATCTCTGTCTTTAAGGTTTTACTGACCTGGATGGTTTTTTTCGGCTCGTCCTCGTTGAGGATGATGGATTCTATCTCTTCCATGACTTCCCCCTTTTTAAGCCTTTTCTCATCTCTCGGATCAAGTGTGTCGATGTTATAGGTGGTAGTTACCTTCTTGTATGCTTACATTTCCATAACCGAGTTAAAGTAGCATTCTCGTGTCAACGTTTGGTCACCTTGAATTTCCCCTACTCCATAAGGAGTCGGGAATTTTATCATCCGGTGAACCGTTGAAGGTATGTCCTCAAATTTCTTGAGGTCTACTCGTCCCAATATGAAGTTATAAGCTAAAAAGACATTCTCGTCCATAACAAAAAAAGTTAATTTTCTTGGTTAGCCACTTCGATCACTTATACCCCATTCTTACATCCATATCGTACATTCCCAAAGTATGAACTTGACCTCCACTGAATCTTATGGAGGGATGATGGTATGGTACGAGCCTAGCTCGTCTAAGTCCCAATCCCTTGAAATATGGCCAGAGCATAACATCTACTGAGCTTCCCCCATCAACTAAGATCCTCGGCACTTCACATCCACGCACCCTAGTTGTGATGACGAGAGGGTCGTCATGTGAAGAAAAGAAACCCTTAAAGTCTAGTCTTGAAAATCTGACTACAAGGGTGTCCATGTCCACTTTCTTCCTTTTCTCTGATTTAACATCAATGGAGGCCGAGTGAACAACCTCGGCTTTTGTTATTGCCTTTGCCTCAGCCACATGGGCTTTACAACCGTCCAATTTCGAGCCTCCTCCATCTAGGCCACCACAGATCATTCCTACCCCAAATGAGATCATGTTAAGCCTCTTCACTGGGCCATTGTCGTCCTTTGGTGGAAGATCTGGGTCATCACTGGCATCATCTGAAGGATCATCTCATCTGGCCGGGCCATCTTCTCGGAATTTATCATTCCTCCTCTTTCTAGGGTCGGATCGACCACCCTTGGAAGCACCTTTTTCCACATACTTTCTCAATTTTCTATCCTTTAACATTTTCTCAATCTTGTCCTTCAGAGCAAAGCATTTGCCAGTCAAGTGGCCGTGGTCCTGGTGGAATTCACACCACAAGTTCTTTTTCCTCTTATGGGGAGGAGCTCTTAATTTTTTAGGCCATTTTAAAGACCGACCACTCTTTATCTCATTTAAGATATGCTCATAGCTTATAGTCAACGGAGTGTAGTTTGCAAATTTATTATCTGCCGACCTTTTCTTCCAATATTTATTCTTTTTTTGAAACTTTCTTCCACTGTCACTTCCTTTCTCATCCTCATACTTACCAACCATTGCCTCTTCAGCATTCATAACTTTCCCAGATTTTGTAAGAAACTCTTCCATTGACTTATGAGGGTCTTAAGTAAGTTTCCACAATAACTTTCCCTTTTGGAGGCCTCCTATGAGGGCTGTCATAGCTATGGTTTCCTCACAGTCTTCCATTTCTAACTTCTCTTTGTTGAACCTCGTGATCTAATATCTTAGACTCTCATTCTTCCCCTGCTTGACATAAAGCAAACGAGTCATCTTTTTCTGAGGTCTGACCCCGAAGTAAAAGTTATGGATAAATCACTCGGCCAACTATTTGAAGATCTCGATAGAATTCTTTGCAAGTCAAGTAAACCAAACGTGTGCAGCCCCGGTTAAAGTGCTTGAAAAAGAACGTCATCTCATCTCATCTCATCTGAGATGGAGTATATATCGACTTTTGATTGGTAAATTTCAATGTGATGGACATGATTAGCGCTTTCATCATACTTTGGAGTCACTATAGGAGGCTTGAATTTGGCCAGGGTTGGGAAGTTGACTATCTTTGTAACGAAGGGTGAACCCTCTGAGTAACCCCTCTGTAGAGGGTCTCGGCTCTTCAGAATGTCATAAATATTATCTTTAAGCATTTGAATTGAATCTTTCCAAGGTTTCTTAATGTTGACCTGGATGATGTTATCCTCAGCCACTTCTAATGGCTGTACTATGACCTCCATCGGTGATTAACTTCCCCATGACCCCTGTCTCGGCCATGATGGTATCGGCCATGCTAGGGCCAACAGTCATCCCATTCTCTTCTGGACCCTACAAGGATTATTTACCTCAACAATCTCTCCCTTAGGTCATTGACTGGGATGATCCTTTCAAAGGCTGACCCTCTGCTCAAATGATCAAATGTTGAGCCTCTCGGGCGATATTCGGGGTTTTATCTCCTACACCTTCCTCGGCTCTCTTGGAGGGGTCATATAGTATTATTGGAAATCTCATATGGATCCCATCATTATACTGGAGAATCATTGGCCTCCACATCATCATACTGTTCCTCAAGTTAAGGGTGTCCTTGCCTCCCCAGGCGTAAGTGCCTAGGGTCAGCAACATCCCTCCACCACTGGGGAGGAGGAAGATCTTTACGTGGTTCCTGGGGTGGTCCCCTGGCCTCCTGGTGTTGTTCTTGTACAACTTCTAGAGTGATCATCTTCGGTGAGATTCCTAGTAGCCTTCTCATCATATTTTGGCTGAGGGAAGCGAACTGCTCTTACATCACTTGTTGGCTGGCCAACAGGGATTTTAAGGCTACTGCCACCTCAGCCATCTCGGACAGAGGTGGTGCATGACTGGAACTAGGTCCTCCACCACCAGATGGTGGAGGAGGTGATGGCAATTCAGGTTCAATGTATTTCCCTGAAAATTGAGCTACGATTTAGAAGACTTGAGAGCTTTAGGACCTTGCAGGACCTCTTTTGATGGCGAAACAACTCCAGACAAGGGGGAGGACTGGTTCACCACCAGAGATTTCGCTGAGGCCAAGCTATAAAATGGAAGAGATGAAGCTTCTCGTTCCCATAAACGGCACCAAACCGATGATGCTTTAAATAGCACCACCAGATCAAGGTGTTGGAGAGCTCAAATAGGTATAACAATGGCATCACATAAGTAATATAAATGTAGAATGTGATGAGTAGAAGAGGAGAAAGATATCAATATAAGTGGCTCAGCCTATCTAGGCATACATCCACTGTGCAGTTGAATGATCTTCACTATAAAAGAAGGGCACTAATGGCCTTGTGATACAATACTCACATTCTCTCTCTCTCTTATATAATTTAATAGAGCTTCAGCTAGGGTTTGTAATATGCGATCCCCTTCAAGGAAGAAGATAAATGGTATATATAGTGCTTAGGGGGTGTAGTGTACCCCCAACCATGCAATGAGCATGCATAAGACGATCTAGCCAATATCATGTGGACACCTGGCTATGCCACATGTAGATTATAATGACCAAATATTCCCTCACGTGAGGGAATGATCCAGTTATAACGGTTTTGTCCACGTGTTCCATGTCTCTTTGTACTTACATATGCTCAGACTGGTGACATTATCCATTAGAACCTAGGCCTAACTGGGTACGAGGTTGATGACTCCGACATAACCATTGATCCTACAATCACAAGTATAACCTCGGTCGTAACCGGAATCATTTGTGCTATCGGCCTAAGCAGAGTATGAGACTGGTTCAAGTTGAACCCATAAAGCTATTGCTGATCTCGGTTGCTGCCCAGCCAAGGTTGGTGCTTATGAGGCCGACCTCATCAGGGACGACCTTATTACTGACCAGTGGGGCTCTTCTGATGACTCAGCCATGAGATAGGATGACGTTGTTGCTTAGAGTACGAGGGTGCACTTTTGTCATATCAATATACATACTCATATACTAATAAAAATCACATAACCTAGAATAAGATGTATGAAATGAGATGCTAACAAGGATATGACTAAAACAAAAGCCAACTCTAACGTTTAGAGGTGGAAGGGACCAAATTCTAAATCTTTTTAGTTTCAACTTTAATTTGATCTGAAGTGTGTTTCCTGACCCATATATGGCTCATATAAGGATATTTGGGATCAGGCGGGACACGAGGCACATTCTCCTTCACTTCGCTTATCCTTTTAAGGCACTTTTTATATAAAAAATTGATTCTTATTAACCCACATTTTTCTTTTAATGGATTTAAGGTACACATTTCTGAGAATAAAAAACCTTTTGAGTGTTGGTGTTCCTCACATAAATCTTACCATTCCTACCATGATTCAAAGAAGGTTTGGTTTGAGTAAAAAACAAAATTATCTTAAATGACTATATTTTTTACAATCATCACATTTAAAAGTGTTAAGTCAAGTCTATTGGGTTTTCGACTTAGGAACAACTTTTATGAAATGTTGAACTTTATTCAACTTCTAACAAAATACTTTATAGTGACCTTTCTTATGAAAATAATAATGAAAAAAATTACTTTTTACGTCTCTTATGATTATGCATGTGATTTTTGTTTAAAAAATTTGGGATGCATAAGTTAAATTTTCTATTAAAAATTATTTTAAACATTTTCCTTTTTAACATAAGTTTTCAAAGGGACTTTTTTAATTTTACTATCTCATTTGAGAATATGGTTTTACAAATATTGTTTCTCTATTGGTAAAGGAAACAAACTTGTAAAACCCAAACCCCTTTTATCATTTGAACCTAGGGTTGGTATCAAAGTATTTCTTTAAAGTTTTTATTATCTATACTCTAAATTCACTTTCACTTTTTTAGCCGAAATCGAATCATTTCGAAGATTTTTAACTTTCCTTTCCAAAACGATTTCAGGCTCTTCATATAGAATAAGATCCTTTTTAGATTTTTCAAGAGATAATATAAACTTTTCCTTTCCTTTTTAAAGTTAGAATAACCTTCTTCGTCTTCTTTTGAAACAATGCTCTTATTTTTAAATCATCCAAAAAGTCTATAAGATTTGGAAAATAGACACCAACCACTTTAAGCTTTTTAAAGAGGAAAAGATCAATGATCTTCCAAACCACACAAAAATTCATTTTCATCTTTCAAAAGTGTGAGAACATTTAAAACCTTTGATTTTTCATTTTTGAGATGTTACTTTTCACAAAGAGCTGTAACTTTTCACAAAAAACTCTAAAAAGGATCCAAAACTCTAACTTTTCACAAAAAAATCTAATTTTTCATTTTTGAGATGTAACTTTTCTTCTTTCAAAATTCTTGTTGAATCCAAATCTACTTTTGAAAAATATTTTTTCAACAACTTAATCTTCTCACACATGTGAGCACGATTAACTTAAAGTTTATCAACTAAGGTTGATTTAAGTTTTAAAACATTTTTCATGTTTTAATAAAAATTTAGATTGGAGGACAATAAAAAAAATACTTTCACAAGTCTCAATGATTCTTCATAGAGTTCATTATATTTAGATTCAAGATTCGAAGAGTTTCTTCCTTACAAGATTTATATTCATTGCCGGGGAAATAACAACTAACAAAATCAGATGGATAAACAAGTCCGATAAAATAACAAACAATATTACTAATATAAGCATCCTTAAATGTATCATTTTTATTTTCGGAAAGACAACTACTAGATAAATTGAATGGAGTAACAAGTCTAGGTAATATTGTGATTTTCTTCAATGGAAAATCTTCAAAAATTCCAATACCAAATTACATTTCTACACACACTAGATCTACCTCAAGGTGATTAAACCTAATAAAAAAGGCTTATCTGTGATACCAGCTGTGGCTATCCCCGATACTCACGGCGGGAGGGATGAACAAGAGGGTGTCTTCTTATCGAGAGGATCTTGGTCCCATGCATACCTCTCGGGAGCGCTTCGGCCTGCGTCGGTGATGAGGTGAAAAATGTAGAGAGATGGAGTCGCCAGTCTATTTTACTCAAAACAGACAAAAGAAAAGGGATCCATCCCAAAAAACAACATCCAAAGGCATACTGATACATACGAAACCAAAATGATTCAAAAAGGGTCCGGAGGCTCAGTTGCAAAATGGGAAGGTGTTAGGTACCCATTTCACCCTTGCGGTCTCTCATGGATTGTTTCTATTTTCCTTTATTTCCCCGTGATATGTGTGCATGTGTATATGTAGTGGAGATAGGAATCATTGACTTGTATCATGGAAGATATAAAATGAGTCATCCGTAGGAATTTTCCTAAAAGTAATATTAGAAAATAGGATTTACGCGATTATCCCAGCGTTGATCATTATAATGGAACGATAATACATATGGAATAATACGCCACTAAGAACAAATATATGTATATGTAATCATATAGAATCTAAGAGAGTTGAGTTTATAGAATATAGAAAGAAAAGAAAATGAGAGAAAAGTAGGAATAGGACTCGTGTCTCGGGTTTTACCCCGAGACGCCTACGTAGCCTATAGATGCATCAAAGTCCACGTAGTTTGTATGTAAAATGAGGGGTGGGATTTATCCCATAAATCCAACTGGGGACTTCTCTTATATGTGTGTGTGTGTGTAAAAAGGTGTTTTAGTTGTGAGAAAAGTGTGAGAGAAGTGCGAGAATTCCCGTTTAGAATTTATGAGCAAACCCTATTTTTCTTGTTTTTTTGGGTTTTATTTATATGAAAATAAGAGATGTGAAATAAAATTAAATAAAAAGTATATTAGGATATGTGAGAGAGAATAAAAATGCTAAGTAAAAAAATAAGTTAATGCGGATTTAGGAGAATTTGAAGAGAGAGTTGAGAAAGTTGGACCTTCTTGAAGATCTTAAGCTTGATCTTGGATGTTGGAGAGCAGCCTTTGCACTTGGATGATGATGGAGGGTAGTTAATTAAAATAGTTTGATGAAAAGATGATGAAAGGTGAAGGTTGGAAAGGGATTTGGATGTGTAAATCACGCTGACTTCGAGAGAGGTTTTCTAGAGTTCGCTGAGAGTGATGGATTTTTGATCTTGTGTGTCTTTGCAATGAGGTCAGGCCCTACTTTCTATAGGCCCAGGGCATTGCCGATCGGCATAGTCCTAGTCCTTCCAATCGACAGGTATTTTTAGGCACACTGCCGATAAGCAAGGTTTGGAACCTGCCGTTTGGCAGTCTCTTTCAGGTTCCTTCAGAAAATTGGCTGTAGAGTGTAAACCGTTGATTCGAATCACGCACGGGGTGAACCGTTGGAAAGGAACTTCAGAGACCTTAGAAAGTATTTGTACTGATCCCGGGTCTGAGAGATGACTTTGGGTCAAATTTGGCACGAAATTATTCGTCGGTCCTTTGGACGGGGAATTATCGGACGCAAACGGATCGTTCGTCCGCATGGTAAGTCAGAATCGCGTACGTGGTGGATCATTGGAAAGGTTAGGAGATGTACTTAGACATTCCAAAGAGTTTGACTCGTTTTGGGAAGTTGACTTTGGTCAATCGGGGCCTGGAAGCATTCGGTGACCTTTTATAGTAAAACAGATCGTTCATCCGCACCGTAAATTAGAATTGGGCCCTAAGCGGACCGTTAGAAAGGGCTTTTAGCGCCCTTTGAAGATTCATCCAGTCTCGGTTGAGCTGAAGAGTTAACTTTGGTCAAATGGAGCCTGAGAGCGTCCAATGGCCTTCTGATCAAGTTTTGGGGGAAAACGGGTCATTCGTTCGCACCGTTAGTCAGAATCACGCATGGCGTAGACCATTAGAAAGGGGTTTTAGTGACCTTTGGAAATTCATTCAGTCTTAGTCGAGCTAAAGAGTTTGATTTTTGATCATACGGAGCTTGGAAGTGCCCGATGGCCTCTAGGTTAGTACCCAGGGCATGACTTAGGTTTATAGTGATGAGGGAGGTTCTAGGGACCTAAGGAGAGTTTAGGGGGTACTAGAATGGGGTGTCTACAGAGCCCCTCGACGGGTGAGTTTGGAATAAACGATAGCCATCAAATAGACACCGCATGATGCCTTTGAAAGAGCATGACCAATTTAGAGGGTCGAGGCCGATTCTGAGGACCTAAGGATGAGGATGACCAGTTCTACGGGTTGAGGATGATTCTGAGGGTTTGAAGATGAGGGTAACCGATTCTGCAGGTTGAAGCCAATTCTGAGGGCTTGAAGATGAGGGTAACCGATTCTATATGTCGAAGCCAATTCTGAGGGCTTAAAGATGGGGGTGACCGATTCTGCGGGTCGAAGCCAATTCTGAGAGATTAAATTGAGATGACCAATTCTGCGAGTCAAAGCCAATTCTGAGGGCTTAAATTGAGATGACCAATGTGACACCCCGACTAATTAAATACCGGGTAGCTACTCCTTTATTAAATCAATACAAAATGCCAAGTTGGTTCAGTTAATAGCATCACTGTCGAAAACATTTTTAATAATTACTAACCACCTAGTATTTAAAAAGTAAGTTGCCAAATTTTAAGTTAAGTCTGATTAACATACAGTAAAAGAATAATGAAAGAATAACAACCATTCACCATAACGAAGCAATAGAATAACCAACAAAATAATAATAAGAAGTCCGGAGGAAAACTCCTCACAACAATCCCACAACTGAAATAAGTAAACAATATCTCCTGAATTAATTACATGCCAAAAGTCTGAAAATATGAAATAGGAAAGATTTCTAATAGAAATGGGCGACATGCCCTACAACTGATGAAACTGAATATAGAGTCAAGATAGATGAAGTGTCTACTAGCAAGGTCCTGTAACTTCCACAAACAGCTACAGCTCGTCACCTGAATGAGAATCCTAAGCATGGTGTCCTTGTGGCTGGGCACCTAAAATGGTTTTTACAAAAAAGTAGATTTGAAAGCAAACGGGTCAGAGCCCGACAGTGGAGAGTATTTTAAAATAGCAAGTGCTTTAATAACATTAAAACAACGAATGAAAAATACATGTTAGGACGTGCACTCACATGAAATACTCACCTCTCGTCTAATTGTGCACCCCTAACGTATAGCACCCATCTAAGTGATAAATACATCTATCTAAACTGACATGAGTTCTAACCTTTCTAGTCGGTTCCCATTATACATTCTAATGTTATCAATTAAAAAGAGGCTTTACATACACTCATATTCTCAATTAAGCAATACAATTCATTTCAGGTTATCCCTTTATATTTTCTCAAAACGTTTCCATATTTATACACAAAATACCACATGAAAGTTCTCATTAATTAAGTGTATATTAGTCACGCGATAAATATACAATACAAGCACACCGAGACTAGATACGGTGCACACATACTCTGCTATCCATCCCGGTATATCACGTACATAAGGATCACGCATTCCGAATCTCTCAGGAATCGTTCTCAGATAACAACATCACAAACAATGGAGGCGAACACAGTCACATCACATGGGTCACGCACATACCTACGCTCCCACGATCAGCACACTTATTAACATCCCAATAAGTCCTTCTCTGACCTATGTTCTCGAGGTACCAATCTAAATTCGGGCAACACAAGGATTAGAGGGCCCTAAGCGAACGTAAACCTCCCGTGATAGCAAGTATGGTAGGTATGTCATACACATAAAATCATATACGTATACTAAGTATGCACACATCTTAGTAATCACCATAATATATTTGTGGTACACTGCTCATTCTCGTACCGACATAGAATGTTACACAATTTACATATTCCCGGTTAATATAATTATTCAAGCCGTCAATTGTTCTCACGTCGTAATAGACACTCACGTCTTAATCCATAATTCCATTTGGTTCAAATCACACTTCTAGGTTTTACTCCTCTATATATCCCAAATGTCCCTACCATAACAATTTATCATCAAGGGAATGTTATCTCTCCAATTAAATAAGGTTACGGAACACGCGAAGTCAAAACAGGCCAAAAAGCCTAAACTGTCAGCTCGTTAGAAGTCTCGTTCGAACGAGGCTGTTCGAACGAGAGTTCGTTCGAACGAAGTGGGCCTTCTAACAAGATCTCGTTCGAACGAAAGTCATCAAACGAACATCCCTCTCGTTAGAAGTCAAACTGTCAACTCGTTAGAAGCTCGTTCGAACGAGCTCGTTCGAACGACCTGGGCAGGTCTTCTAACGAGAGGCCAGTTTCGAGCCCAGAAATTCCTTTTTTCGTTTTTCCAACTTTTCTTCCTCTCTTATTTCATCTAAACATCAATCCAACAATTGTTCAAGGTTTCTAATCGTCCCTAAACATACTTAGGTCACATACTAACGTGTTTTGTGGGGTTAATTCATTCTAAACATCATCCAATTATCAAATCTATACATTTTCCCCCAATTTCAAGAACATGAACCCTAGAAATTCTTAAATCCCCAATGAGTCTAATTAAATCCGTTTTTTGTTTCATCCAAAATATATTATCATCAGATTTATCACCTACATACAATTCTACATGCAATTCCTCATCAAAATACAAGTTTCAAATTCCAATTTAATGGGTTTTCATCAATCTCCCAAAAATAATACAATTTTATCAATTTCCTACGCATGGAAGAAGCATTCTCTGCAACTAATGAAATTAAACCACTTGCCTTATGTGTATCTCTGATTTTGATGTCGAATTGATGAATGATACTCTCTCTCTCTCTGCAGAATTCTCCTATCTCTCTCTACAAGTCTTCTTCTCCAAGGTGACAATGGTGGCTAGGGTTTGCCTTAGGAAACTTTTGGAACTAATTCTAATAACCCCCGTAGCCCATTAGGTTATTAGTGGGTTTAGTGGGTAATTGCCAAAGCAAATATTAATTCCTAATTTTCGTGGATTTTAGTTCCCAAAAATCCAAAATTACCAAACTACCCTTATACGTTGCCGGTATGGCCTAAAAATGCCTCGGGACCCAAACTAAACCCCCGGCTAGTGTTTTCTGACTATTTCGACCCTTTCGGAGGCGTTGGTGCACTCAAAATGACCATACGGTTAATAGAAATAAAATTCACTTTTATAATTAAAATAATTATATTCCTGACGCGACTGCCACACGCGTCTCAACAAAATTTCCAAATTGCCGTATATCAATCTCACGACAAATTTCATAATTCAATATTCATATATAGCCATATTTACTCATTAAAATCAAATACCAACTCGCATCTCGCTAGTATTTTAATCTGGATTAATTTCCAATTAATACACATTTAATTCAATTAATCCCATAATTAAATATCACAAAAATACGGGGTATTACATCCCCCCTAATAACTGAATTTCGTCTCGAAATTCGGAACTAGAAAGTACCTGGTAAGAACAACTCTGGATAACGTTCGCGCATCTCATCCTCGCGCTCCCATGTGGACTCCTCGACTTTATGATGTCGCCACTGAACACGCACTAACGGGACTATCTTTGACCGTAATTTCCGCTCACTTCGGTCCAAAATAGCAATCGGCCCCTCCTCGTAGGAGCTATCAGGCTGGAGATCGATGTCCTCCAAGGAAATGTGAGAATGAGACAAATCGTCTCTAAGATATTTCCTTAGCGAGGAAATATGAAACACATCGTGAATCCAATGCAAATGCTCCGGTAATCCAAGCCTATACGCAACCGGTCCAATCCGCTCAATAATAGGAAATGGTCCCACATATCTCGGTGCCAACTTCCCTTTCTTCCCGAAACGCATAATCCCCTTCATAGGAGATACTTTGAGCAAAACCTGGTCCCCCACTTGGAACTCCCTGAAGAACCTCTTCGCATCAGCATAGCTCTTCTGCCGATCCTGAGCTACCCGAATGCGACTCCGAATCAATCCTATCCTCGCCGAAGTATCCTGAATCACTTCTGGCCCAAGTAGTTTGTTGTCCCCCACCTCCAACCAACATGCTGGGGAACGACAAGGTCTACCGTACAACGCCTCAAATGGAGCCATGCCAATGGTGAACTGGTAGGAGTTATTGTAAGCAAACTCCACCAGTGGAAGATACTGCTCCCATCCACCCCCGAAATTAATGATGCACATACGCAACATGTCCTCCAACATCTGGTTTGTACGCTCGGTCTGCCCATCGGTCTGCGGGTGATACGCCGTACTCAACCGCAATTCCGTGCCAATGGCCTCCTGAAAACTTTCCCAAAACCGTGAAACAAATATCTTGTCTCTGTCAGACACGATATTTAGGGGTACACCGTGAAGTCTCACTATCTCTGCAATAAAGAGCTGGGCATACTGTCCCGTAGTGTAGTCTGTCCTTACGGGTAGAAAATGAGCGACTTTGGTCAACCTGTCCACAATTACCCAAATGGAGTCGTGACCTCTTTGTGACATAGGCAACCCCATGATAAAGTCCATGGATATGCTCTCCCACATCCACATCGGGACCTCCAATGGCTGTAGAAGTCCTGCCGGTCTATGATGATCCACTTTTACTAGCTGACAAGTGGCGCTTTTCGAAACAAACATGGCAATATCTCTCTTCATCCCGCTCCACCAATACCGTCGTCTCATGTCTTGGTACATTTTGTCCCCACCGGGATGTACCGCGAACCGTGAGCTGTGCGACTCTGCCATCACCCCGTGCCGCAATTCCTCCCCTTCCGGAACTACCAATCTCCCATTAAAGCGTAATCCCCTGTCTGAGCTAACGGTATAGGACTCGGCTCCTTCTGCTAGTAATCGAACTATCTGCTCCTGACAGAACGAGTCATTTGCCTGTGCCCTTACTACCTTCGTGACAATCTGCGGTGTAACGGTCATCACAGACATGAACGATCGGGCCACTGCATCCTGGTTTTCCAACTCCTTCCACTTGGCTTTCCACACCCTTGCCACCTCATCTACTGGCCTACGTCTCAACGCGTCTGCTACCACGTTAGCCTTCCCCGGGTGATACTGGATATCAAATTGATAATCCTTCACAAACTCAAGCCACCTTCGCTGCCGCATATTCAACTCCTTCTGCGTGAATAGGTACTGTAGGGACTTGTGGTCCGTGAACAATCGAAACTTTTCCCCCAAAAGGTAATCTCTCCAAATCCGAAGGGCAAATACCACTGCCGCCAACTCCAAGTCATGAGTGGGGTAATTCTTCTCATGAGGCTTAAGCTTACGGGAAGCATAAGCTATGGCCTGACTCTCCTGCTGTAATAAACCTCCAAGTCCTTGCAAGGACGCATCGGTGTAAACTAAATACTCAACTCCCGATCTCGGCAATGCTAACACAGGTGCTGAGGTCAACTTGCCCTTCAACTCATTGAATGCCAACTGACAGGCATCACTCCAGATGAACGGCACACCTTTACGAGTCAGATGTGTCAAAGGACCCGCTATCTTCGAAAATCCCTGAATGAACCTCCTGTAGTATCCTGCTAGGCCCAAGAAACTACGGATCTCTGTCGGTGTCGTGGGCTGCCCCCACTCTCTCACCGTGGATACCTTCCCCTGATCAACAGATATCCCCCGGTCAGAAATAATGTGTCCCAAAAACTGGACCTCCTTCAGCCAAAACCCTCACTTCTCATACTTGGCATACAACTCGTTCTGACGTAGCGTCTGCAAAACTTGCCTCAAATGCCCGGCGTGCTCCTCCTCTGTCTGGGAGTAAACCAGAATATCATCAATGAAGACAATGACAAACTGATCTAGGAAATCTCTGAACACCCTATTCATCAAGTCCATAAACACGGCTGGAGCATTGGTCAAACAAAAAGGCATAACCCGAAACTCGTAAGAACCATATCTCGTTAAGAATGCAGTCTTCGAGACGTCCTCCTCCCTGATACGCAACTGATGGTATCCCGATCGCAAATCAATCTTCGAGAAGAAAGAAGCTCCTCTCAACTGGTCGAATAGGTCATCGATTCGAGGCAATGGATACTTATTCCGTATCGTGACCTTATTCAACTCCCGGTAGTCCACACACAATCTCAGTGAACCATCTCTCTTCTTTACAAACAAAACTGGAGCGCCCCAAGGTGAGGTACTCCTGCTGACCTAACAGCTGCTCTATCTAATCTCGTAGCTCTCGCATCTCTGTCGGAGCCATACGGTACGATGCGCGTGCTATAGGTCTCGTATCTGGTAATAAGTCTATAATAAAGTCTATCTCTCGACTGGGGGGTAGGCCTGGTATCTCTTGAAACACATCGAAATACTCCTTGACAACTGGGATCGAATCTAAAGGAATCACAACCTCCTTAGAGGTATCCTCCTCTATGTAGTACAAATGAGCTGTTGAGCCTCCCTCTGGGCGAGGCATCGCCACTACAAACATATCTTGCCCCGGAATGGCAAAAACAATGCTCCCACCGAAGCAATCAATCATGGCTTTATAATCTGCGAGCCAATCCATACCGATAATCACATCGTGCACATGCATATCTAATACCAACATGTCTGCAGGTAATACCAAACTACCAATCTCTACCCCCACTCCCCGGCATATAAATAAAATAAGTGACCCACTCCCCAATGGTGAGTCTACACACATCACTGTGCTCTCTGCTGTGGCTAACAACCCTAAGGCTTTCGCAAAATGTGTAGCTATAAAATAATGCGTTGCCCCCGTATCAAACAAAACCCGACCCATAGTACCATGGATAGGAAACATACCCTCAATCGCGGGTGGTTCTTGTGGAGCTGCTGCCTGGTGGACGTTATAGACACGTCCATACTGTAACTACCCCTGCTGCACTGGAGCTTCTAGAAGGGCTGGTAGTGCTGGAACCTGGGCTGGAGCTGGGAGGGCAGGTGGAAAAAGTGGCCTCTATGGCTCATGTCGAGCACCCTGCTGCTGCTGCGGGGCCCTGCCCCTATCAGGACAGTCCTGGCGTTTATGGCCAGTCTTGCCATAAACGTAACACTTCCCCGGGAAGTTCCCCCTTCTCTGTCCCTGCTTCCCCCGGCCCTGATGGCCGTTACCGTTCCTCCCCTGGCCCTGCTAAAACTGTTGTTGGCCATTTTGACCCTGCTGGCCGTTCGGACCCTGATGGCCCTGCCGGAAACCTCCCTGTCCGTGCCTGAAATTTCCCGATCTGAACCACTTGTGACCCCCCTGCTGGGAACCCTGGTCTCCCTGTCTCTGCCCCTGAACAGATTGTGCCCCACTGGTACCATTTCCTCCAGTCCTGCCCTGATGGCTGGACTCTCCCGATCGCTTGCCCTCAGCCATGTGAAAGCGGTGATCCTGGCAATGGAGTAGTGCAGCGTTAACCACATCAGAGTAAGTGGCCAATGATAGGTTCCCCAACAAATGCTGACGGATCCTCCAAGTCAACCCGTCTGTAAATTTCTGTATCTTCTTCTCCTCTGTCGGTATCTCAT
The DNA here is from genome assembly GCA_949130495.1 of Sambucus nigra. Classification (NCBI taxonomy): domain Eukaryota; kingdom Viridiplantae; phylum Streptophyta; class Magnoliopsida; order Dipsacales; family Adoxaceae; genus Sambucus; species Sambucus nigra. The sequence goes on along the minus strand of OX422211.1, from coordinate 432,191,175 downwards.
CCGGAACAATATTCAGAAGATTAGTGAATTCAGCTTCATACTCGGCCACAGTCCTTCCCTCCTGCTTGAGGCTCATCAACTTCCTTCTCATCTCTGTGTGAACAACTGATGGAAAATATTTGCGGTCGAACCGTACCCAAAACTCCTGGATCGTGAGAGTATCTCTCTCCTCCACGGTGGTAATAGACTCCCACCACTGCAGTGCAGACCCCACTAGCTTAAAGGTAGCTAGTATCTGCTTCTGGACATCGGTGCACTCATACATCCTCAAGTGCCGATGTATGTCTTTCCTCCACTGACTCGAAACCACAACATCGGAGCTACCTGCGAACTCCGGTGGGTGTGCTTTCTGAAAAGCATCACGTACACGTTCCCAAGCAGACGGGAATGCATGTGCCTGAACTGGCGCGGCTACCGGCGCCTGAGGTGGTGCCTGCTGAACTACGGCTAGTGCGGCATTTACCGCCTGGGCCCCAATGGCTGCAACCTCGGCGGCATTCATCGTGCCCTGAACTGGTGCGGGCTATGGTTCTAGCGTTGCATCCCTGGGAACCCGTTGTGCACGTCGTGGAGGCATTCTGAAACAAGAATGAAGTCTATAAGTTCGCAGTTATAAACTCAAAATAACTGAAGAACGTAGCATAAACAAAAGAATACAACAGTCCTAAAATATAGGGCTCTACATCAAAGAAAGCTCAGCGGAAACATAATAAGCCGTACAGATCCTAAAGGACACTAGAACCTGATGCTCTGATACCACCTGTGACACCCCGACTAATTAAATACCGGGTAGCCACTCCTTTATTAAATCAATACAAAACGCCAAGTTGGTTCAGTTAATAACATCACTGTCGAAAACATTTTTAATAATTACTAACCACCTAGTATTTAAAAAGTAAGTTGCCAAATTTTAAGTTAAGTCTGATTAACATACAGTAAAAGAATAATGAAAGAATAACAACCATTCACCATAACGAAGAAATAGAATAACCAACAAAATAATAATAAGAAGTCCGGAGGAAAACTCCTCACAACAATCCCACAACTGAAATAAGTAAACAATATCTCCTGAATTAATTACATGCCAAAAGTCTGAAAATCTGAAATAGGAAATTTTTCTAATAGAAATGGGCGACATGCCCTACAACTGATGAAACTGAATATAGAGTCAAGATAGATGAAGCGTCTACTAGCAAGGTCCTGTAACTTCCACAAACAGCTACAACTCGTCACCTGAATGAGAATCCTAAGCATGGTGTCCTTGTGGCTGGGCACCTAAAATGGTTTTTGCAAAAAAGTAGATTTGAAAGCAAACGGGTCAGAGCCCGAAAGTGGAGAGTATTTTAAAATAACAAGTTCTTTAATAACATTAAAACAACGAATGCAAAATACATGTTAGGACGTGCACTCACATGAAATACTCACCTCTCGTCTAATTGTGCACCCCTAACGTATATCACCCATCTAAGTGATAAATACATCTATCTAAACTGACATGAGTTCTAACCTTTCTAGTCGGTTCCCATTATACATTCTAATGTTATCAATTAAAAAGAGGCTTTACATACACTCATATTCTCAATTAAGCAATACAATTCATTTCAGGTTATCCCTTTATATTTTCTCAAAACGTTTCCATATTTATACACAAAATACCACATGAAAGTTCTCATTAATTAAGTGTATATTAGTCACGCGATAAATATACAATACAAGCACACCGAGACTAGATACGGTGCACACATACTCTGCTATCCATCCCGGTATATCACGTACATAAGGATCACGCATTCCGAATCTCTCAGGAATCGTTCTCAGATAACAACATCACAAACAATGGAGGCGAACACAGTCACATCACATGGGTCACGCACATACCTACGCTCCCACGATCAGCACACTTATTAACATCCCAATAAGTCCTTCTCTGACCTATGTTCTCTAGGTACCAATCTAAATCCGGGCAACACAAGGATTAGAGGGCCCTAAGCGAACGTAAACCTCCCGTGATAGCAAGTATGGTAGGTATGTCATACACATAAAATCGTATACGTATACTAAGTATGCACACATCTTAGTAATCACCATAATATATTTATGGTACACTTCTCATTCTCGTATCGACATAGAATGTTACACAATTTACATATTCCCGGTTAATATAATTATTCAAGCCGTCAATTGTTCTCACGTCGTAATAGACACTCACGTCTTAATCCATAATTTCCATTTGGTTCAAATCAAACTTCTATGTTTTACTCCTCTATATATCCCAAATGTCCCTACCATAACAATTTATCATCAAGGGAATGTTATCTCTCCAATTAAATAAGGTTACGGAACACGCGAAGTCAAAACAGGCCAAAAAGCCTAAACTGTCAGCTCGTTAGAAGTCTCGTTCGAACGAGGCTGTTCGAACGAGAGTTCGTTCGAACGAAGTGGGCCTTCTAACGAGATCTCGTTCGAACGAAATTCATTGAACGAATATCCCTCTCGTTAGAAGTCAAACTGTCAACTCGTTAGAAGCTCGTTCGAACGAGCTCGTTCGAACGACCTGGGCAGGTCTTCTAAGGAGAGGCCAGTTTCGAGCCCAAAAATTCCTTTTTTCGTTTTTCCAACTTTTCTTCCTCTCTAATTTCATCTAAACATCAATCCAACAATTGTTCAAGGTTTCTAATCGTCCCTAAACATACTTAGGTCACATAATAATGTGTTTTGTGGGGTTAATTCATTCTAAACATCATCCAATTATCAAATCTATACATTTTTCCCCAATTTCAAGAACATGAACCCGAGAAATTCTTAAATCCCCAATGAGTATAATTAAATCCGTTTTTTATTTCATCCAAAATATATTATCATCAGATTTATCACCTACATACAATTCTACATGCAATTCCTTATCAAAATACAAGTTTCAAATTCCAATTTAATGGGTTTTCATCAATCTCCCCAAAACAATACAATTTTATCAATTTCCTACGCATGGAAGAAGCATTCTATGCAACTAATGAAATTAAACCACTTGCCTTATGTGTATCTCTGATTTTGATGTCGAATTGATGAATGATACTCTCTCTCTCTCTGCAGAATTCTCCTCCTCTCTCTCTCTACAAGTCTTCTTCTCCAAGGTGACAATGGTGGCTAGGGTTTGCCTTAGGAAACTTTTGGAACTAATTCTAATAACCCCCGTAGCCCATTAGGTTATTAGTGGGTTTAGTGGGTAATTGCCAAATCAGATATTAATTCCTAATTTTCCTGGGTTTTAATTCCCAAAAATCCAAAATTACCAAACTACCCTTATACGTTGCCGGTATGGCCTAAAAATGCCCCGGGACCCAAACTAAACCCCCGACTAGTGTTTTCTGACTATTTCGACCCTTTCGGACGCGTTGGCGCACTCAAAACGACCATACAGTTAATAGAAATGAAATTCACTTTTATAATTAAAATAATTATATTCCTGACGCGACTGCCACACGCGTCTCAATAAAATTTCCAAATTGTCGTATATCAATCTCACGACAAATTTCATAATTCAATATTCATATATAGCCATATTTACTCATTAAAATCAAATACCAACTCGCATCTCGCTAGTATTTTAATCCGGATTAATTTCCAATTAATACACATTTAATTCAATTAATCCCATAATTAAATATCACAAAAATACGGGGTATTACAACCAATTCTACGGATCGAAGCCAATTATGAGGGCTTAAGTTGAGATGACGAATTCTGCGGGTGGGCTTAAGTTAAGATGACTAGTTCTGGGGGTCGAAGCCAATTCTGAGGGTTTAAGAGTTGAGATGACCAATTCTACAGGTTGAAGCCAATTCTAAGGGCTTAAGTTGAGATGGCCAATTCTGCGGGTCGAAGCCAATTCTGCTTGTCGAAGCCAATTCTGAGGGCTTGAAGATGAGGGTGATGGTTCTGCGAGTTGAAGCCAATTCTGAGGGATTAAATTGAGATGACCAATTCTGTGGGTCGAAGCCAATTTTGAGGGCTTAAATTGAGATGACCAATTCTACGGGTCGAATCCAATTCTAAGGGCTTAAATTGAGATAACCAATTCTACGGGCCGAAGCCAATTCTGAGGGCTTAAATTGAGATGACCAATTCTGCGGGTCGAAGCCAATTCTGAGGGCTTAAGTTGAGATGTTCTCGAGGAACTTTACTGCGAAAATTACCTCATGATTTTGATTTGACTTGGGGAGCCGATTGCTGGGGAAATCCTCGTATCTTTTGGAGATTTTGCGGAGGAATAGCCAATTTGATGCAATAAATTCCACTGGGGAAGTGATTAGGTGGTCCAGGGTTTGGACGTGTTGCTCGGGAAAATTTGAGACCTTTAGGGAATAGGAGATGATCCTGAAGTTTGGGATGCTTTAGGGGTCCTCCGGCGACATTATCGGGAGGAGATCCGCTTGGCCTTTGAGAGTTCCTTTGGGGAAATAGGGGTTCCGCTTGAGGTAGTGTGAAATTTTCTTGGTGAAAATGTTCTAAATCCTCTCCGAGATTTTTAGGAATTTTCTGAGGTGGATCGCTCTTTGAGGGTGAGTACGGAGGTGGTGCGAGCGGTGCTCGGTGATGTGGGGATGATAGTATCTGGGGACTCCATCCTTTTTTTGCTGCCGAGGGATGTTTTACTGAGTAGGGTGATTGATGTGGGGGATGGGCTGCTGGTGAGGTAGATGGCCCGGTTGTTTATCTTGCTGGTGTTGGGGGGGATTTCTGGTGGCGTCGAGCGGCGACGTCGTCCACTTATGGTTTTTACCATACTTGAGGATATTTTCGAACATCCCTCTCTATGATTGGGGGAGCTTGACTTTGGCGACCCTTTATTTTTCTCTGGATGCATTTAACTGATGCTGCCGACAGACTTTTATTGGAGTCACGTATCTTCTTGAGGTATTCTTTAGTTTGTGCATTTTCCTTTCATTCATTCGCATTTTCATTGTGCGTGTTTTTTTTTATCGCGGATTCTTTTCTTTGGCAGACGTGGTTCTATGAGGTGATTGGGTGTAATACCCAACTAATTGTTTGAAGGACGATACTGTTGGGGGACTTTTGGTGATTGTATCAGTGGCGAAAGGCCAATCGATAGTCGAGGAAGTCTCTTTCTATGGAGGCGGTGCGTTAGGTATTGAATGGCCTAACCAATGATAGGGTAAGACTTTTTTCTTCTTCAGTCGTGGTCTTTGTGTGCTCTGATTCTGTATTGGCTTATATCTACTGGGGATTTTTTAGGTGATCTTTTACCCTTGGGGGGTGGCTGTTTAGGACACGAGATCGATCTGGGTGAATGCGCAGATGAGGCATTTACTGGCGCATAAGTTTGGCCACTCTTGGTATCTCGGGGAGAGAGTGGTCCGATAGATTTCTGACGAGGAGATGGTGGTTCCACTTATGAGGCCCCCTATGTCTATGAGGTGGGAGCGGCTGTTGCCTAAGGATGCGAGGATCGCGATGATGATTGGTGAGTCCTATCTGTTGTACATAGATACGGCTGTGTCGTATGATTATATGGACTTCGTGACGAGTTGGCTAATGGCGCCCAACATATGTGACTCAGTTTGGGAGATGTACTTCGACATTCTGAAGACTTTGACTCAGTTTGGGAAGTTGACTTCATTCAATCGGGGCCTGGAAACATTCGGTGACCTTTCAGAGTAAAATGGATCGTTCATCCGCACCGTAAGTCAGAATTGGGCTCGGAGTGGACCATTGGAAAGGGGTTTCAGTGCCTTTGAAGATTCATTCAGTCTCGGTCGAGTTGAAGAGTTGAATTTGGTCAAATGGAGCCTGATAGCTTCCAGTGGCCTCTTGATCAAGTTTCGGGGGAAAACGGGTCGTTCGTCTGCATCGTAAGTCATAATCGCGCACGGGGTGGACCGTTGGAAAGGGGTTTTAGTGCCCTTTGGAAATTCATTAAGTCTTTATTGAGATGAAGAGTTAGTTTTTTGGTCAAATGGAGCTTGGGAGTTCCCGATGGTCTCTAGGTCAGTACTCGGGGTATTTCTTAGGTTTGTAGTTATGAAGGGAGGTGCTAGGGACCTAACGAGAGTTTAGGGGATACTAGAATGGGGTGTCTACACAAGTTGAAAGAACGTGTGCTTGAAACCAAGATGGAAGGAGAATACCCAATTAAAATAAATTCTCTATAAAAAAACAAAATTTTCATTTAATTCTTATTATGAGTTAACATAAAACACCTAAGGTCTATATGACAAATTATTTACAAAGTAGATTACGATAGATTTATCTTTAAATGTACTATGGTAGAGTATGAGGAAAAACCCATAACGGAAAAAAAACCTCGCACTGATAGAATGATAAATGTACTTTGGTAGAGTATTACACCTAGTAGACACGAACTTAAAATCACACAATGTAATGAATGATTAGAAATTCTTTCCACCATATCATTCGAGGTGAGTACCGATAGCTGAAGAACACTACACAATAGCTACTGGCTTTCCTCCGAAGCCAACGTCGTCAAATATTTCACCAACAAAATTCTTTTCTTAAAGTTTGAAGAATTTTTTTGTTCTAATGGAAAAATTAAAAATCCATCAATTATTATCTAACTTCCTAGGATATGAAGTCTTAAAGGTTGAAGGGAGTCTAAGATGTGTTTGGTTAATCGAAAATAAACTCACAAGTATTTTTTAGATATAAAGAATATTTAAATTCTCTTAAGGACAAATTTTACAAATATTTGTTCAAGTATTGAGAAAAAGTAATCAAACTTAAAATGACTCAAAAATAGAAGTGATAACAATGGATATCTAAAAAAAATACAATGAATAGTTTTCTCTTTCGAAAATATTATGATAAATGCTTGGGGAAAAAATCTTTCAAAAACCTTAACTTGTTCATGGGAAGAAGAAGATCCAAATAGTCATTTGAAACTTATGGACACAAGTTTTAAGAGGTTTTAAGATATTCTGGTCCATATGAATAAATTGATTCCCCAACGTAATAAAAGATAAACTACATGTTTTGCAATGTAATTTTTTGAAAACTTCTCTATTTCTCGCCAAATCTGGTACCGTCGCTGGAGTTTTTCTACAATGAATAAATTTGTCACTGTAGAGAATCTTAGGTGAATCCAGGTCATGATGATTTCCAAGGAATTTTTGTGTTTGACAACATCCTTTCTTGGAGAGAAAAAATATTTGCTGCAGTGTAGAAAGTCGTTGATGTAGTAATGCCAACAACAAAGTCAAAAACAAAGAAAATTCGTTAAAGCAAACATAAAATATTCTCATTTTCTCAAAGGTACAAAAAGTTAAAAAGTGTTAATTAGAAACTAAAACCAAGAGTCCGATGCATAATGACCATCCAAAAAATATGTTTATATAAGAAAAGTATATAGTTTACGCATGAAGAAAATTATCAAAATTCCAAAAGAAGAACACACACACACACAAAAGTTTAACAAGTTTTCAATTTTAAGAAAATAAATTTTTTGTTTTGTTAAACAATGGGTGTTGTGGCTATCCCGGGGCCTCCCTTTTCGGACTCCCTTCAGTTTCGCATGCAGGGTTTGTGCCCTTTCTATAGGCACTCGATCGTCATCAATGTGGGGGATAATGCATAGAGATAGAGTTGTCAACCTATTTTGCACGAAACAGACAAAAGAAATGTCGCCACCTAGAGAGAACAACATCAAGGACAATATTGATGCTTGCAAAACCAAGTAGTTTAACGGACCGGGGACTAAGTTACGGAATGAGAAGGTGTTAGGCACCCATCCCGCCCTTTCGATCTCTCATGGGCACGTGTTAATCTTCTCATGTTAGACTCCATGAAGTGTGTTCTCATGTGAATAATATAAATGAACAATGGAATCATTCAACTCGCGTAATGGAAAAGGACGGAGTGAATTCATCCTTAAGAGTGTTCCCGTAAATAATAATTCAAAATATATTATGAATGTTTATCGAATTTCAAGTTACCATGGAAGAGAGAATGTGTATATCGGATGAACACAAGCATATAAGAATATGAAATCATAAAGAAGTGCAACAATGCCTTTAATACTTCCAAAAATCTATTTGCCTGCAAATGTGATTGATTGTGCAACATTTGTCTTAAAGAACCTAAAAGTACTTAACATATTATATAAGTGTTTAAACTTTCATTTCAGGTATGTGATAAATTTGCTCTTAAGGAGGAAATTTCGAAAGCAAATGGCCATTTTGCTTTATACTAGTTTGCTAAGATAGGGAAGAAGTAAACTGTATTTATAAAGAATATGCTAAGTTGCATCATTGTGTTACAATAGATTGACACTTATGGGTTCCCAAAGTAAGCTCATTTTTCAAAATGAAAAGATGATAGGAGATAGGCGTGTGTGTTTAGTTCGAAGACATCTGGAGGCCTATGAAAATTCCATTATTACCGGTCACTCTCCCACAATTTCAAAAAACTACTCATCATTCTCTCACTCGACTAATGATAATTGAAATTGAATATTGACTATCATATACCATGCATTTGTTTGTACCAAAGACTCCGTCTTTTCACCAAAATTCCCTAAAACATTATTTATTTGTCTAGTATGTTGTAGAAAGTTATGGAGTAATGTATGCATTACTAAAAGTATCTGGAGTGTACTTGTAATGTAAGCAATATTTTAAAATTATAAGGAAGTATGTAGATTTTTGTAGTATTCCCATAAGGAGGTAGGAACCTTCTAGATAATTAATCTTAGCATTTGATGTAATTTGTTCTCCATCATCCATTGAGGAGGTGGATGACAATAAATAGGTGGGGTGGTCATTTGTCCAAACCATCCAAGACAACCATTATAATAACTTATCTAGCAATACAACTACTTGTTCCTTTGTGCTATAATTATTTCAGTCTTCTCCCTACTCTATCACTTGTGTTTTAATAATGAGGCACAAAATAATACTCTTTTGACAGCAAATAAGTGACTTCAGTCCTAACCATAAACAAATTTTAACAGTTACAAACTATATAACAAACATGCATACAACTCAGACCTATATAAGTTTAGGAATGTACCCTCTGGTGTCCTTATACCTTCTCTGCAGTTCTGATTGTTGACGTTGTCCTCCCAGTTTGCTAACTTCCAATTTGTTTAAGTTCTTTACATCGACTCTTTTTCTCAGGATCTTATTACCAACACTTTTAGTGTGGTAGGGTGAAAGTGTTTGTGGAGGTGCTTTCTAACACATGCATGCACACACACACACACTTATTATGTACAACCAGTCCTAACAAATTACATATAAGACTATATGCTGTGATTTTTCTTTTTCGCTCTTATCACAAAACTTAACCTTATTTGACCTTTATAACAATCCCAGAATCCACGGCTATCTTGCTCAGAAGACGTATCAAGATCTTAATCAATCTCAGTTTTGAAAAGATTTTTGAGATTGAAAATCACCAAGTGCGATTCCAAACTAGGTCAAAGGTCTTGTTTCAAGAGAACTAGAAACATAAAACATTATTGTTGATTTCAAAGTTTAAAAATCATTTACAGAAAAGAATCAACAATATATTTCTCAAGCTGAGAAACAAAATATGTAAATCTAAGTGTAATGTAACATGAAGTACTCAGATCTGAAATTTCTATAAAGCAGAAAATAGATCTATGACACAATGTTTAAGTTGGACACAAGATCTCAAGAATGAAGAGGTTATAGCTACAAACTACCTACACAAACCAACTCTCAAACACTCAAACACTCAAGGTTGTGTTTGGGATATACAGGAGTTTGAAAAGAGTTTTAGGTTTGAAAAATGGTTTGGACGATTTAGGGTTAGGGTTAGGATTTCTAACTCTTTCTCTCTCTTATGGTTTCTCTCTTCTCTCTCTACTCTCTTTTTTCTCTCAAAAGGACGAAATGGCAAAAGTCTCAGAAGGCTGAGTGAAGGGGTACTTTTATAGGAGGCTGAGAAGATTCGAGAATAACGTTTAAAATCAAGGGTTCAGATTGAGTCAAGGATGATTGACTTTGATCCAAGGGTTCCCGATATGCGGTGATTAAATCTCTCCTAACTGGTTCATATGGGGTTCACAGGGATTATGAAAGGGCGCATGCAGATCGTTGATAAAAATGATCCAAGGGTTGAAAACAGGCGCTGGTTCCCTCTCTATAAAGAAACACACTCTACACCAATCAGAAGACAACAAATGTTGGCCAATAATAAGATATCAAACGCGCGTCAAAATTAATTAAAAACACACCCTAAAGTCTCTGTCGCTTTCGGATTCTACCCAAGGCAACTTTAAGCCAATATAACCATTGAACCTTAATTGCAGATTGACCCCACAAACTTTAAAAAACAAGTTTTAATTAATAAAAACTTATTTAAAATGTTTATAAAATCCCAAAAAAATATTTAAAAAACAATTTTAAGGATTTAAACATACTCAACATATGTACACACAATTATATGAAATATGAAATGTATGAGATCAATTTTACTATGTGTGAGTGTTGGTAATATGGTCTAGATCAATCAATCAAGAAGGAGAAATAGCAAACCAAGCTCTGGGGTTCTTTGGATTCTAGGATGGACATAATTTTGTCACAATTTCCAAACTAGATGAACACTTATACAATATAGACTCAAGTGAGTCAAGAGTATAAGGTGCTTCAATCTCCCCCTTTGGAAATATGAGACAAAATCTCCTTTGAGTCATCTAGAACTCGTAGGGCAATAAGAGTAAGGAAACCTATTCCTACAAAAAATCTATCTACCCAATTCCTAGAAAGCAAAAGTACATAACTCAACTATTTACAATTGAATACCCTATTACAACTGTTGAGAATAATTGTACAGAAACCTTCAATGAATTACTAAGATCAAGCTTTTTAGCATATGTGAAATTCATTAGACTCAAATTTCTCCCCCATTTTGTCTCAAATAGACAAAGGAAAAAAATTGGGAGATCAAAGAAATTAATCAGCACACACCATACGAATAGATTTACGCAAAGAAATAAATCGATTGTAATATAAAGGTTTGGTAAACATATCTGCGAGTTGCAAATCAGTAGGAAGATAATTGATTTCTAATTCCTTAGTTTCAACCAATTCGCGTATAAAGTGATGTCTTATTTTTATGTGTTTTGTTCGCGAGTGTTGAATAGGATTTTTAGAGATATTGATCGCACTTTGATTATCATAATAGAGATGTAATTGTTTTTCTCGAATACCATAATCACTTAGCATTTGTTTAAGCCACAGTAATTGAGCACAACAGCTTCCAGCGGCTATGTATTCAGATTCAGATGTTGAGAGTGATGTGCAGTTTTGTTTCTTACTACTCCATCCTACCAAGTTATTACCTATATTGTAACATGCTCCTGATGTTCTTTTACTATCATCAGTACACCCAGCCCAGTCAGCATCAGTGTACCCAATTATAGTGCTAGGTGAGTCACTAGTGTACCAAAGTCCTAGGTTCAGAGTGCCTTTTACATATTTAATGATTCTTTTAGCAGAAGACAAATGGCTCTCTTTAGGGTTATTTTGATAACGAGCACATACACACACAGCATACATTATATGAGGACACGAGGCAGTAAGGTATATCAAGGTTCCTATCATACTACGATATAGAGTTGGATCTATGGATTTTCCAGTTTCGTCTTTAGATAGTTTTATCGTAGTACTCATGGGTGTTTTAGCATCTTTAGCACTCTCAAGCCCAAATTTCTTTACAATCTCTAAAGCGTACTTATATTGCGAGACAAATAATCCTTCTGAATTTTGTTTGACTTGAAGACCTAAGAAAAATTGCAACTCCCCCATAAGAGACATTTGAAACTCCTTATGCATAATTTCAGAGAAGGATTTTACTTCTGAGGGAGAAGTTGATCCAAAGATAATATCGTCAACATAAACTTGAGCAATAATGATGTGTTTGCCAAAATGTTTGACAAAAAAGGTTTGATTATTTCCACCTCTTTTGAAACCTTTATCTAAGAGGAAACTGGAAAGACGCTCATACCAGGCTCTAGGCGCTTGTTTAAGGCCATACAAAGCCTTTTTAAGACGAAATACATGATTTGGATATTGAGGGTCAATGAACCCTTTTGGTTGTCCGACATAGGTCTCTTCAGTCAATATTCCATTAAGGAATGCAGATTTGACATCCATTTGGTAGAGTGTAAAATGCAAGTGGCAAGCTATAGCAAAGAGAAGACGAACAGATTCTAAACGAGTAACGGGAGCAAAAGTTTGGTTAAAATCTATTCCTTCAATTTGAGAGTATCCTTGAGCAACTAATCTAGCTTTGTTTCTAATGATTATCCCACTTTTATCAGACTTATTTTTAAAAATCCAACGTGTGCCAATAACCTTTTTGTGATCAGGCCTAGGTACAAGATACCAAACATCATGAATGACAAATTGAAGAAGTTCTTCCCACATAGCAGAAATCCAGTGAGAGTCATTCAATGCCTCATTTACATTCTTTGGTTCCACTAGGGAAACAAAACATGCATAATGTGCATAATTTCTTAATTGAGACCTTGTACGCACAGGTTCACTAGGACTACCAACAACGTTATTCATGGGATGGTCTTTAGAAACCCAGTTAGGTACTTCAGGTATCCCAACTGGTAATGAATCATCTATTTCAGGAGAGCCACTTTCTAAAATGCTTGTAGGCTCTTCCTCAATAGTTGATTCACCAGTCTTACTCTCTACAGTAGTGTCACTCACAATTACATTTATGGATTCCATCAAGGTTTTAGTGCAAAGATATAAACATGGTAGGCTCTACTATTAGGTGAGTAACCTAGAAAAATAGCTTTATCTCCCCGGCTCTCAAATTTGGACAAGTGTTCCCTATCTTTGCATACATAATAATTACTACCAAAGGTTCTAAGGTACTTAAGATTGGGCTTTTTCTTATACCAAAGTTCGTAAGGGGTTTGTTTGGAATTGTTTCTAAGATGGACCCTATTTATAATGTGACATGCAGTACGAATAGATTCTACCCAAAAATATTTAAGTAAATTCTTGGCATGTAACATAACACGTGTCATCTCTTGAAGGGTACGATTCTTTCTCTCAGCGATTCCATTTTGTTGAGGAGTTTTAGGAGCACTGAACTTGTGTTTGTAACCATTATAGTCACAGTACTTAATTATACCAGTGTCTTTGAATTCTCCACCTCTATCACTATGGATTCTATTTACTTGAGTGTCTTTCTCATTTTCAATCCGAAGAAGTATTTTTAAGAAAGTTTGAAAAGTGTCAGACTTATTTTTTAAGAAGGCTACCCAGGTAAATCTAGTGAAGTCATCGACCATAACTAGAATATAACTATGTCCACAGAGACTAACAGTTTGGGAGGGACCCATTAGGTCCATATGGATGAGATCCAAAGGATTAGAGGTAAGGACATCTTTAACTTTCTTATGAGGTGCCTTAATAATTTTTCTTTCCTCACAGGAACCACAGACAATGTTAGAAATGGATTTGATTTTTGGAACTCCTCTAACTATTTCTTGAGAGGCCAGTCTACTAAGATTATCGTAATTTATGTGACCCATTCTGTTATGCCATATCTCGTTGTCATCTATTCTGGCAACATTACAGATTTCAGACTTGTTCATCACAGTATAACAATTGTCAGGAGTCCTGAATCCTGTAATTATGCATTCACCTTTTTCATTTAAAATTTTACAATTGTTCTTTGAAAAGGTAACAGTATGATCTGAGTCACAAAATTGCGAGATACTAAGTAGATTGGACTTAAGACCTTTAACTAGAAGAACATTTTCAAGAACAGGAAGTCCATCTTCTTGGAGAGTTCCTTTGCCTATGATCTGAGATGATACTCCATCACCAAAAATAACTTTTCCTCTAGCAAAGCTGGTTTTGTTCAAGAGTTTTGTATCATCCCCAGTCATCTACTTAGAACATCCAGAGTCTAAATACCAACCAGACGATGTGTGTTCAGCTTTTAAAGCAGTAATAACTATATTACACTTCATCTGGGGTAATAGATCATCTTTTCTAACCCCAATTGCTCTAGTTTTTATTTTGCGCTTATTTGCTCTCAATTGATAAAATTTGCGAGCATTCGATTTTTGTTGAAAAATGTTTTGCGCATGATTTTGAGATTTATGAAAGACATGAGCATTTGGTTTAGGAAAGTGTTTAGGAATCCTTCTAGGGAATGTTCTTTTAGGTTTGGTCTTTCTCTTCCTATAGTTAGAATTTTTGTCTGGTTGTCTAGGTAGAACATAATTGTTACGGCTTCTCCTAGAATAGTTAAAATTCTGATCGATAAGAGGATTACAGACAGGTTTAACTAGTCTTCTAGCATAGAAACCATCAAAAGAGTGACCATATATATCGCAGTAGGAGCAATAAAGATTGCTCAAAATTGGTGTCTCCTTAGGAAAGTTTCTAAACATGGGTTTTAAGGAATTTTGAGGTTGACCTCTATTCCTAGATAGGACAGTCTTCAATGTAGACTCACTCTTCCTAATAGAGGGGCAGATGTATTTGGCCTTAGGTGAACTTTCATGTTTAGAGCAACTTGATTCCCCAATGTTAAAATTTTGATGTTTTGAGTCAAACTCAGTTTTTAGAGAATGAAAGTCTGGGCAGATTTCAATAGGCCTTCTACCTCCTGACACAAACTTGATATGTTCAAAAGATTTTGTTTGTGTCTTCAAATTGGGGCAAAACCCTATTCCTGTTCGATCATCAGAATTAGTTTTAGATTCAGCAACAAATTCATCAAAACAGTTTGAGTTATTTTCAAATTTTGTAAATTTTTTGAAAACAGTTGCTGTATTTTCTTTAGTTTGTTCCAATTCTAACAATGTTCCTTTGTATTTTTCCTCCAGAGTTTCATTTGTTTCAGTCAAGTTTCTGAGTTTTTGATCAAACATTTTGATTTCACTTTCATGAGTTAGACATTGGGTAGTATACTCTTCAGCATTCAGTTTGACCATCAGTCTTAGATCTTCTAACTTCTTGGTGAGATCTTTCACAATCTTTTCTAGTCTAGTGCTTTTCTTTAGAGTTTTAGCATAGAGTGTGTGAATATCTGGGAGATCTTCATTGTCCGAGTCACTAAGTGTAGTGTGTGAAGTGACCCCTAGGTCTTCATTCTTTGAACTCACACACCCATTGACATCATCATTAACGCTTTTCCTTTGACTCACACACCCCGAGGAAGAAATAGCAATATTCTCAATAATTAAGGCATCTAAACCAGTAACAGCATGATTCGAAACATCAGAAGTAGAATTACTAGATTTACCCTCACTAACAAACACATGCATATAATCATTTTAGATAATCTTGGCAAAGGAAGACATGCAAGGGTCAAAAACATCAGATGACTTAAGTTCCTCATTTTCAGAGTCACTTGAATCATCCCATGTCTTGCAAATGTTAGCTCTAGCGTGTTTGTTTTGAGTGTTCAATTTAACTCTACAGTCTTGTGCAATGTGTCCTAGTTTACCACATCTAAAGCATTCAGTCTTCTTAAGGTCTCTGTTAGGTCTAGTGTGAGAGTCCTTGTGATGTTTGTCATGACTTTTCTCATGAGGTTTATGATTAAAGGGAGTTGGATAATTAGACTTGCCTTATTTATTTTCCATGTTGTTTCTAAATTTAATGATTTTCTTAAACTGTTTTGACATTAAGGCAATCTGATTGTCCAAACTCTCTATATCGCATTCCTAATCAGAGTCATCATTGGGAATGTTAAACTCAGGTTTAATCATCTTAGAAGAGAAGCTCAGATTGGAACTAGTGTGTTTCCTATGTGACTGGGTCAATTGCTTCTTAAATTCTAGTTCCATTTCCACAGTTCTTAATTTACTACTGAGTAATTCAGGAGTGAGATTTATATCACTCATTTCCTCAATAGCATATCTTTTGTTGTCAAATTTTTGTGGCAATGATCTCAGAATTTTAGATACAATTTCTTGTCTGTCATAAGTTATCCCATTAGCATGCAGTTTTGTCAAAATATCAGTCAAGTTCATATAAAAGTCATCAAATGACTCAGATTCAGACATAATTAGGGAGTTATACCGTTGAATGAGCATTTGAGTTTTAGCAGCCTTAACTCTAATGTCACCTTCATGAGCAGTAACCAAAGTGTCCCAGGCTTCCTTAGAAGGGGTACAGGATGAGATTCTTTTGAACTCATGTTCATTTATAGACATAAATATGGCATTCTTTCCTTTGTTATTGTTGCGATAAACTTGTTTCTCTTCTTGTGTGAACTCACTTAATACTTTCTTAACCCCCTCATTACCTCCTTTAGTGGATGGTTTAGTAGGAAAAATGTATCCATTTTCAACAATGTCCCAGACATCATCTCCCAGAGTTCCTTGAATGAAAGCAATCATCCTTACTTTCCAGTAAGAAAAATTGGTTCCATCAAAGATGGGAGGTCTGGTCAAGTTACCAAATCTTTCATTTTTCTCGTCCGTGTTTGATTTTCAGAAAACAATTTCAGAAACACAGGATCTCTTTAAAAGAAGTTTACAAATCTCTGATACCAATTGAAAATCTGTTACTAAAGCCGTTTAATAAAATTAAACTATTTAAGAAACTCCAAACAGTTTTTTGAAGAAACTATTTTCTTAAAAACCAAAACTAATTGAACACAAGATGTGTTTAATAAAAGTATGTACGAGATCTGTTCAAGATTTGATTAACAAGTTTAATAAAATAGTTTAAAACTTTAAACTCAACACAACCAAGAATGAGATGAGGAGATGTAGAAATATTAAGAACAAGATTTTTTACGTGGTAAAACCTCACCCAACTGAGGAAACATCCACGACTCCCTCTACGGAGTAAATAAAAAATTTCACTATAAACAAATTTTAACAGTTACAAACTATATAACAAACATGCATAAAACTCAGACCTATATAAGTTTAGGAATGTACCCTCTGGTGTCCTTATAACTTCTCTGCAGTTCTGATTGTTGATGTTGACCTCCCAGTTTGCTAACTTCCAATTTGTTTAAGTTCTTTACGTCGACGCTTTTTCTCAAGATCTTATTACCAACACTTTTAGTGTGGTAGGGTGAAAGTGTTTGTGGAGGTGCTTTCTAACACATGCATGCACACACAAACACACACTTATTATATACAACCAGTCCTAACAAATTACATATAAGACTATATGCTGTGATTTTTCTTTTTCTCTCTTCTCATAAAACTTAACCTTATTTGACTTTTATAACAATCCCAGAATCCACGGCTATCTTGCTCAGAAGACGTATCAAGATCTTAATCAATCTCAGTTTTGAAAAGATTTTTGAGATTGAAAATCACCAAGTGCGATTCCAAACTAGGTCAAAGGTCTTGTTTCAAGAGAACTAAAAACATAAAACATTATTGTTGATTTCAAAGTATAAAAATCATTTACATAAAAGAATCAACAATATATTTCTCAAGCTGAGAAATAAAATATGTAAATCTAAGTGTAATGTAACATGAAGTACTCAGATCTGAAATTTCTATAAAGCAGAAAATAGATCTAAGACACAATGTTTAAGTTGGACACAAGATCTCAAGAACGAAGAGGTTACAGCTACAAACCAACTACACAAACCAACTCTCAAACACTCAAACACTCAAGGTTGTGTTTGGGATATACAGGAGTTTGAAAAGAGTTTTAGGTTTGAAAAATGGTTTGGACGATTTAGGGTTAGGGTTAGGGTTTAGGTTTCTAACTCTTTCTCTCTCTTCTGGTTTCTCTCTTCTCTCCTTTTTCTCTCAAAAGGACGAAATGGAAAAGTCTCAGAAGGCTGAGTGAAGGGGTCCTTTTATAGGAGGCTGAGAAGATTCGAGAATAACGTTCAAAATCAAGGGTTCAGATTGAGTCAAGGATGATTGACTTTGATCCAAGGGTTCACGATATGCGGTGATTAAATCTCTCCTGATTGGTTCATATGGGGTTCACAGGGATTATGAAAGGGCGAATGCAGATCGTTGATAAAAACGATCCAAGGTTTGAAAACAGGCGCTGATTCCCCCTCTATAAAGAAACACACTCTACACCAATCAGAAGACAACAAATGTTGGCCAATAATAAGATATCAAACGCGCTTCAAAATTAATTAAACACACACCCTGAAGTCCCTGTCGCTTTCGGATTCTACTCAAGGCAACTTTAAGCCAATATAACCATTAAACCTTAATTGCAGATTGACCCCAAAAACTTTAAAAAACAAGTTTTAATTAATAAAAACTTATTTAAAATGTTTATAAAATCCCCAAAAAATATTTAAAAAATAATTTTAAGGATATAAACATACTCAACATATGTACACACAATTATATGCAATATGAAATGTATGAGATCAATTTTACTGTGTGCGAGTGTTGGTAATATGGACTAGATCAATCAATCAAGAAGGAGAAATAACAAACCAAGCTCTGGGGTTCTTTGAATTCTAGGATGGACATAATTTTGTCACAATTTCCAAACTAGATGAACACTTATACAATATAGACTCAAGTGAGTCAAGAGTATAAGGTGCTTCACATAGCTGTAAAAAGGGACTTCCTACTTTTGGAGAACTAGATCCCCTTTATTGTCATATGTAAATTATTTGAACTAATTCAAGATCCTAGCCTTCATAGAAGAATTGTGAATCCGTCTGTTAATTGTTCTACCCCTGCGATTTTATAAAAGTTGTATTGCATTTAGGATGCTTCACCATTGGCGATCAAATTTAGTTAGTGATGATTAATATGATTATGTATAAGCAATATAAAAGACAACACTCTATTCATCCTACTTAGTTACGTGGAAATATAGAGTAAAGATGACGTAAAATTTCTTCGTGAATCTGGGATATTCGTCAACAGTAATGGTGATGATAAATATGTTATCAAACTTTTTAGAAACTTAAGCAAGAATATTTTTGCGCTAAAGAGTACTTCCATTACACAGATGTCATCATCGAAGTGAATTTATTTTGCATTAAGCGTAGAAATCGATGGAATACATTACTATCATAGAACTATCTCAACAAATCATTGGGATTATTTCAATAACTGTAGCACTCTTTTTTTGGTTTTTTCAAGTTCTCTTTGTTATCATGTCGTAACTCTTAAAATAATTAATTGTGAAAAACTGCTAAAAATGTTACTGTGCTAATTATTCATATTTATATTTTTTTACCCTTGTAGAGTTATTGTTTTTATTAAAATAATGGTTGTTACAGGTAAGTTCAATTTAAATTTCATCAGATTATGACATTCAGTTATAAGTTTTAATTTAAATTTCTTCATGTAGTTCATTTGTTTTATCATTATAAATTCCATACATGACCATAAGATAAATCCATCTAATGACTACAACATGGCTCTCACCCCTTATCCCACTATGCTGGAAAATCAAATTCTAATAAGGTATTAAACCAACCAAGAACCACCATCAATTCCATTTGGCTTGAGGCAAGCATGTGAGATGCATAGTTGGACATGTGATTTGCCAACTTAAAAAATATTCCCCATTTCTTGGCAAGCTAGATAATGTATGCCTGTGTTAAACGCACTTCCCTAGGTGGATATATTTTGACGACTATCAGTTACAACTTTATTGTCATACTAGCATGTAGATTATGCTAGAAATTATGTTTATTTATTTTGATAGCGTTTATAAAAAAATTATCTTGACTTAATTAATGTCGGTTATGGTAATATAGTATTTCCATCAAACTACTCTTTATAGAAATTTTGAAATTGTTTGTGCTTGCAAAGATGATTTTACAATTTCGTTTTTCTTTGAATCACACACATAAAAAAATACATTTTTTCCTTTTCATATATTTGTTAAAGAAAAAAAAATCTATAACACAATACAAAATAGAAAAAACATTAATAATGCAAAAATGAAACCCTAAAAGAAAGGTAAATATGTTCTCAAATCAATATAATCCATTTTTTATTTGGATTGCACAAATAACCCACACACGGTATTAAAAGTTCGTTTAGGCATTGAATGCAAACAAAACATTTGGGATTTCATCTATGCCACAACCTGTAACAACCCGAATTTTCTCATATAGACCTTGGCCAGACACATTTTGCTGAAGATGGAGCTTGTTATATAATCTATATCATTCTTAGCATCGATCGTGATAAATATTCATATAATGAACCACATTTGAATTTAAAACTGAAATAAATAACAGTGAATAATAATGAAACCAGCATCCACATCCAGCAAAATAAAAACCAACATGAACAAATACTATCTGGAATAATAAATAAAATGACTCTGGGCTTATGCCTTTACAATAATCCAAAATAAGTAAAAATTGGAAGAAGTAGTAACCTAAGCTAGAATCAATAAATGAATCTTCAAGAAGCAACTCTTTACTGCAAGTCTAATATTCCTTTAGTCCCGCTATCCATGTCTAAGCAAACTTGGGGGGGGGGGGGGGGGGGGGGGGGGAGGGATATTTATAATTTTGGATCAACACCCTAAAGTATGCAAGAATTAACTTACCAAATTTAAAGTGAAAAAATACAGTCAATTCAAAGTAAGTAAACTCCATCGTCACTCACTTGTGTTAAGTATACCACCCTTCATCTAAATGTGATGTTTCACGTATAACCGGTCAAGTCCCTAATAATAAATGCTAACCGTGCCCATATGATATAAGATGCATTAAGTAATAACGAACATCCCGAGATAAAATCATCTATTATTATGTTGCCATTTTCTAAAGTCTCCAAGTCATAATACTCCTAAAAGTGACAAGAACATCTAGTATGCATACTACATAGTATTAGGTCTGTAATTTATTGTCTACATTCTTGGACACATGAATTAATCTCATTATAATTTTGTAATTATATATATATCCTTTGATGTATGCGACACTCAAAGGAATCTACCAGTGGTGTCTCATTCACGCTCTATCGGTAACTCCGAAGGAATCTCTTATCCAAACAAACAACGCAAAACACACACAAGTGAGACGATCCTTACGCAGTATACCAGTTCATGGCCCATACCAAGCGGTGACATAAGATCCCAAAATCTACACTTACCTCTCATAAGTGGCGCTACTACGTAGTACCAATAATGACCTACAAAACGTCTAGCCCACCTATGCCGACGAGTCCAACGGTCCTGAACGCGTGTAACCCCAATCGATAGGACCGTCCAAGAACATAGATATGTTCACACAATAAATATAAGTATATATTATTCTAATATTATATGTATAGGCAATTACTCTATAATCACCCAAGATATCCTAAATGATCACCCATACATAATGACTCCTTTATAATTAACAATCTAGTTACTTATGAATTTCTTCCTCTATTTAAGAATATCTAACCATCTATTTAAATATAGTACCTCATTTAATATATGTGCCACAAACGTACTTTTAATAAAATTCTCATTTACCCAAACACTGTCCCACCCACTCCTATCGATTCCTAAAAATATCCCGAATGAAATCCTGATCCCCCCTCAACCTGCCTTAGGGAATCAATTCGGATATAGAGCCGAATTAATTTGCATGGGGGCGAATCAATTCGTCTAGGAGGCCAAATCGATTCAGATCTGGGCAGAAGCCCAAATCAGCTACGTTTTCTTAACATGTTAATTTTTATTTCCTTTCCATTTCCCTTCTCAAGGGTTTATACTTTTATATAAACATTAAAGTGGGTATTTAGGATTTATTTTAGCATCTTAGGTTAATTATTTTCATAAATTGACATGAATTTCATTCCCAAAAATCCTAGATTTTAACCCCTTAACATACTACATAAATCAGATCTTATTTATTTAGTTCCACCATCTTTTACCATTATATGATAGCCCTAATTATCAAAGTTTTCAGATTTCTAAACATGAATACAAATCCTCTACATATGAACAAATCTTTCCAATTTCATCATGGTTCTAATGCATGAATTCATCTTCTAAAATCAACCTAACCTCTTCCTACTTTTTTTGATTCAACTAACTAAATATAGATTTATATTTTATACACTCACGCGATTTAATCAAATCTTTCTATCATCAATTCACTATGAAATTCATAATCTACATGGAAGAAATCTTGAATGATTTAAGAAGTAATTTGGACATTTAAATTTAAGCAAGAGAATTATTGCCTGATTATAGTGGTTTGATGATCTCCTCTTGAATCCCTTGCCTTCTCTCCTTCTATCCTTTGTTCTCTTCTCCCTTGAGTTGTGGCCGCTAGGTTTAGGTTTTGATTATGTGTGGGGAGTTATTAACGATATTCTTAAACTTAAATTAGTGCCAAATCCCGACTTAAGCCTTATATCCCATTTTTGGACCCCCAAATGGGCTCGAACTCATATTTAAACTAGCCCAATAACCTCCCAACTTAGTAAGGACATTTTTCTCATGTCCATATACAATGTAGTTTGTCGTATCCCACTACAACCGTCGAAGAAAGGTTCAAGAACATTCATGTATAGAGACGCATTCGAATATCAAGGTTTCTTCAACAACGTGCCTCTACTAGATAACTTTGGTAAGGTTTGGGTTTTTAAGTTGCTTAAAAGTTTCATTTTATATTGGGAGATTTTTCTAAAATGTTTTTAATAAATCAAGACATTTTTTATAAATTTTTTTTTACTGCTAAGACCGAACTGAACCCATGGTTTTTACCGGACCGGTTTGTTTTTTTGAAAAACGAACTGAACCGATACTGGAACGGTTTGGTTCGAATAAATCTTCCACCACCTCAGATTTTTTAGATTTCTATAAATAGGTATTTCGGTGGTGTATTTTTTTATGACATTGAGAGACGTTTTTGAGAGTCCAAGTTCAACAAGTCTTTATATTTTTGAGTCCCAAAAACATCTTTCTAATTCACACAAAATTCCCAATTACTTTTGTGAATCTTTTGGAACCAAATAACAAAACTTTGTTATTGTTCATCTTTATGGAGTGCGTCTCTACACATGAAGACTTAGGTCATTAAGGTTTGCTGCGTGTGGATATTTACTGAAGATTGGACTGCGATTCATGTGGGTTCATTACGTGGGATCCATCACTGACTCTAGGCTGCGTGTCTATGTAGGTTTGCTGAGGTAAACTTATTGCAAATTTCATTGTGATTGTAAATTACGATTTAATTCATAGTGAAATAAAAAGTTTTTCCCTTCAGGGATTTTTCTGAAATCTGTGAGTTAGCATATTTATGTTTATGATGGTTTGACACACACACACACACACACACACACACACACACACACACACACACACACGTAGTTGTATGTTTAGGGAATGAATTAACTTGGTCTAAAAATTGACTCTAATTAAATAAGTTTGTGGTTGGAATTTGCGCATTTATTTAAATCAGTATCGCACATGACACTTTACATTTTCACTGGTGAACTCATTATGCCAAATTGAGTTATGTAATTATATGATCATGAATTAACATTTATTTTCAATTTAAATCTTACCCATTTAAATTTAAATCCATTTGATTCAATCTATTCCCCAAATTAAACCGAAATTATTAAATTTATTTCTGTTATTGTATTTTATTCTAAAAATACGGGGTATTACATTCTTCCTCCTAATAACGAAATTCCATCCTCGAAATTCACTGAAGCTTACCATTACACTTTAATACACATCATTAACCCAGGTTTTACACCCAATTAGTCCATACTCATATCCCATGAGATAAAAGAAAAGGCTCACCTATGCCTGTAATAACATCATTGGTGTCCATATATCCACATTACATGCACACACATGCACAAATATCAAATACGGATGACATCTATACATCCAATACTTAACCATACATACCATGCATATCGAGAAAGCAAACTATATCTCCACATGTGTAAAACGTAAAAAGAAAATAAGCATCTTAGTATCCAACTTCCCTCAACTCTCCATTTTTCCCAATTTCATGCGTGGGATGTTTCGCAAGCGAAATCCAAACAAGGAAACCCTCCAGATACACTATTGCATGGATTAGTCAGTTATTGAGATCTGTCGGCCCAAGACAAAAATAAAAATAATTGTTTACACTAATTACATAAATTCCAATTAACGACCATTCTCAACAAGAATTCCCTCACTTATAAGGGATACACTAACTACCGATAAATTAATCCATTAGATCATACCAATAACAACAACCAAAATGTCCTAGGATCCAACATCTCTCAACTCCCAAAATTTGCTACTTTCGTGCGTGGGATGTCTCAGAGCTAAATCCAAATAAGGAACCCTCCCAATACACTACTACATAGCTTTGTCGGTCGCTGAGATCTGTCAGTCCAGAACCCACATCTATTAATGGGCTTAATTAATTTATAAGTCTCCCCAGGCTTAATCATTTCTGAAAAGCTACCAATGCCTATTTCTAATGGAATCATTATTATAATAACACTATTAATGATCATACACCTCATCATGTAACCGGGGCCAACACTATTCCTAACATTCTCAAAGGAACAAAATATTTCTAAAATACGAACTCTTTCCGCTTTGCATACTCTTAACATGAATTAGAAGGTTTGAACGCTAGATAACTATCGTATTTATTTATCCTTAAAACATAACACTATTTTCATGTAGTTGATGTTCGTATTCTGAATCGAACACTCATATTATCCCTAATTTCTAGAAATTCTTAGTGACACATCCTGAGATTTCACACCGCGATGCCCACTTTTGATAAGGAAACTCTTCTTGGTTCTTGTGGGTCCTACAACTAAAATCTCTGTGCCCATATGACCATCATCGGTGCATCGCCAATTCCTCATCTATTAAACAGAAGTCACGTAGTGCCCTCTTAAACACATTAAATTATATGAAAATATCGTGTAACTCTCCAGTCCTTATCGTCGTCCATTTACCCATATTTAGACTCAAGGTATCACGATTACCGTAATATTTCCCACAATGATGGTGAACACTAATACCAACTAGTCACACTACCTTCAACGATTAACTTAAAATGGTCCTGTAAAATCAACACAAACACTATGGTCTTCTTGCCAATCCATCCCTAGGATACTATTATAATAAGACGTCACTTATGATAATAAGCTTGTCGCAACCCTCAGTCCTCCTAAGGTCAATCCTTACACCTCCACATACGAGGCACTATAGATGCCTGCCCCTCAACTCGCGGGCGAAAAAATGTAAAGCTCTTTGACAAAATGGAGTCTACCCCCCCAATGTACTAACAAGATAGTATTTACTACGGAGTACTACGCACTAGTACTAAACTAAGCAGGTCTTATAAGATTAGAAATTTGGGATTATACCATTATTGTCTAAGTTGGCGTTGGTCCCTCTCCTAGTGCGATGTGATACACATATTCATACTGCAACTACGACTGTTGTCCCTGAGGTGGAGTTAGTAGCCCTGATAAGTCTATCACTACCGCCACTGGCTGGACCTGTATTGGTTGACACTCCCCCTGAGGTGCCCGGTGTCCTCGCTGTCCCCCTAACTCTTGTGCTGCCTGATTTCTTTGAGGTCACTTTTTGGTGATATGTCACCGCAAACATATCAATTTCCATGGAACTGATTCCAGTCTAGTTGTCGCCCTTGTTAAACCCGATCTTGCTGCCCTTGGCCCTAGTGGCCTCTTTGTTGTTTTCCCTTCTAGCCCTAGCCATGTTGGCCCTGTCTGTTTCAATCATTGAAACCTCTAAATCTTTTATGCCGCTCTGAAGATTAAGGACCACGAAATTGCCGAGCCTCATGGCTGCTACTCCCATTCGCCTTACCCTGTTAGTTGAACGTCTCGAAGTGGTGTCTCTTCTTCCTTTTATTTTTCTGGCATGCTCTATTATCCTGGCAATATAGTAAGGCGGCATTCACCATCTAGTTATATGTAGTGAAAGTCAAATTCCCCAATAATGACTGTCTAATATGCCAAACTGTCCCTGACGTGAACTTCTCCCTCTTCCTAAGTTATGTATTTACCTCCTCCTTAGCAAAATAGGAAAGAGTAGTAAACTCTTCCTCATATTCTTCCACAGTGCGACCCTCTTGCTTGAGGTCCATGAATTTTCTTTGCATTTTCGATTATATCACTTGAGGAAAGTACATCCCCTTGAATTTCTCCCAGAACTCATTTATGGTTAAACGATCCCTCTCTGCTTTCTAAGTGACGGACTCCCACAACAAAAGCGCTGCCCCTAAAAATCAAAATGAGGCCAACATTTGTCTCTGACTGCGGTACACTCCACCATCCATAAATGTTACTGAATATCTCTCTTGCACCTGATCGCCACTAAAATATTTAAACTGCCCTCAAACTCCAGTGGTTGGCCCTTGGTGGAGGCCTCCATTGCTCTATCGAAGATCATTTTAGGTGTCTGGACTGGTAGCACCGCCTACTGTGGTCATAGTGGTGGCTTCTACTAAGGCCGCGGTGGTGGAAAATTCCTTTACATAGTTTCTATCATGGTGGAAATTGCTTGAGCTATAATAGTGGAAATCTTTACCGGTCTAACCACAGGTGGGGATGGTGGTGGCTGCTGCTGTGGATGCTACTAAGCTGCCTCCTCTGTAGCTGGTGCGGTGGCACATTTTGGTTTGCCTCTCCTATCACTTGCCATCTGAAAGAAAATAAGATTTATATTCGAACGGATAATAAAGAATACAATGATTCCTAAACATAGAACTCTATGCATTAATGAACGCAACACAGATCCTAAGGACACAAGAGACTCAATGCTCTGATACCAATTGTAACAACCCCCATTTTCTCACGTAAAGGTTGGTCAGACACAGTATGCCGAAGATGGGGCTTGTTATATAATATTTATAATTCTTAGCATCGACCGTGATAAACATTCATATAATGAACCACATTTGAATTTAAAACTAAATTAAATAATAATGAATAACAATGAAACCAACATCCACATCCAATAAAATAAAAACCAACATGAACA
This sequence comes from Sambucus nigra, assembly GCA_949130495.1. Taxonomy (NCBI): domain Eukaryota; kingdom Viridiplantae; phylum Streptophyta; class Magnoliopsida; order Dipsacales; family Adoxaceae; genus Sambucus; species Sambucus nigra. Next base: position 432,164,224 of record OX422211.1, on the reverse strand, counting down.
AATACTGTCTCGACAAATAAATAAAATGACTTCGGGCTTATGCCCTTACAATAATCCAAAATAAGTAAAAGCAGGAAGAAGTAGCAACCTAAGCTAGAATCATTAAATGAATCTTCAAAAAGTAACTTGTGATAGCAAGTCTAATATTCCTTCAATCCCTCTATCACTATCTAAGCAAACCTGGGGGAAAATATTTATAATTTTCGGTTAGCACCCAAACGTATGCAAGAATTAACTTACCAAATTTAAAGCGAAAAATACAGTTAATTTAAAGGAAGTAACCTCCATCATCACTCACTTGTGTCAAGTATCTCATCCCTCATCTAAGTGTGATGTTTCATGTATAACCGATCAAGTACTAAATAATAAATGCTAACCATGACCATATGATATAAGATACGTTAACTAATAACCAACATACCGAGAAAAAAATCATCTATTCTAATGTTATCATTTTCTAAAGTATCCCAGTCATAATACTCGTAAAAGTGATAAGAAGATCTAGTATGCACACTACATAGTATTGGGTCTATAATTTATTGTCTACATTCTTAGTCACATGAATTAATGTCATTATATTTGTGTAATAATATATATATGTCCTTTCATGTATGCGACACTCAAAGGTATCTACCAGTGGTGTCTTGTTCGTGCTCTATCGATAAGTTCGAAGGAATATCTTATCCAAACAAACAACACAAAATACACACAAGTGGGGTGGTCCCTACGCAGTACACCAATTCACGACCCATAACTAGCGGTGACAAAGGATCCCAACATATACACCTACCTCTCATAAGTGGAGCTACTACGTACTACTATAATAATTACCTACACATTGTCTAGCCCACCTATGCCAACGAGTGCTACGGTCTTGAACGTGCGTAACCCCAACCAATAGGATTGTCAGCGAACATAGGTATGTTCGCACTATAAATATAAGTATATATTATTCTCATATACTATGCATAGGCAATTACTCTATAATCATCCAAGATATCCCAAATGATCACCCATAAAAAAATTACTCCTTTATAATTAGCCATTTAGTTACTTATGAATTTCTTCCTCTTAATAAGAATATCAAACCATCTATTTAAGTAAAGTTCCCCATTTAATATTTGTGACACAAACGTATTTTTAATAAAATACTCGTTTACCCAAACACTACCCCACCCACTCGTGTGGGTTCCTAAAAATATCCCAAATCAAATTCGACCCCCCCTCAAATTGTCGTAGGGGTCGAATCAATTTGAGTCTGGAGTTGAATCAGTTCGCAGGGGGCCAGAGGCCGAATCGATTCGCATCTGGGCAGAGTCCTAGATCTTCTATGTTTTCTTAACTCGCAAATTCTTATTTCCTCTCCATCTCCCGTCCCAATTGTTATACATTTATATAAACACTTAGGCCCTGTTTGATAGAAAACTTGGAATAGAGGTGGAATAGAAAGTTTTGTCCTGGAAAATTTTATCCATGCAAATTTTGACCTGGAAAATAAAATTTTGGACTGTTTGATAGCTTAAATTTGCATGCTGGCAAATTCTATAATTTCCAAGTTTTTGTGTTTGATAGACAGAATTTGCCTACTAGAAAACAACAATACTCCTAGTTTTGGTGTTTGATAGCCAAAATTTGTCATGGAAATAGAGAGTTTTGTGAATACATAAATTGTCTTATTTTGTTAATTGTCCACTTTTTTGTTATCCTATATATTTTAATACTTATCATTATTTTCCAATTCATCTTCAGGATTAGCAGGTGGCAAATGATTTGGATTAGTATTGCAGTTGGAATAAAAATAAATCTTTATTATTGATGAGAGCACATTGAGTTGGATATAAGGTTGTTAACAGTTGTTTTGTAACGAGATTTACAAAAATAATAAACGATAAATTTAAAACTCGAAATAAAACATTACAACTGACATAATAAAAATAATTAACACATAGAAAAGAAAGTTGCATATTTATTAATTACTTCGTGGTTTCCTGGTCAACCACGGATCGCAACATAATGCATTCCCATCACCCATCAACATGTTTGGTAGATGTTGTACAAAATCCATTGAGGAATCGTCCATTTTGTAGTCCGGCAGTTCCGGATCTGATGCATAAATTGGATCATCGAGTTCAGTATTTATCAAATTCTTACAATGCCAGCGCATTAATCTTTTTTCCATCTGTTCAATTTCTCGTTGTAGTAGACGGATACATCTCTCACTATCTTTAGTTGGATCTTGGCAATAATTTGCATATTTTGCTTGTGGTACCGGTAAACCATGCCAATTACAGTAGCACTCTAAATCGCATCGTCTATCATATAACCTAGGCCATTTCAAATGATCATCGCATGGTATATTAGCTTTAGTTGGAGGTAACCATTTCATCACATGCCCAATATCACCTAAAAAATGTAATGTGCATATAGGCATGTTTTCAAAAATCCTTTTCTCCCCAAACCAACTCCCTCCGTGGGGATCTTTGTAAATTCCTGGGTTAGTCAAAACGGGTGCAACATCGTCAACATGACCAACGTCATATGATGTCGATGCTTTAGATTTACGCTTGTTCCTCATGGGTTCTTTATTTCTGGCTACCATGTTTGGGCTGAAGTAATCCAGACATCCTTTACCGGGGTTAAAATCGTCATTTTGTCTATGGTTTGTCATTTGATAGTGAGTGATATGAAATGAACTACCGTCTTCTTTATACTAGTATTAGAGTTGCACTGTTGAAAGTAATGGGACTGAATTAGTAATGACTTGGACTGTTAAAGCACATGGGTTCATATATCTATATTGCGCTTTTCAATCACATGACTCTGCAATATGTGGTTGAAAGTAATGGGACTGAATTAGTAATTACTTGGACTATTAAAGCACATGGGTTCATATATCTATATTGCACTTTTCAATCACATGACTCTGCAATATGTGGTTGAAAGTAATGGGACTGAATTAGTAATGACTTGGACTATTAAAGCACATGGGTTCATATATCTATATTGCGCTTTTCAATCACATGACTCTGCAATATGTGGTTGAAAGTAATGAGACTGAATTAGTAATGACTTGGACTGTTAAAGCACATGGGTTCATATATCTATATTGTGATTTTGAAATGCTAAATATTCAAGTTCATAATATAAAAGGATGGTTACAATCTTTGATAATCCCACAAAACATTACATCCCAAAAGTTCACTACAGCAAAGCGTACACCAACCTAATATGTAGAGCAAAGTTTGAACAAAACATTACATGCGATAATAAACTATCCGATAATCCCACGTCCAGAAGCATCAAAACGAAATACGTGGAGATAATATCAAAGCATAATAGTAGCAACGCATAATAGTGAGTAATAGTTAATAGACCATCTGATCAAGGAAGATTACGGAGCTTGTTGTAAGCCCATGTACGTGCGAATGAAAAGTCAGAGAATCCCATAAACACTCGTCCTAGTCCATTATCGGCCTCAAATAAAGACATCATCCGCATGACATTCTCATCGTCCATATCCATACCCACTAGCTTGTCAAGGATACCCTGCCAGTTAACGTGAGTTTGAGAGTCAATTGCAACTTGAAGCTCCATTGCGGTGGCAATCTGCTTCGACGACTGTGCAATGACTGACAGCGCTTGGGTACATTCTTCCTGGGGGTTCACACGGCGACGACGAGGCTTTCCATTAGGCCCCTGACCCTTACGCTTTGCAGTGTGCCCACTCGATTGTTGGGTGTCGGTCTCCTGGCCACCCGGTGGTTGGGTGTCCATCTCATGCGCAGCGGTTATTTCAGTGTCAGTGTCTATGCACGCTTCAGGAGTAAACTCCACATCTTCTATCCCCATACCATCCATAGGTGATAACTGATCTGCCCCGGATATTGCATTATCACCTGTAGCTGTGTCATTCCCGAAGATTATTTGTAGCTCGTCATAGTATATACATTTTCTTCCTCTCATCTTCCCTCCATCTGGTTTACCCTGTAAAAAATGTAGTAAGTCAATTCAACATATTCCTAAACTAAATTATAAATTTTTTATTTGTAAGTTAAGTCAATTGAACAATTTGTACTAACCGCGATATAGTCAGCCCATACACTAGCATCTGCAATTACGCCACCACTATTTATGTCATAACCGAATCCACTAACTTGCAATAGCTCATGGAACTCGACATATTCCTTTTTCAGGGTTTTCAACCTCGATCTCACATTCTTCTCCGCGACGCGAATATGGCATCCTTTTTCGACAGTATCTATAACAACCTTAATTTGTGTGGCAGTAAATCCATTGTCTACCCTTTGCCGCCCCGTGAGGACCTGGGCACAAAGGGAATGGATGAGGAACCCATCCATGAGCTCACTCCATCGCAAATGCGATTTCTTTTGGTTCACCTCAACTTGCGAAGATTGCACATCTACTGGTCGGTCTACATTATTTGTATTTGGTTTTGGCGGGCGAAATGGGATGCGATTACGAATTTGCTCCATCGCTGTTCAACATATCAATATCAGTCACCAGTTCAAATTTTGTTATATATAGCACCATGATATCTATAGCCATGCAGTTCAGTTATCATATCAGTATTCAGTAGCAAATAATGCATATTGAGTATGTAAATTCAGTAGCACATCCAATAGAAAATAATGCATATCCGTAGCAAATTATGCAAATGATGCATATTCAGTAGCAAATAATGCAAATTCAGTAGCACATCCAATGCAAATAATGCAAATTCACTAGCAAGTTCAGTAGATAATCCCACAAATTCAGTAGCAACTGAGTATGCATATCGGTAGCATATTAGTACGCATTCAAATCATTGGGAATATTAGTACGCATACCAGTATTCAGTAGCAAATTCAATAGCAAATAATGCATATTCGTACGCATATCCGTAGCAAATTCGTAACATTCAGACCTGAGTGACAGTATGCATTCATATCAGTATCATTTGGTATCAACATTCAAATCATCAGTATGCATAGGTCACTGGAAGACCATAGTAGAGTTATAGGGGCTGTAGCACCAGCTCATAACCAGGCCTAAAGTCTTTTCCTGGTGGTTTATGCCTGCCCAATGCAATTCGACCCACCCCAGCCTAGATAATACAATTTGAAGAATGATACTCTGTTTAGAATCTGAATAATATTCAGCAAGTTTAACATTAGAATTGAGTTGATGGGGAATCGAATGAAAAACAGTAAGTTACGTGTAGATGTCTTGATTCTTAAAGTGTAGAGAAAGTGAAAAAACTTACTTGGTAGCAGTGTTATTATTGCCCAAGCATGGGAAAGTATCAGTATATGATATGCTCACCCAAATGCTCACCCAAGTGACATTGGTTATTACAGTGTTTTAGTTGAAGGCTTTCCTCCCCAAATTGGTTATTACAGTTCTAAGTAGCATATCAGTATCCAGAATAGTATGCACTCATCAAATCTACTAGCATACCATTATGCATTCATCACACATTAAGTGGCAAATGATGCATATGATGCATACTAAGTAGCATATCAGTATGCAGAATAGTATGCACGCGATTACAAATCTGGTAGCATACCATTATGAGTGGCATATCAGTAGCAAATGATGCATAATATGTAGCATACCAGTAAAAAAAAAGCTACCAAATTACGCAAATGATCCAACTCTACTAATGCAATTTCAGTAGCCAAGAATGCAATTGTCACTAGCAGCATATCATTATGCATATGATGCATATTAAAGTAGCAAATGGTGCATACTAAAGTAGCATATCAGTATGCAGAATAGTATGCACGCGATTACAAATCTGGTAGCATACCATTATGAGTGGCATATCAGTAGCAAATGATGCATAATATGTAGCATACCAGTAAAAAAAAAGCTACCAAATTACGCAAATGATCCAACTCTACTAATGCAATTTCAGTAGCCAATAATGCAATTGTCACTAGCAGCATATCAGTATGCAGAATAGTATGCACGTGATTACAAATCTGGTAGCATACCAGTATTCAAATAATTCAAATCATGAGTATTCAAATCAAGATGCATTCAAATCATTCAAATGCCTATGCATTTCAATACCAAAACAGAGCATTATTCAAACAGATTAGTATTGGCCATTTCAGTATTCAAATTAGCATACCTACATTTACATACTGATTTCCATACTACAAAATAGGAAAGGACTCATTATTCAAATCATTCAAATCATCAATATGCATTCAAATCATCAGTGTGTATTCAAATAGATCAGTACTCAAATCAGGATGCATTCAAATCATTCAAATGACTATGCATTTCAATACCAAAACAGAGCATTAGTCAAACAGATTAGTATTGTCCATTTCAGTATTCAAATTAGCATAGCTACATTTCCATACTGATTTCCATACTAGAATTGGCCATTTCAGTATTCAGATTAGTATTGGCCATTTACATTGGAGCAAATTATGCCAGGTGCTTCCTGAGTCACTAATATATTAGCTCATGTATATTAGTAAAGTTTGGGAGAAAATTAGATATAAAGACATAATCCGTAGTAGAGAAGAGTACAAGAAAATTGTAAAGGTCTCATGTCATTCATTACATCCCTTACATCACTACAAAATAGTAAATTAAACAGTGCATCATAAGTTTAATATCCGGGGTGATTCAGCACCATTACATCATAAAAAAATAAATGAAAACAGTAAAGGCCACTAGTAGAATAGTATTTAAAACTTGTAGCTTCTTGACGACCACCAAGCTACGCATAATGCCATGATCGTCGACACTTGGGGGTTCTCGTACAAGAGGTGATGATTGACTAGATATACTCGACGTTGCTTGCTCACTATGGGGATTGAAGGTTGCGTAGTTTGCATCCATGCCTTCAAGAGAAGGCTTTGTCCAACCCAAAAATTTTTGACATTGGGGGCACGTGTAATACAGTCGTCCCTGGTTATGGTTTTTGTCAGACAATGTAACCTTAACTTGAGATACAATGCCACATGTGCATTTCTTTATTTGATACCGTAAAAGTAGAAGACCCGATATGTTTGATGAAGGCATATTTGAAAAATCCACCAGATTCAACCTAAAATTAGAAAAGAAAGAATACATCATAACAAAATGATATCATTACTCGTAGTTAGAAGTATCATTGTGGTTCGCATCATATTGTTGCCACATCAAATTAGCTATTGCATTTCTCTTCTCGGTCCATGCAACATCAGTTGTGAATGTTATATGCTCATTCAAAGGTATTTCTGGCACATTTAGGGGAGGAGGGGTAATGTCATCATCATCACTGTCCTCGTCCCCCAAGCATTCATCCTCAACATCAACAATCCTCAAGAAATTGTGAATGGCACAACAAGCTACAATAATCTTCGCTTGAATTTCAATCCCGTGGAAAGGTTGATGCCTTAGATACGCAAACCTTTTTTTCAATAACCCAATCGACCTCTCAATTACATTACGGAGAGATGAATGCCTAAAATTAAACAACTCCTTACTATTCTCAGGTCGTTGTCCTTCCACATCCCGTCGATGATAACGTGTTTTTCGAAATGGGGATAGAAACCCAGGTACCAACGGGAATCCAGCATCTGCGAGGTAGTATTTACCTACGCATATTTTAAATAAAATGTGTTACTATACCTATTCATATATTATTAATGAAAGTTACTTATTTTTAAACATACCTAATGGAACGGTCAATTTATGCCCCTGTCGTTGAATCGCACTACGAAGTAAGCGACCATCATGTGCTGATCCCTCCCAACCGGAGAGGACAAATGAGAAGCGCATATCAAACGTACATGCGACCAAAACATTTTGCGAAATTGCCCCTTTCCTATTGCGATACCTCGCTTGGTCGGCGGTAGGAACCAAAGCAGATATGTGGGTACCGTCAATTGCACCAACGGCATCCTAAATGGATTGAAAGCAATTTAATAATGGGAAATTCATACGTAAAATAAAAGTAATTAATGAAACTATCCTAACCTCGAAGTAATGATACCAAGGTAGGTCCTTGCCATTGTCATAAGGGGAATTCGTTGGACTTGCATTAGTAACTAAATCATTGAACAAGTCAAGGCATGCTCGTAAAACTCTATGGAAGTAGTAACTAATGGTTTGACCAGATCTAAAGAAAGTCAGTGTCTCGGAAACATATCGCTCGTCATGTCCAACGCTGTTAAGGAACATTGCGACTTGTTCCTCAACCTTAACTGGACGATTGTCAGTCAGTCCATATGTGCGTAACCTAATACAAAGTCTTTCAAATGACCCTATGTTCATCCGAAGTTGTGCGTGGCATACCCGGTCACTCATTCTAAATATTCGATATAATGCAATTTCCCGATCGGTGTCCCAGTTTCGATGGGGAGCCCTAACTAAGAGATGGCCGCGACTCCTCATATATTGGAAAATCGCAATTGCTCGCATGACCAAGGTCCAAAACAAACCTCGTTGTTGTTCCATGTGCTTTGAGCCAGCGCTCGACATTTCGTTAGTAAATTCCTATGTCAACAATAATAAATTAAACTTTTAAGTCCCAGTTTGTAAACATCGTTTTATTTCTTACCAAACCATACTTTAATAATATAAAAATTGGTAAGAGCTCTTATTAATCCAACAATAAATAACATGATTTAAAATATAGAAGGAAATAAATTTATACCTAATGAGTAGCTATCCGAGGAATCCGAATCCGAACAAACCTATTTTGTTACAACATGATAAAACAAACTACATTATATTAGTGGACATAAATCGAATAAAATATAATATTATTGCGCTATTATAACAATATTCCTATTTTTGTACTCATATTGCGCCATCATAATGAGACCTTTTCAACTTAAACAAATACACATACCTTTCTCCTTTTATCTAGTTAGTTAATATACGGTATTTATAACACAATAATTTTTTTTTATAAAATATTTTTTACTCATCTCACTCTATCATTATAATGTGCATATTTCACCATTTCAACATCATCATTTCATTATAAAATAAATACTCATAAAAAAAAAGATCCATAAAAAAAAATTCAATAATATGGAACCTACGTAGGAATGAAACCCATTAAAAAATGGAACCTATAAATGAGTATGTGCATATTTCACCATTTCAACATCATCATTTCATTATAAAATAAATACTCATAAAAACAAAAAAAGATCCATAAAAAAAAATCAATAATATGGAACCTAAGTAGCAATGAAACCCAATAAAAAATGGAACCTATAAATGAGTATGTGCATATTTCACCATTTCATTATAAAATAAATACTCATAAAAAAACAGATCCATTAAAAAAAATCAACAAATGTTGGAGAAACACAACAGCAGCCAAAGCAACATCTTGCAAAAAATGCTACCTCCAAAGCAAACAAACCAAACCAGAAGAAACACACAGCAGCCAACGAATGGTGGAGAAACACACAGCGACCAAAAATGGTGGAAAAAAACAGGTCTGATTTTTACCTCAACAAATGTGGCTCCGTTTGTTTTCTCACCCCTTGGCATAAATGATGATGGAATCAACTCACCTCTTCAAGATCGGTTTCAATGCCTCCAACCACTACCGTCAAATCACCTCGAATGAAGGTAAAAACAAGAAAGTTTTGCCAGGCCATTGGTTTCTTTGGGGGGGGGGGGGGGGAGAAATGGATTCCGAGTATTTCGGGAATTGGAGGTCACGTGCTCGATTTTGTGGAATTGATTTGGAGGGCAAAAAACGTGTACCAAATGGAACAAAAGATGGAATTTGGAAGGAATTTGGGCATTTGCCATGGCAAATGCCCTCTATCAAACAGGGCCTTAGTTTATCATCTTAGGTTAATTATTTTCAGAAATTGACATCAGTTTCAGTCCCAAAAATCCTAGAATTTAACCTCTTAACATACCACATAAATAAAATCTTATTTATTTAGTCCCACTATGTTCTACCATTATACGATAGCCCCAATTATCAAAGTTTTCAGATTTCTAAACATGAATACAAATCCTCTACATATGAACAAATCTTTCCAATTTCATCAAGGTTCAAATGCATGAATTCATCATCTAAAATCAACCTAACCTCTTCTTACTTTCTAGATTCAACTAACTCAATTCAGATTTGTATTGTATGCACTCATGCAATTTAATCATATGTTTTTATCATCAATTCACTATGAAATACAGAATCTACATGGAAGAAAACTTCGATGATTTACACTACACCAAATCCTGCGAATGGTCACGCCCAGTGGGTCACGGCCCAAGTCCGCGACCAGCTGGTCGCGGACTTGGGCCGTGACTGACTCAATATTTGGCATGACCATATTTATTATCACACTAATTTATCGATGTTTTGGAAGTGGTCACGGACTTGGACCGTGACCACAGTGGTCGCGGACTTGGGCCGTGACCAGGTCGTGACCATCTTGGCGCCAAACTCGCGCCAAATTTCCCTCCAAGCTTGGTCGCGGATGGGTCACGGCCCAAGTCCGTGACCCATGGCATGACAAAGCAGAGAGCACACACATTTAGGGTCACGACTAATGGCCGTGACCATTTCTGGGTGTGGGTCACGGCTATGGGCCGTGACCATCCCTCATTCAGGCACTAGGTTGATAAAAAAGGGTCACGCATCACAGATTGAGGGTCGCGGCTATGGGCCATGACCATTTCTTGGTATGGGTCACGGCTATGGGCCGTGACCATAGGCAGTATACATCCCACTTAACTTCATTAATGGGTCGCGGTGGATGGGTCACGGCTCTAGGCCGTGACCACTGTTAATCCTAAAACAAAACAAAGCCCCTCAAAACTTTCATTTCCCCGCTCGTCTTGTTAATCTCAAAACTTTCATCAAGAAAGTCGACGATGGTGAGGCCAGCAGAGGAGGCCCCGGCGAAGCGGCTGTGGAACTCGAACGTGGACCTGGTGGTGCCGAATTTTCACTGCCGCCAAAGGTTGTTGTTGCAGCTGTCGGCCGCCGCCGCCACTATTAGCCAATCGACGCGTTTCCTCTCCCATTCCAGCAGGTATTTCTTTCTCTCTCTCTCTCCTACACGAGTTCACTAATTTTTCTGGTTTTGTCATTCACATCTTTCAAACTCGGAGAAGCGAAGCTTCAATTGTGCGTTAGATTGAAGGCGGGCTCTGATTATATTTATCTTTTGCTTTTACATTGAGTTTCACATGGTGTTTTTTGACTTGGGGAGGCTAGAAGACCAATTGTTGTCACTAAATTTTCTTCGTGGTGAACTCTTGCAACTAGATTTAAGATGCCTTTTGCTTATATTCACAATGACAATATCAAAGAATAAATTGATGCATTTTACTTTATTATCATATTCTATGACAATATCTCTTTAATTAGGGGAATGATTTGTTAAATTTCATCTGGAAAATCGGTGTGCTGGAAAATTTGTGATAGGGCATGAAAACCTCAAAGGGTTTTGTTGATGAATGGTGAGTTTATGTAGTATTTTTGAAAAGTTCCACATTTTTATTTGATTACATTTGGGTTTTTGCTTAATATATAGAGTGAATTTGTTTTTCTGATTGCGGGTTTGGAATTCTACAATTAGTTGCATTCTTGGTTATTGTTTGTGATGTGGGGTATATTGGTTTTATTTTTTCATCTCTTTGTTTAGTAATTAGTGGGATAACCTTTTTTATTTCCACCTCATTTGGGTTTTTACATGTTTTCTTAGATTCTTTTTGTCCATTATTGGCTTCATCAACCAAATTTCACATCTTATATTTGTTAATGACTCATTAGTTTGTTTGTTGTATATTTCATTGTGAAGTTTGGGTTGGTTGTAAATATATTTGGTTGCTTGTATATTGCTTATTTTGGAGAACGACTCAGTTGTTTCTAAGTTTGGGTTGGTTGTAAATATATTTAGTTTGCCTAGTGTTTACTTTTATCGGCCTACTGGATCGGCTAACTTTTTTGATCCTAAGGTGATGAAAGAGGCTTTGAGCAGGGTACTTGTCCCCTTCTATCCCATGGCGGGGAGGTTAAAAAGAGATGATGATGGCCGTATCGAGATTGACTGCAACGGCGAAGGTGTCCTCTTTGTAGAGGCGGAGTCAAACGGAGTAATCGATGATTTTGGTGACTTTGCCCCCACTTTGGACCTACGGAAACTCATTCCCGCTGTTGATTATTCTCGCGGAATATCGGCTTCTTCTCTCCTAGTTTTGCAGGTACTTTTCCATTCATATCAAATGATTTCATTTGCATAGTTTAAATGATTTTTGTCCCACAATGGTTGTCTACACGTCGTCAATGCACTAGTAATGGAAACGAAATGGCTGTTGTCTAGTTGACCATTATAAAAGTTGACGCAAGCTTCCTCTTTCATAGGCTGGCTGTACACAAACAACTAGTTTTATTCACTCTTTATCGGAATTGGTCAATCCAAATAAAAGACCAAATCAATTACTTCCCACAGGGTTAATGTTGTTTTAATTTCCAAAAATAAAGAACCAAGTCTGTTGTAGCCCAAATGAAACCAAACACCAAATGATGGTAGCAGGTGCGACGTTTCTTCCCCAAACGCTGGTAGCAGGTGCGGGTTTTAAAGGGTTCGTATGGAGGTTGGGCGGGTTTTAGAGGGTTATTGAGGTAGGGGAGGGTTCGGTGAGGGTTATTGAGGCAGGGGAGATTTTCAACTGAGTTGCGATTTTCAACTGGGGCGATTTTCAACTGGGTTCGGTGAGGGTTGTTGGGTTTGGGTCTCTATTTTCAACTGGGCTTAAGTCCAAGTAAAAAGCCGCAAGTAGAAAATGGTGAGTACTGATATTGGGATCTCCAGAAATTGAATCCTGAATTTTAGTTGAAACAAAGGCATATTTTAGAAGTAAATTCGGTGAGTACTAGTTATTTTTTACTAATCCTGTATTTTTCTATATTTGAGATTGAGTTCGTGACTTAATTCCTATCATGTTACAGAATTTGACCAGTTATCTAATCGAATTTGAAAGGAATTTTAACACCCTTGAATCCAATAGATTTTCTGAAAGCGGTGGAGTCCAAATGAATTGTCAAGCTTTTTGAAGTAAACATGGAGCTCCAAGGTATGGCAAATTCTTATTGCTATCTTATGTAGCACCTTGTATGAAAATTATTTTTTACCATGCTACTTCAACTATGAAATGTTTGATTCTACTTCTATTTTTAATTTTGTTAGGTGCACTAGCAGCCCCCTAGGTACCTTGTTAGGCCAAAGTCCGTGACCATTTTTTTTATTTTTTGTCACGGTAATGGGTCGCGGATTAGGGCCGCGACCAATTTTTTTAAATTTTTTTTTGTCACACACATGGGTCGCGGCCAAAGTCCGCGACCAATTTGTCACGGTCGTGGGTCATGGACAAGGACCGTGACCAATTTTTTTAATTTTTTTTTGTCACGCACATGGGTCGCGGACTTTGGCCGCGACCAATTTGTCACGGTCGTGGGTCATGAACAAGGACCGTGACCAATTTTTTTAATTTTTTTTTGTCACGCACATGGGTCGCGGACTTTGGCCGCGACCAATTTGTCACGGTTGTGGGTCATGGACAAGGGCCGCGACCAATTTTTTTAATTTTTTTTTGTCACGCACATGGGTCGCGGACTTTGGCCGCGACCAATTTGTCACGGTTATGGGTCACGGATTAGAGCCGCGACCCATCACGGCATGGGTCCCGGCCTAAGTCCGCGACCATCTGCCGTGACCCCTCTAGGCCGTGACCATTTTTTGGTCACGGACTTGGGCCGCGACCCACGAAAATGGTCACGCCCGAAATGGTCACGGCCCAAGTCCGCGACCCACAGGTTTGGTCAGGGATTTTGGCCGTGACCAATCGCCAGTTTTGGTGTAGTGTTAAGAAGTAATTGGGACATTTAAATTTAAGCAAGAGAATTCTTTACTGATTATAGTGGTTTGATGATATCCTCTTGAATCCTTTGTCTCCTCTCCTTTTTGGTCTTTGTTCTCTTCTCCCTTGAGGTGTGGCTTCTAAGTTTATGTTTTGATTATGCGTGGGGAGTTATTAACCATGTTCTTAAACTTATATTAGTCTCAAAATCCGAGTGAAGCCTTATATCCCATTTTTGGACTCCCAAATGGTCCCGAACCTATTTTAAACTAGCCCAATAACCTTCCAACTTATATGCCTATACCCCATGACCATTTCTAAAGGTTTAAGACACGTAAACGAGCCCATAAAACCTTCCAAAATGCATCCCAATTATTTTATTCTAGTTGGGCATTTTATTTGTGTTTAAATGACACGTACCCATAAATTTATTATCGTATGATTTATTTTCACCGGTGAACTTATTACGCCAAATTGAGTCATGTAACTATATAATCATGAATCAACATTTATTTTCAATTTAAATCTTACCCATTTAAATTTAAATCCACCCGACTTAATTTATTCCCAAAATTAAACCAAAATTATTAAATTTATTTCTATTATAGTATTTTATTCTAAAAATACAGGGTATTACACAACCAACGCCATTTTCCACTCTAATTTCCTCTACACGCCCTGCATAAACCAAATCGTACTAAAAACACCCCAAATATTTACATTAAAAAACACAGATTAATAATTTATTACAATAGAAACAAAGATAAAGAAAATTAAACACTACATGTTTTTAACCCAATAACATATTCTATAGAAGGGCCTAAAACTTGATATTCCTAAAACCATATTAACTTTTCCTACAATTACACATTAACCACACAGGTAGCCTTTTTTAACCCTTGTCAGAGGTAAAGTGTTAAGATATTATTGTTTTGATTTTCTCCTCCATGACTGAACAATGATGAATAATTGATCTATGAAAATCCATCAAAAGTTTGAATACATAATAATAGCAATGAATAGTGTTGAAAAAACCCAAATTGCAAATGCTAGAGGAAAAATTTATTATGAAAACTCTGAGATAGATAATGAATAGAGAAGCCAAATTCATATTTATAACATCACCTTCATATTAGAGCACCCAAGAACCCTTCCTCTCCACTCTCATTCGATCTTACGGCCTCGCTCACATGTTTGATAATGCCCTCAAAACCTACAATCAAATGGAACATCTTCATACCCCAAAATCCACCATTTTATTAAATGCCCTACTTTTTACTTGTAACTAATTAAAATTATTCAACCAAGTCCCCCAACTATTTGAAGAAATGCCTCTCAAACACAGGTTCTCCCCCAATAAGATATCCTAGGGGATTCTCGTGAAATCCTATTGCGAATTGTCTAAGCATGAATTAACCATTCAGAGGTTGAAGGAGATGGAGTAAAAGGGTGTTGAGATCACGACTTTTACGTAAACCACCATTTTGTATTCCTTGTATTAGAAAGGAAGTGTGGAGGACACTGAGAGGATGTCGAATGAGATGGGGAAAAAAGGGTGTGCATCGTTCTTATTTTGTCTGCTGATTCTTAGAGGTTTAAAAGGTATTTTAAGGTGCAGGAAAGGAAAATAAGAAGTGTCATGAACTAAATGCTTGAAATAAGAGTCGTCGGGTGAAGTAAATGGAGGAGATAGAGGGTATACATTGATGGAGCAGGCACATGGAAAAGGCTATAACTTTAGGCTATATTTGTATGTACATACATAGATTCCACACATAGATTCTTCAGATTGTATGCTTCTACCATCAGACCCGCTTCTCTAATTACAAAGACCTCATTGCCTAGTACTGACAAATACTTGATCTTTTTTCTTTTGAAACTACACAAATCTTTAGCGCTAGAATCTCGATCAGACCTCCAATCGATTAAGAGTGATTATGGGTCTCTTTACAATTTTAAAAATATACAAATGAGACTGAAACCTTAAAATTATTGTTAAAAAGACCAACGATAAAATTTTCCAAAAACAACATTTTGCCTTATGACACTTTCATAGATAGTACAAATTAATTGTACTTTTTCAAGTAATTAAAATAAGAAAAACATGATATACTTTATTTATGATAAAATTATATCTATATATATAATTTTATAAAACTACTAAAACTCTTACTTTCCTCATTATCGATTACATCTTTCATATATTTAATTTTGTAACAAATGGTGAAACATATTTACAACAAACCCTATATGTCACAAAACAACGTGGTGCTAATAAAAAAACTCATGATGTAGCATGTTTCTTCATATTATTCAATTACCATTCACCAGTAATTTTTATTTTAAATATTATACTACTTTCGTTAGTTGCATTAGTTCAAGAAACCAAATATGTTCATCCATAATTTGGCATTTTGTATACTTAAAGAAATTCTTTAGAGTTTACCAAAACTTCAATTTGTCTTTTTATCAATTGATCTCAATTTGGACATCGAACATATGCAAACTACTTCATTTGTGTCGAAGCAAACATAAACATATTAAGTAGGCTCATATTCACGATATGATCTGCATGAAAATAACTTCATAAACTTGCAAGTAAAAAGTTTTATCAATAAAACTCCTAATCTATGATATTACAAAAATAGACTATATATTTCCTATTATGTAAAGCGAGCACCAATGAGGCTCCGTCACTTTTTATGATTCCAAAATTGTCCAAATCCTTAACACTTGCTTTTCTTAAATAAAGGGATAATATGGTAAAAAGGATATAAAACATAACCAATTCTCCTAAATTATCATTCGTAACTTCCTATCCTACTATATCTAGGTGGTTATACTCACATAACATTTACACTCTATAACATTATTTCCAACACAAACATTTCTTCGATTTTCTAAAGAAAATATACTTATCTATGTGATCCTATGAAAAATGAAAGGATTAATTACACTTCCCCCCCTTAAACTTTAAAAGAGAAAATATACTTATCTGGAGCCGAAAATTTTAAAAATCCTAAAAAAGTTAAAAGGTGAATATCCACGTTCGCCTCTCGTATGTGCGTGTGTGTGTGAAAGTGAGATGATTATGTGTATGTGCGCATTCATGTGTGTGTGTGTGTATTCGGGCATGGGAGATAGAGAGAGGAAGATGAAGAAAAGAGAAATAGGGGCGACAACCATGGTTTTTGGGTATTTTCGTGTGAAAGTGAGACCGGAAGGGAGAGATATAAAGATAAAGTAGGTGTAAAAATTACAAAAATGACCCTCTATATTGGAATGGAGAAAAATACCCTCATTTTCCCTCATATGTATAGAAAAGGAACCACTTCTCATCCGAAAAGCTATCATCAGTGTTAGTGTTAGGGGTTGCTTGTAATCGTTTTAAAAATTTAGGGAGTTAAGTATAGGAAATAAAGGTCCAGGTGGCAAATTAAAAATAGGGTAGAGTTTGGGGAAAAGTGTAATTAACCCCCAAAAATAATTCATAATGTTCAGTTGTTGAAACCCATTTAAGTATCAATGTCACTGTTGATCCGATCATGTGGTTTTATTAGGAAGATACATACGAGGGTAAAGGAAAAAAGGGGCTTGAGTTCCCGACATAATAAGGTGTACCAGTAGATTCAAATGGGACATTTCATCTCAAAACACTCATGGTTTCTCCTAAGCAAAAAGTAAGAAATATTATTTTTACCCATGCCATTTGCACATCTTCAAAGAAAGTCTTGAAAAGATAAGCCACAACAAGCACTGTTTGAGGTTTTGAATGAAACAGGTTATATTGTATGTGATATTTGTCTTATTCTTACACCTATTTGTGATTTGTACGGACCTTATTGTGTTGTCAAAAGGATATGCTCAAAGACTTTACAGAAAATAATAAGCTGATCACATTATCCTTTTATAAACTTGTGTTATTTGTTGACATTCTCCGTTTTTCACATTTGAAGCATGTTTTGGAAATTGTTTGGACACAAATTGTAATTTAAAAATTAATGCTTATGTAACACATGAAAGATTTAAAAATTTAACTCTATAAAATATTCTTATACACGCATCAAATAAAAGATAAGTTAAAATTTCAAAACATGTAAAAAGTATAAACTGCATTGCACACGCATTGCGTGTGAACTAATAGCTAGTCTATTGTAATACCTTAGGGTATTAGAATGACTTGTATAAAATATGGTTTAATGTACATTAAATCTTTGATCTTATAAAATCTTTATGCAAGTAAATGAACCCTATTAATAACTTTTATTTCCACTAATTGTTACTAAATTAGTTTATCACATAAAAGTCCATAATGTGCACATCAAAAGCATTTCATAAGCCAAAATAGAACAAAAATGCATTTGTTGTGAACCACTGGGCTACATGCATACTTCGCATTGCTTATCCATTAAATTTTAATGCTCCAAAAATGTAGAATGTCAGAATGGATATAATTTGTTTCCCAAACTTCATGACTATTTCAAAACAGTTGACATCACCTCTATTGTCCATTTATGCCACTTAATTATTTGCAATGCAAATAAATACCTAAAATTTCGACAATCAAGATAATCCGAGGGTGGGGTAAGATAAGAAGGATTCAATACCCGTTCCTCCTGAGAATAAGTTCCCAATTTGTGTTCAAAATCTACTATAAGATAGAACCCAATCAGCCCTATAGACCATTTTCTCCTTGCAAACCGACTAAAATGTGTCGAACACTATTGCGAAAACAGAAGCATATGGCATTTCCAAACAATAATATAATAAATAATAAATATTGGTAATCAACGATCCGTCCTTGGCATTAAACGTTTGGAGCTAAAAGCCCCGTATTAAAACATGTTTAGTCTAAGACCATTTTCAATAAGTTTTAGACGTTAACCTTAATAAAATACCCTTTAAATGCTTGCAATATGTGACTTATAAACCAACAGCTCAAAATGACAAATCGGTTATATCCGATTACCATAACAAAGCCTTTATCCCCTACAAGTGTATTGCACTTTGAAAAATCACAAGCTCTCCAAAAAAAACTTTCTCCATTATTGTACCTTGACATTTCTCATCACTACCATTTTAATACAAATCGCGAGTTATTCAGTTTGAAAATTGAAATGTAAGTTACTGATATATTGCTCCTTCCCCTATTTATCATGTTCATATGCTGCTGAATATAAATATTAAATGCTACGTCTGGTCTTGGTTTCATTCCTGCATTCTATCAGTGTTAGTAGGAACCAAGCCTTGCCTTACCCAACATTCATGTGATTGCTTCTGAGCTAACTAAGAAGTTCATCCAAGCATTAACTCAATGAATTTGAGCCCAGGGCTCAATTGACTCAATCTCATCCAAGTGAGTTTATCTCAGGTCTCCTGTTCATGCATCCTCTAGTCAAGTAGTTAAGTCATCTTCTATCAAAATCTTCCTTTTCAAAATATATTTTTAATGAAAAATACCATATTTCGGATAAAATTTAATCAAAAAGACGGGTTTTCATAAAGTCTGATCATTTTGATCTTTGTCTTATAAGTGAAAATCCAATTTAATGAAAAAGACGAGGTATTTCTTTTATCAAAAATCTTCCTTATATCCACAATCAATAGTCTAGTTCGCCACAGTGGATTAAAGAAATGAAGAAACATGCTATTGTAGCTCCTAACCATAACCATATGCTAACATAACACTATTGTCCTGACATTATCGATGTTAGGAAGGAATGGGACACGAGACTACCTTCTTTATAACAGAACAACGGGAATAGATGAAACAATAATACTCATATTTTTAACTTCCTTGTTGTTTCATCTTAGTAAATGGCAAGGACAACCAGAAGGGGAAATTTTGTGTCTAAACCAGATGCGTTAGAGAAACGACCATCTGATAATAGAAAATATCGGAATTGGTGAGTGAAAAAATTAAATTATTTATCATCATTATTTTAATTTGAAATAACATTCAGATCTAATTTAATAGATCACTTAATACATTGATAATACTTTAATGTTCGTAATGTAGTCATTGTCATGAGATTGGATAGATATTTCTATTTAGATATATGAAATATCGTATATTATGATACATGTTTTTCATAATCTCTCTTATTTGTCAATGTTATATAGCAGTGTGAAATTAAAATGAAAATTAGCATTCAGAAATGTAAATGTTTGTCAATGTGAAATAACATCACAAATTTACAGTTCCAATTTGCAACGCGATATGAAATAAGAAATAACATTGCGAAATATTGAATTACAATCCAACTATAATGATGTGAAATAATAATATATAATAACGGAGGAAAATCAGACAGTTCAAAAAAGATAGAGCTTAAACCTGTCTGTTGTTCAACATTGGTGGGCAAAATAATGGTGATGAACAATTTGAATGTTACCAATGAACACAAAGCTACTCTTCAATAAACACCATTCCATCAGATTTTAAAAGCTATATAGGAGGGAAAAACAACAATTGCATAAGTGAAAAAGTATGACGAAGATATATACAAGTTAATTAAGACATATAACGATAAGAGAAAATGGTTTCGAATTTGCGATTCCACTCTGAAAATTAAAATTCATCACATGAAAAAATTATTTGGGATTGATTATGGAAAAGAGAGTATGACAATTTGAAGTTATCAATCCAAGACAAAGGACAATGAGTTTGTGAAAAGATGTTTTGATAATGAGGAAAGGGTAACTGTAGGTCCCCAAACTTTTAAAAATGAACTTTTGCTTGAGCGGAATTAAGTTAAGGATGAATGAAAACCAACTTTCTCGTTTTGAAAAATTCTTTTTCAATTTTATCAAACCAAGTTGTGACACAAATTAACTTAACTAGATTTTATCTTGTTTAACCCTAAGCATGCAACTTGTGATTAAAGCTAATAAAATAAAGTAAAGCAATACTCACAATGCCTATGTACGAGGAAAAACCCAATCGGGAAAAAACCTCGACCGGCCCAGGCCAGACAATCACTATGACAATGGTTTTACAAAGTCAGACGGTAGTCTTATACAACGACTCGATTCACCCATGAGACTTGGTGCTCCTCTGATCTTCTACCAATCTTCATAGTGCCCACGCAGAAAGTAACATTCTTCCACGATACTCGTCCAGAGAAGTCCCCTCCACGAATGCCTCGGTATCCACCGATACGGCCTTGTGTCGTCTATGATGTTAAACACGAAAGTAACATTTTTCGCTTCTCCACCGCAAAACCATCAATGTTCAAGAGTTGAACAAACCCAACTTGGTGCAAAAAAGATCACATAAACATATGGTAATGAAACTCAGATCTTTGTAAACTCTAAGTATGTGTTTAAGCTTTGAAACCTTAGAAAATAATTACAGAATTATGTAATATTTGAAAACTATTTACGTTTTGCACACACTTAGAGAAAATTGAACACGCCTATTTATAAATATTTTAAGGCTGTGGGGGATCTCGTTCGAGCGAGATACTGTGTCGTTCTAACGACAGCAGCTCTCATTCGAACGACACGTTTGTTGTTCTAACGACAATCCCCTGTTTTAGAGTCCAAACCAATTTAAAGTCTAATCTAACCTTATCATCTCTAAACGAAGTGTAACAAGTAAAACACTTTAAAAACTTTTTTCTTTTTTAAAATAACATCCTTATTTTTGTAAAATAAAATTTCGAGTTTCATTATCATTATACATTCATACCTGTGTCATCTCGGAATGCAATTAAACCTTGAAGAAGAGAAATTTTACCAATTAAATTTCGACATTATTATTTCCTTGTAGCTTTGCCGCAACGTCTTCAATTAATCTTTGACACGTCATAGTCTCGTAGTGATCGGACAATAAAAATCTACCTATGACTCAAACGTGTTTTGTTTCGAGAATAAGTCAAAACTACACTAAGACTCAATTGAAAATTTGGTCCTTACAAATCTCCCCCTTCGACTATTCCGGGGAAAAAATAATAGTGAAATGCCTAAGTCAGGCAGTCAAGCCAATGACGCCTAAATCCTGTCCCATAAAACCTAAAAATAAATTACATCATCAGTACAGGATAAGACTTATAAACAATGGACCGACAAGCATGAAACTGTCTCTGAATGTTTTAATGTGATATAGACTTGAAATCTTAAATCTCTTTAAGCAAACCTACACATAAGAAATAGACAAATACCCAACGAAGTATGGAGGAACAAATAATATAAATCCATATGAAAAAAATCTGAATCATTTGTTATGTGAGCAAAACATGATACCAAAATGTGCAAAATGTGAAAAAGCATATAAATCAAGATATCAAGTCAAACACATAAAACTCACAGACTCTCCCTACATCACAGACATCCCTCCCCCTTTTTGTCTCGAATAGACAATCCGGTGAAAAGATAAATAAATCTAGCATGTGATATACCAATTTGATTACATTAACTCATATTATACTAGATAAACATGCAACAACCAACTAAAAATGACCAAGAAATGTCAAAAGGAGTAGCTAGCAAACAATGAATCATAAAAATATCAGTCTAAGCAGGTGTGCGAACCAATGCAGTCAAATATGCCAATGATCAAAGTAAACTGCATAAATAGAAACCCAGTACCAAAATATTAATCAAAATGCAGCAGGGTACTAAAACAGAAATCAACCAAAAAAAGTCAAACTGGTCAAATAGTCTGTCGTTTGAACGAGCCAGGGATGTAGCTTGAACGAGATGTGACATCGCTCGAATGAAACAGTATGTCGTTTGAATGACATAAATAAACTTACATAGTTTCCCCATAAAATTAAACAGTGTTGCCCAGTGGGAAAATTTCATGATAATTCTAACTGGAAGAGATTCAAAACTGCGAAACAGTGTCAAAACAGTAGTTAAACTAAGAAAACTCAAAACAAACAAATATGAGTAACATGCTAACATAGTATCGATGTGCCTAAACATGAACATGAAATGTATGTACGTGAACTAAAATAAATGAATCACAATTCCAACACATCGAAATGATCAAGAAGCTGTAATTGATAGCAATCTACCATCAAACTTTATTAAAGTCAGGTGTGACAATTAAAAGGGGCATTACGTTTTTATTAATACTGCTTTAATCTCTCTCTCTCTTTCTCAGCTACCCAAAACCCTAATTAGGGTTTGCATGGCAAACCAAGATCCCTCATCCCATATTGAACCCAAACCTTCGGATCCCAACCTAGTCTGTAATCATTCTTTTGCATCTATTGTAGCACAAAACTCAGTAATAGAACAAGAACTTAAACTAAGACAACCCTTAGCTTTTAAAGGCGAACATGTAGTCATTTTCTCTAAAGAAGACATTGAGATCCTTGCTAAACCTTTCAAGCATGCCTTGGTGGGCAATTTCTCACATAGGAGACCTTCAATAGAAGTCATAAGGCATATTTTTCAAACGTTTTCCATTAAAACAACCTTTAATGTTGTCCTTCTGGATCATAAACATATTCTCATTCGGCTAAATTCTGATGAGGATTTCACAAGGATGTGGATGCATGATACATGGTATATAGGAAGGTTTACTATGAGACTTAAATGGACTCCGTATTTTTGATCAGATATGGAGAGCAGTCTCTCACCAATTTGGATATCCTTCCCTCAACTCCCTATTCACTTTTTCTCAAAATCATCTCTATTCTCTATTGCCCAATTGATTATAAAACCTTTAAATCTTGATGCCTCAACCCTATAACTCAATAGACCAAGCACTTCTCGTGTATATATGCAAGTAGACCTGTTAAAAAGGCTTCCAAAGATAGTTTAGATTGTGTGTGGAATGAAGGGATTCTGGAAGGAAGTAGTGATTGAAATAAGCCAAAGTATTGTAAAAATTTCTCAAAGAAAGGACATGATGAGGAGAGTTGCATGCTTTTAATGGACTACAATGATCATTAGAAAACTAAAAGGGAGCAGTCAAACATCAAGAAGATATTGAAGAGGAATGATAATCATAATCAGGAAGAAGATGAGACAAGGCTGACTGTTATAGCAATTCAAGAAGTAGCACCCCATGAATTTAAAAAGAAAAGTATTAGAGTTTGATGCTAGATCAAATACATAGGTCCTAGAAGAGGGACAACTTATTGAAGAGGTTCCAAAGCTAACAAATACTCCCGTGGTTCAGAAGAAGATGGGGAAAGGGAAGCAAAAAAGAATCCAAGATCACATGGATAAAATTCACAATGATTGTATAAGAATTAAAGAAGTCCAAATAGTTGATCAATACTCCCTATCTCCAAAGGAACAAATATCCTAGAGTTTGAAGAATCCAATAGCCAAGCCTCAATACACAACTGATAATGAATGTGCAGAAGATTATGAGTAATATCACACACCATTTATTGAGGAACTTCAATTTTTCTCTGAGCATTTGGATTTCAAGATAAGCTCATACAAGAAGAAGACAAGAAGATAGTGTAAGCTAGAGAAAATAATAACAAAGTTAACCCACAATGAATAAAACATCCAATGTTTAGGATAATTACAAGATCTATTGTGAAAGGTAATAATGACACTCACTCCCCAAAGTCTCAATGATTAATTCTCTTATATGGAATATCAGAGGAGCAGTAAAAAAGTCTTCTTCCAGGATAATCAAACTGCTTAGTAAGATCCATAAGTTGCATTTTCTTGATCTTCTGGAACCAAAAGTGGACTCCTTAAAAATAGACAAGTACATAATTAAATGGGGATATGATGGTAGTTGCATAAATGTGAGTGGAAAGATATGGTTGGTTTGGAGATTCAATGTGATTACCTAATGCATTAGTGATCATCCTCAACATCTGACTATGAGAATTACTCATCCTGTTGTGAAGTCATTCCTAATTCTGACCATTATGTATTCTAAGTGTAACACAGGTGATAGGAAAGAACTCTGGGAGGAATTATCTCATTTATCTTCAATCTACCATGATGAACCTTGTTTGGAAATTTGAGATTTTAATGTGGTAAATTATCAAAATGAAAAATTTGGTGGAAATGATGTGGATTCAATAGCTGTCGATGAATTCATTCAAGTCATTGAAGATAGTGGATTCATTGACTTGGGGTATACAGGAACCAAATTCACTTGGTGTAATCATAGAAAAAATGAAGATCCTATAATGGCAAGATTAGACAGATGCTTGGTTAGCTAAGATTTTATATCTGACTTTCCTAATTCAAGTCTTAAACACTTGAATAGATCAAGTTCAGATCATGCCCCACTTTTGGTCTCTTTAAATTCCAATATGGAGGTCTTTCCTAAACCATTTATCTTTCAGAACATATGTTGCAACCACCCTTAGTTCCAAGAAATAGTTAAAAATTCTTGGAATGAGGATTTACATGAAGAAGGTCTCAATAAGTTTGCAAAGAAATTATAAAGGTTAAAGGGAGTTCTTAAAGTATGGAATAAGGAAATCTTTAAGGATGTTTTCCAAAATGTGAGAGATTTAGAAGATGAAAATCATCAGTTGGAGCTAAATTATGAGTTGGATAGTAATGAAGCCAACAGAGAAGCTATGAATAAAGGAAAAGCTGAGTTAATGAGAGCTTACAAATATGAAGAAGAGTTTTGGTGGCAAAAATCATCAATTAAATAGCTTAAGCATGGGGATTCCAATGCAAAGTTTTTTCATCACGGTGTCCAAAACAAAAAACACAAGTTGATGATTAAGTCAATTAGGAACATGGATAACATTCTGCTTGAAGAAGAGTGAAAAACTATTACTAAAGCCGTTTAATACAAGATTAAACTATTTAAGTAACTCCAAACTGTTTTTTTGAAGAAACTCATTTTTAGAAATCAAATCAGTTTAATCACAAGATGTGTTTAAAAAATATGCATGAGATCTGTTCAAGATTTGTTAACTAGTTTTGAAAAACATAACTAAAATAGTTTTAAATCAACACACTAAATAGAAAGGGATGAGGAGATGTAGAAAGACTAAGTACAAGATATTTTTAACGTGGTAAAACCTCAACCAACTGAGGAAACATCCACGACTCCATCTACGAAGTAAAAGGAAAAATCCATTAAAACAAATATAACAGTTACAAACTATATAACACACATGCACACAAACCAGACCTGTACAAGTTTAGGAATGTACCCACTGGTGTCCTTATAACTTTTTTGCAGTTCTGATTGTTGATGTTGTTCTCCCAGTTTTCTAACTTCACTTTGTTTCAGTATTTACGTTGACTCTTGTATCAAGATCTTATTACCAAAACTTTCAGTGTTGTAGTGTGTAAGTGTTTGTGATGGTGATCTAACACATGCATGCACACACTCACGCTTATTTTTACAAACAGTCCTAGCAAATTACAAATCAGATCTATATGCTGTGATTTTCAGTTTCTCTTTTCTTAGGAAACTTTGAACCTTATTTGACCTTTAAGATTAACCCAGAATCCACGGCAATCTTGCTTAGAAGATGTGTCAAGATCTTAATCAATCTCAGGATTTTGAAAATATTTTTGAGATTGAAAATCACCAAGTGCGATTCCAACTAGGTCAAAGGTCTTGTTTCAAAAGAACTACAAACAAAAAATATTATTGTTTATTTTGAGTATGAAAACATTTACAGAAAAGAATCAACAATAGATTTCTCAAGATGAGAAACTATAAATGCAGATCTAGGTGTGATGTAACATAAAATGCTCAGATCTACAATTTATATGAAACATAAACATAGATCTAGCTTAATGCTTAAGTTGGAAACAAGATCTTAACACAAAGAGGTTACAACACGAAACAACTTAACAAACCAACTCTGAAACTCTCAAACACTCAAGGTTGTGTTTGGTATATAACTAGTTTTGAAAGAGGTTAGGGGTTGAAAGGTGTTTTGTACGATTTAGGGTTAGGGTTTCTAACTCTCTCTCTCTCTCTCTGGTTTCTCTCTCTTTTCTATCCTTTATACTATCTTCTCTCTCTAGAAATGACGAAGTGACAAAAGCTTCTAAATGGCTCAGAGTAAGGCTCCTTATAAGGGGGGCTAAGAAGGTTCGAGAACGAGGTTCAAAATCAAGGGCTACTATTTAGTCTTTAGCTGTTGACTTTGATCCAATGATATAAGATAAGCGGTGGATTAAAACGCATTAAATTGGCTTAAGAGGAGTTCACAGGGATTAAGCCAGAATGCATGCAGATCGTTGATTAAAACAATCCAAGGGCAGGAAATGAGCAAGGCTTATATCTCACAGAAGAAACACAAATCAGACCGATTTTTGGCTGACAGGTGTAAGGCTGAGATTAATGCTGAAACGTGTGTTTTGAAAATAATTACACAAACATCTTGAAGTCTTTAGCGCTTTCGATTTCTACCCTAGTGAACTTCTAGAGATAAAATTACCAATTCAAAATTGCAGATTGACCCCAAAACTTTTAATTCCATTTTTTTAAATTAGAAAAAATTCCCAAAAAATTATTAAAATTCAAATTAAGGGAAATTAATATACACAACACACTTATAACTAATTTTATGCAATATGTAATGTATGAATGCAATACTAATGTGTGAGTGTTGGTACATATACCTTAGATCAAGAGGAATAAAATGTAGAGAAGATTTGAGGCTCTTTGGTTTCTAGGATGTGACTTAATTTTATTTCTATTTCCAAACTAGATGAGCACTTATACAATATAGACTTAAGTGAGTTAAGAGTATAAGGTGCTTCAATCTCTCCCTTTGGAAATATGAGACAAAATCTTCTTTGAGTCAACTTGGACTCGTAGGGAAATAAAAAGAAAAGGAAAAACCTATTCCTATACAAAAATTCTATCTACCCATTTCCTAGAACAGAAAATTACATAACTCAACTAAATACAATTCAATACCCTATTATAACTTTGAACATAACAGAGAATAATTGTGAAAAACTGTACAGAATCCTGCAAATAATCACTAAGAACAAGCTCTTTAGAATATGTACAAAATAAATGAATTCTTATAGGACTCAAATTTCTCTTCCATTTTGTCTCAAATGGACAAAGGAAAAATTATGTAAATCCAAGAAATTATTCAGCACACACCATTCCAATTGATTTACGCAAGGCAATAAACCTATTATAATCCAAAGGTTTGGTAAATACATCTGAGAGTTGCAAATCAGTAGGAAGATAACTGATTTCTAATTCCTTTGTCTCAACTAATTCGCAGATAAAGTGATGCCTTATTTTTATGTGTTTTGTTCGTGAGTGTTGAACATGATTTTTAGAGATATTGATCGCACTTTGATTATCACAATAGAGATGAAATTGTTCCTCTTTAATACCATAATCACTTAACATTTTCTTAAGCCAAAGTAATTGAGGACAGCAACTGCCAGTGGCTGTGTATTCAGATTCAACAGTGGACAAAGAAGTGAAATTTTGTTTCTTACTACTCCAACCTACCAAATTATTACCAATATAATAACATGTGCCTGATGTGATCTTGCTATTGTCAGTACACCCTCCCCAATCAGCATCGGTGTATCCTATTATAGTGCTAGGAGTATCTTTGGTGTACTAAAGTCCTAAATTTAGATTGCCTTTAATGTACTTGATAATTCTTTTAACACAAGTTAAATGACTCTCTTTAGGATTGTTCTGGTAACGAGCCCAAATGAAAATATCGTACATAATATCAGGACGCGAGGCAGTAAGATATAGTAAGGTTCCAATCATACTACGATAAAGAGTTGGATCTATGGATTTCCCAGTTTCATCTTTAGACAGTTTGACCGTAGTACTCATGGGAGTTTTAGCATCTTTTGCACTCTCAAGGCCGAATTTTTTAATAATCTCTAATTCATATTTTGATTGCGAGACAAATAATCCGTCTGAATTTTGTTTGACTTGAAGACCTAAGAAAAATTGCAACTCCCCCATAAGAGACATTTGAAATTATTTATGCATAATTTCAGAAAAGGATTTAACTTTTGAAGGGGAAGTTGATCCAAAGATGATATCGTCTACGTAAACTTGAGCTATAATGATATGTTTGTAAAATGTTTGACAAAAAGGGTTTGATCATTTCCACCTCTCTTAAAACCTTTGTTTAAGAGAAAGTTGGAAAGGCGCTCATACTAGGCTCTTTGCGCTTTTTTTAGGCCATACAAAGCCTTCTTAAGACGAAAAACATGATTTGGATATTTAAGATCAATGAACCCTTTTGGTTGTTCTACATAGGTCTCCTCAGTCAAAATTCCATTAAGGAAGGAAGATTTGACATCCATTTGGTAAAGTGTAAAATGTAAGTAGCAAGCTATGGCAAAGATAAGACAAACAGATTCTAATTGAGTAACGGGAGAAAAAGTCTCGTTAAAATCTATTCCCTTTATTTGAGAGTATCCTTGAGCAACTAATCTGGCTTTGTTTCTAATGACTATCCCACTTTCATCAGATTTATTTTTAAATATCCAACGTGTGCCAATAACCTTTTTATGATTAGGCCTAGGTACAAGATACCAAACATCATGAATGACAAATTGAATAAGTTCATCCTCCATTGCAGAAATCCAATGAAGATCATTCAATGCATCATTAACATTCTTTGGTTCCACAAGGGAAACAAAACATGAATAATAAGCATAGTTTCTTAATTGAGATCTTATACGCACAGGTTCACTGGGATTACCAACAACGTTGTTTATGGGATGGTCTTTAGCAACCCAATTAGGTACTTTAGGTGTCTCAATTGGTAAAGTATCATCTATTTCTGGTGAGTCATTTTCTAAAATATTTTCAGACTCTACCACAATATTTGGTTCTCCAGTCTTACTCTCTACAGTAGTGTCACTTACAATTACTTTTATAGCTTCCATTATGGCCTTAGTGAGAATGTTATAAGCACGGTAAGCTGTACTGTTGGGAGAATATCCTAGAAAGATGGATTTATCTCCTCAAGTCTCAAATTTGGATAAGTGTTCTTAGTCTTTGCAGACATAACACGTACTGCAAAAAGTTCTAAGATACTTAAGATTGGGCTTCTTCCCATACCAAAGTTCGTAAGGAGTTTGTTTGGAATTCTTTCGATGATAAACCCTATTAATAATGTGACACGTAGTACGAATGGCTTCGACCCAAAAATACTTAGGTAAAGTCTTGGCATGAATCATAACACGTGCCATCTCTTGAAGGGTACGATTCTTTCTCTCAGCTATACCATTCTGTTGAGGAGTCTTAGGAGCACTAAATTCATGTTTGTAACCATTATAGTCACAATACTCTATAACACCTGTATCTAAGAACTCTCCACCTCTATCACTACGAATCCTATTTACGTGAGAGTCTTTCTCATTTTCAATTCGAAGTAAAATCTTCAAAAAGGTTTGAAATGTGTCACACTTTTGTTTTAAGAAAGCTACCTAAGTAAATATGGTGAGGTCGTCAACCATAACAAGAATATAACTGTGTCCATAGAGACTAACAGTTCGAGAAGGACCCATAAGGTCCATATGGATGAGCTCCAAGGGTTTAGAGGTAAGAATATCTTTGACTTTCTTATGAGGGGCCTTAACAATTTTTCCTTCTTGACAAGAACCACATACAATATTACAAATAGGTTTAATCTTAGGTATCCCTCTAACTATTTCTTGAGACGACAGTCTACTAAGATTTTCGCAATTTATGTGACCCATATGATTATGCCATATCTCATTGTCATCCATTCTGGCAATGTTACAAACGTCAGCACTGTTTTGAATAGTATAACAATTGTCCAGAGTCCCGAGTCCTGTAATTATGCACTCACCTTTTTCATTTAAAATTTTATAATTATTCTTTGAAAAGGTGACAGTATGGTTTGAGTCACAAAATTGCGAGATATTGAGTAGGTTTGCCTTAAGACCTTTTACTAGAAGAACATTTTCAAGTAAAGGTAATCGTTCTTCTTGGAGTGTTCCTTTACTAATGATTTGAGATGATACACCATCACCAAAAATAACTTTTCCTCTAGCAAAGCTGGTTTTGTTTAAAAGTTTGGTATCATCCCCAGTTATGTGTTTTGAACATCCAGAGTCTAAATACCAACCGGATAAAGTGTGTTCAACTTTTAAAGCAGTAATAGCAATATTACACTTCATCTGGGGTAATAGCTCATCTTTTCTAACCCAAACAGCTCTTGTTTTTAGTTTGCGCTTATTTGCTCTTAATTGTTAAAATTTGCGAGCATTATATTTTTGTTGAAAAATGTTTTGCGCATGAGGTTGAATTTTATGGAAAGTGAGAGCAATTGGTTTAGAAAAGTGTTTAGGAATCCTTTTTGGAAATGATCTTGTAGGTTTGGTCTTTCTCCTTCTATAGTTAGTGTTTTTGTCTGGCTGTCTAGGAAGAACATAATTGTTACGGCTTCTCCTAGTATAGTTAAAGTTTTGATACATGGGAGAATTAAAGACAGGATTGACTATACGTCTAGAGTAACAACCTTCAAAGGATGACCATATAAATCGCAGTAAGAGCAGTATAGATTGCTCGAAGATGGTATCTCCTTAGGAAAGTCTCTAAACGTAGCCTAAATGAGATTTTGAGGTTGAACCTTATTCATAGGGAGTACAGTTTGAAAGACCGAATCACTCTTCCTAATAGGGGGAAAATATATTTAGTCTTAGGTGTAATTTCACACTTAAGTAACTTGATTAACCAATATCAAACTTAGATTAGTTTTTGTCACACTCATTTTTCAGAGAATGAAAGTCTGGATAAGTTTCTACATGTCTTTTTCCTCCTAACAAAAACTTAATTGGTTCAAAAATTTTAGTTTGAGTCTTCAAATTGGGGAAAAATACTATTCCAGTTCGATCATCAGAATTGGTTTTGGGATTAGCAACAAATCCATCAAAACAGTTTGAGTTATTTTCAAATTTAGCAATTTTTTTGAAAACTGTTACTGTCTTTTCTTTAGATAGTTCCAATTCTAATAATGTCCCTTTATATTTTTTCTCTCCAGGGTTTCATTTTCTTCGATCAAATTCTTCATTTTTTGATCAAAAGTTTTAACTTCATTTTCAAGAGTTAGACATTGGGTAGTATACTCTTCAGCGTTAAGTTTAACCATCAGACTTATCTCTTCTAATTTTTAGTGAGATATTTCACTATCTTTTCTAGTCTAGTGCTTTTCTTAAGCATTTTTTCATAAAGTGTGTGAACATCAAGGAGGTCTTCAGTGTCTGAGTCACTAAGTGCAGTGTGTGAAGTGACCCCTAAGGATTCATTTCTTGAACTCATGCACCCATTGACATCGTCATTATCGCATTCCCTTTGACTCACACACCCCGTGGTAGAACTAACAATATTCTCAGAAAGTAAAGCATCTAAACCAGTAGCAACATGATTCACAATAGGAGGAGTAGAGTTACTATCATCATTCTCATACATAGGCATATCATCATTGTATATAATCTTAGCAAAGAAAGACATGCAAGGATCAAAACAATCAGAAGATGCAGGTTCCTCATTCTCAGAATCACTTTAATCATCCCATGTTTTGCCAATGTTAGCCCTAGTATGTTTATTAGCAGTGTTCAGTTTCACTCTACAGTCTTGTGCTATGTGTCCCGGTTTTCCACATCTAAAACACTCAATGTTCTTGAAGTCTTTGTTGTGTCTCATGTCCTTGTGATGTTTGTCTTGACCTTTCTCATGAGGTTTATAGTTAGACTGACTTGGATAATTTGGCTTGCCTTGTCTGTTTGCCAATTTATTTCTAAATTTGACAATTTTCTTAAATTGTTTTGACATCAAGGCAATTTGATTATCCAAATTATCTATATCACATTCCTCATCAGAATCATCAGTGGAAATAGTAAATTCAGGTTTCAACAACTTAGAGGAAACACTCAAGTTGGAACTAGTCTATTTCCTATGGGACTGGGTCATTTGTTTCTTAAATTCTAATTCCATTTTCACAGTTCGAAGTTTACTACTGAGTAATTCAGGAGTGAGATTTTGATCACACATTTCATCAATAGCATATCTTTTATTATCAAATTTCTGTGGTAATGACCTTAGAATTTTAGATACAATTTCATGTCTGCCATAAGTTATCCCATTAGCATGCAGTTTGGTCACAATGTCAGTTAATTTCATGTAGAGGTCATCAAAGGTTTCGGAATCTGACATAATTAGGGAATTATACTGCTGAACAAGCATTTGAGTTTTAACAACCTTAACTCTAGTGTCACCTTCATGTGCAGTGATCAGTGTATCCTAAGCTTCCTTAGAAGTGGCACAAGATGAGATCCTTTTGAACTCATGTTCATTTATGAACATGAAGATGTCATTCTTAACTTTGTTATTGTTTCGAGAAGTCTGCTTCTCTTCTTGTGTAAACTCACTTAATGTTTTCCTAACCATCTCATTACTTCCTTCAGTGGATGGTTTAGTAGGATAAGTGTAACCATTTTCAACAATATCCCAGACATCATCTCCCACGGTTCCTTGTTTGAAAGCAACCATTCTTACCTTTCAGTAAGCAAAGTCGTTTCCATCAAAGAGTGGGGCTCTGGTCAAGTTTCCAAATCTTTCATTTTTCTCGTCCATTGTTTTGATTTTAAGAAAAAAATTTCCGAAACACAAGATCTTTTAAAAAGATTTCCAAAGCTCTGATACCAATTGAAAAACTGTTACTAAAGCCGTTTAATACAAGATTAAACTATTTAAGTAACTCCGAACTATTTTTTGAAGAAACTCTTTTCTAGAAATCAAATCAGTTTAATCACAAGATGTGTTTAAAAAATATGCACGAGATCTGTTCAAGATTTGTTAACTAGTTTTGAAAAATAAAACTAAAATAGTTTTAAATCAGCACACTAAACAGAAAGGGATGAGGAGATGTAAAAAGATTAAGTAGAAGATATTTTTAATGTGGTAAAACCTCAACCAACTGAGGAAACATCCACAACTCCCTCTTCGGAGTAAAAAGAAAAATCCACTAAAACAAATATAACAATTACAAACTATGTAACACACATGCACACAAACTAGACCTATATAAGTTTAGGAATGTACCCACTAGTGTCCATATAGCATTTCTGTAGTTCTGATTATTGATGTTGTTCTCCCAGTTTGCTAACTTCACTTTGTTCCAGTCTTTATGTTGACTCTTATATCAAGATCTTATTACCAACACTTTCAGTGTTGTAGTGTGTAAGTGTTTATGATGGTGATCTAACACATGCATGCACACACTCACTCTTATTTTTATAAACAGTCCTAGCAAATTACAAATTAGATCTATATGATGTGATTTTTAGTTTCTCTTTTCTTTGGAAACTTTGAACCTTATTTGACCTTTAAGATTAACCCAAAAATCCACGGCTATCTTGCTCAGAAGACGTATCAAGATCTTAATCAATCTCAGGGTTTTGAAAATATTTTTGAGATTGAAAATCACCAAGTGCGATTCCAACTAGGTCAAAGGTCTTTTTTCAAAAGAACTAGAAACAAAAAATATTATTGTTGATTTTGAGTATGAAAACATTTACAGAAAAGAATCAACAATAGATTTCTCAAGATGAGAAAGTATAAATGCAGATCTAGGTGTGATGTAATATAAAATGCTCAGATCTAAAATTTCTATGAAACAGAAACGCAGATCTAGCTTAATGCTTAAGTTTGAAACAAGATCTTCACACAAAAAGGTTACATCATGAAACAACTTAACAAACCAACTCTCAAACTCTCAAACACTCAAGGTTGTGTTTGGTATATAACTAGTTTTGAAAGAGGTTAGGGTTAGAAAGGTGTTTTGTACGATTTAGGGTTAGGGTTTCTAACTCTATCTCTCTCTGATTTCTCTCTCTTTTCTATCTTCTCTCTCTACTCTCTTGTCTCTCTAGAAATGATGAAGTGACAAAAGATTTTAAATGGCTGAGAATAAGGCTCCTTATATAGGGGCTGAGAAGGTTCTAGAACAAAGTTCAAAATCAAGGGCTACGATTTAGTCTTTAGATGTTGACTTTGATGCAATGATATAAGAGAAGCGGTGGATTAAAACGCATTTGATTGGCTTAAAATGAGTTCACTGGGATTAAGCCAGAATGCATGCAGATCGTTGATTAAAACAATCCAAGGGCAGGAAATGAGCAAGGCTTATGTCTCACAGAAGAAACACAAATCATACTGATATTTGGCTGACAGGTGTAAGGCTGAGATTAATACTGAAACGCGTGTTTGGAAAATAATTACACAAATACCTTGAAGTATTTAACACTTTAGATTTCTACCCTAGTGAACTTCCAGAGATAAAATTACCAATTCAAAATTGCAGATTGACCCCAAAACTTTTAATTCCATTTTTTTAAATTAGAAAAAAAATATTAAAAATTCCCAAAAAATTATTAAAATTCAAATTAAGTGAAATTAATATACACAACACACTTATAAATAATTGTATGCAATATGTAATGTATGAATGCAATACTAATGTGTTAGTGGTGGTAAATATACCTTAGATCAAGAGGAATAAAATGTAGAGAAGATTTGAGGCTCTTTGGTTTCTAGGATGGGACTTAATTTTGTTTCTATTTCCAAACTAGATGAGCACTTATACAATATAGACTCAAGTGAGTAAAGAGTATAAGGTGCTTCAAAGAGAAATATATCAAAGACTATATTGTGCAATTCTTCCTAGACCAACTGTAATCAGATAAGAGCATGGTAATGCCAGACCTTTCAAACATCATTCCTGCCATTCTCTCTTATGCAAATAATGATACTCTTGAGGCTTTCACAACTGAAGAAGAGGTTTTAGATGAAGTTAAAGCTCTCAGTGAAGACTCAGCCCCAGGTCTATATGGTTATGGGGGAAAATTCTATAAAAGTTGTTATAATATAATTAAATCTGATCTTGTTTTTGCAATTAATTCTATTTTTGCAGGTCCAAATCTTCCCCAAAGTTGGACAAGCACGACTGTGATCTTAATTACTAAGGTCAAAACTCCAAAAAAAGTGTGGGGATCTAAGGCCAATCAGCCTTTGTAACTTTTCACTCAAAATAATTTCAAAAATTTTAAATACAAGGCTGTCCTCACTTTATCATATGCTGATATCAAAGAATCAAAGTGGTTTTATATAAGGAAGATCCATTCAAGAAAATGTTCTACTTTCTAGTGAGATGGTTCATAATTTGGGTAAGAACTCACATGGTGGTAATGTTATCTTGAAGCTAGACATGGAGAATGCATATGATAGGGTCCAGTGGGGATTTCTGTTGCAAGTTTTAAGAGCATTTGGATTTGGGGAGAGGTGGATTGACTTTGTTTGGAGCCTTGTATCCAATAATTGGTTTTTAATGATCATTAATGGTCAAAGGTTTGGTTACTTTAAATTTACAAGGGGTCTTAGACAAGGGGATCCCATATCCCCAAGTCTATTCATTTTAGCAGCTGATTACCTAAGTAGAGGCCTTAACAATTTAATGGCTTCAGGAACTGTAAAAACTTTCTACCATCCAAGTGGAAGCCCTCTCGTAACACACCTAGCATTTGTTGATGATCTAATAGTGTTATCTAGAGGAGACAAAATAAGTTTTCAAAAGATCCGAGAGTTTCTAAGCCTATATTGCTATCTGTCAGGTCAAAAGGTAAACACTCAAAAAATTTGTTTCACTGTTGATGTTAAATGCATGCCTCATCTTAGATCCAAAGTAGTTGTATCTACAGGTCTTAAGTTCAAGTTTTTTCCAATTAAATATTTGGGTTGTCCTATTTTCAAAGGCAGAAACAAAATCAAATATTATGATAACCTTGTTAATTCCATAATATCTAGAATATCAGGATGGTAATAAAAAATCCTTTCCAATAGAGGCAAGCTAATTCTTTTAAAACATATTATCACTTCTATTCCCTCTCATATTTGGATACTCTTTATCCATCCAAAACAGGAGTTCTAAATCCCCATAGAATTCTTAACAAATTCTTTTGGGTAGGTAATGAGGAACAAGGATGGAAACATCAATGGAAAAGCTGGGAATTCCTTTGTAGAGATTCAAAAGAAGGAGGTCTTTGTCTAATAAACTTTCACACTCTCATATGTAGCCTTTATGAAGCTATATTGGAAGTTTTACATTGAACATTCTCTCTGGCCTGAATTCATTTCAAATAGATACAGTAATCAAGATGCCCATTCCCTCGATATCTCACAAACTTGGAGGAACTTGATGTTAGTTAAAAATGAATGCCTGAACAAGATGGATAAGTGGATCTGGACTCCGGAAGAAACATGTATGTTTACCCTCTCTTCTGTAGACAACATCTACAATCCTAATTTTCCATCTTCATCAGTTAATAGCCTTATTTGGGATCATAATATTCCTAAAAAGTGCTATATTAACCTTTGGAAAATTCTTAATAACTGTTTGCCCCTTGATCAAATATTAAATCAACTGGTATTAGATTATGTTCAAGGTGCAAAGCTTGCCAAATCCGCATTGAATCAGTTGACCATGTGTTCCTAAAATGTCCTACCATTTTACATGTTTGGGAATTATTTTCTAATGTTATGGGAGTTGATATGAATACTTCAAATATTTAATCTATGATTTTGAGCTGGTGGATAAAGTCTAGTCCCAAAGACTATGCTAAGTTTATTGGCAAGTGTATTCCAATTATAGTGTGTTGGGAAATTTGGAAATCTCGAAACCAAGCTTACTTTGAAAATTCTTTAGTCAGTGATAAGGCTATCATCTAGCAGGTAATTTCTGTGAAATAAAAAATTTGTAAAGGAATGATATTCAAGAACAACATTTCATCTTTTGATAAGTGGATCCAAGGCATCATCAATATCAACTGTAATCCAAATATTAAAGTGGCCACTACAATCAAATGGAGATTTCCTACATCTTCAAGATTTAAGCTCAACATTAATGGGGCTTCAAAGGGCAACCCGGGTATAAGTGGCGTAGGAGGGATTCTAAGGAACGACAAAGGGGATCTAATCTTTGCTTATTCTAGTACAGGTGGCACTATATCTAATTCTGCAGTGGAGATTAAAATTCTTTGGCAAGGTGTCAAGTTGTGCTTAGATCTCAACTTCAGAGATATGGATATTGAATTGGACTCTACCTATGTTGTGAACCTGCCTAACAAGAACTGGAAGCCTCCCTAGAAGATGATTAATTGTGTATAAGAAATTAAGGTTGCATTAAAGAATCATAACTTCACCTTATCTCACTACTATAGGGAATCAAACATGGTTGCTGATGCTCTAGCTAATCATGGAGTGCACATTACTTCTCTCTCAATCTATTACGATGTTGGGGATCTTCCTACCGTAGCTCGAGGAGATATTAAGCTTGAAAAAATAGGTTGCCTCTATATTATAAATGTATCTTCAATATCATCCATGCAATGGGGCTAGTATAAAGCACCAAGTTTTAATTTTTAAGTTTTCAATGCTTTTTTCATGTACATGCCACTGGGAGAGGCTCTTTCTGGTCTCATTAATAAATCATAGCCGAGGGTTCTGAAAAAAATATGTGACAATTAAAGTATGAGTTTAATGAACTAAACAAACATCATGCACATGAATCCAAAATTTTGACGATTCCATAAATAATAGCGTCATGACACGAATTTTTCAACTTTATGATTCTTTGTGCAAACCCGTTTAAAATTTTAATCCATCCAAACTCCCTCAAATATATATCATATTTTCTTTTGAATGAACTAAACTAATTTGGCCCATTTTTGGCATATGAATCTTTTTATTGCGTTATGATTTTTTCAGGCTCTTTTAAACAGTGGCTTTCATGACGAGTCAATTTTACAATCTCGCAGCCCTTTACCGTGAGCACTCATCATTTTTTTAATTTAATCCTCACGGTAAACGGTTATTACATGCACATTCCCTCATTAAGTCTACTTATGCATAGATGACAAGATTGAGATAAGAACGTCTCACGAAACTAAAATATGCAAGAATAGTCAAACATCCATTAAAACTCGTGCATGTGTGCAAAGATGGCATATATGCAAAGTTTCAAAACACATATCAACTTCGAATCAACCCTATAATACTGTGGTTAAGATCATTCTAAGCATCGATAATAATGACCAAATGTCCTAGCCACATGGATAATGGAAGGAATGGGGTCCAAGCACACCAATATGCCACATCAAACATATTAACTCACGACACAAAAACAACCGAAAATCTTTTTGACCTTTTCAAAATATTTTTCAAAGACAAAAATATTTTTGTATTTTTCAAAAAATTTATCAAAAATAAAATCTTTTTGTATTTTTCAAATAAGAAGCAATAAATGAAAAATATAATACAAAATGTTAAACATGGTAACACACTCAACCTTTAGATTTAGTGTGGGAAGAATCAAGTGCAACCAAATGAGAACCATGAAGTTTTATTCCTAAATCTACCAAATCCGACTTCCTAACCCAAGTAGGTGTAAAATGTCGCAAGGGGGCGGGGGGAATTGGGGCAACTTTATTCCTAAACTTACTAAACTTTCGAGGAGCATTCCTAAGGTCATAGAAAAACTTTATAAGGTGAGCTTTCCTACCATAAAATGTGCAAGTGTAGCGATGGTATGGAAAGTGACCTATATGTGGACCTTTCCTAACGTTCCTATGTGGCTCTCTAACACGTGCAGGGGGAATGGGAACAACACGATCATCAAATCCAATACCACCCCTATCTATATTAATTTTGACGGTGCCTAGCATCCTATCCAATTTCTCACTTCTAGCCTCCAAGTCAAACTTAACTCTAGACGAGTCTCTCAAACTCTCCTCCAACTCCTTAATCCTAGACTCGAGTAGACGCCTAGACTCCTAAAACTCTAGTAACTCATTTTTTAAGGCCTCCATCAAACCTTTAAGAGTGTCTCTCTATTTCTCGACATACTCTAGCTTCTCCCTATGCTTCTTCTCCCGTTCCCTAAGATCCTCAATCAACTCATCATTATTTTCTACGGCACGCTCTTTAAACTTAACTTATAATTTCGAGTTAGACTGTTTCACCTTCACGGTCTTCTCAAACAACTCTCTAAATGCAACTTGCAACTCTCCTACGTTATTTTCCTCATCCTTGCTCTCATCACCCTCACCCTCTCAGGAATCACTCTCAATAGCCTTGTAAGTGTCATGCACATGAGTATTCTCGTGGGAAGATATATCGTCTTCGCTCACATGACATGCTATAAATGCCACAAAGTTACGCTCAATGGGGGAATCTTCTCCCTCTTCTTGTTAACTATCACTTAAGATGGCGTTGTATGCTATCAATTTCTTTTCCTCTTTCTTAAGTCTAGTGGGACACTCAGCTACGTTGTGATCATATCCCTCACACCCGAAACACCTATAAGAATCATCTCTCTTAGGTTTCTCACTCTTATCCTTAGGGGTGGAGTCTCCCTTGTTCTTAAATTTCTCAAACTTTTTGGCATATTTCGATTGGTTATGAATTTGAAGAAACTTCTTGAACTTTCTTGACAGCAAGACGACATCCTCAAAATCGGAATCAGAATCGTCATTCGAAACTTTAGTTTCCTCCTTCAGGGCTTTCAAATCAATGCCCTTTTCCCTTCTTTAGCACTTGCTTGGAGGTAAACATATCGAGTTCATAGTTTTGAAGATCTCCTACGACCTCTTCTAATTTTGACGAGTTAAGGAAACTAAGAGAATTCACAACGGCCACTTTCGCATCAAACCTACTCGACAAAGATCTAAAAATTGTCTTAATCACCCGGTTAGCAGTAATCTTCTCACCTAGGTTAATTCAGCATTAATAATAGTGGACAACCTAGTACAAAACTCATCAAAGGTCTCACTCTCTAACATCTTAACGTCTCAAACTGTGAAGTGAGATTTTGCAACTTAGATGCACTAACCATGCTCTTGCCCTCATGAGTGAGTGTCAGTGTATCCCAAGCTTCTTTCGAAGTTTCACAAGCCATTATATGATTATACTCTTCAGGTGTGACATGTGAGGAGCTAACGTGTAGACCTTTAGAGTTATACTATGCAAACCTATGTTCAGTCTCAGTCTATGACTCAGCGGGTTTTGAACTAGTGACCTCTCCCTCTCGTGTGAGAGGTGGTGTCAAACCTTTTTCAACCACTTGCCAAACACATTCAATTGATTTTAAATCACTTCTCATTCACATTTTCCAATAAGCATAATTAGTGCCATAAAAACAGGAGTGTAGAAATTATCATAACCACCAAAATTCATCCTTACAAGCAAAAAGGGATCAAACACAATAAAAATGTATTTTTAGCTCTAATAACAATTTGTAGGTCGCCAAACTTTTAACAACGAACTTTTGCTTGAGCGGAATTAAGTTAAGGATGAATGCAAACCAACTTTCTCTTTCTGAAAAATTCTTTTTCAATTTTATCAAACCAAGTTGTGACACAAATTTACTTAACCAGATTTTATCTTGTTTAACCCTAAGCACGCAACCAGTGATTAAAGCTAATAAAATAAAGTAAAGCAATACTCATAACGCCGATGTACGAGGAAAAACCCAATCGGGAAAAAACCTCTACCGGCTCAGGCTGGATAATTACTATGGCAATGGTTTTACAAAGTCAGACGGTAGTCTTATACAACGACTCAATCCACCCACGAGACTTGACGCTCTTATGATCTTCTACCAATCTTCACAGTGCCCACGTGGAAAGTAACCTTCTTCCACGATACTCGTTCAGAGCAGTTGCCTCGATGAATGCCTTGGTATCCACCGATACGTTCTTGTGTCGTCTACGATGTTGAACACGAAAGTAAACTTCTTCGCTTCTCCACCACAAAACCAACAATGTTCAAGAGTTCAACAAACCCAACTTGGTGCAACAAAGATCACATAAACATATTGTAATGATAACTCAGATCTTTGTAAACTCTAAGGATGTGTTTAAGATTTGAAACCTTAGAAAACAGTTGCAGAATTACGTACTATTTGAAAACTATTTACGTTTTGCACAGACTTCGAGAAAACTAAACACGCCTATTTTTAAATATTTTAAGGCGGTGGGGAATCTCGTTCGAGTGAGATACTGCATCGTTTTAATGACAACATCTCTCGTTCGAACGACAACGTTTGTCATTCTAACGACAATCCCCTATTTTAGAGTCCAAACCAATTTAAACTCTAATCCAACCTTATCATCTCTAAACTAAGTGTAAACAAATAAAACACTTTGAAAACATTTTTCTTTTTAAAAATAACATCCTTATTTTTGTAAAATAAAATTACGAGTTTCATTATCATTATGTATTCATACTTGTGTGATCTCGGAATGCAATTAACCCTTGAAGACGAGAAATTGCACCAATTAAACTTCGGCATAATTAATTCCTTGTAGCTTTGCCTCAACGTCTTCAATTAATCTTTGGCACGTCATAGTCTCATAGTGATCAAACAATAAAATTCTACCTATGACTCAAACGTGTTTTGTTCCAAGAATAAGTCAAAACTACATTAAGACTCAATTGGAAATTTGGTCCTTACAGTAACGCAACCAGACCTTAAAAAGATGAACCAAGAAATAATAAATTCAATAATATAAAAGATGACCTTGAGGATGTTTCCAAGTTGTTGATGTAATACCCCGTACTTTTGGCTATATTTATTTTGGGGATTAATTAATTAAATGCGTATTAATTGGAAATTAATCCGGGTTATAAATACTAATGTGATGCGAATTGGTATTTGATTATGTGCATATATGATTATATATGTATTTGGTATTATAAAATTTGTCGTGAGATTTATATACGACAATTTGGAAATTTTATTGAGACGCGTGGGACCGCCGCGTCACGGTATAAAATTTTGGTAATAAAAGTGA
Source organism: Sambucus nigra (assembly GCA_949130495.1). Lineage (NCBI taxonomy): Eukaryota > Viridiplantae > Streptophyta > Magnoliopsida > Dipsacales > Adoxaceae > Sambucus > Sambucus nigra. Next base: position 432,121,576 of record OX422211.1, on the reverse strand, counting down.
ATTTAAAATCTATAAAACGTATGGTCGTTTTGAGTGCGCCAACGCGTCCGGAAGGGTCGAGATAGTCAGAAAATACTACCCGGGGGTGTAGTTTGGGTCCCGGGGTATTTTTAGACCATACCGGCAACTTAAAGGGTATTTTGGTAATTTTACATTTTTAGGAATTAAAAGTGACGAAAATTAGAGATGTAAATCTGATGTGGATTTAACCCATTAAGACCATTAACCAAACCATATTAACCTAGAAAGCTACGTAGGTTATCATTTAGGTTTTCTAAGTTCCCAAATCAAAACCCTAGCCACCTTAAGCCACCATTGGAGAAGGAGCTTGGAGAAGGAGAGAAAGAGAGAAAATTCTGCAGAGATTCTTCACCAAATCAACACCAAATTCGGAAACAAACAAGGCAAGTGGTTTAATTATGTTTAACTTCAGAAAATGTTCTTTCCATGTTAGAAAATTGAAGATTTATAATTGTTATTGGAAGATGAATGAAAACCCATGATTAACTGGACTTAGGTTCTGAATATTGAGGATAAATTGCATGTAGAATAGTTTGGAGACGATTAATCTGATGTTAATACATGATTGGGTGAAAGAAAAACGAATTAAATTCTGGGATTTGATGATGATATGTAGTTAGGGTTCATGTTCTTGAGATATTTGGAAAAAGTAGAAAGTTGTAAATTTAATTGATGTTAGGATGGATTGATCCCTTAAAAACATGTTAGGATGTGACTATATATGTTTAGTATTGATTATAGACCTTTAAACGATTGTTGGGACTTAGTTTAGAAGATTTGAGGTGTTAAAATGGATGAAAAATGATTTGGGGAAAAATCTGGGCCGAAGCTGGTAGCTCGTTAGAAGCAACCCCCAGGTCGTTCGAACGAACTCGTTCGAACGAGCTTCTAACGAGTTGACCAGTCGTTGCTAACGAGTAGGGATTTCGTTCGATATCTCGTTCGAACGAGATATCGTTAGAAGGTACAGTTCGTTCGAACGAACTGGGACCTCGTTCGAACAGCCTCGTTCGAACGAGTCTTCTAACGAGTTGGTAGAGGAATCTCGTTCGAACAGTCTCGTTCGAACGAGACTTCTAACGAGTTGACAGTTTGGTCCTTTTTGGACTGTTTTGACTTTTGGAGTTTCGTAAACTTGTTCGAGGATATAGATATCATTCCGTAGATGTAGTAATGATAGAATTGGGACATTTGGGTATTTATGAGAAGGAATTTACAAACGAGAGTGTATTACATGGACGGTTTGGGTTGAGACGTGAGGATGAATTATGGCGCGTATAATTACAAATCGGAATAGTATGAATTGTGATAATTATAAGTTAGTACGAGAATGCAATATGTACTACGATTAAAATACGGTATTACTAAGATGTGTGTTTACTTAGTATTGGTATATGGATTGTGTGTATGACATACCTACCATACTTGCTATCACGGGAGGTTGCGTTCGCTTAGGACCCTCTAATCCTTGTGTGCCTACGGGGGGGATATAGACTGGTACCTCGATGAACATAGGTCATAGAAAGACTTATTGGGAAATTAATAAGTCCGCTGACCGTGGGAGCGTAGGTATGTGCGTGACCCACGTGATGGTGACTGTGTTCGCCTCCACTCTTTGTGATTTGTGTTATCTGAACTATTCCTGAGAGATTCGGAATATGTGATCCTTATGTACGTGATGTACCGGGATGGATAGCAGAGTATGTGTGCACCGCAGCTTAGTTCTCGGGGTGCTTGTATTGTATATTTACGATGTGATTAATATACATTTAATTAATGAGAATCCTCATGTTAATGTTGTAAATATATTACGGTATTGTTTTCGAGAAATATAACGAGTTAACTGATAGTTATACATATTGCATATTGAGTATCTGAGTTTACGTTAAACCCTATTTAATTACGAGCGTTATTATGTTAATGGAACCAAGTATTATGGGTAGGACCTTTGGCAGTCTAGCTAGTTATGTCATCACTTAGCTAGTGGTTTATATCGTTGTAGATGGGTATTTGCGTTAGGAGTGCACAGTTAGACGAGAGGTGAGAATATAATGTGAGTGCACGTCCTAACATGTACTTTGCATTTAATGTTTTAAATGTTTTTAAAGCACTTGCAGGTTTTTAAAAATATAACCCCACATTCGGGCTCTGACCCGTTTGCTTTTCAAATCTTTTTCTTGTAAAACCATTTTAGGTGCCCCGCCACAGGGACACCAAGCATAGGATACTCATTCAGGTGACGAGCTGTAGCGGTTTGTGGAAGCTACAGGGACTTTGCTTATAGACGCTTCTATCTTTTGGATTCCAGAGTCACTGTCTATCAGTTGTAGGGCATGTTGCCCATTTCTATTTAGAGCATCTTTTACATTTCAGTTTTCAGACTTTAGCAAGTATTGTTTCAGTATTCATTTTACTTATTAGTATGGGATTGTAGTGAGGAGTTTTCCTCCAGACTTTATTTACTCTATTGTGATGGTTATTCGTTTTACTTCAGTATGGTGAATGGTGTTAATTATTTCTTCATTACACTTGTTGCATGTTAATCAGACTAAATAAAATTTGGCACTTACTTTTTAAATACTAGGTGGTTAGTAAAAATAAAATGTTTTCGACAGTGATGCTATTAACTGAGCCAACTTGGCATTTTGAATTAATTTAATAAAGGAGTAGCTACCCGGTATTTAATTAGTCGGGGTGTCACAGGTGGTATCAGAGCATCAGGTTCTAGAGTCCTTTAGGATCTGTACGGCTATTATGTTTCCGCTACATTTCTTTGATATAGAGCCCTATATTTTAGGACTGTTGTACTCTTTTTGTGTATGCTTCGTTCTTCAGCTATATTAAGTTTATAACCGTGAACTTATAAACTTTGTTCTTATTTCAGATGCCTCCACGACGTGCACGACGAGTTCCCAGGAATGCAATGCCCGAACCCCAGCCCGCTCCAGTTCAGGGTATGATGAACGCCGCTGAGGTTGCAACTATAGTAACCCAAGCGGTAAATGCCGCGATTGCCGTGATTCAGCAGGCACCACCTCAGGCGCCGGTTGTCGCGCCAGTACAAGTTAATGCATTCCCGTCTGCTTAGGAGCGTGTATGTGACGCTTTTCAGAAAGCGCATCCGCCAGAGTTTGCAGGTAGCTCAGATGTGGTAGTCTCGAGCCAATGGAGGAAAGACATACAGAGGCATTTGAGGATGCATGAGTGCACTGCTGTTCAGAAACAGGTGCTAGCTACTTTCAAGCTAGTAGGATCTGCACTACAGTGGTGGGAGTCTATTACCACCGCAGAGAAGAGGGATACTCTCACGATTCAGGAGTTCTGGGTGCGGTTCGACCGCAAGTACTTTCCGTCCGCAGTTCATACGGAGATGAGGAGGAAGTTGATGAGTCTGAGACAGGAAGGCAAGACAGTGGCCGAGTATGAGGCCGAGTTCACTAATCTGCTGAACATCGTTCCAGACGAGATACCAACAGAGAAGAAGAAGATTGAGAAGTTCACCGATGGGTTGAATTGGAGGATCCGTCAGCATATGCTAGGGAACCTATCGTTGGCCACTTATTCTGATGTGGTTAACGCTGCATTGTTACACTACCAGGACCACCGTTTTCATATGGCCGAGGGTAAAAGGTCGGGAGAGTCTAGCCATCAGGGCAGGACTGGAGGACATGGTGCCAGCGGGGCACAATCTGGTCAGGGGCAGAGACAGAATGAGCAGGGTACCCAGCAGGGGGATAATAAGAGGTTTCGGTCAGGGAACTACAGGCAGGGACAGGGAGGTTTCCGTCAGGGCCATCAGGGTCCAAACGGCCATCAGGGCCAACAGGGGCAGAATGGGCAGCAGTTTCACCAAGGCCAGCAGGGCCAAGGGAGGAACGGTAACGGCCACCAGGGCCGGGGACAGCAGGGGCAGAGGGGAGGGAACTTCCCAGGAAAGTGCTTTGTTTGTGGCAAGACTGGCCATAAGAAGCAGGATTGTCCTGATAGGGGCAGGGCCCCACAGCAGCAGCAGCAGGGTGCTCGCCAGGAGCAACAGAGGCCTATGTTTCCCGCCGCTCTTCCCGCACCGCCGCAGATGGCAGAATTGCCACCCATTCCAGCAGTCCCAGCTCAGCAGGGGCAGCTACAGTATGGACGTGTCTACAACGTTCACCAGGCTGCAGTTCCACAGGCACCGCCCGCGATCGAGGGTACGTTTCCTATCCATGGCACTATGGGTCGGGTGTTATTTGATACGGGTGCTACACATTGTTTTATAGCTACACACTTCGCGAAAGCTTTAGGATTGTTAGCTACGGCAGAGAGCACAGTGACGTGTGTCGACTCACCATTGGGGAGTGGGTCACTTATTTTCTTTATATGCCGGGGAGTGGGGGTAGAGATTGGTGGTTTGGTATTACCTGCGGACATGTTAGTATTAGACATGCACATTCACGATGTGATCATCGGTATAGATTGACTCGTAGCATATAGGGCCATGATTGATTGCTTCAGCGGGAGCATTATTTTTGCCATTCCGGGGCAAGAGATGTTTATAGTGGCGATGCCTCGCCCAGAGGGAGGATCGACCGCTCATCTGTATTACATAGAGGAGGATACCTCTAAGGAGGTTGTGATTCCTTTAGATTCGATCTCGGTTGTCAGGGAGTATTCGGATGTGTTTCAGGAGATACCAGGCTTACCACCCAGTCGAGAGATAGACTTCGTTATAGATTTGCTACCGGGTACGAGACCTATAGAACGCGCACCGTACCGTATGGCTCCAGCTGAGATGAGAGAGCTACGGGATCAGATAGAGCAGCTGTTAGGGAAGGGCTTTATTCGCAGGAGTACCTCACCTTGGGGCGCTCCAGTTTTGTTTGTGAAGAAGAGGGATGGTTCACTGAGATTGTGTGTGGACTACCGAGAGTTGAATAAGGTCACGATACGGAATAAGTATCCGTTGCCTCGAATCGATGACTTATTCGACCAGTTGAGAGGAGCTTCTTTCTTCTCGAAAATTGATTTGAGATCGGGATACCATCAGTTGCGTATCAGGGAGGAGGATGTCTCGAAGACCGCGTTCTTATCGAGATATGGTTCTTACGAGTTTCGGGTTATGCCTTTCGGCTTGACCAACGCTCCAGCAGTGTTTATGGACTTGATGAAGAGAGTGTTCAGGGATTTCCTAGACCAGTTTGTCATTGTCTTCATTGATGATATTCTGGTATACTCCCAGACAGAGGAGGAGCACGCCGAGCATTTGAGACAGGTTTTGCAGACACTTCGTCAGAACGAGTTGTATGCAAAATATGAGAAGTGCGGGTTTTGGCTGAAGGAAGTCCAGTTTTTGGGGCATATCATTTCCGACCGGGGAATATCTGTTGATCCGGGGAAGGTGTCAGCGGTGAGGGAGTGGGGACAGCCCACGACACCAACGGAGGTTCGTAGTTTCTTGGGTTTAGCAGGATACTACAGGAGGTTTATTCGGGGTTTCTCGGAGATAGCAGGTCCTTTGACACATTTGACTCGTAAGGGTGTGCCCTACATCTGGAGTGATGCCTGTCAGTTGGCATTCGATGAATTGAAGGACAAATTGACCTCAGCACCTGTGTTAGTATTGCCGACGGGAGTTGAGTATTTGGTTTACACCGATGCGTCTTTGCAAGGACTGGGAGGTGTATTACAGCAGAAGAGACAGGCCATAGCTTATGCTTCCCGTAAGCTTAAGCCTCATGAGAAGAATTACCCCACACATGATTTGGAGTTGGCAGCAGTGGTATTTGCCTTACGGATTTGGAGGCACTATCTTTTGGGGGAGAAGTTTTAGCTGTTCACGGACCACAAGTCACTACAATATCTGTTCACGCAGAAGGAATTGAATATGCGGCAGCGTACGTGGCTTGAATTTGTGAAGGACTACCAGTTCGACATCCAGTACCACCCGGATAAGGCTAACGTGGTAGCAGACGCGTTGAGCCGTAGGCCAGCAGATGAGGTGGCAGAGGTGTGGAAAGAAAAGTGGAAGGAATTGGGACACCAGGATGCAGTGGCCCGATCTTTCATGTCTGTGATGACCGTTACACCGCAGATTGTTACGAAGGTAGTACGGGCACAGGCCAATGACTCGTTCTGTCAGGAAGAGATAGTTCGATTACTAGCAGAGGGAGCCGAATCCTATACCGTTAGCTCAGACGGGGGATTACGCTTCAATGGGAGATTGGTAGTTCCGAAAGGGGAGGAATTGCGGCATGATGTGATGGCAGAATCACACGGCTCACGGTTCGCGGTACATCTCGGAGGGGATAAAATGTACCAAGACATGAGACGACAGTATTGGTAGGAGCGGTATGAAGAGAGATATCGCTGAGTTTGTCTCGAAATGCGCCACTTGTCAGTTTGTAAAAGTGGATCATCAGAGACCAGCAGGATTGTTACAGGCGTTGGAGGTCCCGGTGTGGATGTGGGAGAGCATATCCATGGACTTTATCACGGGATTGCCTACGTCGCAGAGGGGTCACGACTCCGTTTGGGTAATTGTGGACAGGTTGTCCAAGGTCGCTCACTTCTTACTCGTAAGGACTGACTACACTACGGGACAGTATGCCCAGCTCTTCATTTCAGAGATTGTGAGACTTCACGGTGTGCCCCTAAATATCGTGTCTGACAGAGACAAGATATTTGTTTCGCGGTTTTGGGAGAGTTTCCAGGAGGCAATGGGCACGGAATTGCGGTTGAGCACGGCTTATCATTCGCAGACCGATGAGCAGACAGAGCGCACCAATCAGATGTTGGAGGACATGCTACGCATGTGCATTATTGACTTCGGGGGTGGATGGGAGCAGTATCTTCCACTGATGGAGTTTGCTTACAACAACTCCTATCAGTTCACTATTGGCATGGCTCCGTTTGAGGCATTGTACGGTAGGCCTTGTCGTTCCCCAGCATGTTGGTTAGAGGTGGGGGACAACAAACTACTTGGGCCGGAAGTGATTCAGGATACTTTGGCAAGGATTGAGTTGATTCGGAGTCGCATTCGGGTAGCTCAAGACAGGTAGAAGAGTTATGCTGATGCGAAGAGGTTTTTCAGGGAGTTCCAAGTGGGGGACCAGGTTTTGCTCAGGGTATCTCCGATGAAGGGGATTATGCATTTCGGGAAGGGGAAGTTGGCACCGAGGTATGTGGGGCCATTTCCTATTATTGAGCGGATCGGACCGGTTGCGTATAGACTTGGACTACCGGAGCACTTGCATCGGATTCATGACGAGTTCCATATTTCCTCGCTGAGGAAATACCTTAGAGATAATTTGGCCCATTCTCACATTGCTGTGGAGGACATCGATCTCCAGCCGGATAGCTCTTACGAGGAGGGGCCAATTGCCATTTTGGACCGAAGCGAGAGGAAACTGCGGTCAAAGATAGTCCCGTTAGTGCGTGTTCAGTGGCGACATCACAATGTCGAGGAGTCCACATGGGAGCGCGAGGATGAGATACGCGAGCGTTATCCAGAGCTGTTTTTAGCAGGTACTTTCTAGTTTCGAATTTCGGGACGAAATTCAGTTATTAGTGGGGAAGTATGTAATACCCCGTACTTTTGGCTATATTTATTTTGGGGATTAATTAATTAAATGCGTATTAATTGGAAATTAATCCGGGTTATAAATACTAATGTGATGCGAATTGGTATTTGATTATGTGCATATATGATTATATATGTATTTGGTATTATAAAATTTGTCGTGAGATTTATATACGGCAATTTGGAAATTTTATTGAGACGCGTGGGACCGTCGCGTCACGGTATAAAATTTTGATAATAAAAGTGTATTTAAAATCTATAAACCGTATGGTCGTTTTGAGTGCGCCAACGCGTCCGGAAGGGTCGAGATAGTCAGAAAACACTACCCGGGGGTGTAGTTGGGGTCCCGGGGTATTTTTAGGCCATACCGGCAACTTAAAGGGTATTTTGGTAATTTTACATTTTTAGGAATTAAAAGTGACGAAAATTAGAGATGTAAATCTGATGTGGATTTAACCCATTAAGCCCATTAACCAAACCATATTAACCTAGAAAGCTACTTAGGTTATCATTTAGGTTTTCTAAGTTCCCAAATCAAAACCCTAGCCACCTTAAGCCACCATTGGAGAAGGAGCTTGGAGAAGGAGAGAAAGAGAGAAAATTCTGCAGAGATTCTTCACCAAATCAACACCAAATCCGGAAACAAACAAGGCAAGTGGTTTAATTATGTTTAACTTCAGCAAATGTTCTTTCCATGTTAGAAAATTGAAGATTTATAATTGTTATTGGAAGATAAATGAAAACCCATGATTAACTGGACTTAGGTTCTGAATATTGAGGATAAATTGCATGTAGAATAGTTTGGAGACGATTAATCTGATGTTAATACATGATTGGGTGAAAGAAAAAAGAATTAAATTCTGGGATTTGATGATGATATGTAGTTAGGGTTCATGTTCTTGAGATATTTGGAAAAAGTAGAAAGTTGTAAATTTAATTGATGTTAGGATGGATTGATCCCTTAAAAACATGTTAGGATGTGACTATATATGTTTAGTATTGATTATAGACCTTTAAACGATTGTTGGGACTTACTTTAGAAGATTTGAGGTGTTAAAATGGATGAAAAACGATTTGGGGAAAAATCTGGGCTGAAGTTGGTAGCTCGTTAGAAGCAATCCCCAGGTCGTTCGAACGAACTCGTTCGAACGAGCTTCTAACGAGTTGACCAGTCGTTGCTAACGAGTAGGGATTTCGTTCGATATCTCGTTCGAACGAGATATCGTTAGAAGGTACAGTTCGTTCAAACGAACTGGGACCTCATTCGAACAGCCTCGTTCGAACGAGTCTTCTAACGAGTTGGCAGAGGAATCTCGTTCGAACAGTCTCGTTCGAACGAGACTTCTAACGAGTTGACAGTTTGGTCCTTTTTGGACTGTTTTGACTTTTGGAGTTCCGTAAACTTGTTCGAGGATATAGATATCATTCCGTAGATGTAGTAATGATAGAATTGGGACATTTGGGTATTTATGAGAAGGAATTTACATACGAGAGTGTATTACATGGACGATATGGGTTGAGACGTGAGGATGAATTATGGCGCGTATAATTACAAACCGGAATAGTATGAATTGTGATAATTATAAGTTAGTACGAGAATGCAATATGTACTACGATTAAAATACGGTATTACTAAGATGTGTGTTTACTTAGTATTGGTATATGGATTGTGTGTATGACATACCTACCATACTTGCTATCACGGGAGGTTGCGTTCGCTTAGGACCCTCTAATCCTTGTGTGCCTACGGGGGGGATATAGACTGGTACCTCGATGAACATAGGTCATAGAAAGACTTATTGGGATATTAATAAGTCCGCTGACCGTGGGAGCGTAGGTATGTGCGTGACCCACGTGATGGTGACTGTGTTCGCCTCCACTCTTTGTGATTTGTGTTATCTGAACTATTCCTGAGAGATTCGAAATATGTGATCCTTATGTACGTGATGTACCGGGATGGATAGCAGAGTATGTGTGCACCGCAACTTAGTTCTCGGGGTGCTTGTATTGTATATTTACGATGTGATTAATATACATTTAATTAATGAGAATTCTCATGTTAATGTTGTAAATATATTACGGTATTGTTTTCGAGAAATATAACGAGTTAACTGATAGTTATATATATTGCATATTGAGTATCTGAGTTTACGTTAAACCCTATTTAATTACGAGCGTTATTATGTTAATGGAACCAAGTATTATGGGTAGGACCTTTGGCAGTCTAGCTAGTTATGTCATCACTTAGCTAGTGGTTTATATCGTTGTAGATGGGTATTTGCGTTAGGAGTGCACAGTTAGACGAGAGGTGAGAATATAATGTGAGTGCACGTCCTAACATGTACTTTGCATTTAATGTTTTAAATGTTTTTAAAGCACTTGCAGGTTTTTAAAAATATAACCCCACATTCGGGCTCTGACCCGTTTGATTTTCAAATCTTTTTCTTGTAAAACCATTTTAGGTGCCCATCCACAGGGACACCAAGCATAGGATACTCATTCAGGTGACGAGCTGTAGCGATTTGTGGAAGCTACAGGGACTTTGCTTATAGACGCTTCTATCTTTTGGATTCCAGAGTCACTATCTATCAGTTGTAGGGCATGTTGCCCATTTCTATTTAGAGCATCTTTTACATTTCAGTTTTCAGACTTTAGCAAGTATTGTTTCAGTATTCGTTTTACTTATCAGTATGGGATTGTAGTGAGGAGTTTTCCTCCAGACTTTATTTACTCTATTGTGATGGTTATTCGTTTTACTTCAGTATGGTGAATGGTGTTAATTATTTCTTGATTACACTTGTTGCATGTTAATCAGACTAAATAAAATTTGGCACTTACTTTTTAAATACTAGGTGGTTAGTAAAAATAAAATGTTTTCGACAGTGATGCTATTAACTGAGCCAACTTGGCATTTTGAATTAATTTAATAAAGGAGTAGCTACCCGGTATTTAATTAGTCGGGGTGTCACAGTTGACAACTTACATGATAACAACTGCTTAGTGGTTAGATGGGGTTTAGTTAGCTACAAAAGTGACCTAAGTAAAATCAAAACCTATATATGGGCAAAGGACATGACTAATTTTATAATGGAATGTGTTGCATCTATACATCAACACTCTGGAATAGTCAAAGGATTCTTGCGATCATTGATGGTATGGAATTATGTTCATTTGTAACGTTAATTGTTTGAAATATGAATTTTACTAATATGATTTCTGATTATCATTAGTAGTTATGTGAGGAAAACACTATTATAAAAGCGACATGTCCATCCGAACAACCTAGGTTTCTGAAGTGGTCTCTAGAACTTATTTAAAACAAATTCAAGAATAGTGAAGGCCAAATTAGCCTTATTCGACCGTAATAGGTCATACAATTTTATCTTCCATACATTACATTTTAACATATATATATAATTATTATTAAATCCTAGACCAATTTTTCAGTTTGAATTTAACATTGAAATGATTCAATGTGATTTCACAGTGTTGTTCCGTAGTTCCATTTTGTAATGTAATTTTGCATAACAACAAAAATAATGTAATATGAATTATGCAATTGAAGAAGAAGAAATTAAGGCATATTGAAGCTGAAGTTGAAGCTGAATCTAAGGTTGAACTTGGAGTCACAGTGAGAAATAACAACATAAAATCACAATGATTTTCGTAGTGTGATTTTGCATTAACAAATATCAATGAGATTTTGCACTGTGAATATTTTAGGTACCGTAATTTTAATTGGTTATGCATAATAATATTATTATCGGTAATTGATGCTTTGGGGGATATGTTGTTTAGAGTATCAGATACAATATGAAAAACCCCCCTGAGAGAAACACCATCATACCAATATGAGAAAAGGGGATGGGTTTTCTATGGATTTATTCATATCTTAGGCTACACACACACAAATTCAATGTTAATCAAATTTTATCTGGATTACCAATTAGGTGTGCATGTAATAAAGCCCAAATTAATTATGACAAACCATCAAAATACTCAAACTAAACATGCGAAGAAGTAAGAAAAAATTCCTTTCAGGAAAACCTAGTATTCAACACTGTAAAGAGTTTGACAGGTACAATTGACTTAAAAACTACTTAGCATAACTAAGTATAATGTGTAGAGGTCTTCAAATCTTATACAAAATATGGTAGGGTCTAGCATCGTCCATATAAAGCGACCTTCCCTCGGTATCCACTGATCAACCTTCTTCTTTAGTAGTAGAGCCTTGGCTCCAGAAATCAGCGGTAGAGTATAATCTATAAGGGTTTGATATAGATTTAGAAACTAAGGTTTCATAAACTTAACAATTCATAACGAGGGATGTATGATTTTGAAAATAAAAAGGTGTTTTGAAAAATAAAATATGAATACTTTGGGAACAAGTATTGAAAAATCGTTTTCACCAAAAATAATATGAAATTCTAAATAAAATAGGTATTTATCATAAAATTAAGAATTTTGAGGCGGCGAAGTCGTTTAAATGAAAATGCAAGGTCGTTCGAATGAGATTAGCTTCAAAACTCTAGCTCTTTCAAATGAGACAACTTTCTTGTTCGATCGTCCTTCTAATGAACTTCTAATGAGAAGCGCAATCCTTGGCAGAGGATTTTCATTTGAAGGTCGTTCGATGGCGATCAAACGACAATTTAATTTCGTTTTAATGAGTTCAAGCCTCGTTTGAACGATAGCGTAATCTCGTTCGAATAGTCTTATTACAACCTTCTAATGATATTGGGTCTAGCAAATCACAATATGTCATTTAATGGCGTTCGAATCACGTTTAAAAAAAAAATCATTCTGATGAGATCTCATCTGGTTCTAATGGGATTAAAAGAAATATCTTTAAAATTTGATTCATTAAAAGCCTCGATTTCAAAAATAGACATCCTAGAATATAATTTGACTGAGAAATAAAAACCACAAGTTATATACCTCCATAAAGTGTCGATGACAAATCCAACGGCTTGATATGCGAAAATAAAGCTCGGTTTGAAACTCTGGTTTCTAATGGGATACACCAAAATACAAAAATGCCTAAGCTATGAGCGATCATAAAATCTTGCTCTTACGAATCTCCCCTTTTGGGTATTACGATACAAAATAAAGCCGAAAACCAAATTACAATAAAACCCCTAAGACAATGTATCCTAATGTCCTCCTGAACCCAAGAAATAGAATGAAATTTAAAACTTTGTCTTCAACTGAAATTATTCGCTCATTGGCTAACTTTGTCTTCATCTTGTGTTTTCCATGAAATCATCATCAAAGTGGAAGAAACCTGCACACATTATATAAAGAAATACTCTGATGCGTATGAGTGTTAAAGCAAAATAAAACTCCCCCTCAATTTTCCTGTCCCCTGTTTGTCCGTAATAAACAAAGGAGTAGAAACTAAACAAGAATAATAAGAATTACATGAATAAGAAAAGATATAATCATAAATATAATTGATAAACCACATGTAATGATAATTAAAAGGCATAATGTGTTCTCCCCCTATCAAACAACTATTTCTGAACTTTTTTAAATTATTCAAGTATAAGTATAAAAAGTACATATAGGTACACAAATACATAACACCGTGGAATAATACTAAATTACCCAAATCGTGAAAATGGAATGTAATTATGTGAACATTTTCCATTGGAAAATCAACTTAAACATTCATGACATAGGTACACGAAGTCATGAGATAAATCTAAAGAAATAAATATATTATAACTATAGGTGTAAAATGCTGAACTTAAATGAAATTGACTCGACTTATGCAATATGCCATGAATTTAAATGATTCTCAAATCAATAAGGCCAAACTATTTAATTCTTTTCAAGATAGTCTGTTGTGTCCTCTAAAGTGACCTTAACCTCCCGAGAACGTTCGAGATCAATCTCGAGTTGGGATACAATGTCTTTATGTATTTCATGAGTATTCAATGAAGCTTGAAAATCTCTCGTAAGACTGGCAACCAAATCAGTCTTCTCCCTACCGATAACAATAAAGTTCTCACATAAAGAAACTTCCACCTTATCGAGTTAACTCACTGATGCCTCACTCTCTCTCAAAACATTCACTTCCTTTTATAAATCAAACACCCTAAGAGACTAATCTTTATTTACCTTTTTTCTTTTTTAAAGTCTCAGTGTAAAGATCAGGAAAGGCCTTCTGGACTCCACCTTCTCCCTCACTCAAATTTTCTTCCTCACTCTCGCTCTCTCCAGAATGATTTGAAACAACGTTGATGCTCTCACGTTTAGAAATGTCCTCATCGTAGTTGTACAAACTAGAAATACACACGTGACTTTTCAAGAACTCATAGTAGTTAAGTTCATGTGGTGATTCATTCCAAGAATCTACTGACTCGATGTCACTATCACTAAGAGTGACTTTGTGTACAACTTTCCCTTTGCACTCTCTTTAGCCTAGTGTCACTCATGGTCTTTGTGTCCCTTTCCCTTGCACTCGTAGCATCTCACCACAACTTTATCATAAACATTCATTCCCTCATTCCCATTTTTATTTTTCTTAAAAGACTTTTCTTTAGAAGAATTTTCGTTGTTAAATTTGAGAAATTTTTAATTTTATTTTGCAAAAAGGGCTAAATCATCAAGCTCAAAATCAAATTCAGACTCAGAATCACAAACGTTTTCTTTCTTATTTTTGTCTTGAGCTTTCAAAGCAATCCCTATTTCATTTATCTTAGCAGTATTGGAAAACATGTTGATCTCATAAGTTTGAAGATCTCCTACGAGTTCTTCTAACGTAAGCGAATCTAAAATACCCAATGAATTAAGCATATTAACCTTAGAAATAAAACGGGATGGAACTGATCTCAAAATCTTTTTACTAAACGCTCACCCAAATTAAATCTAGAGTTAACAAAATCCAATAATAGTGCATAAAATTCATCAAAAGATTCAGATTCTAGCATGCTAATAATCTCAAACTATGTGGTGAGGTTTTGAAGCTTAGAATTGTTCACAACATTATAACCCTCGTGAGTGAGCCGGAGAGTATCCCAATATTACTTAGACGTAGTGCACATCATATGCAGTGGAGCTCGTCAGGGGTGACGACTCTAAAAATGGAACTTAAACCGTGTGAGCTAAATTGACTCCATTTTAGTTCATCCTCCGTCCAATCAGCGATATGTTTAGAACCTATGAAATCGCCATTGGTCATAGTGTCCACCCTCTTTCACAAACACTCTTATCACTCGCTTTTACGGCAGACATCAATCGAGGTTTATAGTACGCATAATTAGACCTATCAAAAATCAAAAGCCTATTATACAAATTATCCATAAAATTCATTAAAGGATCATACAAAAACTTAGTGTAACAGGCTCTGATACCAATTTGAGAAAATTGATATCCAAAAAAATCCATAAATAAATCAGCATCACACGATGTTTCAGTGCAACATGGTCTGATTCCAATTTGAGAAAATGGGATGGGGTTTTGTATGGATTTATTCATACCTTAGGCTAGCATACAGAAATTCAATTTTAACTAAATTTTATCTTGATTACCAATTAGGTGTGCATGCAATAAAGTCCAAATTAATTATGACAAACCATGTGAACAAACATGTGAAGAAGTATGGAAAAATCCCTTTTGGACAAAATCTAGTAGTCATCGTTGTAAAGAGTTTGACAAGCATAATCAATTTACAGACTTGTTAGCACAACTAAGTATAACATGTAGAGGTCTTCAAATCTTATACAAAATACGATATAGTCAAGCACCATCCACATAAAGTTATCTTCCCTCGATATCTACCAATCAGCCTTCCTCCTCAGCAGTGGAACCTCGACTCCATAAGCTAGTAGTAGAGTTTAAATCTACAAGAGTTTGATGTAGATATAGAAAGTAGGGTTTCATAAACTCAAAAAATCATATAGAGGGATGTATTATTTGGAAAATAAAAGGGTGTTTTGAAGAAAAAAAGAATAAATACTTTTGGAACAGGTATTGGAAAATTGTTTTCGCCAAAAGTCATTTGAAATCCTGAACAACATAGGTATTGATAGAAAAAACACGAATTTCGAGGTGGCAAAGTCGCTCGAATAAAAATGCAAGGTTATTTGAGAGAGATTATCTTTTCTTTCTAATGAAACTCATGTTCGTTCAAATGATACAACTTTCTCTTTCGATCGTCCTTCTAACGAGAAGTGCAATCCTTGACAAAAGATTCTTGTTTGAAGGTCCTTCGATGGCGTTCAAATGAAAACTTAATTTCATTCTAACGAGCTCATTTCTCGTTCGAATGATAACCTATTCTCGTTCAAACAGACTTCTAATGATATTCTAACAACATTGGGTCTAATAAGTAGAGAAATGTCATTTATAGAAGGGTACCCACTTGATAGCCCCACATCACTTCCTAATAGGGCAAGGGAGCTCACAGACGAGCGGGTGTGAGAAATGGCGAGTGGGTCTATGACAAGTGACCCAATTCCAAAAAATGCCAAAATGAAGGATTTGGAGAGTGGGCCCACAACGAGTGGCCCAAGTCCAAAAATAAGCCATAACAAAACAGTTAGTGCGGGGGTCCACAATGAGTGGCCCTAAGTTTAGAAATAAACTAAAACAAAATGTAAGGCCAGTGGATTCATAATGAGTGACCCAAATATTAAGCCAAAAGATAAAAGGGTTGATGAGAGGATCCATGATGAGTGGCCCTAAGTCCAGAAAGAGGTCAAGATAGAAGGAATGGGCGAGTAGGTTCACAATAAGTTGCCCCATCCCAGAAAGAGGTCAAGATAACCAATTGGAAAGGTGTCTCACCCCTATATCACCAAAAAGGAACAAATACACACTGCCTATTATAATTTTCACTTGGCGAGGAGGTGTTCAAATGAGCAACCTCAAGAAAAAAAATGAGCAAGGAAACCCAAAAGTTTGAGGGGATGCTTACAAGTTTCACTTGATAAATAGTTACTAACATTATTATTTTCTTGCACAGGTAGCCTTAATTGAGCAAGGAGGGATTGAGAAGGCCAGTTGAGATCTCTTGGGAGTTTTGGTTTGGTGGCTAAGAGACAAGGTTTGTTAGGCATGGCCAAATCCCAACCACTTGACACTCTAAGATAGAGAGACTGTAAAATTTATGTCAAATCTAGTGGTGGATTCTCTAATTAAAGGAAACAATGTAAATAAAAGTATCGTACATAAAATCATATTTGGTACGTGGAATTTAAGAATACTAACTGACAAGTCTAAATAACTTAAGGATGCCTTAAAATGGAGGAAAATCAACATAATATGCGTACAAGAAACTAAATGGAAGGGTGAAAAGGCTAGAGAGATTGGAGAAGGTTATAATTATTTTTACTTGGGAGGGATAGATAATCGTACAAATGCGGTGGGTATTGTTGTTGATCACTATATGAAAGATAAATTCGTGGATGTTAAAAGATGGGGAGGTAGATTAATGAGTGTTAAGATCGTCTTAGATAAAAAAAATATTGAATATTATAAGTGTTTACACGCCACAAGGACCTTTAGATGAAAATGTAAAGAAATCATTTCGAGAATTATTGCATGAAGTATTACAATAAATTCCTATGCATGAAAACATATATTTAGATGTGACTTGAATGGACATGTAGGAGTAGAATGGGATGGAAATCCAAGAATACACGGAGGGTGTGGGTTTGGTAAGAGAAAACATTTAAAAGAGCAGAGAGTAAAACTCAAATAGACTATTTCTTACTGAGAAGAAGAGATGTGTACACATGCAAAGATTGTAAAGTTATACCAGGTGAAAGATTAACAAATTAACATTGCCTATTAATAATAGATTTAGCAATTAAAGGATTTAAGTACTAAAAAGAGAAAATAGGTTATCAAAATATAAAATGGAATGATTTAAAAGGATGCAAAGAGTTTGAATTTAGACAGAAGTTCCCGTCAAACATGAAGTGGAATTGGAAAGACAATGTTAACAACATTTTGTCAAGAACAAAGAATGATATCGAGAAAATAGGTAAGCACGTTTTAGTTGAGACTAAAGGAAAAAAGATTCATTAAAAAATAGACTTTGTGGTGGAATGAGGAAGTGAAAAATATAATACAAAAGAAATGAATAAGTTTTAAAGAGTGGCAAAAGGGTAAAAATCAAGAAGATTTAGAAAAGTATAAGAAGTTAAAAATTTAAGAAAAAAATATTATTAAAAATGCACAACAATACGCACTAGATAGCCCTTATAATAAATTAGGTATCAATGGAGGTTAAAAGGAAATATATAAATTGGCAAAGAATAGAGATAGATTGACAAGGGATATGGGCCTAGTTAAGTGTATTAAAGACCTAAATCAAAATATATTAATTAATGATAAAGAAATTCTAGATAGATGGGAAAGGTATTTTCAAGGATTATTGAATGAAGAATAGCCGAAAAAATATGTTGAGAATATTGAACCGAATATAGGAACGGTGTGTCCGATTACTGAAAAAGAAGTAGATATATTAATAAGGAAAATATGAAAGAATAAAGTAGTTAGCCTGAATAAAATACCCATAGAGATGTGGAGAACCCTTGGAAGTCTTGGGATAAAATGGTTCACAAGCTTATTTCATAAAATTTTAAGAGAAGGAAACATGCCAGATGAGTGGAGAAAAAACACCATATTACCTTTATAAAAAAATAAAGGCAATATACACACTACAGTAATTATAGATGAATCAAACTGATGAAATTATTGGAAAAGGCTATAGAACAAAGATTAAGAAATGAGTTAACTATTTCGGACAATCAATTTGGATTTATGCTAGGGCGTTCCACCATATAAGCTATTTAGTTATTAAGACAGTTAATGGAGAAATGTATAAGTAAGAATAAAAATTTATATATCGTCTTTATAGATTTAGAAAAGGCTTATGATAGAGTACCTAAAGATATAATTTGGTGGGCTTTAAGGAGGAAAAGAATCCATACGAGTTATATTAAAGTTATTGAAGATATGTATAGTAACACAAAGACTAGAGTATGGACTATATGTGTAGAAACTAATGAGTTTATGATTAAAGTTGGTTTACATCAAGCATCTGCATTAAGTTCTTATTTATTTACCGTAATTTTGGATGAGATTACTAAGGACATACAAGAATATATCCCATGGTGTATGTTATTTGCAGATGATATAGTTTTAGTAGACACTTCAAAAGAGGTCTTAGCGATGAGAGTATATAGTTGGTGAAAAGCCTTAGAGTCTAATGGACAAAAAATCAGTTACAAAAAACTAGTTATACTAGGGCTAGTCTGTACATCAAGTTACCATTTGAAAAGATATATATGAAATCACACGTTTTGCACTATTAGCCGACATATTTTATTTTTGACTTTGGTATGCACCAGGTGTCACGTGTCACAGGAGGCAGGCGGCTAAATGACAAACAGAGACAAAAGAAACATTATCGAGCTTGTTTCTAACAGTGCCTAGTTTTGGCGCCCAAACGGCACACTAGCCCTAGTATCTACCTATAAATAGGACCCTCGGGTAAGGTAAAAAAACACAGAAAATTGAAGTTAGTGACGTTACTATGTCATAATCACACTAGAAAAATTATTCAATCCATGCCCTCTCTTAATTGTCAAGGTGCTTGTCTATTCACTCCCGTTACACCCATCACTTTCAGGATCTCTTTCTCTCTCACAAACGCTATCATTGTTATTAAAGTTGTTACTCATTATTCTCTTTTCAGATAGCAAGTTACAGAGAGCTCCATTGTTACCATAAGTAGAACTTTTTCTTCTCCATATGCTCTTGAGACTTTGGAAACCTTGAAGGTAGCATCTGTGGAAGTGGGTCTTGCCTTACCCGTTCCAGCTCTTCATAGACCCTAGTATAACTACCCTCCTATATTTGGCGAATCTAGTGGGGAGGTATTATCATTGCCATGGATAAAGAAGGATACAATGTTTTAAAGAAGCTAATGTTTAAAGACACTCTAGTTGGAAATAGAGTTTGAAGCGACTAGACAACCCAGGAAGTGGTGGTGGTGATCGGAGTTAGAGAAACTGTTCCTCAGAGAGGGCAAGCCAATGCAACAACAACCATGCCTTTGGCGGGGATGAACCTGATGAGTATGGTTTTTGAGGATTAACAACGTTGATATGCAAAGTTTGAGCCAAACTTGAATGACGCTCGTAGTGGCACCTGTAGGAGGAACAACAACCCCAACAGTAATAGTGGAGGTGGCTCATCCACAAAGAATTATAACGGGGCAGGAAGCGACGCCCTTAAGCTCACCGGTGGTGAAGAAAGTTGGTGCAGAGGGGTCACCCTCCAAAGTTGGTACTATGGAGGAGGTGAAGAAGTTTCTTTCCTCTCAAAAGGAATCCTCTAAAATGTATGAGGAGCTACAGAATTCCTTCCCAGAAAGCATCAACGAGAAGTCGTATCCAGAGGGGTACGTTCCTCCTATGTTCATAAAATTTACTGAAAAGGGTGAAAACCATTGGAAGCACGTGAAAAGGTTTGTAGAGTACCTCGATATGCATGGAAATGATAAGGAGTTGAAGTTACGAGAGTTCTAAAAAACTCTCACTGGAAAAGCATACACATATACTCACACATGGCGCCGAATAACATTCCCACCTGGGAAGAGATGTATAGGCAATTTTTGAAAAAGTTCACGCTAAGACACCTTGCACATGAGGTACAAAATCCTGATGAGGAGCTAATGCGCTGCATGAAACATTTCTGAGAGAGGGCTTTGGATATCCATGAAGATTTAGTAGAGGAAAAATTATTACAAATCTGTATTGAGGGGTTGTTGAAGGAATAAAAAATCCATTTGGTCAATGAGACCAGAGATGACATGTTTAGATAGTTCACGTGGTCAGCTAACATCATCGCCATGATCATTACACCCAAGCCCCAAGGATGGAGGAACCAAGTGTCTATGACGGAAGACAGATTTCAAATCTATAGATGCCAAATAATGAACTATGTTGATGGGAATCCTAAGGGCAAGAAGGGAGGCCAAGGGTTCAAAAGCAATAGTCCAACAGGAAAAGGGCAGTTTGGGGATGACATGCCACCACTGCTACCCTGCAATGTGGCAGAGGCTATGGATTATTACAACACATTAAAGCACGAGGAGGTGGCCGACCACCCAATCTAATGGATAGATACCAATAATGACAGAAAAAATAGATGCCAAGTTTTGTGAGTTGCATCAAATAGTTTAGAATGCTACTAAAGACTATTTCTATTTTCGAAGAATAATTGGCGAGCAGTTGACCAATGTCACTTTACAAATCCCACCAGTAGATGTCAATAAGAACCCTCTTCCATCTCACCATTATCGCACATCAAATATGATGGTGGAATATGACGGGGAGGGAGCTTAGGATCCAGAAGGATGGTAGAGTAATGAGAAAGAGTGTGCAGAGTGGTTGGCTGACCTAGACAGAAAAGAACAAGAGGACGAGTGGGGCAAGCAAGTGAGCCCCCAGGAAGGAAGATCTGATATAGTCCTTTCTATAGAAGGGGAAGGATGTGGGGGGGGGGGGGGGTCTGAAGAAAAATATATATGCAAAGCACAAACATATGAAGTAGATCTAGACTCAGAATGTGTAACCATAGCGAGGAGCCCAAAGTTCAAATGGGTTTTCAATCATATTGGGGTGAAGCATGACACCCATACAGTCATTACAAAAAATATCCTAGATTCAGTATAGCAATGAGGGGACCCCTCTCAAAACTGGAGGGGCCCCATAGGAAGGTTGATTAAGAGGTATACTTCTAAAGTAGTGTTTTTCAGAGGTGAATAGGTAGATGGCTTACTTCCATGATCGTTCTTTTTACGTAACATCTTTAATGAATAGAATTAGTTTCCCAAGAGAACTCTTGGATAGAGGGGCATCCATTAACATAATGCCCATTAGTACATTGTATGATACATGGATTTCTTAAGAAAATACCATGTCAAAACCATTGGTGATTTCTTATTATGCTACTGTCGTGATGTAATCACTTGTGTATATAAATGTGGGATTAAAGTAGGTAAATTTTACATCCCACATCAAGTTCCATATCATAAATGCCAAAACCAACTACCAGCTTTTGATAGGGAGAGTATGGATGCACACACATGGGATAGTGCCGTCAACATTCCACCAATGTGCAAAAGCAAGCATTCATGGGGTAGAGATTGTGAACGAAGCCACGTAAAGGACATTCTAAGTGGAAGAAGCTCACTTGGCGGATGCATCATTATACATTGAGCTAGATGAATAAAGAATAATCTTGACTAGGGGGTTGGAGGAGACCGACGTGGCTAGAGAAAGTGCTCAGCCCAAAACGTTCGTGCATGAAAGACTAGGGCAGCGAGTGCCCCCTCCAGAGGAAAAAGTAAAAGGAAAGAGGAAGTTTGAAGTTGAGACAAGGCCTCCTGAAACTTGTAATAAAGTTGTGTTAACATATGGGAAAGTTATATACTATTTATAACGATCTGCGGGGGCGGCCTTTTGGGATAGAAGCGTGACCGCGCCTGCGAATGTTTTTGTGGTTGAGATTACCATATAATAAAGCCCATTGAGGAACCAAAAGCGGCTCTAGAATGTATAGAAGATGGGATACGAGAGCATCTTCAATAATTGGAAGAGATAAACTTGGGAGTAAAGGGGGATATGTTAAACACATCTTCATCTCCAAAGGTTTGAATTCCAAACAGAGGGAGGAGACTGTCAGCCTTCTCAAGGAGTTCACAAATGTGTTCGCATGGACATATACAGAGATGCCTAGGATATACCCAAAAGTGATCTCCCATAAGCTGAATGTTTTCCCAATGCCTTACCAATGAGACAAGCCACTCGAACCTACAATGCAGAGTTAGATTTGAAAATCAAGGCTGGGGTGGAGAAGATATTAGCATCAGGGTTCATCAAACCTATCCAGCATTCTATATAGATCTCGAGATCTATTCTCGTGGAAAAGAAAGATAAGAAGCAAATAAGAATATGTATGGATTACAGAGACTTAAATCGTGCTTGTCCAAAAGATGAATTCCCACTACCCAACATTAATAGTCTAATGGATGCCATTACAGGTCATGAAATGTATAGTTTCATAGATTGGTACGTGGACTACAATCAAATTAGAATAGATCTAACAGATGCTGAAAAAACCGCTTTTCGAACACCCCTATGAAATTTCCACTATACATTCATGCCATTCGAACTAAAGAATGCAAGCGCCACCTATCAACGCAAGATAATGGCCATATTTCATGGCTTGTTTCATGATATATTGGAATTTTATGTGGATGACTTGGTAGTGAAATCCAAGAAGGAAAGTAGGCGTGTATAGGATTTGAGGCGGGTGTTTGAGAGATGCCATAAATACAAAATGAAGATGAACCCCTCTAAATGTGCCTTTGGTTTGACAGCAAGAAAGTTTTTGGGGTTCATGGTGAATAGGAAAGGGGCGCACATCGATGAAGAAAAGTAGAAAGTTATTTTGATGATGCTACCTCCAAAAAATCGGAGACAACTCAAGAGCTTCTTAGGGAAGGTCTATCACCATAGAAGTTTTGGAGAAGGTCACGCACCCTTTTGCCCCACTAATTAAAGAGAAAGACAAGTGGATATAAGGGTAAGAGAAGAAGAAAGCCTTTGAGAAAATAAAAACAGTATTGTCCTCCCCCTCAATGATGATACCTCCAGATGCAGGTGCGTCATTGCTGCTCTTTTTTACCTCAACAAAAAGGTCCATAAGGGCTTTGCTTGCTCAAGAGAAATAAAGAATAGAGCAGCTGATATATTACTTGTCATAAGTAATCTCAAATACTGAGTCCTCATGTACCAATGTGAAGAGGAATTATCTTCTCTTAGTCTTTATTGCCCAGAAGCTGGGAAACTATCTGCTCACTTTTACTATCCATGTTGTCATAAAATGTGATCCTATAAAGTATTTCCTAGTGAAAACCATCCTTATGGGAAGAGATACAAGATGGTTATTGATAATATCGGAGTATGATCTGAAGTGTGTGGTCCCGAAGTCCATCAAGAGCCAATCAATAGCAGACTTGTTGGCTCACTTCCCTAGTAAGAACTTTGAGCCTCCTAGCAAAGAATTTTCGGGTGATAATTTTAAAGTTTGCTTAGCGGAGGAAATGGAAGATGGAATTTGATGGTTATTATTTCTAAGGATAGGGTAGGCTGGCATCATCCTCTCGAATGGAATAAAGAGGATTACCTTCTCCTTCAAGTAGACTTCAAATGTTACAATAATGAGGCCCTCATACTTGGTCTATTGGAGGCGATGAGAAGAGAAATTGGAGTGTTGTGTATACGATAGGACTCTAACTTGGTTATAAAATAAGTTAATGGGGAATTTTAGCTCAAGCATGACAACCTGGCCCCATATAGGTTGATCATTCAAAGATTACTCAGCTAGTTTCTGCAAGTGATGATAAAAAGACGTGTAAGGACGATAGGCATCCGAGTACATTGGCCACAATAGCTCAGAAATTAGAGATGGATGAGTAGGAGGTCACCATAATAGTGAGGTGAAGAACATTTCTGACAATGATGAATCATTATTTTCAAGTGAATAACCATAGAATTAGAGGCGTCCAATAATGAAGCAATTAGAAATAAGAGAAGGTGATATGAAGATGTCCTAGTTAGCAAATTATCACATACTCCAAGGGACACTCTATTTCAAAAAGCCGAAGAGGATTCCTATCATGGTGTGTAGAAGATGAAGAAGCTAGACAAAGGTTGAAAGCCATGCGTGAGAAGCGTTATGGGGATACTGATATTCCCCTTTATTGGCAGTTTTAGCGGGGGATGGGGGTACTATTGACCCACCATGAGAATGGAGGTTGATGTTTTGTAAAAAAGTTATTTAAAGTACCAAACCCAGTTCAACCAACCTGTTGAAGCTAATTTCGTGGAGAATTTTGAGGATTGGAGATAATCCAACATAGCCTACCTCAAAGATGGGGAGCTGCTAGCTGAGAGGGCAGATGAAATTTACTTGAAGAAAAGAGAAGCCCGCTCAACTTCCCCATATCACTTCCTAATAGGGCAAGGGTCTCATAAACAAGAAGGTGTGAGAACTGGCGAGTGGGTCCATAATGAGTGGGCCAATTCCAAAAGATGCTAAATTGAGGATTTGGTAAGTGGGTCCACAACGAGTGGCCCAAGTTTAGAAATAATCCATAACAAAATAGTTGATGAGGGGGTCCACAAAGAGTGGCCCCAAGTTCATAAATAAACTAGAACAAAATGTAGAGCGAGGCGATTTACAATGAGTGTCCCCAAGTTCAAGCCAAAAGACAAAAGGGTTGACGACAGGATCCACAACGAGTGGACCTAAATCCAAAAAGAGGTCAAGATAGAAGGAATGGGTGAACACGTGCACAATGAGTGTCCCATCCTAAAAAGAGGTCAGGATAACCAATTGGCGAGGGGGCTCACTCCAATTTTACCAAAAGGGAACAAATACACACTGCCTATTATAAGTTTCACTTAACGAGGGGGTGATCAAACCAACAACCTTAAGACAAAAAGAAGAAATGAGCAAGCAGACCCAAAAGTTTAAGGGGATGCTCATAAGTCTCACTTGATAAATAGTTACTAATATTATTATTTTCTTGCGCGGGTAGCCTTGATATTGCAAGCAGAGCTCGAGCATGCAAGTTGGGATATCTTGGGAGTTTTGGTTTGGTGGCTAAGAGATAAGGTTTGTTGGGCAATGCCAAAGCCCAACCACTTGAGACTTTAGGATACTACTAGGAGAGACCCTAGGGGTCACTCAAGCACTCACACATCCCACACTTAGAATAAATAAGTGAGTAGACAAAAGGCTCACAGAAGTATTTTCTAACTGACCATGGGTGAGTGGCCCTCGGGGCCACTCACAAGATTTTACAAAAGTTTGTACATCAAGTTACTATTTGAAAATTTATTTACCAAATCACATGGTTTGAAACTATTAGCCGAGATATTTTATTTTTGACTTTGATATGCACAAGGTGTCCCCTGTAAAAGGAGGAAAGCGACTAACAGACAAATAGAGACATAAGGTGCATTGTAGAGCTTGTCTTTAATAGTGCCTAGTTTTGACACCCTAATGCCACATTAGCCCTAGTATCTACCTATAAATAGAAACCTTGGGTAAGGTCAAGAAAATATAGAAAACTCAAGTTATCAACGTTACTCTGTCAAAACCACATTAGAAAAATATTCTCTCCATGCTCTCTCTTAAGTGTCAAGGTGATATCTTCACCCCTTTATAGCCATCACTTTCAGGATATCTCTCTCCCTCAGACATTATCATTATTATAAAAGTTATTACCGATTATTCTCTTTTCAGATAGAAAGTTCCAAAAATCTCCATTGTTACCAAAAGTAGAAGGTTTTCTTGTCGAGCTACTCGTGAGACTTTGACACCTTGAAGGCAACATCTATGGAAGCGGGTCACACCTCACCCGTTCCAATTCTTCATAGACCCTAGTGCAACCACCCTCCTACAAATAACCTATTCTTGTTCGAACAAGCTTCTAATGAACTTATAATGACATTGGGTCTGACCAACAGAGGAATGTTGTTTGATGGTGTTTGAAGCTCGCTCTAACAAAAAACCAATTTTGTTCTAACGAGATTGTATCTCCTTTTAACGAGATTGAAAAATAAAAAAAATTATCTTTAAAGTTTGATTCATCAAAAAACCCCGATTTGAAAAATAGACATCCCAGAATATAATTTAACTGAGATATTAAAAAACACAACTCATATACCTCCATAAAGTTTTGGTGGCAAATCCAACAGGTTGATATTCGAAAACGAAGCTCGTTCACTATCATGTATTTGAAAGATTGTCGAGGGAATGTGGATGTAGTGTTTGATTTGAAACTCCGGTTTGTAACAGGATACACCAAAATATAAATATGCCTAAGCTATGAGCGATCATAAAATCTTGCTTTTACACAATATGATGCAGAGGTAAATTACATATTGCATTCAATAGTTTGGGTAATAATATTCATTTTCACTATGTTATTAAAGTTATTGAATTTATATGTTTGTTTTACGTTCAAAGATAATAATTAATTTTATAATGACTGCTAGGATTATTACCAAATGAATCCAAAAGGTGGTATATATACGGTGAATAAGTTTTTTGATGGAAAATGCATAGATTTTTATTATGTCCCACGCCTAATTCACCATAAGGACGATTCCAAGAAACGGAATACACATCATTGGACATTAGATTTCTATCATATATGGGAGGGATCATGGTCTCTATTCAAATACCTTAATCCGAAAGGTAAATCCAAAAACATATACTTTATTGACGTAACTTAAGAATTATACATAATTCATCATTTGATAAATGATTTGATATTTTAATTTATGAAATCTTGTTAATCATACATTTATTCTGTCAGCAATTTTTTTTAGATTCATTTATACAATGATTTCCAGAAAGGAATTTATAAACAATTAATCGTTGATAAAAGATCTCAAGAAATTTTTTCTCTAAACATAATTGAAGCACATGAGTTCTATTGCTCAGTTAAAAATGCGACAACAAGCCCTCGGGAGGTGATGGCCAACGATTAAAAATGACTATATTTATTCGGACATTATCACAATGAGGTTTCAATGAGTAATTGCATTATTAGTTTTATTTGTTTTATAGTGTGGATTTCAGAGTTGTTGTTTTTTATGTAACGGCAAATTTAATTACATGAGGGGAACTTAAAGTTGAATAGGATACGGATGTTATGAATCAATTTATATATAAAATACGACATATGTTACTAATTGACATATTGAAACACGGACATAAGAATAATATTTAGCATAAAAAGTAAGATATTCAGTGAGATGAAAGAAAATATTTAATTTTTAAGTGATATAAGATAATTAATGCATTAATGTCTTTCTTTCCCTTTCTGGTATTAGTCATTGCTAGAGGGAATTAAATTTTTTACACATATGATTTAGAAATACATATTTCGAATTGAAAAATTATAAGTTTTCATTGCGATATAATCATTTCTCACTGTGAAATGATCACTTCTCATTGTGAGATATATTTTTCGCATCGTGAAATATTCATTTCGCAATGCAAAATGGTTACGTCGTAGTGACAAATAAGGTATTCTGCATTGAAAAATCATGATTTTGCACTATGAACTACTGATTTCACATTGAGAAATACAACATTTCTCAATAGAAAATAAGGATAATGCATTGCGAAATAGTCATTACTTCTCACTGCAAAATAAACATTATCTCTTCTTTTTAATATAGTTATAAAATGAAAGTGCATATTATCTTGAACCCTCTAGCGAGGAGTATATTCTTAACAATTTGCATGAGATAAACTATAAAATTGAAAATAAAATAAAGGAACTAAAAATAAAAACTAAAATATGATAATTACAAAACATATTTTCATATTACAATTAATAAAAGGCACTCCTCTTTAGGATTGTATCAATCTTGGAGTCAGTACATTCCAAATGCAGATACTCATCTTTTAAGAAACTCCTCCTAGAGTTTTTATCTATTTTACGAACAAACATAAACCTATTAGTACGAAAATATTACATAGAATTATGAGTGTTGACTGCAAAAGTACGGAAGGATTCCTTCTAAAAATATAAGTCATTTTAAAAAATCCTCGCCCTCAACATGTAAATTGGAAATTCCTTGCCACTTATTGAACTAGTCTGATAGATAAAATTGCAAAAGTATGACCCACATAAATATTTCCATCAGCACCCATATCCTTGAGTATCGACTGAACGAGCCCACCAGGTTCAACTTCCATAAATCTCCAAATAGCATAACTATATTTGATTCCATTTGTAGGATTAGCAAATCTAGAATGCCATCATGTCTAGCCCAAACCGAAACCCTATCAAAACTTCTAATGTGAATATATCTCATGTTAATTTTGTCCAGGGTACCATCATCCAAAAATAACTCCTTAATATTTTGAGTGTCAGGAGTATGTCCAGAATATAAAAAATTGACAACAATGAGGATATCTTGATGAGGACTTCATCATATACATCGAAAATGTAGGCCATTTTTTAAGATGATGATTTTGAATGTTACCAATAGTTTCCACATACTTATAGAAGAATATAAAAATTACACCCCTTGGAAAATTCAATGCTTGTGTGAAAAGTCATTATGAAAAATGCATATTTTAACGGCAGTATCAAAAAGTATATTTAGGCACTGACTACTACTAATAATTTCTTTGGGAATTGATAGTGCAAAATCGCCCTATAAATTGACACGTGTTAGTGTGAAATGATTATGCCCAATGTAAAAGGTTTCATTCTTAAAAGTATGTATAATGGTTACCTTTTTATGTAAAGGTATCAGTTATTTTTTAAATGAGAATTGCAGTTATGAGAATTCCTTATATTTGGTTTATATATACCGTAGATATGTCGGTCAATAAAGATCATTAGGAGTTCCGGTGAGCCGACTTTGGGTTCATCACTAGGAGATCAAAATTTTGGTTCTAGCACTAATGAAACATTCACAACCTAAATAGGGAGTGTACATCTGATGTGGCAAAAACCGAGTGTCGGTGTAGATACACCAATCATTGTTATCAACTTCCGACCGTAATGCAAAAAACCTAAACTATTAACTACACTCAAATGAAGTATAGAGACTAGTCTAGGTATCGAAAATCCACATGGAGTGTTTGACAGACCTTAATTGGTTTATTAATTCTAAAATAAAAGTGTAAAAGGTGACTATGGGGTAAATGGAAAAAGGGGGAAAAATAATAAAAATAAACAAGAACAATAAAACAAGGGTAAGGTCACATCCCCGCCATGGGTTGAACAATGCGTAAAAAATATTTTGAATCGAAAACATTTAACCAAGCATATTCCATTAATTATAAACATCAAACATGAAGAAAATTAATTCAACAATGAAAGATTAAACATTTAATCGAAGATTGTCACACATGGATTAATTTCACAATATTGCTATAAACACTAATATTGCGTGACAAACAAAGTTAAATGTCTAATATTCGAACTTTAATGCATGAGGTTTCAATTAAATTCGTTTTTACCCAAAACCTAGATTTCAAAGCTCGATACCCATTAATGGAGGAAATAGACCCCAACCCTTAAACTAGCTACAATACATAATTAAAGCAAGAAATAAAACTAATTAACTAAAGCAAATAATTAAATAACAAACAAAAAACTAAATACAAAGCAAGTAAATGAAGAACAAAGCAAGAAATAAAGGAAATAAAGCATGTATTAAGTAAGAAGATAATGAATAGTAACTATACTTACATAAATGGGTTGAAACCCTAGAGAGGGAAGCTCCCAAAGAGACAAACCTCAAAACTAAACAAAATGAAAGAGATCTTATTATTACAACAAAACCCCACTTATATAGTAAGTGGGAAAATAAATCAAGTATAATAGATTAAAATGGAAAAGGAGAATCCATATGGACGAACCCATATGATGGGATTAAGGCAAGGATGATGATGATTGTTGACGCCACTAAAATGGCATAGACCATTTCTAGTCATCAACAGTGATGATGTAAAGAAATAAAGGAAAAATAAATTAAATTGGAACAACCTCCCAAAAACTGTAGTGACCGATCGATCGCATTTTGCGATTTTGCCTATTACTAAGAACAGGGGTTTTGTAGGCCTTCAACCAGTCGACCTCAGCTTGGGGGCTGGTTAACCGGGGCCTTATTTTGAGTGGTCTTTGGTCCAACATGAAAGGAAAAAGGTGCTGAACGGAAATGGCCATAACTTATTTTTTCGTACTCGAAACGATGTGTTGTTTGTGGCCACACGAAGTTAACTCAATGAACTGTGTTGCATGGAATTCCACTGAGTCAGAGATGAAGTATGAAATGACTATATTGCCCTTGAAGTTGAGTCAGACAATGTAACTTCCTTGATATGCAACTAATCAACACTATAAGCATTCGTATACCTGTAAAAGCTCAATTATACCTCACAAAGCATATAAACATACACAATAGAGGTTGTCTGGTTAACGAGCACAAATATAGGTATAAGGAACACAAAAGTGCTAGAATACATAAAGATAATGAGCATAAATATGCAATATTCGTAACGTATCAACATCCTATCGAAACGGTTGTGATGCAATCCTGGTAGTTTATCTTAATCTACATGAATCTATCTGATGGTCCAAGAAATTTTTTGATAGTTCAACAGTGGATTATGATTGGTACATCCCAGGAATGTATTCAACATGTCCACCCATGAGATTTAAGTCTAAGGGATGTCTTGATTAGACTCGAAAAATCTTTCACCATTTGCAAGGGGTTAATAGATTCTTAATCTCAAGAATGATGAGAATTGGAAAGCTTACAAAAATGTCACTTTAATTGCTATGCATTCGATCTAATTTATATTGGGTCAAATGATCCCCGTATATTGGGTAATAGTTGTTTGAGTAGGTCTAAGATCATAATTCGTAGGAATCCATGTACAGGGGATACTGTGGATTGTGATGCTCCTTTAATAGACTTATATGTTTTACTTCCATAAAGTAAAATCCATCCGGGGGATTATTTTATAATCTCGGTGGAGTAGCAAATAAGTTATGTCTCAAAATCAAGGAATTGATTAGATGTTGGTTAAAATTGACCATGTGAGTATCACACACTTAACGTAGGAAGTCATACCATAATTAACTTTGTAAACCAGACCTCATTATATTCGAGTAAATTATGATATAATTAAATTGGAATATAATCGTGATTATTTAGTAGAGTTGATTCATGATTAAATAAGGAAAGGAAATAATTACACTAAATTGGAATTATGAATTTTTGAGTTGAATTTTTGAGTATTTATTTGGAGCTAATTTAATTATTTGTCTTGGGTCCATAGTGTAGTGCATATACCCAAGTAATCAAGCCCACACTCTCAATAAACCTAGTCTGGCCCAAGACCACTTTTTTACTTGTATGTCAAGGTGTGGTAAGGGTGTCTAATCATAATTATTGCTCAATAGGGTTCAAGAGGGGTCGGAGAAAACACTGCTCACGTTTTTAGTGAAGAGGTCTAGAGATAAACCACCATATCTCAAGTTTTAACAATCGTTTTCATCTAAAAAGGTGCCCACCTTCCTACTTGACTTTGGGAAGGATCATGTACTAAAAGATCCTAGCCTAGAAAAGGTTTAATAATTTTTTTTCAGATACCTTAGAGGGAAGCAAGGATTCACCATCATAAACTTTTGTCTCGTCATATGAATCACACCAAGATTTGTAAGGGTATGGATTGTTGAAACACTAGGTTTAATCTTAAGGCCTATTTCTTGTTATCTTTTCAACCCATATTTAATCAAATATTCATATGGTTGAATTTTTTATGCATTTTAAATGTCAATCCCAAGTTGTTTTTCCCAGCACAAAGAATATTATTATACTAAAAATAATATTTCTCGAATAAAGATTTCAATCGTATAAATACATATATTATAGAATACAAATAGGTTTCATAATGAATTTCATTAAATGAACTAACAACTTAGGTGACAAAATAAAGAGAATAGTTATGATGATTTAAACATTGGATTTGAAACCTGAAAGGTAAGAAATATCAAATGATTTGACGTTTGTGGTGAAAATGTCTCTACTAGTATACATATATACATATACATATACCGTCACACACACACACACACACTAACACAGTCGATATTCAATCTTTGTTACTTTTTTATTCTTTTAAAAATATTTAGACACAAACCCTAATACTCTTTAACTCCATCTCCCAACAATGGCTAACCTTATAAGACATTTGGAGAGCTATCTAGATTTTGAAGAAAACATGAGACAACAACTAGAAGACATTGAAGATGAACTCCAACAGTACAATCATGCATACTATGAGTTCTTCGTATATGTAGAGTAAGGTTGCATATGATTACCACCAATACAAGAACTAATAGAAGAGGTTGTTATTCCTCAAAATTTTGATGATTTATTGACTTTTTATTTCCTTCAAGTCACATCACAATATGAGTAATTGGTAAGAGTAAGAATACCTACACTCAACTGGTTGAGGACTATATTCCAACAAGGACAAACTCCCCTATTAACTTCATAACAGCACTTGAGGATTTTGGTGATGCTTGTCTTGACTACCCAGATAGTCAATTCTCTTCCTAAAATGTTTTTAAGTTTTACTAGTTGTTTTGTACATTTTTGTTCCTTTTTCATGAGTTAGCAAATTGTAAATCCACTTATTTGTGAACTATATAATATGGATAAATGTTGGTTTTGTATATATCGTAATATTTTATTTATAACTGGTGATTTTAAATATGTCACATCGTTAATTAACCTTTAATACAAATCTAATATAATATTATGTAAGTCCTCGCTAGGAGAATCCAATTTCACTCTTGTTTGACATAGTTCATTAGTAAATCGTTTGTTGTTACCTCTAACGAGGACTACTGAAATAACATATTTAATGACACACATGTAATCTAATTTTCTCATTGTGAAAAATAATATTTCGCAGTGCGAAATATAATATTTTTGCAACATGACATTTCAATATTTCATCATCACGGGATTCATACGCTTCATCCAATCCAGACTCAAAGTCATTCCTTTTGAGACTCATTTTAATATCTACCATACCCAAACAATCACAATATTTATATCAAATAATATTCTCCAAATAAATCGCATCATCTAGGATACAACATGAATTACCTGAAACTTCATAACTCATATAAAATGTTGTAGATCTAAACTTTTCCCATTTCATACGTTCTTTTTTAATAAATTCCTCATACGAACGTGCTGCACATATCACTACGGAAACAATCAATTTACCATGCTTAAAAAAATGTAATGAAATCCTTTTCCATCATTTACTTGTTAAACAAGACCGAAATCTCAAGATCTAGATAATAAGAACCCTAATATAAACGTAAGATTGGAAAAGAAGAATAGTTACGTAAATAAGATTGAAAAAGGAACAAAAGTTACGTAAATAAGATCTCGACTAAGATCTAGGAGATAATTTTACATACCATAAATGGCTTTGGACATGTGTCTTGTAATTATTTTCACATGAATTTTACTACTTATTATTAACCGATTACCATGCAATGGGTATTTTTGGAAACTTAAGTACTATAAGAACATGCAAGGGGCTTTAGACTAAACATGTTTTCAATCGGGGCCAATACTTGTACATGTTTGTCTACAAGGGAGAATCTAGTTAATCGTGTTAATAAATATTTAATACAATGTTAAGTATGTAAAGAAGATTCATTGTTACAAAAATAAAGATCATTCCAGAAATAGTAACCAATCTTTTTTTATTATAGTTCATAGTTTATAGGTAGTCAGTATGTTTTTATTTGTCACGGAATTTTACCTAAAGTCATGTCCCCAGCTTTTCTAGTCTAATTTGTTAGTTAGGCCCTATATAATAGCTTGAGTGGTAAAGTCTAGTTGGGACTGTACCATATTTTCATGATTTATTTGTTTCATATAAATAGTTAATAAAAGGAGGAGAAGAATATTAAGTTGGAATACTATGTGATACAAAGGTTGGGTTCTTTATTAACCCATATTTTCAATTTGTCACTTTGTAATCTTCAAAATTGAAAATACAAAAAAAGTTCATATGCCTATATATTTTAGTTTTGAAAAGTATTAATATTTTTATCGTCAAAATAGGAAGACTACATCTCTAGAAACTTTATTTATTTTTCATAAATTATAGCATAAATTCACATGTTTGTTCGACTTATAATTTGAGAAAGATAAAATCTAAAATATCAATGAAAGTGAAAAATATTAATCCACTCGCAGTATTAACTTTAATTAATATCATGAAACAAAATAGTTGAATCCTATATAAAAGGGTGATTTATTAGATTTGTACATACTACTAAGGTCGAAAGATTAAATTCTAACTCAAACCAAATATTTATTTCTCCTCTCTCTCTTTACACACACACACACACACACACACACACACACATATATATATATATATATATATATATATATATATATATATATATATATATATATATATATATAGAGAGAGAGAGAGAGAGAGAGAGAGAGAGAGAGAGAGAGATGATAAAATAAGGATGAGCTTAAGGACCACTCATGTGGACTAATTTTTTAAAATAGTAAAAAAAATATTTTTGATTGATTTTTTATGGAATTTAATCATTTCAATATACCCCAGAAAAAACCATCCCAATTGTTTTTTTTTGTTATTTTAAATAGTCAAAATATCAATTTTAAGCAGTCTAAAAGTGGCATATTTTGACCGATTTTTTAAAAAAGCCAAAAAATTTATTTTCAATTGATTTTTTTTATGGGGAACATTGAAATATTTAAAAACCTCACAAAAAATCAAATTAAAATAATGTTTTAATATTTTAAACATATTTGTTCGTATAGAGTGGTCCTTAAGTTTGTCCAAAGAGAGATACATGTTCAAATAAGGACCAACTTAAGAACCACTCCATGCGGACCAAATGTTTTCTAAATTCTAAAAGGATTTATTTTGAGTTGATTTTTTATGTGATATTTCAACATTTCAATGCACCTTAGAAAAGAAAATTGCCTGAAAATATTTTTTTCCTATTTTAAAAAAATTGTCAAAATATACCAGTTTTAAGCAGTCTAAAAATAGGTAGATTTTGACCGACTTTTTTTTAAAAGCAAATCAATTTATTTTGAGGTGATTTTTTTCCGAGATACATTGAAATGTTTAAATTCCACACATTAAGTATCAAATCAAAATAATTGTTATTATTATTTTGAAAAAAATTATTTGCATAGAGAGGTCCTTAAACTAGTCCTTACTTCCTTCCCCTCTCTCTCCTTATATATACGTATGTGTGTGTATGTGTGTATTTATTTAACTATGGTAGTTTCCTTCTAGCTAGAATCCAATACATACAATAAAGAAACATATTTGTAAATAGTTTATTCTAGAACAACAATTTATTTACACATAAAAACTAATAACTTAATTCCACCTACAATACATTACACAACTAAATGTTCAATACAAAAATGAAAAGAATAAAGTTAAAAGTAACAACTAAATAAATTTCAATATCTAAGATTTGAGTCAAAAACTGAAATTCTAAATACTTTAAGAAAGGTATTGTGTTGGTGGATGCTTCGATGGCTACTCAGAATCATATAAGGAACCAACCACAACATTGGATAGTGTTTTTAAAAAGATCACATGTTTATAGGGTTGTGGTCACTCTAGGCAAGCGATGGTGGACATAAATTCTTTTAAAGTGATTACGCATATTTTTTTTATTTGTATTTAGTGGAAGAAGAATCAAGTCACACTGAATTGCACATACTCCACAGATTGTCGTTGTTCAAGGACGGCAACAAGCCAATCCTAACAACACAGAGTGCTTATTGTACTTAACAATGTTGAAACATCGATGACCATGACCAGAGCTATGTCTATAGGATGGAAGCCTTTTTTGGCTTTATCTTCATTAAACTTTTTAATAAAGAAATATTCCATACACTCATACCGAAATCAAATAAAATCACTACTAAACTATACTACTGCGGTAAAATTATTGAGTTATAGAGATTTATTTTAAAATTCCATGTGGTTATAAATAAATATGAATATACACTTTGAGTATATAAAATTCTTGAAACCCTTCACATAGCTAGATAAAGAATGGTTGTACTACACATGAAAGAAAATGATTCTTTATAGAGAGAAATAATACACAAGTTGAATAAAAGATGATAGGTTTTGAGTCTTTAGAAAGTGATTTTATGTTTTTTATTCGGAGTGAAAGAGATTATAATTCAAAATAAAAGGG
Source organism: Sambucus nigra (assembly GCA_949130495.1). Classification (NCBI taxonomy): domain Eukaryota; kingdom Viridiplantae; phylum Streptophyta; class Magnoliopsida; order Dipsacales; family Adoxaceae; genus Sambucus; species Sambucus nigra. Next base: position 432,085,106 of record OX422211.1, on the reverse strand, counting down.
CGGCAAATTGAAATTTTGAATTTTTTAGAGAATCTCCCCATCCGTGTTTTATTAATCATGTTTGAGATAGCTTTTAGCTTTTGTAGCTGGCACCGCCATGTCGCTAGATTGAATGTGGTTATCTTATTGTTTGGGGATAAAACCAGGAAGAGACTTCATACATTGTCAACCTAGCTAAATAAAATGGAGCTTTAACAAAAATATGGATTAGAATATTCAAGATTGTATTGAATTTTATTGATTTCACAAGTATATTTCAAAGTACAAATATGAGGGAGTATTTATAGGTAAACAAAAGTTGGTGTGTCAACATGGTGAGTAAACATCTAGCATTTCTTTGTCATGCTTGTAGCTTTGTTGCGTCGCTCTTGAATATTTCTATTATCGTGCTTTTATTCTGCATGCTCGACACATCTTGATTATAGAATGACATATTTTTCTTCCGATTTCATATGCTTGACACCTAATGCTTTTAGCATGACATTATCATGCTTCTAAATCAGATGCTTGATACCTCATGCTTCTAACATGAAATCTTCGTCCTTCTGACTTGAGAAAATATTATGGATAACCACATATGTTTTATATATCCATATTTATCGCACTCCTCCTTGGATTACCAAAAATAGTGTGCATGATGAGTTATATACTATGTCATTAAAATATTTTTAGGAAAATTAATGAGAGAAAACCTAGGTGAAGGAAAAAGAGTATAGTGCGCATAATGTACAAAATAATGGACATTCCCCCTGATGAAAACTAGAACCAATTTAACAAGATTGATTAAATACTTGCCGCATGTTGATACCATACACCAACTTCTTCAACATTGACGTTGGTAATGATTTAGTGAATAAATCATCAAGGTTGTAATCTTAACGAATTTGCTGAATATCAATTTCAAGACCCTTTTGAAGCTCATGCGTGTATAAGAAATTTGGCGAAATGTGTTTGTTTGGTCGTCCTTGATATATCCTCCTTTAATTAGGGAAATATAAGCAGCATTGTCTTCGTGTACTATTATTGGAATATATAGGATTAAGGGCAATTTGCATGTACTTTTGATGTTATGGATTATTGATCTCAACCAGACACATTCATGGCTTGCTCATGGAGTGCAAGTATTTTTGAGAGGTTGGTTGATATAGCCATTAAAATCTACTTTGTAGATCACTAATAAATTGTAGCATTACCACACATAAATACTTACCCTATCTATGAACGAACTTCATTAGGATCCAAAAGGTCTCGAATATCAATATATCCTTTCATCTGAGGGGTTTTACATGATTCCCTTGAGTAAAATAAACCCATATTACTTGTTCCTCGAAGGTATCTCATAATGTGCTTGATGCTATTCCATTTTCTTTGAGTTGGTTCTAAATTAAAACTGGCTAATAAATTAACTAAAAATGCAATATCAGGTCTAGTATATTGTGCTAAATATAAAAGGGCACTAATAGTACTGAGATATGGTACTTTAAGACCAAGAATTATTTCACAATCTTCTTTCGGACGAAACGTATTCTTCTTAGTGTCAAGTGATCTAAAAATCATTGTAGAACTCAATGTATGACATTTATCCATATTAAAGTGCTTCGTTACTTTTTCAGTATAATTTGTTCGATGGATAAGTACTCCACTTGAGCTATATTCGATCTACATGACGAGATAATAATTTTTTCCCGAGATCTTTTATGTCGAATTTATTTAAATATTCAGAAAATTTTGTAAGATATTTCGGAATACCAATTAGATTTATATCATCGACATATACTACACTGATAAAAAATCTAGATTCAGTTTTCCTAATGAATACACAAGGACATATAAGATTGTTAATATACCCTTATTTCACCAAGTACTCACTAAAGCGGTTATACCACATTCTTCTCGATCATTTCAATCCATATAATGACTTTTTAAGCTTAATTGAGTACATACTACATGGTTTTACTTCTGGAAACTTAAATCCTTTAGGGACTTTCATATAGAAATTTTATATCTAAATTTCCATATAGATATGTTGTTACCACATCCATTAAATGCATGTTAGTCTTTCTGAGACTGACAAACCAATTAAATATCTAAATGTAATTGCCTACATTACTAGTGATTAGGTTTTTTCATAATAAATATCAGGTACTTGCAAGAAACCATGTGCAACAAGTCGTACTTTATACTGAACAACCCCATCTTTCTCATTACGTTTTATTGCAAACACCGATTTGTATCCTATACGCTTTACGTTTTTAGGTGTTTTGACTACATGTCTAAAGACTTATTATCTTGCAAGTGAATTTAATTATGCTGGAATCTCTTCTTTCCATTTTTCCAATCATATATATGCTGACATTCATCAAAATAATGAGGTTTAATATTATCATTATCTATGATTTCGGTAGCTACTGTAAAGGAAAATATATCTTCGATGATAATTTCTTTATGATTCCATAATTTTGTAGTGCGTGCATAAGTAATAGAAGTTTCTTTATTAGGTACCTTTACCTCTTCAGAGGATTTTAACTCTTTAGGGGTTTGTATCTCTTCAAGGACATATTTTTCTAGAGTTATTGTACAATTTCTTTTTATAATCTCTTTAGGAGTATTACTTTGTCATTTTTTCACTTCTTGCGAGAACCTAATCTTTTGAACCAAATAGATGCCCACATTTTAAGAGTGTATTAGCTGATTCATTTGCTTCTATACTCATAGGTTTTTCAACTGGAATATCAACTCGAGCATGTGCATTTGCAGCAACTATATATGATCTAGTTAATTTTGATGCATCCACAAATACAACAAGCAATTGATTTTCAATCTTCTGGATATGAGTAATCCTATACACTTTTGTTTCACACTTAGAAGTGAACAGATCAATATGAGACACATTTGGATTATTCCAAGTAAGTTCATAACATTTTATCTCGCCCCCTAATAGTGGGAAAGTTTTCTCATCAAAATGGCAATTCGCAGAGCGTGTAGTAAAAACACCACTCGTTAAAGGTTCAATATATCTAATGATAGTATGTGAATCAAAACCAACATAGTGGACCCATCATAGTGCACTGAGGAGGTGCAATAGGGACTTGAACAGTAAAACCAAAAGTCCATAAGTGGGAAATATTTAATTAAAAACCTAATACAAGTTGAAAAGGTGAATATTGATGATAGGCAATTGGTCGGAGATGAACCTATATTACAGCGTGCAAAATGGTATGTCCCGAGGAAGACACTGGTAATTTTTTTCTCATAAGCATAGGTGGAGAAATTATTTTATTACGCTTAATAATATATTCTTCTAAACCATTTAGAGTGTGGGCATGAACAACTGGGTGCTCAATGTCATTTCTATAGACATACAATAGTCATCAAAAGTATGGGATGTAAATCTACTTGTGCCATCAAGGTCAATTGACTTGATATGATAGTCTAGAAAGTGTGATTGTAATTTGATAACTTGAGTAAGGAAGCGTGTAATTACAACACTATAAGTTGAAATTAAAGAAACATGTGACCATATCACGAATGCATATATAAGGAAATAAATTATTTGAATGGTCCACATTGAGTGTAAATAGGGCAACAAATATTCCCTTGAATTTGTTCTCATAAAGTTGGAGACTCAATACTTATCTTCGATGGGGATGGTCTGAAAATTAATTTTCCCTGTGAACAAGAAGTATATGCTATATCGTTTGATAAAAGAATATTGTGGTTCTTTAATTGATGCCCATATGAGCTTTCAATAATTTTGTGCATCATAATGGATCTTGGATGACCAAGGCGATTATGCATGAGAATAAATTTATTATAATCACTAAACTTATGGTTCATATAAGATTATGTAACTCTTATATTTGTGTGATATAATAAAAAAGATAAAGCTGAAAGTTTTTCAAGTATTTTCTTATGCTTGACATAGTTGCAGTAATGCAAAGATACTTCATATTATGTTCATTTATGGTTTCAATGTGGTACATATTTTGGCGAATATCTTTACAACTGAGCAGATTCCTTCTAGATTTGATTGAATATAAAGCATTAGTAATATGCAATTTGGTACTACATGGTAATAATATGATAGTTGTCTATCAAATTTGCAGAACTTAATATTGTGTTAACATTAGCTTTAGATAATGTTAATTTTGAAAAGAATTTTTTTATCTCGAATGATTGCATGGGTTATTGCACTGTCTACAGGACATACATCTTCACCATCCATTCCTAAATTAAACAATACAACTTTGATAAAATGCTCAAATGTGCGCATATATATATATATATATATATATATATATATATATAGTGTAGTAGGTGAGTTCTTTGAATGATACTAATGTCAAGGGAGGCATAACCCCTTATCTAGATGGTGATCAGGGATTCAGAACACACATTAATGATAATAAATACAAATCCCAAATCGACACATTCACTGTGTAAAACCCACCCATATATTAAATATATTCTCACAAAATAAATGTTGTAATGAAACTATCAATAAAACGGAGATCCCACAGTTTACTTGATTGGAGGGAGTAGGAGCAAGCACCTTTTCTACAGTAAAGGCAAGGCAGTAACCTTAAAACAAAAATGGAGTAAATAAGGTTGGTCACACAATAAATGTTCTCATGATAAACTCTCTTGTCTGGGAGTGTTTTGGCATCATTTCTAGGCAAGAAACGTACGATCCTTAAATAGTATAACTTTGGAGGTAATTATAGGCGAGCAAGATTATTCGAGTGACATTCCTGTAACAAATGGGTTTGACCCCTCTTGATGTCAATAATCGTGTGCATTTAATGTAAAAGATATTACATTAAACGAGACATATATGATGTTTTGGCGGGAACACTGTTTAGACTCTTAGAGTTGCGAATGAATTAACTAGGATGTAATGTGCTAGCTATAGGTCTACCATCCTAGGAATATCTTCACTTGAGTGCTATTTTATCGAGTTCCTGAATGTCAGACATGCTGACATGAAAGAGTTGGTAAACAGTAACCTGTAAAGGATGTGCTATCACATCACATAGAAAGGTAGTTCATCGAATTGAAGGTTGCTCAGCTAATGACCGTTTGAGCAACTTGTGGTGTATGTAAACATTAGAGGTTAACCTTTTGGACAACTGTTTAGGATTGGGCCCCCTCGAGTGGGTTCCCAAAGATGGTATCTCTAGGTACTACTGAGTTATGTTGTGTATAAACCAAGGTTTTACCTAAGTACCCTAAAGGGGTTGGTCTCTTCCAACGTTGCCTTGCATCCAATCCTACAAACCAAATCCCTTCGAGATACCCAGAATGAGGTTGTTCGATATAGCCTGTAAGCTCTCCCATGCCCTACCAGGCAAGGTTCCTCGAGGGTATCGAGCAACCTCACAACCTTACAAAGTGAACTTTACATTTACAAAGAGAGCCGAATATAAGTACATCGAAGTTCCAATTACAATTTTTGTTTTCCAATTTTATCTCTTAGGCTTGAACTTTGTGAGGGGTCATTCGAGCAACTTCATCTTTGTACGAGCAACTATCTTCACAGGAGCTCCTTCTAGTAGCTTCAGCTTTTGGGCGAGCAACCATCCCTAATCTTTCTTTTGAAGTGTTAGTATTATTTTAATCAACTTTAAGCTTGGACCTCCCTCCACACACACACATATATATAACATAAGTAACAAGATAAAAAATTTACAGTACTACAAACCATAAGAATACTAATTTAAAAAGGATTAAAACAATTCTAATTATTGGAAACAAACCTGTGGTAGCAAATAAATTCACCCATAAGGGGGTGACAAACCATCACGATGCAAGTATAGAAATAAATGAGAAAGAGACAAAGATTTACGTGGTTTGACCATCGATGGCTTACGTCCATGGGGCTTTGAGAATGTGTTCACTATAATAATGAGAGAATTTACATGAGTGTTTCTCCAGCCTCTGAGCCCCCCTTTCACAATGATAGAGTCCCCTTTATATAGAGTTAGGGGTTAGAATTGGAAAAGTCCTATCCTTGTAGAGTTTGATTTAAATGAAATAGTGCTCCTCGGTCTTCTACTTTATCAGGGACTCTAGTCCTCCTTATCTTGTTGGAGCATATGCCGATCGCCATCTTGACCGGTGTGCTCTTCATGTGTCATGCTATTAATGTAGGTGTATTTCCCCCTACAGGTCGCAGTTCATCTAAGTTGATTTTGAGATGAGCTGGGAGCTGTTCTATAATCTCTTCAAATGTTTGTAGTTGTCGATGTGAACTAAACTGGCATTTTTTGAATTGTTATTAAACTCTTAGCTTTCTTTGGTTGATCTACTTGCATTTATAAATTCTTTGCTTTCATTGGGAGACCTTCAATCGATATGGTAACCAAACTCGAGCATGTCGAGCTGCCTACGTACCCTCATGGGATCGGGTCAATCATAGCTCATTATTCTATTTTATTATATGGTCCAATTGGTGAGGCTGACCATAGGCCTGTTAAGCATTCGTGCATCGAGGCTTTCTCGGGAGTACGCCTAGTCTAAGGTATGACCCTGTATTATGATTTTCTCATGGTCTAATTGGAGAGGCCGACCACACGCTTATGAAGAGATCTTATGTCGAGGCTTTCTCGGGAGTGCAGCTAGTCTAGGGTATCACCCTATTAGGATTTTCACATGGTCTAATTAGAGCGGTCGACCATAGGCCTATTAAGCACTCATGCAGCGAGGCTCGCTCGGGTGTGAACCTAGTCTAGGGTATCATCCTATATTAGGATTTTCACATCATCCAATTAGAGAGGCTGACCACAGGCCTATTAAGCACTCATGTACCGATGCTTGATTGGGTGTGCACACAGTCTAAGGTATCACCTTGTATTCGGATTTTCACATGGTCCATTTTGAGAGGCCGACCATAGGCCTATTAAGCACTCATGCACCGAGGCTCGCTCGGGAGTTCTCCTAGTTTAGGGTATCACCCTGTATTAGGATTTTCACATGGTCTAATTAGATAAGCCGACCATAGGCCTATGAAGAATGTGTGAGACGAGGCTTGCTGTCATTAGTTAAGACTTTTTAAACCCATCATCACTGGGAAACACACCTTGTGGGTTTTCAGCTTAATGTCTAATTTGCATTATTGCTTAACTAATTATGTAGTGAATTCATTAAGAAGTCAACATTGTTACGGAGCCCCCAGTCGTGGTTATGAAGAGAAGAAGGAATAATAATAATGCCCGACCATCCGTCGGTACTTTATTACGAGCAACGTTGACCATTTGTCAGGTGCTGAAATAAGATGATCCAATGATTATTGTGCCCGACCATTCAAAGGGGCTAAGATAAGAAGATAAGAAAAATGATGATGTCTGACCATCCATCGGGACTCTGTTGCGATATAGTGTTGATTATACCGAGCAACTAAAATGAGAGGATCAAATAATAACTATGCCTGAGCATCGGAACTGAATCGCAGTAGTAAATATAATGTTGACTAACAAATGAACACGCAATCACTAACCGAGGTTGAATAAAATAATAATGATAATGACCAACAGTCTATTGGGGATAAATTTTCATTATCACATAATATAAATTGCATCGACTATTCATCGAAGTCTAGTGAGAAGTCGAGAGAAATAATGAAATTGTCGACCATCCATTAGGGTGTTTCGAAGAAAATAAATAATTCTTGAGCATTCGTCGAGGAATTTTTTTAAAGGAACGAGTAGATATTACGATTGATCCTGCATTGTTAGAGAAAAATAGATTTCCAAATTATTCATTAGGGTTAAATCGAAATAATGAATGTAGTCTCGATCATTAATCGACTGTAACGACCACTTGTTGGGACTGAATATAAGAATTATCATGTCAACCATTTGTTGGGGATAAAATGAGACTTGTGTGGTAGATATCTTCAGGACTAAATATATCAAATTATTTTGCCAATCATTCGCCGAGATAAATCTTGAATGTGCCTGACCATCCATAGAACTAGATAATCAATGCTAAAGTTGAAAAATATCAACGCCCGAGCATCCATCGGTTATAAATGTAATGAATGATCCAATAATTTTTATGATAAAATCTCACTGAGATGACCGTGCCCAAGCATCCTCCAGGGCTGTGCTAAATACTTGTAAAAATATCACACCGACTATCCATCGGTTATAACAAATAGTCTCCTTTTTTCGAGATGAAATTATTGTAGCTTGATGACAATACTCATAATTAAGTGATTGAATAAATGACATGAGTACTTTAGAAGTGCACCCACCATTTATGTGAACAAAATAACTGTAATAAAGTTAAATAAAAAGTATATTTTTAGACCATTGTTGGATCTAATCTATGATAATAAAAATCACGAGCATATTTAATGGACAAATTAATATCATGGTGCATTAATGAAGACCATGGTATAATGAGACCCCTCTAATTTTTTCACAGGAAGAGCCGAATAATGCAAAATTTGTAAAATATATCCCACATGTAAGACACATGATTTTATTTAGAATTTTTGTAAAATTATTTGAACTCTAAGGAGATACTCAATTATAAGTTGGTTTTAAAAATTTTATTTTCCCATGGAACTGTATAAGTATAGAGGGCTGGTGTAAGAGACTAAAACTCTTATTAGCAAAGTTTTTATCTTAATAAAGTCAAAATTGGTAAAAAAAAACACAGCGTTCCATCCAAGTGTGTATGCGAGAAAGTGGTGTAAATCCCTTAATGCTGCTAATGTCCTCTTGACAACGACCAGTAAAATATTTGTTGCACAGTGGTCGCCGATCGCCATAGGTTGTCCGATGATGTTGCTGATATATCCAGGGTAGAACCTTCTGTAAAGTGGTTACTGACTAGCAAGATATTCCGGTGACCCTATTGCAGGGTCCTCGATTAATTTTCCCAACACATCACAGAAGTCCCTATTTACCATCATTGTAGCGGGTTTATATTGTTACCACTACACCAAAATGGGCAAATTGTCACCTTTCAGCCGGCCAGCCTTGTCAAGGTCATTGACCGTGACAAAAAAACACGCGTTTTATGTCACGGTCATTGACCTTGACACGACCGTGACAACGAATTGTCACGGTCAATGACCGTGACAATTCGTGTCACGGTCAATGACCTTGACACGACTGTGACAACTTTTCCAGCAAAATCACTTTCCCCCTTCTTTTTTCCCTCCCACCGTTCCCTCCCTCTCTCTCTCTCTCTCTCTCTCGACTCGACGCTGCTCTCTCTCTCTCTCTCTCTCTCTCTCAGGTCCAATTTCTCTCTCTCTCTCTTCCATTTATATATAGATTTGTTTGTATATTTATGTGTGTATGTGTATATATATATGTGTGTGTGTATGTGTGTGCGTGTGTGGGGGGTGGGGCGGGATGGGGCAGGGTGGGGGAGGGGTGGTGGAGGGGGGCAGGGGGTGGGGCGGGGTGGGGCAGGGTGGGGGAGGGGGCAGTGGAGGGGGCAGGGGGTGGGGTGGGGTGGGGTGCAGTGTGTGTGTGTGTGTGGTGGTGTGTTTTGGGGGAGGGGGGGAGGGGGTGGTGGAGGGGGGCAGGGGGTGGGATAGAGTGGTGTGTGTGTGTGTGTGTGTGGTGGTGTGTGGTGGGGGAGGGGGTGGTGGAGGGGGGCAGGGGGAGGGGGTGGGGTGGGGTGGGGTGTGTGTGTGTGTGTGTGTGGTGGTGTGTGTGGTGGTGTGTGGTGGGGGTGGGGCGGGATGGGGCAGTGTGGGGGAGGGGGTAGTGGAGGGGGGGAGGGGGTGGGGTGGGGTGGGCACACCTACGCACACACGCACACCTACGCCACACACACACGCACACCTACGCCACACACACGCACACCTACGCACCTAGGCTTGAATATTAGAATATTTGAATATTATTTACATTCAAAATAAATAATTGATAATAGTTGGATAATAATTGGATAATAATTGTTTTTATACCTATAAAACAACTTAGATAGTGTGTGTGTGTGTGTGTATGTGGTCAATACATGAATTTCTTTTTGTATTTGAATTATCCCATGAATTTATTTTTGTATTTGAATTATCCCATGAATTTATTTGTGTATTTGAATTAACCCATTATATGAAACATACTTGAAATTTAATATAGTGCGCATAGATACTAGCATTCTAGTTCTTATGCGTACGCATTCAATAACCCTTAGACCCGTTCGAGAGTCATTACCCCTGTAATGAGATCTCTCGAATTGTCCCGTTTGGACAGTTTGAGACTGTATAATTTTTGTATAATATTCTTATTGGCTTAAAGTTGTTACTTTTGGAGGAAGTTCTGCAGTCGTATCTTAATGTTCTCTGGGTACATACTAGATTGACAAGTGTGACTGTTATTTTAATTGACCAATTGAAATAACACTCACACCTGCCAATCTACGTCGTGTACTTGGAGAACTAAGGGGATATGCTGTCGAATTGTTTTCAAATCGTAACAATGTGCATGAGCTGTTAAGTATATTACAGAAAAATGCATTCTTGAATGGGATAGGACCACATACCCTTTAATAGGATAATTAAATGATGGGATAATTAAAAAAAACATACTATAAATCTAAGTTTTGTTTACCTTTAATAGGTGTTTAGTTGTGGTAGCTGTGATGGGATATCCGAAATACAAAGAGTGGATGGGTGAGACTAATAGAATGGGGGATGTGTTTCGCAGAGGTGCTAACGAATTTGTGAAATATGCAAAGAGATGTCGTAATGATGAAGAGTTTCCGTGTCCGTGTGCTAGGTGTAAGAATGGTAAGGTGTTTGAGTGGAAAACAGTTGAACTACATTTGTTAAGATCGGGTATGCAAGATAGTTATCGATTTTGGAGTTTTCACGGTGAATTGAAAGTTCCTTTTGTCCCTGACCAACCTTCACAACATCCTTCAACAAGTAGAATAGATGAAGAAGGGGACGACGTAGATCATAATATGTTAGAGGATTTAGTTGATGATGCGTACGGAGTTTATGAAGCTGAGGAGAATGAGGTTACTGATGATGTAGAAGATTCAAGTGCTCGTGAAGATAACACGATAAAACTTGACGATGACTACCAAAGTTTAAAATTTAAGGCGACCCAACCGTTATACTCTGGCTGTGAGAAAGATCAAACAACTTTACATGCCATGGTTGGTTTGCACAGTTTGAAGACGCAGTACGGTTTGTCTGGCAATAGCGTGACGGGAATTCTGAAATGGGTGAAGGGCTTATTACCCAAGGTGAATACACTTCCAAATAACTATCCTGTTATGAAGAACAGTTTGAAAGGTTTGGGAATGAAGTATAAATCGATTCATGCTTGTGTGTATGACTGCATACTATACCGAAAGGAGTATGAAAATCTCGATCGTTGTCCGGTATGCGATGAACCTAGATATGTCCAATCTACTAGTAAGGAAGGCACAAGCTCAAAAGTGCCTCAAAAAGTATTGAAATATTTTCCCGTTGGGCCTAGATTAAAGCGATTTTTCACAATACCATGGATTGCAGAGGCAATAACTTGGCATGCTAGGGCAGAAGTCGGGGGTAATATCATGCGTCATCCTATTGATTCTACTGCCTGGCGGAGGATGAATTATGAGTATCCCGATTTTGCTCGAGAACAACGCAACATTCGTTTGGCTATATCAACAGATGGTTTCAATCCATTTGGAAATCTAAGCACCAATCAGAGTGTATGGCCAGTGATCCTAGCCCCACTCAACCTCCCTCCTTCACAGTGTATGAGACCTGAATTTTCGATGATGGCATTATTGATACCTGGGCCAAAGGCACCAATTGAAGACATTGATATCTACCTGGCTCCTTTGGTAGAAGAATTAAATGAGTTGTGGGAAGATGGTGTGCAATCATTTGACTCTTTTAGAAAAGAAGAGTTTACGCTGAAAGCTATGTTGATGTGGGCAATAAATGATTTTCCAGCTTATGGGACATTATCCGGATGTGTAGTACATGGTTATTTGGGGTGTCCTATTTGTGGAGAGGAGACTGAATCTCTTCGTCTATCCTCCAGCTTAAAAAATGTATACCATTGCCACAGGAGGTTTTTACCTCCAGCTCATAGTTTCAGATTTGAGAAAGCTTCCAATTTTTTATTGGGCGAAGTTGAACATAGGCTACCGCCGAGACAACTTTCGGGTTCAGAAATTGAAAGTAAATCTTCTCAATGTGGCCCAAATATGCCAGGTAAGAATCCCAAATTTAAGAATGTCAAGCATAAGAAGACCCCAACTGGGAATGAAACTGAGATAAGAAAGGCATGGTCTCGGAGGTCAATTTTATTTGACTTGCCTTATTGGAAGAAAAACCCGGTGCGCCATCTATTGGATGTGATGCATGCAGAGAAGAACTTCGCTGAACATATTGTGGGTACTTGCCTTGGGGGGAGTCATTCGAAGGATGGAGAAAATGCACGAAAAGACCTTAAAACGTTAAAACTTAAACCACAACTATGGTTGAAAGAAGATAGTAGGGGAAGGACAATAATTCCCCCTGGTGCGTTTACTTTGACGAGTGAGGAAAGGAAGGTGCTTCTAGACACAATATATAATTTGAAGGGCCCATCTACTTTTTCGTCCAACTTGCAAAGGATTGTGAATTATGCTACTCATGATTTACATAAGTGTAAGTCCCACGATTGGCATGTGATCATGCAATTGGTTCCTCTATTGTTTAAGCATTGTTTCTCCAAGCACAAGGATTTGCGTAGGGCTATTATGCAAATTAGTATTACCTTCTCCCTCTTGTGTGAGAAGGTAGTGAATCGAGAACACATAGTGGCCGCAAAATTGGCTGTGAACGAAGCGATTTGTGTATTGGAGAAGTACTTTCCCCCAGCATTCTTTGACATAAGTGTTCACTTGTTGGTACACCTATGCGACGAGGCACTTCTTTGTGGTCCAGTTAGATATCGGTGGATGTATCCGTTTGAAAGATTGATGAAAGTTTTTAAAGATTACGTCAAGAATACGCGATACATTGCAGGATCAATTGCAGAGGAATACATCACCATGGAGTCATCAATATATACTCGGGAATATATGACTGACTCTACCAGCGTTGATGACACTGATGAATTCCTCGATGATGGTGGTAATGTGATGGGAAAACGAGTGAAATTAACGAGTTTGCAACATGAACAAGTAGCTCGTTATCTATTTGACACACATGAAGATGTCGAAGAATGGAAAAAGTAAGTTTCGAATATTATAATGTTTAACATTATTTTAGATTATTTTATACATGATTAATTTTGTAATATGCAGTAAATATGAAGCCTGTGAGAACAATAAAAGACGAAAAACAGTGGTACAATCAGACAGCGAATTTAGGCTATGGTTGACACAAGAGGTAATTACAATGAAAACAGTCGTTATATAACGTTACATTACACTCATATTTTACCACTAATATAATTAATTTATCTATATTCTCAGCTCCTAAAGATGGGTGATGCGACATCAAGGCTTGCTCGTCTAGCCACTGGACCCTTGTTCGTGGCACAAGAGTACAAAAAATATCGATTGAACGGTTACATTTTCGGCGCTAAAGTGTACGAGGAAAGTACAAATGTACAGAACTCGGGTATTTCATACAAGGCTCTTACTTTCTTTCGAGCAAGCGCAAAAGATAAAAACCTCGTTGAAGCTGAAATGACTTACTATGGTGTAATTCAAAATATATTTGAATTGGATTATATAAGCTTCAAAGAGGTTGTATTTTACTGTGAATGGGTAAGAGTTGAGGATAAAAATGCTTCTAAAGTTGATCCTGTCACCAATTTGATCATGGTTGACTTGTCCAAGTTGAAGAGCAACGACCACGTGAGCGATGAGCCGTTTGTTTGTGCATTTAAAAAGGTTAAGCAAGTGTTTTACTCGGAGTATATCAACAACGAGCCGTGGTCAATTGTCCAACACGCGCCAAGGCGTCTAAATAGTAGTGTGGATGACTTGGCTGCTCCTACCGAATATCAATCCATTTTTGATGATAACCCGAATTTGAAACAATTTTTCAATTTGTAATAATTATTTCAATTTGTACCGAAACATCCATTTTTAATGCTTTTACTTGATCTGCACTTTATCATTTTCACTCTTGTGTAGTGTGCGTGTGTGGAGAGGAGATTAATACATAAATATTCCAACTACATCTAAGTTTTGTTTATACTAATCCATGAATATACGCTTCTTACCTTTAATAGGTGATTAGTACATAGTTATTTGGGGTGTCCTATTTGTGGAGAGGAGACTGAATCTCTTCGTCTATCCGAACACTAAGAAATGCCATAATCCTATGGAGCGATGCTCTGCAAATTCCTCCCAACCGTTACGTAGCCAAACATCACCGGTTGAAGTTGTCAATTCCACTTTCCATACCCCACCACTTTCCATACCCCATTCAAAGGTGGAGTTGACAACTTCAACTGCTGATTTTTGGCTACACAACGGTTGGAAGGAATTTGCAACGCATACCTCCATAGGATTATGGTATTTCTTAGTGTTTAGATATGAAGAGAATTATAATTGACACGATTGCCCGGGGTACATTAGTTGGAAGGAGGTGCCATATGAGCTCAAGTTAGCTGTTTGAGTGACACTACAGGTAATGTATTTATATTTATATGTCAATTTCGATTTCGATTTCAATTACAATTTATATTTATCTATATTTGAGGGGCGGATACTAATTTTACTTTATTTCAATTCAGGGGACAGGGAGTGGCCCTAAGGGTAGGCCACATATGCTCTATACTTATGTGGCTACTCGGACGAGAAGGGAAGGATAAGGAGGTGTTCCCGAGCGTCGCGTTACAAAATCTCTTTTCCATGCAAATAGTTTGTAGATTTGAGATAAAATGATGGTGATGTTGTTTCTTTTTAAATAGTTTCTTATTTGAATATATATTTGCATTATCTTTAGTTTGTTCGGATATATGATGTGTGGAACAGGTACAACGTTGCTATAACAGGTACAAATATACTGCTGGGCAGTGGCAGTGGCCATACTGCCCAACAGTTTTTTTTTAATTCTGCCCAGAATTGTCACGGTCATTGACCGTGACAAGTCCCTGACAATTTTGTCACGGCCTTGTCACGGTCAATGACCGTGACAATTTTTTTACTAAGGGTCACGGCTTTGTCTCGATCATTGACCGTGACAAACGTGTCACGGTCATTGACCTTGACACGACCGTGACACAAAACGCGAGTTTTATGTCAAGGTCAATGACCGTGACAAAAAAAGTTGTCTCGCCTCGAAATGTCACGGTCATTGACCTTGACAAGGTGAATTTGTCAAGGTCAATGACCTTGACAAATGGTCAGATTTGGTGTAGTGTACTGATGTTTGAGACTAGTTATATAGTGGTCGCCCAGCTCCGACGACATTGCTGATGTCCTAACCTGGTGTATAATGTTCGTCATCCTTCGACGATGTTACCCTGGGGTCTTCACACCTTGCTACCAGCTATTAGTGAGAAAATTTGATGCCCGAGGTAAATTCATAGAACCTCTGTGCCCAAGGCAGGTAGATTTTGATTAGAGAATGAAAAATTCGATGAGTGAAAATCTGGTGATTGAAATTTTCTGTTGATTTTATACCGAGTTTTGATTACACAGGGGTATAATTCTGCCACCAAGGAGTTAAGATATGAGCCGGCTGCTTAGGTTAATGATAGTCCAAATTATAGGTTGGAGATACCCGCAGATCTTATATCGGAGATGACCGGATGAGATAACCACATGATCTTCGTGATTACACTCTCTTGGCACCAATTATGCGAATGGAGATGAAGATTGATGGAATGATTGTGTGTATGAAATCTGTATATCTTTGTGAAAACATATATGTTGAAAGAATATCTTTAGATGTGTTTGTAAAGATGTGGTCAACACCTCTAATGAGAGAGAATGGCTTTTTTTTCATTTATCCCGTGCCAAAGCTATTTTAAATATAGGAGTCGTCAGATGTAACCCAGTAAATAAACATGTTCATCTAGGAGTTTCTCAAGAGAGTCCAAATATTTAGGGAGTACTCACAAGCCTCCGATAGTGGATTTCATATGGAATAAACAATGAAAATTTCTTAGAATCAACACTGTTGTGCAAATTTACAGATGAAGAAGAGTTGAATACAAGATTTATAAATACAAATGCATTAAAATCATGTATTAATGAAACGATGTTTATATAAAAGATATATGATCGTTCATATGGACATAGAAAAAGAAACTTAGATCTCGATTATCGTGCGAGCAAACCATGATATCGCAACGTAAATCTTCGTCTTGTCAACATAAAAGAAAGACTTTCTATGTCATTTCCCACAGACGACGCCAATTTTGGTAGCAAAAAATTCACCTGTAGGGGGGTGCTAAACCATCATGATGAAAGTATAGAAATAAATGAGAAAGAGACAAAGATTTACGTGGTTCAACCATCAATGGCCTACGCCCATGGGGCTTCGACAATGTTTCACTATAATAATGAGAGAATTTACATGAGTGTTTCTCTAGCCTCTGAGCCCCCCTCACAATGGGGGGAGTCCCCTTTATATAGAGTTAGGGGTTACAATTGGATAAGTACTATCCTTGCAGAGTTTGATTTAAATGAAATAGTGTTCATCGGTCTCCTAATTAATCAAGGACTCTAGTCATCCTTATCTTGTTGGAGCATATGCTGGTCGCCATATTGACCGGTGTGCTCGCTATGTGTCATGCTATTAATTTAGGTGTATCCCCCCCCAAGATCCATCACATATTAGTTGATCAATTCTGTCGTCGGGATCCTCAAAGTAATATAACACTTCAATGCCAATAGTGTCAATGGGACCATCAGAGTAAAAAACATCATTGAATTTTTTTTCCACGTTTCCCTTTATATTTCACAAATGCCTGATATAATTCCACCAAATGTTTTGGTGTAAGACATGTTCTTAACCAATGACCTTTCATTCCTCATCGATAACAAATATATTATCGTGTCGTTTTTGCTCATCAACACATTCCTTTTCTTGCTTTGGTACAATACCATTCTACTTCTGGTGGTATGGTGTTTTTATGATAATTTATGGACAAAACTATGTTGCTTAAAACCTTCAGGGTTATAGTAGATTTTTCATCCATGACCATAACCTCGACCGCAACCACCTTTGGGGCTAGGTCCTCACCCACATCCACAATCGCCAAAAAAATTAGTATGTGCTTCAGTAATTGGTGCAGACGGTCGAACTTCTTGATTTCTCATAAAAATTTTATTATGTTGTTCAACAAGAAGATCATATATCAATGTCGAGTACTTTTGGTAATGACACCGTCGATATTATTCTTATAGAATAATATTATCGCTATGAAATGTTGCATATGTTTTCTCTAGCATATCCTCTTCATTTACAGGATTCCCACAATTTCATCAGTGAGTTAATACTAAATAATGTTGAGTGATACATAGACACAACTTTGAAATCTTGAAACTGTAAGTGTGACCATTAATAATGAGATTTTAGGAGGATGATAATCCTCTGTGATATGACTAAAGTGTAACCTTGTCTAGGACGAGGGTCATTTGCATCTACAATCGAGTTCTAAAGGACCCTAACGGGGTCATACCATGACTCGTCCAGGATAGGGGGGCCTCGTCATCCATAACCTTGGTCATTCGATAAGTCAAGACCATAGGGGAGCCTTTCATCGGCAGGGACACCTCTCATCCTCTACTTCAGTCGATGCCAAGAAATAACCTGTATATCACGCCTCGACCATATGTCTTCGATTGAGACCACACTTATCACTTGTCAGTATATAGTTCTGCTCTACACCAGCAACCTCGTACTCGGCTAGCCCGGGAGCTATACGAATGACACTTATAGTATGAGCAACATAAGGTTCCAGGATAGCATGTCCCACATGGACAAGTCTGTTACAACCAGATTATCCCCTCACATGAGGGAATATTATGTCATAATTAGTTATATGTCTGAAGGACATGTATCGACTAGCTATTAGGAGACTCTTCATACACATGCTGATTATATGATTGGGGGTACATTACACCCCCATGGTACTATGAATACACTTCATCTTCTACATTATAAAGGGAGATATATTAGTAACCCTGCTGAAACTCTGTCAAACTGACTGTAGGAGAGAGAAATATTGAGTGCATGTATTTTTAGGCCATTAGAGCCTGCATTAGTGGATTTCACACACTCGCACAGTGGATGCAGGCCTTCAATAGGCTGAACCACTTAATTATGTTGTTTTTCCTCTTTGCCTCATCTCTTCTTACTGTTATATTACTTATTTTCTTCCATTGTTGTATCTGTGCGAGCTCATTATCACTTACCAATTCTGGTATCATCAGTCTGGCACCGTTTGTGGGAATGAGGATTTTGTCTCTTCCCTTATCTAGATTATACTCATCGGAGTCTCTGGTGGTGAACTAGCCCCCCCCCCCTTTGTGGATCTGTTTCACTATTAAAAGAGCTCTAGCTGAGCCTCTAAGCTTCTACTCTTTAGTTTACAGCTCATTCATCAGATTTGAAACATGGCATCAGAATTTCCACCTCCATCCGGTGGACCTAGCCCTCCTCAATCAGAGATGGTGGAGGTGGCGACGACATTGAAATCATTGGTGGCTAGATAGTAGGCGATGCAGGAGAAACTGGTCGCCTTCAACCAAAATGTATTGGTCAAACCCACGGGGATAACACCGGAGATGATTACTCCGACAGCCATGGAGTAACATCTAGACGTCAGGGGACCACTCCAGGCACCGCACAAGAAGTTGCCACCTCGTCAACGATGGAGAAATATTATTGACTCTAGGCGTCTATGCCTGGGGAGGCAAGGTCAACACTGCCCAGAGGATCGGTATGACGACTATGAGGCTGAAGATGCTCAGGCTGAATACTGGGACCTATATGAAATATTAGGAAACACTATACGCCCCATTCAAGTTAGCCAAGGACACAGTAGGAGGCCTTTTCAGGATAATCAACCAAGGGGCTCAGCCTTCGATCGACTTAGTAGAGGGTCGGCCTTTGAAAGGCTCGGCCCATTGGGTGTTCTCAGAGATCGGCTATCAGGGTCAAGGAGTATTGCTGGCTCCAGAAGAGAAGGAGTAGGGTTTCGACCCCGTGCGATAGAGACGAGGGGATGGTAGAAGTGAATAGCCAATAAAGGTCTGTGGTACGGGAACATTTGGTTCGACCGACCCAGGTGGCAGGATATACTATCATCCAGGCCGATGTTATAGCGATGGCCGAGAGGCCCTAAAATGACTCGATCCAGAGGTTAGAAGACAAGATTGGATACATTCTCAAAAGACGATATCCCTTACAAAGAGGATATTCATAAGGCTCTCCTTTCGTGGCCAAGATCATCAATTTTCCAACCCTGACCAAGTTCAAGCCACCAATGTCACTCACGAGTATGATGGGATCACTAATCCAGTTCACCATATAGAGATGTACCAGTTAGTTGCAGACATTTACTCAGTCTCAGATGAGATGAGGTGTCGTGACTTTTCAAGAACTTTGACCGGAGCATCCCATGTATGGTTCACCTTACTCCCAATGAGTTTAATAGAGAATTTTAGGCAGCTCGTAGAGAGATTTATATAGAACTTTTTCTTTTGGGGTGAGAACCTTAAAGAAGACAACTCAACTGCTGTACATAAAGCAGGGGAAGAATGAGAGTCTGAGGGAGTATATTGCAAGGTTCAATAAGGAAAAGCTAGAGGTCAAAGATTATGAGGAAAGCATTGCAATAATAACTTTGATAGTAGGTCTGCAGAAGGGAAAACTACTCTAGAAGCTTGCTAAACACCCACCGAAGTCCATGGTCAAGCTATTGGCGATGGAGAGTAAGGTCATGAATGACGAAGAGGCTATGGAAGGAAAGTATGAGGATGAGAAAGGTACTAGCAGTGGGGAAAAGTTCCAGAAGAGGAACAAATACGAAAAGAAGAGATCAGCGGACCCTAATTTTATTGACTACATAACTCTCACAGTCAGTTGCCAACACATCTTAAACTAGATCAAGAATGATTATTCCTTGAGGTGGCTCGAAAAATCAAAAGATCATCCTCATAAGAGGAATAAAAACCTATGGTGTGAATTTCACCAGGACCATGGTCACCCGACCGACAATTTTTTTGCTCTAAAGGATGAAATCTATAAGATGTTGAAGGCTTCGAAGCTCAAAAAGTATATAGACAATCGCAATTCAAAGGGTGGCCAAGACGACACCTAGAAGAAGAAGAAAAATGAAAAGTGTAAGCCAGATGCTCCAGCCGACCGAGATGACGATGAGTCAGACGATTATGATGAGGATGACCCTGACCTGCCTCCCAAGTTTGCTGATCCAAAGGTTCTGCTCCATATGATCTCGTGTGAGGTCAAGATGATCTGCGGGGGGCTTGTTGGAGTAGGAAAGGAAGTCAATGGTAGAAAAGCACATGTAGTAAATGCAAAATCTCTCCCACCAAATCCTAAGACTGTCAACTCAGCTGCAATTTAGCCTATTAAAGTTAAGATAGCCAAGGTGAATATGGATACTTTGGTAGTTAGCTTTTCAAGGGAATTTTAGCTCCACATGATGACCCTTTGGTCATCACTAATCTTATGCATGGCTATGAGGTTCCAAGGATTCTGGAAGACGTAGGCAGCTCAGTTGATGTTATATTTTGGGATTGTTACAAAGATCTAGATCTTAGTAAAAAGAGGCTAATTCCTTATCACCAGCCACTCAATGGATTTAGTGGTGAGAAAGTACTGCCCCTGGTCATATATGAAATGGAAGTGAGAATGGGAAATAATTAGTCGAAATGTCTTACAAGGAATATTAGCTTCTTCATCATGGATGAAAATGTCTAATCGACCTACAATATAATTCTCGGAAGGGTAGCCCTCAAGTAATTTGAGGCTATGCCCTCAACAGTCTACCAGATGATTAAATTACTGACCCCATATTGGGTAGGGGACTTTAACTCAGTCGAGGAGAGAGAAGCATAAAAAATGGCCCCTACGACCTACAATATTGATACTTTAGACCCTAGAGATGGAAAAAAGTTGAATAAGGGTTAGGCCATTGAGGAAGTGGAATTCGTCGTCCTCAATGAGGACGAGCAGAAAAAAAACCATCCAAATTGGCAAAGCACTAAGTAAGGAGGTCAAAGAGGAGATGGTTAAGATGTTAAGGAAGAGGCAGAGCAACTTTGTTTGGAGGCACGAAGACATGCCCAGAATTGATCCAAAAGTTCTCTTCCATAAGCTTAATGTGGCCGAGGATGCAAAGTCGATACGACAGAGGAGAAGAGTCCATTCACGAGAAAAGCATGATGTCATCCGAGAAGAGGTGAAAAATTTAGAGAAGTCAGACTTCATCCGGAGGTCATTTACCCAGAGTGGTTGGCCAATGTTGTCAACGTCCCCAAAGCCAATGGAAAAAGGAGGATGTTTGTTGATTTTACAGATCTGATTAAAGCCTGCCCTAAAGATAGCTTCCCATTACTGAGGATTGATTAGATGGTATATCCCACCACTAGCCATTAGTTAATGAGCTTCATGGATGCCTACTCAGGCTACAATCAAATATTCATGGATCCGGATGATGCAGAGAAGACAACTTTCATAACGGACAGGGGGACCTATTACTATAAGGTCATACCCTTTAGATTTGATAAATGCCGGGGCAACATATCAAAGGGTGGTCAACAAAATGTTTGAGGACCAGATTGGGAAGACAATGGAAGTGTATGTCGATGACATGTTGACGAAGTGCCTCAAGGCTGACACTCATGTGGCAGACCGTGAGCATACTTTTGACATGATGGATGAGTATAAGATGGAGCTCAACCCCACCAAGTGTGTCTTCGGCATCGGAGCAGGCAAGTTCTTAGGCTTCATTTTGAATCAAAGGGGGATCGAGGCCAACCCCAAAAGGATCAGAGATTTGATGGAGATGAAGACTCCCACAAAAATACAGTATGTGAAGAGACTAAATGGATGAGTGGTTGGATTAAATAGGTTTATGTATAGAGCTACTGATAAATGCCTTCCTTTATTTAAAGTGTTAAGAAAATATTTTTAATGGAACGATGAGTGTCATAAGGCCTTCCAAGATTTGAAGTCCTATCTCGACTCTCCACTCTTATTGTCTAGACCAGTACAAGGAGAGAAGTTGTGTAGTTATCTAGATATTTTGAAGTCACCCATTAGTGTCGCTATTGTCAGGGAAGAGGATGGAATTCAGAAACCATTGTACTTTAACTGCAAGGCCCTCTAAGGGGCTTAGCAAAGATACCCTAAAATGGAGAAGTTAGCATATGATTTGATCCATGACTCAAGGAAGATGAAGCCCTATTTCCAGACACATACAATGATGGTCCTCACTGACTCTCCTCTCAGATAGGCCATTCACAATCCAGTGAAGTCAGGAAGGCTAATGGCTTAGGCAATTGAGTTGGGGGAATTCGACATCATCTACTAACTAAGAACGATCATTAAGGGGAAGGCCCTAGCAAAATTTGTAGCCAATTTCACCTAGGACGAGGCTGATATTGAAGATATTCAAGCTATAGCTTGTGAACAAAAAAGATGGATGTATCCTCCCCCGGTCGATATCGAGATAAGTCCAGCAAGAAATAATGTGTCTGAGAATGAGGAGGAGCAATACCTCTTCAAAAATGGAACCATGGAAAAAGGTAGTTTTTTTCTCAAAATTGAACTGTGTGGAACCTATTTGTTGGTGGGTCTTCATGATAAAATGGAAGTGGGGAAGGATTAACATTGTCGATACCAAACGGGACCGATATTGAGCATGCATTGAAGTTCAACTTCAAAGCCTCCAATAATGAATCAGAGTATGAGGCCCTCCTAGCAGGCATCTCCCTTGATCGAGCACTAAATATTGGCCAACTCCTTGCCTATAGTGATTCCAGGTTAGTTGTCAACCAAATTTTGGGGGTATATGAGTCCAAGGATGGCAGAATGGCCAAGGACCTAGTAAGAGTGAAGATAACTTTGAAGCATTTTAGCGAAGTAAAGCTGAAGAAAATACCCCAGCTAGACAATGGTCGAGTCGATAGTTTGGCAAGGTTAACCTCAGCCACTAAAATTGAAATTAAAAGAACGGTCCCAGTAGAGATTCTCCTTCAATCGACGATTAAAGGAGAAGAAACTACCATGGAATTTTTCTTCAACTTGAGTATGGGAGCTTCCTAGATGGATCCTATCATCCGATATATTATAGAGGGAGAATTGCTAGAGTCCAAGGCCGAAAGAAAGAAGTTGAGGTATAAAGATGCTAAGTTCTCCCTCATATGAGACATACTATATAAAAAAGGGTTCTTGCATCCTCTACTATAATGTGTCCATCCATATAAGGTATAGTATATTTTAAAGGATGTGCATGAAGGATCCTTCTCCATCCATATTTGAGGGAGGTCATCAACTAAGAGGATCATCATTCAGGGTTACTTGTGGCCGACGTTGGCCAAAGATGCAACTGTATATGCTAAGAGGTGTGATAAGTGCCATAGATTTTCCACCATACCCCATCAGCCTCATCAACCTCTTACCTCCATTACTTTTCCTTGGCCATTTGCGGTCAGGGGGATTGATTTGGTTGGGCCATTGCCAAGAGTTGTGAACAATTATTATTATTTGATTATGGTGATTGACTATTTTTTAAAGTGCGTAGAGGCCGAGCCGATGATTATAATCACAGAGAAGAAAGCTTTTCAGTTTATCTGGAAAAACATAATCTGTAGATATGGCCTACCTAATAGCCTGATTTATTTATAACGAAACGCAGTTCAAGAACATCTCCTTGGAGAAATATTATGAACGAGTCAGCATTATGCAGTTCTTCTCCACTCCCGGCTGACCCCAAGCAAATGGGCATACATAAGTGAAAAATAAAATAATTCTTGATGGAATAAAGAAGAGATTAGAGGATGCCGAAGGAAGATGGATTGAAGAGGTGTATGTTGTCCCATGGGCTTACAGGACGGTGGGGAGAACTCTAACTGTGGAAACTCCATTCATATTAGCATATGGCTCTGAGGTAGTAGTGCCGATAGGGGTAGGTCTCCCAACCCATAGAGTTTAGACGTACGACCCATTGTAGAATGTGGAAGAGAGGAGACTGGACTTGGATCTGATGGAGGAATGAAGAGAATTTGTTGAGGTTAGGCAGGCTTCCTATCAGCAAAGGACAATGAAGTTCTACAATAAGAGGGTAAAATCTCGACCACTAGCAGTAAGAGACCTGGTGCTGAAGAAGACTTGAAAGAAGACTGAAAAGCTTCATCCAAACTGGCATGACCCGTATTGAGTGGTTGAGTATGTGGTCTCATGGACTTTGAAAATCTGGAAGGGGAACCGTTCTCCAACCCATGGAACGTCATCCACCTAAAAAAATACTAACAGTAAGATTTCAGTTTTTATTATCTTTTTGAATTATGATATAATACATGTATATGGGAATCAATGATGAATGAAAAATGAATGAAGTTCAATAAAAATTTCCTAGTGTTACCTCATATGTTGTCTATTTATTTGAATATTTTTTACTTGTATGTATCAACTTATCTTAAGACATAAAACATCATTTGTGGTGAAGTAGCCTTAAGTTTCTCTTAATAAAATGACAGTCCAGACGGGGTTAACCTCGTCCATGGACTGTCAATAACATTGAGAGGGGATAATTTATTAAAACATCATTAACTTGATGGAAATTATCTCTCGATTTAGACGACAGTGCATGGACGAGACGACACTCATCCTTTCACTCTCAAAACGACGAGATCGGACTTATGATACAACACCATAATTTGGTGGATTCAAATATAAAATCACTTAGTTGTGGTTCATTTATTGAAACATCACTAACTTGGTAGAAATTCTCTCTCGATCGAGATAAAAGTGCATGGATGAGATGACACTCATTCATACACTCTCAAAACGACGAGAGGGGACTTATGATACAACATCATAATTTGGTGGATTCAAATTCAAAATCACTTAGTTGTGGTTCATTTATTAAACGCCATTACTTGGTGGAAATTCTCTCTCGGCTGAGATGAGAGTGCATGGACGAGAGAGGACTTGTGAGTTATGGTTAATGAAAAATTAGAGCAAACATATCTGAATATCAAAAGAAGAAAACGAGAACAAAGACCTCCATTGATAATAAAAGAGTTATACAAAGACTAAATACAAGGCCACGAAGGGCCATCCCCATAAAAACAAAAAATGACAAGACCTTAAACATCAGCATTTGGCTCAGTAATCCCATCGCCAGGAGTAACCTCGGTCTCAATGTTAGTAGTCTTAGCCCCATCGTCATTTATGCCAGTCTCAACAGCCATATCATTATTCTCTGTGACCTCGATGGGGTTGGTATCAATAGGGTTGGCTGGATTTTCAACATCGTCCATAGTAGTACTAATACGGGGATCGCTGAAGTCAAGGCCTAAAAGTCATCAGGGGATAGGTCCCCAACCTAAGCATATTTAAGGGCATCCCATCAGCTAGCAACCTTGATGCCCTCCCAAGAAGGCATATCCTCCGAACCCATCAGATTCTTTGAAATCAGTTATATCTTGGGTTTTAACTTCGTCAAGGGCGGCCTTAACCGCAACGTCAATCTCGTCCTGCTTATTTTAGACCATTTTTTCAGGGCATTGGCATGTCCTGTCTTCATATTGGTATTCTCGTCCTTAGACTTCTTCAGAGCCGACTTTGATTTTGAAAGATCATCCTAGGAGATCCTTCTCTATTTTCTCTGCATCTCTACCCTTCTGAATTAAGGGAAACCTCTTGTTGATCCAATATCACATACGGTGAAAGGAGACTGCACTTTGTAAAAGTTTGTGATGATAAGTCAGTATGAGATAGAATTAATGAATAGGCTGCTCTTGGTGAGTTTTGAAAATACCTGGATGGCCTTATGGATGGAGAATTCAATCGACAAGGAGATGTCCAAAGATTGGAGAAAACATCTATCACCCTCGGAGACAAAAGATCCGAGACCATCTATAGCTTTCTTGGCATGGTCGAGAATACTCTCGTCATCAAGTTTCAATTGTGAAAGACGAGTTTCCAAAGCCTCGTCTGTGGAGATTGAAATCACTTTATAAGAACGACTCTGCTTTGAAGGAAGATTAGTAGTAGTATCATTGGCTCGGCCTTTTCGTTTCTTCCCAGCAACATCGTCTCTTTTGGGGCCGCCCACGATAGATTTTTTGGTTTGGGCAGTAGGGGGATCAACAATTTGCCATGTTTGCCGATGATTTTGATAAAGCTGGACGCCACCATATTCTAAAGGTCGTTCGGTATGCCTTCTGGACATTCTGCAAAAGATAAACAAAGTCAGTTATGAA